>CM061036.1:9076721-10554375 GCA_030763125.1 Hippophae gyantsensis
AAATTACTCTTAATTTTCTCTCACAAAAGCTTTGCTCTCTAAGCTTTTCTCTCAATTGGAATGAACACTTTGGATGGTTAATTCATTACAATTACACATCTATTTATAGGAAAATTCACTCCTTGAATTACTCCTTAAATTAATGGTTCCTTGAATTGCTCCTTGAATTAAGCTCTATGTTTTACTCCTTGTTTTGCTCCATGTTTTACTCCATGTTTTGTTCCATGTTTTGCTCCATGTTTTACTCCATGTTTTACTCCATGTTTTGCTCCATGTTTTGCTCCTTAATTTGCTCCTTAATTTGCTCCTTAAATTAAGGAGCTTTATAACAACAATCTCCAACAGAAGATTATTTTGTGAATCAAAGTGGTGCAACGTAAAGTGAATCGTGGCGACGGTTCGGTTTCGTCAGAACTGTACGTCGGTTCCGAAACCGAACGAGGTTCTTGATGGAAGAACCTTAATAAAGTATCGGGTCCTCTCACTATTAACTGCAATAATTTAGATACATCATCAATACGCAGAGAATAAGTGTGAGAAACTAGTGAAAACATCAAATTGAAAATCCATTGAAATTCTCATGTAAGTGCTGAAATTTGATCAATGGCAGGATGTATGTTTTCAATCCAATTTTGTTTCCGCTGCATTTAAATTATGAGTTCATATGGTTTTCTGAACGTTTCTGGATTGAATTGTGATTTTACATTTGGTATCAGAGCCATTTGAAAACAACTCTGTTTTGCTCTGTATCACGATGAATTAAAATTTTGGGTTTTTTATTTTGCTTATTTTTGATGCATATGGAAATTAAATTGTTTCAATATTGATTTTAGAGTGATTCCGTGAATTTAATCTTGAAAAAGAATGAAGAAAATAAATCCAATTTACCGTGGGTATTTATTTGCTTCATTAATTAACTTTTTATTTAAAATGATATTTTTACTTCAAATTGAGACCATGAATCACTCGGAAATCGAATTCTGCGAATTTTGATAAAAAGAAATCTGGATTTCGTCGCTGGAATAGAAAGATACAACCGGGTATCTGATAGGGTCAAAACGAGTCAAGTTGACCCGTCTGAAGATTGAAGATGAAGTTTAAAAAAAAAGAATAATAAAAATTCAGAAAGCATGTATGGGGGAACTCGAACACGGGTATTGTGTGAGACATTAACAGTCTCATCCAATGGGCTGCAATAATTATTTCACTTATTATTGTATCAGACTTATATTTATATATATTCAGAGTTTGATTTTTAAACAAAAAAATGCTTTAACATGGAATCGAACCGAGACTTCACTGGTTGGCATAAGTGAGGTCTTCCACTGGGGTGCAATGAATGTTGTATCTAATTTAGTATTTGACTTAATTTTAAATAGGTATTCAGAATTTAATTTTATTAAAAAAAATAATAAATAAATAAATACATAAAATAATAATAATAATAAATTCTGAATATAATTTAATTTATGTTTATCATATGTATAATATTTATTATACATGTTATATTTATTTAAATAATTTTTGGACACATTAAAAATTTTATTTAAATACATTATGCTTAAATTATTTGTTTTGGGTATTTATATGTATACATTTTGTAATTAATTATACATATAAAATTGAGTTAAATAATTTATGCATAATGAAATTAATTTGTAAATGGCTCTTATGGATTTAATTAGTGCTTATATTATTTATTTTTACTTGTATAATTTATTGTCATATATGCAATTTAAGATAAATAATATTTACACATTTGAAATTAAATTAATATTGCTTATGGTTTTATGCAATAATTGAGCCTAAGGATTTAATTAATATTTAAGTGATTCATATAGTTTAATTAATTAGGGAGTAGCCACAACATCTTTAATTAATTAAAACTATAATAAGGTTTATTTAGTACCACATTTAGAAAATAAATATTAATTGTAATTAATCATATGTGATATAATAAATCTTATCCCACAGAAATTTTTATTATATTTTTGTGTGATTAATTAGGATATAATATCAAATTATATTTTCTAATTTACCCACAGGGATTAGGAAAAAGAACATAATTTGATAGTTTTATCGTAAAGTTAGAATGAATCTAATTCAATTAAAACTTTAGCTCACAGGTAAGTTTTATGTCACTAGATTCATATTTTTCATGATTTACATTGGTAAAGAATGACTATAATTTAGGTCTCAAATTTTAATAAGCATATAATATTTAATTGCTGCTTTTCAACCTGTAAATTTCTCTGATATCCGTTGTGATATTCCCGATCTGAAAGGGGATAATTATAAAATATGGAAGGAAATAATTTGCCTTCAACTAAGGTGGATGGATATTGATTATTCTATTAGGAAAAACAAATCACCTAAAATTACTCAAACCAGTACTCCAGAGAATATCATGCTTTATGAACAATGGGAACGATCTAATCGCCTTAGCATGATGTTCATTAAGACTAAAATCTATACTGGTATTCATGGTTCCGTTGATCAGCATACCAATGTTCAAGACTTGCTAAAGGTCATTGATGATCAATTCGTCACTTCAGATAAGGCTTTAGTAAGCACCCTTATTATGAAGTTCTCTTCTTTAAGACTCACCAATGTGAAAGGTGTGCGAGAGGACATTATGAAAATGAGGGACATTGCAGCTCAACTTAAGTATCTCGAGGTTGAGATGTCAGAATCCTTCATGGTGCACTATATCCTTAACATTTTCCCACATCAGTATGGTCCATTCAAAATCTCGTATAATACACATAAGGATAAATGGTCAATCAATTAACTAATGACCATATGTGTTCAAGAGGAAGGGAGGCTTGTTATGGAATTTGGTGAAAGTGCAATGTTGGCTACAATGTACTAGAAAGGAAAATCTCAATACAAGCATAAAGGAAAGAGGATAATTCCACCTCAGGCTAATATTAAGAAAGAATCCAAGTGTTTCTTTGTAAAAAGAAGGGACACATGAAGAAGGATTGTATCAGATTCCATAAATGGCTTGAGAATAAAGGTAATCCAACCTCGTTTGTTTGTTATGAATCTAATACGGTTAATGTTAATATTAACACCTAGTGGATTGATTCTGGATCTATAATCCATGTTGCAAACTCCTTACAGGGTATGCGAAATCTAAGAAAGCTAGTGGGAAGTGAGCAATACATCTTATCTGGTAACAATATGGGCTCACATGTGGAGGCTATAGGGACACGCAGTTTGATTTTAAGTAGTGGTTTTATTTTAGAATTAGAAAAGACCTTTTATGTTCCAAGTTTCTCTAGAAACTTGATTTCAATTTCAAGACTTATACCTTATGGTTATTCCTTTCACTTTTCAGAAACATCTTTCAGTTTATTTAATAAATCTGATTGTGTTGGGAATGGTATTTTGTCTAATGGTCTTTACTGCATTAATTTACGAAATAATGCCACTCATAATGCTATGCATGTTCAAGTAGGCACTAAAAGGTGTATTATTGACGATGACTCTTCTGCGTTATGGCATAGGAGATTAGGACATATCTCCATAGAAAGAATTAAAAGATTAGTGAAAGATGGGGTACTTAGTACTCTATATTTTACTGATTTTGAGACATGTGTGGATTGCATTAAGGGAAAGCATACTAACAAGTCAAAGAAAGGTGCCAATAAGAGTTCAAACATATTAGAAATCATACATACGGATATATGTTGTCCAGACATGGACATTCAAGGTCATAAATATTTTATCACCTTTGTTGATGATTTTTCTCGATATATGTATCTCTACATGCTTCATAATAAGATAGAAGCATTGGATTCCTTAAAGAGCTTTAAGGTTGAAGTAGAGAAACAATGTGGAAAGTAAATAAAGATCGGGAGATCAGATAGAGGCGGTGAATATTATGGTAGATACACTGAGCATGGACAAGTGCCTGGTCCGTTTGCTAAGTTTCTTCAAGAACATGGGATAGTTGCCCAATACACTATGCCTGGTTCACCAGACCAGAATGGTATAGCAGAAAGAAGAAACCGAACACTATTGGACATGGTGCAGAGTATGCTTAGCAACTCTAATCTTCCTAAATCCTTATGGATTGAAGCTTTAAAGACAAATGTGTATATATTAAACCGAGTTCCAACCAAGGCTGTCTCAAAGATGCCATTTGAATTATGGAAAGGTTAGAAACCGAGTTTGCAACATATGCACGTTTGGGGATGCCCATCTAAAGTGAGGATTTATAATCCACAAGAGAAGAAGCTGGACCTAAGAACCATTAGTGGGTATTTCATTGGATATGTTGAACGGTCTAAGGGTTATAGATTTTACTGTCCATCTTACAACACTAGGTTTGTGGAATCAAGAAATGCAAAATTTCTTGAGAATTACTTGATTAGTAGGAGCGATCGATCCTAGGGCATTGGTTATGAGAAAGATCATTCAGATGCTCAATGTGCCACTTCAAGTAATGGACTGATCGTTATTGTTAACAACACGCCTCGAGTACAACACGTGTTGAAGAACCAGTCTTGGAAGTACCACAAGCTGTTGATCCTGATCCAATAGATGTTGAAGTTCAACAGATGCCTACAACTGTTGAACAACATGATTCTGCTCCTCAGGAGAATGTTGATGCAACATTAAGAAGATCTACTAGAGTAAGGAAATCAGCGATTCCTAATGATAAAATGTTGTGTATCTACAAGAATGTGACTATAATGTTGGAGCCGAAAATGATCCTGAGACGTTTTCACAGGCCATGAGTTCTGAGGTTTCGAACTTATGGTACAATGCCATGAAAGAAGAGATGGATTCTATGGCGTCTAAACGAGTTTGGGATCTCGTCAAGTTGCCTGATGGTGTGAAATCCATTGGATGTAAATGGGTCTTCAAAACAAAGAAAGACTCACAAGGCAACATTGAGAGACATAAGGCAAGACTCATTGCCAAAGGATTCACTCAAAGGGAAGGAATCGACTACACGGAGACATTTTCTCTTGTATCTAAGAAAGATTCACTTCGTGTGGTCAAAAAGGGTATCGATGTTATGATCCTGTCTCACATCGTATTCATTTTTCCCGTAATGTTATCTTTTGGGAACATCACTTATTTGTTGAACTTTCTCACTTTTGTTCTTCCCTAACTAATTCAAATGTTTTAGAAATTTTTCCAAATGAGTCTTTTGTTCCTTCTACAGATACTTCTAATCCATCTTTGGACTTCACTATTCAATCTTCAGATATTTTTGATGATTCTCCTAGACAGGTCGTAGAAGAACAGGTTGATAATGAGCTACCCTACCTTGAACATAGGTCCCTTGCTTCTGCTCTGCCTGAAGATCCTCCACAAGACATTCCACCTCGCCACTCAACCCAGGTAAGATCCATTCCTACACATTTACTTGACTATCATTGTTACACTACCCTTGCTACACTCCATGAGCCTCACACCTATCGTAAGGCATCTACTAACCCTTCTTGGCAGATTTCAATGAAAGAAGAAATTGATGCATTAACCAAAAACCATACTTGGGATCTTGTTACTCTTCCTCCTGGTCAATCTGTGGTTGGTAGTAAGTGAATCTATAAGATCAAGACTCACTCTAATGGGTCCATCGATCGCTACAAGGCTCGTCTTATAGCAAGAGGTTTTACACAAGAGTATGGGATTGATTATGAAGAGACTTTTGCTCCAATTGCCCGTATTTCCTCTATTCGTACCCTCTTAGCTATTGCCGTTGCTAGTAAATGGGACCTTTTTTAGATGGATGTTAAAAATGCTTTCCTTAATGAGGATCTGCATGAAGAAGTCTATATGCAACCTCCTCCTGGTCTTTCTGTTGAAACAAATAAGGTTTGTCGCCTTCGATGTGCACTTTATGGCCTTAAACAAGCTCCACGAGCATGGTTTGCCAAGTTTAGCTCCACCATCCTTCGCTTAGGTTACACTGACAGTCCTTATGATTTTGCCTTATTTCTTCATCGCAATGATAAAGGCACCATTTTTCTTCTTCTATATGTGGATGATATGATCATAACTGGTGATGACCTTAGTGACATTCAAGAACTCAAGGATTTTCTTAGTTAGCAGTTTGAGATGAAAGACCTTGGACATTTAAGCTATTTCTTGGGTCTTGAGATCACTCATTCCAAATATGGTCTTTACATTACTCAAGTAAAGTATACATCTGACCTCTTATCTCAAGCTGGACTCACTGATAGCAAGACTGTTGACACTCCAGTTGAACTTAATGCGAATCTAACACCATAAGAGGGGCAACTATTTTCTAATCCCTCTCTTTATAGATGATTGGTTGGCAGCCAGGTTTATCTTACAGTTACTCGTCCAGATATCTCTTATGTTGTTCATCAGGTGAGCCAGTATCTGTCTACTCCACGATCGACTCATTATGCTGTTGTTCTGTGTATTCTATGATACTTTAAAGGCACTATCTTCCATGGCCTTTTCTACTCAGCTCCATCTCCTTTAGTACTTTGTGCATTCTCTGATGCTGATTGGGCAGGAGATCCCACTGATCGCAGGTCTACTACAGGTTATTGCTTTCTCCTTGGTTCTTCTTTGATTTCTTGGCGAAGTAAGAAACAAACCTTCGTGGCCTGTTCCAGTACTGAAGCAGAATATCGTGCTCTTGCTGATACCACATCTGAGCTCATTTGGCTACGATGGCTCTTTAAGGATTTGGGTGTGTCCACATCCTCTACAACTTCCCTTTATTGTGATAATCAAAGTGCCATTCATATTGCTCACAACGATGTCTTCCATGAACGGACTAAACACATCGAGATTGATTGTCACTTTATTCGCTCTCATCTTATCCATGGTGCTCTCAAGCTTTTCCATGTTTCCTTCAACGATCAACTTGCAGATATCTTCACTAAGGCACTTCCCAAAGGACGCACTCGTAATTTGGTTGACAACCTCAAGTTGGTCTCACATCCACCTTGAGTTTGAGGGGGCTGTTAATGTATATCTAGTAATATATTAATGTATATATATCTACTAATGTATATCTCTTTACTTTTGGCATATCTATATTTAGTTACTTTAGACATATCTAGTTTACTTGTAACTCCTATATAAAGGCACCATGTATATTCATTTATTCACAGAATAGAATACAATCATTAAGTATTTCTAACAATACCCATACAAATTTAACATTTTTGATAAGTTATTTATCATATTCTTTTATTACTAAAATTGCATGTACTTGAACTGCAAACTAAATAATTTATTATCATGATGTTTTACAGATAGAGAAAGTCTTAATTTAAATGATAGACAAGAACTAGCTAAAGAATGGCACTAATGACGACCAAGCTCATAGCTCATTAGCATTTGATATTTGTGTGCATAATTGAGAATAAGATATGGATGTTAGAGTCATGTTAATATACGAAGTAGGCAAAAAAGTCCATTTATGCATCTTTCAAAATGGTTTATGTATTTGTATGAATAAATGTCCTTTGAAATATACGTTTTTTATGCATATATGAGATTATTATTCTAATGTTATATTATTTTTTCTTATTTTGATTTATTTTTGTTGCACTTATTTATTTTTGAAAGAAAGAACGTAAAATAAAGTCAAATTCTGTTCAAATTATAATTAAAAAATCTTTAAAATAAAAAAAAATCCTAAAATTGAAAATGCGTACTAAATAATAAAGTAAAAAATAAAGTTTATTCTCCAACTTAAATTGCACATTGTCCCCCTAAGTACACATAAGTATGAAAAAGTAAAAGGAAATAAAACTTTCTTAATCTTGACACACCACATCTGTTATTTAAATGGTCATTTATGTTGTACTATTGTTCTCCATATTTATTCACCTACAAAAAAATAATAAAAATATAAGTAAAATAACGTTAAATTGCCTCCCAACCAGCGTCACGTTTAAAGTCCTTGTCTAGTTGGTCATATCAAGTTTTAAGGTACACCCCTCTGTGTCTATTTACTATTGAATTTTTCCGAAAATAATTTGAGTCTGGAATTGTTCAATAATACTTTATATTTCGGTTTAAAAACATGGTGTCCAATTCTCTTATCATGCTATTTTTTTTACTTTTTGGCATTCTTATAAGCACTCCACCATACCTTATCTAATTTATGTATTTTCAACATCTTTTTCACCTCTCTATTAGACTATTCTGTTTGCTCACTTGATTGGGGATCATAGGGTAAAGATGTGAGGTCTAAATTTGGTGGCTCTTTAATAGATGGTTTAAGCTTAAATCCTATCTCAAAACTCTCTATAACAACATTAGATATACACATGGGAGGTGTAGCTTCTAAATAGTTCACACAATCAATAATATCAATTATAGATATCATACTTTCAAATTAAAAACAAATTGAGTTGTTTCTTGGTGAGTTTACTTCATTATTCACAATATCATGTGTAATATCTATAAGAGTGGGCAACTCAATCAATTTTTTCAAGTTATCAGCATGATCTGTAATATCTATCCTTAAGCATTCATTAACATTATTAATATCAGGGGGTTTTGACACTTCAAAAACTTTAAATGTTATTTGTTCTTCTTGCACTCTCATTGTTAGCTCATTTTTTCGTACATCAATGAGTGCTCTTTCAGTTTTTGAGAATGAAAAACCAAGTATGATTGTGATAAGTGCATGAAAAACACTTGTATTCCATGATTTTATTGCGTTTAATTGAAAGAAATAGGTTTGATTATAACATTTTATTTGATTATTTGTGTAAATATATTTGTTTGAAATCACGATTGTGTTTTGTTGTATATTAGGTACTTTTAGCTTCAAAATAGATAAACATGCCAGTACATGATGACAACAATTGGGGCATTCAAATAGCACTCTAAGAGCTAAAAAGACTAAGACATGTAAGCCTTACGTCAAAAACCAACCAATGTAAAAGGGGTGGAAGGAAAAATTCAACAAAAGTATTTTGTGACATAGCGAAGAACTATATGTGCCGCGATGGACACCTCTGGGAAAGTTTTACTAGGCAAGTTTAAAATTTCATGTAAGAGTGAAGCCTTCTCGAGTTTTCATATGCAACGTTGATTGAGTTCCATGGCGCAACATGGAATAAAGTATGTTGTAGCTTGCATTCCTTTTTTGTGACTCTAAACCCTTGTACACATTATTTTCTTATAAATACAAACCTTATGGTTTAGATTTAGGCATCTTATATTGTTTTCTTTTCAACAGTTGAATAATTCTTAGTTTTACAGTTTTATTTAAAAAATATATATATAGATTAGATTCAAAACAAATTATAGGCAACATTTGGGAGATTTTATTGCTAAAAATCAAGAACATTTTGAAGATCAAGATCATAATTTTAAAGCATGACACATAATCCATCTATTTTTGGTATTTAGATCCGATTTGTAATATTTATTTTTAGATTAATCTTTTTATATTTTTTTGAATGAATGCTGAATTTAAAACACTGATCATAGATTTAACTTAAGAATGTTTACTTTTAACTTAAGCATATAGATATAGGGGAACATTTTTATAATTAAATAAATAAAGATTATTTCTTAATTCAAAATTTCTTACGAGATTTATTTATGAATAATTTATTAGCTATTTATTCTTCATAAGAGATTGAAAATTTGACAATGTTTCAAACACATAATCTAAATCTAATTTAGATAACTTGAATAAGAATTTAAATAAGTAACTTGACTTAGAGCATTAAGTTAAACTGGTTATTTCCTTAGGCATTAGACATGAGTCAATCAATCAGTTAAACATCCCAAACTTAGGCCATAAATTGGCTTGGTTAACAAAGAAGAATGATCTCGATCAAAGGCATTTTTCATATTCAAAAGGAAAAATGAATAATTTGAATGTATACATTAATTAACATAAATATTTCTAAACAAACATGATCAATTAGCTAAATTTTCTATTAATTCTCCATTAATTATCAAATATATATATGTCTTGATTTTGTTTGAGTCGAATCTATATTTAATTATTTTTATTATTTTATTATTAGTTTAAGATTTTCAAAACCTAATCATTATGATAGAGTGTTTAGGTTCTATTTTCCACCTTCGTTTAAGTTTTTAAGAAAATTGAAGAATTATCTAAAACCATTGTAATTTCTCTAGAGATCGACTTTGTGAATATACTTATCATTTATTATAAGTGATTCGTGCATTTACGAGCTTTTTATAAATACAAAATTTGTGCATCACTTATATGGTAACATCCATAGGTTAAGATAACCACTCAGAAGCTAACAATTTACTAAAAATAAATCAACAATTCCCAACTTAAGAAATATATGTTAATACCTCTATTAGTTAGAGTATCATATTCAATTGTGCCTAAATTGCCTCCATTGTAGTTCTCATAGTGACTACGAACCAAGCGATTTTGGCTATCTTTTGGAGCACCACCACCACATGATATGATACAATCACCTAAGGCTTCGTATAGTGATACAATTCAAGGTGAAGATAAATCCCGTGTATATGTACCTAGATACAAACTATTTCTTTATGTTTAAAAATGGTGGTATTTATTAAAAATCCTTGAGCTTCTATGGATGTGGTCAACCACCTTACTGATCACCTTGGCGAGACCTCGATGATCACCTCAATGGACATAGTAGCTGCCATGGCAAGGATAAAGGTTGCAATTTCTTGTCGATCACCTCGTTGGGTTCTCCTCAACCACTTGACAGCCACCTCAGTGAACTACAAAAAGTAGCGATTTTTGTTTGAAAAATACCCACACACATAAAAACAAACATAATGTACATACACAACTTAAACATGTCAATTATATCCTCCTATCTTTAAAAGTGTAAATTATATGTAAGTGTGTGAAATATTAAACTAATAATAATTACACAAGATAATACCAATATCAAAAAATAGGCTCACGAAATTGACCTTTCGTTCAAATAAATTTATATGAATTGACCTGGCCGCAATTCATCCCAGCTAAAGCTAACTCATTTGACAACTGTATTTAGTAATTCAAAAGTAAGTTCCTTAATTGAATCTTGGTGATGATTTTAGGATAAGTATGCTGACCATGGCAACATAATAACTGAGTCATTTTCAAAGTTTAGGCCCAGTCGTTGCCTGTAAATGGAACTTGTGCGGTATGATGAATACAATTAAACAATACAAAAGGCAGACACTAACCAGAATACTCTTTAATTGCTGAGTTCAATTACATTAATAACTTACTATTTCAGCAATCAAAAAACCATTTTTTTATGGTATCAAAAATCCATCTTTCGATTTGCCATTGTTTAAGATCAATCCACGCACACTACCACACCAGTCATCATCAGCAAATAAGGTTGCAAAAACATGGGTAGTGCTTATTATTATTAAGGCATGACACTTTTTGATGGGTTCCTAGTGGTCAATGTGATGGTGAAAATCCATACAGCTTCAGGGTCTTCCTATCACAAGTCAATAATATGTGTTGTGAACAACATCTGATAAAATGATGAACCTACCACCATGCACGCATTGTCCAATAACTCGAAAAAATTAATCCTTCAAAATAATGAAAATGATTATTTTAATCAAGCATTATAATGTATTTTGAATGGCTAAACGAAATAAATTAAGAGTAATCAATATGTAAATTTTATCAATTATTCTCGGTTGAGGTAGTGGACCACGTTCTTTGGAAATAAAAGTAGCATAAAGTACACGTAGCTTGATGATCTACGGTTTCTTTTATTTTTCTTCTTGGGTCATCAACACCCAAATTTTAAAAAACATATAAATTCGAATTTATTTTTGCAATCATTTTATTTAAATTTTATTATATGTTAATACTATTAAAAATATTATTTCTCTAATTTATAAAATAATTATAATACATAACGTGATATAATGGATATAAATATAAAAATATACAAATTGGTTATATTAGCTTTTCTCTTCTAAGTATATGTTTTTGAGACACTTTAATCATTTTTCTTTCAATAAATATACTTAAATAATAGTATTTTAAAAAATATATAATTTAGTTACATAACTTTGATTAAAGTGTTTGCATTCTCTTTAACAAGTATAGTTATGTTTAAAAGATGGTGATTTAAGTATATTACTAAAAGCAAATACTATTACAAAAGAGGCTAGTTTCATCGGTTTTTAACAAGCAAAAACAAAATTTTTTTATGGATCATGAAAACCATTGAAATAAGTGCACAAAAAGTTTTTTATCCAAATAATTAAAAACTTAACAAAACAAATAAAAAAATGTCTAGGATTTTTTTTCCTTGTTTTCAATAAATCGAAGATAAAAGGCTAAACAGTTTCTAAAGTACTCAAACTTTAGTACATTTTATGCAAAGGTTCGTGAACTATTTTTCTCTACACAAAGGTACCCAAACTCTTACGTTGTTTACATATAAATACCTTTTTGTGATTAAGTTCTACACATTAGCTAATTAACGTTAATTATCCGACGTGTTAACTAATTAATTCACATGTCAAAACTTCATTGGTTGACATATTAATCAATTAATTGACGTGACAACTAATTAGATAACATGTTCGAACTTATTCATAAAAAAATACTTATATGAATAAATAAAATAAGAGTTTGAGTACCTTTGTGTAGAGAACAAAGTTCATACATCTTTGTGTAAATTGATCATAGTTTGAGTATCTTGGAAGTTATTTATAGAGAAAAAATATTTTTCCTAGGATAATATTTGGCAGTTTTTGTGTTTCCAAACCCATGTTTATAATAAAAACAATAATAGCATAAAAAAACTAAATTTATCATAGGAATATTCAAATTAACACATTTATTTCATAATTATGATAAACCTAATCTATCAAATTGACAAAGAGTCCAACTATTATCAAAGTTGACGAACTTCTAGTAGCTCAAATATCTTTCCTCAACGACACTTGGGGATATTCAATCTTGAAACCTCACCACATACTACAAATACAAAAACGAAAAAACATCACAATCTATCAATGAAAATATATGTTGTGCATCCTAGCAACAAATACCAAGAAATCAAATATATGAAGAAAAAAAATGTAATAAAACACTACAAAGCAAGAATGCTAGCAAGCACACAAGTGACATATGAAACAAGAGAATGCAACCTATGCATACAACATTTCATATTAAATATCCCATTTATGCATGATTCATACAAATTGAGGTCACTATGAAAAAGCATATAGAAGCATAACCACGAACATAAAAGCATAACAAAAATTCATATATAGAAAAACACATAAAACAAGGATGCAAAAAAATCACAATACACCTCCTGACATCATCCATTTGACAAACACCTCTACCCATAAATGTATGCAAGTCAAGATATAACAGTGTTGTGCATCCTACACTTTCACAACCTCCCAAAAGAAACTAATGCATCTACACACATCAAATAATATATAATATAGAAACATGGAAACAAACTAAGCATGTTAAGCAAAACACAACTCACAATATCATAAAACAAATACATGCTAGTAATGAGCAAAATAATCAATCTCTTGAAAAAAATCAAACATATCAAACAATTGAGATGACAAAGAAGGCTTAAAAATAAATCATTAGCAACAAACTACACAATATTTCCTCAACATATATCATCAACAACACTTACATCATCGCTAGTTAAAAGAAAAACATAACTAGTGAGCAACAAAAGTACCATCCCATAAGAGAAGAAAAAAATGTGATGATACTAAAACACCTAATCAAAGGTGAAGACTAAAGTTCTAAAACCAAAAATAAGATATATGCTTAGAAAGGGTGAACAACACAAAATAACAAGAACACAAACTAAACATACTAATCTAGTCACAATAAAACAAGTATGTCAAGTGTCCTGAAGATAGGTAATTAATCTATATAAAATATAAATGCACATGACAAACCACAACAATCAACTAGTATAGAGGAGACAACACTCAAATAGTTAAGATTGAAAAATGCATCTTAGTTTTCGAAAAAAAAATTAATGCACAAAATAAGAAAGAGCATGCACAACATGAACAATAAGAATATGAGACAAATTGAGAAACAAAAAATATACTAGGTAAGAGAAAGAACAACCCAGTAGGCTAGAAAAGATTTAGTCCATATGATATGGGTTATGAATGACATGATTTTAAAAGAAAAGATCCACATACTTTGGCATTACATAATGAAATCATGTGACATAATGCTCATGAAAAAAGATACAAAAGAAGGTGCAAGAGAAAAGCAAGATAATCACACATATAAAGCATATCAAAGCAACAAGTAGAGGATAATACTAGTAAAGGATTAAACAACTAGGTATAGCAACATATAAAAAAATAACATACTATATATGGCAAGAAGTATTGAATACAAGATATGAAATAAACACATGAATCACATGCTTCAATTTGCAAAAGATTCACCTACAAATTATCATCATAAAATTACATAAGCAACCTACATTCAATTCTAGTATGCCGATATGAAAATAAAATGCATATTTTAGAGAGAGAATCAAAAGGCAAAAATGTAAGACATAAAAAATAGTAATGATGTAATCGTCATAAGTACACAAAGGTAAACAATCTCATAAAACAACAACATCCCACTCATATATATTCAATAGGTACACACATAAAAACGTGTGTGTATGTATAAATAGAGCTGTAGAATCATGCACGTTGTTAGTTAAGCCTGAAATAGGATGACGCACTTTGATACCAGATAAAGTTCCATATGTCAAAAATTACACATAGGTGAATTAAACTTCCAACTAAAATAGGAAATCAGGAGCTAAAAAGGTGTGGATGCGCCAATGCATGGAATCTTTTTGCGAGCTCTATTCCAACTTGACCAAGCATGCCTCAAAATGTGAATTAAATAGATGGACAATGAAATATATAATAGAAATAGATGCTTAATTCAATCTACCATAAAATGATCAACAAATAAGAAAAAATCTATGGTAAACACACCAGTAACTGTGTACCTCAAAAGCTCCTATCCATGCTAGCAACATGCATTAAACAAGGCAAACTACACATAGCATATGAATCAGATAATTATATTGGGAAAGCTATAAAGGATTTTCAATTACTCTAAGACATGATATGTGTAAACATAGTTTGTAAATGATAATTGCACTATCACAACGTTAAATAATATAAAACAAAGCATGTAACGTGGTAAACGCACATAGGATCAAGTACCTATATGGTAATCCTCAGGTTGTTTAAGACAACCACTCAGCAACAAGTTAATTCACAACTAAGGAAATATAAGCCTATAACTATCAGTTTGAGCACATACTTAACTACACCTAAACTGCCTCCACTTGCGATCAACACAATACCAGATCTAAATAGATCCTAGCTCATCTTAGAGTTCCATAGATGTGGTCAATTACTAATGGCTCAACATCCTAGTATGAAAATATATAGGCTTTTCACCTATGGACTTTAATGCTAACACCACATAGGCTTCTCACCTATTGAACATTATTGTGATATTACAACACCCAATCGATACATGGCACAAAAACTCTGAGAGTTTTCATCACATAGCCTTATCATATATGGAAATTTTTACAACTTGGAAACACCTAGCCAACACATGACACATTGACATTGAGAGTCGCCACCCCATAAAATCCCCACCTATGAGAACCATTATGACCTCACAACACTCAATTGAAACATGAAAAACCAAATCTAAGAGAAACTCCTTAAAATGATGTGGCTCTTCACTAGCCAACTAGACATTTTATCTCTAAAAAACATCTCGCTCAATCTCATATTTTCACACTTAACTCAATGTTTGAAAACATGATAGATACGCATCTCAAATGTCATGCCTCCTACAAATGACACATTGTTTCTCATATCAGACACTTGGGAAGAAAATGCACCAATATAGACCGAAATTGACCAAATAGAACAAGGAAGCTTAAAACCAAATGGACAAAGCTTTCACAACTATTGGCCTAGAAATTAAGAGAAATAGAGCAATTTTTTATAGAAAAATGTCTCCCTTCATTAACCATTTCACCACTGTCTGCCAAAGATCACCAATTGCACTTACAAGACCTTAAACCTGCCAAGATCTTGTCAAATTGGCCTTGAATTGGCTAGAACACTAAAATACTTCAATGGTCTAGATCGGCCTTAAAACGATTCAAATTTGAACTCTCTCAGACTATATGGTTTAAGATCGATTCCATTGCCCCAAAATACAAAGACAACTTTCTATCCAAAAATATCCTCTAGATATATAGGAATGTACAAAATGTATTGTGCAAACACACTTCCTATGTGGTTGTCTAAATAACCAATAATCAACTTTACAAAGGGACCGATATATTAACCAAGTAAAATATAGATATCATGTTTTGTACATAAGAATGAAAACACCAAAATGATAACAATTACAATAAACTTACTTGGAGGTGATGTGTTATGGTAAGAGACAGAGGGCTAACAACGTTATGGATGACAACAAAAATGGGCCTAATAGGGACACCAACTAATTGGTTCAACTAGGTTTATGGTATCTGGTCTAGTGTGTGTGATGAACGAGAGCACGAGGGTTTTTAGGTTTTAAAAAAATCATCAGTTCTAAACTGTAAAAAATGCTTCAACATTTGTAACCATCAAAACCATCAAAACTATAAAAAAACAATTAAAAACATTTCGTTATCTTTATAATGAAGAGGTAAAAACACTATTTTTAGCTCATTTTTTGGTAAACTAGAGTAAATTCCTATATGTTGGAATGATTACACATATGTAAACTATAATTCCCACCCAAATAGGCATTTGGAAACTATAAGGGGCATATATTCCTTCCCATAGAATCTTTTTGCAAGCTCTATTCCAACTTGACCAAGCAGGCTTCACAACGTGAATTGAGTAGATAGCATAGTAAAACTACAATAAAAACAATATTATTAAATCAACACACCATAAAAACAACTAGTAGATAAGATATAATAATCTATAGTAAACACATTAGTGAAAATGTGCCTTAAAGACATATTAGGTAAAGGAGTGAAAGCCTAATAGGCTAAAAAGAGATGCAATCTATATGATATGGTATATAAATGGCATGACTTCAAAAGAAGAATCAAAACACTTCGACACTACATGATTGTTTGGGATGATCCTAATTTCAAAAAAATAATTTAGAGAGAAGTCAGAGCAATTGGTTGTATATGTGGATCTCTTAGGGAATCCATGCATATACATAGAGTCTTGTATGTATAGATGTCAATTACATAGAATAGATACATGTAAGTTTAGGAAAGATAGAAAAGGATAAAAAAAATACGTTTACATGCGGAGGTTGACTATAGCTTGTTTGCTTAAGTTTTTAGAGTACAAGCCTCAAGAGTCCAACACTTTTTCTACTTTATTTTCAAGTTAGTTTTTAAAGAATGACTTCCTTTTTATTTTTAAACTCCACCCTAGGTAATCCATTCTTTTTGTACCTTACCCACCATTTTTTATGTTTTATGGATTTTTAAAAATAATACGCAGAGAAAAGACCTTAGGTCCGAGCTTCTAGGAAGCCCCCAATACCCCAACACTGATGACGACTTGGGGTCTTCTAGGTCAGACTCTTCTAGTGAGGTGAGTCAGTCTCTACCTTAGCTTCCACTTCCACTACTCACCCTTAGTCCACTCTAACCATTAGGTACAAAGTGCCCTAGACTCAAATATCAGTGGCTAGGACGTGAAGGAAGAAAACGAGAAACATAGGGTCTGGGGGAACCTACAAGTCATACCAAGGTTTGGTCGACCAAAATTAAGATTGGTGGCCTAACATCCTAGGACGAGGAAAGGTTAAGGAAAACTTACAACATCCCCTCCTCAGTTCAAATAATGATTACACTAGAGAGGGACTAACCTCCATCTTGGTGGATAGTTTTTATGAGAAGATACTATGGTTGGGGGTGAGGTTCCCTCTATACCCTCTCATAATGAGATTTTTTGTTAGGAGTTAGCTCACGCTAGGATAGTTGATTCCTAATAGGTTAAGGTATCTACTCTACCTACTATTGATATGTTAGGAAGTTGGGATGGATTTAGAGATGTGTGAGTTTAATAAAGATTATGTCCTAAAGGAGAACCCCATAGACCCGAGGAGAGTATACATGTCTATGAAGTAGGAATGGAGTATAAATGTGGCACTTCTATAGAATGAGAAAAATTGGAAGGAATACTTCTTCTATATCTCAAGCTAGTGGGAATTTTCTACTAGTGACATAAGACTAATAAGGAGCACTTGGAACAACACTAAGGTCATGATAAGGAATATGGGTTCCTTTATCATGACCTTGGGTCTAGATGTGATGTAACGCTTAGTTGATATCCAGAACTATCTCCCTAAAAAACCCCATAGAGGCATTTTCTTAACACCTTATGTTGTTTTACGTGTAGGTTGATAAGACATGGTTCAATGGAGGCCCCCATAGGATTATTCATAAATCTTGAGCTGCTCCTAGGCACCGAATACCTCCCACAGACTTTAGAGATGGTTTGAGTTGATTGTTAATGATGGTGAACTAGCCTTGAGACTTTAAATCTTTTTTTGGCACAACTTGATGAAAATAACATCCCCTTGCTCTTGTTTTATAGGTCCTATAGAGTTTATTACCACCTAGCTCTTGTCTTGATTATAGAGTAAGGTCGCTTCCTCAGGGGCGAGTTCCCAAAAGAATACACCTCATGTTCCTAGGAGGGACTCCTCTAAAGATAAGAAGAGAGGTAAATCCTCTAGTTAGGAAGGTCACCCTATGCCCTCTAAAAAGAAGAAGAAAGTGACCATCGATGAGCACACACTCACCCTAGAGCCATTCAATGACTTTGAGCCTCTATCCACATCATAAGAACAACATGGTACTCCATCTCCCTGCTTGAGTCCTAAAGAATTTGGCCATCCTATATGGGATTTGAGGAAAGGAAATAGCATCCTTAATGATCTTACCACCAACATAGATAAGAGAGCTCTATATCGAGGCTTGACACCAGAGCAGCTTGATAATTGCTTGACCCATCTTCCTATCGAAGTCTATAAGAAGAAGGTTTAGGCCATCTGTGAGGATATATGCTCTAATAATTTCATCTGTCACTAGCTGTATGAGGTATGTTACTTAGCATTATGAGTTCATGATATTTGTTTTTACAAGTTTGACCTTGTGACATATTTGTTGGACCTTGCACCCTTCTTTTATTTAAATTATAATTGCTCTATGATTTTGACAAGGCTCAAAGTATAGAGGATTTGTAGGATGAGCTAGTATATGATAAATAGGGCCATGTGTCTACTCAGTCTATGTATACCGTGCTTCTAGTAATGGAAAATAAGTGGGAAGGTGAGGCCATTGATAAAGAGAAAAAATTGAAGAAGGTTTCCACCGATCTAAATGAGCATGTCATGCGCCTCACCGAGCTCGAGGAGGCCTAAAAAAGAGCCAAGGTTGCAATTAAGGAGGCCCAAAAGGAAAAGTTTAACCTTGATGTCATAGCCAAACAACTCAATTAGAGCTCCACTCATCCATATATGCCTATTCCTTCTCAAGAGGGGGTAGAAGAGGAGGATGGAGTTCTAATGAGAGTTAGGTGGGCTCGAGGCAACAGGTGTAGGAGGAGGGCATGAAGATCATTAATTTTCTAGGCCTGATTCTTTTTTTCTATTTTGAGCTTGACACCACTTCTCTTTGTGTGGTCACAAGCTCAAATATTGTAATCTAGACTTTGTTAAATAAAAAATAAATTTTATTAACGAAAAGTTAATTTGTTTAAATCATTGTATATTTATGATTTTGACCTACCCTTCTATTTTTGGGAACATATGTCGTCTTTCTTTTTCTCAACATCATCCCCTATAAAAAGGGTTTATGGATACATATTTAATCTATGCAATAGAAATTTTTCTAATTTCTCCATGTTTTTTGGTCAAAATTTATGGATTCTAATCAGACCAATAGACGTTTAATTCTAGCATTGAGAGTGGAAAATGGTAGGATTAAAATCGAGGATAGGAACTTAAAAGTTGAGGGACTCAAACTAGTGGTCAGGTTAAGTTTCTTCGAGGAGAACAAGTGTGAGCTCGCTTCTTGTAAAGGACAGTTAATCCAAATTCAATCTCGAGAGAGAATGACCCTGACTAAAATGGCCACCCTTATAGATATGGAGTTATATTGGGTGAATTTCTATATGAAACGATATGAAAGAGTATTCCTCAAGGTGATGGAGGTCATCAAAGAATTAGAACGTGCAGTTTTCACAATGAGGTCTTCGCATCAAAAAGTGTTGACCAATGAATAGAAGAAAATCATCAAGGTTCAGGCTGAGCTATTGCCTCTTGTGGAAGAAACTGATGATCTAGACACTAGTCGTGTGTCCAAGCATTTAAATTGTTTTAACCATTTAAGGGGCCAATCTTTGTATTAATAAGTTTTTCAAAAGATTTGTAATTTCAACTAATAAAAATATTCTTTATGGAATGCACTTTTCATTCTTGAATGTTGTATATTTTTTATTAGGGCACGAAACCTACAATTGTTGGGTTATTCTACCTTGTTCTTAACCGAGGTGATTAGCCCATAACCTAAAATAGTAGGAGAAAGAGTTCTACCTGGTTCCTAACCGAGGTACTAATCTCTCCTTTCAATGTTAGAGTGCCAACCTGGTTCCTAACAGAGGTGGATAACTCGTGACTTTTGTGTCAGGGTACTCTACATGGTTCTTAACTGAGGTAACTGGCCCATGACATAAAATAGTGGAAGAGGGAGTTATACCTGGTTCTTGATTGAGGTACTCATATCTCCCTTCAATGCCAGAGCGTTGACCTAGTTCCTAATTGAGGTAGAAAACTCATGACTTTTGCAAGTGTTAGGGCATTCTACTTGTTCTTAATCGAGGTAAACCACATGTGACATAAACCAATGGAAGAGAAATTTCTACCAGGTTCCTGATTAAGGTGATCATATCTACCTTCAATGCTAGAGCACTGAACTGGTTCCTAACCAGGGTAGAAGACTTATGACTTTTGTAAGTGTCAGGGCATTATACATGGTTCTTAACTAAGGTGATACATCCGTGACGTAAAAATGTGGGAGAGGGAGTTTTACCTAGTTCCTGGCCAAGGTTTTCATCTCTTTTTTCAATGCTAGAGTACTAACCTGGTTGCTGACCGAGGTGGACAACTCATGAGTTTTGCAAGTGTCAAGGCACTCTACCTGGTTCTTAACAGAGGTGATCAGCCTGTGATGTAAAATAGTGGGAGACTTTCAAGAAAGAACCATTTGTTTAGGTGGTTCATTCTATAGATATACATGTGATGATGGTACATGAAAGTGGTAAATTAATATACATTATATGTGTTATTTCTTCAAATGTATGGCATTCCAGCTTATGCCAACCTCTGTTCCTTCAACACTTTCAATAAGTATGCCTTTCATGGAATGGTATGGGTTATATGATAAGGTCCTTCCCAGATTGCACCCATTATACCATCCCTTCATTCCTTCTTATTAGGGAAGACCCGTCTCAAAACCCAAACACCAATGGCAAATACTTTTAAATGCACAATCTTGTCTTAATAATCCGATACTTTTCTTTGCTAGTTGATTATCCTCCTCATGGCTTCATCCTTTTTTCTTTGATAAGGGTTAGTTTGATTGTTCTACTCGCCTTCTTGTATTCTTTTGTTAAGATTGACCTCACAGTGGGTATTGTAACTTCAATTGGTATTACTGCTTTAGTTCTATAGACCAAGGAAAATAGGGTCTCGTTAGTGCTTCCCCAAGGGCTAGTACTGAAAGCCTATAATGTCCTGGGAAACTTTTCCTCCCATCTTTCCTTTAGCTTTTCCAACCTTTTATTCATTAGGTTGATTATTAATTTATTGGAAGATTCTTTTTGACCATTGGCTTAGGGATAGTATGGTGTTAAGTGGCATATCTTGACGCTATACTTGATGGAAAAGTACTCCTTGATTTTATGACCTGTAAATAGTCTCTCGTTATCGGTAACAAGTTCTTTGGGTAGACTGAACTAACAATTATAGACCTCTAGATAAATCAAATCACCTTTTCTTCTCGTATTCTTCCCAAAGGATGATCTTCAATCCATTTGGAGAAGTAGTTAGTGGTCACCAGTAGAAACTTCTTTTGGCCTATAGGTGAGGGTAGGGGTCCCACTATGTCAAGATCCCACTTGTAAAAGGGCCAAGGGCTCATCACTCCTCTCATGATGTTTGGAGGAGCTTGTGACAAAGGTGAGAATCTTTGATAGTTATCTCATTTCTTTATGTATTTTGTAAAATTTTCCAACATAGGAGGCCAATAATAACTCTGCTTCATAATTTATTGTGACAACCTCTTTCCACATGAATGAGAGCCACACTCTCTTTTATGTGCTTCAAACACCAATCTTTCAGCTCCCTCCTTGGCTATGCACAAGTGCTTAAGTCTAAGTGCAGTTATTCTGTATAGCCTACCTATTTCAATCATATATGGCCCTACCCTGGTCTCAATTTCTTTTGCTTGTTTGTGATCTTTAGGTAGATCACCTTTTTCCAAGAAGTTATAAATCAGGGTGAACCATAAGTTGGTGGGTGCATCCATACAACTGACTATTCTTTAAACCTCTTCTAAACTCGTTTCTATCAAGATTGTAATTGATACAACTTGGGTGAGGTTGGCCTCCAGCACTGATGCTAGTATGTCTAAGGCATCGATGTGACCATTCTTGTTTTGAGTTATTTTCTTCATCTCACACTCAGAAAATTTTAAGCACTCTCATTTCAATATTTCTAGATACCCCTTCATCTTTCCAACTTTAGCTTCAAATGTTCACAAGAATTAGTTGACCACTAGTCTAGAATTGCTATGTATGATGACCTTATCTATGAACTTTTTTGACTTTATGACCCCAAATATAGCCACCTTATATTTTGTGACATCATTAGTTTCCTAGAAATCAAGCCTAACCGTATATTTGAAGCAATTAATGTTGTGATCAATTATGACCATCCCTATCCCAGTACCATTGAATTTGTGTGCTCCATCAACAAATACTTGCCAAGTTAACATATCCCTTTGATCCACCATACATATTTCCTTTTGCACCTTATTATTGATGACTTCTGGTGTCTCACTGAACTCGGCTACAAACTTAGCTACTGCTTGTCCGTTAATGGCTCTTCTATGCATGCATTTTATTTCATATTCTGCCAATTCTATGGCTATCTGTTCCAACCTACCAACTACTTCTGGTCTCGTCAGTATAATTTTCAATGGATGGGAGGTAAGTACTACCACTAGGTTCCATCCAAAGTCATGTCTGAGCTTTCATATACTAACTTTGAGGGGAAAGGCCAACTTGTCAAGAGTTGGGAATCTGATTTGAACATCTATTAGGATTTGACTGATGTTGTAAATATTGTGCTTAACATTGTGTCTTTCGACTAGGAGTACTGCACTACAAGTTTAGGGGCCACTTTCTAGTATAATAAAGTCTCTTCTAAGAAAAGGCTGATAAAGACAGAGGGTTGCTCAAGTATCTTTTGATTTCTTCAAAGGCTTTATCGTAATCCTCATCCCAAAATATTGACGTGTTCTTTCTCACCATCTTAAAGAATGGAAAACATTTATCCTTGCATTTAGAGATTAATCATTTTAATGCCACTATTCTTCCATTTAATTATTGGACTCCTTTCAGGTTGGTAGGAGTCCTCATGTTCACCAAAGCTTGTATCTTGTCTTGGTTGGCCTCAATCCCTTGGGTCGATATAAGATAACCTAATAATTTTCCTACAACAACATCAAAGATACACTTTTAGGGGTTAAGTCTCATACCACACATTCAAATTACTATAAATACATGTTCTAGGTCTTTGATGCAATATAGGGGTTGAGTTGATTTTACTACCATGTCGTCCACATAAGCCTCTAGGTTCCTCCTCAACTAATATACAGACGTTTTGTTAATGAGAAGTTAATATGTGGCACTCACATTTTTTAATCCAAATGGCTTCCTTTTATAACAAAAGGTCCTCTCTTCAGTGATGAAAGGTTTTTTTTCTTCATCTTCGGGATGCATATTCATCTGGTGGTACCGAGAATATGGGTCTAAGAATCTCATCAACCCAAAACCAGTGGAAATAGCTACCATCTGATCAATACTTGGGAGGGGGAAGCAATCTTTAGGACACGCCATGTCTGTAAAGGCTACACATATACAGGGTGACCCACATGTCTTTTTTACAAGCACCACATTTTACAACCATAGAGGATAAATTACCTCCCTTATAATCCCAACTTCTTTTAGGGAGGTGACTTATTGCTTGATTACCTCAATCTTTTCCATAAGTAATTTTATTTTTCTTGGATAAATAGGTCTAGCCTTTGAATTGACATTTTGTTTGTGCGTTATTATCTTTGGGTCAATCCCATGCATATCTATAGGATTCCATGAAAATATGTCTAAATCATTTTGAGGAAATGGAAGAGTTACTCCTCTACCTCTTCATGTAGATCCCTACTTAGTTTCAAGGGGTGGTTTTCACCTTTGCCTCATATTGGAAGATCTTGCATCTTATTTAGATTGATATACCTCACCATACTTTTTTTGGATGACCTCCTTTGAGGGAAACCCTTCTATGATTTCTACTTATAGGTGACCTCTTTCATAATGGAGTTATAGCAACTCCTGGCCTTTTCTTGATCTCCCCTTATCTCTCCTACTGAAGATGGTGTTGTAATGAGTTGAGACATCGATGACTACAAAATAAGTCATCACTATCATCCCTTTTTTCCATGATGGGTAGCACAATCATTCCTACTGCATAAGTGGTACTGCTACTAAACCCTACTAGGGGGGTTCTGGTACTGAACCCTACTAGGGGGGTTCTTCCTTAACAATATCAAACTCTTCCACTCCTAGGGCCCTAACAATGGACAAGAAAAGGAGATCCACTGAGCTCCCTATATCAATCATTATTTGGAAAACATCGTAAGATCTTATCCTCAAAGTGATCACCAAGGGATCCTCATGATGGGATGAGGTCTCATCCTTTTCATTAAAAATGATTTCTAAGTTTGGTCTCGCCTTATTTAAGGTGTACACATGGGGGCATTGTCCACCTCCCCTATTTTTTGGTGCAAAATGTTTACTTCAGTTGCTCTCATTGCTTTAATTTTCCCTATTTGGGCTTATCCTTCTTTTTTCTTTTTCTAGTATGACCTCTTTGCTAGTCTGATGGCCCTCAAATAGGCCTAACTCTCTTTCAAGTTTGACAAATTTTATTTCCTCCTCATATGCTTCCTCCAAAGTATGAGGAATTTTTTTCATTTAATTCCATGAACAAGTCAAAATATTTCAAGAGACCACATCTGAAGGCTTCTATAGGAATAGAGCTAGGACATTCAAACATTTCCAACTTTTCCTCCCTAAACCACTTCATATATTGCTCTGTTGATTCACCCTTCTCTTGAATGATTGAAAATAGGTGATGAGATTCCTTTCTCAAGGGCTTATTGCAAGATAGTTTGTGATGAATAGCCTAGCAAACTAGGGGAAGGATGTTTTGGAGCAAGGTTCCAAGTTATTGAACCATTTTTGTGCACCCTAATAGAGGGTGGTAGTAAAAAATTTACACATCATGGTGTTTCTCTTTCCTTGCGTGAGGCTCACAGGGGCCATGGTTGTCTCAAAATATTGTACATGTGTTACAAGGTCCTTGGTTCCAAAATAATTGGGGAATTCATGAGCATTGAATTCGGCTAGTGGTTCATCCTTCTCTATCTCATCAGAAAATGGAGAGATACATAATTGCTCATAATCCCTATCCACATCATAAGGTTTTTTACCTTTTTCATGTTTCTCATTGGCTACCTTTAAGGCCAGGTCCTATTTTTTATTGGCTTCCTCCAATGCTTGAAATTGTGCCTTCCAACCCTTTTTTCCCTGAATCCATCATTTGTCACTAGGTCTTACCGAGCAAGAAAGTAGGTTCCCTTTGACTTCATATTCAACCTGGTTAAGTTCGGACTGGATGCTCCCCAGTCTATTTCTATCAATTGGGTCAACAACTTGATCATCAAAAGCCCTTTCTCCTGACTGGGAATGCGGTGACCTATTTTCTCTTCTAGTTTTCTCAAGTTCTCTTCTTAGCTCAAGAAGTTAGCAAGCTAATTCTTGGTGGAGTTTAGCTTCTATTCTGGTCTCATTAAGGTCGACGAGAAGTTTCCCTATGTCTTTGTTTCTTCCTCATTAGCTGGTCTCAATCGTCCCGCAACATGAGTTCCTACCATAGTGATATGGCACATGTGAATATGATTTCTAGTTTAGCATGTAAAGGAAACTTGTTAGATTTCCCAAGTTTCTCTCAAAGATCATAATGAATCCCATGAGATGCGGGGCCAAATACTTAAGCTCGATCTCAGAATCTGAGCCCCACGATGGCTACCAAAATGTTTAAGATGATCTGAATTTTTAGAGAGATAATTTAGAGAGATAATTGATTGAATGTGTGAATCTCTCAGGAAGTCCATGCATATATTTAGAGTCTTACATGTACATATGTCAATTACATAGAGTGGACACATGTAAGTGTCAGGAAAGATAGAAAAGATAAAATGAATATGTTTATAGGCTAAGGTCGACTATCCCAGGTCATAGACTAGTGGCCAACCCTAAACAACGATTAAATCATGGGACATGATGCACATACAAAAAGGCTCATAAGAAGAAGTAAGAAAAACACAAATGTGAATAATGAAAAACTAACTAGTAGAGAAGAATGATAGTAAAATATTAAACAACTTGACATAGCAATAGATAAAACACTACACACTATTCATGTTAAGAAGTAGTAGAAAAAAGATATTCAATAAACATACAAGATATGCTTTACTGAACAAGTACTTAGAAAGCATCATCAAATAATCACACACACAATCTACATGCAATACTAGAATACTGATATGGTAATAAAATGCATACTTTAAAAGAGAAATTCACAAAGTAAACAAGCATAAACATGAAAAAATGGATGATGCAATCAACATAAGTTCACAGAGATAAAAAAAATCCTTGCATAATAACAATAGCCCACTCCACTTGAGACAAAGAGCACAAACATACGAAGGAGTGTGTATGCAAAGATATAGCTCTAAAATAGAGAATCTAGGCTATTATACCTAAATAGAGGTGCCTCAATTTGATGCCAACTAAAACTCCATAGTTAGAACAATTCGTCATATTTAAATTGTACTTTTGACCCAAACAAGCATCAAGAACCTACAAAAGGGTGCATATGTCAACCCATAGAATCTTTTATGAGCTCTCTTTCAACTAAACCAAACAAGCCTCATAATGTGAATTAAGTATATAGCACAATGAAAATACAATAAAAACAACATGCTTAACAACCAACAGATAAGAAAAAATAATTTGTGATAAATATACTAGTGATGGTGTGCCTTACACACTCCTATTCTAGGTAGTAACATGCATTAACAAGGCAAACAACACACAACATGTCAATTAGGCAAATAAATTGAAAAAATTATAAAGGATTTCTAATCACTTTAAGACCTACTATGTGCAAACATATTTTGTAAATGATGATTGTACTCTCACAACATACTATCATACATAACACAACATATAATAAGAACCCACATAAGATCTAGCTCTAATATAGTAACATCCTTGAGTTACTTAAGGCAATCACTTGACAATAAGAAATTTACTAAAAGGTGAATTTACAATATACAACTCGATAAAAGAAAATGTAAATACCTATACCAGTTAGGACAAGTAACATAATTGTACCAAAGTTACCCTTGTATACTTCTCCATAGTACTTGATCCAACTAGATCTAAGCTCGTCCTTCAAGCTCCATCACCACGTAATGTGATTGACTACTAATGGTTTAACCTCATAATATGCATATAAGTTGCAACCCTATAACACCCAACCAACACATGGCACACAAATATATAGGCTCTTCAGTAATGCACTAGATTGCAACCTTCTTACACAAGACACTACTGTATAGAATCCTCACCTATGGGAATGTTTTGATAAACAAAGAATATATATACAAAGCACTACCAGCTAACGTTGGTTCCGTTTAATAATGGATGGAGAAGTAAAAATGTCTATAATTTTAGAGTTTTATAAATGTTATAAGTATAGATCCAACTTTATAAATATTATGGGTATATTTGTAACAACCTCAATATGTTAGCGACCTAAAATGTAATTAACCTTTTTTGTCCCATTTCTTTTATTTTTTTGGTTTTATAAAGTTTTTGGTCCAATCACAATTCTTATAAACTCTAATTGGTGGAGACACTCATAATTCTTATAAACTCTATCATAGAATTTATTCGATCAATGTGTTACATTAACTCTAATACCTATTTAATCATAATGATCTAACATCATGTAAGGTTTATGAGTATTGGTGTTATTCGTAAACACAACGTTTAAGTGTAAAATAATTTCTAGGTTTGTTATCATGTCCGTTATTCAAAGTCGAAAAAATGATCGAGCTTCAAATTGATGTACTTCAGGTATACATTTATTCCCTAACATGTTTAAAATTGGATTCATGCACACATGAATATATTATGGAAAGTGTTACTTGATCGATTGAGGTTAAGGTTGGTCGATCTAGTTTAGTCTAGATGCTCTAATGTTGCAATTTATAAAGGTAGATCAATTAAGGTTCAGTTTGATCGATCATGTTCAATCTAGGTACACTCTGGTTGTAGTTATATAGGACTAGATTGATCAAATTTCTATTCGATCAATCAAGGATCGATTGAGTTTAATCTAGTCACTCTCAGGTTATGGCTCATTGTTGTTGAATCGATCGATCAACTTATCCCTTTGATCGATCATGTATGTAACTTTTGTGTTTAAAATCACTTTCTTAACCTGAGCCAATTGTTTCAATTATCATATTTACCTTATTTAATATTACATCATTAACTATTTTTTGACTAAAAAGGTCATTTCATTTTAACATAACAATAGGGTTTTAATTCTCCTATATAAACAAACAAATGCTCATTGTTTTAACCACCACACTTACTCTATTCATCTTGCATCTTTTTGTGCTCTCTCTCAAAACAATTTTTCACTACATCATATATCTTTTAGCATGTTCTTGATTTAATTTTTCAAACATATTATGTTGTTATGTTTGATTGATTCATATGATTTTTCATTATTAAATACACTCTAGGACACACCTTACACTTGTGATATTTGTTCTAACTTTTCAAGTGCTCATTGAATGAGTTTAATTGTTCGTAGGACTCTAAAGATCAGCACGTTAGTTCAGATCTATACAGCTATGTTGTAGAGACCGTAAAAGAAGTAATAATTTGTAAGTATATTATATTGGGGGCTTTATCTATGAAGTGTATTCTAATACCTTACTTTGCAATTGAACAATAATTTTCATAATAGATAATAGATGGTCGGTTGAACCATTTGAACCATTAGTTTTTCTCTTGAGTTATTATTGTAGGTTAGGTTGGTTTCACCTATTTAACAAAATTATCTTTTCACCCCTCAAAGTTAATTAAATTTATAACTTAAATTTTCACATCACAATCACACAGGTTCCCTCTTTCCAATTCAAATCATCAGTTTAACTTGCACCAATTAATTTTTTATCTAACAAAATATCCATCACAACCTGTTTGAATGTATCCTCTTCAAGTAAAGGGATAACAATTGAATGCCGCGTAGCAATAAGTAGGATGTAAAGTTGATAACAATTAGTAGGACGTGAAGTTTGAGATTTGAAAATTGATACTTTGGTTATTGATAATCATAATAGGTGATTTAGATATACAAAGTGAGATGTTTTATTTTATTTAATATCTTATTTAATGTTTTTAACGTATTCATGGTTTAATGATACCTTATTTCATTTAAATCTAAATATTAATATGTTTACTTTAAATATAATATCTCATTATTATTTTTTCATATTTAATTTTTATATTATAAATAATTATATTTTATTTTTATTATTATTATAATTTTACTTATTCTATTAAGTTCTTTAAAATAATTGAGATATCCTATCTTTCTAACTCATAAAAAAATAAATGTGATAATATGTAACAATTCTTAAAACTAATGGGTTAGAGCATGAAATGATATTGGGACATCTCCCAATTAATGTAGTCGGTTTGAATCTCCCTCACTCGTCTTAATTAAAGTTATAAGTCTAGAAAAATAATTATCCACTCAATTATGTCTTATTATATTGTTAAAAAAAAGTGAATTATACATAGCTCTCAATTTCTCAAACAACATAAAGTCAGCTTATAGAGAAAAGCAGATTCTCTAGTTGTCAATCAGCACCAATTTAACTGCCATTTGATGCAAAGTTTCACGAAATCATTGGAAGAAGAAAAGGATGGAAAAAAAAAAGAGAAAAATAAATAGAAGAAAGAAAGAGAATCCCACTATGTGATTCTTCAATTAATAACACAATCAAAATAATATTTCAAAATCTAACAGCTCAGATTTGATCTAGACACCATCCTTGGGCCTATATAAACACTCACAAAACTAGATCAGATCTCACAGCCATTTCTTGTAAATAATTATTGAATACATATATGTAAACATGTAGTGTGTGTGTGTGTGTAGCTGGGTTTTACATGGGAGGGTTGAGGTTTCAAATAATGGAGCTCTCTTTACTTCAACACTGAGTGGATATGATAGTATACCCGGCTGCTAGTTCATGAATACCCCTGGTTATGCGCTTAATTACTTGTATTATATAGCGTGGATGAGCTTTAGCGCATATGCTTAGGGTTTGCATGACCTAGGAGACGAGTTTACTTTGATCCTTTTGGCATTGGAGTGAAGGGAGCTCTATTGCTATCCCTCTCAGCAGTCTCTCAAGTTGAGAATTTTTTTTTTAAGTTATATTTACATGTGTCGGTGTGTCCAAAAAAAAAAACAAATTTCATTATATTTTAAATTTTAACTTAATTTAAGTGCGTAATTTTTTAAATTTTTAAAATATATGTTTTGATTTCTAAAATTTTTAAATTTTATACTTAGATTTTTAAAATTTAAAATTTTATAATTTAATCCTCAAATTTTAAAAATTTTATACATAAATCCTAACTTAGTTATTAAAATAAATATTTATGAATTAAAAATTTAAGATATATGTGTAAATTTTTAAAAATTTAAAAAATAAATTATATGATTTAAAAATTTCAAAACTTGTGTGTGAAGTTTCAAAAGTTTGCCAACTAAATCTTTTGTTTTAAAAGTACGAGGATTTACGTAAGAATTTTGTTGAAATTTAAGAATTAATGATACATTTTAACCTAAAATAATTGCTTAAGTTGATGAGATAATGGTAAATATATTAATATTTTATATTCTTATTGATAATAGTAAAAATTCAAGTGAGAATTTGCTAATATGATGGCACTCATAGTTTAGTAAAGATTTTAAGTGGGTTCGTTTGGACTATGCTATGTATGAATGAGATTTTGTATCTTATAGGGGATCTTGGTCATTTATTTATAGTTCTTGCATTAACTGTCCGGAATTAGGTGTAATTATATTACAAACTTATGTTTTTATGATCTTAATTTGTATTTACTTGAATTATGTTATAAATCTCCATTAAAGTGGTTATTTATTTATAATTGAACAAAAGAGAGGAGCGAAGCCAAGGTCTATCGGAAGTCAAATCAAAGAGGCCACTAGCTTAAGCTTATTCCCCTTCACTAATGCCTCTTACTTCATATAACCTCGTTGAAGCTCTAGCTCTTCTCGTCAGAACACGCGTTTACCCGAACAGCGTAATCGTGCTTCTTTGTCGACACATTGACCGGATCACAGTGTGCTACTGAAACGACTTATGTTTTTGTCCGATCAACATCTAGCTCTGGGTTTGTAGACTATGGAACTGCAACCCGTGTCTTTGTCCCGTCAGTGATTATGCCAATCATTTGCATATGTTGGTATAGTCCAATACATAATCATTGGGTCCATAACTACCATTTTCTTTTTTCTTTTAAAAAAATATAATATTATCATTTCATACATGTTGTTATTAATATATAAAATTTATGAATAAAAATAAAATAATTAAAAATATCCTATTTATAAACACATGATACAAAATTCACTAGTGTCTTAAAAGTAACAAATGCAAGGTAGTGTTAAATTAACTTCAATTATATTTTTAAGTACAAATAATGTAATACGATCATTTTTTTGTTTGAAAACATTAATATGAGCTTAGAATAAGACGGAGACTATTAAAAATTGAAGAAAAATAAAAACTTAACCAACGGAGTGTATCTTCGTGTAAACTAAAAATCAAGATACTTTCATCAATAATAGAAATTAAGATGTAATTTTCAATTTATAATATAATATAAATAGATAAATATTACATATTATTTTTAAAATAAAACATGTTATTATTTAAAGTCAAATTTATCTATATAAATGTAATCTGTCAAAAGTATTAGAAAAAAAAAATAATCAGCAAATGAGGAAAACTCTATCCAATTTTTAACAAATAAAATTTTAAATATAATATTTATGATGTTATAGATCCATTACATATATAAATATAATTTTATCTCACCTAAACTTTAAATTTTAAACTTTTAAACTTTTAAACTTTTAACACTTAATATTTTATAAAACCTCAATTATTTGAACATATTTTATTAAAATGAGATACATATAATATCATTTTCAATTAAAAATAAATGATAACTATAAAATAACTAATACTATTTTGTATTATAATATGATATTAATCATATGTCCGTGCAGTATTTAGCTTATTGTATATTTCATTATTTCTTCTCAATCTTTTCTATTTCTACTTTTTTTTAAAAAAATAACAAATTCAAAATGCTTAAATTTCATAAGAATAAAAATATATAACTGACAAATGGTTGAGTTGTTTTTCTTATAATCATAAAATAAATTAGTTTAGATAATTATTATAATAATTATACGAGGTAACTTTACAAAAATAAATTTAACTTTTTGTTGAGTAGAACTTTAACAAAACCTGGTGTATGAAAAAGAGATAATTAATTAGTTACGTAATATTAAATCATATTTATCATTTTTAATATTTCAACAAAATTATCCATATATATGTTTGAATATTCCCAAATCTATATATATATATATATATATATAATATCAAGTAATATGATTAAGTTTACTATTAATTGCTTCAATTATAAACTTATAAAATTCTTAAAAAGTATTAAATCCTAAAAGAGTTGGTAGACATGATTACTTCAATACCAAAATGAAGCAATATTTAGTGGGACTATTGCCATCAAAAATCAAAATCATTCAATACCAAAGCTCTCATCGTTTCTATCATTTCCAATAATATAGAATAATATTTAGTGATTCAAACTAAATAAACCAAACACAAGGTCTAAAATTTCAATATCAAAAGTACTAATTGGAATGATATGCGCACCTATTTCACTAAATATTTCTTCAACCTAATTTGATAAGGCTAATAAAGGTGTTTCATGTGCAATGAATGAAACTAGTGATGAAAATGATAAGTTAAAATATGATGTAAAAACTAATACTAGTTACATTGTCATTGGCAATATTTTTATGAGTTATTAGAATGTACATACGAGCCAAGTTCAAAGAAATTCAAGTTGAAGGTGTTGTTTTAAGTTTTTATGCTAGGCTATTTTACTCAGATTATGTATTGAAATGTTTGTTAAAATGGTTAGCATTTCACGCGATGATCAAGTATTTTTGTTTTCCTATTTTATCAATTGAAATATAAATAGAATACATTGTAATAGTTTTACACATGAAATGATATATTACTATTCAATTACATTTCTCTCTTATTTTCCTCTCATCTCTCTCATCTATCTTCATCTTCATTCTTATGAAGCTTCTCATATGGTTCTTATATTTTTGTTTTTCTCATTTCCATTGCCACATACGTTCATACATCTTCTTGCTGCTTGCCTTTTCTTTTATAGTATCAAAGCATATGAAATTGTGTAGCTTCAATCATGGAGAAAGAAACAAGTAAATATGGTGAAGAAGAAGTTAATGCTCCTACTATGGATCAAGTTGATGATAGTATAGTTAATTTCCAAAATCATGTTAAAGTTATTAAGATAGATTGATCAAACTTTTTACTTTGGAAACATCAAATCATTAAGATCTTATGTAGTTTAGATTTAGAACAATACCTAACTAGTGATGGACCTTCAATGATTTTGAAGAAAGGTGAGATAAATTTAGCTTATAAAGTCTGGTACAAATATGTCATTAGTTTATGCATTACATATATCAATATCTATTAAGGCAAATCTCTATTTTTAAAAATGTGAAGCATGTAGTGGTTTAGATAGTTATTTCTTGTCAAAATCCAAACAAAGAGTTATACAATTAAAACTAGAGCTGCATAAAATGATGAAAAGAGGACTGGGCATTAATTAATATGTTCTTAAACTAAGAGATCTAACAGATCTAATTGAACCCTTAAGATATGCTATGAGTGAAGAAGACAAGATTTTATTTCTTATTGTTGAATTGGATAGAACTTTGAATATGTAGTTTCATTAATTAGTTAAAAACTACAAAGTGAAATAGTGTTAATAGCTGAAGCTACATCTCTTCTTCTCAATAATGAGAGTTAGTAAGTCTCTCAAAACACTACTAAAAAATTTATACTACCCATGACTAATCTAGTGAAATTAAGAATACCTAGCAAACAAAGTGATCAATTTACTCCGAATGTGTATAAGAAGCAAAATGAAGAATTTTTTCATATGAACTCGTACCATATGACATGAGTTGGACCTCCTATGATGAACTTTGGCTTGATGCCTAATGAAGGTATGCAATTAAAATCATCATTTTCTTATGAATTCCCTTCTCTTTATTCCTTGGAAGAGGTTAAGAAGGACCTAATGAAGGAAGAGGACATAATCAAAATACCAATGGAAGGTTTATTTGTCAACTATGTGGAAAACAAGGCCATCTTATCAATAGGTGTTGGTATAGATTTGATCCAAACTTTCAACCTCAATCTTTGAATGATACTAATAACTCCTAGTCTTATGGAAAATCTTATAATCCTATACAACCTTAGCTTTCTGCTCAACTATCTCAATCTCAATAGAAAATTAATTTTGTTCAAAATTAACAAACAAAACAAATTTTCAGTCAGCTCAATCACCTTATCCTTACAAATTTCAACTTCTATCTATACCCTCTTATCCAATGAATGATATGCAAGCATTTGGATGCAATCATATTTTTCCTTATTCTTTTCTATCGAATCAATCTTCACAGATGTTATCTTCAATGTTGGGTGCACTAGAAGCCTCATCAGAGCCCTTTTGGTATCCTGACTCAAGTGCCTTGCATCATGTGACTATAGATCTAAGAAATCTTGCTATGCCAAATTCATACATTAGCAATGATCAATTAATTTTATGAAATGGTAAAGGTATCTCTATAACTAATACTATATCTTTTACCTTTGATTCTAAAATAAATGATAAAAGAAAATTAGTCCTAAATCATATCACATATTGTATGTACTAGATATAGCAAAGAACTTGCTTAGTATTGCCCAATTTTTCAAGGAAAATGGCGTCTATTTTGAGTTCATGTTTCTTTCTATTGTGTGAAGAAAAAGGTGACATAACGAGAGCTTATTTAGAGCAAAATTCATTAATGATTGCCATGTCACCAATCCTTGTGAGTATGAAAACCTTTGTTCTTAAAATTATTTATCACTTTTACATGATCATGTATTCTTGCCATGTCACTTATTGTCTAGCCTTGTATTTCTAGAAAACTTAAAACACTGTCTACCTCTAGTTTAGGCTCTCATTTTGTTTCTAGTTCAAGTCCTTTCTCGGATCTTATTAGTCATTCTTTGAAAACACACGTTCCCTTTCCTAATTTATTTTCTCTATTCATGTTATTTCTTCTACTTCACCTTGTGTGTTAGATGTCATATCTAAGCTCTTGTCTTTACTTTTCTTTCTATGCCTACTCCATCACTTTTATCTTTAGCTTGAGTCTCAATCTTTGCTTATTGTTGAGCCTACTATTTATGTTATTACTTTATTTCTTCTACTTCACCTTGTGTGTTAGATGTTATATCTAAGCTCTTGTCTTTACTTCTCTTTCTATGCCTACTCCATCACTTTTTATCTTTAGCTTGAGTCTCAATCTTTGCTTATTGTTGAGCCTACTATTTATGTCATTACTTCTTTACCCACTAAGTTAGACTAAACAACTATTTCTCACACTAGAAATGAGCATACTATTCTTACAAGAAGTAAACATGGCATTTACAAGCCTAATATTTATGTCACTAATCTTTCCATTACTAGGCCTAGAACTATCAAACAAGCACTTAGTCAACCTGATTGGAGAAACTCTATGAAAGATGAGTATAATGCTTTTCTCAAAAACAACACTTGGGTGTTGGTTATTCCATTATTGAATAGAAATGCCACTGGTTCCAAGTGGATTTGGCTTATGAAAAAGATTAAAATTGAGGCACTAGACAAACGAAAGTCAAGGGTTATAGCTTAAGGTTTTGATCAACAACTAAGCTTTGATATTTAGGAGGCTTTGAGTTCTATTTCCAATCTAATCACTATATGAGTTGTCGTACTCTTTCCTTGTTAAAAGGTTGGAAGCTACATCAGTTGATTATTAATACTGCATTTTTAAATGGACAACTTAGTGAGGAGGTATATATGGCCTAACCAACTAGACATGAAGATCCAAACAACCATAGTTATGTTTGTAAGTTTCATAACACCATTGATAGCCTCAAATAGGCACCTTGAGCTTAGTTTGAAGCACTATCTCAAGCCTTATGTTCCATAGGATTCCTTAAATCCAGAGTTGTTTTTATCTCTTTTTTGTAATTTTTCTATAGTTTCTCCCATGTATCTCCTTATGTATGTCACTAACATTATTGTCACAAGAGGAGATAAAGTTGCTATTAAGTGTTTCATTAAAAGACTCAACTCCAACTTTTCTTTGAAGTATAAAGATATATAATTTTCCTAATAATGACATGCTTTTAAATCAAACAAAGTATATACATTAATTGCTTCTTAAAATAAAAATGGAAACCTGAAAATTCATTGGTTCACCCACTTTTACCACTTCTATTTTATCAACTACTGATGGTATGTTATTGAAAAATCCTTCTTTTTATAGAAGTATTGTGAATGCCTTATAGTATGTTACTTTAACAAGACCCGACTTTTCTTTTGATATTAATAAGGCTTGTCAATTTATGTCTAAACCTACTAATTCTCATTTGTGTGATGTTAAAAGGATTATAAGGTATCTTTAGGGTACACTTTATCATGGTGTTATGTTCAAATCCCCAACTCCTCTTGTTATTATTGGTTTCTCAAATGCTGACTAAAGGCCTGGCTTAATGATAGAAGATCTACATTAGGTGTTTGTGTTTTTCTTGGTATCAATCCAATTTTTGGGAGTTCAAGAATGCAAATAGTTATAGCACGCTCTAGTACAAAGGTAGAGTATAGAGCCTTGGTTTACGCAGCTACAAAGGTTTTATAGCTAAAGGTTTTACTTAGAAAAAGGAGAGTTTGTTCCCCAATAGTTCTAATGCTTTGGTGTGAAACCTTAAGTGCTATTAATCTTGCTTCTAATTATGTGCTACATGTCTGGACTAAACATGTTGAGCTTGACATGCATTTTTTTCAGGAAAATGTGCTTCTACGTGAATTCTTAGTTTATCACATTCCATCAACTAAACAACTAGCATATATTTTTACTAAGAATTTGACTATTCAATCTTTTCTTGGAATGCATACTAAATTCAATTTCATTCAACTTCCATTGAGTTTGAAAGGGTATGATAAAGCTAATAAAGGTGTTTCATATGTAGTGACTGAAACTATTGATGAAAATTATAAGTTAAAATGTGATGTAAAAGCTAATGCTAACTGCAATGTCATAGACAATATTCCAATGATTTTAGAATGTGCATATGATCCAAGTTCAAAGACTCAAGCATGTGAGCAGACTTCAAGAATCAAGAATGTGCACCAAGTTCAAGAATCAAGCATATGAACCAAGTTGAAAGCAAGCCAAGTTGAAGAAATTGTTTTTAGTTTGTTTTGCCAAGTTGTTTTAATCAGATTCTGTATTGAAATGCTTCTTTGGATTGGTTAGCATTTCACGTGATGATCAAGTATTGTTGGTTTCCTCTTTTTTCAAATGATATATAAATAGAATGCGTTGTAATAGTTTTACACATGAAATGATATAGTATTATTCAGTTATATTTCTCTCTTATTTTCCCCTTATCTCTTTCATCTTCCTTCATCTTCTTTCTTGTGAAGCTTCTCATATGGTTCTTATGTTCTTGCTTTTCTCATTTCCATTACTGCATACATCGATACATCTTATGGCTGCTTGTGTTTTCTTTTATTAATAATATATTTGAAAATAATCAATACATTCAAAAGGGTCTAGTAACTTTTAGTACCTATATTATTATTTCGTTACTTATTTCACCCATATTGTTATGTTAGTAAAGGGTATCATATAGCAAAGTTCCTTTAATGGTACTCTTTTTCCCAAAAAAACTACAATAACTCAAAATTTTGTTAAATAATGAAGTGGTAGTTCTTGCACTTATAACTATTCTTAAAAAAAAGGGTGAAATTTCTTTTACTTTTTTTCTTCTTATTTTGAATTAACAGTTATATACTCATTCACACACACTCACACCTTCTCAATACCCACAATGAATTGTACTATATAATAATTTTTATTTTTTAATTGTTAACATCAAATTTCCTTACAAAAATTGGATGAGAATTTTTATAATTGTTAGTAGAAAAAATGGACTGACAATGACAAATACAGGGAGCATCATAGATGTTTCTAAAATACTGTTATGTATTTGTTTCGAGGATTAATGGCTCGCTCTACATGAATGTCTATTTTTATTCACACTTCAAAACATCATTTTGCTTACTCTATAAAATTATACAATCTTTAAAAGGAATTCTTCAAAAAACCTACATCACCCTTTGTAGTTGTCGTCGCAAGTGATCTATTTATGTTGTTAACAATTGAAAACGTTTTCATCTTTTTTATGAGGAAATAAATTTAAATGTCAAAATTATCCCTTTTAAACTGAGTAAAATTTAAAATTATTGTAACTTTTTTACAAAAATGGCACGAATAGAGAAAGTTGTGTACTAAGATAACAACCTCTAATATCATGTGTGAGTAAGGATAAGCATTTTAACTATAAACAAAGAAAATTATGATTATCAATAAAAATCATAAGATTTTTCACAAAAAATAACTATAATAGATTGGGTATATGGTGAAAATAATTATTATAATACCAAAACTATGGTTAATTAAAGCCAAAATTACATTTATATTATATTGTTATATATATATATATATATATAATTACATAAAAATACACTTTTAATATTAAAATGTATAATACTTTTGAATAATTATATTGAACTTTGTTTATTTTGAAAAATAATATTTTTTTATTTCACTTTAAAATATATGTTAATTAACTAAAGAATGAAAATTAATATCAATATTTTAAATAATGTAATAGAATAAGTATTATGTTAAAATTTTAATTTTTAAATAAATGTTAAAAAAAATAGGAAACATTGTTAACCCATGAGAAAACTACTACCCGTGATAAATGTATAAATTATAGTTGGTGCTTCTCCTACTAGTTTACTTTCTTAGGAGCATTGGTTTTCCAATAAATTTTAACATGGTATTATAACTCGAGCTCGAGTGCTCAAGGCCTAGTAATGTTAATTATTGAATTACAATTATTTGACCTTATGATGCATAGAGGCAACAATTGTGAGAGATTGATAAGTTTATAAAAATGTAATCGACACTTCTCTCACAAGTTTAAACTTTTGAAAAAGTTGATTCCCAACAACTTCAAAAACATACTCATAACTAATAGTTATTACCATAATCTATCTAAAATTAGTGCATAATAAATATTGTTATTAGTATAATCATTCCCGTCAGCTCACATCTTTATATGTGATAATGTTTGTTTGAGTAATAACATGATTACCATCAAAGAATGAATCATATTCAAAAGATACCAAACTTATTGCTTTATATATAAGACAAAAATAACACATTTTATTGAAATAAATTACAAGTATAAAGTGAAGCAATCTCAATTTTATTTAAAAAAATGATTAAAATAATATATATGTATATATATGACTAATTATATTTTATCGTACAAATTATATGTATGTCTTATCACAGTAAATAAACATTTTTTCTCTGTATTTAGCTTCTATGCTAATTCGAGACACACCTTTTGCATTCCAAATTTCCAGGAAACTAAATTCTCATCCTAGAAAACACAATAGCCACCTATAAACTTTTTATCATTTAGACAACTAACCCAATTAGAGTAACAAAAACCAATAAATGTAAAAGATGAGCTTCCAAACCGTACGGAGAAGAGCCCTTCAAGTACCTCAACACACATTTTATCGCAACCAAATGTTGATCAGTAGAAGCTATCATAAACTGACATACCTTGTTAACACTAAAAGAAATTTCAAATCTAATTAATGTGCATACTGATTATCACCAACCATCTTTCAATACAAGTAGGATCATCAAGAGGCAACCCATAAAACTGGCTCAATATTTTAACAATAGCTGTTAGTGTAGAGGCATCCTTGGAATCACTTAAACCAGCATCAGACAACAATTTAATAATATATTTATACTGGCAAAGATGAAGCATATAAGGGTTATGAGTAACCTAAACGTCTAAGATATAACCCAAATGCCCAATATTTTTCAAAGAAATATGATAACTATGAGTCTTAATATGCCCATTAATCTCTAAAGTGTCGAGAAATTACACAAATTCCTAATAAGCCAGATTTCTGAGATAGCAAATATATAGAAAATAATACATACAAATTTGATAACAAAATTTGGTCAATTTTTCTTATGTCTTTGGACCTACTACAGATCTTTTACTAAAATGAAGAAATTATACAAAGTGTTTACAACACTCACAACTCAATTACACCCAAGAAAATTGCTCTCAATTTTCTCTCATTAAATTTGTTTTCTCTAAGATTTTCTCTCGATAAGATTTTGATAATTTGATGATTAATTCATTACAATTATAAATCTATATATAGGGAGATTGAATCCTCTTAAATTAAGGGTTCCTTGAATTGCCCCTTGAATTAAGCTTTGATTTACTCCTTAAATTAAAGGTGGTCACTCCTTAATTTACTCATTAAATTAAGGGTGGCCACTCCTTGATTTACTCATGCTTTGCTCCTTAATTTGCTACTTGAATTAAGGTCCCTGATAAAACTCTCCAAAAATCTTCCACTTAAAGACTGATTTCAATCTGTCTTCACACCTTGATCAATGCAGTAGTTTTTCTAATCTTATAACTCTAGCAGACCAACTGAAGTTTAACACAATTTTAGTTTATCAATAGTCAACACCTTTGTCAACATATCCGCTGGATTTTTGCTTCCTTGAATCTTCTCTAGTATTAACACATCATCTTCCAATAGAGATATGATGATGATGAGTGCTCAAAAAGCACTAAAATTACCATGATTTTATGCACATTAATTGATTAAAAAAATATATATTTATATGATTTTATCATATATTTATATAAATTTATCTTTTTCGGAATCACGGGTATTTTTATTGTTTTTCAGGTATTTTGGCTTAAAGACTTTTTATTCTCTTTATTATCACAATGATTATGAAAACTTTTGATCTTCTTTATTATTATAACGATTATGAGTCTTTTAATTTTTTATTTTTAAATTTTTACTAAGAGAAAATTTATAAATTTTAAATTTAGTCACATAGAATTAATTATTTTAGGAGTCTTTTATTTTCTCTTTTAGTTCCCACACTAAAAGTTAATTAGTATATATAACCAATAATTTTTACTCTAAATATAATTTAAAAAATAATTTATTTAAAAATAAATTATAGTTATATTATATTATATGAGGAAATTAAGTATACTAATTTAGCATATATTTAGTATAAATTTGATTTTCTTTTTTCAATATTGTAATAATAGAGAATTATTATAATATTCATTATTATATAATTATAATTATTCTTTTGATTTTTTCTTTTTAAATTTTCACGAAGAAAGAATTTATAAATTTTAAATTTATTCATATAAAATTAATTGTTTTAAGATTCTTTTAATTTTTCCTTTTAGTTACCCTAATAAAAGATAAATAATACATATGATTAATTATTCTTACACTAACTATAATTTAATAAATAAATTAACTAAAATTTTAAATTATAGTCAAAATATATCATATGAGAAAATACATTGATATTTACAGTAAACCTCACCAATAAAAAATGACCACTAATAAGATCTTAATTATCATTTTCATATGAAAGTGTAAACTCACTGTTTTATAATATTTATTATTATTATTATAAAATTATTTATTAGCTATTAGTCACAAGACCCATAACTAATTAGATTTTTATGATTACTTTCATTTTTAAATTAAACAACAAAAAAAATTTATCATATTCTTAATAATTTATATAAGATAAACCAATTTATTAGTTTATAGAGGACAAAAATATTTCCATTAAAAATGATAAATCTAATTAAAAAGCGTTACAAAAAATTGTAATAAAGAGATAGTATTTTGAGTTTAACATTTTTAATACTCGCTAACTATTATTCTCCATTATGCAGAAATATTTATTTTCTTAAATACACTTATTATAAAAATAAAATTTAATAATCATAATGATCAAAATGGTTAATGTTCATTAGTAACAATTAATGAATTTTATGATTAATTAAATTTAGATGCAACCAATGAGAAAATGCCAAGTAATAGTTTTTAAGGTTAAATATGTCTTATTTAAATATTTAATGGCACTCTCCTTTAAATGACAAGCTACCTCCTTTAAAATAGTATTAAGATATGCAAAGATTATAAGTGTTGGTATTTAAATATAATTTACTTTCTAGGCATGTCTTTCAAGATCATTATTCAAATTGAAGAAACTACCGAGCCTCAAATGAATACATCTGAGGTATATTTATATTATTATGCATGTTGTAGTTTATATTAGACATATAGAAACATTTAGTATATAGGTTACTCGATCAATCAAGTAATGTCTGCATCGATAGATGAGGTAGATCATTCGAGCATCAATCTACTACAATCTAAGTCCTCGAAATTAATTTTAATTTGGGGTAGTTCGAGGATTTAATCGATCATGTATCAATCTCATTCGATCTACTCAATCTCTGGTTTTTATTTATATAGGGTGGATATTGAGATTTTTCTATATCGATCAATGTTTTATTGATTGTTACTTGGATCGATCATTGCTTGGATTGATCGAAAAGGGTTTCGGTCGATCGACCTTATTAGTTCAATCGATCAAGCTTGGCTTACATCGATCGAGTGGTGATGGCTTCAACTTTAACCTAATTGTTTACTCGAGTCAAACACCTAATTATTTACTTGAGCATAACAATTCAATTACCACATCATCCCCATTATTTACTACCCTAAGAATTGTTTTTTGGAAAGATTGATAATTGATCCTAAACCTAGGATGTCATATTTTATATATAAACAAAACTAATTCCTCTTATTCTATTAACCACCATAGCATCAATCTTTTCATTTTAAGCTCTCTCTCAAATTGCTTTGCAAAAACAATATCATATTTCTTTAGGAATCTTTCTTTAATTAATCTGTTAAACATTGGTGGTTGTATTTAATTAATTAATAAGCCTAATTAGTTTATGATATTTTGATTAAATGTTCATATAGCTTCTTCTTTATCTTGTTCTTGAATTATTGGACCAAATAATTGTGTGTGTAATATCAAAATTATTTGGTTTGATTATTTATGTTTAGAAGAAGATATCTTTATTGAACTTGTGCTTAATCTGCTTGTTCTAGTGTTACCAGATAATTTAATATTAACTAATATAATCTTGAATCTTCTACTTAAGGTTATTCATTGTTGAATCAACTCTAGAAAAACATCTTACACTTACATTTTTGTACTAACATTTTAGGTGTTGGTTGAACGAGTTTGCTTACTTATATGACTCAAGTTATCATAATGTAAGTCTATATCTAAACTCCTTACTTGTGAAGATTGTGAAGAAATGTAGTAACTTGTAAGTAGACTACTGAGGGTCATTATCATGGAAAGTATTTTAAGTCCTACTTTGTAATTAGAACTTATTTTCATATTGGATAGGTAGATGGTCTGATAGATCGGTGGTTTTCCTCTTAGGTCATTGTTGTTAACCAAGTTATTTCCACATAAAAATCTAGTGTGTCATTTTATCTTTTCGCATTATTTTTTTTAAATGCGATTACTTGTCTGGTCATATGTGAAATTTTAATTTTCATGTTTCTACTAATTATCTATTCGCCCTCATTCTAGCTAATTACATTCATAATATAAAAAATTTCAATTAATATCAAAGTAGGTCACTAGATATACTTAGTGTGTGCCTAAGACCTTGTTATGAATCATTTGAGAGAGGGTTCGTCTACAACCCATACTCCCTTCTTCCATAGGTCTAAATACCTATATTGGAAGGCTTGTATGAGAGCCTTTCTACGTTTTATAGATGGGAGTGTTTGAAACTCTATTATTTATGGTTGAGAACCACCTACGGTTATCAAAGATAATATTTTCACACTTAAACCTAGGATGAATGGACTACTTAAGAAAAAACTGCTAGTAACTGGAACCAAAAAGGTATTAATGTTATCTTTAATTCTTTTTCTGTTGAAGAGTTCTAACATATCTCAAATGTTTATACTGTTAAGCATGCTTGGGATATTTTAGAAGTTTTTCATGAGGGCACTACACAAGTTAAACGAACTAAAATTCGCATGATTGGTACTCAATTTGAAAATCTTAGGATGAAAGGAAATGAGACATTTTTTGAACTCTATGTTACATTATATGATATTACTAACACCTCTGCCAATCTTGGAGAGAAAATTGTTGATTTCATGATAATTTGAAAAGATTCTTTTCTCGTTACCAAATTGCTTCCATACAAAAGTCACTACCACTGATGAAAGCAAGGATGTAGACACCATCAGAATTGTGAAACTTGTTGGCTCACTTTAAACCTTTAAGATGAGTTTTTGAACACCTCTAAAGAATAAAGATATCGCTTTCAAAACCACCATAACTGATGATGGTGATAATGATAATGATGAGGATGATGAATAATTGAAACTCTTAGCCCAAAAAATCAAGAAAATCTTCAACCATAACAATTCACACAGTAAGTGGTAACCAAGTCGTTCAAGGGATCAGAATCTAAGAGAAATCAAACCTAAGAGTTTCAAAGGTAAGAAAACTAAACCCACTAGACCTAGATGATTTTAATGCAATAAAATTGGTCATACTGCAATTGGGAGAGCTTTTAATGCTACCCTTAGTGACTTAGAAAGTGACAGCGATAATCCTAATGACTCAAATATGGCACCAACTACTTGGCATTCACTACAACTACTGGTGGACACTTTAGTAAGTCTGGCATTGATTCATACTATAAGGAAAGTAATTTTCAATTCCTACTCAATATATTTAATACAAATAATCTTGATGAATTGTTAATAGACTTAATTTTCAATAAGAGACAAAAAAATAAGTTATTTGTAAAAGTAACTAAACTAAATAATAAAATTAAATCCCTTGAAATAAACTCCTTAATTATAGAAAAAGAAAAAATTGAACTGTCTGAATATGTTAATGCTTTGAATTCAAATCTTGTAAATCTTAAACAAAAAAACAAGAATCTTATGCATGAACTTGGAGAATCAAAGGAAGTATTAATTAGGTTCACTGTTGGAGCTGAAAACCTAAACAAAATTATTGACTATTAAAAACCTTTTGGAGACAAGAAATGGCTAGGATATATGGATGAGGATTCTACGCCATCATCTTCAAAAACAACTTAGTTTGTAACACCTTTTAACCCTTCTTCTTCATTGAGTATACACGGCCTTGGTTATAAGGATGAGAGCTCCATACCTTCAAAATCAAAAACCACATTTGTAAGGGACTCTAACTCTACTCCTACTTTTATTAATTATGCACAAAGAACCATTGTTCCTATAATAGAAAAAACTGTTAAGTTTCTACTTATCTATCATTATTGTATTAAGAAATATTATATAAGACTAAAATGTAGGTTTTATGAGTATTAATTTTGAATTACTACTCATAAATTGAATAATTCATTCCATTCTTCTAGTTATATGACTCATTATTATCATCCATCTATGCATAGTATATCCAATAAGTCTACTAGATAGTGTGAAGTTTTAAGTCTAAAGAAGCAAGCGAATTTCAAAAATTTTAATTCTAGGACTAACTATCATCATCCTACCATGCATATTGCCTCTTCATTTATGATGAATATGAAATCTGAAGATAAGTCCAAGAAAATACCTATGAAAATTAAGGCATTTGATTTCCAACACAAAGATATAGAGAAATCAAAATTCAAGAAAGTTTGGGCTAAGAAAGATTGTCTTTTTTCGACCACCTAACCACCCCATAATGTTCACCTAGATACTTTGTTTTAGTGCTTAATTAACCCTAAGTGAGCAAATTTAGTTTGTTTATTTGTTTCATTTTTATTTTTATTGATGTTTCTTTAGTTTCAATAAAAAAAGTAAAAAAAAAAAAGAAGTGGACTTGTTTTAACATTGACATGAACTTTACATATTATACGTTACTTTTTGATTGACTTTACATTACTTAATTGAGTATTTTGACTTATGTATTTACATTTTTTCACATTGAATGATCGATATTGACAATAACCTGCTCACATGCCCACTTAACATTATGTATATCATGCATAAAGTTTATGATTGATTATGTAAGATTATAGGGCTTGAGCTAACCCTAAGAGAAAAAATTGTATTTAAGCTTTATCTTTCACTTTATAAAAAACTACAATAAAGAGACATCTAATTTTGAGAAGACTACCTACTATGATGTTTGAAGGTACCGTAGTGAACAGAGAAGGTTATCTCACAACTAATGTGAAAGTCATCATACTAAGTTTTTGGCTCGTACATATTTTCTTAAAAATAATAATAATATTAAAGGAAAAATAAAAATAAAAAAAGCTTTCGTATACACAAAAAAAATAACAACAAATGGTTACACAAAAAAGAAAATAAATAACTAATCTTCACAAAAAATAATACAAGAGAGAAATACAAAAAAAAAATTGATTAAAGTTCTCTCATTGTAAGTAAATCTTATTTTGTGTAAGTAAGAATTTAATTGTATTTTTTCATAATAGGTGATACTCTTTACTTTGAACTTGACTAATCATAAATGAACAAATTGACATACTATCGTAGTTCATACATGTATCTTATTTTGATTAATTGTAGATATGTTATTGTATGCATTAGTATGTCTGTGTATCTTGTCTATATAATTATGCTTTCAATGATAGTCAAGATTTTTGAACAAAATTAACTTCTCAATTTAGTATTTTGTTATAGTCATGTTTAAATAAGTCTATTAATCTCAATAAAAAAATATCTATATTAGATTTTATAAATTTTTGTTTTATTCTACTTTATTTTGGGGAGTCATAGAACTTAGGGTGTGTTCATTCATTTCATGCATCTTTTTCTTACTCGTATTGAATCTATGCTTCAAGTTCAATGATTATATTACGTATTCGTAGATAAAAAGAGGAAGAGATAATGAATATAGGGGGAGAGTACCCAATGAGAGAAATATTTTTTAATGGGAAATATTACATATAGGGCAAAACACATTAATTGTTCTATTCAATATGTCATTTAGGGGGAGTAATACTTAAATATTCTATCTGTTACTACTCAATGCTTATGTTTGTTTGTTCGTTTTTCTATTATTATATACATTAAATTAATAACCAACTAGTCTTTCGAGACAAGTTGTGAGCCTATTTATGTTCCTATTTTTCAATATGCATATAAGCTGTCAAGATTCAAGCGAAGATAGCTTCACAGGACCATAGGACAGTTTCACTATGTAAAATTTACTTTTCCTATGAGCATGATGTAGTGAGAGAGAGTTTTTTTCATACGAATATGCCAAAGAGAAAGACTAAAAGGTTTATGAGTGTTAACAATATTTGTGAAAAAAACATTTAAATGTAATTTAGTTTCTACGCATAACTCTCAAGATCACTATTCAAGTTGAAGAAACTATCAAGCCTCACATGAACATATCTTAGGTATATTTATATTCTTATGCATGTTTGATTTCATATTAGACATATAAAAACATTTAGTGTATATAGGTTACTCGATTGATCAAGTAATGTTTTGATCGATCGATGATGTAGATCAATCGAGTATCAATCTAAATCTAAGTCCTCTTAAAATTAATTTTAATATGAGGTAGATCGATCGAGGACTGGATCGATTGTGTATCAATCTCATTCAATCTACTTAGTCTCGAGTTTTTATTTTTATAGGATGGATTGATTGAGATTTGTCTATGTCGATCAATTTTTTATTGATTGTTGCTTGAATCAATCGAAAAAGGGTTTCGATTGATCGAGCTTGGCTTAGATCAATCAAATGATGATAGCTTTAACTTTATTTTAATTGTTTACTCAAGCCAAAATATTCAATTACTATATTGTTCCCATTATTTACTGCTCTAAGAATTATTTTTTGGACATATTGGTAATTGGTCCTAAACCTAGCACTAAGGTTTCATATTTCCCATATAAACAAACATGTTGCCTCTTATTCTCTTAACTACAAGAGCATCAATGTTTTCATCTTAAGCTCTCTCTTTCTCAAATTGATTTGTAAAAATAAGATCATATTTCTTTAAGCTTATTTCTTTAAATAATCTATTAAAAATTAATGGTTATATTTAATTGATTAATAAGTCTAATTAGTTTATGATATTTTGATTAAATGTTCATATAGCTTCTTTATATTTGTTCTTGAATTATTAGACTAAATAATTGTATATGTAATATCATAATCATTTAGTTTGATTATTTATGTCTAGAGAAACTATCTTTATTGAACTTGTACTTAATATTTTTGTTCTAGTGTTGCTAGATAATTTAATATTAACTGATATATTCTTGAATATTCTAGTTAGGGTTATTCATAGTTGAATCTACTCTAAAACACATCTTAGACTTTTATTTTTGTGCTAACATTTCATGTGCTGGTTGAACATGCTCAATTACTTGTGTGATTCAAATTATCGAAATGTTGGTTTGGATCCAAACACCTTGTTTATTAGGACTAAGAAGAAAAACAATGGCTTATAAGTGAATTACTTGGGGGTATTATGTTGAAAGGTAGTTTAAGTCATTACCTTGTAATTTGACTTTATTTTCATATTGGATAGTTATGTGATCTGAAAGATTGGTGACTTTTCTCTTAAGTCATTGTTGTGACCTAAGGATTTTCAACTAAAAATCTTGTATGTCAATTTATCTTACCGGGTTATTTTATTTACACAAGATTACATGTTTAACCTTCTATAAAATTTTAATTTATCATATTTCCACTAGTTATTTATTCATCATCATTTTAGTTAATTAGATGCATAACAAAAAAAACTTTTAAGATATATTTAAATCAATCAAATACCATTTATTAAATATCATTTGATCTTGACACTTGAAAAATAATAATAAAAAATATTTTAATTAATATATTTTAATCATATTTAGATATTTTAGTTATTGTTTACAATTTTTGATAATTTTAATCACTTTATCTTCTTTTTTTCCACTTTTACCATTTATAGATTTTTTTCTTATTAAACATTCACCACCTACCTGCTAATAAGTTTCCAATCAATTACAATTAAATTTTTTCCCAACATGACCAAAAAAACAAAATTAACAAGAAAAAAATTATTAAAATATCCAAAAATATAACTCTAAAGTTCACAAATTTAAAACACTATAATTAATATGTTTAATTTATAAAAATATAATAGCTAAAGTGTGATCCTATCCTAACAACAACAACGTTATAGAAATCATCAAGATTTGAGAAATTTCAACATATATTTTTAATGCTCACAATGATCATATGTTATTGCTCAAACATTTGGTTAAGAAACGTTTTAGTGGATATTTCTTTAGGATTCTCACTTTTACCAAACCGAGTAAGCAAATCATGTAATAACTTATGACTGTCCTGTCCATGATCTTGGTCCCGTGCTTTTAGAACAGGAAACAAAATAGAAGTGGTAGTTTTCCCCTTCTCAATTGCATTAGTATCTCATTTCGTCGACAGAGAGAGAGAGAAAAGAAACTGTTGGTTTATAAGATTGGAGCCGATATATAGAATTGTCAATCTTATACAAGGGTTACAGACAGAGATTGATACAAAGCCTATATTCTAAACGACAAGATACAAATCTCTTACAAAATATAAAATAAAGACAAAATGATTATAAATAGTCTTGGTTTGTACCATCATTCTTTTTGCTTTCTTTTTTTTGGCTACGTCTGGCTTGTACCATCATTCAAATGCACTTATTCAGTCCCGGCAATCTTCTTCTTCAAATCTTCAATGTCTGTCACTAGTTCTTTTCTACTTGACTATAGAAAGCAACAGTCATACATGTTATGGTAGATTACAGGCCAATTGAAAATACGATTTTTTTTAAATAAACAGTTACAGATGCACATATACGAAAATACGAGTTTAAAAAGGGTATCTAATGATAAAAACATTATAGGCTCTAAAACAATGTCAGCTCTAAAACTGTTGGTTTGTAAGATGTTTAAGTTGAACGATAGTAATGAACTCTAGTTATTTTAACTTGCCAACTTTGCTATAAAACTTTGAGAGCAAAGATTCTTTAATCACTAAAATCATGAGCAATACTGTAAGACCTCAAATTCATTCGAATGATGATGGTGAAAGATAACAAATTTCAATATATCTGTATACGATCCAAGTGCAAAGGACATCAAACTTTAATTTGATAAACAAAGAATTAAAATAAGATTTTAAAAGAAAAACTGGAGTAATAGTTTTACCTTGAAGAGTAGGTAACGATAGACAAACCATCCAGTGTATCCTAGCCCTACAAATTCCATGATCTTTGGAAGCTGGTATAGTAAGGTGCAAACCAGTGAGGTTCAAGTTATTTCTACAATAGCAAAACTTCAAGAAAATGAAACACATGCAGGGCCAAGCTATTAAACTAAAGAAAAAAACGTCCCACGAATCCCTTACATGAAACTAAAGGAGTTACTTAGTCCCTTTAGGGGAAAAAAGTGTCATTTCGTCCTTCACTTTTATAAAAAAGGCCAAAGAAAGACAAAAAAATATTTTTTAGTAATATTTTAAATAAAATAATATTATTTTTTCAATACTTTATTTTATTAGTAAATAAGTAGCGAGTAAAAATTACTTTTTGCTACTATATTTATCATAAAAATTATTAAAATATTAAATAAATAGTTAAATTTTTATCGATAAAACTATTAAAATATTCAATGAATAATAAAAGTTGTTATTTTTTGGTACCTGTAAAGAACTAAATGACACTTTTTATAGTGTAAGAGACTAATTGATACAAATTTCTTAATGTAATAGACCTTTAGGATTCTTCACCGTAATTAAAGTGGAACTGTGACTCTCTATCTTAAAACTAAGCCAATTGCAATCATTTTATTGAATGCAATTTGGTTCACTTACTAGAGGCACTGAGTTGATGGCACCAACAACAATTGAAGATAGCCAAACTGCGACTATTGCCCCACCTCCATAGAGAAGTACAGTTGATTTGTTTTCAACTGCATCCCACTGATAAAGAGAACATAAAAGATATTATTTTAGTACAATTAATCACAATATGACTTCGTTAACTAGGGTATTATTAAGCTGCAAAATCCAATAAATATGTTCCATCTCCAAAATGTATAATGAAGAAAACAAACAATAAGCTTTTCCCAATTCCTATAAAAGAAGTATAATAATACGAGTTGTACTTGCCTTCTCCTTCAAGTCTGTAAGAAGTTCTCCAGCATCAACAGAAGTGGATGTCTCTTCTGAAGAAGATGCTCTAACCTGAAGCAGTGGCAGCCTTCTGAACTCTATTTGACAAAAAGGTATATTGAGTGAAATTTTGAAGTTGGTTTGAGTTCAGAAACAATTTCAAATAACAGTGACAATGATTTTTTTTTTTTGTATAATAATACAACAGAAGACGATAAGATGAAAAAAAAAAAAATAGCAAGTGTCCGTCTGTGGACCAGAAAAAATCAGAACTAATCATGTAGGTTAGCAGGAAACTAGTAAGAATTATATAAAGAACAAAAAGTCATTGATATTGATGACTCTGTGGAGTAAAATCATTACTGCATTTTTTTACTTAATATTTACTTTTTTTATTCAATAAATAATAAATAGTATTTTTAGGACTAAAAATATTAAAATATAAACTTTTTAGTGAAAATGGGTGAAAATATAAATTTTGGAATTTTTATGGATTTTTAACACAGTACCAATCAAAAGCTACCACGTGACCTATCACACAAGTAGGGGAGCTGATTGGGCAAACCATACAGACGACACACAAGCACGGAGAGCGAATCACGTTACACCGTGTGTGAGAAGAAGGAAATGTGTGCCACGTGTCAACACGATGTTCAATCCGAGTTCGAAAATTGGCCAAACCACCTTGCCACGTGTCTCCACACCATTGCTCCGCGCGATCCACCCGTGGGCCACACCATCCGTTTCCACAAATCATGTTGTGCCGTGTGATACTAACTCAACGAGCGTTAACTCTAACCAATCTCCCCTACCATGCGTCGTTCCCTAATTCGTCCAATGAATTTCCCCTACCACGTGCCGCTCAATGATTGGCTAGAGTTGTCAGTTTTGCTTGTTTTGATCATAACCCTTGATCTGAAGCTAATCTGACGGTCTAGATCACACCTGAGTTATATTTAAGCCCCTGATTACTCCATAAATCCTAAGTGACCTCTATTAGGATAACTTTGATAAATTTTTGGAGCTAAAAAGAGAGAAAAATACATAAAAATTCAAGAGATGACATAATTTTGGTGGAGATTCAAGAGAAGATTAATTCTATAATTCAAGAGATTGATTGTATTTATTCTTCTACTATTTTCTTTATCAATTTTATGTCTTTTTTTATAAAAAATATGAGTTTTATGAACACAATTATGTATAGTTAATTTATTAATATAGGGATCTTATGAACCCAATTTTCACCAAGTGAAGATCTAATATTTTATCCTAATTATAATTTTAATTTAAAATTTTATTTAATCTGATTTGTATGTTAATAATTGTTTGACCAACAATTTATCTATAGAGACAATTAAATAGATTTGAGAAAATTATTTAATTGTTTGTCTTAATTAAATAACATGTATAGTTTTTAGGTAAAGATGTATGATTCTTATGTATGTGATCCATAATTGATGAACTTGATGAGTAGTATGCAATTTAATTGGCATGAGAGTATGATTAAATTAATTATTATATGGTGTGTAGTTTACTTGAGAGAGGAATACATGCTAGGTTAGATTCAATTAATCATGTAATTAATTGATAATTATATTGGAAGAATTTTAGCGATTTGCATGTTTAGAAAATTGGGGGATTAAGTATTCCTAGATATTTTTTCATATATATTTTTAGTTACCAAATCTGATTTAATTAATTATTGTTATTTACTTTTAGTTATTTTAATTTTACTTCATTAAAATATAAAAACACAAAAAAATTATTTTTATGTTTATTAGTTTTAAAAATTAGTTTCTAATCAAATAATTTTCGTAGGAATGATCTTTTTTTATCATTATATTACTTGTTACGATACGTATACTTGTGTATTCATTATACATACTTCATATGTAACGATCAGATATGTCGCTCCAAATTGTGATATCAATTGCAACTTTGAGACTTCGTCCAAAGTTGAAAAGTTTCCAATTATTTTTTATAATGAAGTGCCTAAACATAGACATTCCATGATATGTAGACATACAATGAATACAAGTTACTACAACATAATTTCCACACAAAAAAGAGAAACTATATATGCAAATCCATTAAATTACATGAAGAAATACACAATTATACTTGTTGAATTTGTTCTATTCAGACAACAGATCCAATTACACATGCTACATGTTTTCTAACAATCTTCAAAGTTAACAATTTGGTTATTGTTATATATGCCCAAGACCTAATTTAATCCAATAAAATCTCATTGAGTTAAGGGTTGCCCACACTTATAAATTGCACTACAATCGAACGCCTAGTTGATGTGGGACAATATAATTCTTCAACACCCCCCTCCACATCCGACAGGGACAACGAATGCCATAAATCACGATAAACTCAGGGCCTAGCTTTGATATCATGTTATATAAGTCTAAGGCCTAACTCAACCCAATAAGATCTCATTGAGTTAAGGGTTGCTCACACTTATAAACTGCATTACAACCGAACGCCTAATCGATGTGGAATAATATAATCCTTCAACAATTATCAAAGAAAAACCCAACACAAAGCTATTATTGCTTCTAATTTCAAATTCCAAGGTTCAAGTTTGTACTTGAAGAAAAAATAACATAGAAATCTTCACACCTTCACATTTCCCACCTTAAAATTGTCAGAGGAAGAAGAAAATTGTAATGTCTACTATAAGTAATTGTTTTTTCTTAGGGAGACCTAGAGAGGTCAAAAGAGCTACTCAGCCCGATTCAATTCATTTAAAGTTGTCTATTAAGACCATGAGCTAAAAAAGTCCTTGGTTCACGAACTTAAATGAATAGCTCACTAACTCATTTGACAAATACATATTAAATTAAAAAACTAACAAACAAAAGAGAAAATAATGAAGTTACCAAAATGTAATTATTAATTATTACTACAAAGTTGATAAAAATGTTAATATTATTCAAATTAATAAATAGAAAAAGTAACAATTAATTTTTTCAAAATAAAAATAAATAAATTAAATTTATATTAAAATATTCCAATAAATATAGAATTTTAAAAGAAATAATAACTTAAAAAACATACATAATATAATGGAGGCTAAAGAGATTATCATTGACACAGTTTTGAAATTAAATTGTATTAATTTATAATTAAATCCAAAATCATTGAAAATATCAAATAGTATATTTTATAAGAAATGTTCATTTTAAAATTGAGTTTTTCTTAGAGAAGTTATGCTTTTTGTTGAATATTGTTCATATTATATTAAACATTTTTGAAATTTGAAATATAAAATATATTAATTCACAAAATATTATGATTCATTTCATATATCATTATAAATCTCTAGAAATCTAGTTTCTAAGAAATTGTATGATTTGTGATTTCGAGTTTTTCATAGAAAGTTATACACATTTTATTAATGCTTGTATAGATTCAGAAGAACATTTTTTACTCGTTTTTAAAATATAAATTATAAAAATTTACAAAATTTTATGAATCATTTCATATACCATTAGAAAGATCTAAAAATCTAATTTCTAATAAATTTTATGATTTGTGATTTCGAATTTCCTTTAAAATGTTGTGCACATTTTATTAATGATTGTTCAGATTCGGTAAAACATTTTAACTCATTTTTGAAATATAAACTGTAATACCTCACAAAATATTATAAATCATTTCATATATCATTAGAAAGTTCTAAAAATATAATTTCTAAAAACATTTACTGTTTTTTATTTCGAGTTTTCTATAGAAAATTATGCCCAACTTAACTTAAAAGGTTAATAATTGAAAATTAAGAATTAGTTATCAAACAAGCAATATCAATTTTTAATTTCTACTTTTCCAAATTGAAACTAAAAATTGATAATTAAATAACTTTTTTTTCAAGATATTTTAAAATTGAAAATTTAATTCTAAAACTCAAGAATTAGAAATTAGAAATTAAAATGATTATCAAATATGGATTAAATGTTCAAAATAATTTAAACGAATTCAATAAAAAAATAAAAAAAATGAGTTATTCATGAGCTACCCAACTTAGCTCACATATAAATGAGCTGATAAAAATTATATGAGCTAAGCTTAAGGCAACCCAACTCATTTGACACCTCTAGGGAGACACACTAATGTTAGCCCAAGTATCAACTAAAGTTAAAATACTATATTAAATTTCGGTAGATTCCATATGTACCTGGAGTTGACTAGATAATTCAAAAGGTTAACCAATAGACACAGATGGAAGGTCCAGGATTTACCACTAGTTCATAATATTACATGGTGCAAATATACATACAAAGACGGGAAATTTGTCATTAACACCCTCAAATTAAAATTTATAATTTTGTGTCTACCAATAGGTGGCCACTGAGGCTAAATCGATATTACTTATAAATACTACTATACTATAAAGTCTACTCCATTTCCACCATCAAATCAAATGTGAATATTCTCATTTTACCTCTAACAAATCATTATCAAAAAATAAGGTACAATTATCTAAATAAGCAACTTCAGCTAGCTCGCAAGAAAGATCAACTAGAGAAAAAAAGCCATTTGAACTCGCTCTCTGGTAGATTACAATTATTCTATTCTCTTCACCATTTCCAATCTCCCCAACCTATCTCACCATTGTATAAATATATGTTCTGTATCAAGAAATTGAGAGAAGGAATAAGAAGAATACAACTTTAAGAGAGTTTGTTTTGTGTGGAAAGGCCTTTAGGTCTTGACCTCTTTTCAGCGTCAATTAACATCTGTTGAATTTTACCAATCTGGAATTCAATTTACAACATACTTATGTTTGGTTAAATTTCAAGTATAAGCAACTTCCTAATCTTTGCTATTGTGTTGGTACTTATTGCAAATGATACAATGAATTGTGAGGTTGTTAAGAGCATATGCCTTGGACTTGAGTAAGTGTTAGAGATAAAAATGAAAGTCTTATATTGATTAAAGAAAACATTAATGTGGAGTTTATGAGAATCTCTTTACATATTAGTTTAACCTTTTGAGATTGCAAAACCCATGATATTTTAGCTATAATAGGTGAAAAATTTGTGGATTAGGACAAGCAAATGGAAATGCAATCAACGGTGCACCAACAAATATAGAATTGAGAACGTGAGATCAAGAGAGATGAGAGAAAGATCATTGTAAACTTTGTATATAGAATGTCTTAGTACAATTGTGTAGTACAAGTCTATAATTTACTAATTACAAAGCTTAAGAGTTAAGCCTCTAACAAACTCTGAGATATTTCTAGTAGCAAGGCTATTAGACTTGTATAGTCAGCACATGTAACAAAACAGCTTGTATACTTGAATCACTAGAATTATTATACTTATCACCCACCCCCCCTTTCAAATTCAATGGCATGTAAATGAGATTGAGTTTGCCATGAAGAGGAATAAAGGAAGAAGCAAGGAGAGGCATGTGAGTAAGTCTACAGTTTATTCCAAAGAAGGTATGTGTTGAACTGATAATTCCTTAGGAAAAAAACCCTTTCTTAGACAAAATGAAGATCCAGTTCCACATGTTTCATACATGAGTGTAGTATAGGATTGGTAGCTAATTGAATAGTGTTGAGACTGTCACACTAGATCAATGGTACAATGGGAATGGCAATGCTAATCTCTTGCAAAAGAGATTTCATCTAGATCACTTCAGAAGCTGTATTTGTTAAAGGCCTATAATCGACTTCTATACTCAAACGAGAAATAGAAGCTTGTTTCTTAGAACACCAAAAAATGGGATTACCACCAAGAAAAATAACCATACTAGAGGTGGAACATCTATCAATAGGACAACCATTCCAATCTACATCAACAAAGCCTTGTAGCAAAAGTTGAGTGGAGGGTTTAAAAACCAAACCATATGTCAGAGTGCCTTGTAAGTACTAAGAATGCATTTAATAACATATCTGTGAGGTTCTCTAGGATGAGCCATGAAATGACGAGCTTTATTAACTACAAAAGCCAAATCTAGTCTAGTAATGGTGATCTGCTATAAGGCACTCACAACACTTTGATACAATGAGGGTTCAACAAATAACACATCCTCAATTGTTGACAAAGGAAAATTAGACGACATAGGAATAGTTACAGGCTTGGCATCGTCCATTTTAGCTTTAACCAAAAACTGTTGAGTTAACAGTACATCTCCACTAGGCAATGTGGTGACTTCAATACCCAAGAAATAGTTGAGAAGACCCATGTACTTTGATGCAAATTGATTGTTTAACACATGAATTATGGATTAAATTTCAACATCATTATTGGAACATAAACTAGCAAATAGACTGTATAAGTGATCTTAAAGAACAATGAGAGATCCACCATGGACCTCAAAAAACCAAGTTGAAGTCAAGCACCACTTGGAGTATAAACTAGGCACGAGGAGCCTATTTTAGGCCATAGATAGCCTTTTGTAATCTACACACGTAATGGGGAGATTCAAGAGGCTCATTCAACAGTCCATTTAAAATTGTGTTGTTGATATCTAATTGATGGAGTTTTTAGCCCTTACACAAGACTTAAGTGATAAAAATGTCAATGGATAGCTTAGTTGTCCATAACAGATTTGCTGTGTTCCATTGACAGCTTAACTGTCCATAACAATTTTGCTGTAATTTGTTGTCCATATTCATTTAATTGTATACAGCTGTTGTCCATAGTCTATTTAGCTGTAAATAATTGTCCATAAACAGCTGTCCATAGCTGTCCATAGACAGCAATCCATGGCTATCCACAAACTGTCCATAAACAGTTGTCCACAACTGTTCATAGACAGCTTTGATGTATTTTGTAGGTTTGTTGTATTTTGTAAAGTCTATAAATAGAAAGAAATCATAAGACCAAATCATTCGGTCATTTTCATACAACATTCTTGACTTATTTCTGACATGGTATCAGAGCTTCTTTGAGAAAAAAAATTCAGTTCTCTATTTTTGAAGAAATCTTCATTGATATTTTTTTAGCGTTTATTGCTAAACAAGTGTTTTTTGGCAAACTCTATTTAAGGTCCTTATCTTGTTTTTTTTTTAATTTGTTTGAATATTTCTCGAGTTTTATTTACTTGCAATAGACACTGCACCAGTGTGTTAAATTTACGGGAAAAAATTACTCTATCTGGGTTTTCCAGTTTGAACTTTTCCTCAAGGGAAAAGACCTTTGGAACCATATTGATGGCACAGATGTTACACCAACATCTGATACTGTCAACTCTAAGGAAGTCGTGTCTTCTCCTTCTTGGGTTGTGCTTGATGCTCGAATCATGTTTTGGCTTCTTAGTTCGGTGGAACCACATATCGTCACCAACTTGATGGCTCATCGCTTTGCTCACTCCATGTGGAATTATTTGAAGAAAGTTTATCATCAAGACAATGATGCTCGTCGCTTTCAGTTGGAACATACGATTGCCATTTCCAACATGGTAGTCTTTCCATCCAGGATTATTACTCGACATTTTTGACTCTTTGGCATGAATATGCTGATTTAGTTACAACAACTGTTCATGTTGTTGCTATATCAACTATTCAAAATCTTCACAGGACTAGTCAACGTGATCAATTTCTCATGAAATTACGCCCGGAATATGAATCAATTCGCTCTTCTCTATTGAATAGATCTCCTATTCCTTCTCTAGATATTTACTTTGGTGAGTTATTTCGCGAAGAACAACGTCTAAGTACTCAAGCTATTCTGGAACAATCTTATGGCAATTCCACGATGACAACTATGGCTTATGCAATCCAAGGGCGTGGATCATCTATGCCTTCTAAAAATATGCAATGTTTCTGCTGCAAAGAATTATGGGCATATTGTTGCTAATTGTCCTAAAAAATGTTGTTTTTATTGCAAGAAAAAAGGTCATATTATCAAAGAATGTCATATTCGTCCCCAGAATCGTCAGGCCTAAGCATTTCAGACTTCTGTTGCTGTTCTTCCTCCAGTAGCACCTACTGTAGCACATGTGTCTTCCTCAGATTCTTCTCCTAATCTTCCACCTCCTGCAGCAACTTACTGCACTCCTAAAATGGTGCAACAGATGCTAATTTCGGCATTATCTGCAATGGGATTTCAAGGTAAAATTTTTACTACACTTTAGTATGTAGACTCAGGGGCTTCTAATCATATGATAAATACTCCCACAACTTTGTCTCATGTTCGGCCTTATGTTGGCCAATCTACTATTTAGACGGCCAATGGCAGTTCTTTGCCAATCAAAGTTGTTGGAAATGCTTCTTTTACATTTACTGATGTGTTTTTTGCTCCTCAACTTTCTACAAATCTCATTTCTGTTGGTCAATTAGTTGATAACAATTGTGCTGTTAACTTTTCTGGTGATGGTTGTGTTGTGCAGGACCAGGTAACAGGGGAGCCGATCGCGAAGGGACCTAAAATGGGACGTTTGTTTCCATTACTTTTACCTATTCTAGCACTTTATCCAATTCCTTCTATTGAGTCTTTTGCTTGTAATAATATTCCTAATCTAAGTATGGTGTGGCATCGTCGTTTAGGCCATCCTAATACTCAAGTTTTATCTCATATAATGAACTCGGGCTTTCTCGGTAATAAAGAACTTTCTTCTTTACCTTTTGAATGTGACTCTTGTAAACTTGGTAAAAGCAAAACTCTTCCATTTTCTTTGCATGCTAGTAGAGCTTCTCACTGCTTTGATCTTATTCACAGTGATGTTTGGGGACCTTCCCCGATTACTTCACATGATAAATTTAAATACTATGTAACTTTCATTGATGATCATAGTAGATTCACTTGGGTTTATTTTCTTCACTCTAAATTTGAGATTTTTCGTACTTTCACCGAGTTTTTAGCATATGTTGAAAATCAATTTTCTGCAAATATTAAAACATTTCGCACAGATTCTGGTGGTGAATATTTGTCCATTGAGTTTCAAGTATTTTTGGCTTCCAAAAGTATCATCCATCAACGTTCATGTCCTGCTACTCCTCAACAAAATGGAGTAACTGAACGCAAAAATCGTCATCTTCTTGATATGGTACGTACTCTCTTGTTAGAATCTTCTATTCCATCCATGTTCTGGGTTGAGGCTCTAAAAACTGCTACTCACTTGATTAATCGTTTACCTTCCCAAGTTTTGCACATGGAATCTCCCTATTTTCGTTTGTTTACTAAGCAACCTAATTATGACAATCTTCGTATCTTTGGTTGTGTATGTTTATTTCATTTACCACCTCATAAGCGAAATAAATTATCTGCTCAATCTATTAGATGTGCATTTTTAGGATATAATGTGTCAAAAGGGATTTGTTTGCTATGATCCTACATTACATCGTACACGTATTTCTAGGAATATTATTTTCTTTGAAAATCAACATTTTTTTCTTGTGTCTTCTGTGCCCTCTTCTTCTACTGTAGTCCTTCCATCCTTTGAGCACCAGTTCTTAGCTCTTCCTCAAAACAGTTCTCACTTCAAACTAGGAATGGTATATACAAGATAATCCCGCCCACAGTCTCTTCCGGTGGCTCACCCGATATCTGATCCTAACATACACCAAAGTCAGTCAGTTGCAGCACCTCCAGAGCCTTTGGTACGTCACTCTTCTCAAGTGTATGTACCCCCTGATAGGTATGGTTTTTCTTCTGGCAATTTTATTTCAGCTCTTACTACTGCATTGTCCAATTTTGATATTCCCACATGCTACTCACATGCTATCAAGCATGATTGTTGGTGCCAAGCTATGCAGGAAGAAATTGTTGCTCTTGAGGCCAATCACACCTGGGATATTGAGTCTTGTCCTTCCACTATAGTTCCTCTGGGTTGCAAATGGGTTTACTCAGTCAAGGTTCGCTCTGATGGAAGTTTGGATCATTATAAAGCTTGGCTTGTTGTCCTTGGGAACAAACAAGAATATGGTGTTAATTATGAGGAAACCTTTGCTCCTGTGGCTAAAATGACTACTGTTCGAACGATAATAGCTCTTGTTGCTTCCAATGATTGGCCACTACATCAGATGGATGTTAAGAATGTTTTCCTTCATGGAGATCTTAAAGAATGTATTTATATGAAGCCACCTCCAGGGTTGTTTTCCTCTCCGACATCCAATGTGTGTAAACTTCGTCGTTCTCTTTATGGTCTTAAACAAGCTCCACGGGCATGGTTTGAAAAATTTCGAACCACTTTATTACAATTTTCTTTCATGCAGAACAAGTATGACACTTCATTGTTTCTTCGAAAATCAGACATGGGCATTGTTGTCCTTTTGGTTTATGTTGATGATATTGTGATCACTGGTTCTGATTCTACTTTACTTGTCCAGCTCAAGACTCATCTCTCACAATCTTTTCATATGAAGGACCTTGGGTCTCTTACATATTTTCTTGGTCTTGAGATGCATCGTAGCCCCACTGGTATTTCCTTCAATCAACACAAATATGCTAGTGATTTGGTGACTACAGCTGAACTACAGGAAGCTACCTCTGTTGATACTCCCATGGAATTAAATGTCAAGCTTCGCAAAGAGGAAGGTGACTTACTTGTTGATCCCAACTTATATCGGAAATTGGTAGGTAGCCTTGTCTATCTCACCATCACTAGACCAGGTATTTCTTTTATTGTACAACAAGTCAACCAATTTCTTCAGGTTCCTCGTCATCTTCATCTGGCTACTGTCTGTCGGATCATACGCTATGTTCATGTCACTTCTGCCCGTGGCTTATTCTTTCCTTCAGGAAATTCTCTTCGTCTTGTTGCTTATAGCGATGCTGATTGGGCTGGCTGTGTTGATACCCGTCGCTCCATCACTGGTTGGTGCATGTTCTTAGGTGATGCATTGATCTCCTGGAAGAGTAAGAAACAAGACAGAGTTTCTAAGTCATCTACAGAATCTGAGTATCGAGCAATGTCTCTTGCTTGTTTCGAAATTATTTAGCTTCGAGGTTTGCTAGTTGAGTTAGACTTCTCTGAGACCAATCCTACACCTTTACATGCCGATAATACAAGTGTTATTTAGATAATGGCCAATCCAGTCTATCATGAGCGCACAAAGCATATTGAAGTCGATTGTCACTCTATCTGTGAAGCCTTTGAAGCTCGTGTTATAACTCTTCCACATATTTCTACTGAACTACAAATTGATGATATCTTCACCAAGTCTCTCACTCGTCATCTACATTGCTTCCTAAGTCGCAAATTAATGCTTATTGATCAACCCGCGTCAATTTGAAGGGGGCTGTCAATGGATAGCTTAGTTGTGCATAACAATTTTGCTGTAATTTGTTGTCCATATTCATTTAGTTGTACACAGTTATTGTCCATAGTCTATTTAGTTGTAAATAATTGTCCATAAACAGCTGTCCATAGACAGCAATCCATGGCTGCCCACAAACTGTCCATAAACAGTTGTCCACAACTGTTCATAGATAGCTTTGATGTATTTTGTAGGTTTGTTGTATTTTGTAAAGTCTATAAATAGAAAGAAATCATAAGACCAAATCATTCGGTCATTTTCATACAACATTCTTGACTTATTTTTGACAAACAATTCTGATTGTGACTCACTTGATTGTTCGACTGAAAGTTTCAAAAAGTCAAAATCAAGTTGATGATCATAGTCTTTGGAAACCACATGAGATTTACTCTTATCAAGTGCACCAGAAGGCAATTTCATGACACAAAAATTCAGCCTCTCGCCCACAATTTTCCTATAGGGGGTATTAAGACCCATGTGCCTTTCTTAACAAGAACATTATATTTAGCTTGCATAGATTCTTTCCCAGCTAGACAAACTGAGGCTTGTTTAAATGAGGCTCATTCAATTTCTAAAAAATCAATAGACATTGACAAATACTCCTTTGGTTTGAATAAACCCAACCTTGAACGACCATAGGGTGGGTTTTGCTGGTAGATGGTAAGGTCGAGGAAGAAACAACATAAAATTCATTGTTTAAAACTGATGTTGAAGATTGAAGAGGTTGTGAGGCTAGTTCAATATGTGACTCAAGAGAAGGAACTATATAAGAAATAGAAGTGTGACTAACAAGAGAAGATAAAGAAGAAATAGAACGAAAGGTGGTATGAGGAGACAAAAAAGAAGAGAGAGGACTGTCTAAAGTGTGTGCAGTATTGATGTTAACCTATGAAGGTGGATTAGACAAGACAAGAAACATTATTCTAAATGAAGAGACATTGGGAACAGAAGCAGAAGAACACAAAGGAGATGTAGTGTTAGCTGAAAAATGAAATGCTAGATCATTAAAGACCACGCTTCTACTAAGGTATAACTTTCCATCAATAGACAAACAATTATAGCTTTGTGCCTTAGATTATAACCAAGAAAGGTACAAGACAAGCACCTAGGATGGAGTTTATGATCATAATAAGGACGTAAACAAGAAAAACATAAACAACCAAACACTTTGAGAAACTTATAGTCAGGAAAAATATTGACCAAAACTTTAATAGGTTGTCTAAATCATTGAGCATCGAGTAAGGCAAATGATTTATAAGATACACATTGGAGAAGAATGCTTCATCACAATAACACAATGGCATAGAAGCATGATGTAACATAGACAAGCCAAGTTCAAAAATATGCCTATGTTTACATTCATCCAGACCATTCTGCTCATGAGAGTGAGGTTAGGATGTGTGATGAACAATGCCAAACTAAGTAAAAAGGTGAGTTAAACCTTGAAACTCACCATCACAATCACTTTGTAAAGTTTTAATTTAACAATTTGTTTGCAATTCGACTTGAGCTTTGAATTGTAAAAAGGCATGACAAGAAGCTAACTTAGCTTTTAAAATTTATATCCAACTATAACGAGAATAAGAATCAGTAAAATGAATGTAATATTGATGGTCATTTACAGATGTAACTGGTGAGACCCACACATATGAGTACACTAGCTCAAAAGGCATAAAAATTTCATGAACAAAAGCATTATAAGAAAAACTATGACTCTTACTAAGCTAACAAGCATAACATATTATAGAAAAATCAATTTTATTAATAGAAAAAGGAATACTACATAGAGATAAAACTTTCTTGGTAATGGTAAAGGAAATGTGTCCTAATCATTGATGCCATAATAGAAAATCATAGATGTGACTTTTGCCATTATTATGAATAGAAAGATTAGGTACACTATTAGTAGCCATCATAGAAGAAAGAGAAGAAGTCTTATCTTAAGAACTATGCTCTTCATGCAGATTGAGGTCAATAGGGTAAAGGCCATCATGAAGTGACCCTTGAAGAAGTACCTTCCCCATGTATAGGTCCTTAACACAATAATAACTTGGATGAAATTCAAAAAAATTCAAAATTATCTCTAACAAACTATGAGACTCAACAAACTTTTAGCAATAGTAGTGACTAATAGCATATTAGACATGTTAAGAGTTCTATTGGATGCTAAAGGTGAGTGAAACTGACTATAATGTTAATGGCCTATCATGAGTTGTTGTATACCTAAGGATGAGACATGGCCAAGTTACTAGGATCCGACGTGACTTGATTACTAGTTCTTGAGTCTGGAAACCAACAAGCATTAGATGGTTGACTAGGTGCAAAATAAGGTTGTGGTCGTGAATAGGCATATGAAGGAAATTTTGGAGAGTAAGGAATATGCACACTATTCGAAGGAGCAAGCAATGCTTAAGGGAACTGTGTAGGACCAGAGATAATAAGGCTAGGTATAGGATTTAAGGTTGGAACAGGTGATTGTGTTTGTGGACCATAGGGTGTAGCAAGCATAGTATGCATTTGTGGTGGTGTAGGATCACGTGGAAAGTAAGGTTGAAACTGATTGCCTGCAAAGTTATTTGACTGTTATGGTAATGATGATGTTGCTTGTGTAGGTTGAAATGTTCTGTCAAATTTGTGCCAGCATTTGAGAGCAAGATGGCCCATCTTACCACACAACTAACATTGTGGTCTTTTAGTAGACCTACCTCAACCAAATCCACGTTCTCTACTACCACACTATAGTTGATTCTGGTAATAAGAACTATTATTTACCTCAAACTTATGTGATTGTCTCAAATTTTGTTGATCATTTATTGTTAGTTGTTTCATTTGTTGACGATCTAAATTCTATTGTGAATGCATATTCCCATACACCTTGTGAATTGAACTAGTAGCAAGATTATCTGGAGCTTTAGAGCAAAATTCACGCTAGGTAGTGGAGAAATAAGTGCAGTTTTCCTTCTCTGGAGCCTACTCTCATGATTGAGAAGTAAAGCTTTGACATCATCTAATGCAACACGTTTTGAAATAATCTTTTCTATGATTGTAGAGAACACGTTGTCAAAGCTAGACCTCCAAATACAAACATCAATTCCTCTTCCTCTATGACAATGCAACCACTTAATTTCAACTCATCACACAAAACCTTGATGTAAAGCACATATTAATTTACTGAGAGATTGCCTTTCTTGAAATTTCACAATTCATCCTTCAGTTGGATCATTCTAGCTCGGGATCTAGAAGAAAAATTCTTTTTCCAGAATGCACCATGCCTCTCATGAAGTGTCAAAACCTACTACTTATTTTAAAATTTCATCTGTCATGCAACTTATTAACCAACACCCTAGCATTTCATCTTGTTTCTTCCATTTCTTGAAAATTGGAACAATTGAGCAATCTAACTTGAACTTTGTTGGAGGATTTTCCAGAACATAACTATATAATTCTACACTATGAAGAATCTTGAGGATTTAATGTTTTCATATAGTAAAATTACTATTAGCTAGTTCTATTGTAGCTAGCAAATTATGAAAAGAAAGACCTCAAGAGTGTCTTGCTTGAATCCTTAGTTACTTCCTCCATTGGCACAACAAAGAACTTGAAGCTAACGAAGCTTCAAAGCTCTGATACCATGAACAGTTTGTAGATCAAGACTAGCAAATGAAAATGTGATCAACAATGCACCAACAAATGAAGGATGGTGAACGTGAGATTAAGAGAGATGAAAGAAAGATCATTGTAAACTTTGTATATTGAATATCTTAGACAATTTTGTAGTACAATTTATACTAATTACAACTTAAGAGTTAAGCAAACTCTCTAACAAACTTTGAGATATTTCTAGTAGCTAGGCTATTGTACGGACAGCACATGTAACAAACTTTTACATCAGTTAGTTATGACAGCTTGCATTCTTGAATCACTAAAATTAGTATGCTTATCACATTGGACCAAAAACCTCCTTCCTCACAAAATAATTACATGGATCTTGCAAAAGGAAAAACAAGTGTCTGATTTGGCAATGTGGAGCTGGGAAAACCTGAAGACAATGGACGGAAATGTTGATGGTGAGGATGCTTATTCTACTACCAGGCCTGTCTCTATTTGCTTTATGAAGGAATGATAGATGTGTGTAGCTGCTTTTGATGTTTGGAAGTTGCAATAGGTAGTATTATTAGTCAGTTACAAGGATACAATGCTGTGTTTGTTGGTCTCTTCTTAACATTTGCTAGCTTTGCTTCATTTTGGTTGTTGATTTAGCTACTCTGAGTTTGTATTTGATGTTTAGAGTGTGTTTAATTTGTGTTTTTATGCTTAATTTCTATATTCTGACAAAAAAAAAAAGCTCAGCTAGCTTGCTAGTTAGTGATAACCCAAGAGGCCATGACTACTGCTTTATTTCTAAAACATTTGACAACAACCAAAGAGAAGAAACAAATTCACCAACACAAAATTGCAGAAGTAACAAAACTATAAGAAAAAAAATTATATCATAAAATTTGTTCAATATGGAGAATTCTATTTGCATAGACCAAAATTATTCGACCAATTGCCTCAGAGAAGTAACAAAAGAAAGTACCTGAGAAGCAATGTTTAATGGGGAAAGATGAGCGAGAAGAGAAACGAGAAGGTAGGTAAGGCAAGGCGGAACAGCGAGTTGGTTTGGTCGGAAGGCGTGAAATAAGGACGGTTGTGGCCGCCGAATACCCCGCCGATGCTGCCATAATCGTATACGTGGCGGCCTATGGGATTCTTATCCTTTTAATATGTTTTATTTTTGCACTTACTTTCTCTGTCTGAGAACTCTTGACTTAGATTTGATTCCCTTTATTTTTGTTTTTTGTTTTTTATATATTTTTTTAATTTCCAAGCTTTTTTCGGTGTGTGATATTTGCTACCGCATTATCCACGAGATTGTTCTTTATAAAGCTCATTCCAACGCCTGACGCGTGTACAAATAATGCATTCTTATTGGTTGCGTCTCTATCTGCGAAAGTAAGGCTAAGCATCACTGGATACAATTATTAATGGGTAAATATGTAATTACATCTTAATTTATGAAATTATTATATTATTATTAGATAGGATGTTCGAATAGAAACATGAAATATTAAAGTAATCGAGAGACCGAGGACTAATAATGTTTCAAATATATTACAGCTTGCACATCTTTTAACTTACTTAAATTTGGGTTTATTTTACATAAAAATACTTAAACTATTTGTTTACACAAAATTATCTTAACTCTTATTTCATTTACATATAAATATAAATGTGATTAAATTTTATTACTTCAATTAATTAATTAATATAAAAATAAATTAAATTTTATCAATTAATTAATATAAAAATAAATTAAATTTTATCAATCAATTAATTAATTTACGTTATATAACTTAATCATAAAAAATATGAATAAAATAAAATTTGTATCTATATTTTATATAAAGAAAAATAATTAAAGTATCTTTGTAAATGTATTATAGTTTGATTACTTTAAAAAATGTTTAGTCTACTTTATAACATATAAATTGATACTTCAAATTATGATAATAAAAAAAAATTATTGGTGTTTTCATTTCAATTTTTCTTTAAAAAATGTCTTACTTAAAGTTAAGTATTATTATCCATTAGTTCAAAAAATAAGTATCTCTACTTTAAGAATAGGAATAATTTTTTTAAAATATATCATATATTACAATATATTAAAAAATAAAAAATAAAACACTTAATATGTTTTATGTCTCCAACTTTAGAGTTGGTAGAAAATATATTACTTTTAAGTTACAAATCTATCTAAATATTTAATTACATGTTACATTATTATTATTTTAAAGATTATTTTTAATAAAGTTAGATTTTGTCTAACACTTAATTTTGTAGAATGACAAATTTAATATTTCAAAAAATAAAATATTAAAACTTTAATAGAGGTTTTTTCCTCTTTTCCATCAAATCCCACCATATTTCCATAACCACACTCTCTTTGTGTTGTTAAGAGATTGAATCTCCTGGATTTTGTGGGCACTTGGAATTCATTTTGAGAATACAAGAAAATAGATGGCACTATTTCTATTGGGCCTCATACTTTTACTTCTCAAACTTCGTTCACAGACGAACGGTTATTGTTGCAAAAAAATCATATTATAATGTCGAAATCCATAACAAAATAGGAGAGGAAAGTTTAAAAAAGATGTGAACATGTTTTGATTATTGTTATGAGTGATCAAACCCATCAATAATATCTACCAAAAATGCAATCAAAAATAATTTGAAGCTTAAATAGTAATTAAAATTGAAATGGAAGCTACTTCCAAGCTTAAAAATCGTAAAGTTATAATCAAATTTACTTACTAGTTGGTGCATTAGTGGAAGCAGGTGAAACACCTCCAGATAGAAACAAAAGTGTGAGGCCCAACAGAAACACAATGCCACCTATTACTGTCATTCTTAGAATGTACACCAAGTACCCACAAAATTAATGAGATTCAATCTCTTAACATCCCGAAGAGGGTTTGGTTACAGAGGTTTGGTGGGGTTTAGTGGAGAAGGTGAAGAAATTCTAATTGAAGTCTTAATTTTTTAAATTTTTAAAATATCAAAATTTTCACCTAAAAAATACACATGCATATCACACATCAGATAAAATCTAATTATGTTAACGGAAATCTTCAAAAAGAAATTTATGCAACATTGAATTAAACATTAAAATAAATGTACAATAACTCAAACTTGATGATAAATTTACTACCGACCCTAAATGTTAATCAACCGTCAACATTAGGGATACAAAATATACTTATAAAAAAAGTTTGCAACTCCTAGGGTATAAAAATAATTCCTTTAAATTTAAAATTTTGAATAATCTAACACAATATAGATTATTATCGATATATATAAGAATTAATGTAAATTAAAAATTTTTGAACCATTTTGTCTACACTTTTCTAATTTCAAGTATTTATTTATTGACAATATTAAATTAATTAATTTTCAAAACTTCAACATTTTTCTAAAATTATTAAAAAAAATCTCTTTTCCCTCCCTTTTACTTTTTATATAAAACATTATTAAACCTAAACTCATTTTTTTCCTCTTTTAAATAAAATAAAAAATATATTAAAACAAAAAGGAAAAGAACATATACTTTTTAATCAAATACGTCTTTATTATTTGATCATATATTTTCATAAGCATAGTTCCATATAAAAAAAATCTCTCATAAGAACTCTTTCTAAAGAGTTAAATTTTAATTATGATTAACATGTTTTTCAAGTGACTTAAATGCTCATGAAATCAAAAGCACCAAAGTTACCCATTTTATAAGCAATGAGTGAATTCATACTTGAACCATAGTGATGTTTCCTTTTAATTTATATAGATTCTTACATTTGAACATATACAAATAAGAAGACAATTTTCCATAGAATGAGAACAGGTTTTCTCTTAAATTTTGTAAAGTCTCCTTTTTTGCCATGTATGTAACTAGATATGTTAGGCTAATTTCCATTTCTTGACTTACCTCATTATGTTATTTGTTCACATTTCTTTCTTATGTCTTCACAATCTTCCATGTCATGCTTTAACACTATTTTATAGTTTGCATGCTTATAGGTCATGTCCTTGTGTTTGCTTGCACATATGTAGTCTCTCTTGTAGGTTGTTATTTTGAATGCACTTGAGTCAACCATCTTGATAGCAATGAGTTTCCAATGATGATTTTTATCCTTAGAACTCAATCTTACTAAGGCATTGTTTGAGTTATTTTGTCTTGTAATGAAACTCTACCTTAATTGAGAACTAAGATACATATTTTTTTAGATTTTACCTTCTTGTTTACACCTTTCTTACATGCATGCCTTCATAATTACTTGCATCAAATTCTTGTGTTGATTGTACACTTATAACCTCTTCAACTTTATCATACTTTCTTCTTCATCACATGATGTGTTTTAAGGTGTCATATGTTATGTGTTTGTCTGCTTTGACTTTTTGTTTGAACTTTATTCATGGATATGTAGAGAAACCTTTTTGTCTCTCCCTGCATCATTTGGTTCATAAAGAACTCAACATTTCTATAATCCTATAGTTTTAATGATCGATATACCTCTTGTATAGTTATTCTCAATACAATGTTGTCACTAATGCATTTCATATTTCTTGATTCAAAGTTTTGAATTTCATGTTCTTCAAAATGCATTATCTTTTGGTATGACTTCTGCTTACTTTTGTTTTCTAATGTTGAAAATTCATTGTCCTTTATACAATTTTATAATGCATACTTTCTCTTTTCTACACAAATCGGTTTCAATGTCACATATGTAAGAATCTTTAGTTAAAGTAAGGCTTTACCACTTATGTAGTAAGTCATTGTCTTTGCCTAATAAGTCTTACTATAGCACTGAAAGGATATACATATGCTTATATATGTATCAACATACAATCGAATGAAGTTATTATTAAATGAGTGTCAGGATGCAATTGAAGGAAGTCTTACCATTATTATGGTAAGACAATTCCTTTACATAGTAAGCCTTATCACGATGCTAGTAAGACAAGAATGTGCATAAATATCTATCAACTTCTAGTTGAAGTAATGCTTACCATTGTTATAGTAATACATTAACTTTATATTGTAAGCCTTACCACAACAATGATAAGGCAAGCATATGCGTAGATCTATGTCTAAAGTTACTCGGATCCTTATATTTTGGTGAAAGTTTCCTTTACAAGATCGCTGACACATTCTCTTTTATGCTCGACATCTCATTTCCTTTGAGTTTCTACTTGTTTGTGCACAATTATTTTATAAACTTAGCATAGCAAGTTACTTACTTGATGGCATCCAATAGCAGAATATTAAATTGTACTTTCCAAAAGGTGTCCAAAATTTCTTACTTATGCTCCTCCTTCTTTGATTTTGTAATCCGTTAAGAAAAAGTAAAATACATTCATAAGTAGAAATTGAAACTTTAGATTGTACCTTCAATATTTGTTTTGCTTCCACATCATTAGATTTTCTTGCATTTTCTTGAATTATCTTATCATTAGTATCTTTATTGTTGATTGGTTCCTTGTGAGCTTTTTCAAGTTGCTTCCCGCTTCTCAATAATATTACAATAACATTTTCCATAGGGTTGACCATGGGTTGAGAGAAAAATTTACCAGATCCGTATGCTTTTAATCTTTTAATTATAGTGGTCAATTGGCTAATTTTATTTTCAAGATTTTTGATAGAAGCCTTTTATATCTTGTTGAAACTTGATAGAATCTTGTTGAAATTAAGCATTATTGGTTGCTATAGTACTTATTAATTCCTCTATATATTTGCCTTAAAGTGAAGAAAATTTTGTGTCATTACTTGATAAGATTATTGGACTCTTAAGCATGAAAATCAGGTGGATTGGTAGGGATAGTAGCTTAATTGTTTCCTAAATAGCTTAAATTTGGGTGATCCTTCCAACCGACATTATAAGTGTTGGAAAAGATATCATATAATTTCATTTGTTGTCCTTGGTATCCTCCTATAGCATTTTCCTGTTCCATATTAGGATCTTGAATAGTAGAACACATGTTTGTAGAATGTCCAACGTTTGTACAAATTCCATAAGTTTTGACTTTCCTGACTACTAATTATTACACAAGTGAAGTAAGAAGTAAGGGTGCTTAGTTGTTGCTCAATACTAATAGTAATACCCACTTCATTAACCTTTTGTGGTGGATTGGATCTGGTATTAAATTGTTGAGAAGTCACAGCCATAATTACAATCATATTTCTTACATTTTCAGGAGTTTTATTAACCAATGCTCCACCATTCACTACATTGATCATTCTTCTATCCATGGTATCAATCCATTATAGCAGTATTGGAGTAAGAGTTGTTCACAAATTTGATGAAAATGGTAGCTAGAATAGAATTTCTTGAACAACTCCAAACATTTACACAAAATTTCTTCGTTGTACTGCCGAATATTAAATTTTTTTTATGGATGAGAGTAGCACTAGAAGCTAAAAAATATTTCTCCAAAAAGAGTTGTTTAATTTCATTCCAACTACAAATGGTCCCAAATGGTAAATAGTATAACTACTCTTTAGTGTTGTTTGCTAAAGTGAAGGAGAATTCCATGAGCTTTACTCATTCTTCAGTAGTACCATTTGGTTTCATGCTAAAACAAACCACATGAAATTCCTTCAGAGGTTTATTTCGATCTTTACTCACTAGACCTCGAATAATAGGTAAGAGATGAATCGTGCTAGACTTCAATTCAAAAGCCTCATCATTTTCATTGTATTGCATGCATAAGGGTTATTGATTTAAAACTAGTGCAACCATTTCCTTAAGAATTTGATTTTGATTATTTTCAACCATTTTCTCGTGATTGGAATGATCTGAATCGTCTAAAGAATCACATGAAAGTGGAAAATCTATCTTCGTTGCTTACTCAAGTACCTTCTTATTAATCGTTCGATAAAAAATGATGGGAGCGAAGGAAAAGGTTTAATGCATGAATTAGACTTCAGATTATAGTTTTGGTTGACCGAAGAGTTTGTTCTACTACTACGCCAAGAATTCATTCACTAATCCTCTAAAAAATAAACAAAAATAAGAAACAAATTAAGTAAAAATAAAAATACTAATTAAAATAAATAAATAGTTAAAAATAAATAAATGTTAATTTAACAAAAACATTTGGCAACGAAATCAAAAATTGATCACTCAAAATGCAACAATCCATTTAATCCTTACATTAATTCTCTTTAAAAAATTCAATGGAGAGCAAGTAAGGGTCTTTCTTGCAGAGGATTTAAGAAACTAACTCATATTTATGAAATTGGAAAAAGGGGTTGATTATGAAGAGAAAAATAAATCAATCAATTAAATGAAAGTAAAATAAAATTTAATAATACGATTAAAACATGATTGAAGGATCATCCTCCACCACTAGTATGAATTTTAAATTAATAAAAGTATATCCTAACTTTCTATTCTTTTGACTATATCAACTAGAAAAATTTACAAGCTTGAAAGTCTCCATTTCTTCTATTTTAATCTTTGAATTAAATTAGTTCTTAATTGATTCTCTTTATAATAAACAATATAGAATAAGCTTTCTAGATTTAATCTATTAGAAGAATTTAATTTTATAAGGCATATTGGATCAATGTTAAACTCATAAGCTCGGTTTAATTATATTGAATGCTAATTCTTATTGCAAAGAAATAGATCATTATTTGTTTAAATTAATTAAAAAATTATGTATGTAATCAACTAAATTGATGTTCAAGGAAGAAACCTAATCATTTAATTGTACACTTAAATAATCAAAAAAATTCATCGTGATATAAAAATAGTAAATTAAATACATAATAAAAGAGAATAGAAAGTTAGAATATAACAGATTTTATTAATTAATACAGTCGATATCTAGGGTTTCAAAATCACACATAGTCACAAGATTATTAGCTATCGATAGAGAACAATGAAAGCACAATAGTATTAATCAGAATAATAAATGAAAGGAGTAGAAATCTTAGGACTATTATAAAAAAAATTACCCTTAACTCTCTCAATTGCATTTTTCACTCTTCAAATTTGCCTCCAACATAAAAAAAATCATTAACAATGTTAATTAATCTATTTATAATGCTAAGTTTTGAGAAAAAAGTGGGAATTTAAAAATCATATTGGTGCATACAACCACAATTTTCGAAGCACGGGCTGTTGCATTCAACATATCATGTCGTAGTATAATACAATTTTTTGACCCATAGTAAAACTTGTGGCCTCAATGCTACGACATCAAATATTTAATGCCTCAACATGCACTTGTTTTTCCTAAAATTCATACTGAAAAATTGTGGACTCAATGTTGAGGCATTAAAAATGTGATGCCTTGACGCATGTTTTTTTTCTTCATGCATGCTTATTGATACAAATATGTGGTATTTTGTGTACAAAATAGCACATAGGTCCTCCAATATTTGACATTTAGTGCCCTAGGTGTTGAATCTTTAATTATTGTCACTTTATCCCCTTGTCTTCAATATTAATTCTTTCATTTATATCTTTTAAAGATATAAGGGAATTGGCCACTTGACTAATAGCCTCTATCTACTGTCTTATATTCTACTGACTACTTGTATCAAGTAAGAGGTCTACATGAGAGATGTACCAAGCAAGTCCCATTGTTCCAAAAATACATTTTATATAAATAATTAAGTAAAAATATAATATTAAAATCTTATTTTTCCCAATTAATTATGATAAATCACAAGATAAGTGTGTTTTTTAAGCACTTATCAATCATTTTATTTTAGAAGGCTTCGAGAAAGTATTGGTTTCAAGGATTAGCCACTAAAATTTGTGCAAAAATAGAAGCGTGGAAATAACTTGCCCTCTATTTGTCAAGACGTAGTTATTTGTTATCTTCAGAAATTCAAAATATGTTTCTTCACCTATTTTAGATATATATAAATCGACAAAGGAAGTATTAGACAGTTTGACAAAAATCATTCAAAATTTATTTTGGATGGGAAAGATGGATAAATGTAAATTGGTTCGGGTTGCTTGGAGGAATTGTTGCCACCCACTAGTCGAAGGGGTCCTCAATTTACGTGACCTGGACCTCCTAAATGAGGTCATGTTAAGAAAGTTCACTTGGAAAGTTATCACAAGAAACTCAAGCACAATGTTTTACTTACATAGATGGTACTTGGATAGTGGAAGCCCTTTATTATGTTTGCTCTTTCATCTGGTTTAAATTATGGCCTCATTATTTGACCCTATTAAAGGCAAGCTGATGGATGGAGTTTGTCACAAGCTTTTGCGGACCTTATATTGCCTTATATATTTGCTCAATAGTTGCTAGGATAGGTATAGACACCATAATTTTGACGCATTCAATTAAGGGAAAAGTTATAACCAATAAGGCCTATACTTCCCTATGTGTGATCAAGGAACTCAAGAGTTGGGGTAGGGCTATCTGAGCCCCTTTCATACCACCGTCACGGTCCATCTTACTCTGGCGTGCTATACAAAACAAACTTCCGAATGATTGCTAACTAAAGAAGATAGGACATTTCTTCCCTTATAAATGCACCTTGTATGGCCTAGCAAAGGAAACATCTTTCACCTTTTTTGAGTTTTCATTTTGTAAGTGCACTCTAGGACCTCTTATACTCCATTTTTGATTAGTGGCCTCGCACAGATTCTTCCATCCTCGATTTATGGACAAGCATAATGAAAACTGACATTTATATCATAAATTGGTAACTTATGGAAAGCATGGATTGTTTTAATCATATGGGTGATATGGACAACCAAAAATGATTATCGATTTGAGGACATATAGATGACTCTAAGCTCTACATTTGCCACAATTTGATGATTTATTTCTAAGGTAGGATTTTCACAATGCGAATGCACGTGAAATCAGTGGATGATCTTCAAGTTCTCCATCATCTATAGATAGTAGAAGTTACATGAAGAGCATTACCTTTGGGATGGAGAAAGGCTAATACAGATGATGTTGCTTTTGGTAACCAAGGCTATAGGGTTATAAGGGTTTTTTTTCGAACATCAAGACTCTTCATTAAGAGATGTTTTTGTATCCCACTTATGGTTTCATATGCTTTTGAGACAGAACTACTTAAGACCATTCATGTAGTGATGTATTATACCACCTTTGGATGGCATAAAATTTTGATTTAGTCAGACTCGATTTATATTGTCACTTGTTTTTGGACTCGATCGTTTTCAATGTCGTTGAGATGGTATTCTGCTTGGGGTGACTACTTAGAAAAACTTGCACGGATATCCATTATTCTCACATTTATAGAGAATGCAATATTGTAGCTAATAGTATAGTCTCTAGGGCTCATAGTATTTGTACCACGACTTGGTGGTGGGATATCCCATTATTTGCTAGCGCTTTCGTTTATCCAGATACTAATGGCAAGCTTAATTATAGGTTTTGTTGAGATTTAACTTGTATATTTTTTTCTCTATTTAATAATACTCATAGTTGAAGGATTGGATGAGGAAACTACAACATAAATGACAATCTAGTTGGGATGTCCCAATATACCTACTGAAGCTTGTCATCTACAACCTTTCATTTAAAAAAACTCTCTATGTAATAAAGTACACATATAAATTCAACCACACTGATCAATATCTAGTTACATATCTTCATATTGATTATGTAAAACGTCTTTATAATTCCATTCAAATTGAACCAAGATTTGTTACAATTGTCGAAAGACTCAAAAAATCTTCATTTTCAACCTATATTTTAGATTTTCATCTTATATGTCTCCTTCTTTATATATAATGAGAATAATATATTCAAGTAAATAAAAAAATTGAAATAGTTATGGTGTGTATACAACAAATAACTAGCAAACCTTTTTAACCATTAAGATATATCTATCATAAGTCATACTTGCAAACTGTAAGGCAAGTATCACAATACTATAACAAGTGTGTATGTAAATTCAACTCAATCTGTTCAAAATTTGAATAATTTAACTTAATTTAATTTGGTTAGAATCTCAATTAAATAGAAAAATCCAACTCGACTTTGTCAAAATAATTTTAATATATGGATTAGGGTTAAACATTTCAATTATAACTCTGGCTCAAATCAATCCAAAATATGAGTAAATTTAAATTTTATAAAATATAGATATATTTAATAATTTCATGAAATTATTTTATAATTTATTATGTCATTTAAATTTACAAATCAGTTAAAGTTAATTAAAAATTCAAAAAAATCAAACACAACCCTAACTAAAGGATTAGGGTTGAGATTTGTGTTTCCATTTAATTTGAAAATCCATCCGACTTGGCTAAAAATGTTTGTGTATTCTATACTAATTTTCGGAAAAATGTTGGTGTGTTCTCATAATTATTACAAAATAAATATTTTAATAATATACTTTTTAAATTTATTCAACTAAGTTAATATTTTAATCAAAATAATTAAATTAATCTAATTAACATTACATCAACGAGTTAGGTATCATGAATAACAAAATAGACATTTATGAAGTACTTGTCTAATTAACTAATACTAATTTAGTAACTTCAAGTTACAACAAATATTTAAAAAAAAAAAGTCTTATCTAACAAAAACACTTAAAATTTCTTTTTCTACTGTAAAAGAAAAAACTTCGATATAAAAATAGAGAAATTTAAGAATATTTTACATTTATTTAGCTCCAAAATGATTAAAATCTAACACTTGTCTATTAAGGAAAACAAAAAGAATAACACATGCCTCTCACACGTCTATTCTTATGATTAATTAAAATGAAAAAAAAAATGTCTTTAATTTATGTAACTCTTTCTTAAAAATTTAATACCAATTAAACTCAACTTAAGCTTAAAAATAATAAAACTAAATTGTTCATTTTTAAAAAATAATAAAATTACTTCGACCTCTCATCCCCTAATATTTTTGGTGCATTTTAGTTATATGGTTATTATAAGTAACAACATAAGAACAAATTGTCAAAGTTTTTGTTTATGTTTTTAATTAAAAAATATATTTTATTCAAATATTCGGTTATTCAAGTCAAAATGATGTTTTTCTAATATAATTGAAAAAAATGAAAAAAGAAGAAGATTTAAGTACACCTAATAGTACAGATTTTTTAATAATTGTAAGAATAAATTGAATAAAAAATTAATATATGAACTAAGTACTATTTTGCAATATTATAGGACCACGACAGTTTTTTCCCATGCGAGCAAATATAAGATAACCTATCTACATTTTCTGAGAGCAAAATATAAAACCATCAAGTTCTTGAATATGAACATAAAATTCACTAGACATTCAATGAGTTCAAGCTTACAACAGACATTCGTCCATAAGAGAAGGGTGCAAGGGTGCAAGGATTGAAATTGTTTCCCGCAAAACTCTAGTCCTCAACAAACAGGTACGGTCATAGCTATAGGCGTGTCACGCATCTTTATGAAATAACACAAGTGTTCGAAAACAAACTTTGTCATTTATACAACTATTCAACTTGCAATGGTGGAAACACATATCACCCTCCACCCTCTCTAAAGATTCAATAAAAGCAATCAGATACTCCATGTAGAAACAAACATCAAGGTATAAAGGTAAAGTTTTCACTCGCACAGATTACAGTTCCCCTTCAATCAGACTAGATTTTCAAAAAAGCACTTGTAGGTCTATTTTCCAAATGTCTATTATAGAGGTGAATGGTACAAATCACACTTCTTTTTACATAACAAGGAATATAAAGTCAACACCCTATAGGCTATAGATACCCTTTTACCACAAAGCACACTAGCCCATTGCATACTTTTGGGTCCAGCTCCTAGCAGTTGTCTCATACTTGGCACGGTCTGTCTTGTACATATGAGCAATCTCTGGAACTAGGGGATCATCCGGATTGGGGTCTGTCAATAGGGAACAAATAGAAAGCAACACCTGAAATAGAAACAAAAACCTCTCTGACCCATTTGAAGACAGCATATAAAAAATGAAGAATGCTGTGAAGCAACAACTATACATCTGTCGGACAAATAACAACAGTAACTTGTGCTCCTATTCTCAAAATATAAATGACATGTGAACAATGAAAATTCAACAACATAACTATGTCTTTTCTGCCATCAAATATTATCTTGTAAAATTTTAATAACATACTTGTTGAAATAAATTCTCAAATACACCATAATTAAGAAAAGAAAAATAAGCAGAAGACCATAACCTTCGATATGGTCAGCGCAGGGCTCCATTGCTCTTTCAAAATATCAAGGCATATACTGCCATTGCTGTTGATGTTTGGGTGAAAAACCTTGGTCCTGAATGCTACCTAAAATGAAAAACAAACAAAATTTTGAAAAAACTATCACTTTGTGATCACACTCAATTATCTAAAATTGATACAAAAATATAAGGAGAACTTTAACAACAATACATAAACATGACTAAATTGTGATCACAGATAGTCTTCTCTGACTAGACTTGAGAGTCTCAAGTCCTCGCATGCAGCACAATATTTCCCATGTTAATACAATTACAAGCTTTTATTAAATATACCCAATCTTAACACAAGTAACTTTAAGAATCATACTTCCACTACAACACACTCAGGCTGTCGAAAATCTATGGGTAAAAGATTTGTTTCATGCCAAAGCAAATAGGGATAGATGCTAAAAACCATTTAGGGAGAAGTGTAAACTGCATAGAAAGCAGAAATAGCTAAAAACAAATTCTCAAAATATATAATCCCGAACTTCACACACAAAGTCCCAATTGGTCTAATTCTAATTTTATTTTTCACCATGGTCGTCCTCATAAAGTCCTAATTAAGCAAAACCTATGAACATTTAAACCTCCTATAAAACACAATAAAATCCACATCATACCTTGGGAGGTTTAAATGGATAATCAGGAGGGAAATGAATAGTAACAAGAAAGACCCCACCTGCATAAGGACTATCAGGGGGTCCCATTATTGTTGCTTGCCAATGGAACATGTCTTCAGCCACAGGCCCTGCCACCAAATCAGGGAATCTCAATATTTCTTAGCATATCCAGGATAATAGTTCTGATAGATGATACTTATGAGGTAACACTCAGAGTAAGAGAGAACTCCATCAAAATGTATTTGATGCTGGATCTAAAGATATAATCAACATTATGGTAGAATGTACTATACATTGCACACTCATTAAAAGAAACATGAAGATAAAGGCAGAACTACGTAGCATGCAAGAGCACGACTCTAGTTTTGGGAATAAATTCAATGGTACAAAGGCCCAGGAGTAGATTGATGAAACACCAAAAACAAAATGAATGTTATTTGCACACAATATTGCACTCACACCAATCATTATATGCTACCTTGAACCTAAAATTCATTGTACTAGGCAATAGTGTTATATTGGTGTGATTGCAATATTATCTGCAATTAACAATTTAGTAGCCCTCACTAAGACAAAAATAACGCCAAAATCTCTTTCCTTCTGGCAAAAACTTAAATGCAGATTGCAAAGACTAACAACAGTTAGGAAAGTAATCTAACCCAGAAAGAGGAATGCCTACAAACACACACATTTGCACTCATGGGGTGACACGTGACAAAATAACTTAAAAATTGAAGAAATTATTCATTTTTTAAGAAAATTTTACCACGCGTCATAATATAACTTATATGAGTGCGTACAAATTTGAGTGCATTTAGCATTTCTCAACCCAAAAAACATGAAAATTGGTGTTTACCAAAACGGTTAAAATGAAAAGGAAAAAAGGGGCAGTTTATAATATAAGCTTATAAAATGCAATGACAGTCATAAAAGTCAATCAATCTCAACAGCTTCATGAATAATGAAAATCCCGAGAAAAGTAGGAGCAACAAATTCTAAACAAATCTAGTAATTTTAGCAACATTTATATGAATATGACCGATCTAACATAAACTAGAAAAAACTGAAATGCCCAAAAGCGACCAAAGTCATAGATCGAGGCTCCGCAAGGCATGAGACAGTAAAATCGCATCATAAATGAGAAAAGCGAACAGAAATTAGAAAACGAATAAATAAAAGGGAACTGATGGTAAAAAATTGTACCTGCACTGCAAGATGTAGGTGGATCTTTCTGAAGATCTTTTAGCTCCTTCAAGATCCGTTTGGAAGCCATGAATGAACCTCAAAAATGGTTTCCGATCTGAAAGAAAATAATTTGGAGAAAGGTTGGAGACAGAACTAATGGAAACGAAGCATTCAAAAGATGAGAGAGTGAGATTTGTGTGACCTTCCTTCGTATGTTAACGTTAATTCGAGTAGAGGAAATTGAATTTCTACCGTCCGTTTTAATGACCTTTAATCTTTTACAACTGAAAATGAACGGATCTGGGTTCTATTTTAGCAGCTCTCACCCAATCTTTGATTTTCTTTTTTCTTTTTAATTTGATTTTCCTTGTTTTGTTAATCTTAAAAAATTACTATTATTTTATTATTTTAAATCCGAAGTTGACTGAAAAACAATAACCAGCCGAACAACGACCGGTAGTTAAAGAAATTATAACGTGTAATATATTATTTTAGATTAATAAAATTTAATATTTGTGTACTTTTTTTAAAAAAATACTTAATAGGAATTAAAAAGTTAAAAATTTATTTATTATTTTTATAATATTTGATAACATGATATTTTAGGTTAATAAAAATTAAAATTTATATAAATTTTTATTTAAAAAATACATAATAAAAAGTAAAGAAAAAAATAATTTAATTAGTGAAGATTATACTACATAAATAATAAATAATATTAAAAACCCAATCATTGAGGAGTATATTTTATTACATCTTTTTTCCTTTCTTTTTTCTCTTTCTTCTTTTTTTTAAGCACTTATCAATACTATTACACCAATATCCGAGGCTTATTTATAAAAAATATTTTAAAATTTTAAAATAATATCATAAATATTTTTAAAAAATTTAAAATACCACAAATATTTTTTAAATTTAATGAAGATTAAAGTTAACAAGATTGAATATTAATCTTTTATACATAAAGATAATAGAAATAATAGAAAATAAAAAATAATATAAATACACGATATTTCATGATGTTTCTTACAAAAAATAGTAATTAGTAAAAAGAATTTTAAAAAAATACAAAAGGTAAGATTAAATTTTAAAGGATGATATAGATTTAAGGATTCATCATTCACAAGAATAAGAAACTCCACCAAATGTGGTATTCATATGAAAAAATAATCAATAAATATCAATTTATATCTTTAATAACTTAAATAATATGAGCAAGCATAATTAACTTAGTTATTATATCTATATATATTCTATTATTATGAATGATAAAAATTTGCATAAATGTTTATTTTTATATTATTAGATTAGAAAAACACAAAACCCAAAATATCGTGACAGGGTATTTAGGATTTAATTTTATTTTTAAAAGTTTGAATAAAAAATTAAAAATCACATATATTTTTTTCCTTAAATCGACCTTTGGAATATACTTATCATTTTTTATAAAATGATTCGTGTACTTGCGAGAGTTTAACCGCTACAATTTTGATGTCGAACATCTTCCAAAAAACAAGAATAGTTTAGCAAATATTCTTACAAAAGAATTAGTACATTTGACTATTTTTGTTCTTACTGGAATGAAACATCTTGATATCAAAATCAAGATAAAAGAGATAAGAATCATTTAGGAACAACTCGATTACACCTAGAGAATTATATTTTGAAAACAAGAGTTAAATAGGAAGAACTTTATAGTTCAAAACCAACATTAAAGTCCAAAAACTCTAAAGTGGAATCCACCTTAGAGATTCATTATAAGAAAGGTAAAACTTATAAAAAAGGAATTCAAAATGAGAAGGAAGAATCTCATAGTTCAAAAAAGTAACTCTCAAAAGAAAAAAGAAAACCTCAATCAGAATGAAGAAGTAGAAAAAGAAGATCAGAAAAAGACTTATGTGGTCTATAATGATTCAAAACCAGACATTTATAACAATTGGCCTGAAGCAGGTAAAACTATTAACGGATTTAGTGAAATAACTCAAAGCTTTCACTAATAGAATAAAATTTGAAGGTAGTTATGCCAATTATAGAGTACAAAAACTAATAAACCTAAAAGTTATAATTAAAAATTACTCTACATTATTACAATAACAACAACCATCACCACCAAGCAAGTTGAAGATCCTAGAAAAAATAGTACAATCACCAATGCTATTAAGAGAAATTTCTCTCACAGAGATAGTAAAAATAATACGACTACCAATATTATTCTGAAAAACATCCCTCCAGGAATACAGTGGTCATTGTAGAAGAAAAAAATACCAATACATGAATTTAAGTAAACCACAATGGTTGAATAGATCTCTATAACTCAACCAAAAAATCTACTTTGGAACATATCAAAGATATGAAATTTTACACCACAAAGAAAGAATTCCCTATAGGTAATAAATTTAATATTCTTGAAGGAGATGATCCGATTTTTATTTATAAATCTTTTCATATAGGTTTAATTGAAAACCCATGTCCAAGAATTAATTTAAATGAATTAAATTATTTTCCTAAAAATTTTAATAAGACTATCAAGAACTTCAAGAAGAAGACCAGAACAGGTAACATGCCTATCTATCTCAAATATGTGAGTTCACTTATGGATTAAAATGAAGAAGGTTATGGCCCTGTCATTTTATCGAATTAGGGATATCCAACACTAGTAGAGAAGTTTCAAAACCAAGAGCACTCCAAAAAATGAATTCATTATAGATGAACTCTGTATCCTAAGAGGACAGATATTAAGTCAAATTTATCATGAATTCATTAAAATTGATAATTCTTCTAAAGTCAATATAAATTACTCGACTAGAAAAGTTATAATCACTTCCCATAACAATATGTCTCTCATTGAAGAAGATGGTGAAAAAATTAGTAAGTTTGAAGCAAATTTTAATAATAATAATCTAATTTTTTTTTTCAAGAAACAAGAAATATGTTTTGTTTTTACAATAAGAAAACAAACTATTGGGATTGGTCTAATTTTTAGAGATAGAACTTAGAGCAATTGGCTAAATATGTGGATTCCTTATAAGGTCTATCTATTTATAGAATATTATACGTACACATGTCGATTACATAGGATGTGCACATACATGGGATTTTGGAGGGATACAAATGGTAAAAAGTAATACATTTTATGGTTTGAGGTCGACCACAGCTCGGGCTAGTGGTCGACCTTATAGGTAGTATGGTTCCAAAGGACAGGTCTTTCTTTTATTGATGTAATGAAAGTGAAGGGTTAGGTAGGTCATTTGGGATGACTTGTCTTATGGCTCAGGCTATTGATTAGACTCGAGCTGTTATATAGGTCAAGCTCATGGTCGATCCATATGTCCAAACATTCATTCCCTCCACTCTTTTAACTTGAACTCTTGATTGAGGTGGAAAAGTAATTTGATCGCCACACAAATTGTGTATGCATTAAATATGCAAGTATACGTATCGTAACAGGTAATATAATGATAAATAAAAATAGTTCCCACGGAGATTATTTTTTTAGAAACTAATTTTTTAAAACTAAAAATAATAAAAATCAATTTTTTGGTGTTTTTATATCTTAAGAAAGCAAAATTAAAATAACTAAAAGTAAATAGCAATAATTAATTAAATCATATTTTGTGACTAAAAAGATATATGAGAAAATATCTAGGAATACTTAATCTCCCAATTTTCTAAACATGCGAATCACTAAAATCCCCTCAATATAATATCAATTAATTACACGATCAATTGAATCTAACCTAGCATGTATTCCTCTCTAAAGTAAACTACACACCATATAGTAATTAATTTAATCACACTCTCATGCCAATTAAATTGCATATTACTCATTAAGTTCATCAATTATGGATCACATACATAAGAATCATACATCTCTGCCAAGAAACTATGCATGTTATTTAATTAAGACAAATAATTAAATAATTTTCTCAAATCTATTTAATTGTCTTTATAGATAAATTATTGGCCAAACAATTAATAGCATAAAAATCAGATTAAATAATATAATTAAATTAATATTATAAATGGGAAAAAATATTAGATCATCACATGGTGAAAATTGGGTTCATAAGATCCCTAGATTAATAAATTAATTACACATAATTGTGTTCATAAAACTCATATTTTCATAAAGAAAGACATAAAATTAATAAAGAAAAGAGTAGAAGAAGAAATACAATCAATCTCTTGAATTGTAGAATTAATTTCCTCTTGAATCTCCACCAAAATTGTGTCGTTTCTTGAATTTTTCTGTATTTTTTTCTCTTTTTAGCTCTAAAAATTGACCAAAATTATGCTAATGGAGGAAAATTAGGATTTATGGAGTGATTAGGGGTTTAAATAAAGCTCAGGTGCGATCTGGACCGTCTGATCAGCTTCAAATCAAGGGCTACGATCAAAACAAGCAAAACTGATAGTTTTAGCCAATCACAGCGTGACATGTGGCATCAAAAGTTCATTGACGAATCAGAGAGTGACGTGTGGCAGGGGAGACCGATCAGAGTCAACATTCGCCGATTTAGCACCACATGGCGCGACATGATTCATGGGAACGGATGGTGTGGCGCACGAGTGGAACGAGCAGAGCAATAGCGTTATGACACATGTCATGGCACGTTGACTGATTTACGAACTTAGATTGAAAGCCGTGCTAATATGTGGCATATCTTTTGTCCTCCTCTGCTTGTGTGGCATGCCACGTGATAGCTTCTGATTGGTCTTGCATTAAAAATTCATAAAAAATCCTAAAAATTTCAAAAATTATATTTTCACTTAAAAGTTTATATTTTATTTTTTTTAGATAAAAATACTATTTATTAAATAAAACAAGTAAATATTAAGTAAAAAAGTGCGCTAATGATTCTATTTTCATAGAGTCATCATAATTATTGGGCAATGGATACAAATCATTTAGCTTCCCTAATAAATGCATGTCAGTTGATTGGAGAGAGAAAACATGGATCTCTATATAAGGAGGTGCTTGGGTTGAGCTTTTTCACTATTTACTACACATTAGACAAAAAGTTAGAGAGAAAATGCTCTATCACCTCAGTTTGATCCATAGAAATTTATTTGGTTTGGTGGTAAGAAATCAACTCGACACATAGCTTATTTGCTCAAGTTTTAAGAGTGCAACACTTTAAGTCTAACACTTTTATGCTTTCTTCTCAAGTTGGTTTTAAAGAATCATTTTCCTTTCTTTTCAAACTAAACCCAAGGTAATTTTTTCTTTTGTCTATCTTACCCTTTTTTTTTATGTTTTGTGATATTTTGTAGCCACTATGCACAAAGAAGAGACCTTAGGCTTGGGCTCCTGGGAGAGCCCACAATACCCTATTACAAGTGATGATACATGGTCCTCTAAAGAGACAAACCCTTCAAGTGATGAAGGATAATATTAGCCTTAGTCTTCTACCTCCGCTCATCATCCTTAGGTCGTGCCAACTATTAGGTTAAACATACCCCAGATGTAAATATCAATGGCTATGTCATAGAGAAATAAGGTGAGGAATATAGGGGTATGGGAGCCCACAAGTCGTACTAAGGGCTAGTCGACCAAAGTTAAGACCAGTGGTTTATCACTATTGAATGAAGAGAGGTAGAAGAAAACATATGATATCCCCTATTCGGTGGAAATAATGATTCCAATGGTAGAGGCCCATGATAGTGATCCTCCCCTAGTTAGGTGGATGATCTTTCATGAGAAGGCTCTATGGTTGGGGTTATGTTTCCTCTGTATCCTTTTATAAGGAGATTTTTGGCAAGGACTCAACTTGCACTGGGTCAGATGATGCTTAATGGTCAGAAGTATCTACTCTACCTCACAATTATAAGCAAAAAGCTCAGTGTGGATTTGGAAATGCCTAAGTTTAATGAAGCCTACATTCTGAAAAAGAATCTAACATACCCGAGGAGAGTGTACATGTTTGTGATGTAGAACAGAGGTATAAATATTGTCCTTCTTGAGAATGATAAGAATTGGAAGGAATATTTCTTCTATGTCTGAGGTCGATGGGAATTTCCAACCAATGACACTAAGTTAGTTATGAGCACTTGGAATGATACTAAGGTTATGATAATGAATATGGGTTCCTTCATCATGACCTTAACATTGGATGTAAAGAAACATCTGGTTGATATCCAAAACTATCTATCTGAGAAGACCTTATGGAGGAATCTATTAAATACCCTGTGCTTTGTCGCATATCGACTGATGAGGCATGGTTTAGTGGAGCCCTATCTTAGGATTCACTACTACAAAAATAGGCATTAAAGTCGGTTAAAAATCGACTTTAAACAAATTTAAAGTCGGTTCGCTGAATTGACTTTAAATTTAGTGACTTAAAGGGTAAAGTCGGTTCACCGCGTGAACCGACTTTACGGGTAAAGTCGGTTCATCGCGTGAACCGACTTTACATACCGTATTTTTTTTATTTTTATTCTCATTTTTCGTATTATTCAATATATATAGCATAAAAAAACTAAAATTTAAATAATAATACAAATAATTAAAATTTTAAATATATTTAATTACTTGATAATTAAATTTATTACAAAAACAAATAATGTATATATAATACATATAGTTAACTTAAATTACAAATAAAATAATGTCGTCAAAGTGTAATTATGCGATCGAGTAAGCTTAGTTGGCTTAGAATCTTGATTGGCCTTCACAAGCATTATGACAAAAAAAACAGCTGATCCATATAACAATTCATATTCCCCTACATACACATGAGCACGTAAAACATCCATCAAACAAAGCAGTCTAAACTTCACATACGAATAAAGAAATTAAATCATTATAAATATTACCATCAAAAAGAGATTACCACATACAAATGACATTCGACGAACTCATATTAGCACTTTATTAATCATTTGTCTATATATATGAAGTTATCGGAATCTCTGCTAGTATTTTTAAATGATATATATAATGAACTCTAAATATGAAATCAAGTGTAGCTCAGATTTCTTACTTGGCTTGTCTGAGTTTTGGGGCCCTTAAGCGGAACACGTTCATGGGCACTAAAACTCACACAAGCCAAGTAAGAAATCGGAGTTACACTTGATTTCATATTTAGAGTTCATTATATATATCATTAAAAATACTAGCGAGATTCCGGATAAATTCATATTTATAAACAAATGATTAATAAAGTGCTAATATGAGTTCAAATGAAAGTAGGAAAGAGATATGAGATGTAGTTTGGGCCAAAAATAGGTCCATAAAACAATGCATCCCCTAAATACATGAGCATATAATCATCAATCAAACAAGTGATTTGAGACACTGTGAATAGATAGAGAAATTAAATCATTAAAAAATTTCTTGTCGTATGTCATATGCTATTCAAGATCATCGAATCTTCTCCTGATTCTTCTTGTGATGATATAATTTGAAGCATGTGTTCTGCCCATTCCTCTCGTAAATCATCAAAAAATTGCTAATCGTAGCGCGTCTTGTTCCAACCAAAGAACTACATGTATTTAAAATCAAAATAAGAATATAATTTCATTTATTTACAAAAACAAACTCAAATATGTTAAAAAAAATTATGTATATGGATAAAAGATATTACCACATCATCAATTGGAATTTTGATATTTGTGATGATTTCACTCATAAACTTCATGACATAATAACCACACATGACTCCATTATTTTGTTGTGGAACCTACAAAATTTAAGTGTACATGATTTTTCATATCTTTATTATTCAATTGTAAAATTAATAAAATTATTAATATTGACTTATACATACCATAACTTTTGTCCATATAAGCTTATGAGATTTTTTTTAGGGCAATGCCTCGAAACTTGTTCCATAACTTCCATGCCCTATCAAGGTTTAAAACGGTTAGTTTTTATTAAATATTACAAAAAATTATAGAAGAAACTAATATGTAACTATAACTCTTACATTTCAACAACTGATGTTGTATCTTTACTCAGTTCTATAGAAGCTGAGTCACAATACCAAGCATGATTATTAAACATATCAATGATGACCAACATCCAATGATCTTGGCCTTGTTCAAACCTTAATGGCCAAGGGATTATCAACTTTTGATTTACATTAGCGTTAATGCTCTATCACATAATTGTTTAGCTCTGATGCTAACATCCTTCTCTTGATATTGATTGACATATGAAGAATCATAGAACATTGCTAAATGTGATGAGTGATTATGTTGAAGTCGATAATAACACGCCCTATATAAAAGATATATATATATATATAATTAGATAATATAAATATAATTATATATGTTCTACATAAATAAAAGAAAAATAAATAGATTGAGGACTCACCTTGTCCACACTTGAATTATACTTAAATCGATCATTTGATATTCAAATAGTTGCAATAAGCACTCGATCGATATATACGTTTAGGCGAGGTCTACTCCAAAAATGTCTATAGGAAGTGGCACCACCCATCCATCATTTATGCTAGATGCCCTCCCAAAGAATAGTCATCAAAGTGCCAAGATTTCTACTGAATTTTAACGCATAAATATGACTATACTTTTTCCAAGGCTTCTTCTTGAATGACTTGGTGCGCGATGATTGGCCACTAGACATAGATTTAGCACGAGATACTTGCTTTGTATCTCTTAAATGTGCTGCATTTAAGAGATCTGGTATAATAGACTAAAAAAAAGTATTATATATGGATTTTGTTAGTAACAATATAAGATATAATAAAATAATAGTAGTAAACAAGTGTTATCTTTTAAGTTAAAAAATAGTACCACGTCAAAATTTAGAACAACTTGAATCGATGGCCAAGCCACATACTGTCCAACCGCCTCTTAGACTGTGGTAGCATCAGAAGGCACAGGTAGTGGACAATCATGAAACAATGATTGGTCAATTACTATTCGCCAATGATTAGGCAAATATTGATTATGAATCATCCGATCATCGCTCAATTGTTGTATCGTTCCAATAGCAACATAGTCCGTTGACGAAGGATGTTTCAACAAACATTTCATATTCTGTAAAAAATTTAAGTGTTAAAAAAATACAACATATAATAAGAATTTAAAAATAATACATTATATACAAATGTAAATTAAAATCTTACCACATATGATTCATCAAATAAAAGAGGACTCTCATGTGGGGTAGCTATTGGATGTACATTCTCACCAAGATGTTCATCTTGGTTTGATTTATGGTAAGAATGTGCAGATTGCATCGGAGAAAATGAACCACTACTTGATTGCATATGCATTCCTGGCATATAATGAGGTCCAATAGGATGGATATATCCCATACTGGATGTAGTTTGAGCACAATGAGATTGCATGGGTGGCATGCCTGTCATGTATGGTGGCAAGCCTGTCATGTATGGTGGCATGCTTGGCATGAATTATGGCATGACTAGCGTGGAAGGTGGTATGCTTGGCATGGATGGTTGCATGCTTGGCCAATATGGCATGCCCTGGTTGTAGCATGATGCCATGGCTGACATTTGTTGTGATTGATGTTCTTTTAGAGTGGCAATCTCACTCATAACTGAAGCCTTAAAGGAGTTGAATTCTTCTTCAATTTTAGTATACTTCTCCTTACTTACCGTCTGAGGCTTTTGTTTTGGAATGTTAAAATACTCCATAGAACCATCATATTGGCTACCTCCCCTAACATGACCAGGATGCTCACGGCCGAATGCATGATATAAAGCATCTCTTCCAGGCTCTTCGATTATTTCACCCCTGGATATTTTTTCTTGAACGGCTCTCTACAAATAATAAAGTCATCAAACATATCATTCATTATTATATCAATTATTAAATATCATTAAGACTTTTTATCAACCAAAATTACTAACCAACTTATTTAATTGTTCTTCTCCTCGTTGAGTCATCGGTCTTGAATTCTTCGTTTTGGGGGTCTTTGTTTCTATGTATAATTCGGGTAATGTGTCTACCCAATTCAAATTTTCCTACATAAATTATGAAAATTTTATTAACAATAACATGAAATTAAATTGAAGAAAATAAATATAAAAATATTTATAAATTAAGACAAATTAATAATACCATTCTATATCTAACTTCAGGATTTGAAGACCTCCCAGTACGGTTAGGAAGAATGTTATGCATTTGTACATTCTGATGATCTTCTCTAATAATTTGAAATTCATCTGTACGTATATAATCCACAAATTCTTTCCAAACTTGAGGTGTAATCCAGGGGTGTCCTTCAGGAATTTTGTAGATTTCATTCTCATCAAGTGTTTCCAAATATGGAAACACATAATTTCTTGCCAATCTGGAAGTCTTGTATTCCTTCCACGCCTTATTTGCAATTTTATAACACTTGCCCTTCCAACTATCATCGACTTTATAACGATTCTATAAAAACACAGTACAAAAGATTAGATATACACCTAATATAATATATATATTGATTATAAAATATAAGAGACTTACACAAATGGTTATCCATATTTTGAACTTTTCTGCTTCGTCAACCTCAGACCAATCATTTATATTGATTGGTATACTGGACTTTGCAAGTCGACCAATAGAGGATTTCAATTGTTGACCATTTTCCCTATTTGGATACCAGTAGCATCAAATAGAACATGTATTCTATCATCTGGGTTAAGTGGAGCATCAGGTATAATCGCCCAACCCCTTCTTTTCAAATACCCCAATGGATCATTTGGATCTACAATCTCTGTTGTTCGAATATCCATGAAATATCTGCAAACAATGAAGAAATATAAATTAATTGATAATTTTAGGAACATACATATATATAAAAGTTATTACAACAATGTAGAACATGCGTTATGTTTAAGTAGGTTGTTGATCATATACATATATTCCTTCACAATCATTTCGAGCCCATGACGAAGAATCATCATCATCATCAATTAGATCATCACATACATTAGGCAATTTATTTGAGAAATTACTAATATTGGTTAATGTATCAAGCATAGAGTCATCATCTTCTACAACATCACAATGGTAAAACTCTTTTTGTGGAGTGTTGCGTGTTTTTCAACACACGAACTCGTGGAAGTATACACGGTCACAAGTAATAATATTTGTAAGTAAAGATCGTTCCCACAGAGATTTATTACTAGTATTCGTTAATTATTAAAATTATTTCAACCTAATTTTATCCAAACAAATGATAATTGTTACGGTTTGACTAACTAACTTTTATAACAGTTGCAAGAAAATTCTAGGATTGCAGTTTCACCAAATTAATCCACTTGAATCATTATATTTTATCTTGATTTATGTTATCGTGTTTTAAGTTGTTAACCAAGAACTCCTAATTTATCCATATATCTCTTCCGAGCTCCATACGTAAAACATCTAGTTAAAATGATTCACTATATTCCTATGCGAATTAAATTCAACCGCATTTATTAAGTTCTGAGTTCTCTAACAGTTACACATACAATAAAAGTATATTTCTATCTCCTATGCATATACGTTACTTCATCACGAGCAGGACACAAAAATGCCTTTTTCAAGTTTATTTAAATGTCACATATCACTTAATTAATCTTCCGATAATTAAAAGCTTTAAACACAGATAAAATAAACAACTTAAAACAAATTCCATAAATCATTCAAAAATATTTAATTCAAATTTCATAAATTACGCTTACATCGCAATCCTAGAACAAATGTATTAGTTCATAGCACAATTTAAAATTACAACACAACACAAATAAAATATTGCAGAGAACGAAAATTAAAAGAAAATAGATAAGAAAAAAAACTCTTTAACGATTCCTCAATGAAAAATAAATTTCATCCCTTTTCTTCTTCTTTGTTGTCTTCTCGTGAATTTCCCTAAGAAAATACAACATAAAGTGTTAAATCAATACTCTGCGTGTTTGTGTAACACGCAAACAAGAAAAAAACAGAAAAATTAAAATGTTCCAAGGAAGAAAAACTTGAATTAAATAGAAGAAGATACAACAAATGTACTAGTTTTCTCCAAACATTTCGAGAGAAAACGAAGAAAGAAAAAACACTCTGCAAAAAAAAAATGGAAACTGAACTAAGAGAAAGAGAGAAAAAAAATTAATCCGCCTCTGTACGCGTATCCCCCAAGCATATATCACTTTTTTTTTTTTTTTTTTTTTATATTTTATTTATTTATTATTATTTTTTTTTTTTATAGTGGGGGACAAGATGATATGGGCTAGCACGCGTAACAAACACACTCTGCAAATTTTTTGAATTTTTTTTCTTTTTCCGCATGCCACGTGTCGCGTTCTGATTCGCGGACACAATTCGTGGGACACGTGGCAAAGACATCATCGGGTGCACAGACCGGCCGCACGTAGGAACGGCACGTGATTGGCGCGCCGAAAATCGAGGCAACTACCGAAAACGGGCGTGATCCAGTCGCGGTTGCGCGCATTGTAAATAGCCACGTGTCCGACTTTGATTAGCCGAAATATTCGAGGACACGTGGCGCATTATTATTCTCGTAAACCGAAGATGCACGCCGCTTGTGGGACCGCGTCACACGGGATTTCGACACGAGCGGCTCGGTGCGCGCGACCTGACGGACGCGCTCAATCCGGGACCGTTGATCCGATCCAACGATCGCCGATCGCCTCGGGAATCTCGCGCACCGATGCGGGGCTCCACTCGACGCAGGCCTGTGCGACACGTGGGACCCACTGGCACGCCGAGCCGCACGAAGACTGTACACGCGATTTTGCCTCGTCTGGTTGCACGCGCCAAATCTGACCCGTTGAATCTTTGATCGGACGGTGGGTGATGATTTTCGTGATTTGTGCGAGTGCAATTCTTTTCCTGCGCAGAAAATTCAAATTTTTGTTAATTATATTTTGACCCACAAATATATTTCAAATTACATTTTCAACTTTTTTTTAATTGCAATAAAGCCCTTTTGGAAATTTAAATTAAATTTTAAACTTTTAATAATTGAAATTAAGCCCGAATTTAATTTAAATTATATTTTCAACTTTTATAAATTGCAATTAATCACTCTTTTATTTGAAATTATATTTTTGGGTACAAATTTGCATTTAAGTACGTTTTCGATACAAATTCTTAATTTTATTTAAAATATATAAAAAAACAGTAAATACTAATTTATTAATTGAAAATTAACTAAAAACATCAAGAACATAGCAATTATAATTAATAAAATAGGTGAAAATAACTATATAAAATACAGTTATCAACACCCCCAAACTTAAGTTTTTGCTAGTCCTCGAGCAAAAGGAAGGAAATAAAACAAAGATAACTGCATTTAAAATAGTGATTTTCAAAATATTTCTTTTGTCTTTCGAAATTACATAACTCAAAGAAATAAAAGAATTTTATCTAAGCATCAAAATTAATTTAAAAGTATATCACATTTTCACAACGAATTTTAGTGCGTGTGTGAAGTCTTTTCATATTTCATTACATGCAATCCGGATCAGTTTATACAGATATAAAATCAAACAAATTGTCATGAAATCACAAATCTCATAAGTTTATTTTTCATTTCTCTCTCCACTAATGTAGACAAACACAAAACACAAAATCAATAGGACTTTATAAAGTTTGTAATGTATGGCTTAGGTAAGGGTAGGATAAAGGATAATATTTAGCTTAACTTTTCCCGAGCATAACATTTCAGGATTGAAAAAGATAATTCTATCATCACAATAATTACTTCCCAATTTGGGATTTATCATAACATACAATACTCTTTTTTTTTTTTCTTTTTTTTTTTAGGTATCCCTTTTTTTTTCGGATATAACTTTAATTATTTACTAACAATTGTCACATGTTAGTGAGATAAGAACAATAGGTATATCTACACATATATATATATATTTTAGATAGGTTTTTGAAATGAGAAAAATATATATGTAAACTTTGAAGCTCGAAAGGGGTATACTATGGATAATGTATGTCAAGGTAGATAGAAAGGCTCAAACGATCCAAAGATGGCCTAAATCATTTTCTTAGTTACATGTCATCTATAATTTCGCCTCGAGAGAAAATCAAACAAATTCTAATAATTGTGACACCACAAAAATCAATCGAATTTCATACTCATATAAACCTTCTCTAAATTATCATCGCAACTCAAAAAATCAAGACTAGTGCTCATGAATATTTATTCTTGTAAAATGAAACATACGTAAAAATTATTCATCACTTAGACAATATTCAAATTTTTTTTTTTTCAAAGAGATATGCATCATTTAAATCGAAGAAATAAAAATAAATCACTATTCATAGCAACATATCTTCAATCAACCAAACAATCCAAACTAGACGCGCAACAATATCAAGCAGTATTTCAAATAAGTTTAATCTCAACACCCCCGAACTTAATATGCACATTGTCCCCAATGTGTGAAAATTAAAGAACAAAGGAGATGTGTTAAAAGAAACTTCCCTGAATGGTGAGTTGACTTGTGAGATTGAAATCCAAAATTGTTTTACCTCCGCCAATTTACACCTATCAAAACAAAAAAAAAACAGAATGAAGAAATATGCAACTAATACATGTTCTAAAATACAATAAAAAATAAATAAATAAAAACTAAAACACATGGGTTGCCTCCCAAGAAGGGCTTGATTTAGAGTCATCACTTACCGCCTTTCTCCTTGCTTTAGGTTGGATCGTATAAGAAAATGGTGGACTTTTGACGATCAATGTCACCCCCCAATAATGTTTGAGTCTTTGCCCGTTCACTTGGAAGGTACTTTGTGATTCTTCACCTTTAATCTCAATAGCCCCATACGGGGTGTACTTTGGTAATAATGAATGGCCCCGACCACTTAGATTTCAATTTTCCCGAGAAGAACTTCAAACGAGAATTGAAGAGCAATACTTTCTGTCCGGTTCAAAATGTCTATGCAAGATTTTGTTGTCATGCCACCTCTTCGTCTTTTCTTTATAAATCTCAAGATTTTCATATGCGTTGTAAACGAATCTCATCGATCTCATTGACTTGTAGGACACGTCTTTCGCCAGCAGCGCCTAAATCAAAATTTAAATTCTTGATAGCGCAATACGCATGGTGCTCTAATTCAACCGCGAGATGACAAGCTCTCCCAAAACCAACCGATATGGGGACATCCCAATGGGTGTCTTGTATCGTTCGATATGCCCAGAGTGCATCATCCAACCTCTTAGACCAATCCTTCCTTGAAGGATTTACCGTCTTCTCCAAAATTCTCTTCACTTCTCTGTTGGATATCTCAACTTGTCCACTAGTTTGAGGATGATAAGCAGTTGTGATCTTATGAGTGACACCGTATTTGGCAAGGAGGGTTTCAAAAGATTTGTTGCAAAAATGAGTTCCCCCATCACTTATGATTGCCTCTGGTGCCAAATCGAGTGAAAATGTTTTTCTTTAGAAAATTCAATACCACTTTGGAATCATTGGTAGGCAAGGGAATTGCTTCTACCCACTTAGAAACATAATCCACAAAGAACCAAAATGTAGAGGTTGTTGTAGGACGAGATAAAAGGCCCCATGAAATCAATTCCCCAAACATCAAATATTTCTACCTCAAGAATGTTGTTTAAAGGCATCTCGTGTTTCTTAGAAATGTTACCAACTCTTTGGCACCTGTCACAGTGTGAAACAAAGAAATGTGCATCTTTAAACAAATTTGGCCAATAAAAACCAGATTGAAGAACCTTAGCACAGCTTCTTTCTTTTCCAAAATGGCCCCATAAAAGAATGACAATGTTTAAGTATATTTTCAATTTCTTCCTTTGGGACACACCTTTCCGATAATTTGATCTCGCACAATGCTTAAACAAGTAAGGTTCATCCCATAAATAGTACTTAACATCATGTAAGAATTTTTTCTTCGTTGGAAAGATATTTCAAAGGGAGCACATTGCTTACGATGTAATTAACGTAGTCTGCGTACCATGGCACACTTCTATGATCAAAGGAAAACAATTGCTCATCAGGGAAAGTCTCACCAATGATAGTCTTGTCCATGGCTCCATCATTATTCTCCAATCTCGATAGATGATCGGCCACTTGATTTTCGGTTCCTTTCTTATCCTTGATCTCCAAATCAAATTCTTGAAGTAGGAGGATCCATCTAATCAATCTTGGTTTTGCATCTTTTTAGCCATCGATATTTTATAGCGAGAATGATCAAGATAAACCGTCACTTTAGTTCCGATTAGGTAGGAACGAAACTTTTCAAAAGCATATACAATGAAGTAATTCTTTTTCGGTGATAGCATAATTCATTTGAGCTTCGGTCAAAGTTTTGTCAGCATAGTATATGGCATGAAAAACTCTCTTTTTCCGTTGTCCTAAAAACAGCTCCTACCGCAAAATCACCGCATCACACATAAGCTCAAAAGGTAGATTCCAATCCTGGTGCAACAATGATGGGAGCCGTGATCAACTTTTCTTTCAAAACCCTAAAGCTTCAAAACACTTTTCGTCAAATGTGAATTTTGTATCTTTTTCCAAAAGATTACACAGAGGTTTTGATATCTTGGAAAAATCTTTTATGAAACGCCTATAGAATCCTGCATGCCCAAGAAAGCTTCTAATTGCTTTCACCGATGTTGGAGGCGGTAGTTTCTCAATGGTTTCAATCTTTGCCCTATCCACTTCAATTCCTTTAGACGAAATTAGATGGCCGAGGACAACACCTTCTCCTACCATGAAGTGGCATTTTTCCCAATTTAAAACCAAGTTTGTTTCTTCGCATTTTTGTAGGACCAAAGAAAGGTTATGCAAGCACATATCAAATGAATCCCCAAAACTGAGAACCCGTCCATAAATATTTTAATCAAACCTTGCACCGTGCTTGAGAAGGTAGCCATCATACACCTCTCAAAAGTGGCTGGAGCATTGCACAATCCAAAATGCATTCTTCGGAAAGCAAAAGTTCCATATGGACAAGTGAAAGTGGTTTTCTCTTGATCTTCGGTGCGCGATAGCAATTTGATTGTAACCAGAATAGCCATCCAAGAAACAATAGAAAGAATGTCCCGCTAACTGCCTAGCATTTGGTCAATAAATGGAAGGGAAAATGATCCTTTCGAGTGGCCTTGTTGAGCTTCCGATAATCCATGCATACCCGCCAACCTCGTCACTTTCCTTGTGGGAATCACCATTATTGCTATTAGTCTCCACCGTAATTCCTCCTTTCTTCTAACACAAATGAATCGACCCAAGAGCTATCTCGAAATAGGATAGATAATGCACTCGCATCTAACCACTTAATGATTTCCTCTTTACTACCTCCTTCATGATTGGATTCAAACGACGTTGATGCTCAATAGTAGGCTTGATATCTTCTTCAAACAAGATCTTGTGCATGCATATTGAAGGGCTAATTCCTTTAATGTCGGTATAGACCATCCTAATGCTAGCTTGTAATTTCTCAACACTCTCAATAGCTTCTTTCTTGATCGTCATCTAGAGATGCTGAAATAATCACAGGCATTGTAGTCATTTCACCCAAATAAGCATACCTTAGATGGGTAGGCGGTGGCTTAAGCTCTAATAATTGTTTCTCGTTTCCATAGATGGCTTCCCATAGGTAAGCTTAGATGGTGTTGCAACTTGTGATGCCTCTTCTTCGCCATGACTAAAGAGTTGTGGAGATGCTTTAAGTAACTTGAGATATTCAAGAGAATCAAAGTTATCAATAACATTGTCATTCACAAGTGCAAGTTCCAAAGCATCAAGATCTCAGCTTTTCCCCGAAATTGTTTTCAACTAACGCATTCACCATGTCAACTCTAAAGCAATCATCAGATTCTCTTGGAAATTTCATAGCTTTAAAGACATTGAAAGTTACCTCTTGGTCTTGAACTCTCATGGTGAGCTCACCTTTTTGAACATCAATCAAAGTCCTACCATTTGCTAAAAATGGTCTCCCCAGAATAATAGGAATTTCTTTATCTTCCTCCATGTCAAGAATTATGAAATCTGCAGGAAAGATAAACTTGTCAACCTTTACAAGCACATCCTCTATAATGCCTCTCGGGTGTTTCAGAGACCTATCTGCAAGTTGAAGAGTTACAGTGGTCGGTTGTGCTTCTCCTAATCCAAGTCTTTGATAGATGGATAGTGGCATCAAATTAATGCTTGCACCCGGATCACAGAGCTCTACCAAAAAATTTCTCACCAATAGTACAAGGAATGGTGAAACTTTCTGGATCTTTAAGCTTAGGTGGTAGCTTCTTCTGAAGGATGGCACTACACTCCTCTGTGAGAGCAACTGTCTCAAAATCACCTAACCTTCTCTTCTTAGACAAAATGTCTTTCATGAATTTCACATAGCTAGGCATTTGCTCCAAGGCATCAAAGGGATGTTTATATGAAGTTTCTTAAATACTTCAAGAAACTTGGAGAATTGCTTATCAAGCTTTTGCTTATGGAAGCGTTGAGGAAATGGAATTGGTGGATTATATGACTTGAGACTTTCTAAAGCCGGTTTCATTATCGGACTTTCGTTAATTCATTCTCTTCAACCCTAGGATTAGCCTTTTCTTGTTTTTCCGGGTCAACACCTCAACAATAAGAGTCGGTGGAGAAATGGGTTTTTGTATTTCTTCTAACTCTTTTTCCACTCCTCAATGTCACCGCTTACAATGCTCTTTTCCCTCCCTTTTTGGATTGATTTCAGTATCACTAGGTAAAGAACCTTGAGTGGCGTTACTGTGCCAGTAGCTAGTCGCCCCAATTGAACTTCGAGATTTCTAATAGACGTTGCCTGATTTTGGAGAATAGTCTCATTCTTAGCCATATATTGAGCAAACATATCTTCCAATGAAGGCTTTCTCTCCTGTTGTGGGACTTGGTTATGAAAACCTGGAGGATGAGTGGGCTTCATAGAAGGTGATTGGCCTTGATTATTACTCCAAGAAAAATTAGGATGATTCTTCCACCCTGGATTGTATGTGTTGGAATAGGGATTGTTTTGATTGTTTTGATTCCTACTATAATTGGAAACAAAATTGACAGATTCAGAGTTGTAAGGACATCTCTCACTGGCATGATTACCATTGCAAATTTCACATGCAACAAAAGGACTCTGAATAGAATGGACACCCATAAGATCCATCTTTTTCACCAAAGCAGTATACTTGTGCAGCTTAAAGCGATCATAGCATCAATCTCATGAATTCCACGCTTTCTTAGGCAACATCCTCTCGATGGCCATTCATAACTATTTGAGGCCATTTCCTCTAATAAGTTGTATGCTTCATCAATTGATTTCCCATTAAAGCACCATCTCACCGCAAAGATCAATCATATTTCTAGTTTGACCCATCAAACTATTATAAAATGTTTGAACTTGAAGCCACTTGTAATCCGTGGTGAGGACATCTTCAAGTAGCTCCTTGTACCTCTCCCAAGCTTCATATAATGACTCGAGTCAAACCGCATAAAAGTGGTGATTTCATTTCTCATCCGTGCAGTCTTCTTGGGTGGAAAATATTTGGCTAAAAATTTTTGAGCCAAATCCTCCCACGTAGTGATAGAACCACATGGTAATGAATTCAACCAACTCTTTGCCTTATCCCTAAGTGAAAAGGGAAAAAGTCTCAACCGAATAGCATCATCAGTGACTCCATTATGCCTAAATGTGTCGCAAATCTCAAGAAAATTTGATATATGGGAGTTTGGATCATCGTGGGGTAAACCACCAAATTGAACCGAGGTCTGAATCATATGAATTATTGCAGTTTAATTTCAAAATTATTAGCTTGAATTGAAGGTCTCCTAATGCTTGATCGATGCCGCCAACCATGGGCACCGCATAATCTCTTAAGGATCTTGGTTCTTCTACTCGAATTTCATTATTCATAGCTAAATGTTCTAAGGTTTCTTGTTTATTATTTTTCTTTAAGTTCAAAGTAGTTCTATGGATTTCTAGATCTAAGGGAACTAAGTCAAGATTTCTTATGCGTCGCATACAAAGTCCCACTCTATCCAAAATTAAATCTAATACAATAAATTACATTTAAAACATAAATAAACACACAAATCCAAGCAGGTAAAAGTAAGCAATTAAACAAATAATATATATTTTTTTTTTGAATTAAAATTAGATTAATTGGTATTAATATCAACAAAAATTAGTAAAATAAATCCCTAAGACATTACAAAAACTTGTTGCGTTTTTTTCAACACACGAACCCGTGGAAGTATACACGGTCACAAGTAATAATATTTGTAAGTAAAGATCGTTCCCACAGAGATTTATTACTAGTCTTCGTTAATTATTAAAATTATTTCAACCTAATTTTATCCAAACACTCGATAATTGTTATAGTTTGACTAACTAACTTTTATAACAGTTGCAAGAAAATTCTAGGATTGCGCTTCACCAAATTAATCCACTTGAATCATTATATTTTATCTTGATTTATGTTATCGTGTTTTAAGTTGTTAACCAAGAACTCCTAATTTATCCATATATCTCTTCCGAGCTCCATACGTAAAACATCTAGTTAAAATGATTCACTATATTCCTATGCGAATTAAATTCAACCAGATTTATTAAGTTCTGAGTTCTCTAACAGTTACACATACAATAAAAGTATATTTCTATCTCCTATGCATATACGTTACTTCATCACGAGCAGCACACAAAAATGCCTTTTTCAAGTTTATTTAAATGTCACATATCAGTTAATTAATCTTCCGATAATTAAAAGCTTTAAACACAGATAAAATAAACAACTTAAAACAGTCCCATAAATCATTCAAAAATATTTAATTCAAATTTCATAAATTACGCTACACTGCAATCCTAGAACAAATGTATTAGTTCATAGCAGAATTTAAAATTACAACACAACACAAATAAAATATTGCAGAGAAAGAAAATTAAAAGAAAATAGATAAGAAAAAAAAACTCTTTAACGATTCCTCAATGAAAAATAAATTTCATCCCTTTTCTTCTTCTTTGTTGTCTTCTTTCTCTGTAATTTCCCTAAGAAAATACAACATAAAGTGTTAAATCAATACTCTGCGTGTTTGTGTAACACGCAAACGAGAAAAAAAACAGAAAAATTAAAATGTTCCAAGGAAGAAAAACTTGAATTAAATAGAAGAAGATACAACAAATGTACTAGTTTTCTCCAAACATTTCGAGAGAAAACGAAGAAAGAAAAAACACTCTGCAAGAAAAAAATGGAAACTGAACTAAGAGAAAGAGAGAAAAAAAAATTAATTTGCCTCTGTACGCGTATCCCCCAAGCATATATCACTTTTTTTATTATTTTTTTTTTTTTTATATTTTATTTATTTATTATTTTTTATTTTTTTTTTATATCATCAGTGGGGGACAAGATGATATGGGCTAGCACGCGTAACAAACACACTCTGCAAATTTTTTGAATTTTTTTTCTTTTTCCGCATGCCACGTGTCGCGTTCTGATTCGCGGACACAATTCGTGGGACACGTGGCAAAGACATCATTCGGGTGCACAGGCCGCACGTAGGAACGACACACGTGATTGGCGCGCCGAAAATCGAGGCAACTACCGAAAACGGGCGTGATCCAGCGGCGCGCGCATTGTAAATAGCCACGTGTCCGACTTTGATTAGCTGAAATATTCGAGGGACACGTGGCAGATTATTATTCTGTAAAACTGAAGATGCACGCCGCTTGTGTGGACCGCGTCACACAGGATTTCGACACGAGCGGCTCGGTGCGCGACAGCTTGGATGGACGCGCTTCAATCTGGACCGTTGATCTGATCCAACGGTCAGCGATCGCCTCGGGGGAATCTGCGCAGCTGACATGTGGGGCCCACTCTGACGCCGGCCTGTGCGACACGTGGGACCCACTGGCACGCCGAGCCGCGCGAAGACTGTACACGCGATTTTGCCTCGTCTGGTTGCACGCGCCAAATCTGACCCGTTGAATCTTTGATCGGACGGTGGGTGATGATTTTCGTGATTTGTGCGAGTGCAATTCTTTTCCTGCGCAGAAAATTCAAATTTTTGTTAATTATATTTTGACCCACAAATATATTTCAAATTACATTTTCAACTTTTTTTAATTGCAATAAAGCCCTTTTGGAAATTTAAATTAAATTTTAAACTTTTAATAATTGAAATTAAGCCCGAATTTAATTTAAATTATATTTTCAACTTTTATAAATTGCAATTAATCACTCTTTTATTTGAAATTATATTTTTGGGTACAAATTTGCATTTAAGTACGTTTTCGATACAAATTCTTAATTTTATTTAAAATATATAAAAAAACAGTAAATACTAATTTATTAATTGAAAATTAACTAAAAACATCAAGAACATAGCAATTATAATTAATAAAATAGGTGAAAATAACTATATAAAATACAGTTATCATGGAGGCGTTAACACAACAGACCATCTTGAATCAATCTGATTTCTCACATAAAATACTTATTTTGCATGAAGTGCTAACGTGAAAGGATCATCAGTGTGACTTATCCTGGATAAATTTACAAGGGTAAATCCAAACTCATCTATTTTATATCCCACATTGATAACATCTTCAACCCAATCACACAAGAAAACTGTTTCATGGAAGACCTCATAATCCAATTCCCAAATCTCTTGTATTATACCATAATATGTTCTATCAGAAAGTACAGGATTAGCATCTTTTGAACTGGCAAATTGCATAGTTTGTGCAACCATCTTCACCCCACTATTTTGATTTACTCGGACTTTGTCCCTAGCTTGAGTCGTAAACCTCGATTCATTTATTGTGAAACTATAAAATGATTTGACATCAAATTTTGGCCCATGTGCAAGCCATTGTAAACTTTCTGATATTTTATGATTGAGTTTCTTGAGTTCATCTCGAATCTATGTATACAAAAACACAAAATGTGTTTAGAGCAAAGTTTTAAAACATTGAATAGATCTAGGAAGATACATGCATGAATTTTTGTTTGTGATACTTACGTGGTTACGAAACCAATTAATAAGCTCTCGCCTATGTTCATCATACAACCATTTTTCTCCTCCTTTTTTTTATACCGAGGATCGATCTTCAATAAGTTTAAATGCATCCTGTAATGTTATTAAATATATATTAAATTATATATCATCATTAATAGTTAAATAAAAAATGATTTTTGCAATCATGAAACAATGAACATCACTTACTCTATGTACGGTTGTGCCTCATTATTATTTACCAAAATGATTCGGTGTGCTTTTTCCCATCGAGTGCGATCAATAAATAATTTCTTACTTCCACCAAGCATAGGGTTACCTACTTGGATCATGTGATGTTCTAAGAACAACTTGTGTGTAGGATTCTCAATTTCAGTACAACCACTAAAGTATTCAGAACAAAACTCAATGGCCTCTTCAGCAATGTAGCGTTCCACCATACATCCTTCAGGTCGATTTCTATTATTTACATATCCTTTAAGGACTTGCATATATCTCTCAAAAGGATACATCCACCTTAAGTAAGTAGGACCACACAATTGAACCTCTCGAACTAAATGAACACATAAGTGAATCATTATATCGAAGAAAGAAGGAGGAAAATATTTTTCAATTAGACACAAAGTCTCTACAATTTCTTTCTCAGAAAGAATTTAACTCGCCAATTGATATAGATTTTTTGCATATTGTATTGAAGAATGAACAAAGCCGAATTATTGATAATCGAACATGTTTTGGAAGAATTGATCTAATAGCAACCGGTAATAATTGTTGCATTAAGATATAGCGATCATGTGATTTCAATCCATACAGTCTCTTATCGGTGATAGACACAAAATTTCTTAAGTTAGATGAGTAACCATCAGGAACTTTCACACCCTCCAAACATTTACAAAACACATTCTTCTCTTTTGTTGACATTGTATATGATGCTGGTGGTAAGTATGTTCGATTCTTATCATTTTCCACTCTTGGTTCCAATTCAAGTCGTATGCCTAGTTTTTTTAAATCCAATCTTGCTTTAATTCCATCCTTTGTTTTTCCAGGTATATTAAGTAAAGTACCAATCAAGCTCTCACATACATTCTTCTCAATGTGCATGACATCTAAGATGTGACGAATGTGTAGGTCTTTCCAATAAGGTAATTCCCAAAATATTGATTTTTTTTCCAACAACCATGGTAAGTCGGTTCAAACTCTTTTTCATTTTCACCCATTTCATTAGTTGACCTCTTTCGTTTCCCTACCTTAGTGAGTTTTTTTTCATCTTTCCATATCGTTTGAATGTCATCCCATTCAATTGCCTTAATATCTCAATACCTCGCAAAGGTCGAGTTGCTTGATCATGATCTTCTTCACCATCGAACGGTTTCTTTTGGTATCTAAACTTGTGTCCAGATGGCAAAAATCTTCTATGTCTTCTATAAGACATCTTTCGTCCGTGAACAAGATAAGTTGCGGGAGCTCCATCACTACATATAGGACATCCCTTGTAACCTTTTGTTGCATGTCCTGATAAGTTTCCATAGGCAGGAAAATCATTAATTGTCCATAAAAGGACCCCCTTCAAGTTAAAGTATTCTTCTTTATATGCATCGTAAACATTTACACCATCATTCCACAACGTCTTTAAATCATCTATCAGAGGCTGCAAATATACATCAATATCAACACTGGGTTGTTTCAGACCTGAGATCAATAATGTTAACATCATGAATTTTGTTTTTCATACACAACCAGGGAGGAAGGTTGTATGTTACCATAATTACTGGCCAACAGCTATATCTACTACTGAGGGAACTATGTGGATTAATTCCATCAGCAGCAATAGCAAGACGAAGATTGCGCGGATTAGATGAAAATTGAGGAGATAAATTATCTACTACTTTACAATTTGGAGAATCACAAGGATGACGTAGCACCCCATCATCAGATCGATTATCTGAATGCCAAGTCAACATCTTTGATGTATATTTACTATTGAACAACCTTTGAAAGCGAGGAATCGGAGGAAAGTACCAAAGAACTTTTGCAGGCACGCCTTTCTTATGTGTTGTACTCTCATTTGTACCATGTTTCCATCTCGATTCTTTACACATAGGACAATCATGTAATGTCTCATATTCTTTTCTATAAAGAATGCAATCATTAGGACAAGCGTGAATCTTATGATATTCCATGCCAAATCGACTAAGAGATTTCTTCACTTCATACATTGAAGATGGCAATTCAATACCCTCAGGAAACATATCGACTAGTAGATTTAGTAATTTTGTGAATCCCTTATCGAAAACCACGTTTTGCCTTCACATTGTACAAATGAACCAATCCCGACATTTTAGTGTATTTTTTGCATTTTGGATACAACAAGCTTTTTCGGCATCTTCTATAAGTTTATTAAAGGTTTCAGGATCATCATCTCGTAATTCATCTTCAACATCATGAAACATATTTTCTGTCTGTACATTATGATAAGATGTATGTAATCCACTCACATTCTTATTTATCTTTTTTACATGAATATTATCAATATTTTCTCCATGATAATACCAACATTTATAGCTTAATTGAATACCATTACGGATAAGGTGATACTTAACCTCATCAAATTCATGAAATCCCTCATTTTTACATTTAACGCATGGGCAAATAATCATATTAGTTCCAAAGATTACTATTTCTACAATCAAGTTCGATGAAACTTTCCACTCCAGAAATATACTCTTGCTCAATTGTGCACTTTGACATCCAAGATTTGTCCATTTCTATTAATGACATCAGATAAACATATTACTTAATTATGTATACAATGAATATATTTGAAGTATTATTATATATAAATTTCCTAATTATTAGAATATATATCAAAACATACATAATGCAAAACAATTGTCATTTTAATCATTTTACAAAATTATTTCTATACAAACAAAATAAAACAAACCGAATATTAATATGTCAAAAATTTTACTTGATAATTATTTATTATCCATACGCAAATATATATAATCCATCAAAACCACAATATTTCAGATATTATTTCCACATAAAATAAGTCAAACAAAATAAAAAACATATCTAGGTCAAAAATTTATACAGAAAAACTGCAAAATTCTACTTGATAATTATTTATTATCCACGCACAGTAAATATATATAATCCATCAACACCACAACATTTCAGATATTATTTCCACATAAAATAAGTCGAACAAAATAAAAAACATATGTAGGTCAAAAATTTATACAGAAAAACTGCAAAATTCTACTTGATAATTATTTATTATCCACGCATAGTAAATATATATAATCCATCAACACCACAACATTTCAGATATTATTTCCACATAAAATAAATCAATCAAAATAAAAAAATACCTAAATCAAAAATTTATACAGAAAAAATTGCAAAATTCTATTATAATTATTTATTATCCACGCAAAATAATTATATATAATCCATCAAAACCACAACATTTCAGATATTATTTCCACATAAAATAAATCAAATAAAATAAAAAACATACCTAAATCAAAAATTTATACAGAAAAAAACTGCAAAATTCTACTATAATTATTTATTATCCACGCAAAATAATTATATATAATCCATCAAAACCACAACATTTCAGATATTATTTCCACATAAAATAAATCAAATAAAATAAAAAACATACCTAAATCAAAAATTTATACAGAAAAAAACTGCAAAATTCTACTATAATTATTTATTATCCACGCAAAATAATTATATACAATCCATCAAAACCATAACATTTCAGATATTATTTTCACATAAAATAAGTCAAACAAAATAAAAAACATATCTACATCAAAAATTTATACAGAAAATGGGTATAAAAAAATTGTAATATTTCGCTCAAAAAAATAGTAGATCTGAAAGATAATGAGAAGAGAAATATAACTTACAAAATGACGTTACGAATGGTGGTCGGAGGTGGCCGGAAATTTAGAGAGAAGGTGGCGCGCGGTGTAAGAAAATGGAGGAGAAAGAGAGGAAGAAATTGGAGGAGAGAGGAAGGAAAATGGTTTCTGCGTAAAATTTGCCCGAAACCTGATTATATTACGTGGATAGCGTCGGTTCTCCACGTCAACCGACGCTAGCCACGTCGGACGTAGCGTCGGTTTGCCGCGTCAACCGACGCTACATCTGACATGGATAGCATTGGTTTAACAACGAACCGACTTTAAATTCATTATAAGTCGGTTTTTTCCAAAAACCGACTTTACACAGCGACTTAAATACCTCTTTTTGTAGTAGTGATTATCCATAAGCCTCGAGCTCCTCCTAAGTGCAAGGCCCCTCACACATATTATAGGGGTAGGTTTGAGGTGGTCCTTAGCGATGGTGAACTAACCCTTAGACTTGAAAATTTCTTCCCTTTTTATTTTTGGCATGACCTTGTTATATTAACACCTCTTTACCTCTTGTTTTTGTAGATACTATGGAGTTCGACATTGATGCTCTTCTAGCTCGACTTAAAAGTAGGAATCCTCCTCAAGGGACTAGCTCTCAAAAAACTACACCTCATATGTAATAGAGAGAGTCCTCTAAAAGGAGGAAGAGGAGTAAGGAAAGGCTTTCCACCTCCTTCAAAAAGAGAAAGAAAATTACTATGGATGAGCCCATGCTCAGGCTGAAGCTGTTAACATCTTCAAGCCCTTACCAACCTCCCCGAGCCAACACATATCTTCTCCTCCCTGTTCGGCTCCTCCAACATCTGCTCAATCTGTAAGGGATTCCCAAAAAGGGAAAAGCATATTCAATGATCTTACGATTGATATGGATATGGTGGCTCTATGTTAAAGCATGGTACTAAAGTAGCTTGACCATTATATGTGTCATCTTCCTATTATGATGCACAGGAAGCAACTCAAAACCATATGTGAGGGTGAAAGCTTAGAGGCTGTGATCAGTCACCTGATGTACCAGGTATGCCACTAACTTATTTTTATGTGAACTTTTATTTATTATGAATGTATATTTATAATTTTTGACCTCATATCATTTGAATTTTTTAGGTGTAGTTACTCTTTGGGTTGAATAGGACCCGAGGCGTAAAAAGTTTAAAGCATGAACTTGCTCAGGAGAAATGGAACCATGCCTCGACCTAGTTTAAGTGCGCGTTATTTCTATCTAAGGCCAATAACTGGGAGGGTGAGGCCATACATAAGTTAGAGAAACTAACCAAGGTTATATCCGAGATAAATGACTATGCCAAATGTATGGATGAGCTCAATGAAGGTAAGGAAAAGTCTGAGGCCAAACTTGAGGCCAGTAATTGCAAAGTAGCCAAAATAAAAGATAAATATATGTGCGAGCTTGGTGTTATGACCGAACAGCTCACCTTGAGCATAAAAAATTGGTATGGGCTGGCGATGGACTCTTTTAAAAAGGAGGCCAAGAAAAGAGACCTGGGTGAGTACTATTACCAAATTTTAGACATCCCGGTCACACCTCAGTACGAGCCTAGCTAGTCTTACAGTAGGGATGAGGAACAAGCTTCCGACTCGACCGATAGTAGCGATAATATCGAGGTGATTGGCATAGAAGGTGATTCCAATGATGGTTGATATGGTGAGACTCAAGGCCAAGTTAGATTTTAAGTCCTCTGCCCTTTTTCTTAAGCTCAATGCCACTCCTACTTGTGTAGTCGTGGGATATGTCTTGTAATTTTTTCTTTTCAATAGCTAATGAAAATCAACTTTATTTTGGAACTGTGTTGAATATTTAGTAGTGTATTTATATCATTTTTTTGTTTTTGTACCTATTTATAATGTTGACTTACCTCCTTATTTTTGGGACGTGTGTCATTTAAACCTTTTTTTGGACACCATCCCCCTATAAAAAAGGGTTAGGGACATTTTTTGCATTCAGACAACCTTGGTGAAATATTTCTCAACTGCTTCTCCATCTTTTTTATTCAAAAGATGGGATTTGATTGTGCTAACAGGCATCCAGTTTATGCTTTGAAACTGAGAAATGTAAGATTTAAAACCATGGTGCAAGAATTGAAAATTGAACTATCCATGCTCGAGGTTAAGTTAAAGCTTTATAAAGAGACCGAGTGTGAGCTCGCTTCTTGTAAGGAGCAGCTATATGAAACTTGAGCTCGAGAGAGGAAAACCACAACCAAAATGGCCGCCCTTGTGGACAAGGAGTCCTATTGGGAAAAATTCTACATGAAGTAATTTTAAGGGGTTATCCTTAAGATGATGGGAGTTGTTGAAGAACTGGAATGTTCTATGCTCACATTGAACTCGATCCCCTCAACCAGACACCAATTCTGCATATAAGTATGCATACAATGGTGGTACATGAAATTATTAAATTGAGATACATTAGAACAATATTTCTTTAAATGTCTAGCATTCCAACTGGTGCATCCTCAACTCCATCGATGTTTCTCAACAAGTACACCCATCCTGGTGTTGTTTCAATTATTTGGTAAGGTCTTCCCAATTTGCACCCATTTTATCAACCATTCATTCCTTCTTATTAGGGAAGACCCTTCTAAGAACCTAATCACCCATGGAAAATGCTTTGAAGGTCATGGCTTTGTTGTAATAATATGATACTCTTCTTTTCTGCTCAATTACCCTCCTTAAATCTTTAACTCTTTTCTCCTTAATGAGGATTAGTTTGATTGCTATATTTATCTCATTCTATTCTTAGTTGGTATTACTACTTGAGTCCCATAGACCTAGGAAAATAGAGTCTCATTAGTGCTTCCTTAAAGGCTAGTCCTGATAGCCCATAATATACCAGACAACTCTTCAACCCATTTGTTCTTTGCACTCTCCAACCTTTTCTTTAATAGGTTGATAATTAATTTATTGGATGATTTTGCTTGACTATTGGCCTGGGGATAATATGACGTTGAGTGGCACATCTTGATATTGTACCTGAGGGTGAACTCTTTAATGTTACGACCTATATATTGTCTCATGTTATCAATGATGTGCTCCTTGGGTAGACTGAAGTGACAAATTATAGACTTCTATATAAATCGAATCACCTCTTCTTCTCATATTATTCCCAAGGGTTCATCCTCGACCCATTTTGAAAAGTAATCTGTGGCTACTAGTAGAAACTTCTATTGATCCTTAGCTAGGGGTAGGGTTCCATTATGTAAAGCCCCTATTTTTAAAAGGGCTAAGGACTCACCACCCATGTCATGGTGTTTGGAGGCGTGTGTGACAATGGGGCAAATCTTTAGCACTTATCGCATTTCTTGGTGTATTTTGTACAATCTTCCAGCATAGTGAGCCAATAATAACCCTACCTCATAATCCTTTATGATAGCCTCCTTCCACCTGAATAAGAGCTGTACTTCCCCTAATGTGATTTAAACATCAATCTTTTAGCTCCTTCATTGGCTATGTATAAGAGATTGGGTCCAAGTGCGATTCTTCTATTTAACTTACCTTCTTTAATTGTGTATCGACCTATCTTAGCCTTGATTTCCTTTACAAGCTTGCGATCCTCGAGTAGGTCTTCCCTTTCCAAGAAGTTAGAGAATGGGGTGAACCATAGATTGGTAGAAGCATCCACACATCTAACTAATACTTTTCCTTCCTCCAAAATTTTTTCTTCCAAGATCGTTACCAATACTACTTAGTTATGGTTGGTCTCTCGCACCGATGCGAAAGTGCCTATAGCATCGGCATGACCATTCTCATTTCAAGCAATTTACTTGATATTAAACTTGGAAACTTTTGAGCACTCTTGCTTTAACCTCTCCAGATACCCCTTCATCTTTCCATCCCTAGCTTCAAATGTCCCAAAGAACTGGTTGACTACTATTCTAGAATTACTATGCAAGGTGATCTTATTTGCCTCTAGATTTTTCAATGTCATGGCTTGAAATATGGCCACTCATATTCCATAACATTATTAGTTTCCTGGAAATCAAGTCTGGCAGCATAGTCAAAACAATTATTGTCATGCTCAATTATGACCACCCCTAGCCCAACACCCTTGAATTTTTGTGCTCCATCAATGAATACTTTCCAATTTGGTCTCTCTTTTTGATCCACCCTACATACTTTCTTTTCCCTCTTATTGCTAACAACTTTTAGTGTCTCACTGAATTCAGCCACAAACTCAGCCACTGTTTTTCCCTCGATGGTTGTTATAACCTATATTTAATGTCATACTCTCCTAATTATATGGCAATCTATGCCAATCTTCCTGGTACTTTTGGCCTCATCAGTATGCTTTTATATGGTAGGGAGGTAAGTACTACCATTGTGTGTGAGCCAAAGTAATATATGAGCTTCCGTGCGCTGCCTTTGAGAGAAAAGACCAACTTGTTTAGGGTTGGGTATCTACTTTGGGAATCCATTATGATTTGACTAACATAGTAAATAGGGTGCTAGACTTTGTCTCTTTTGGCTAGGAGCACGGTGTTGCAAGTCTAGGGAGCTACTACCAAATATAATTGATGTATATCACTAGGGAGAAGGTTGACCAAGATAGGGGATTGCTCAGATATTTCTTGATTTTTTCAAAGGCCCTATCATAGTCTTTGTTCCAAAAAACTAACGTGTTTTTTCTCAGTATTTTGAAGAATGGTAAACATTTGTCTGTACATTTGAAGATGAACTTATTTAGTACCATTATTTTTCCATTGAGCTGTTGGATCCCTTTCAAGTTGGTGAGTGGCCTCATGTTGACCAAGACATGTATCTCGTCCATATATGCCTCTAAGTTTCTCCCTAGTTGATCTATAAACATTTTGTTGATGAGGCACTAATATGTGACACCTATATTCTTCATCCCAAATGGCATTCAGGTATAGTAGAAGGTCCCTTCCTTAGTAATTAAGGATGTTTTTTCCTAATCCTTGGGTGAATTCTGATATAATGGTATCCATAATATGCATCCAAGAAACTCATCAGTCCAAAACTAGCAGCAGTATCAATAAGCTAATCAATGCTTAAGAGGGGGAAGCAATATTTAGGGCAAGCCTCGTTTAAGTCTGTGAAGGCCACACATATGCAGGGTGAACCACATTTGTTTTTACCAATACCACATTTGACAACCAAGTAGGGTAGCTAACTTCCCTTATAACTTATGTTTCTTTGAGGGTGGCGACCTGATTTTTAATCACTTCATTCTTATCCCTTAAGTATTTTCTCTTCCTTTGTTGGATAGGTCTAGCCTATAGGTCAATCCCATGCATGTCTGTCGAGGTCCATACGAAGACGTCAGAATTTTCTTTGAGGAAATGTGAAAGTTGCTCCTCATCTCTACTATTAAATTTGCACTTAGCTTCAAAGGATGGTTCTCACCCTTACCCTTTATTGACAGGTTTCACACCTCATTTAAATTGACACACCTCACCAAAATTTTACCTCTTGACCTAATTTGAGGGAGGCCCTACGATGACCTTCTCTTGATCTCCCTTTATCTCTTTCATGTCCTCGTTAGTAGGGAATTTGATCACTTTGTGGAAGGTGGATGAGACTGCCTTCATTTTGTGTATCCATGGCCTATCCAAGATGGCATTGTAGTGAGTTAGGACATCAATAATCACAAAATTATTCATCACTATTAACCCTCTTTCCATAATGGGTAACACCACGGTTCCTACAGCATAGGCAGTGTTGTTGTTGAATCCTACCAAGGGTAGTTCTATCCTTATAATGTATGTCTCCTTCACACTTAGGGCTCTTGTGGTAGAAAGAAAAAGAAAACCAACTTAGCTTTCTGTGTCAATCATGATTCTGCATACATCATAGGATCCAATTCTCAAATTTATCACTAAGGGGTCTTCATGATGGGATGAGATCTCGTCCTCGTCAGTGAAAATAATCTTCATAGAAGACCTCAGCTTTTCCAAGGTGTACACATGTAAGGCATGACACATCTTCCTAGAGAACCTTTTTCGTGAGTTATTTGAGACCCCACTCATTCCAAACTCTCCATGTATGGTATAGATAGTTCTGACGTTAGGCTTGTTTTGTGGGTCTGATGAACAAAATCAAGGATAATATTGATTTCGTAAATATTTATCTATCTTAAATTTTATTAATTTTTGCAAGTGTATGAATCATTTATAGAAATGATAAGTATACTCCCAAGGTCGATTCAAGGAAGTAATATTGTGTTGCTTTTAAATATTATTCAAATTTTAAAAAACAAAATTAAATGGCACATGGCTGTCATACCAAAGAAAAGTCAGTGGAAGGCTTCAAACAAACTTCAACTAGTTCATGTTAATTTGTGCGATCCAATCACCCTAACTTCAAATAGCCTCAAGAGGTATCTATTATGTTTCATTGATGACTTTAGTAGAAAAGCATGGATTTACTTCTTAGTTGAGAGGAGTGAAACCTTCTCTATGTTTAAAGTTTTCAAAAATTAGATTGAAAAGGAATCAAAATGTAGTATATGCTGCTTAAGAACAGATAGGGGAGGGGAATTCACGTCTAAGGAGTTTAATTAGTTTTGTGTTGATCATGGCATTAAAAGACAACTAACTGCTACTTATACTCCTTAATAAATGGAGTGGTAGAACGTAAGAATAGAACTATATTAAACATGGTTCGATGCCTACTTTCAGAAAAAGAGATCCCCAAACTCTTCTGGCCAAAAGTAGTTAGATGGGCTTCACATGTGTTGAACAGGACTCCAACTATAGCAGTGAAAGGAAAGACTCCTGAAGAATGTTGGAGTGGAGAAAAACCAAATGTCAAGTACTTTAGGATTTTTGGGTGCATTGCTAATGTACACATTCCTGATAAAGGGAGGACAAAACTAGATGATAAAATCCACAAATGTATATTCCTTGGTATCAGTGAGGAATCAAAGGAATATCGGCTGTATGATCCTTTAACTAAAAAGGTGATTATTATTAGAGATATAGTGTTTGAAGAAGACAAAGGTTGGAATTGGGGGAGGAGTGAAAAGGACACAAAGCATGATGTCTTTACTTAGACAAACAATGATGATGGGGAGATAAGTGACTATGACGAGGAAGAAGAAACTAAAAAATGTAAAAGAATCAACTAAAGATATAGAGGAACCAATAGAGGAAGCTGATGTGGAAACAGAAGCTCTTATCACCACATTAGAAGTACAAATCAGAAGAGCACCACGATGGATGGAAGACTATGTTATTGGTTTTGATCTCTCTAAAGAGTTACATTTGGCTTATTTCATGATACACGATGATCATGTGTGCTTCAATGAAGTAGTAAAAAAAGGAAATAGAGGAAAGCAATGGATTTGGAAATAAAGGGGAGCAATGGATTTGGAAATAGAGGCTATAGGAAAGAATGAGACATGAGAGCTTGTAAGCCTACCAAAAAGAACAAACAAAATTTGTGTTAAATGGATCTTCAAAACAAACTGAATGAAAAGGGAGAAGTAGATAAGTGCAAAACATGACTAGTGGTCAAGGGTTAACTATAGTGAGGTTTTTTCAATAGTGGCTCGTTGGGACACCATAAGACTGATCCTAGCTTTAGCTGCACAAAAGGGTTGGATTGTCTTCCAACTAGATGCCAAAAGTGCTTTCCTTCATGGAAATTTAGAAGAAGTAGTGTATGTGGAGCAGCCAGAAGGCTAAGTTCGCAAAGGAGAGGAGCACAAAGCTCTAAGGGTCAAGAAAGCTTTCTACGGATTGAAACAAGCTCCAAAGGCTTAGTTTAGTAGAATCAAGGGGTATTTTTTGAAAGAAGGGTTTAAGAAATGCAGTCATGAGCACACATTGTTCGTGAAAAATGGAGATAAAGGTAAAATTCTAATCGTCATCCTATATGTGGATGATCTGATCTACACAGGGAATGATGTGGAACTATGCAAAAGGTTCAAGGAATCAATGTTGTTAGAATTTGACATGAGTGACTTGGGCGAAAAGAAATACTTCCTAGAAGTTGAGGTCCAATAGAGCTATAAAGGGATACATTTAAGCCAGAAAAGATATACCAATAAAATTCTCAAAAGGTTTGGAATGGAAGATTGCAATCTGGTAAAAAATCCCATTATTCTAGGCACAAAATTAATGAGACACAATGAAGAAACCAGTGTAGACTCAACCATGTTTAAACAACTAGTTGGTAGCCTAATGTATCTAATGGCTACAAGACCAAATATTATGTTTGTTGTCTATCTCATAAGCAGGTACATGGTAGACCCAAAAACATCTCACATGGTAGCAGCAAAACAAGCTCTCAGATATGTGAAGGGGACTGTAAATTTGGGTATATTCTATAGCAGAAGTACTGAGATTCTGGGAATACCCCAAAAGAAATTTTTAGAGGCTATATTGACAATGATTATGCTAGAGATATAGAAGATAGAAGAAGCACTTCTGATTATGTGTTTCTCCTAAGTGGTGGTGTAGTAGCATGGAGCTCAAGGAAGCAATCAATGGTGACACTCTCCATAATTGAAGCAGAATATGTTGCTACAACATCATATGCATGCCAAAGCATTTGGATGAAGAAAATTCTTAACAACCTCGATGTTCTTTCATGTCAATGTGTGAAAATTTCATGTGATAACAGTTCATCCATCAAATTATCCAAAAATCTAATTCTTCATGGAAGAACTAAACACATTGATGTAAGATTTTATTTCTTACGTGATCTTGTTAAAGAAGGTACAGTGGAATTAGTCCACTGTGGAACAAATGAGCAACTAGTAGATATATGACAAAGCCATTGAAGTTAGAGATTTTTTTAAAACTGCATGATCAGCTGAGTGTTTGAAGCATTGAAGATTAAACTATCTTACTTTCTGTAAGTGCAATTTAGGGGAGTAATTGTTACACATAGTGTGCAAATAAAACTCCTGATTTGTAGGAGCAAACCGTTTGATAGTTAAAGATAGGTTTTCGATTAACTAGTGACCGAGTCCTATCGATAGTTAACACAATTTTAGCATTATATAGAGGCATTTTTATTGCTCGTTTTTTTTTGTTTTCTTATAATGTCCATAAAAGGATAGATCTCCGGTTTTAATATTATGTAGATTGATTCAATTGTTTCTCTAATATCTAACATAAGCATCATGAATAAAAAGCAAATCTCGAAGACATTTTTGATATTTTTCCTTAAAAAACTTTGATACTAATGCTTACTATAACGCATGTTATTAACGAGAAATATTTATAAAGATTCAATAAATATTAAAGATATAAGAGCCTATTTTTATAAAATTAAGATTAAAACCTCAAAAATATTATTGATCTTGAAGACATTTTTGATATTTCTCCTTAAAAAACTTTGATACTAATGCTTACTATAACGTATGTTACTAACGAGAAATATTTATAAAAATTCAATAAATATTAAAGATATAAGAGCCTATTTTTATAAAATTAAGATTGAAACCTCAAAAATATTATTGAAAATTTCCCTATTTTTTCATACGGCTATTACGTGATACCTTATGTATTCTATAAGGTGAATTCATTCTATATGAATTACTCATTTTGTTAAAATCAATCTCACTTGTTAAAATTGTTTTAAAAACAAATTTTTATTTTTATAATGATACATATTTTTCCTAAATATAAAGAATAAAAATTTATTATCTTAAACTTATGGGGTGTTTTTAATAAAAAATAAAGACTTATTATTTAATATATTCTTATCACGACGAATAATTAAAAAACATATTTTTTGCAAAAAAGGAAAAGAATTTTTTTACATTCAATTTGTTTCATTTTTTAAAAAAATAAGCTTCATGGTTTCAAAATAAAAATTACATTAATAATATTTAAATTAAAGAATTAAAAATATATTAAATTATCAAAATTATCATAAAAACTGTAACAACATATCTGTAATATAAGGAGTAAATTTTTTTTCAAACATTTCTCGTTAACTCTTTCTTATCTCCATTTAAGTTTGGCTCTTTTAGTTGACATTATAATAAATCTTTGCTAAAATTTGATATTTGATGGCTAAGTTTTTTTAACTTTTGAAGTACAATGAAATTTCAAATAATAATACTAGATTGAGATTTAGATCTAGAAAAAATTTAACAAAACATATCAAAATGTACCTAACATCATTATGGATTAGATTTAGGTGAATAAATTACCACTAGATTTAAAATATGTGAAATGAAAAAAAACACACAGTAAAACTTTTGAAATTTATTAAAAATGAAATTAATTAACGATTAATCTACTAGACAAAAAATTCATATGTAAATGAAACTTCCTATTTGTTAGAAAAAAAAATAAGAAAAGAAGAATGGCTAGGGTTGTTTAGAAGATAGAAAAGAGAGATACTTTTTTACAATAAGATAAATTATTTTAGATTTAAAATAGTTTTAATTTTTATTTTTCCTAAATTTTAATTTTTTTTAACATAAATATAAAGTTATTTAAATAATATTATAATATATATATTTATTTAAAAAATTTAAAATATGAATAATAATTATAGATTAAACGCATGCAAATACTTATCCAAACTTACTATATATAAAAGTGTCAATACATAGTGCTTTTAGAAGTTTTTCTTGTACCATGGAAGGTCAAAATTGTCATTATTAAAAAAGGAAAAAAAACTTTTTAACTTTAGTGTTTTATTTATCTATTTATTTTTATTTCTATAGTACACCGATAAATATAAAAATTTCATATAATAAATATACAATACCTCTTATGAATAAATTGTATTTAGTAATTTTTTATATATTATCTTTACATTATTATCCTTTAATATTTGCTTTAATCACATAATTTTTTTTACAATTATAGTTAAATGTTCTTTGCTTATTCATTTCATGAATGAGTCCAGTTAGTCAATTAGTTTTTCTTTGAGATCATCTTTTAACAAGTAAAACAAATATCACTTAATATATTTTATTTTTAAGCAAAAATAATATATGTTGTTACATGGTGCAAGACAAATGCAAGTAACTATCACAATATCAACTCAACTTACATAAATAAATTATTAATTTTATCAAACAAAAATTCTAATTAACTTATTTATTATCTAACATGTAATATTTTTTAATATAAATAAAGCTAATCATTTTCAACGATCTAAACTTATGCCATCCTTTCAAAATTATTATTATTTCTATTTATTTACTTATATAATTTTTAATTCTATTATCTAAATTAAGTAGTATAATTTAAAATTATAGTATTTAGATTACAACAATATTACCCGGGTTTGAATCTTGTTATTTCTGTATTACAAATTTTGACTTAACCATTGAGAAACCCACGTGTTTATAGTAAGTGATTGAAAAACATTTATACTTTGTGATTTATTGAAATTATTTAAGAGAATTAAGTTTTAATATTGTATTTTTACTTATTTATTTCACAAAATATATTTTTTAGAATTATGGGTATGTTTTGATGTATTTTTAAGTACTTTAAAATTTAAAAAATATAAATAAAAAAATTAATGTTTAAGATAAGGGACCAAAGTGAAAAGATCTAAAGATTTAGCACTTAAGTTATTAAATGTCAAATTTGAAGAGCCAACATGCAATTTTAGCACCCAAAATAAATTAAACACCTATCAAGAGGCACTATTCAATGGGCGAAGTGTGAGCTGCGACATAAAAAGAGAATGCCGTAGAATTGAGGTCACAAGGATTCAAAAAATTCGTTCATGGTACGACATGACATACATCAAAAAATTGATTGTATGGCCTTCATGAAAGCTATGATTTTTTCCCACTTTTTCCTCTAAACCTAGCATTATAAATAGACTCCTTTGGCATTATTAAGAGGCATAATTTTTTGGAGTTGGAAGCATGGGAGAGCTAGAGGCAATTTTCAATGACCATATTCATAAGTTTTTGCTAGCTTGTTTTGTTTGTTCTGACCTTGTTATTATCTATGGATGGTTAATTTTCTTTTGATCGTGGATGATTTTAAAGCTCTATGTATGATTTACATTTATTAATAAAATCTACAATATTTTATTTTTCTATTTTCTTTATTTGTGTGGTTAATTTACTACTTTAATTCACTGTAAATTTTTTTAATTATTTAAATATTAGTCAATTAATCTAAATAATTAGTTATAAATTATTGTACAATGTGAATTAAAAATCAATATAATTAAATTAAGTTTATGAGTTTAACTTTGATCTAATTTATTTCTTAAAATTAAATGTTTTTCATAAATTAACTTTAAAAACCTTATTCTAAATTGTCTATTATGAAGTGTTTGAATTAAGACTTATTAAAAAAATTGAAACTTTCAAACTTATGAATTTCTCCAAATTGCTATAATCAAAGGAATAGTAATATAGGATAATTTTTTATTAAATTATAATTCATACTAATAATGGAGAATGATCATTCAATTGCTTTTTCTTCATATTATTTTAGTCTTATTTTTTAATTAAATTACTTTTGATTAATCAATTATTTTTACTTAATACAACTAAACCCTTAATTTCATAAACATCATTTAATTTCTAAAATTTTATATAAGAAAGAACTTGGTTTGCTCTATACACATGCACAATATTTCAAGAGAATAAAATAAATGTTAAATTGATTGTTGCATTTGGATTGTATCAATTTTTGGTGTTGTTGTCCATTTGAATTTTTTGTTGAATTAATTATTTGTTTACTTTTTATTTACTTTTATTTTTTTACTCAATTTGTTGGTTCTTTTTATCTATTTTCAAAGTATTAATTAATGACCTCATAACATAATAGTTGAACAAAATCTTCGATCAACCAAAAACTATAATCTAAGGTCTAATCCATGCATTTCACATGTTCTTCCACTCCTATCATCTTTTTATTGATCAATGAACAAAAAGGCACTTGAGCAAGCAATTGAGACCAATCTTTCTCCTTCAAGTGATTATTCACAAGGAAATGGCTGGGAATAATCATTATTAAACTCCTAAGGAGATGGCTACACCAATTTTATATCAATGACCCTTATGCATTCAATACAATGAAAATGGTGAAACTTTTGAATTGAAGTTTGGCATGATTAATCTTTTACCTAGTGGAAAAGGGTCTTGAATATTTAAAATTAAGGATCTAATTAACCTAGAGGGGTAAGTAGGTAATTTTTTGAATTATGTCTAATTAAAAAATCACAAGCATTCAGACATGGAATCATGCATAATTAATATAAAATAAAAATAATAAAAATTTGACACATGATATTTTAGGTAAAAATGACCTAGACCACAATAATGATCTAAGAGGAAAACCATCGGTTCATTAGACTACCTAATTATGTCATGTCTTAAACTACCTTTCATAGATAAAACTCTGAATATAACCTACTTACAAGTTATTGTTTCTTTCATAGTCTCTATAAGATAGGCATATAGATTCAGACCAAGGTTCAGATCTCTAGAGTCACATGAGTAATCGAACCCATTCAACAAGCACCTAAAAATTAGTACAAATAACACAAGTACAAAGTATGTCCTATAGCATATTCAATAATGAAAAAAATCAAGCTAGAATATTGAAGAATAAATTAGTTAAATTAAATCATCTAACAAACCCTAGAACAAACAAATTAAACATAAATTCAATAATTAAATAAAATAATTATGATCATACATAAAATTATTTGATCCAAATATGCAAGAACCTAATCAAGAAGAAGGTATATGAATATAAAATCACAAAATCATAAAACAAATAGACTTATTAATCAATCAAACATAACTACATACAATTTGTTAGATTAATCGAAGAACGAGCATAACAAAATATGATTTATATTTTATAAATTTTTTTGAAAGAAAAGGCATAAAACAATTAAAAAGTAGTAGAATAAATGTAGTTGTTTAAAATAAAAAGCCTTAGGTTGTTTATATAGGGGAAACGAAACCCTTATGTTAGGTCAAATGACAATTATCATTCTATCTATTAAACAAACTATAGAGTAATAATTAATATGGATAAAACGCTAAAAGAACATTTTTGGCTTGAGTACACAAAAGGTTTTAAGTTGAAACTCTAATCACTCGATCGATCTAGTTCAGGCTAGAAACCTATTTCAATCAATCAAACAATGATTAAAATAAATCCAAGACCAGGTAGATTAAACACGATCGATTCTCAATTAATCCAATTTCTTGATCGATCGAATCCAGTTTCAATCAATCTATACAAATTTGAAAATCAACCTTAGAGAACATAAATCGTACAAGATCGATCCCTGATCGATCTAACCCTTCGATTAATCAACTAGTATATATAGCAAAGTTCCTAAGTGTATAATATGTATTCTAACATCATTACAAATAAGTATATACTTGAAACATATTGCCTTGAAGCTTAGAAATTTCTTCGACTTGAATAGTGAACAAGAAAATATGCCTAAAATGTTTTCTTCACAAATATCATCAATACTCATAAGTCTTACAAATCTAATCAAACATCTGAAGGAATTTCATATGGTTTGTTCCAACATGAAACCAAGTGGTACTATTGAGAAACGAGTAAAGTTCAGGACACTCTTATTCTTTTTAATAGACATCGCCAAAGAGCAATATTACTATTTTCCATTCAAGATCATTAATAATTGGAATTAGATGAAACAATTCATCTTAGAGAAATATTTTCCAACTTCTCAAGCTGCTCTCATTCGTAAAGAAATTTGTCGTATCCAGCTATATAATAGAGAAAATTTATATGAGTATTGGGAACATTTCAAGAAACTTTGTGCTATTTACCCTTATCATCAAATAAATGAGCCACTCTTACTCTAATACTTCTATGATGGATTGATGCCTATGGATAGATGCATGATTGATGTAGCAAGTTATGGACTGTTGCTTGATGAAACTTATGAGAATGCAAGAAATGTGATTGCAATTATTACTGCAAATAGAGACCAGAATTTTAACTGTGGATAATTGAAGTTGTGGTTATTTAGAATTCGATTATTTTTTTCCTAAAAATAATTGTAACTAATAAGACATGAACCGAGAATGATTATTGCAATACCAAAACTGTGATTAAACAAAATCGAACATATACTAATATTATTTTTTTATATACATATAATTACATAAAAAATACACTTTTAATAATAAAAAAACATATTAAATGAAATAATTAGATTAAATTTTATTTATTATTACTCTTATATTTTTTATTTTACTTAAAAACATGTGTCAATAGTTAAGAAATAAAAATTAATGTCAATATTTTAAATAATTTAATAGAGTAAACTAAATATATTTTTGAATAAATATCAAAAAATAAGAAATATAGTTAAACCATGAAAAAACTACTACCTGATAATAACCAACAATTATTATCCAAAAATACTCAAAATTAGTACATGATGATTATGGTTATCAGTATAACCGTTCCAGCCATCCCATGCCTATTCTTAGTTACGAATGCTCAATAGTTTGGCACTAGATCTTATCCACCACCAAAGTTAATAAAGTGGAAATTTATACAAATATTAAGCAAAAATTGAGCACCCATACTTCACTTATGCAACAATTAGCAATAGGACAAGTTAAAGCTTGTAGAATTTACACTAACATTGGACACCTTATAGATATGTGTCATACTCTTTAAGATCCTAATGTGGAACAAGAAAATACTATAGGAGGCTACAAAAGATAACAAATGCAAATATACAACACCTTATCCAACACCTACAATGTCAGTTAGAGGAATCATCCAAATTTTAGTTATTTGGAAAAAATCAAGCTACCACTCTTGCTAGTCTGCCCGATTTTCCATACCTAAGAAATCAACAACCTTATCAAATGAGGCCACAAAATCATTGCCCAATTCAAGGAAAGTCTTAAGAGGAATTAATAAGTTTTATAACAACCAACACTTCTCAATTCTAATAAGATTCAACCAAGTTTCAATAAGATACAAATGCTTCTATGAAGAATCATGAGAGACAATTCAACCAATTAGCTACTATTGTTGAATTATTAGAAGCACAAGGATCCAACAAACTTTCATCTCAACTTATGGTCAACCCTAAAGAGAATGTTAGTAGTTGAAATGTAAATTTATTATTAGAATTATTCTAAGGATATTTATTTTATGTAAATATTTGTATTTATGATTATATTTATTATTCTTTCTTAAATAAAATTAACATATTGTATAAATATCCTATTAAGATTAATGAAAAATTAAACATTTCATATTTAATTTATTATCAGAGTAAGAAAGAGAAAGATCTACTATAAAGAAAAAACAACTCTCATCATGGCAAAAGAGCACACTAGTTCTTTCCTGGTAACTGAGGCTAAATTTGGTAATACATTTATCTTTATCAGGACCATACATGATAGTTCCTCTTCAATTAATATTCCATTAGATGAAATTAATTATTGTATTTGGTTCAAAATTTTGGAGATGCATATTACTGACAATGAAAAAAAATGTTACATTAGTAGAAGAAACTTTTCCTCGAAAATGGATGATCACACTTATGATAAATGAGAAGACGAAGATGCCCTAGTAAAGTCCTAACTTATCAACTCTATGACAAATAAGTTAATGTCTCACTTTGTTCAGCTTGAAACTACAAAAAGGATGTGGGATGTAATGAGAAAAAACTACCTCGATGTTTCTGACCCTTCACAAGTATATGAGTTAACGAAGAGATCCTTTTAACTCCATCAAGATGGTTGATCTCTTGCTAAATATTATAATGAATTGAACTCTATTTTCATGGAATTGAATTATTGCCGACTTAATGATATGACATGTATTATTGATATTGAGAAATTGAGAAAGCATACTACAGAGGATCTAGTTTATATGTTTCTAGCTGGTTTGAAATTAAATGTTTTGACTGTGTCATGCATCATTCTATGTTTATTTATTTTATTTGTATTCCAATTGTATCCACACATTCTAATTCTTTTTTCGAGTTGCTAAATGATGCAACTCAATTATTCCATAAGAGAAAGAACTTTTAACTGTTATTTTTACTTTTAAATTTTTTTGATCATATCTAATTGGAAGTAAAGTAGTTGATTCTTCTTCAATAAGAATTTTACCATGAAATTAAAGAAAAGAAAGAAAGTAAAAACTTAGTTACGAATCACCTTAGTCTGTTGATACAAGAATAAGAAGATTTTCGTAAAAATGTAACTTTTTGGATGAGTAACTACTTGCATTGACATCTTTGACTCCTTGGTATGTAGATATAGTGAACTACTTGGTCACTAATAATATTTCACAAGACTTATCTCAAGCTGGCAAAGCTAAACTCATAAAGATTGTGAAGCAATATGTGTGAGATGATCCATAACTTTGTAAGATTTTCCATGACTAACTAATAAGGAGGTATGTACCTGATACTGAATTAATTTCATTCTTACTGCTTCCAAACTCCTAGAGATTGGATTTTATTGGCAAACTTTATTCAATGATGCTTTCATCTTTTGCAAATTTGTGCTTTTATGCAATGTCATAGCTAAATTGGATGCTTGTTTGTCTTTGTTGTTGGTATACTTAGCATGTGATCAACTTTTGGATTGATTCAGTATGATGACTGATGCCAAGTTTTCAAAATTATTTTTCCATTGTGTCTTCATAGATTTGCCGCTTGTCCAGTAGCCATAGAAATCTTCAAGGAATTATGTACATGATACACATCTCTTTAGAGTTTTATGTACTTATTATAGAATGCCTTCTCAAATACGTATTATAAAAATATATGTACCTTGTATATAATATTGCGAAGATTTATGTAATACATACAGAAAATCCTAAAAACTTATATACCTTGTTACAATAACAATTTTAATTATATCAATATTACCCCTAATAAAAAAATTTGTTCATCTAAGGTACTTACATTTATTATGATGCGTCATATGTTAAAATAGTTTAAAAATTAAGAAATTATTAATTTTTCAAAAACAGTATACTACATATTACCCTATAGTTAATATAAATGCAAATATATGTAAAACTTTGTAAGCATTATATTTCTCGAAATGATAAGGACACAAAAATTTGAACTTGCTTTTGTAGGATATTATTCATGTTCTAACACATGTAAATATTATATAAAAACAATTCAATTTTTTCAATTTTCAAAATAATTTTAACATATAAAAGGGAAAAATATTTAAAATTTATGTGATATTAACATTTTTTTTCGATAACTATATGCCATAATCATTGTAATAATTATGTTTAGTTAATGAAAACTTTGTTTAGCAATATTAACAATAAAGTTAATTAATTATAATATTTAAAAGGAACGTTAAAAGGCACACAAATATGATATCACTTTTTTACACACATCTTTAATGTCATGTAAATATTATTTAAAAAATAATAATTCTATATATTATAATTTATATATTACAAATACTACAGCATTGTGATTTATCATAAACTTTTAATAAATATACTTATCAATTTAATGTTTTAAACTTTTTAGCCTTATATTAACAAAATTTGCTCTTGCCGCTAACTTAAATAATTTCACCAATTATTAAAAGAAAGAGGAAAGTTAATAACATCATTTTATTCAAATTAATGATGATGTAATATACTATAGAAATGTTTTTTTTTTAAATTATATTTGGCAGGATATAAATAATGTATGTTGTTAAAAGTAAATATAAATTTACTTATTATTAATATTTTTGAGAATGGAAATGGGGATTACCATTTGAGCATTTCGATCGAGCACTTCGGCATATCACCACTCTCAAGTCTCTTCAATTTAACACGTCCACAATTGATGTTAATACCAATAGGCCCAACCTTCCAACCTTCAACCACAAATCCCAAACCCGTCTTGGCTTCAACCTTTCCCTTCAAATCTCCATTTTTATATCCTTTCTTTAATTTCGTCCCCAACCCATCATTCACCACACAGTTCTTCACCACCGTTTCAACTTTCAAGCTCGTTGTATTCTTCTTCCCTTGCGTGAACTTCTCAATCTCCTTCGTCCCTAACTCTGTTTCTTCCCCACCATCTCTGTTCAAAACCGAAATCGTAACACTAGTCTTCCCATAAATTAATTGCACTTTACTATTTGGGTTTTTAAGCTCGATACGACTTGTCGTACGACAATCGAGATAAGTCCCATCTTGTTTAGCCGTAACATTGAATTGGAGCAATTTGAATGACTCAAGGTGGAAAATTGGCAATTTGGGTTCGTATAAAAGATAGAAAAGACCACTAGCAACCAAAACGACGATGATGAGGATGAGAACGAAGCAGCAGAAGAAGCAACAACATAAACGACAACAACTTCGCCGCCTCTTCTTGGGCTGAAAAGCAGGTGGGATTCCGGCTTTTCGAACCGGCGGTAGTGGTCGGACTACGGGTAAACCGGAAGGTTTATTCGTATTTCTTAAATCAGGAGGTTTCTGTAGCGGTGGTTTACCAACCTCCGCCATATTTCTCAACTTTCTTTTTGGAAAAAACGAATCAGAGATAAGGGAAGAAGAGAGTATACAAATATTAGGGGTTGATTTTCAGTGATTAATTTGGACAAAGATTTGAAGCTTAGAGCAGAGAATGAGAGAATGGGAATTTATGTGAAGGATTGGAATATAAAATAAGTGGGTAGGAATGAGGAGGATAATGGATAGGAAGAACTAAATCTCAGCAAATCAGATCAGTAGAAGAAGCTCATTGTATTTATGGGAAAAATTGAAATCAGAGGAATAAAACAGAGTGAGAGCTAGAAATTGTCTGTTTCTGCACGTCTGGAATTGAACCGCGAGATTCACGTGCGGAGTTTTAGTCTTGCTTGCCGACGTAGCAAACTGCTTTTGACGCGTGTAAATGACAACTGTAACGTAATTATTTTCTCTAGCCGTTGGACTAAAGACCCAAAATTTTAGAGAAATTATTTGTAATTTAGTGTATATATATTATATATAAAAGGAGAATAATAGTATAAAAATATTAACTATAATAAAAATATATAAAAATTTATTAATTATAAAAAATAATATTAAAAATTTTAAAAATGAATGAAGTGAATATATATGTATATTTTTTAAGTTAGTTTAAATATATAACAATTGATTGAGAAATATATGATAACATAAAAAATCATCAACAGATATATTTATGTGTTTTATTCTTGATATTTTATTATTTTTTCATTTTTGATAGATTTATAAAAATTTATTAAAATATAAATAAATTTTTATATATTTTTATTATAATTAACATTATATTGTTATATATTTTTTAATATATATATAATATGTTTGATAAAAAACAATATATTAAAATATAATATATTTAAGGTTAATTAATTACATTTTTAAATTTAAATCAATGTGTTTAATTTTGTATATATGTATATAACAAATTTATTATACTAATAATTAACATAAATATTTTTAGTTAAATATAATTATATATATTTAATTTTATTTAATAATAATTTTATGTAATATAATTTGATATTTATTTTAATTTTAAAAATTTTCTTTTAAATTATGCTAATAAATATTATGTTTTTTTTCTATCTCTTTACTATCATCATCATCATCATCATCATCACAAATTTAGCACAATTAAAGATTTTTATTTAAATTAATTATACTTAATAATTATTTTATATTAAATTATTTCATATTCATTTTAATTTCAAAACTTTTCCTTTAAATTACGTTAACATCTATTATTTTTTTTAATTCTACCTCTTTAATTTTTGTTTTTATGATTTAGTTTTGAAAATTTATAAGATATAGATATAATTAACCTAAATGGAGTGAATAAATTATTTTTAATTTTTATCAATTTATAACTTAATAACCTAAACAAAACAGCCGAGCATGCAATCGTGTGTAAGAATAAAGTACAAAAATAAAATAATAACATACAATATATTTAGGTGGAAACAACTTAGGCCACAACTATGACCTAAGAGAAAAACCACCGGTCTACCGGATCACTTAACTTTCTATTATGAAAATCAAATGTTCAAGTACAAACTTGGTCTTATGCTACCCTAAGAGATAAGGATGAGTGAGGTGGAGAACTTTGAGGTGTACTCCTTAAGTTTCTATGAAACTACCTAGTAAGGTGGTTAGGAGTGCCACAATGATAACACAGATGAGCAAAGGACTTAGGGAAACTTTGGTTTATGACTACAAGAAGTAGCACGAGGAGGAGGAGGAGAAGGAGGAGGAGAAGAAGCATTCATATTAACTTTCATATGAGGATGCGACATCAAATTATTTCCATGTGGCCTCAAATGCCTATGTTCACCACAATGGTGACATGTTAAAGAAATAGTAGGTATGGGCAAAAGAGCACTACTCAAGCATTGGAAAAACTAGCCTTAGGTGAGATGTTCATCTTAGGGTGGAATGTAACAACCAATTTACTTTTTGGGTTGCAGTAACTAATTTTAACTTTGATTCTTGAACAATTGACTTAAAAAACTTTAGTGTAGATGTATTAGAAGTAGAAATCCCTTCATCATACCCAATTCAACATTTATCACCAAACAAATTTGTGCTACTAATGATTTTATTTAACTTTTGTTAATAAATCATCAATTTTTTGACAATAGAGGAAGAAAGAGCAAGTTATTTTTCACTCATTCTAAGCTTATCCTTCAAAGCTTTAATCAAATCTTCCTTTTTTGTGGAAAGATTTTAAGTAAGTTAAAAAATTGTTGAGAATTCCAACTTTCTCATGTAATTGTTCCATCTTAGCATCCTTTTTAGTAAGAGGAAAATGCCAGATGCTCCTTAGCATTTTCAAGCACAATGATCTGCTTTAATTTAGCAATTTCATCATTCTAATCAGACGATGGACTAGAGTTCACACACATAGGAGTAGCGTTACCATATGAGGATCACTTTAGATTCTCCTCAAGACTTTTTCATTTTTTTTCATGATTTTCATTGAACCTTTCTTGCAAATCAATGTATCTTTTTTGAATGACCTCACACTTCTTTGTGAGATCATTTTGTTCACCATCAATTGAGAACTTCCTTTCCTCAAGAGCATCTTCAATGTTCTTATCTTATGCTGCTTTTCATCTAGATTCTCCAAAGCCTTTTTCTTTGTCTTTTTTTTAAATTTAATATGCTTCAACATGAGCTCATTGTAATAATCAAGAAATTCATCTTGCTCATCTTCATCATCTTCTACAATCTCCTCTTAAGCATCTAAGGTAGTAGTTAGAGAATGTATGATACTTGAAGCCATAAAAGCCAAAAAATTGGTATCATCTCCATCTTCATTGCTATTACTATATGAAACAGTAACCTTAGCCTTTATAGCACGTTTGTTTGTGCATTTCTATTTGGAAAAAATAATTTATAGCAATATGATCAGGACTTCCAAACTCAAAGCATTTGATGTTGTTAACATGGCTTATATTTAGTCTCTCAACCTCATTTACTGATTCTTTATCAATCTTTACAAATTTTGAGTCTTTTGTGTTCAAATTTTCTCTTTTGAGTATACCAGATAAGGGTATCTTGTTTCAAAATAAAATTGTCAACTTTTTTGTAAGAAGCACCATCTCTTCTTTATCAAGGTTGAAATCATCATCACTTAGCACAATGGTGTTCATATATTTTGCTGGAATCATTTCCTTCGGTAGATTTGAAAGTAATGCTCTTACCCTTTTCAACAACAATTTGGTTTTGTCTTGGTATAAGATGATGAAGCTTGAAGACTTGTAGGTCACCAAAAAACTCATTTATAATGAGTTCACCAAGCTTGTACATTGATTTGATCATGGTTACTTCAACATGAAACCAATAAGGGAGACTAGCAATAATCTTCTCATTTATAGTCTATCCAAATTTTAAGAACAATTGATAATGTTGAAAAATCGAGCATAAAAATTGAAAAATGTTTCATCCTCTTACATAATATAGAGTTCAAAGTCATTATTTAACTTCAAAATTCTGGATATCTTGACTATAGAAGTACCTTCATGTGTAGTCTCTAAAATATCCCATGCTTGCTTGAAAGTCATACATCTTTGAATTCTTCATTAGGGTGTGACAAACCTAATGATAGCATATAGTCTCTTACTATTCCATTTTTACTCCTTGCTTTTCTCTTTTGAGCACTCAATCATAGGTTTTGAGATAATAGAGTTGTTAGGGAGTGTTTAAGTTGGATACATCCAACTATTTTCAACCAAACACCAGATATGGCATCTAAGGGACCATAAGAAGGCATGCATCTAAGATTTTTGATATGCATAATTGAGCCCATTGAATAGTGGAGGCTTACTTATATTACCTTCTTCTTCTAAGTCCATCAAAGATAAAAGTGCATGTGTGAAAAGTGAGTTTAACGAATCAATACCAGAACAGTTATACCATAAAAAGGTGTACTGCTTATGATAACCATTGAAGAAGTCTGGACCCAATACACAAACAGGTTAAGGAGATATAGACTCCTTAAGGACTCTTTCTAGAGTTACAAATAGTCAAAAGATAAACACCTAATAGATAAACACAAAAATAGTACACAAAAACACATATAAGTAGTATTATAAAGTAGGTATAATATTCAATATTTAGAAAGCAAGCAATAAATAAATAAAAACTTTCTAATCAGAGTTTAAATCTCAGTATGTTAAAACATACACAATTTAAACTCAAATTATACTAGCCAAGTAGAGCATACGCAACACAAGATATAACGAGGTAAACCTACGTAGAGCTCCTATCCATGTGGTAACATCCTCGGGTTGCTAGGGCAACCACTGTTCAGCAAAAAAATTCACTAAGCAATAAAATAGATACAACACAATAGAAATATAAATGCAAATGTCTTTATTAGTGAAAGTTTATAAGATATGAACCTAATTAACCTAGAGGGGGTGAATAGGTTATTTTTAATTTTTACCAATTTATAATTTAATAACCTAAACAATGCATCTAGGCATGCAACCGTGTGTAAAAATAAGTGCGGAAATAAAAGAATAACACATGATATTTTTAGGTGGAAACAACATAGGCCACAACCATGACCTAAGAGGAAAACCACCGGTCCACCGGACCACCTAACTTTCCACTATGAAAAACAAATATTCAAGTACAAACTCGATCTTATGCTACCCTTCCTAGGATACTGCCTCAATGTGTCTTACTTAAGAGCCTCTGCTCTATTTTCACAGTTTCCAATATTGGCGTGAGTGGTTTTCATACCAACATTCCAATAAGCTTCCTGCCAATCAGATACGTTCCCAAATTAACTGCAAGATGGTTAGCACAAAAACATAAGTGTCCATATGTGTTCTAGAACAAATTTAATAATGAATAAACCTAACTAGATGATTCAAGTTGTTCGTTGAGTGTTTGTTGACCCTCTTCAAACCCTCGTTGAAATGCTGATTGAGTGCATGTTTTAACACACTTTTCGTTGAACTTGTTGAATACCTCAATGAGTAGGTCAGTGAGCTTGATGAATTTATATAAAAACCCTTTTTTTCATTCTCTTTCCAATCCATAGAATTTGTTAAACACTTTTGTACCCTTATACACTTTCTTCCTATTACCATTTTCTTACCTCGAAAAATGCCCTCAAAAAATCTACAAGAAGCAAATGTTATCATGTGGAGCAAGAGTAGTAAGTAGATTCAGTGGATCTTTCTTCTTGACACACAGCCCCAATCATTAAAGAACACTTTAAAATGATTGATGAGTTTCTATTCATTTGGGAAAAGTTTTCTCACTTTTATTGGTTCTCTTTATATTCATTTACTTATTATTTTGACTCTTTTTTGTTTGTGAGTTTTATTCTACGATTTCCCCATATCAATCATTATTTTTCTAAAAACTTTTTCATGCATAAGCATGAGGTTACTTTTTCTCGAGACAATGTCATTAGGATATTGTCCCTTTTAAATGCACATAATTAATCTTTTCCTATCATCTTGTTAAGTTTGAAAATCTTGTCAGTAGTGCTCTCCTTGTTGAATTTCAAAACATTTCTTATCATAATATCACTGAGATAGTTGACTTATTGATTGGCCGTGACCCTAGGTATGGTAAAGGTACTCTGCCATTGATTGCAGCTGCACTTGGTCGATGTCTCAATGGTATAGTGAGTGATGTTGTCCACACCATTCTAATACTTCCTAAGTGACTATCTCTCAATGTCACTTTCTGTATGATATCTTAAACAATAAGTCTATAAATCTTCATGACATAATTTATAGGACCATTATTATAGATTACTCTTGGGTAGGGACAAACAAGTAATAGAGACCTATAAAGTTATCATAGTAGAGGATTCTAGTGAATTAGAGACCGACAAAGTAGACCCACATAGAATTCAAATAGAAAACCAATTTTTTATCAACATAGACGGAGTAAAAAGTGATGCAATTTAGTCTAATTAAAATAAATAGCTTCTTCAACCATGAAAAACTAATAGAAATTAACTAAAACAAATATAAGAGAAATAATTGACCAGCTAATAATAATAGATTCTTGTAACTGATTTGAAAAATTGGTGCATTAAATACCAATATTTTTTTAATGACACTAAATCTTAATGGATAAATAAGAAAACAATATTTTTTTATAATTTATAACTCCTAAACTAAAAATGAAACACAATATTTTATACTTGTTATTTCCAATATTTTGAAATTTTATTTTGGACGCTATAACATAACTCATTCATAACCAGGTAATAAAGTTGATTAAGGTTGTCAATTTTTCTTAACGGGGAAAATCCTTATGGGAATTATTTGATTAGAAGATTTCATTCTTTGTCCTGTTTTTTGAAATTATATACCTTATTTTAATAAATTTATAAAAGTATATTTATTTTAATTTTTTTTATAGATTTAATTACATTTAATTCAAATAAATAATAAGTCATATAATATATATTTTATATTTTATCTTTAAGTTATGTTTTTATTATATTAAAACATCAATAATTTTTCTTTTATAAAATTTATTTAAACTAATTATTTGAATTATAAAAATATAAAATCTTATAATTGTTTTATAATTTATTTTTATTATTTTAAACTAGTTTGTAACAAGATTATGTTTTAATATAAAATGATTATGTATTTATTGTTATACATATTTTATTTTTTCATTTCAGATAAATATTATTGTTTTATTTATTGACTTAAATTTTATTTTTTCATTATAAAATATTTATTATTGCCTTTTTTAATCATTTTTATTTTATAATAATAATAATAAAATATTATTAAAAAAATATTAATTATTTAAAATATTATTTGTATCCATGTTACTTATTTGGAGTTTCCGTTTCCTATTGGGTTATAAATTCTAATATTTAGATGAAAAATGGAAAAAGTGATCCCAACCCATTAACAACCCTAGAACTGATCTTCTATGTTATTTGGCAGTGGACTAGCAGCTAAATTCTTTTTTAAGTTACAAAACTTACAATTTGTTTACTCTTTAGCTCTCAAACTTATAAAAACTATAGTTTCGTTCTAAAAAATTTAGAATGTTACACTTACATGGTGTATTCATTGAGATTATTAATAATTTTTTATAGTATTTTAAAATTTAGGGTATTCAATTAAAATTTTAAGACTATAAAAATTCAAGTATATTCAATTATAATTTCATAGAAGTTTTAAAAATTTATGTGTACTAAAAAAGTCGTTAATTTTAAAAGATTTTAAAAACTTACATATTTTTATGAATTTTTATAGACATTTTAGTTAAAATATAACAAATAAAATCTCTACTAATTATCTCTCTATAAAAGAATTTCTATTTTTATAGTTTCTTAAAGATTTATACTTCATTTCTTTATCGTTGGTTCAAGTATTATCGATATAAATCCACAAAATTGTATGAATTGAAATTCAATACAATCCATTTGACTCTATTCGGTAAAAAAAAAAAAAACAAATTTTTTAAAATTATATTAAAAGTCCTACTCAAGTCTTATTTTTACTAAAAAGCCTAATTATCTAACAATATTCATCAATAAATCAATCATGTATGATAGGTTAAATTCATGAACACATGCTATTCACGTATGTAACTTATCTTTAGTAAAGTAATTACATTATGAACCTTTTTTTTTTTTGTTAATGAAAATTGCTATATCAAGTAATATAATAATTATTAGAGAAAGTTAAAAATATGAAATAATGAAGTTATTATGTTATTAGTTATTAACATTGGTCAGTTACATTGTGTTAGGATTCACGTATGCATATATTAAGTTATGATAATAATTATTTTTAAAAATTATATAAAATAATATCTTTAAAATTTATAAAAATAAAAATAAGTACTTAATAATATTAAAACGTGATCGATTTGGATGAAGTTTAATATTAAATAGATCTAAATAATTATAATTCAACTTGAATAATATCTAATTAGATTACGTTTAAATGTGAAATAAATAGTTGGTTTTTTATAATAATAAAAATATATAACATGAACATAAATGATACTATTTTAATAGTTAAAATTTGTACAATTTTTACAAATATTATTTTTATTATTTTTTTAAGTATTGTTTTTACTATTATATGTGAAACTCTTAATATACTATTCCCACCACTTACATATCATAAATTTAACAATTATTTGTATTTCAACGTGATATAATCAATAATAACAAAATGTTTTGCCAAGTGATTTTAGTGTCCAATATTGTTATATAAAACTATCAATTAAGGGTGTCAATTTATGTAATAATTTCGATTGATGGAATCAACCTAAATAAAAAAAAATTAAATAAAATTTAGATTAAATTTATGTTTGCTTAAATAATCTAAAAAATAGAGTTGGGTTTCAGATGAATCTGGTCATCCGATTAATATGAAATAAAATAAAATAAAATTTAAGTCAAAAATTTTAAAAAATTATTAAATTAAAACAATTTTTTTTTTCTTTATGTCTTTATAGTTGGTTCTCAAAAAATCTAAACTCACTGTCACATAGTCTTACACTAGTATATTATGTTTTAAATCATTAAAATTATTTCAATTAAATTTAATTGTTAAAAATAGATTAATAAATTATGTTAATTATTAAAATTTATAGTGTAATATATATATTATTTGTTATGTAAATCATCGTTATCAAACTTTTCTTTTTCTAACTAACCAATGTCTTACAAAACAAAAAATCATATTAAATGATTTTTATCATTATAAATTTTTTAATATTTATTTTTCAATTATAAACTTTTAATTGTAACTATATATTTGATTTTTTAATACAGATATACTCAAAGAGATTGATATGTAATTATCATTTAAATGTAAATACTTCTGTAGCTTAAGTCTTGGCAACATGTAATGTTTGTTAATTGAACTTTAATGATATTAAAAAAAATTTGATATATAAAAAGATTAATTAATTACAAACACATATAATTAATAATTTGGGCCAATCCAATCACACGTGGTTCGCTTACTTTTATAAAATCAAAATAAGTTTAATTAAAATTAAAATTATAACGATTTAAGTTGAATTAATTCAAACATATAAATTAATACCTTATGATATATTTATAACATAATATTAAATATACTGATTATATAATTTATATATCAAATGAGATTATATCTTACGATATAAAAATAATATAATTATATATAAATTTTATATGATTAATAACGGTGATTTAAAACGTATTAAACATTTAACTTAGATTAATTTTTTAACTATAAAATTACGTAATATAATTATGATTAAAATTTTAAAATATAATAAAAATAAATTATACAATAAAAATTTAATTTAAATAAAAATTATTTTAATAAAATATTTATAATTAAACTTATTTTATTATATTATACATCCTTTTAGAGAATATGTATAAATTAATAATATTATAATTTATAAATCAATTTAATATAATTATACTTGATTTATATATACTAATTGAGAGTCCCAATTGTTTGGCGCCCTTAACACCACGCCACGAAGCTTTTACGACTCGAAACTGACACGCAACACTCTTTCTTTCTCTTGTTTTTCTCGAAATTAAATTTTTTTTTCCCTCACAAGCAAAGCCAACTCCCAAATCAAAATTATTCGACTAACCTACCGAATCATCTTTCACATTCCGAATCCTTTCCTTAGTCTATAAAAAAAGAAGAAGAAGAAGTTTCATTCATTGTCTCTCTGTTGCAAAATTGATAATAATCATAATCTCATTTCACAATTACATGCCGTATAATTCATGCACTTGAGCGTTATAGAGATTGCGAATAATAAAAATAAAAAAATAGAAGAATATAGAGAGGATTATGTAGGAAAGCAATGAAAGGGAAGGAAGCTTAAAAATAGATGAATATGGCGGGCTCGAGGCAGAACCTTCCATAAGCGCCGCATCTACAAGGGTTGATTTTGAAGAAAACCCAACATCGGCTATGCCTGACACGGTTTTCAAAGATGGGAAAGAGGGACCTTTGATGGAGCAACAGCACCATAATCCTTCTAAACCATTACCGGATGCCAATTTGGGTTTTACCGAGAGATCTTTATCTGCTGCTGGTGCCGCTATTCTATCTGCTATCCTTGTTAACCCTCTTGATGTCGCCAAGGTCTTGTGACTTACTGGTTTCTTCGATTCTCATTTGCACTTTCTCAAAATACCCAATTTTTAATTTCTTTATATTTTGGATGTTCTTATGTGTTGTTATAGTTCCTTTTTGAAGCTCTTGTTTCTTTATTGCTTTCTTTATCATATTCACCTCTGGCGTGTTTGTCCTCTGTTCTTACGAAAAGGGTCCTCATATAATGTTCTACCTTGATGAGTTCGACGGTAATTGATTTTCTTTCATGTTGAATGTAATGTAAAATTATCATTTCTCTTTTATTGAATTGACCAAGTCACTTCAAATTTTAGGATATTGCATTCATAGATTTTCATTTACTTTGTCGATTATTTTTCGATATACCTAGTTTGTTATTTTATCTACTATCATATTTATTTGGATCTCTGATCTATTATGTACCTTCTCTTTATATAAAGATATTTTGTTGAAAATGAGTTGGTGGTTTTAGTTTAGTTTATAATTTCAAGCATTACTCAGAATTTCATGTTAGAATTTCACGATTTCTTTGATTACAGACACGGTTGCAAGCTCAAGCGGCAGGAGTTCCGTATCAAGGATTATGCTGTAATAAACGTTTTGAGACAAACAATGTAAGTATAGAACTATTATCCTATTAACTCTAAAGTGTTGCTAATAAAATTGTTTTGTACTTTTGTCATGAATGCTGCTTTAGATTGTATTATCCTATGGGTTGTGATAGAGCCACCACTGATTTTGAACTTTGGCCTGCTTTTAGATAATTCCAGATATGAAGTCTTCTTCATCACGCATGCATTCAATCATTGGTCCTGAACCTGCATGCCAACCAGGCTGTAATCAGTACAAAGGAACACTGGATGTGTTATACAAAGTTATACGTCAGGTTGGTACATGTATTAGCTCCTTTTCCCCTTCAAGTGAAGCTAGTCTTTAATGGAATCTTTGACTTATTTTACAAAATAATATAATGGTGTGAATCTGTTTGTATGCGGTTGATAGTTGATACTGAAAGCTGATATGTTATTAGTTCTCTTTGATGTTATATTTTTTGTGAATAGCTTTTGATTGTCAAGATCTGTTAATAAATAGAAAGTATAAGGCTAGTGGCAAAGTTCTCTTGCTGGAAAGGAGTACCTCAAGCATTACTATTTGGGAAAAAGTGATGTTTTCAGTTATTGCAGAACGCATTTGACCTCAAAGTGCTACTTAGGGTCGGACATGTTAAAGTTTTTTTGGGTTGGGGAAAAAGTGAGGTAATAATGGGGTTGGTATCCACCAAGGTGGTCATCGTACATAAATAGTTGCATAAATAGATTTTGGACTTAAGATCTCTAGCCAATTTGCATTAAGCTTTCAGCATCACCAAAGTGTATGAAGAAAATTAAGACTTGTAATCATCCTTCAACAGTATAAGATTCTGTTATTAATTTTTCCGATTACATGCTTGATTTACTGCCACCATCCCACCAATTTAATAACATTATTAGTCAATAGAGTAGGTAATTCAGTCATATTCTGTCAAGGGTTGTAAAGAAGTGAGTTTGTGCAGGAAGGTGTTTCAAGGCTTTGGAGAGGCACAAATGCCAGCCTAGCATTGGCTGTACCAACTGTAAGTCCTCTCTTAGCACTTACATTTCATCAATGTTATGTTGCTAAAAAGATGCTGCTTTCCTTTTTCAAATAGGTGGGGATCTACTTGCCTTGTTATGACATTTTTCGTGATTTGATGGAAGATATTGCAGCAAATAAGGCACCAGCTTTCACTCCATATGCCCCATTAGTGGCAGGGTCACTTGCACGTTCATTAGCCTGCTTTACTTGCTATCCTTTTGAGCTAGCAAGGACCCGCATGCAGGTAACTGATATTGGCTAGCAAATTCCTTGTTTCGTCTAAAATTGAATTAGTAGCGTAATTGCTACAATTTCTTGACTCTTAAAGTCTTTTTATGTTTTATTTTACTTGTCTATGTATATTAACCGTGGTAGTGTACTCTGATGTAGATGTACAATAATAATATTGAAAATAGGGTTCATTTATTCTTTCTGTTGATTATGGGATTGTGATCTCTACTAGATTAGGTTTGTTATCTTATAACCCTAACGTTTTCATATGATTATCAGATTGGGGTTTAGAATTTATAATATTCCTTAGAGATGTCTGTCGGAGTTTTTTTTGCTTTTTAAATGTAAACTGATTTTGTGGAATGTAGTAGACTGTACTATTAGATGTTCCCTGCAAAAACTATTAAAAAGAGAGTTAAAGTTTTTAGTTATGGATCTAATTAACCTACGGGAATAAATAGATAATTAATTGAATTATGTCAAATTAAAAATTCACAAACGATCGGACGTGTAACCGTGTGTAAATAAAATAATGCAGAAACAAATAAAACTTGACATACGATATTTAGGTGGAAACAACCTAGGTTATAACAATAATCTAAACAGGAAAACCATCGGTCTATCAAATGATCCACTATGAAAATTAATGTGGATTTATTTTCTAAATTAGGAATTGACCACAATTGTAAATAAGGAATCAATTTGGTATTAATACCAAATATCATGTATATTTATTCTTTTCTAATTTTGTTTTTTTTCTAGAATTAGATGATTGTATATTTATAAGAGTAGATTTCTCTCTCCCTTCTAGGTTTTATAAATATTCTCTCAATTGCTATAATAAAATACACACAAAATATTCAAAACTCACATGGTATCAGAGTAATGTTCCTCCTAGGTCTTCCATATTTTTTTCTCTGTGTGTCCATCCTTGTCTACCATGGCTGTCGAAATATACATCTCCATTTCAGAGGTAACCTCTAAGACGTTCCCATCAGATCAGTCCCTTTCTGCTCCAGCTCTCTCTCACGGCAATGAAGTTCTCCTTGGTTACCAACCACAAATTAAATGGACACAACTATCTCAAATGGTCCCAATCTGTGGTGATGTATATTGGTGGAAAAGGCAAGGAGGAGATTTTTGCTCCAAAACAAGATGATTTTACGTACAAAACCTAAAAAGGCGATAATCATATGATTAAATCGTGGCTGATAAGTTCTATGAATAATGCTATAGGAGAAAATTTTCTTTTCTATGCCACTGCAAAGGAATTGTGGGATATTGTCAAAGACTTCTATTCAAGTTCTAAAAATACCTCAGAATTGTTTGCTATTGATGTTGCCTTGTATGATCTCCGCCAAGATGATACCTTTATCACTCAATACTTCAACACTCTCACACACTATTAGTAGTAGCTGTATCTGTTCAAAGAATATGCTTGGAAATACACCGATGATACTACTTTATACCGTACTATTGTGGAGAAAAAGAGAACCTTTAAATTTCTTCATGGCCTCAGTAAAAATCTTGATGCAGTCAGAGTCGAATCATGAGTACCAAGCCCTTTCCTAAGGTCAAAGAAGCATTCTTTGAAGTTTGTCTTGAAGAAAGCAGAAAAAGGTTATGATGGGCTCTCCAACTCTATCATCAGATCAGGAATCATCTGCCCTCATATGCCCTTGTTGCCCGAGGACAATCTCATGGCATCAATCCTAATAATCATCAGAACAAGGGATGCCTTTGGTGTGACCATTGCTGAAAACATGGGCACTACAAAGAGACATGTTGGAAAATCCATGAAAAGCCTCCAAATTGGAAGCCAAAGTCGTGGGGTGATTGGGAGAGTCATGGGAATGTTGTTGTCACTACTAATCTTACTACTGAAGGAAAAAAATGATACATATGAGTCAACTCCTTTTACTAAAGCTCATTTGAGGCTCTTTAGAAATTTAAGTCAATCATCTAACTCTACTCAGGGTATTGGTGTTGGCCATGAGATGTAATAAATCAGTAGTCTTTTTTGTCGATAGAAGAACTACTAAATCTTGGATTCTTGACATTAGTGCTATTGAATGACTGAAAAGTAGAGTACACGTTTAGATAAACCCAATTACAATCGAAACATAAAGCTAAATGTGTAGGAAAAAAAGGATTTTCAATAACCAAAGAAATAGTATAAGGCAAATAAAACATGAAAAAGATGATTATTGTCCAAAAGGTTTGATTGCTTTGAAGTCGGTATTGAGAGTGCATATCACTTATTATTGAATATATGGCCTCTTGATGCTCATTCATGACGGTCACTTTTTGTTGTAGGTCTTTCATTTGAGTTAATATTGCTTTCATTCTCGTTCTTATTTCGTCCTCAAATAGGTCTTGACAAGAAGGTTTGGAAGCATGGATGTTTTCCATTTCATCATCACCAAAAATATCATCAGCTATTCCACCGTTGGTTCCAACATCAGTGGTTCTTTGTCTCTTGGAGGTCTGGGCAGAGGGCCTTGAAATTGTTGAACTCCCTATGTCATCCATACAACGAGTGGTTTTAGAGTCTTTTGACGGTGACACACCCGTAACGAGAATCATTTGGGTTATGAGACAACTATTGGGAAGTCCAATCCTAGGGGTTTTCAAACCTAGTGCATAGCATGCAAAATTTGTTCTTTTAACTTGTGTGATGCCCTCATAGGCATCATTTAAAGTATCCTAAGTACGCTTGGCAGTATCAACATCAGAAATGCGATGAAACTCATCAGCAAACAGTATTAAAAATAGCATTAATATCTTTTTGGTTTCAGTTACTACCAGTTTTATCTTCAGTGGTCTATTTTTTCCTAAGTTTAAGTGTGACAACATTATCTTCGGTAACCGTAGGTGGTTCTCAACCATAAATAATAGAGTTTCACACTCATCTGGAGAACGTAGAAATGCTCTCATACGAGCCTTCTAATATGGGTAGTTAGACCTATCAAAGAAGGAAACGCGAGTTGTAGACAAACCCTTTCTCAAATGATCCATAACAAAGTCCTAGACAAATGCTAAGTATATCTAATAAACAACTTTGATATCAATCAAGAGTTTTTAGTTAAGGATCTAATTAATCTAATAAGGGGTAAATAGATAATTAATCAAATTATATCAAATTAAAAATTCACATGTGAGCAGACATGCAATCATAAAATAATGCAAAAACAAATAGAATAGTCCACCGATCACAACCTACATCACAACAATGACATAAGAGGAATATAACTAGTCCACTGTTCCCCCTAACTATCCACTATGAAAATTAATGTTTAATTACAAGGGCAAGATTCAAACTACTCGTCATAGAAAATGCCCCCAAGTAATTTACTTACAAGCTATCGTTTCTTTCATAGTTTTCATAAGACAGATGTACGGATCCGAACCAACGTTCTTATAAACTCGAGTCACTCGAGCAATCGAACCCGTTTAGGTAGCACCTGAAAAATTAGTACAAATAATTGTAGTGCAAAGTATGTCTTAGAGTAGACTTAATAATGAAAAACCCCTAGCTAGTAAATAATCAATTAAATCAAAACCAACTAGTAAACTCTAGAAAATAAGTTGAAGCACATTATCATAAAATAAATAAACTTATTAATCAATTAAACAAAACCACACAATATTTGATAGACCAATTCAAGAAAAAACCTAACAAAATATGATTCAATTTTTAAAAAACTTTATAAGGGAGAAAGCATAAGATGAAAAGATTCAATGTAATCTTGGTTAAAGAAACCAAGAGGCATTAGATTATTTAAATAGGAAAAATTGAAACTCTAATGCTAGGTCAAAGACCAATTACTAATCTTCCCATTAAACAATTCATAGAGTAGTGAATAATATGGATAGTATGGTAATTGGACTGTTTGGTTCGAGTAAACAATTAGGTTATAAATTAAAGCATTAGTTGCTCGATCGATCGAAACTTTTTTCGATCGATCCATGCAATGATTAATAAAAACCTGAGGTCAGGTAGATCCAATTCGATCGATCGAGCCCTTTTCGATCGATCTAGACAATGATTAATAAAAACCTAAGACCATGTAGATCCAATTCGATCGATTCTTGATCGAATGCAACTTTAATCGATCTACACCAATTTGAAAACCAAACTAGAGGACATGGATCATACGATCAATGGTCGATCGATCTACCTTTTTGATCGATTTAGTCTTCACTCGAATGATGGCTCAAATGATCGAGCAACATATATATTAAATGTTCCCAAGTATATAATATGTATTCTAACGTGCTTAAGAGAACTAGTGTATACCTGAACCATATTCACTTGAAGTTCGAAAGTTTCTTCTATTAAACTTGAAACTAATTTACTTATAAACGTTTTGTTTATGAATATCACCAATTCTCATAAACCTTACAGAGAGTTGGGCATTGATTATGAGATCATTCATTGTTTCTTCCACTGTTAATGTCTTCAACCACTTCCCTGTTCCTGTTGTGCATCAAACCTTCTTCTGATATGCATAGGACAGGTTCAAACCTATATTATCCAATCATTTTTATGTCTACTTAAGCTATTGTGTTTACTTTCCATATAATACCATGCTTTGAGTAGAGTGTTCATGCTGCTTCTCTTCTATATATAGGCCTTTTCTGAAGCCAAAACTGGTGCAAAACCTCCAGGTGTTTTCAAAACACTACATGGGGTCATCAACCCTGCTAAGAGTATAATTCTCACTCAAAATTGTAAGTTTACTCTTTACTTGTTGCTTCAATCCTACTGTTTATTTTCTACTACTTATGGTCATTTATCGCGCTTGCAACTACATGACTGGGAAATTTCATCGTCATGTAATCTTTTGTAAATAAAGTTTGGCATACAAATAGATCTTCATTGGCTTTGTTTTATTGGTTATTTTAGCTAATATGCTGTTGGCACTATAATGATGCAGTGCAAAGCTACCGTGTCTTGTGGACTGGTCTTGGGGCTCAACTCGCTCGTGATGTCCCATTCTCGGCAATCTGCTGGTCAACCCTTGAGCCAGTGAGACGATGCTCTTTCTTGTGTTCAATGAGAGCAGCCTACTTTAATTTCATTCTGATTATTCTGTTGGTTGCTGTTATGCAGATCAGGAGAAGCATTCTTAGTATGTCTGGGAATGAAGCAAGTGCAGCCAGTATATTGGGGGCAAATTTTTCTGCTGGCTTTATTGCAGGAAGCATTGCAGCTTCTGCCACATGTCCCCTCGATGTGGCAAGAACCCGAAGGCAAATAGAGGTTATTACCCTGCATGATTTTCTTCATTAAATATTTCCAGGTTTACTCTGTGGCATGTTTTGTTGAAAGATCCTCTCTTTATAGTTATCTGCTTACCCCATCATTTTGCTATGCAGTAGAGCCAGTCAAGATACCTATAAAACATAAAATATAATAATAATAAATAAATAAATAAACGTAGTAAATGGTTGGAGAAGAAAATATCCACAATCCTTAGTCCAATAATTTGCAATTCTTCCTTGCTGTCCAAGGGTGTTATTGTTGATATGCTTATAATCTTGGAACATTAAGTTTTAATTTTTTTTATCAGAATTGATCCCATTTTTTTATGATATTAAGAAACTTCAAAGCGGTTTAGTTCAAATGCAAACTTTGTTTAATGATACATTAGGTGTGGCTTGGAAGGGGGTATGATCTTACCTCGAGTCCAGGACTTAAATAGCATGTACATATTATACATAATCGAATTGGCTGCAAAATAACATGTTAGTTGTGCATGTTATATATGTACATCCTGTACATATGATATACTATTTTTAGGTCAATTTAATTATGTATAAATATATACGAGCTATTTTGGGGCTTTAAATCATCCCAACATTTAGCTGTTCCAAATTACTTCAATGGCAGATAATTGCTATTAGTAGGCTTTTTCTTGTCTCTCTTTGATGAGAGCACAACTTGCTGCGCTGATTACTTTTCTTGTATGATTGACTGATGCTGTATTTGTTTATGGTAATTTCAGAAGGATCCCGTAAGAGCATTGAGCATGAATACAAGAAAGACTTTAGCAGAAATATGGAGGTAAGTGGTACATTTTACTACTTCAAGTTAGATCTGTGGGCTTCCAAATTCCAATATTTTTATGATTCAGTTGACTTTGAATGAGTCAGTGTTAGTAGAAAAGATGACCGGCAAATTGATGTGTGGGTGGTTTTCTTGGAACAGGGATGGAGGAATAAGAGGTCTCTTTACAGGAATCGGTCCTCGTGTTGGTCGTGCAGGGCCTTCCGTTGGGATAGTAGTCTCCTTTTACGAAGTTGTTAAGTATGCTCTTGCATCGTGATGCCTACTACCTCAGTAATTCTCGAACTTACGTAAATATCTTTGTTGTTGACGGGTATTCCTACTCATGAGATGCTGACTTACACAAAAATCTCCAACCATTCATATCAAGAAGCCTTGCTCAAAATTACACGTTTGTTAGAAGTGCTTTCAAGTATCACAAAGCACATTTTGTATCTTAAAACTACTTTTAACAAAATTACAAGCAAACAGACCCTACGAAAGTAAGGTCAGTACACTAGATCATTTGATTTCTCTCTCTTCAAGGAAGTCGTCTTCTGCATTTCTATAAATTTTTCCGTAAATCTAATTCCTGAGACGAGGAAATGCATGTGGGATGCGGTGTTTAATCTTTTACACTTTTCCATTCGTTTTCATATACAAATTTTAAACATTGCAATGTTATTTTCCTCTGGAAGAAAAGTTACATGTGTATATTGCATAAGTAAATTTTGAGTTTTCCTTCCCAAAGAAATTTAATAATAAAATTATTGTTATATTTTAACATTGAGAGGAAAATATAGGGGTAACAATCCTGACATCTTATAAACATAAACATGATACAAATACAATTACAGTTATGAGAAGACCAAACACGTCATAATCCAGCACGTGATCACGACACAACATATGAAAAATGTACATATCTAGCTCTTCATATTCTTGTTTTAATTTTCTTGAGAAAATGATTTTTATGGTAATTTGATGCATACATCGGTTTACATGTCACAATATTATTAGTTCTTATTCCATGTTAGGAAGTAGTTTTACAATTACTTTCAAGTTGATGCATATAATATTATTATTCTTTTTAAAAGAAAAATCAATACATTATGGAGTTGAAAAATAATATATATATATATATATATATATATATATATATATATATATATATATATATATATATATATATATATATATATATATATATCGTATATAATTGAATTATCTTTAAAATATCATGTAGGTATCTAATTTTTGTATATAAATTAATGTGAATTATGTACAAGGTGTGAATATCATATATGTATATATTATATATAATTGGAATGTTATTTTGAATTAATTTAATTAGGTATTTGTATATGATATTGATACAGAGAATTTGTGGGGGAAGTAGGAGAGGAAACTGAATATATAATTTTTGATATGCTTTTATTAATTTCTTTTGCTATTTATAGCCTTATAAGGAAATAGAGAAAATAGAAGGAGATATTATAGACTCATATTCCCTAACAGCCTAGTGGTCCTTCCATCGATCATGACGTCCTATCTTACTGCGTATTAAGATGTGTCAATGTAACTGCATTTGCGCCAGTGTAACTACCTCTGCACCTACGCACATGCTACATTTGGGCATATTAGCAACCTAAGGGTAAACGCATATGGCTGCACGTATCAGTCCTTCCCTGCCTGAGAATCCTTGTCCATAAGAATAAAATTAGGATAAGTTTTGGTGAAACGTCGTTTATTCTCTTAGGTGGCATCCTTAGTCTGTGCGTCGACCCACTTCTATGAATTGTTTTATCTCTTGCACTAATTTTTCTTTCTTAACTGTAAGCTTTTTATTTTCTTCTTTCAAACCTACAATACTTAAGTTCAAGGCATTATTCTGTTCTTGTAAAATATTTTTTTTTTCTTTTAAACTAGTATTCCTTTTTATGGCTTTAGCACATTTAGAAAATAGTTTTTGAAAACTTTTAACAATATATTTAGAAAGAAAAGAAGACTCAATTTTCTCAACATCTAAACTATCACCCTCAATAAGATAATCCATAACAAGTTCTTAGGCATACTAAGGGTATTTAGTGATTGGCTTTCATATAAAATGAAAGTTCATTTATTAAGCTATAGATCTAATTGTCTAATTAGTGGAATATTAATGGAAGTATGAAATTTAAATTTTGTAAACAGTTAAGCTTGTAATCATGTGTAAGTAAAGTCATACGAAAAATAAAGATTATCACACGAGATTTTTAGGTGGAAATAACCTAGCCATACCAATAACCTAAGAGGAAGCCACAAGTTTATTGGACCAACTAACTATCCATTATGAAAAATACTTATCCAATTATAAGGTTAAGATTCAAACTACCCACCTAGGTAATACCCTAAGTAACCTACTCATAAGCCATTTCTTTCATCATAGTCTTAAGGCATTTGGATTCGAGCCAACGTTCTAACAAATTCAAGTCCCATGAGTTAATCAAACTCGCACCACTATCACCTAAAAAGTTAGCACATAAACACAAGTGCAAGTATGTGTCCTAGAGAAGATTCAATAATAAACAACCCTAACTAGTTGATTTAAACAATATATCAGATGAATCAAAAACAACTAGCAACTTTAGAACACTAAATTAAAGGAATAATAACACAATTATTATTGTAGACTTGTTAATCCATTAAACATAACCACAAATGTTTGATAAATTAACTTAATGAAAATGTCTACTTGAAAACTTTTAGTAAAACCAAAGAGAGAATAAAAGATAAAGAGAATAACTACACTTAAGCTCGTATGTGGTTGATTTCAAATGTGTTCTTAGGTTTGTATTTATAGAGTATTATGAAGCACATTAGATTAAAATAGAATTACTATATTGTCCATAAAATCAATTAAAACAATTTTTAGAAATAAGAACAATATTGTAAAAGCCAATCCAACTCGTAATAGAAATAGATATTAAATTCAAAGACTTGACGACTCGATCGATCTAACCAAGTGCTCGATCGATCGAGTACATAGGTCAATCGATCTAAGATTCTCTTGATTGATCTAAGGATCATTTAATTAATATTCAAAAAGGTGGATTGATCCAGTGACTAAACTCAATCGATCTAGTCCTTTATTGATCAAGTAAATCCCTTAATCCATCTAGTAATGTATTAAAATGAATTTATTCAGGTAATATTATTTTATCAATCCAATCATTACTCGATCAATCGAGTAACCTACTTTCACATTATTCCTATTGTATCTAATATGCAATCTAACGTGTAAGGAAATATAAATATACCTGATATGGGATCCTTCAGTGATGACTCTATGAAAGTAGTATCTTAGGTTTGGAAATTTTTTGGGTTTTTTTATGATTTGTTTTGCATCATGTGGATGGAACATAAGTAAATGAGCTAATCAATCGCCGCCACATGGATGCCTCACAAGTAAAGAGGGCTTATTAGAGCAAGTTGTGTGTACCAAGTGATGCAAGCTCTACCACATGTCAATATGGAATTCAATCAGAGTTTCACGCACAGTTAACAAGTGTGCCACTCATTATCACGGGATTCGTTTGTCTGATCCACCATAATGCCATGCAATCCATATCCACGAATCACAGCACGTCATATGGTACTGACTCAACACCAGTTGGCCATGACTAGTCTGCCCCACCATGAATCACCCTCTGATTCGTCCAATTTTTCTCCTATGCCACGTGCTACGATCCTATTAGCTAGCACTATTTAATTTCTTTTTTTCACCTCAACCCTTAATCTGAAGTTGATATGATCATTCATATTTCATTTAAGCCTAATTTAACCCTCTAACTTCCCCCCAAAACCCTAATAGTCTAAAGTTAACAATTTTATGAGTTTTTGGAGCCAAGAAAAGAGAAAAATACAGAAACATTCTTACGAAGATATAATTTTGATGGATATTCAAGAGGAGATTTTGTTACAATTCACGAGATTGATTGTATTTATTCTTATTTTCTTCTCATTTCTTTATCAATTTTCATATCTTTCTTATTGAAAAATATGAGATTTATGAATACAATTATGTCTACCTAATTTATTAATCTATGAATCTTATGAAATCTTATACATGTGGTGATATAATATTTTTACTCCAATTATGATTTTAATTTAATTACATTATTTAATCTAATTTTTATGTTATTAATTATTCGGCCAATAATTGATCTATAGAGGTAATTAAATATATTTGGAGAATTATTTAATTGTTTGTCTTTATTAAATAACATGTATAATTTTTAGGCAAATATGTATGATTCTTATGTATATGATACATAATTGATGAACTTAATGAATAATATGCAATTTAATTAACATGAGAGTGTGATTAGGTTAATTACTATATGATGTATAATTTACTAAATAGAGGAATACATGTTAGATTAGATTTAATTGATCATGTAATTAATTGGTAATTATATTAGGGGCATTTTAGTGATTTACATATTTAGAAAATTGTGGGATTAGGTATTCTTAGATATTTTCTCATATATTTTCTTTGTTTCCAATTATGAGTTAATTAATTATTGTTATTTATTTTTAGTTTTTTTAATTTTGCTTTCTAAAAACACAAAAAAATTGATATTTATTTTTTAGTTTTAAAAATTAGTTTCTAATAACATAATCTTTGTACGAACGATTTTTTTTATCATTATATTATTTTACGATACATATATTTGCATATCTATTGTACACAGTTTGCGTCAATCAAGTTTTTTGTGTCGTTGTCAATGATTATAAACATTAAAAATCAATTTTTATTTTTTATTTTAATTATTTTTCATTATTTATTTTTTGTAATTTTAATTTATTTTGTTATTTATTTATTTTTTTGAAATCTCTTTCAGTCTATTAGAAACATATTTGGCTCTATTGCATAAGCAAAGTCTGTAAGTGATCGACACGAATTATGTGTAATGAATACGTAATTATATGTATTATAATAAGTAATATAATAATAATAAAATGTCGTTCACACGAAGATTATGTTATTATAAACTAATTTTTAAAATTAAAAAATAAAAATTCATTTTTTTGTGTTTTTATGTTTTAAGAAAACAAAATTAAATGAACTAAAAATAAATAGGAATAACTAATTAACTTAGGTTTGACAACAAAGAAAATATATAAAACAAATCTAATAATACTTAATCTTCAAATTTTCCAAACTTATGAATCACTAAAATCCTCCCAATATAATTATTAATTAATTACACGATCAATTGAATTTAACATAGCATGTACTCCTCCTTCAAGTAAACTACGCATCATATAGTAATTAACCTAATCACACTCTTATGTCAATTAAATTACATACTACTCATTAAGTTCATCAATTATGGATCACATACAAAAGAATCATATATCTCTTTCTAGAGACTTTACAAGTTATTTAATCACCTCTATAGATTAATTGTTGGCCAAACATTAATAGCATAAAAATTAGATTAAATAATATAATTAAATTGAAAAAATAATTAGGGTAAAATAGTAAATCATCGCATGTTGAAAATTGAGTTCATAAGATCCATAGATTAATAAATTAGGTAGATATAATTCGTTCATAAAACTCATAGTTTTCATAAAATTGATAAACAAAAGAGAAGAAGAAGAAATACAATCAATGTCTTGAATTGTAACACCAATCTACTCTTGAATCTTCACTAAAATTGTATCTCATTTTGAATTTTTCTATATTTTTCTCTCTTCTTGGCTCAAAAAATTGATAAAACATTAAGAATTTTTAACTATTAAAGATTTATAGAGCAATTAGGACCTTAAATTAGGCTATGGTAGAATTTAGATCGTCAGATCAACTTCAGATCGAGGATTGAGATGAAAAAAAAGAAATTTAATAGAAATGGCCAATAGGAATGAGACATATAGCATGAGTGATTTTTGGTGTTCATAATAATAGAAAATTTGTAGTGATTATGCAAATTGATGAGATCTACCATGCTTTAGAATCTATTTGATCATCCCTTGAGGTCAAATTTTAAATAATATTTAGCAAGAGAAATGATTTAGGTCTTATTCGAATCGATTGAGCCCAATTAAGAACCTTTCACAATTATCGTTCTAAAGATATAGAAAATAAAATTGAAAATATGTTTAAGGGTGTTGTGAAATTACAGAAATAAAAAGATATGGAAGAATATGAAAAGAATGATAAGATAGGGTACACTAAAATATCAAGTAAAAACACAATTGTAGGTAAAAAGTACAAGATGAATAAAAAGAAAGCTAAGATGTAGAAAGAGCCTTAATGCCTTCATTTATCGACTCTCACCTAAGCCTTACATTACAAACATGAAAACCTGTTATTGATCTTTAGCTAAGTGCATATTTATATTAGTAGAAGGATGTAAAAAATAGACTTATAAGATTTTTTTCTAAGATTGAATTTATTAGCATGCTCATGTAGGTTGATTTCTTGAGTGTATTAGATGATATCATGTGCAATACACACACAAATCAATTCATCAAAAACCTTGCATATTCTTTTATTGATGGAACTTTGATTGATGAATATGTGAACCTCATTGCCATATAATTGTTCAATTTTTTAGGAGGATAGTTTTTGTTAAATATGCATGCATTAATAGATATATATATTTAAGAATATACTACTTATGTCATTTTATCTAGTTAGACTTCACTTTACTTGAGAACAAACAAAGAGTTAAGTTTATGGATGATTCATTTAGTACACTTTTTTGCTTGATATTTGTTTGTTTTATTCATTAAGTAGTATTTTTGGGATTAAAAATATCAAAATATAAACTTTCTATTGAAGAAAAGAGATGAAAATATATTTTTCAAGAATATTTTGGAATTTTTATGTATTTTTTAATGCAAACCAATCAGAAGGTGCCATGTGGATGCCATACAAGCAAGGTAGTTGACCAATTGTCACCACGTGGATGACATGCAAGCAAAGAGGGCTAATCAGTGTGAGCTATATGTACCAAGTGATGTAGGCTTTACCACGTATTGACGTGACATTCAATTCGAGTTTCATCGTGTGGTCAACGAGGTGCCACGTGTCATCACAAGATTCATCTATTCCTTCCATTAGGGCATCACACAATCCATATTCATGAATCATAGTGCACCACGTGGTGATAACTAATACATATTGACCATGACCAATCTTCCCCACCACATGACGAGCATTGATTTATCTAGTTTTTCTCCCTGCCACATATCACGATCCCATCAGCCAGTGTTGTTTAATTTTTTTTTTTATCTTAGCTCTTAATTTGAAGCTAATATAATGGTCTAGATTCCATCTAAATCTAATTTAACCCCTAATTTCCCCAAAAACCCTAATGAGCCAAAAATTAATAATTTTTTTATCAATTTTTAGACCCAAGAAGATAGAAAAATACAAAAAAATTCAGAAAAAGATATAATTTTGGTAGAGATTCAAGAGGAGATTGGTGCTATAATTCAATAGATTGATTGTATTTATTCTTCTTTCTTCTTTCTATATCAATTTTCATGTCATTGTTTTTTGAAAATGTGAGATTTTTGAATACAAGTATGTATAGCTAATTTAATAATCTAGGGATCTTATGAATCTAATTTTTTACATGTGATAATCAAAATTTTTATCCCAATTATGATTTCAGTTTAATTATCTTATTTAATCTAATTTTTATGCTATTAATTGTTCAGTCAATAATTGATCTATAGAAACAAGTAAATAGATTTGAGAAAAATTATTTAATTGTTTGTTTTGATTAAATAACATGTATAGTTTTTAGGCAGAGATATATAATTCTTATATATGTGACCCATAATTGATTAACTTAATGAATAATATGTAATTTAACTGACATGAGAGTGTAATTAGATTAATTACTATATGATGTGTAGTTTACTTGAGAAAGTAATATATACTAGGTTAGATTCTATTGATCATGTAATTAATTGATAATTATATTGAGAGGATTTTAGTAATTCATATGTTTATAAAACTTGGAGATCAAGTATTCCTAGATATTTCCTCATATATTTTCTTAGTTTCCAAATTTAAGGTAATTAATTATGACTATTTATTTTTAGTTCTTTTAATTTTGTTTATTTAAAACATAAAAATACAAAAAAAATGATTTTTTTGTTTTAAAAATTAGTTTCTAATAACATAATTTTTGTACAAATGATCTTTTCTTATCATTATATTACTTGTTGTGATACATATATTTGCGTATTCAGTTTTATTTACTTACTTATTTATTTATTTATTTTAGTTATTTATTTTTCATAATTTTAATTTATTTATTTTAAATTTAGATATCTTCTTTAGTGCTATTAGAAACACATTTGAGTCTATTGCATAAGCAGAGTTCGTAAGTTAGATCCCAAAATTGTGCGTATTTTGAGGTTAACAAGAAAATAACAAGTTGTCATCCAAGTAGAAGAAATGACTAATCCATTATAAATAAACAATAATGAGCTAAATTTGATCAACTAGATACATTTAATGGATGGTAGGGATAGAGCTATGAATGAATATGTAATACCAACATTAGAAGGGCCGAATCCAAGTATCATAAGGCCAACCATTCAAGCTAATCAGTTTAAACTAAAGCCAATGATATTTCAAATGCTACAATCAGTTGGAAAATTTAGCGAATTATCAACAGAGGATCCTCATCTACATCTCAGATTGTTTACCGAAGTTGGAGATTCATTTAAATTCAGTGGTGTGACCAAGGAGACATTTAAGCTTATATTTTTCCCTTACTCTTTGCAAGACCATGCTCAAGCTTGGCTAAACTCTTTACCACCTGATTCTATTATAACTTGGAATGATTTGGTGAAGCCACCAACAAAGAATGCCAAGCTTAAGAATGACATTACCTCCTACCAACAATATGAAAGAGAATATTTATATGATGCATGTTGAAACTAATTTACTAATTCTATATCTAGACTATTAAATGTCTTGCAACATAAATTAGTTTATAGTGTGAAAAGTATACCCTACTTTTACAATCAAACTATAAAATATACTAATGTGAAGTTATCAATAAAGTATAGAGGGCTATCTCACTATTAGTGTGAAAGTCATCAATTAGTAACAATCCTCATGTATAAAATTATCAAAAATTGATAATTAATAAATAAATAATTTTTTTATATGTGCACTAAAGAATGAGGATATACAACCTAAATATACAAAAATGAAAGAAAAATTATCATAATAAAGTAAAATTATTACATCTTCAACAAAACAAATAGTCTATACTTATGTTATCTTAGAGTAATAAAGAGATGGGTTACTTTAAATATAATGATGAAATATGAATCATGTATTATTTAACTAAAGAGAGTAGTGATCATGAACCTAGCAAAATATATCTTCATATGAACCTATGCACCTTAAGTGTATTTCATTCAAAGTTTAAATGTGGGAAAAGTATTGATGTTAGTTATTGGTCATGTGAAAATTGCTCTAAATTTAGTTGATTGCTCCTGCAATGATTAAACTGTTTGGTTGGTGCCCCTTAATTGTTACTTGTCCTTTTTGTATGTAAAAAAGATGGAGAAAATAGAACTTTGAATGATTACTACAAAGGAGCAGTGTAACTATTAAACTATGAATCATGTACTATTTAACTGAAGATAGTAGTGATCATGAACCTAGCTAAATATATCTTTATATGAATCTATTCACCTTAAGTGTATTTCATTCATAGTTTAAATGTGGGAAAAGTATTGATGTTAGTTATTGATCATATAAAATTTGCTCTAAATCCAATTGATTGCTCTTACAATGATTAAATTGTTTGGTTAGTGCCCCTCAATTGGTTGTTTTCCCTTTTCATATGTCAAAAGGTGAAGAAAATTGAACTTTGAATGTTTATTGCAAGGAGGAGAAAGAAACTCATGTTATGATTATGATTATACATAAGGGGGGAACTTATAGAAGGAGAATGCATCATTATTATCATTTGATTTATGATAAATATGGTTGAAATGAATGAATGCATACTTTACATGATCTTCGAAGCCAAAGTTGTTTATTAATATAATTTCAATTGACATCAAACATGCCAAGATAAATCAAAGATGGCTCCATCGAATTATAAGAATAATTTCACTATGGAATTTAGATATTCAATGTAACAAATTTAATTCAAATGAGTGTCATGTAATAAGAGAGTAATTTTACCACATGAAAATATCAAAGGAAAAATTTGTAAGGTATTATGAGTATTGGTGATTTTCATGGACAAAATATTTACTTGTAAGCTAGTTTCAAGACTTATTATCAACTCATTCAATTAAAGCCAAAAAAACACTCTAGTTTTGCAGAGAGACCTCCTGATATAGTTTATATATTATAACACTTAGAGTTGCATTCATACATTCATGAGAGTAGTGCAAACACTTAAAATTACAATTTTCATTACTCAAGCAGTGAAAGTATTGTGTCAATCAATGGAATGTTATCAATCAATCAAACTTCGATCGAGTTTGATCAAGCATCCTCAAGTTAAATTTTGAATCTAGTTTATCATTTCTACATTGATGGAGTAAGGTTTTCACTCGATCTAACTTCGATCAGAGTACTCTCAGGTTAGAATTTCCAAATTGGTTGATCGTTACTAGATTGATTGAACAAGTCTCTTGATTGATCGAGACATAACTAGATCGATCGATACCATTTTGTCGATCAATCGAGCTCGTATTTATTAGTTTTAAAATTCCTTTTTAAACTCGAACCATATTATAAAAATACCAAATACTCAACTTTTAATAAGTGTTACTAATCATATTTAAAACTGAAAACATATTTATTAATTATATGATTAGGAGGTTTATTGTTTCCTATAGAATAAAAACCCATTTCCTATAAATTCATTAACCACACAACACATAATTCTTAAGAGCATATATTTATAGGCTTACAATTTATATTTTCTCTAAAATACTATATGATCATATAGCTTTTTCTTAAGACTTTCTATTACTTCATTAATTCTTCACATGTCTGGTCATACTTTATTGAATTGATTATTTAAATTAATAGAAACTATGTTTATTGATTATGCTCTTAAATGTTGTTCTAGAGTTGCAATATATTTTCTTTAAATTGAATTGATTCATGAATCTATTTCCTAAATTGTTATTTTTTGATACAACATTAAAATCCATCTATGACACACTATAAATAATGTTTATGTGCAAAATCTTTTGCAAGTTGTTGAACATGTCTACTTGGTGAGGATCTAAATGAAATATTGGTCGAAATATCACTCACATTAGTCTTAAAAATTGTAAAAATAAAGCATGTACTGGTAAATAAAATACATTAGGATAATATTCTAAGAAATGTGACATAAAATCGAGTTTGTACTTGTACATCTAATTTTTTTAATATAAAATTAAGTGATTCAATGGATCAATATTTTTTTTTCTTAAGTTATGATTGTGGCTTAAGTTATTTTCATCTAAATCATTATGTTATTTTTATTTTTTGTACTTTACTATCTACGTATGATTGTATATCTTATTTAGGTTACTTTTTTAAAAGTTGTTAATTTTTAAAATAATTTATTCACCTCTAAGGTTATATGGTCCTATTGTAAACTTTCACATTAAGTTATGGAAAATCTACTTATCATAAATGATGTAGTACAATATTATTAATAAATATAATCACGTTCACATAATTGTATCAAACGAGAAATTACACGTCACTTGTGATTGTGATATATAAAAATATTATTAATTTATTAGACATTTTTAAATTGTTGGTAATCATTATGTATTATTGCTCGTATATTTTTACTACAAAAAAATCTTTAATCTATAAATTTCGTATTAAATGTCATCTAATTTAACGTTATTCAAGTTAATTCTATCATTTAGACTCATTAAATATTAATGAAATATTATTTTTTATATAAATTTTTAGAGATTATTTTTTTATATAACTTTTTAGAGATATTATTTTTTATATAAATTTTTAGAGATATTATTTTATATAATTTCTCAACAGCCCACACCAACAGCTTTTACTATTTTTGGGGTCCACAATGGATAGATGTAAAAAATCAAGAATAATCCTTTATTCTCAAGAAACCCATAGGCGGAAATTAATATAGGAAATAATAATCCAAGTATACCAAATACGTATTTACAAGCACAATCAATTAACGAAGAACAAAAGAATTTAACATGATTTTCTTGCTTAATTATAGCTACTGCTTAGAAGAAATTGTAGGAAAATGCCTCGGGTGGATGAATTAGATAGGTAAGCACCAATGCTAGCAGCATCAATACGTATGCAATGCCTTGGTCAATTGATGTCCCTGTAAATCATTAACAAATTAACAATAAACCATAATAATATCCAGAAAAAAAGAATTAAACATAGGTTAAATTTGAACATATTGTATCTATTACAAGATGTTCAATCTTTTGATCAATAAACATAAGTTTATTGTTTTATAATATGATCCTCATTGAATTTTTTTATAAATACATGAAACATATTGTGTATATTACATTAATATTTGAACATATGTTTCTAGTATGCATGTTTCTACAGTTTGTTTATAATATAAATATTTTTTTAATGTTTATATTACAAAATTTATATATATATATATAACTCTGGATTATGTATAAAACAGGAGAGAAATAAACAATTAAAACATGGGGCTCATGGGCAAAAGAAAAAGGCAAAGAAATTTAAAAGTTATGAAATACGGATTTGAATTAGAATAGAGAGAAATCAGATCTAAGAGGATACACAAAAGACGAAAAATAAGCGAATTTCAGAAATAAAGAGAGAAAATACCATCACTAGTAGGAGCTGGAGCAGGAGCTGCAGTTTGGGCATCAACAACAGCAAATGCGAAAACAAAGATAGCTAATATCTTTGAATAAAACAAAACACCTGCCATTGTTGATAATAATTTCCTTATCTCTCTACAGAGCTCTAAAAAAAGCTTGAAAAGCCTAAAGAGAATTTCCAAGAAAATTGACCAAAACTAAATGCAGAGAGAGAGAGAGAAAAAAAAAAAAAAGAAGAAGAAGAAGAGAGGAGTTGTATCCAAAGACGATGAGAGTTTTTTCAGTTTGATACGTATTTATATTAGAAATGAGAGGAAGGCTTAGTCGTGACTGGTCAAGAAGGAAGGCCATGCAAAGCGAGAAATTAACGGCGGGTCATTTTTGTAGTTTCACATTTGATATAAATATAATATATGAATAATTGTATGAATCATAATCATAATTAATCAATATACAATTTCTTATTAGATATGATTTTAATTATATTTATTAATAATAATAATATTTAATATTTATGTATATTTTTTAATAATATATTGCATAAAACGGTCTGAAACACTAGGCCATGTGGGTGGTGGGCTCTCAGTCTGGCTCTTTCTTTCTTTCTTTGTATTACAGTCTGTCATTAAGTTGTTGCTGACTCGTATTTCTTTAATTTTTTCTTTTTTTATGATTTATTTTATATTTTAATTCATCCTTATATTCTAATTCTATTACCTAAAGTGGGTCCTCCTACTCAACCATTTCAACGGATTCAACGGCTAAAATTTTTATTTTGATGGATTTAGTTTTATTAATCTTGAATATAACTTGTAAAAGAGAACATTTTTCTTATATTATAAATGAAAGATCAATGATTTACGTTCAAAGTTAATGTGTTCCAATTTTACTATCAAATTATCTTTTTTATGAAATCGGAATATAATTCAGGAGCATACATGCTTGAACTCTGTGTGAGATAATAATCAAATCAAATTCTGATATTCACAAGCTCGTTGCACGAGGCCTGTGGCACCATCCACAGACAAGAAAAGATGGGCACCGTAAAGCTTTTTCAAGCCATAAAGAAAATTCGGTTGTGGATTAAATTTAATCCTCTAATTTTACGTAATTTACATTTCATCAAATATTTTTAAGAGTGTTTTTCGATTATTATTCTAATAGAGTACATGTACGTTTAAATACACATTTATTTAACGAAAAAAACTTTATATGGTTTTAATTATTAGAATAAAATATATTAATTAGATCAAATTAAGGACGCATAAATATAGTCAATGATAGATTAACTTAAATTGAACGATAAAAAAATTAGTTTTAATGTATTTAAAGTTTTTTTTAATAATAAGTCTAAGGTTTATGAATATTTGTGATATTTGTTAATAAAATGTTTAAATATAAATAAGTTTCTAGCCACATTTTCATGTACGTTATTTAAGTCGAAGAAGCTTTCGAGCTTCAAGTTAATATGTTTCAGATATATACTTATTCTTAAACACGTTAAATACATATTATACACGTAATAACTTTGATAATTATACTGGTCGATCAATCAAAATAGTAGGTCGATCCATTGAAGGGTTAGATCGATCTTATACGATCTATGTCCTCTCGAGTTGATTTTCAAATTGGTGTAGATCAATCGAAGTTGACTTCGATCAATTAAGGGACTAGATTGATCGTGTTTGATCTACTTGGTCTCGAGTTATTTTTAATGATTGCTAGATTGATCGATACCTCTTTTGATCGATCGTGATTGGACTGCATTAATAAAACGACTAGGGTTTCAACTTAAAACCTATTTGTGTACTTGAGCCAAAGTGTTCTTTCACCATTCGGTCCCTATTAATTATTGCTCTATGGTTTGTTTTAATAGACATAATGGTAATTTCCTTTTAACCTAATATTAAGGTTTCATCTCTCCTTTGTAAATTACCTAATGCTCTTTGTTTTAAATAATCACACTCATTATATTCTTCTAATTATTTTGTGCTTTCTTTTTCAAAATATTTTATAAAAATTGTATCATATTTTGTTAGGCTCTTTCTTAAATTAATCTATAAAACATTGAGTGATTATATTTGATTGATTAACAAACCTATTTGTTTTTATAATACTATGATTTCATGTTCATACAACTTCTTTTTAATTAGATTATTACATGTTTTGATCAAATAATTACAAATAATTTTGTGTATGATCATAATTATTTGATTTAATTATTTAATTATTTAATTTTAAAGAAACTATATTTATTAAACTTGTGTTTAATCTATTTATTCTAGAGTTTGCTAAATGATTTAATTTAACTGATTTATTCTTAAATCTTATAGCTAGGTTATTTATTATTTAATTTGTTCTAGGACACACTTTGCACTTATGATATTTATATTAACTTTTCAGATGCTTGCTAAATGAGTTCAATTGGTCGTATACTTATTTTATGGAGACTATGAAACAAGTGACAACTTGTAAGTATATTACTTTGGGCTTTATCTGTGAAGGATAGTCTAAGATCTAGTCTTGTAATTGAACATTGACTTTCATAGTTGATAGTTAGATATTTCGATTGATTGATGGTTTTTCTCTTAAGTTATTGTTGTGGACCAGATTGTTTTTACCTAAAGTATTGTGTGTCAAGTTCTTATTTTTATCTACTTTATATTAATTACTCATGATTGCATGTTTAGCCACTTGTGATCTTTTATTTAGGCATAATTCAAAAAAATTCATATTCACCCTTCTCTAGATTAATTAGATCTGCAAATTTAAAAATTCAATCCATAATAGAGTGGGACACTAGGTATACTTCTTGTTTTCCTATAAACTTTTTATGGATCATTTGGGAGAGGGTTCTTCAACAACTCGTGCTTTTTTATATGTTGAGTCTAACTACCCATACTAGAAGGCTCGTATGAGAGCCTTTTTACATTCTCTAGATAAGAGGATGTGAAATTCTATTGTTTATGGTTATGAACCATTTATAGTTACCAAAGATAATATTGTCACACTTAAAGTAAAAACAAATTGACCACTAAAGATAAAATTGATAGTAATTGAAATAAAAAAGGTAATGCTATATTTATTGCTATGTCTATTTATGAGTTCCATCGTATTTTTTATATTAATTTATACAAAGTGTGCTTGGTATACTTTAGAGGTTTCTTATATGGGCACCACCCAAGTTTAAATAACCATACTTCGCATACTAGGTACTAGATTTGAATACCTTATGATGGAAGAAATTAAAACCTTCTCTAAATTTTATATTATACTATGTGATATTGCTAACACCTATTCAAATCTTGGAGAGAAAATTGAGGAAGTCAGGTTGGTTCGGTAGATTCTTTACTCATTGTATAATCTCTTCCATGTAAAGGTCACTGTCATTGATGAAAACATGGATGTTGACACCATCAAAATGGAGAAAGTCATTGGCTCACTTTAAACCCTTGACATGAGCTTTCGACCTCCTACAAAGAACAAAGGCGTTATTTTAAAACCACCATGAATGATGACGGTAATAATGATAATGATAAGGGTGATGAAGAATTGGTACTTATAGTCAAAAGACTTAAGAAAATATTCAACTAAAACAACTCACAGAGTAACTGGCAACCAAGTTATTTCAAGGATCATAAATAAAAAGAACTCAAACCTATGAGTTCAAAAGGTTTTAGAAGGTAAGAAAATTGAACCCATTGGACCATAATGTTTTGAATGCAATGAGATTGGTCATTTTGTAGCTAAGTGAGCTAACAAAAAAGAAAAGATTTGAGAGAGTTTTCAATGTTACACTTAGTGACTCAGAAAGTGACTATGATAATCCATATGAATTAGAAAATAGTGGCACTAACTATTTGTCATTTATTGCAACTATTGGTGGATTTTCCAACAAGTTTGGCATTGGTTCAGATAATGAGGAAAGTTATTCTGAATTTTGCTCAATAAATTTAATGGTAATAGTGTTGATGAACTACTTATAGATTTAGTGGGTTGTAAAAAAGAAAATAATAGGTCACTAGTAGAGCAACCAAATTAAATGATAAACTCAAATCCTATGAAATTAACTCTTCAATAATTGAAAAAGAAAAAAATATTGAACTATATGACCATGTTGATGGTTTGAATTCAAGTCTTTCAGATTTTAAACAGGAAAACAAGAGTCTTATATAGGAACTTGAACAATTAAAAGAAGTTATGAAGAGTATAGCAATTAGGGCTGATGAGCTAAATAAAGTTTTTGACTATGGAAAACATTTTAGAGAATAGAAAGGGCTAGGCTATTTAGATGAGAAATTTATGCCATCAACTTCAAAAACAACTCAGTTTGTAAAATCCTCTAACCTTTTTTTAACATTTTTACACATATACCTCCAATATTAAAGACCATATTTGTAAAGGCTTCTAACTCTATTCTTAATGTTATTTATTACATACAAAGAATAATTGCATGTTTGGTAGGAAAAACTATTAAGTTTGTATTTTTCTATTATAACAGTGGTATGAAAGGTCATATTAGGCTTAATTGTATATTCATGTTGACAGCTACTCACTTTAACAATGGTTTTCATGCTCCAAATTCTAGGACTAATTATTATCATCCAAACACGTATGTTGCATATGCCATCAACTTCAAAAACAGCTTAGTTTGTAAAATCCTCTAACCCTTCTTCACATGCTACATATACACATCCAACATCAAAGACCATATTTGTAAGAGTTAACTCTATTATCATTGTTATTTATTACACACAAGGAATAATTGCACGTTTGGTAGGAAAAATTATTAAGTTTGTATCTGTCTATTATAACTGTGGTAGGAAAGGTCATATTAAGCTTAATTGTATATTCTTGTTGACAACTACTCACTTTAACAATGGTTTTTATGCTGCAAATTCTAGGACTAATTATTATCATCTAAACATGCATATTGCATCTTCTTTAATGATTAATGAGAAAAATAAAGGAAAGTCTAAGAACATACCAACAACAACTAAGTTAATTAAGTCCTAACCCAAAGAAATTAAGAAACACAAAGAAATTAAAAAACCAAAATTTAAGAAAATTTGAGTTAAGAAAGATTTTTTTTTCTAATTATCTGACCATAATTGAATGTTTACCTAGGTACTTTTGTTTGTGTACCTAATTAACCCTAGGTGAGCACTTTAGTATTATTGTTTGTTTCTTATTTTTTTATCATTGTTTGTACAACTTTTTTGATAAAATTTATTAACTTTGAAAAAGAAAGAGTAAAATTGTTTTAATATTGAAATGAACTTCATTTATTATTTCTAATTACAAAACTTATTTTTGTAACTTGATTTATTTTGATTGATTCTTCGTTTTATAAACGGATATTTTGATTGGTTCAATTACATTTTTTTATATCTGGTGATCGATGTTGAGAAGAACTTACACCCACACTCACTAAACTTATATGTACATCATGTTTGAAGTTTATGATTGATTTTGTAAGATTTTAAGGCTTATGATAACCTTGACTGCAAAGTTGTATTTAAACTCTATTTCTCACTTCTTAAAATTTTACTATAGAGAGAACCTAGTTTTGAAAGGGTTGTCTATTATGATGTGTATAGCTATCACAGTGAGTAAAGAATGCTACCTACAACTAGTGTGAAAGTCATCATATTAAGTTTTTGGCTTGTGCATGATTCCTTAACAAAAAATAATAAAGGAAAAAGAAAAGCAAATGCAAGAGCACTTGTATGATCAAAAATAAAGAGTCAATGGTTAGTTATACAAAAAATAAATAGCCTATGTATGTATATGTAAGGTAATAAAAATTTTAAGATCTCTCTTGGAAAATATTTCTCATTTCGTGAAACTTTAGATTCAATAGTAGTCTTTCCATGATATGTGATACTCTTTTTTTTTAAATCTTTCTTGACTGATTATAAATTGATAAATTGATAAATTGACATACTATTACAGTTTAAAGATGTATCTTATTTTGAGTGATTTTCAATATATCACTGTATGTGTTGAGTACATATGTGTATCGTATCAATATATCTATGCATACAATAGATAATTTAATTTTGATAAGAATGATTTTTCAATTGCATATTTTTTGTTTTGCTCATGTTTAAATAAATATACTTTCCTTATTTAAAAAAGAAAAAGGAAAATAAATAAAATACAAATTATTTTTTAATATTCCTTTGTTTGTTTAATTTTCAATTTTTTTTAATTAATTGTCTAGTCATAGGATTTAGAGGGTGTAAAGACATTTCCAAAAACTATTGAATGTCGATCAATCAAAAATAAAATTGATCAATTGAAATTTGAATGTTGATCAATTGACATTATCCTCGGTCGATCGAACAGGTTCAATTTAAATATCTCATTTCGTTTTTCATTTCCTCCCACTGAATCCCAACCCCTTTTTCACCTCCCCAATCAGATTTATAGTCAAATTTCATCAAAACTTTAACTTTTTGATGCTAAATCACTTATAAATCATTGCTAATTACTTTTCTAGGATCATACACTACAAAAAATACAATTTGTGCATAAATTTGAACCCACTTGTTTATCATTTTCCTTCACTTTCTCACCATCCAAACACACTCATTTAGCGCAATAATTTTCATAATTCTCTACTTCAACCCAATACACTTATTCACGACCTCAATTTTTTGAAAAAGTTTCTATCAGATTCAAGTTTATGACATCTTACGAGCATTTTGGTCTTTTTGGATTTTTGTTCATCTATTCAAAAGCTGCTAGATGCCATGAACTCCCTGATGGTGCACTAACTTTGTTTTCATCTCAATGGTGGACCAAAGAATCTCAAACGATGGATAAGAATACAATCTCTAAAAGGCCTATTTTACTTGAGCGTGGTACTACTTGGCATGGATTTTATGAAATAGGAATTACCTAAGCCATTAGTGCTCTTGGATGATTGATCGCCACACAAATTGTGTATGTAATGAATACATAAGTATACATATCATAGCAAGTAATATAATGATAAGAAAAGATCATTCGCACGGAGATTATTTTATTAGAAACTAATTTTTAAAACTAAAAAAATAAAAATCAATTTTTTTATGTTTTTATATTTTAAGTAAACAATATTAAAATAACTAAAACTAAATAGCAATAATTAATTAAATCATATTTGGTAAGTAAGAAGATATATGTGACAATATATAGGAATACTTAATTCCCCAATTTTCTAAACATGTGAATCACTAAAATCTCCCACAATAATTATCAATTAATTACATGATCAATTAAATCTAACTTAACATTTATTCCTCTCTCAAGTAAGCTACACACCAGATAGTAATTAATTTAATCACACTTTAATGTCAATTAAATTGCATATTACTCATTAAGTTCATCAATTATGGATCACATACATAAAAATCATACACTACTACAAAAATGGGCATTAAAGTCGGTTAAAAACTGACTTTAAACAAATTGAGTGACTTAAAATGTAAAGTTGGTTCACGATATGAACCAACTTTACACGTACATTTATGAATTTTTTTTATTTTTATTCTCATTTTTCGTATTCAATATTCATTATATATAGCATAAAAAAACTAAAATATAAATAATAATACAAATAATTAAAAATTTAAATATAATTAGTTACTTGATAATTAAATTTATTACAAAAAAAATAATGTATATACAATACATATAGTTAACTTAAATTACAAATAAAATAATGTCGTCAAAGTGTAATTGGATGTGAGTAAGCTTGGTTGGCTTAGAATCACCATGATAAGAAAACTAGACAAAAAACAGCTAATCCATATAACAATTCATATTCCCTACATACATGAGCACGTAAACATCCATCAAATAAACAGTCTAAACTTCAGAGACATACGAATGAAGAAATTAAATCATTATAAATATTACCATAAAAAATAGATTACCACAGCGATAACCGAGTGATATAACCATTCGACGAACTCATATTAGCACTTTATTAATCATTTGTCTATAAATATGAAGTTATCTGGAATCTCTGCTAGTATTTTTAATGCTATAATGAACTCTAAATATGAAATCAAGTATAACTTTGTATGAAACATGCTCATGGGCACCAAAACTCATACAAACCAAGAAAAAAAATTGGAGTTACACCTGATTTCATATTTAGAGCTCATTATAACATTAAAAATACTAGCAAAGATTTCAGATAACTTCATATTTATAGACAAATGATTAATAAAGTGCTAATTGTTGTCATAAGGAAAGTAAGCAAGAGAGATGAGTGGTCCAAAAATAGGTCCATAAAACAATACATTCCCCTAAATACATGAGCATATAATCATCCATCAAACAAGGGACTTCAGACACAGGAATAGAGAAATTAAATCATTAAAAAAATTACCGTTATGTTGTCATATACTATTCAAGATCATCAGAATCTTCTCCTGATTCTTCTTGTGATGATATAATTTGATGTGTTTTGCCCATTCCTCTTATAAATCATCAAAAATTTGATGATTGTAGCCCATCTTATTCCAACCAAAGAACTACATGTATTTAAAATCAAAATAAGAATATAATTTTATTTATTTACAAAAAATAACTCAAATATGTTAAAAACTTTTATGTATATGGGTAAAAGATATTACCACATTATCAATTGGAATTTTGATATTTGTGATGATTTCGCTCATAAACTTCATGACATAATAACCACACATGATTCCATTATTTTGTTGTGGAACCTACAAAAAACAAGTGTACATGATTTTTCATATTCAAACATCTTTATTATTCAATTGTAAAATTAATAAAATTATTAATATTGGCTTGTATATACCATAACTTTTGTCCATATAAGCTTATGATATTTTTTAAGGGAAATGCCCTTAAACTTGTTCCACAACTTCCATGCCCTATCAAGGTTTAAAACGGTTAGTTTTTATTAAATATTACAAAAAATAATAGAAGAAACTAATATATAGCTATAACTCTTACATTTCAACAACTGCTTTTATATCTTTACTCAGTTCTATGGAATCCTGAGTCACAGTACCAAACATGATTATTGAACAGATCAATGATTACCAACATCCAATGATCTTGGCCTTGTTCAAACCTTAATGTCCAAGGGATTATCAACTTTTGATTTCTGTTAAGCGTTAATGCCTTATCACATAATTGTTTAGCTCTGATGCTAACATCCTTCTTTTGATATTGATTGACATATGAAGAATCATAGAACATTGCTAAATGTGTTGAGTGATTATGTTGAAGTCGATAATAGCACGCCCTATATAAAAGATATATATATATATAATTAGATAATATAGTTCTACATAAATGAAAGAAAAATAAATAGATTGAGGACTCACCTTGTCCACACTTGAATTATACTTAAATTGATCATTTGATATTCAAATAGTTGCAATATGCACTCGATCGATATATAAGTTTGGCTGAGGTCTACACCAAAAATTTCTATAGGAAGTGGCACAATCCATCCATCATTTATGCTAGATGCCCGCCCTCCCAACAATAGTCATCAAAATGCCAAGTTTTCTGCTGAAATTTAAAGCATAATCATAACTATACTTTTTCCAAGGCTTATTCTTGAATGACTTGGTGCACGATGATTGGCCATTAGACATAGATTTAGCACGAGATACTTGCTTCGTATCTCTTAAATGTGCCGCATTTAAGAGTTCTGGTATAATAGACTAAAAAAAGTATTATATATGTATTTTAGTAACAATATAAGATATAATAAAATAATAGTAGTAAACAAGTGTTATCTTTTAAGTTAAAAAATAGTACAACGTCAAAATTTAGAACAACTTGAATCGACGGCCAAGCCACATACTGTCCAACCGCCTCTTGGACTATGGTAGCATCAGAAGGTAGAGGTAGGGGACAATCATGAAACAATGATTGATCAATTACTATTCACCAATGATTAGGAAAATATTGATTATGAATCATTCGATCATCGCTCAATTGTTATACCGTTCCAATAGCAACAAAGTCCGTTGATGAAGGATGTTTCAACAAACATTTCATATTCTGTAAAAAGTTTAAGTGTTATATATAAAAAATAAAACATATAATAAGAATTTAAAAATAATAGATTATATACACCAGAAATTAAAATCTTACCATATATGATTCATCAAATAGAAGAGGACTCCCATGTAGGGTAGCTATTGGATGTACATTCTCACCAAAACGTTCATCGTGGTTTGATTGATGGTAAGAATGTGCAGATTGCATTGGAGAAAATGAACCACTACTTGATTGCATATGCACTCCTGGCATATAGTCAGGACCAATAGGATGGCTATATCCTATACTGGATGTAGTTTGAGCACAATGAGATTGCATGGGTGGAATTCCTGGCATGGATGGTGGCCTGCCTAACATGGATGGTGGCATGCCTGGCATGGATAGTTGCATGCTTGGCCAATATGGCATGCCCTGGTTGTAAAATGATGTCATGGCTGACATTTGTTGTGATTGATGTTCTTTTAGAGTGGCAATCTCACTTAACGCTGAGGCCTTAAAGGTGTTGAATTCTTCTTTAATTTTAGCGTACTTTTCCTTACTTATCGTTTGAGGCTTTTGTTTTGGAATGTTAAAATACTCCATATAACCATTATATTGGCTACCTCCCCTAACATGACCAGGATGCTTGCGTCCGAATGCATGATATAAAGCATCTCTCCTAGGCTCTTCGATTATTTCACCCTTGAATATTTTTTCTTGACCAACTCTCTACAAATAATAAAACACACAAACATATCATTCATTACTACATCAATTATTAAAAATCATTAAGACTTTTTATCAATCGAATTTACTAACCAACTTATTTAGTTGTTCTTCTCCTCGCTTAGTCATCGGTCTTGAATTCTTCGTTTTGGGAGTCTTTGTTTCTATGTACAATTCAGTTCAGGTAACAGGTCTACCCAATTCAGTTTCCTACATAAATTATGAAAAATTTATTAACAATGACATGAAATTAAATTGAGGAAAATAAATATAAAAATATTTATAAATTAAGACAAATTAATAATACCATTCTATATCTAACTTCAGGATTTGAAGATCTCTTAGTACAGTTAGGAAGAATGTTATGCATTTGTATAATATGATGTTCTTCCCTAATAATTTGAAATTCATCTGAACGTCTATAATCCACAAAGTCTTTCCAAACTTGAGGTGTAATCCAGGGGTTTCCTTAAGGGATTTTGTAGAACTCTACCTCATCAAGTGGTTCCAAATATGGAAACACATAATTTCTTGCCAATCTGGAAGTCTTATATTCCTTTCATGCCTTATTTGCAATCTTATAACACTTAAGTTTCCAACTGTCATCGACTTTGTAACGATTATGTAAAAACACAGTACAAAAGATTAGATATAATAAAAAAAATATAATATATATATTGATTATAAAATATAAGAGACTTACACAAATGATTATCCATATTTTGAAATTTTCCACTTCGTCAACCTGAGACCAATCATTTATATTGATTGGTATACTGGACTTCGCAAGTCGACCAATAGAGGATTTCAATTGTTGACTATTTTTCTCTATTGGATTACCATTATCATCAAATAGAACATGTATTCTATTATTTGTATTAAGTGGAGCATCAGGTATATTCGCCCAACCCCTTCTTTTCAAATACCTGAATGGATCATTTGGATCTACAAGCTCTATTATCCAAAGATCCATAAAATATATATCTGCAAACAATGAAGAAATATATAAATTAATTGACAATTTTAGGAACATACATATATATAAAAGTTATTACAACAATATAGAACATGCGTTATGTTTAATTAGATTGTTGATCGTATACATATATTCCTTCACAATCACTTCGAGCCCATAATGAAGAATCATCATCATCAATTAGATCATCACATACATTAGGCAATTTATTTGAGAAATTACTAATATTGGTTAATGTATCAAGCATAGAGTCATCATCTTCAACAACATCACAATGGTAAAACTCTTTTTGTGGAGGCGTTAACACAACATACCATCTTGGATCAATTTGATCACTCACGTAAAATACTTGTTTTGCATGAAGTGCTAACGTGAAAGGATCATCAGTGTAACTTATCTTAGATAAATTTACAAGGGTAAATCCAAAATACTACTTAGTTTTTAGTTATTATTTAAATTTTATTAAATATATATATATTATTTAAATTATTAAGTTTATAAATATATATATTATTTAAATTATTGAGTTTATAAATATATATATTATTTAAATTATTGAGTTTATAAATATATATTTATAATTTTTTTAAGAGTCAAGAGATAGCATGTATAACTCTAAATAATACCAATATAATTTCTTAAAAATTTTAAAAAACATATTACTTTTCCTCTATTCAATAATTGCCTAAAATATAATTATTTATATATAAATAAATTTATCCACGCACGTTAAATATATATAATCCCTCAAACCCACAACATTTTAGATATTATTTTCATAGAAATAAGTCAAACATATAATAACAAGCAAAATAAAATACATACCTAAATCAAAAATTTATACAAAAAATAAAACAAACTGAATAATAAACTGCAAAATTAATAGAAATACTTACAAGAATGTTATGAAGTGACTAAATAGAGGAAATGAAGAATAAAATTTTGTAAGTGAGAATAAGTGAAAAAATGGGTATAAAAATTTGAGTATTTCGCTCAAAAAAATAGTAGATATGAAAGATAATGAGAAGATAAATATAACCCATAAAATGGCGTTGCAAATGGTGGTCGGAGGTGGCCGAAAATTGAGAAAGAGTATGGCTCGGTTTTGGGAGAAAATAGAGAAGAGAAATGAAATTTTTGGGTTTCTGCATAAGAAATGAGTCGAACAAATATATTACGTGGCTAGCGTCGGTTCGTCACGTCAACCGACGCTATCCACGCAATTAAAATTTTTTTTTTGTAAATTATTATTTTATTTAAACTATGCATATAAGTACTATAGAAAAAGAACAAATAATAATTTTACAATAATATTTAATTAAAACAGATACATAAAATTAAATAAAGATATATTGTACATACATATATAAATTTAAATATCCAAACAAATTAACAAAATTATATAATTTTTAAAACTAATTGTCTAAAAAAAAGAAAAATTATACTATTTATATATATATATTTATATCTAACTTAAATTCTAAAGAGTCAAATAAAATAATAATTAATGACCTAAAAAAATTTCAATTTTATTTACTTCATTCATTTTTTAATTTAAAAAATAGGGCGTAGCATCGGTTGATGTGGCAAACTGACGCTAGCCACGTGGGTAGTGTCGGTTGATGGGACAAACTGATGCTAGCCACATTGGTAGCATCGGTTCTTCACGTCAACTGACGCTACGCCCAACGTGGATAGCGTCGATTCTACACCAAATCAACTTTAAATTCATTATAAGTTGGTTTTTTCAAAAACCGACTTTACACAGCGACTTAAATACCCTTTTTTGTAGTAGTGATACATCTCTACTTAGAAACTATGCATGTTATTTAATCAAGACAAACAATTAAATAATTCTCTCAAATCTATTTAATTGTCTCTATAAATAAATTATTGCTCAAACAATTAATTGCATAAAAATTAGATTAAATAATATAATTAAATTGAATTCATAATTGGGGTAATATATTAGATCAAGTTGTGAAAATTAGGTTTATAAGATCCCTAGATTGATAAATTAATTAGACAAATTTTTTTCCACAAAGCTCATAAGTTTCATAAAGAAAGACATTAAAATCTCTTGAATTTTAGTACTAAGTTTCTCTTAAATCTCCATTAAAATTGTATCTTATTTTGAATTTTTATGTATTTTTCTCTCTCTTTATCTCCAAACACTTATCAAAATTATGCTAATGGTGGCTCATTGGGGTTTATGCGGTGATTAGGGGCTTAAACCATCAGATCAACTTCAGATCAAGAGCTAAGATCAAACCAAGTAAAATTAACATTTACAGCCAATCACAACGCGACACGTGGCACATAGAATTTACTTGGCGAATTAGAGTAAGACGCGTGGCAAGGGAGACCAGTTTGAGTCAATGCATGATAAGTCACCGCCATGCAACACAATGTGATTCGTGTATGTAGATGGCATGGCACGTTGGTGGATCGTGGGGAGCAATTGCGTGATGACACGTGGTAGTGTTGTTGGACCGCGCTCCGAACTTCGATTCAACACTAGTTTGACACATGGTACGTGATACATTACTCCTCACACACAGCGATTTACAATTCATTGTCCCAACTTGTATGGCAGGCCACGTGACAACTTCTGATTGGTCTTGCGTTAAAAATTCAAAAACATCTCAAAAAATTCCAAAAAAATATATTTTCTCTCATTTTCACTAAAAAGTTTATATTTTAATATTTTTAGCCCCAAATACTATTTATTGAATAAAACAAGTAAATATTAAGTAAAATAAGTGCGATAATAACTCTGCTTGTATAGAGTCATCAATGACGATCACTTTTTACACCATCAAAAATCTATTGTCCAACTTTGGTTCAAGAATTTTATGCCAATAGTGATTCTAAAATTTGACACTACAGACCTATGAGTTATAGAGTTTTTATTCAAAATAAAAATGTTGACATCTTGACCCAAGGGATCAGTGCTTTTATATCAATTGATAATACTGGGGATGTTGGCTTTAACACCGATTAGATTAACATTTCAAATGAGGAATTGTTAACCAAGTTAGCTATATTTCCAAATTTTGGTCTCAATCCAAAACTACTATATATCCCTGGTGAATTTGCACCTTTATATCAGGTTTTAAACAAGATGATCTACATTGATTTATTTCCTTTTAAGCATTCATCTAAGATAGGTTTCCTACATGCTAAGATTTTGTATTGTATTGGAAAATAAATTGCTTTCATTGAAAGAATCATTATTCAAGATGAAAGAGTGAACCAAGTTGAGGTCACAACCCTTAGGATTGGACTACCCTATGGTTGTCTTGTAACCCAAATTATCATTACAGTTGGTGTTCCACCCACAAAATATTTTGAAACTACCCATTAAATGGGTGATATTAGGCAAGCAACAATTTCAAGATCCCTTGCCCAGACCTTCAAGAGACAAAAAACCACTAATGTTGGAACCAACGGTGGAGTAGCTGCTGATATTTTTTGGTCATGATTGACACACTAACTACAAGTATATGGATCATACGAGTAATATAATGTATCTAAGTATTGATGTCGATCCGATAGGGATTTGTGTAACTAATAATCAAGTACCAATATAATTATTATGATTACTATTTTGACAATATCAAATTAAAAAACTAAAAAAATAAATGACAACTAATTTAAATAAAAAAATTCAACAACTACAAAGATATATGAGAAACAACCTATGAATCTTAATCCCGTAATTTCCTAAACATGTGAATCACTAAAATTTCTCCAAAATAATTGCCAACATTACATGATCAATTGAATCTAACCAATGATGCATTCTTCTCTCAAGTAAACTACACACCATATAGTAATTAAAATAATCACACTCTTATGCCAATTAGATTGCATACTACTCATTATGTTCATCGATTATAGATCACATATATAAGATTCATACATCTTTGCCTAGAAACTATGCATATTATTTAATCAAGACAAAAAATTAAATAGTTCTCTCAAATATATTTAATTGTCTCTATAGATCAATTATTGGCCAAACAATTAATAGCATAAAAACTAGATTAAATAATATAATTGAATTGAAATCACAATTGGGGTAATGTTAGATCATCACATGTAGAAAATTGAGTTTATAAGATACCTAGATTAATAAATTAGCTAGACATAACTAAGTTCATAAAGCTTAAATTTTTCATAAAGAAAGACATAAAAATTGATAAAGAAAGAAGTAGAATAAGAGATATAGTCAATATCTTGATTTATAGCACTAATCATTGATGAGTGCTCAAAAAGCACTAAAATTACCATGATTTTATGCACATTAATTGATTAAAAATATATATATTTATATGTTTTATCATATATTTATATAAATTTGTCTTTTTCAGAATCACGGGTGTTTTTATTGTTTTTCAGGTATTTTCACTTAAAAACGTAACTTAAAGACTCAAAGAGGAATAATGGAAGCAATACATCACAAATATATTAATAAATAAATGGGTATAGGTCAACAAATATGGAAAAATTGGACAAAATGGGTCAAAAGGGTCAAAAATGTCAAAAAGGAGAAAATCGCGCCACCACGCTGAGCCACATTTGCGCTTCAATGGCCAATAGACGCACGCAAGACGCCCCATCGTCCGCATCGATCACCACGCCCTAGTTCCTCAGCTTCACGCCCACAGATCTCTCGCTTCCACAAGGCCTACCACTGCCTTCACAAGGCCGCCGTTTATTTCATTTTTTATACAGTAAGCCACATTACGTCATACATTGACGTCATCAAGATGACGTCAGAATTACCACCCGCTTTCATAATTTTTTAACATTTTTCCCCCACTTTTTCTCTCCATCTTCACCTATAAATACCCCTTCTCTTCACTTCTAAACACACCTCAAAACACATTCTCTCTCTTTCTTTCTCTCTTTTCTTAAGATTTTTTAGTTTTTCTTAGTTTTTAGCTTTTCTTAGTTAATTTCTTAGTTTTAGAGTTCTTCCTTTTGGGAAGAACTAGTTATGTTTTGTAATTTATTAGCTTTTCGATTCAATAAATTGGAGTGCAAATTCCGCTGAGGTTTTCCAAAGAACTAGAATAGCATCGAAGTTCTCAGAAGGATTTTATTTTCTTTATGCTATTTTTATGCTTTTATTCTTACATGTTATACTTAATTTGTTCCGTGATTAAATTTAACTCTCACGTCGTTTGCTTATAAACATGATGTAATAATAACGTTGTTATAAGGCCATAAATATTAAATAGGTAAAAATCTCTAAAATGAATTGATTTTATTTTTATTCAAGATTTTATATTAAGAATGTTAGAGAGAAATATATTATTTTTCATTACAAACTTAAATGTGAAAATTATATTTTAAGGTTTAGTTATCCTGGCCTAATTTAGAGTAGTGCTCTTTTTATTCGTTGGTACAATCGCCTCCTAAGAAGTTAGAAACAAGCTCTATTTCAAAAGTTTTTATAAGAATTATTATCTCAAAATGTATTGACAACATGTTTTCAGAGGGTTTTAAAACTTGAAAGTTAGTACTTGATAACTAAATTCTCAGGTTTAATTTCGACACCTTGAATAAAGTTTAAATCGTCTAACCTCACCAAAGCGTAAGTATTTAAATGGTTCATTTTCAATATCTTAGAAAAAGGAATTAATTTAATTAACCAAATTAGTTATCAACCCCACCCATAGTGTTAATTGATTTGTTTAGTTAACAAAGAATATCTAACCCCACCAAAGGTGGTATTCATATAAAAAGAGAGAATCAATAAATATCAAATCATATCTTTAATAACCTAATTAATACGAAGCAAGCATAATTAACTTAATTATTATATCCATAAATACTCCACCATTATAAATGATAAAATTTGCATAAATGTTTATTGAATCTTTGTTTATTTTTAAGTAAGGAGATTAAAAACACAAAACCCCAAAATATCGTGACAGATGTTTAGGATTTAATTTCGCTTTTAAAAAGTTTGAATAATAAATTAAAACCACATACATTCCTTCCTTAGATCGACTTGAGTATACTTATCATTTTCATTTACTAATGATTCGTATTACATGGCGAGTTTTATAAATAGATAAAACCAAATGAACGGCAGATCGACGATGCCTGCTCTACTGATCAAGTTTTTCGCGTCATTAGAGGGAAGGAATAGCGTTTTTAAATTATTTATCAAAATTTTAAAAACTTTTTGTGTTGTAAATAATTGTGATTTTTTTTATTTAAAAAAAATAAAACAATAAAAAAAACAATAAAATAAATAAAAATAAATAAATAAAATAAAAAAAATTCAAATTTCAATTTCATAATAAATAAAAAAAATTCAAATTTTAAATTTCATAAAAAAATTATAGCATGAATAATAAAATAATTTTGAATTTTGAAATTTGAAGTAAAAAAAAAGTAAATAAATTTTAAATTAAATTAATAAATAAAAAAATAAAAAAAAATAAAATTTTTTGTTGTTTGTGAAAAATAAAATTTTAAATTTCATAAAAAAAATTATAGCATGAATAATAAAATAATTTTGAATTTTGAAATTTGAAATAAAAAAAAAAGTAAATAAATTTTAAATTAAATAAAATAAATAGATAAAATAAATAAAAAATAATAAAAAATAATAAAAAATAATAAAAATAATAAAAATAATAAAATTTATTTTAAATTTTTATTTATTTATTTATTTTCTTTTATGTTTTTTCTTTCTTATTTCTTTCTTTTATCTTTTTCAATTATTATTATTATTTTTTTAATTATTTTTTATTTTATTTTATTTTTGGCTTAATTTTTAATTTAAAATTTTTTTTCTTTTTATTTTTTCTTTACTTTTTCAATTTATTTTATTTTTGGTTTTTTTTTTTAATTTTGTTTTTTTTTAACTATTTTTTTCTCTTAATTTTCATTTAACTTAATTAACTTAAGTTTTTACTAACTTAATTAATTTAGCTTTTTAATTAACTTAGATTTTCATTAACTTAATTAACTTAAATTTTTATTTAAATTAACCTAATTAACTTAGCTTTTTAATTAACTTACATTTTCATTAACTTAATTAACTTAGATTTTTACTTAACTTAACTTAATTAACTTAGAGTTTCATTAACTTAATTAACTTAAATTTTTACTTAACTTAACTTAATTAACTTAATTTTAATAGTATGAAAAGTAAAGATCTAAGGGAGTTCTGTCTAGGAGACTAGTTCTTGGAAGCCACTAGTCTTTCTTGGGAACGTTGTTCTGTTTAGGATGATGGTTTTTAAGGAGCCTTTGCACCACCATTCTTTCCTGGGAGCACTCTTGGTTAATACTAATTATGTTATTTTAACTTAGACATTATACTTAAAAAAACCAAAAAAAAAAAAAAAATCTGAAACTATCTCCAAAATTTTAAAAGTTTTAATTACAATCTAAGGAGTTAGTTGTTTTGATTGATCTAGGTACAATTGTGTTTTGATGCCTTTAATTATTTGATTTGTACCTAGATGTGGATGATCTGAAACTCACAAACATGTCCCTAGTTTTAAGTACAAAAAAATTTGAAAATCAATAGGGCATGACTGAAAAAGTATAGGTAGACAATCTTGTGCTTTACCTATAGGTTTGATTGACTCAACGATTTATGGGACATTGAGTTTACTTAAAATGCAATCTCCCAAGTTACGCTTCTGCTAAGACGCTAACTGTACTGGATGGGAAGCAACCCATCATTTTAGGTAATTTTTTGTTATTTGTTTTATATACTTAATTTTATTGTTTATTTTAGTTTAATTATACGGAATAATTTTTAAATTGTTAAAACTAATAATATTTGTCGAGTTGTTAGAAGTTCACAAAGAATCATTCTATACACCTTAATGATGAATATGATGAATGCACCTGCATTTCTCCATTACTAACACATTCTCAAAAAATAGGTAATCTTTCTTCTCTTTTCTCTTTATCTTTAATTTATAATTGTTACATTGAGGACAATGTAAGTTCTAGGTTGGGGGTGGTGAAAAGTTACCATGCTTAATTAGAAAAGAAAAAAAGATTTAACAATTTAAAAATTAAAAAAATTAAAAAATTAAAAAAATTAAAAAAATTAAAAACAAATATTATTAATTTTTTCTTTTTTTATGTTCGCATCTTCATTTTTTGTGTTTGGTTTTATTTTCCTTGTGTGATTTAGTAATTTTTGGAATTAAAAAAAAAATTTCTCATAAAAATTTATCATTTCTTTAAATCAAATTTAAGTAAATAGTTAAGTCTTTTGTATTGTTAGATTAATTTTTGAAAATATATCATGAAATATTATGTAATTATTTTTGATAATTAGTTAATTTTTGTCATAACTAGTATTTCTTGATAAGATGTAGAAATTATATTAAACCCAAAATCGGTATTTATGAATTTGTTTTAGTGGAGACTACCTTTGTGAGATATAATTTGAGCCTAATTTCCCTTATTCAGAGTGAAATATATATTTTTTCTACTCCAAACACATTTCTTATTTTTTCAAATTCTTAGATGATCTCTATAGGCATTAATATTGAATGTATGAATTTTTTCTCATCTTAATAGTAGTATCGTATATTTTTTTTTATTATTTTTGCTTAGATTAAATGATTTGAGTAGAAATTGATAGTATGCTTTTATCTCATTCGTGCATACGATCAAGTACAAAAAAAAAGACATATCCTGGGTTACCTAAACCAAGATCAAACAAAAAGCCACAAAATTAACTACTCACCAAAATCCTAAAAAAAAATGTACAATCAGACATGGGTTGACTTCTCTAAAAAAAGGATATATATTGAAAAGTATCTTTAGAAAAAATAGAGAGATAAAGAATATATAGTATAATCTAATATACTATGACTCCGCATTACCCAAAATCCAAAAACAAAAAAATGTACAATCCGTACATGGGTTGACTCTCTAAAAAATGATATATATTGAAAAATATCTTCGAAAAATATGTAGATAAAGAATATATAGTATAATCTACATACTATGACCCACATTGCCTACAAAGTTGTGAGTAAAGACTAATTACAAAAGAAAGATATAGGAAGTAATTCCCTAAAAAGTCATTACACTTTCTTCATTTGTAAAAGGCATATATCTTGAAATTTTTTCTTAATTAGTTTGATTTATGCATGAAAATAATTTTTATATATGATATCTTTATAATTTATACATTTGATTCCTTCCATGAGATCAACGTCAAAATAACACTTTGAGCCTTTCTTTTTTATACATATGCGAACATATTAGTTCATTTCTATACATCAACTCTTTCGCATATAAATTAGTATTGTGTGTTTGAACCCATAGGATTCAAAGGTTTCGAGAGTATTGACTTGCGAGGAATAGAGTCAAGCGACCGATTCATGACACTCAAAATTGGGTGAAATTAAAGTGATACATTTTTGATATGAAATATGAAAATGATTTTCAACTAATTATTATAATAAATCATGATTGTTTAAGAAGATTAAAATAACTTATGCTCGAGATTTTAATTATGATCTTAAAGGAGATTAAAAAGTATGAGACATTTTTGTGTTATGTTGTTTTCTTTGTATTCTTAAAAGTTAATTTTTGATTTTGTTGTAATTTTATTTTTAAGTTGATTGTTGTTATTGTTTTTTTTAATTTTTACATTTAGTTTAATGTTGTTATCATTATCAAAACCTCACGAGACTAAACTCATTCACCACTAGGCAACCTGTGGTTTAAAGGCTTGTTGCATAGGCTAAATGCAACCGTGTAAATCCACGGAAGTGATTTAGGATAGTTTAATTTTTAGTTTTTATCGCTTCTCATAAGGGACTAGCAAGAAATGGGTCGTGGTTGTGACGAAGTGCCAAAGCACTAAAATTACCATGATTTTACGCACATTAATTGATTAAAATATATATATTTATATGTTTTATCATATATTTATATAAATTTGTTTTTCGAATCATGGTGTTTTATTGTTTTTCTGTATTTTCACTTAAAACGCACTTAAAGACTCAAAGAGGAATATCGAGCAATACATCACAAATATATTAATAAATAACGGGAAAGGTCAACAAATATGAAAAATTGACAAAAATGGGTCGTCAGGTCAAAAATGTCAAAAAGGAGAAAATCACATGCCATCGCCGCCTACCGCTTACAGCTGAAATTACATACATGCGAGTCTCGTTAGATTGCTACATTGGCTTTTGCGCTAGCAAGACGTTTTGACACCCGGCTACAGATCAACCCAGCATTCCTGCCTACCATTGACCATAGCGTTCATAAGGGCCAGAAGCAGCCATACAAGCCGTCTTAGTTATTTATTTTTCAATTTCGCTTTTTGAAAGAATATACATGTCACGCTATCAAGATGACGTTAGCAATCACATTACAGTTATTAATTTTAACATTTTTCCCACTTTTTTCTCCATCTTCACCTATATACTCTTCACTTCTAAATCACTAAAATCATCTCTTCTCTTCTTCTTCTCTTTCTTAAGATTTTTTAGTTTTCTTTCTTTAGTTTTCTTAGTTAATTCTCTTAGTTTTAGAGTTCTTCCTCTGGAAGAACTAGTTATGTTTTGTAATTTATTGTTCGATTCAATAACGGGAGGTTTTCAGCCATTAACGAATAGTATCGAAGTTTCGCCCATTTTCTTACAGTTATTTTTATGATTTATTCTTACATGTTATACTTTAATTTGCTCTGATTAAATTTAACTTCGTTTATAAACATGATGTATTAATAACGTTGTATGCTTACAAATATTAACAGTAAAAATCTTTAAATGAATTGATTTTATTTTTATTCAAGATTTTATATTAAGAATGTTAGAGAAATATATTATTTTTTTCATTACAAACTTAAATGTGAAAATTATATTTTGCTTATCCTATCTTAATTTAGAGTAGGCTCTTTTATTTGTTAGAGAATGCAGTTAGAGTGAAGTTTATTTCAAAGCTTTTTATAAGAATTATTATTCAAAATGCATTGACAACATGTTTCAACAAGGTTTTAAAACTTGAAAGTTAGTACTCGGATAACTAAATTCTTAGGTTTAATTTGATACCTTGAATAAAGTTTAAATCGTTTAACCCAGTCAGTGGCATTTAAATGGTTCATTTTCAATCTCTTAGAAAAAGAAATTAATTTAATTAACCAATAGTTATCAACCCCATAGTGTTAATTGATTTGTTTAGTTAACAAAGAATATCTAACCCCACCAAAGGTGGTATTCATATAAAAAAGAGAGAATCAATAAATATCAAATCATATCTTTAATAACCTAATTAATATGAGCAAGCATAATTAAGTTAATTATGATTTGATATTTATTTATTCTCTCTTTTTTATATGAATACCACCTTTGGTGGGGTTAGATATTTTTTGTTAACTAAACAAATCAATTAACACCTATGGGTGGGGTTGATAACTAATTTGGTTAATTAAATTAATTTCTTTTTCTAAGAGATTGAAAATGAACCATTTAAATGCCACCTTTACCTTGTGGTTGACAATTTAAACTTTATTCAAGGTGTCCAAATTAAACCTAAGAATTTAGTTATCCGAGTACTAACTTTCAAGTTTTAAACCATTACCGAAAACATGTTGTCAATACATTTTCAGATAATAATTCTTATAAAAACTTTTGAAATAGAAGCTTCACTCTAACTACCGCATTGTACCAACGAATAAAAAAAGAGCACTACCTAAATCGTTTGATAACTAAACCTTAAAATATAATTTTCACATTTAAGTTTGTAATGAAAATAATATATTTCTCTCTAACATTCTTAATATAAATTCTTGAATAAAAATAAAATCAATTCATTTTAGAGATTTTTACCTATTTAATATTTCTAAAGTAAGCATAACAACGTTATTATTACATCATGTTTATAAACAAATAGAGTTAAATTTAATCACAAACAAATTAAGTATAACATGTAAGAATAAAGCATAAAAAATAACTCAGAAGAAAATAAAATCCTTACAACTTCGATGCTATTCCCGTTGTTGGAAAACCTGCCGGAATTTGCACTCCCATTTATCAATCAAAAGCTAATAAATTACAAAACATAACTAGTTCTTCCCAAAAAGTGGAAGAACTCTAAAAACTAAGAGAAATTAACTAAGAAAAGCTAAAAACTAAGAAAAACTAAAAAATCTTAAGAAAAGAGAGAGAAAGAAAGAGAAGAGAACGTGTTTTGGCGTGTTTAGAATGAAGAGAAGGGGTATTTATAGGTGAAGATGGAGAGAAAAAGTGGGGGAAAAAATGTTAAAAATTATGAAAACGCTGAGTGGTAATTGCCGACGCCATAATCGATGACGCCAAAGATGATACGAGGCGGCCGCTACAAGAAAAATGGGGCGAATGGCACCGCGCGCGCGAGGAGCTCGGGCGCCGCGATAGGCGCGCGTTGCATGCGCAGATGCGCGTGCGGGAAACAGAGAGATACGCATGGCGGGCGCGGAACTGGAATGGCGCTGGCCGATGCGCGCATGACGGGGCGGTACTGGGCACCTAGGCCGGGACCTGGGGCGTTCATGCTGTGGCGTATTTTCTCCTTTTGACATTTTTGACCCTTTTGAACCATTTTGTCCAATTTTTCCATATTTGTTGACCTTTCCCCATTTATTTATTAATATATTTGTGATGTATTGCTTCCAAGATTCCTCTTGAGTCTTTAAGTTACGTTTTTAAGTGAAAATACCCTAAAACAATAAAAACACCCGTGATTCCGAAAAAGACAAATTTATATAAATATATGATAAAACATATAAATATATATATTTTTAATCAATTAATGTGCATAAAATCATGGTAATTTTAGTGCTTTTTGAGCACTCATCAATCATCTCTTGAATCCTTTACAAAGTTGTCTTCTTTAATGTTCTCTTGAACTTTTTTCTCTTCTTCTCTCTTCTTAGCAGTTGCTAGGTTTTTTTCGTTCTTAATTATGTGTTTAATTTATGTCCATTAGGGTTAATTAAATAGAAAAAAGGGTCTAATATGGACCATTAGTTCAAACCTCTAAAGATCCAATCGTTGAGCTTAAAAATAGGAGATAAGCATCATCAGCTAGATTTTCCCTAATTTTTGCACATTAAGGCCAAGATTTCTTGAGCGCAGTGACTAATCCTTCTTGGATTTTAATGTCGTAAATTACCCACTAAAATTCCATTTTTGCGACACCGTAACATGGTCCTCCCTACATATTTTGTCTTCATGCATGCCGTGGCATAGAAAAATGACTGCCACTGCATAGTGTTGATTTTGTTTTTCATTTTTGACAAATTTTTATTATGTTTGCTGTCGTTTCACCTAAATTAATATAATTTAGTAAATATTAAGCTTTCTCATGATATTTTACCACAACAAGACAAATAAGTAATTCAAAAATGATTAAAAAACTCTACTTTCATAGAATTATCACACCCATAAACTTAACTCTTTACTTGCCCTCAAGCAAAGCCAAGTCTAACTAGCTAAATGATGTGGGCACATATTCATAAGCACATGTTTATTAATACATGCATGTTAAGATGAAATCTTCCCCTCAAATAATGTACAATTCCATGACAATGATGTTCACATATCCAGCAATCAACATTTCGTTAATATAAGGATATGCAAGGTTTTTGATGAATTGATTTGTATATGTGTTGCACATGATGTCGTCTAATGCACTCATGAGATCAATTTTTATGAGCATGCTAATCAACTAAGTCTTACAATAAGTTTCATGAGTCTATTTTTTACACTCGTCTCCACTAATGTAAATATGCATTTAGTTGAAGATCAATAGGGCTTTGCATGCTTATAATGTAAGACTTAGATGGGGATAGATAAATGGATATATTTATCATTGACTAACTCTCCAAACTAGTTTTCATGCACCATCTGAATGATACCTAGCTTGAGTTTGAAATTATTATCGTTGATTCCTAATCTATTGATAGACGATTGGACTCCATCCACTTGTAGGACTACAAAATCCCTTAAAGGTTTGGGGACCACTATAGCTTGTTGATCCCTTTTTTCTACCATAACCCCTAGTTGATTTTGTGCTAACCGTTCCCTTCTTAAGCAATGTAAGGTTCCCTATATTTTTGGATCATAAGGTACAAGATTGTCACTTGTCAACCTAGGCATACAACAAAAACACTAAAAGAAAGTTAAAAGTCCAAACTAGTATAGTAACAACCATTATTGATATTCGTTATAAGTAATTAACTCCTCAACATTGGCACCAAAAAATTAATATGCTAACCTCAAGTATACAAATCATGGGAGTAATATAATATATCTAAGTAAAGATATCAATCCTATATGGAGTTGCATAATTTATAACTGAGTACCAATATAATTATTATGAATACTATTTGAATAATATCAAATTGTAAAAACTAAAAAATAAATAAAAACTAATTTTAAATCGCAAAACTCAACAACTATAAAGATGTAGGAGAAAATGACCTAGGAATCTTAATCCTTCAATTTTCTAAGCATGTGAATTGCTAAACTTTTACCCAAAATAATTACCAACCATTTACATGATTAATTGAATCTAACATAGATGCATTCCTCTTTCAAGTAAAATACACACCATATAATAATTAACTTAATCCATACTACTAATTAAGTTAATCAATTATAGATCCATACATAAAAATCATACATCTATACCTAGAAGCTATACATATTATTTAATCAAGACAAACAATTAAATAATTATCTTAAATCTATTTAATTGACTCTATAGATCAATTGTTGGCCAAACAATTAATAGCATAAAAACCAGATTAAATATTATAATTGAATTGAAATCACAATTGGGTAAAATATTAGATCATCACATGTAGAAATTGGGTTCATAAGACCCTTAGATTAATAAATTAGCCAGACATAATTAAGTTCATAAAGCTTAAATTTTTTATAAAGGAAGACATAAAAGTTGATAAAGAAAGGATAAGAATAAGCGATACACTCAATCTCTTGATTTGTAGTACTAATTTTCTCTCGAATCCTTTACAAAGTTGTGTCTTCTTGAGTGTTATGTTGAATTTTTTTCTCTACTTCTATCTTTTTGGCAACTGCTAGGTTTTTTTATTCTTAACTATGTGTTTAATTTGTTCCTATTAAGGTTAATTAAATAGAAAAAATGACCTACTATGGGCCATTAGATCAAACCCTTAAAAGATCTAAGATTTGAGCTTAAAAATAGGAGATAAACATCATCAGACATATTTTTCCCTAATTTTTCATGCGTCGTGGCCAAGATTTCTTGCACATCTCGACTAAGCCTCCTCAAATTTTTGGGCCAAAAATTTCCCGATGCAATGCCCTTTTTTTCATCGTAGCATGGTCCTTGCTGTATTTTTTTCTCCATGCACGCCACGACACAAAAAAAATGTCTGCCATGGCATGGTACTATTTTTTCCCATTTTTGATTTGTTTGCCATTGTTCCACCTATATCGATATAATTAAACACAAATTAAGTATTTTCATGATATTTTAGCACATGATAAGACAAATAAGTTGTTCAAAAGTGGTTAAAGAGCTCTACTTTCATAGAGTTACCAATGATGATATGAAAAACATCACTACTCCTGAACCTTCTCGTCAGGACACTTTTAAGGACAAAGTAAAAACAAAAATGGAAGCATAATCCACTCAAATGGAAGGCCTACACCAAAAAGTGATTGCCATGGATGAGTGTCAAGAGGCCTTATATTCAATAATAAGTTATATGCATTCACGGTACAGATCTCAGAACGATCAACCTCTTCAACAATTGTCATCTTTTTAATGTTTTATTTGCTTTGTATTGTTTTTGAGCCTTTAGAAAGCATCATGTATTACACATTTTACTCAGTTTTGTGATTATCTTTAATATTTATCTAAATGAGTAATTTACTTTTCATTAAATAAATTGCATTCCTCCCATATTGAATTTAAGCTTTATAATTAAATTACTATTTTGTGTGACAAAAAAGGAAATAGTGGTTAATAATGGGATAGTGATTTCACATAAAGGAGAACACATTGATTAAGTATTCTATTTATTATTTGTTATTGTACATAAGGGAAAAACTTTTAATAATTAAGTATTCACCTTGATATATCACATTGAGGGAGGAATTTTAATATTTAAAATGCTTTATCTACTATTTCCCACTGCTTATGTTTGATTCTTCATTTTACTATTAATATGTACACTGAACTATTGAATAATGAGTCATTCAAGACAAATTATAGGCCTATCTATCATTTTGTTTTTTAGTATACATATAAGCTCTCAAGATTCAAGCAAATATAGCCTTCATGGATCATAAGATAGTACCACTATGTAAATTTTATCTTTCCTATGAGTGCCATATGAAATTTTGAGTACATGGATGAAATACCTCTTCTTGAGGATCCTTTCCATTATTTAGGAATTCTATACAATCTATTTTAGGTAAGAATACATACACAGTTGTTTACCTAAATATACAATATTCTATTTATCTATTTTAGGTGATAATATATACACAACTAATACACTGATTATAGTAAAGTAAATCTCGTAATCTCGTAATCTTATCCATAATCTATGTCATTGATATCCCCCTCAAATTATTATTGGACGATCAAAAAACATTAATTTGTCAACAAGAAATTGATGTCGATGTTGGGAGAGAGCCTTAGTAAACACAACAACAGTCTAGAGATCGGTGGTGATACAAGGAAAAAAGATGACATGATCATCATATGCTTCATAAATAGAGTGACAATCCACTTCAATGTTCTCAATGCGCTTATGAAATACTAGGTTAGCAGCAATTTGAATAGCATTAGTATTATCCGTATGGAGTGGAGTAGGCTCAGTTTGTGGAAACCCAAGCTTAACCAACAGTCCCCAAAGCTAAACAATCTCAAAACATGTAGAAGACATAACACGATACTCAGACTCAGTGGAGGACTTTGACACACGATCTTGCTTCTTGTTTTTTCAAGAAACAAGAGAGGCACTAAGAAACATGCACCAACTAGTAATTGACTATCAAGTATCGGAACAACCAGCCCAATCAACATCATTATATGCAACTAGATGAATAGGAGAGTCTATAGGAAAGAAAAGACCTCAGGTGGAAGTGCCTTGCAAATAGAGAATAATGTGATGGATAATAGTTAGGTTAAGGTGCTTAGGTGCCTGTATAAACTAACTAACTTGTTGAACAACAAAGGAAACATCGGGCTAAGTAATAGTTAGAGAGTTCAAGCTCCCCACCAGTTGTCTATATAAAGAAGGATCAAAGACAAAATCTCTCTCATCACAACGATATTTAACATTGACTTCCAAGGGAGTATCAACAGAACAACCATCCTGAAGGCTAGCCAAATTAATTAATTCCTGGGTGTACTTATGTTGGTATAAGAAAATACCAGTTGAGGTAGAGTACACCTCAAGGTTTAAAAAATATTTTAAAGGACCCAAGTTCTTCATATGAAAGGAACCCTGAAGGCATTCCTAAAGTTGAGAAATCAATTCAGAGTTAGTCCCTATAATAATAATATCATCAATATATACCAGAAGCAAGATGATTCCCCTAGCAGTCATGTAAAGAAATAAAGAAGAATCATATTGACTTTGAATAAAGGAGAAGCTAAGGAGTGTAGAGCGAAACTTATCAAACCAAGCACGTGGATCCTATTTTAAGCCATAGAGTGACTGTTTTAGCTTACAAACATTAGTAAAGGGTGTATAAAATAACTCTAATTTGTTACATAATCTACAAAAGTATATTGGTATATAAAATATTCATATTGCTAATGGAAGTAATCTTCCAATTACACCCATTGGTGATATTGGACCTTCTTTTCGTCATGTCTTTGTCTCTCCTGGGTTATCTACAAGTTTAATTTATGTTGGTAAGATGATGGATAATAACTATGATGTACATTTCTCTTGTGATGGTTATGTTATGCAGGATCAAGTGTCAGGGAAGGTGATCACAAAGGGACCTAAAGTGAGAAGATTATTTCCGTTGTAACTTACTATTCCTTGAACTCATTCATATGGTTGGATGCTCCAAAATCAACAAACCAAGAAAGAGAAATAGTCTTACCTTGGACCTAAAGTTCCAAGGGTAGAAAATGTTGAGATAATCATCTGTTGAACCATTTCTAGAGTAACAATAGGCTTAGTTGTGTTAGCATTTGTAAATGTAGGACCAATTATGTTAGGAGTTGGAATAATAGCTTGAAAAGCTTATACTCATTAATTTTCTAGATGTGTAGAACATTCCTTGATAATGTGTCCATTCTGCTTACAATAATTGTAGAATTTTGTACCACAATTGTGGGCAATATGTCTAAACTCCTTGCAACTATAGCACTGCATTTGTCCCTTTCCTCGATTCCTCCCTTGAATGGCATAAGCAACATTGACAACTTCAAATATTTCCCTAGATGTGTCTATAACAACTTGTGTAGCCATTCTCTGTTCCTCACGCAACAATTCACTAAGACACACATCCAAAGAAGGAACTGGATCTCTATTCAAAATCTAGCTCTAGTAACTTCAAATTATGGTCTCAGATTCATCAAAAAACTGATCACGTCTACTAACTTCATGAACCGCATGAAGGAAGGCTAAGGCCTCTTTAGGTACCTTTGTGTAGATAATACCAAAATATTGGCCCCATAGATTAGGAAATCTTTAATAATACTACCCAATGGAGAGATTACTTTGACTGAAGTTACTAATCTCGAGTTCTAGTTGATATCGTCTCACAATATTATCTTGATGATATATGTGCTTCAAGTAATCCCACATCTCTTTAGCCGTACTAAAGGAGAGTAAATTGCTCACCATATGAGCTTCAATAGATCTTAAAATCCAAGAGATAATTCGAGCATCCTTTGCCTACCATTGGCTAAGTTCCTTACCATTTCTAGGCGTAGAAGAAGACCCATCAATGTGACCCTAAAGCTCCTTTCCTTTCAAAAACATTTGTAATTGGAATTCCCATACCACATAATTCCATCTTGTAAATTTGATAGCCAAGGTTTATGTAAACATTCTTCCAAAAAGAAAACATAAATCTTAATGCAAAGTTGTCAACCACAAGTTTGTCAACCTAGAATCTCAAAATGAAGTTGTTGATCAAAAATTTATAAACCCAAAATAAGAAAAACAAGGATAGATTAGAAAACTTCAAAAAATAGGAGCAAAAATTCAAAAAACTGAAGCAAAACTAGAAGAAAACTGAAAATTTAGCTATGGATTCAAGAGGTAGGCTTTGATACCATGACAATTTTGAGTAAATGGCTGAATGACCTCTTCCTAAGGATCCTTTCTATTATATAGGAATTACTATACAATCTATTTTAGGTAAGAATACATACACAGTTATTTACCTAAATATACAATATTCTATTTATCTATTTTAGGGAATAATTTATACACAGTTATTTACCTAAATATAAATATTTTGTTTATCTATTTTAGGTAATAATAAATACACAGCTAATACACTGATTATGGTAAAGTAAATCTCATAATCTTATCCATAGAGGTTTTGTCACATGAATATGCCAAAGGGGGAGATTGTAAGGTTTATGAGTGTTAGAGATATTTATGAACAAAACATTTACATGTAAACTAGTTTCTAGGAACATTTTCATGTCCGTCATTCAAGCCAAAGAAACTTCCGAGCTTCAAGTTAATATGTTTCAAGTATATACTTGTTTTTAAACAAGTTAGAATACATATTATACACTTAAGAACTTTGGTATATATACTAATGGATCGATTGAAGTGGTAGGTCGATCGATCGAAAAGCTAGATCGATCAAGGATCGATATTGTACGATCTATGTCCTTTCAAGTTGATTTTTAAATTCATGTAGATAGATCAAAGTTGAGTTCAATCGATCAAGAGACTGGATCGATTGAAAATCAATCATTTTCGATCTACATGGTCTTAAGTTATTTTTAATCGTTGTTGGGTCGATCAAAAAGGGTTTTGATAGATCGATCTTATTGGTTTGATTGATCAAGATTGGACTACATCAATTAAATGGCTAGGGTTTCAACTTAAAATCTATTTATGTACTCAAGCCAAAGCATTCTTTTACCATTCTATCCTTATTAATTATTTCTCTATGTTTTTTTTAATGAGCATAATTGTAATTTCTCTTTGACCTAGCATTAGGACTTCATCTCTCCTATATAAACAACCTAATCCTCCTTGTTTTGAATAATCACACACATTATATTCTTCTAATTGTTTCATTCTTTCTCTCTAAAAACATTTTATAAAAATTGAATCAAATTTTGATGGGTTTTTTCTTGAATTAATCTATCAAACATTGTGTTGTTATGTTTAATTGATTAATAAGCCTATTTGGTTTTATAATACTGTGATTTCATGTTCATATAGATTTTTCTTAATTAGGTTTTTGCATTTTTTGATCAAATAATTTTGTATGTGATCATAATTATTTAATTTTAAAGAAGCTATCTTTATTGAACTTGTGCTTAATCTATTTGTTCAAGGGTCTGCTAGATGATTTAATTTAACTGATTTATTCTTAAATCTTTTAGCTAGGATTTTTCATTATTGAATCTACTTGAGAATGTATTTTGCACTTATGCTATTTGTGCTAACTTTTCATATACTTGTTAAAAGAGTTTGATTGCTCATGTGACTCGAGATATCAAAAAGTTGGTCCGAATCATAAACATATCTTATGGAGACTATGAAAGAAGCGATGGGTTGTAAGTAGATTACTTTAGGAGCTTTATCTGTAAAGGGTAGTCTAAGACCTAGCCTTGTAATTAAACACTGATTTTCATAGTGGATAGTTAGATGATCCAGTTGACCCATGATTTTCTTCTTAGGTCATTATTGTAGCTTAGGTTTTTTCTATATTAAATATCATGTGTTAAGTTCTTATCTATTTTTGCTTTATATTAATTATACAGAATTACAAGTTGGTTACATGTGTTTTACATGTCAAATTAGACACGCGCAATTGTAAAAATTTAAGAAAAATAAATAGACAACAAAAAAAAATACAGTTATATTTCTTGTCTATTAAAAAAAATTAATAATGTAACTACTTATTTTGTAATATGTAAAAAATTTTAAAAAATGAAATAATACTTATTTATAATCAGCACAATAAAAATATATGAATTGAATTTTTAACCTTACAATTAATTATAATTTAATGTCATTGTTGTTGAATAAAATTATTATTAATTGAAAAATTGTGACAATAATATTTTAAATTGTGATAATATTATTACTATAAAATTATGATAAATAAATAATTTAAATTTTAATATAAATTTTGATTTTATTGTATTAAATATTTTAACCTACGATGATTAGGATAATAGTAATATATTAACTCATAAAAATAAACAATAAATTTAAATTATTCTAATAATTATTATATGAGATTTGTTATTCTATTCTTTGTGATTAATCATATTAAAATATTTTGTTTTAATACTTTAATTTAACTATTAGTGTATTACTTTTGACCATTATTTTTTTTTCTTTTTTAGCTATTGTCTTTTTATTTTTCTTAAATTTTGACAAATACTCGCTATCAAATTTAACATGTACTACGTACATCAACTTTAACAAAAAAAAAACACTTCACGGGAGATAAAGGGGTTTGGTGTGAAATTGGTACTATAATTTTAACAAAAGTAAAATTTACTATTATAATTTTTTGGTTAAGCAATTTAAGAACACAACCTAATAAAAGCTCTAAAATATGATAAAATATCATATTTAGATCACGTGCTTAGTAGAGGTATTTTTGGAATATCCAAAAAAGAAGAAACAATTCCCTCCAAAAAGCACCCTTTCTTAGTTTCCCATCCATTTCCACCAGTAAAGCCAATCAATCCTCCTCCCTCACTTCTCTCACCTCCATTGCCTCCCCCATTCGTCCAATTTTCAATTTCCCTCCCCTACTTTCCCCCCTCCTTTCTATTTCTCTTTCTTATTTTGCCTGTTGTTCTCTATTATGTTGGAGTTGGAGCTCGTCAGGTCAGAGGCTTATGAGGTGTAGAAAGTGTTTTTTGGGGGTTAGGGTTAGGGCTCAAAGGGCTTTTTTTTGATATTTTTTTTAATTATAATTTTTCTAAATGTCAAAATTAATGTAAGAAAAATACATGTGCTTTGCACTTGATCACATAATGCTATTTTGTACCATTGTCAATCTTTATTATAATTACTCTACTAATCTTGTTAATCTTGTTTAAGTCAATTATTAGATTATCAAATCACACTTTTTCAAGAATCACAATACTGATTTAACTACTACCTCAACATAAATAGTAAGAATGTAATAATTAGAGTATTTTTGAGGTACCAAAATATTTTCAATGGATGCTTTCTAATGTTAATACTTTTGAATACATGTTTAAATCTATTTTTTTTACATGAGTTCAAAAACACAAAATTTCCAAAAGATTTAACAACTATCATGAAAATTACTTTTGAGTATGGGTTCAAATTATTTTCAACTTTAATCGTATATACAAATTAATTAAAATAATTAAGATTAAAAAATAAAAGGTAACATATAAAGATGTTAAAAAGCGAAAGTGCTCGATAATTATTAATATTGTTTTAATAACATTTGGTATTTACAATAGTAATTTGTTTAACTGCCGTCACTTACAAATATTCTATAATATATGATCTACAAACAACAAAATAAACTCAAATAAGCATAATAAATCTCAACTAAGTAGGATAGATTACTCCGAACCTATCAAATTAATCATTGTGATACTTTAATTTAATAAAATTTAATATTAATGTATTTTTTTAAAAAGTAGTTAATAAAAAATATAGAGAAAAATCAATTAGATTGGTAAAAAATATACTACATAAATAAGAGAAAATTTTAAATAAGCATATTATATTCTTTTATATCATTCGTTATCTTGTTCACACTTCTAACTCACTTGTCTTTTTTATAATTTATAAAAATAAAGAGTGAAATAACTCAATTCTATTATATGTTCATATTGGATGTAAAATTTTATGCAAAAATAATGAATAACACCTACATAACTTAATACACTTTTGCAAACATTGGTGTGCCACATTGTATGATTAATTGATTATCTATGAAAATATAGAACAATTTAATTTTTTTACATAATTATATCACATGACATTCCATAATTAATGAGTATAAAAATGTACAAATTTATATACACTTAGCATTAAAGGTGTCAAATAAGCTTAACTGTTACAACTCATAATTTCTACTCAATTTTTCTTGATTTTATGTGAACTTAGAATACTTTTAAATGAATTGGATTAGATAACTTACGAAATTACTCATTTATATTTTAAAAAAAATTATATATAAATATTATTTTTTAATTATACATTTGTGAAACAAAAATTAAGTATTTTTTTATAATAACATTATATGAAAATTATTTTTCGACAAATATATTTTGATAAATAAGCTGACAAAATGATCGAGCTGGTCAATTTAACTAAACTCATTAGTTAGGTGAGTTCGCTTTTTTAACTCATCGTATCAATTTCGAATTAGCAAGCCGAGATACTTATTTTAACACCACGACTTACATTTCTAATTCTTGAATACTCTACACGAGTGAAGGTTGGGGAAAGGGCATACCTAACACCAGGACAAGACGAGGAATCTAGCAATCCCATCAGTTCCCAAATCAATGGCCTGGATTTCTTAATTCAAGAAATACATAGATAAAAGTAGAGAACCTGGATTTCTTAACAAAAGCACACACAAACACCACTATAAATACTTGGAAATTCCGCCAAGTAACAAAAACTAAACAGACAATGATGTCAATACTTGACAAATCCTCCATGTCTTGCCCAATGGAACCAACTCTTAACCTGCAATAAATGATATTTAAACTATTTAATCAAAATTCAGAACTATAGAACAAAAACTACTCTTAACAAGCTGTGACTGACAAGAATGACATGGCATGTTTTACTTGGCTCTTATGGACAGGATTTAATTTAAAATCAATATGACTGCTCCGTGTCCTTTTTGCATCACAAACTTAATATAGAAAGCATCTTCTCCCAATAACATATAGTCCAGAGTTCAGAAGATTAAAAGTGTAACGCTCCTCGCATAAAAACAAACACCCATTACGGACAGATAATTAGATTTACACTGCACTAGAATGTTCTAAGTGGCTGAGGCCAGAGGTATTAGCACAATTCATAGCAGAACAATTATTATTATTTTTTTGTTTGGCTAAACACGGGAAAATTAACACATCATATTAACTTACATTTATTTACACTGCTATTTGGGCTCCACTGTTCCGGTCGCATTGCCCTCCCCTGTTAAAATACCATCTGGATCCTGCAAAAGAAATCCTTCACTGGTTGCATTCAAAATTGATAGAAACAAAAAAATAGAGCAAGTTGGGTAATCACCTCCATTCCCCATTTGATGTAATCTGGTGACTCACATGCTTTATATTCATCAACCAAACTCTCAATTATGTCCCTTGATTCATCAAATTCTGAAAGGTCATTGTCCTGTCCATGATTTATATTGCATTAAGATAAGAACCAAAAATAAGACAAGCCATTTGTCTAGCCGCTATAGCCGAATAACTAATAAGGTATTATTAAGAGATCGAGTCTACTAAATAACTTCTAACCACGCATGGAAACTTTAAGATTATAGAAAAATAAACCATACTAGCAAGATCCACAAATATATAAATTTTTGCAATGAAACTCTCCTCTCTTTTTTAAGGGACTAACAACTTACAGCAAACATTGGAAACTTCCGGTAGTTATCAAGAAATGCTTGCTTCTTTCTCAACTTCTCGTATTGGCTCAAACACTTGCTGAAAAGGTGGCGGATACTTGTATGGCTAGCTAGCATAAGACCACTGACCTAAAAAATGCAACATTCAAAAAGTCTTTTGCTCTCAACTATCAAAAATCCTTGCAATAAACAGTTTACTAAACTACAGAAATCTAATTCTTAACTCAAAATTGCCAGACCAATAAATCTCAAAGTAACAACACAAAAATCTGATAGTAAATAGTATCTACAACTACAAAAAGAAATTAGAGCCCTACCCTGTGCGCAGTTTGAACGTATGGAGACTTTCTGGACAGAGCAACCTACGAAACCAGAAAAATACCACACAATAAAGATAAGTGAAATAATGAAAAAAAGAAAAACATAAAAACGAAAACTCAGCATAAGTGAAATCAAGAAATAAAGATTAAAAATAAAAGAATGGGCTGAATGTCACAATTGTTTGCTCCCCTGATACTCTTACTAATAAATAATTAAAAGGAAAAAAACCTGAATGCTAGCAGGGCCCCACTCAATAAAGTTCACAAGCTTTCTTTCACGTATTCTTTGCAAACTCTCATGAACCTGATTATTGAAAGAAAAAAATATCAAAATGCATAAAATTAAGGCTAGTAAGATAGCAACTATCATTTAACAAACTTGAAATGTAAATTTCCGATCTGGATACAACTAATAAGAAAAACAAGATCACAGAAACAAAACCTAAAAGCATACCAGAATCAACAGTTACAGTTTTTTGAGTGAGCTGAAAAAACAAAAAGCCAGAGCTCAAGATTCTACCATACAAAGAACTTCGTGCCATTACCTGCTTATAGTTAACCAGGCAGGGTAAGGACTTTAGGTACCAACCTAACATCCTCTCAGCAACATTGAACACACAGCAAAGAAACAAGATAACCCAAGAATATACCATAGAAAATACAGAAGCATAATATTATTGGAGAAATATATCAGGTGGGCCCCCTTCATAGGAACAATAATGGATTTCATTACTAACCCACTTCTTTTACAAAATAGTATATTTTCGGATTTCTGTTCACTTTTGTTGATTGAGTTGACCAAGAAAAACCAAATGAACTCATGTTCATCCTTGCACAAAAATTTCCACCTTTTTTTATGCACAAGTAGCATACATTTATTGTGTGTATATATATATATGGGCGTACATTTATCAACCCTCCCTCCCCCACCAAAATTTATGATGTGCACATGTCATCTAAGTTGTTCTACATGAAAACATCTTCAACATCAGGCAAAAAAATACATGGAATCCAGAAATATGCTCTGTATTTGAGTGTGGGTCACCCAACCAAAAGGGTTAAAAAGGAAGGAGGAGCCAACAATGAGCTGAAGCCTTTTTTTCAGAGAGAAAGAACTAGCTAAAACTATACTCTAACTACTAGCATCGAAGCAGCATAATAAACAGAGTATAATAAATTGAGTAGCTGCTACAGATAACCGAACTCAAGTCCTACAGCATTTCAACAAAGAGAATTTACAGTTTAATACAAGCATTACTTCCTTGCATGATATCAAAAGCAAGAAAAAAAGAAACATTATGGACAAAGGGTCTTCCAAGTCCGTTACCTTTAACGAAAGTGCACTTTAGACCCATACTTACGAGGTAGGATAGCACAAGTCCGCTACCTTTACAAAAAGGCCGAGAAGTCTATTTTATAAATGTAATGTACTTCTACTACTCCACTTCCACCCATATCTATTAGGTGGGATAGCACAAATCCAATACCTTTGCAAAAAGGCCGTAAAAGTCTATTTTATAAAGGTAATGGACTTATGCTGTCCCACTTTTTTTGCCAAAGCACAAGTCAATTACCTTTATAAAATGGACTTTTACAACCTTTTTTGTAAAGGTAGCGAGCTTATGCTGCCCCACCTAATAGATAGAGAAGGGAACTAAAGTGCACTTTCATTAAAGATAGTCAACTTGGACTACCCTGTTTTGAAACATTATACTATGAAAAATGGACGATAAACATGATCCGCCAAATATTTTGTTATTACCTGAGTGGGGTCTACTTCTCCTTGAATAATGTTCAATATCGATATGTACTTGGCTTGACTAGCTTCTTTTGTTCGAGCATAAGATGAAACCATGATATTTTTTGTCTGCAAAACAATATATGAATGTCATATGAGTACTCTACTTCAGAATTTAAGGTAGCAATTGTATTGCTAGAACTACTTTTCATTAATGATAGTTTTAATCAATAATATTGATATTAAAGTGTAATTAATTATAGGTACAAAATAGATAAATCAACACTTTTGTTGTGACAATAACAATAACAATTGTGATAACATCAATACTCAAAATTTATTATAAAAATTCCTTACCTGTAGAAGTCTTCTCATAACATCCAACACAGTGGTTTTACGAATAACATTGGCCTGGTATAAAGAGATATTTTCATAAGAAAGGGCTAAAACCCTCACACCAAAGCAACCGTATACTAGGAAATCAAAGATCAACTCTCCATCTCAATGTGCCCCACCAAAAAATGTAAATGTGTACATGCATTTAGCAACTTACATTATTACATGCATATCTATTTCTTACCTGGCGCTCCACAGTGAGAGGTGTATAACCTGTCATTAGAAAATGACATCTTGGTGTAGGAATTAAGGATGCAAGAAGACCAACCAAGTCATTGTTCATGTATCCTGGGTACCTCAAAGTGGTTGTGCTAGCAGACATTACAGTAGAAACCAATGAATTTGTTTGAGTAAAGGTGGGGTTTGATAGATGAAGGCGCTCAACCGCAATTCTATTTAAGGCAGTGTTATCAAGAACAACAACACAATCAGCATTAAGTGTTAGTCGCTTAAGAGTCAAGAGTGAGTTGTAAGGTTGAACCACTACATCACTTGTTTCCATCTGATTGGGGAAAACACTGTATGTCTGAACCAATTTTTTGCTGTAGCGGTCATTCAGAGTCTCCAACAAATACGAACCCATACCTACATTACATTAGTAATAAGACTTAAATAGAGCAATGTGCACATGCATATTAGGGTTTCAACAATCATGAAGAAAATGTGCATGCAAAGCACAACACAATCTGATTGAAATCTGAACATCAATAGAATGGAAAAGATTAACAATCTATGACAAGTTGAATTTTTAGTTAAGATACTACGTACATGCTCTTCCACACAGGTATACTATTCAAGCCTAAAGGAAATGATTTCATGAAAGCTATAAAGTCCTTGCCAATAGATCTTATGAAAGACCAATAAATTTGCAAAATAGAGCTAAAACTTTACTTGCACTAAATATAATCTAGAAAATACTCTGAATATTCAAACCATGTAAAAAGTAAAGAACATAAGTGTTAAAGACAGGCCAATTAACCTGAGCCTGTTCCTCCAGCAATTGAATGACACAAAACAAACCCCTCAAGACTATCACTTCCATCTGCTTCTCTATCAATCATGTCCATTATATCCTCTTCGACACCCTTTCCCTATGGAGAATTTTAAAGCGACATGATTTAGAAGAGATGCAAGGAACTGACCCTAGAGAATATGATGTATTTTGAGAGAATATCGTACAATAGGATTGAATAGAATGATAGTATGTAAACTCCCTAATGATGGGACTAATCCCTTATATATAGACTAGATAGATACATGTGTTAAGGTGTTACAATATAATTCGATGCATTGAAAGTTGACTTTTCAAATGAAGGGGCACTAATATGAAGCCAGGGCAAAGAATGTCCAATGACAATCCACGTATACATGATAACTCTTCTTCAAGCTCATTACCATAGGCTACTGACGTTCCATGGTCTCACAATGGCCTATACAAGCATGCTGCTTTAGGGGTCCATCCTTGAGGATGTTCAAGTTGAAAGGACATTTTGAGCTTTCCATGTGTGGGTTTAGGGTTCTAAAGGGCCCATTGTCCAAACATTAAGTCCCAATTATTCCAACTTGAAGCAAGTTGAAAGAATTCAAACGACTTTTCATCTTCCTTAATGAGTTGTAATTTTGAATCAGTTCTTTGTAAAGGGGTTAGGGTCAATTTTTACTTTTCCTCCCCTGTAAGTGGTTGTAAATCATCCACTTCTACCAGAGAAAAAACATCCCACTATCTTGGCATAAGGAGAAGAAACAAAGTCATCTTAAGGAAATATGAAAGCTTGCCCAAAGGTTGTGAAATTTGAGCCCATTTTTTCTTAAAATCTATCCTTTTTTTATTGCTTGCTTCTTGCTTAAGCAACCAATTTGTATAACAAAGCCCCTTTTTTTTGCAGCTTACTCTTCTAGTTTCGTTTTTCATCCCTACCAAATATTTGAAGGTGCTTCCCTTTATACTTTTATGGCTATCGGAAAAAACCCACAAATTCCTCCACAAACTTTCAACCTACTTTAATTGACCATTAACCCATAGGCTTCTAGTCTTGCCAAGAGTAGCCCACCGAGCAACCCTATTAGGCTTACGAGACTCAGCTCACGCCTAGTGGGGGTCAAGTCAACCATTCCTCACCAGAATCCATGCGAACCACCCTCTTTGGTTGCGAAGATCCATCCCATATGTGAGTAGCCTACGTAGGAGTTGACCACCAATTGCCATAATCCATGCGCTGAATCACCCTCCTTGGCCTCAGAGACCAAGGTCGTGTGGGAGTATCTTGCTCATCACGAATGGCCACCACTCTCTAAAATCCATGCGTCGAACCACCCTACTTTGTTGCAAAAGCCTAACTTGTTGGTAATCATCCCGCATCTTGCGGGGTCAAACCTTCCACTTCTTGCCCAACCATATCTACATTAACCTCCAATTTAGGTAATGTGTTGGCCCTCCCTATTACAAAGCTAACGATCCCTATTATAAAGATATCGGTTTCGAACAAGCCTCAACGGAAGAAAACAGGCTAGTCAAAACCAAAAAGAAAGCCTACAAAACGTATTAAACACAAACATCCAATTTCCAAGGTTCCAAGTATATTAGAAACAGACGACATGTTTCGCATAAGACGAGTTTACCAAGTTCCCCTAAAGATGGCCTCGTGGTTGCCCCTTCTCATTACTTGGAAAGTCCTAATCCTCCAACAAGGTGGCACATTATTCATGAAGAAGCCATAAATATCAAAGTACAATTTCCTATTCCTTGCCTTATTACTCGGTTTTTATCTTCTTTCAACATTAGCATTGCATAACTTAATCTTAATGGTTCAAGGACACTACATTGCCTTATTGTCGTTTCTAAAGAAATGGAAATGGAATTATAGGAATCTGAATTAAAGGCCATGTATATGGTAAAAAGGAATGGGCCCAAATCAATAACACTTGGTTAGCTTTCCAATGCTTGGCTCATTTTCCTCAAGATAGCCTTGCTTCCCCTCCTTATGCCAATATGGTGAGCTACTTTTCTCTAGTAAAAGTGTATGATTTACAACCAAATAAAGAGAGGATAAAGGTAAAAAAATTGGCCCTCACTAGGTCCACACATGGAAAGTCCAAAATATCCCTTCAACTCGAACGTTCTCGAAGTTGAACCCCGTATACTAAACCTGCCAAAAATGGAGCCTGTTCACCATTAGATAAACCTGTCTGGACAGCCCATTACACAACCATGGCACGTCAATAGTTCATGGTAACGAGCTTGATGAAGGATTATTATGCATACGTGGACTAAAATCGAACATTCTCTACTCTAGCTTCGTATTAATGGCCCCTTCTTTTGAAAAGTCAACTTTCAACACAAAATTATATTGTAACACATGTATCTACCTAGTCTATATATAAGTTCAGTCCCATCATTAAGGAGGTTACGTCCCATCAATATATGCACCCTATTGTATGGACATGCTCTCAAAACATGATGGATGCAAAAAAATGATCCTGAATAATTATGGCATATCCCTCCTATTCTACGCCATAATTTTCCTGCATAAAAGCATCGACATGCATAGCCTAAGTGAACCAAAACTCATTACTGATGAGCAAATAAATCTTGCCAATATATTCAAATTATTGCATTCATTGTAGTGACAATTAGTTGGTATGGGTATAAAAAAATCATGTCTCATAGATAACCGTTTTCATCATTGCCACCTATTTACATTGTAAAACCAAATATTGTTTCATTCTATATGATATCAATGTTGAAACAGGCGTTTTTGACACTCATCTCAAGACAAGGCATACGAAAAAAGTATCGAGACTATAGCCTTTAATGAAATTTGGGACTTACGTACTTTTCTTCTTGTGAGGTACGAACCTTGAAACTAGCTTTTGAGGCTTAAGCCTAAGAAAATTTAAATTTTTGAGTTAGATCACGGATAACCCGTTACAATCTCACCCGACTTTATTAAATAAATAAAAAATCACAACTTTACAAAAGAACTAAAAAAAATTCAAAAACTCAAGTCATACAAATCAAATTAGGACAACTTTTTAATTATTCTAACATTGTTCTTGTTAATTTCTACGCATGTTCAATTTCTTTTAAATTAATCAATTTGAAATTTGAAATACTTGTATCAAAGTTAAAAACTATAAAATATTAATTAGTTTTTAGTTATCTCTTTTCTTTATATAGTGATGAAATTTCATGGTGTAATTTTTTTTCAAGGAGTAAATGTTCATTATTTTAAGAACAAAAAAAAAAGAAAGAAATATTCCCTAATTGGATTATTTTATTTTATTTTGGTTGTATTGCCAACTCTTATTTATATATAAAAATATTGTATATTATTTAATTAAAGCATATTTAAGTCTCAAACTCCATTCTTTTCGGATATACACCAAGCATTCTACCATTTGAGTTATACCTCCACATAATTATTAGATTGATGTAAGGTTTACTTGGAAGTTAAATTTGAGGTTTACGTCTCAATCTACCTTGAGGCTTACGCCTCACCGCATCAAAGAAAAATGCCTCAGTACTTAAAATAGACTTTTACAACATTGCATGGCATGCAACCTTCTCAATTGTGATAATGTGTGACTTAAATTCTTCAGCATATAACGGTATTTCTGCAACATAGTCCATTAATGACCGCCCAAATTGACATTATAAACATGCAAAACTTAAACTACAAAAACAAAGAAACCATCATGTTAGTGGCAAGCATAAATGATACAAACAGGTAGTACTGGTATGGTACATATGGAGAACGTGCAAAAAACCCTGTTACATACTAGTCCAAGCAGGTAAGAAGCAAACCTGATGGTATCCGCTCGCCCAATTATTTCCAGCACCACCCCCATGATCCGAAACAAAGATGTTCTCATGATTATAGAGATTTCGATATTCACTATTTTGAATGCCATTAATCACTCGAGGTTCCAAGTCGATCAGTAAAGCTCGTGGTATGTAATGCTGATCATCAGCTTGATAGAAAAACACATCCTTGCGATCACCTCCCTGAAATTTTTTATTTCAGCTATAGAATGCAGAAAGAAATATTTGGGTACATCATGATTGAAGAGTCCGTGGATGGCATTTTCTCATTCACCCATTATAATTTGGAACAAGTGCCTACTTTTTAATGAAGCTTACTAATTTTACAGAAAAAAAGAGTCAGAATATAAACCCTGCCACTTCCATGCTAATGGCATATTTTATATTTGATAACATAATAAAGAAACATAAAATGCATTATGGTTTCATCAACTTTCAGCGTATCATTGCCAATAGAAATCCAGAATATTTGGCCAAAAAATTAGTTTTTTTCCCACTCTCTAACTAAGCACCTAATTTGAAACTTTCAAATCAAAGCCAATAGGGTGAAAAAAACAAGAAGATAAGTGTTGCAAAATAACAGAAGTTGATCCAAAATTTTAAGAACGATAAATTTGGGGAAGAAATGACCAATCAGCAACCATTTGCAAGCAAACATCTTATAGTTCACGATACACAACTAAGGTAAAGTAAACTAAATAAACTCATAAGAACACAAAAGTCCTCCTCAATTGACACTCAGACAGACACCTACAGGACGTTTCATAAATTTTAGAATTCATCTGCTTTCTTAACTATAATTTCTTGTTTAGCAACTAAATCTTCCATAAGACAGTAAATACATGAAAAAAATTAAAACAAATTTAAATTTACAGCTTCGCGAAATTTACGATATGAAAATGGAAACGAACCCGTACTTACTCGAATGCACCAGATGTGAATTAAATTAGAGCTCCACTTCGTTTCATACTCAAAAATTAATCAAATAGAAAGATATAGAGCAAAACTGAGGGACCTGAGTAGCAAAATCTTCGAGAATGCCTTCTTTGCTGATCCCATGTTCGAGGCAAAGCTGCTTCCAAAATTCCATTCCGATTTGGTTGCCACATTGTCCCACTTGTAGAGTGATGATCTCCCTAGGCATTTGCTCTAACTTCCTAGAAAAAATCTAGGGTTCGTGAATTACAATACGAAACGCAAACGATTGTTATCTTTCACTTGTCATTGGCAATATAATCCAGAGGTTTCCGTTTTCAAAATAAAAAGAGAGAAGGCAAGAGAGGGGAAAACAATTATAAATATCTGAAGAGTGTTGGTGCGGTTTGGGAAATAAAACCCCAAAATATGCGGGTTTTGAGAACATCAACTGTCAAGTAAGGATAACCAAATAATCCATTACATCCTTATAAATTTAAAAATTCTGGGATTTGTATCGAATTATATTAGTAAAATTTAATTAAAAATTATGCGATCCATTCATATATTTTATAATCTATTATATTGATTCGAATCAAATTTTAATTAAATTATAAATAAATATATATTTTATTTTATATTTAAATATTATATATATTATAATTAAATTATATTATTATTTTAACTTAAAAATTAATATAAATATTTATAATAATTATACAAATATATTTTTTATTTTTTATTTTTTAGTTTTAATTATAAATAATAATATCTTTTATAAAAATTTAAATTTATATATGATAATAATTTATAAATAAATTTTAATATCAATATTTTTAGTTTTAACTATAAGTAATAATATCTTTTATAAAAATTTAAATTTATATGTGATAATAATTTATAAATAAATTTTAATATCAATATTTTTTATTTAATTTTAAAAAATTATATATATTTAGATTATGATTAATTATATTATCATATCTTATTTCAAATAATAAAAAATAAACAATTTTATCTTTAGTTAATCCTTACTATCAACTATGAACAAGAGAGACCGATAATGCAGATAAATAAATAAAAAGTAGTAAATAATTGTGTATTTCAATAAATATTATTTATATTTATTTTACACCGATAATGCAGATAAATAAATAAAAAGTAGTAAATAATTGTGTATTTCAATAAATATTATTTATATTTATTTTACCTTTTATTACATTAGAACACTAAATAAGCAATCTACAAAACTAATATATAATTTCTGGAAAACGTGAACTGTGTGGATATGTTTGCTTTTAAGTTTTAACGGTAGGGTGGACTGTAATAAGAATATTTTATTAAAAATAATTTTATTTAATAATAATAATATTAAGATATAATTAATATTAATAAAATAAATATTTTATTTAATTAATTATAATAATATTATTATTATTATTATTCATATCAAACTTCAAATACATATTATTTATTTCATAGATAGACTTACGAATAAATTTTAAATATCTATTATATTATAAATTTATATTTAAATAAATATCTTGGATTCAAAATTCATATAATATCTTTACAAACTCTATGAATACAACCTGTAGCAGTCTAAACAATAATTATAAATATTTTTTCTATTTTCTTTTTTTACTTTTTTTTGCTCTTGTAATTGTTTAGTGTAATAGCATGTTATTTGCATGAAAGCTTTTAGATACGTAAACTTTTGAAAAATATTTTTATTAAATTATTTTTTAATTTTTTTCAATTCAAAAATCATGATTTAATATTGGTGAATTGACATTAACCATATTATAAGACACAATTTTTTAATGATATAAAAGCCTGTGGTAAAAACCATGAGCATTGAGTTTGTTTATCATTTTTATTATTTGTAAACATGAATTTGATTACTGAGATATTTGGTCATAATCTTTTTTTAAATTTTAACAGAGCATGAATTTTATAAGACTTAATATATATTGAATATCTTTTATTTTATCAATACTATTAATAATTATAATAATAGTTATTTAATCAATAATTTATTAGGGTAAATCTTCAAATATATATTATTTGTTCCATATAGATAATTTTCTTCTTATTTATATAATTAAACTACAAAACTATTTTATTTATATTAGTGGGTGAATTTTTTCTTCCAATTGGCCGTTACAAATAAAATAAAATAACAAATTTATAAAATTCATTATTTCATCTTTCTCGTCCGTTCTTAAAATAAATAATCTTTCAACGACAATTCCTAATTTTTGATTTTATCTACTCATAAAATCATCAAATTACGAGTAGCTTCCTCATCATGCTGTCTCTATTTTCGTCCATGCTTCAATTTGGTTTTATTTTCTTTTCTCTCATTGCTTAACTTCTTCCCACTTTATTTCAGAACTTTGAATTAATGGCTTCCTATGTCGAGCAGCCCGAGACTTCTTCTAATTAAAAGGTTTGTTCTATATGGTTCCCTATTTTCCAACAAATTAATAAGATAATTAGCACAGAGTATTGTGTTATATATAATGTGTTTAACTTGATGTTCTTTACCATTCCCCATTCCCCATTCCCTGCTAATATATTCCCAATTTAGTTGCCTATGAAGTATGACAAGAAGGTTGGAGATACAAATGAATTCTTCACTTATTTTTTAGCATTAATTTGATTTTATATTTTTCCATGATATATTGGAGAGTTATTTGTTCAAAAACGGTGTGAAAATCAATGAATACAGAATTTCGTATATTTTTTATTTTTTATTTTTAATGGTCAAATGTATAAAATGATAGAATAATATGAACGAAAAAATTTTATATTTCAATAATAAAAATAAGATGAAAATTATTTCAATGATACAAACCATAAAAATATAATAATTTAATAATATATTTATTCAATTTATTATTGTCCAATCGTTAATTTGTATTTTCTTAAATATCTCATTTACTTCTTCTCTCTTCCTACCATTTTAATATTTTTTTCATTGAGAATTATAATGATTTTTTTTTCTTATTACTATTTTTTTAATGATAACATCTTATTACTATAATTAATAATGATAGTGATTTTTATTAATAATTATATTAATATTGTACATATTAATATAAAAAATAAATTGATAGTTATTTAATAACTTATATTATTATTACATATATTTTTAATAATGAATAGTCTACATATTACGTATTATTTAATAAGAATTCATTAATATTAATAGTATACATATTACGTATTATTTAATAAGAATTCATTAATATTAATAGTCTACATATTACGTATTATTTAATAAGAATATATTATTGATACATTAATATAATTAGTATAAGTACGTTCTTTCTTTAGTAAGTGATTTCATATAAATTCTTTCATTCTTGATCTATGAATAATCATAATAACAATTGACTTTGGGTACCAGCTCAATAATCTAAAAAATACAAGGATTGTTTTTATCATCTAGGTTTTATAAATATTTAGAAATTATTGTCAATTTAAGAACAGACAACATTGAGTTTTACATTTATCACAATTTGATAATTTATTCATAAGACGTGCTTATCACAGTGTAGATCCATGCGAAATATAATATATAAACTCTAGGTGCTTAAACATCTTCAAATATAAGGTATCTTATGATGAGCTCCAATGATTGTAAAAGTTATTTAGAAGGCATCATCTTCGAGATGGATAAAAGTCAACATAAATGATATTGTTTTTGAATCGTTAGATTTATTTAGGTGTATGAGTATTTTTCAAACCTTAAGATCATTTATTAAGGGATGTTTTTACATCATGCTTAAGGTCTTATATGCTTTTGAGGTAGAATTTGGATAGTAATTCATGTATTTATATACTAACACTTTTAGGTGGTGTAAACTTTAGTTGAAATTGTGGTTTATATTGTTAACCTTTTTCAGATTGGGTTACTCTCTATACTATAGAGGTGGTATTCTACTTGAGTTGATTATTTAAAGAAAATTGCTCGTAGAGTTATGTTGTTCTCATAATTATAAAGGTTAATGATGTAGTTGATATTATAGCTTTTTTAACCCTTAGTATTTGTACATCTACTTAGTTGTGGGGTGCCCATTATTCGTTAATTCTTTTATTTATTTGAATGCTAACAACAAATTTAATTATAGGTTTTATTTAGACATTCTTTGTCTATTCTTTTTATATATTTAATAATATTCGTAGTTGATGTACTAGATGAAAAGAGTATCGTCAACTACAACATTTTATTAAAATTATTAATAATTATTATTAGTTAATATATATTTAATTTATAGTAATATGTATTTTGTGATTTAAATAAATGTATATATATAGTCATTATTTTTTTAATTTTTGAGTAGTTAATTGTTTAATGAAAAAAAATGGTTTTTTTATGTTAATTTTTGTTAACATAAGTTATTTACTTATATGTTAAATATATACGTGTTTTATTTATATCTTAAAAATGAAGTAATTATATATTTATTTATTCAATATCATGACTAGTCTTAAGAAATTAAAATTTCTTGCCCTTGCCATTATGGAAAAGAATTATTGTCATAAATTGTGGATGCTAAAGTCTATCTTGTGGCTAAGGAAAAATATTTTAAGATGAAAATAAAGTCTCTCTAATGTAAGTCTCTCCTACATTTAAGAAGAAGAAAACACAATTGGTAAGTGCAACCATAATTGGAAGATGCAACCACAATTGGTAAGTGCAACTACAAATGGTAGGTGTAACCATAAATGGTAGGTGCAACTAACATTGACATGCAATTTTGCCTATAAATAGACAATGTCTTTACCTTAGAGAAACATCAACACAACAAAACAAGAAGAGAAGCAAAGCAAAAACAAATGAACAATTTCCTTTGAAGAAAAATAGTATTAAATAATGCAAAACTTTGACCTCGAACCTTGAAACCCACAAACACTTGTTATATGATAACTCCAAGAGAAAGCTAAAAACAAATTTTATTGGGATAGGAAGTGCCACAATGTTTTTCAAACCTTGATGGATAAGTTCTAATTTATGTTAGCAACATAAGTAGAGCTTAAAGCTCTAAACTGTGAGTTTTATTTCATCATTAAATTCTCTGAGTTTTACATTAAAATGAAAAATGACCTCGTATATAAACCAAATTTATGCAGACTGCGTACATGAGATTAGAGGTATCAAATGGTATGACTCCCTCAATAACAACAAGTACAAGTACCATACCATTAGACCCATTTTATTTTTCATTTTAAATTTCAAGGGTTATTTAAAGCAAAACAAAAATAGAAATTAATATCATCTGTTAATTTGAATCGGCCTAGATGAAATCCATTCCCCAAATGGGTTGGGATGAATTATAAAGGGTAAGTTATGTTTTGGCCATGTATCCATCAGGTACAAGTTATATGGTAATGAGGTAAACTGGGAGTTCCAATTTATACCTCTACATGAGACTATGAGAGCATGTAAACGAATGGCGTGCAGTACTAGAAAAAGTTTGTATTTCTGTAGCTCTCTTCATTTGATAAGAGCTTCTTTGAGGAATCCATTATTTTCAGATAAATGGATTCCATTGTTCACTCAACTACCAATTAGAACATAGAAACAGAAACAGATGTCGGGGCAACTAGATTTTTAGATTTGCGGAGAAACAAAGATGTTCGGTTTAAAACTAATATCAACCTAGCTATACATCTAATACACTGTTTATGAGTTTGTAAATAATAATAATAAAAGACTTTCTAGACACCAACTAAAATTATGAATCAAGAGGATTTTCACGTAAGAGATGTTTTAAATACACATCCCTACTAACAAGTTTGATATGCCAACGAATTTTGCAGAACTGACTGAAATTTGATCTATGACACACACAAACACACACATATATAAATGTAATGAACACAGACATATAATCGACATTTAAGGACAGGGGGCTACTTTCACACATGGGAGATGGATGTAAACTGGAAATTGTTTAGCTTCTTCATCTCTTCTAAGTCAAATACCCCGAAACTCAACATCAACTAAGATAGCAATACTACAGAAACAATTTTACACTATTTTACAGAGCAGCAATTTTACCAGCCAACTCCACCTTCATTGCATCCAATTGCATCTTCATATCCTCCTTCTCTGTTTCTGCTTCTTAAAGCTTAGATTTTAACTTATTAAGCTTCTCTCTACGTTGCCGCTCTGCTTCCACGTGATTCAGAGGCTCTTCTCTCCCATTTGCTGGTTTTCTACCTCTTTTTTTGGGCCGTTTCTCTGGTTCTACCACTCTGCTGCTAGTAATATCAGCCTCACAAACCACAGAGGTTTCAAAATCAGAGTGATCGGAATCGCCAGTACCAGGACTCGATTTCACAACACCTGTAGACGGCAAAATAACCCCCGAAGTGAAAGATAGAATACCTTCTTCATTGCTACCACGCGATGTAGGAGATCTGTTCTTGTTATTGTTGTTCTCCAACTGAACAAACTGAGACTGACCCGAAAACATATTCCCATTTGCACTATAATTAGAACTCCGTTTACTCCCCCCGAAGTTCAATATCTCACTTGATTCGGGCTTTATCGAATTCAAAGCCCTGTTCTTTTCTTCATTCCCATCATACCCATATTCCGAAAAATTCAAATCCCTCGAAAACAAACTCTGGCTTTGTGCTTGTTGCCCCTTTTGCAGCCTCTGCTGACCGTTGTGTAAGTGAATTGAGCTCGGTGTGTTCTCCGTCAAACTACTCGAATTGGGATTCTCAAAATGAATCGTCGGCTTTGAAATTTGATGGTTGGTGGTGGTTGTGGTGTTGCTACTTAGAACCGGACCTGATGGAGCCGCCATAGTAATCAGAGTTCTTAAGTTCAATTGTAGCAGTGGACGATAGGTCGTTGATGCAGAGGGACGACGGGTCGTTTTCACTCTGTTCGGCGCCACCATACATAGGCCGAGAAGCATTATCAATGTTGTTAAAATTGAACAAAACTCTGACCTTATTCATGAGATCTGAGCTCTGAAAGATCATTTCTGTCGAACCCAATTCAACAACCCCATCTGCAGAAGGTATTAAAACCATAGTCTGCAACCCAAATACCTGTGCCTGTCTTCCCCTTTCACTAGTCGACGCAGCGAGAGCATTAGACCCAGAAAGCCAAACCGGGTTCGAATTGAATAACGCCTCCCCAAGCAAATCACTACCATTGAGAAAAGACTGAGTCATAGAAATCAAGAAGAACCACTCCGTATCCGTGACTTCTTCATCAACAGCATCGTCACCCTGGCCAGAAGACCCAGCAATCAAAGAATTGAGTTCTCGAAGCACCTTTTTGCGGTGTTCTTGTTCGGCGGCTGAAGAAGCATACTTAGGTTTACCTCCACGGGTTTTATCCTCTTCACCTTTGTAGTACCCATCACCCCATCCAAGAATCGTAGCACCAGAATAGTCATAGGAAGATTGCCAGAAGATTGCATAAGTCCAGCTCTCACGAGAAGTTTCGATAAGAGTTTGGAGTCTATGCTGGAGATTCTCTTGATTGAAAATCGTGGAAGTTGAAGCAGAGGATTATTGGGGCTGAGGAGGTTGATACTGAGACTGAGGTTGAGATTGAGGACTATGTGGTGGAACCCAAAAAGCAGACCGATCAGAGGAGCTGCTCATGAAAGCTTCCATCATGGAAGAGTTATCATCCGTCCAGAGCTTCATCGTCAGTTGTATTCTGTACTCCGTCGTTCATACACTGAGTTGACGAATGATTCGCTCAATCAGGTGAGTCGGAATGAGAGGTAGTTTTTGTTTTCCCCTTTTCTTTTTTTTTTTCTTCTTTAGCTTAAGATGAGCAAGAGGTTAGGGATAGAGATTTTGGTTTGGGAGTTTGATGAAGAGCAATTTTAACTGTGTAGCCTATAGGGATGTTACTTTAATTCCGTTATGAAATTGTGTTTATTAGTATTTTTTTAATGATTTTTTTTTTTTGTAATTAATCAAAGATAAGTTAAAAATAATAAGAATGTATTTAATATTATTTTTTTATATATAAATAATTATATATTTAATATTAAAATAGGAAATACTTTTAATAATTTAAATGAAATTTATTCATTTTTTATTTTATTTAAAAATATATAATAAATAATTAAAAGATAAAAATTAATTTTCATTGAATATTAAAAAATAAAAATTATAATTATAATTAAATAATGATGAAATTATTAAATATTTATAATTAAATTATTATTTAAAATTAATATAAAATAATTATGATTATATCGATAAATGTAATCCCTATTAGCATTTACGTGTCTCATTTAAAAAATTATAATTATATTTAGTATTTTTTTTAGAGTTGTTATTTTTAATATTAAAGTAATTTAAATTTTTATAACAATTTAACATTCTAAAATTCGAGTGTCGATTACAGGTACGTGAGTAGAATAGTTAATTCTAAATAGAAAAACAATCTGCAGATTCACGTGGCTTTTATGGTTTGAAACCTTCCAAAAATGATTGAGATCATTGGTAAAAACTAATATACAAATCCAGCCACTGCCAACACATTACAAACCTACGCACCCTCCTTAAAAATAAAAAGAATTGAATCATTAATGAGCTTTAGATCAAATAACATGAAACTAATTTTCTGCTACTACTAATGTGGTGTTTGCATTTTGTCTCCTCCCATATGGGGCTTTACATATTTTCCTATTGCCTTTTGTCGATGGCTTTTCATTCTACTTATCTTCTCCTCGCTCTTCTGCTTCCTCCTCTCTTATCTTCTGCTACTTCTGATGTGGTGTTTGCATTTTTTGTCTCCTCTGGTGGGGGCTTTACATATTTTCCTATTACCTTTTGTCGATGATGGCGCTTCATTCTACTTATCTTCTCCTTGCTCTTCTGCTTCCTCCTCTCTTTCTCCTCATACCGCAAGTGCTTTTCTCTTTCATATATCCCCTGCCAGAATACTTCACCAGTTTTTGGCCATAACCATTGTCCAGTTGGTTTGTCATCATCTGATACCTCAGCAAAATCCGCATCCATTGTCTTAAGGGTGGAGCACTCAAACCATTTTATCCACATTTTACCTCTCCTACTCTTCAATTTGTGTTGTTCCTGCACCATACCAGTCTGAGGGTGCACATACACCATCCTTCTTGCACTGTGGTATGCCCAAACATTTACTAACAGTTCAAGAAGCCGAGAGTAGCAGTTTTTGTCCTGCAACAAGAAGACATAGAAAGATCCAGATTAGGGAAAAGTTTCGAATTTAGATAATTATTAATTTAACAAAAGCCAATAAATTAATAAAGATGGCGTTCTCACTTTCGACATGCTGAGAAAACAGTGTCCACTTGCATTGTGTTCCTCGTACATTTGTGCATCCAATGCATCCACAAACATTCTGTAAACACCACAGCTCTAGTAATCTTGATTTCGTCAACTATGCCTAAGACTAAAAGCTTAATGGACACCTAAAACTGCAATCTCTTATACCTGGAAAACATTACGAACTCAAGGAAGGATCTAGTAGGTAAAGCCCAGCTATGCCTAACAGACCAGGTGTCCCCATCAACTGGCATAGGCGGTAATGCATCCAAATTATGCTGTAAGCCGTACATCTTCTTTAAGGTCTCAGAAAAAGTAAACCTTCAATCAAAAAGGGGGAAAAAATTAGTTGGAATTTCAAATGTAGAACATTATCCTAAGCAAACTTCTTGAACAATAATAAACCGAGGATCATAACTCGTACTTGCAATTTCCAGCATTTATGGCATCACAGAATGACCAAAATTCCTGTCGCAAAGCGTTACGTGGATCCATGTCCATGCGAACCCAAAAGTAGAGTGCATCTCCATGCCTTCGTGCTTGAATAGCATCCAACAATGCACCTTCCGCTATTCTTGATAAGGATTCCTGTTTAAATACCCCAGTATATGATATCAAGGAACCTGTTTTGTACAAGTAAATTGATAAAATAACTCATTTATTGTTTTTCTCTTCCCTATTGTCTATTTAGTGCTGCTGAGATAACAGGAGTTTAATGGATACTAGCCAGCCATGATAAGGAAAAGAAATCACAATCAATGCAGAAAGACAAGAATATCATGTATGAAAATTCTTCTTTTGAATGATCTATATCATTCCTAGTTTTCTAGCCAGAGAGAATTTACTACAAAGATATTGGAGTAAACTTTTGAGAAGAATGAAATTCGAAAGAACACCTTCCTTGCTGTGGCTCTCCAAGATCCGAATCCTATCCAAGAGTTCTTGTGTATACGATCAATCCGGTTTGCAATTGCAAAAAAAGCCCCAAATTCACCAAATACATCCCGGTAGTAGGCATTACTGAGTAATGGAAGACGAGAAGGTGCATCAATATCATCTGCCTCCAGTCTTCGACCTTTGGTGGACTGAAAGGATGCAAATTCATGCATAAAAAAAGAATGAATGCATAGCCAAAATTTTGCACATGAAAAAGAAAGAAAGAAAAGAAACTACTAATGCTTCGTCTGGCAACATTTTCAAATATGAAAAGCATCCAACAAAAAACATTTTGTGTGAATCAAAGCATATGTTTAGTACTTAAGTAAGAGGAATAAGTGCGTCAAAGGAAAAAAAAAATCTGAAATAAGATTTAGGAGTGCCGCAATAACTCACCAAACCAATTCCTCGATAAAGAGAAGTATTATGTAGAAACGGCCAGGTTCCTTTGCCAAAGTAAGGTTCATAAATGCACAGAGGTTGACCTGTTCTTTCAAGCTCCCCTTCATCTCTTTCATGTAAATCACTCTTCAATCGATTGGCCTTTTTGGCATTTCGATATACTTCCTCCCATGTTCCATGAGATTGATCAGTTCTGTCCTTTAACTGCAGTACATATTTTTATACAAAGGATCAAGTTTAAATAGCAAAAAATGCTAAGAACTGCATCAATCCATATTTGATAAAGAACAAAGAATTTTGATGGGAATAAGTATTAAACACCGTACTTATTGTCTCATCATACCTCTTCTTCCTCTCTCTGCTTTTTAGAATTAGCCATCTCAGTTGATTTCTCTTCCTCCCACATGGTGTATAAAAATAGATCATCTTCAAAACTAGCATTAAATTTCTCCTGCGCAGTTTGATTCCATTGTTCCTCATAATGGTCTAAAAATGTGTAGCTTCTTATATTTGTATCCGTGTATGTCAAATTTGATAATGCTTCAAATAAATGCCAATTCCATTTCTCTTTTAATTTGAGAGGGATCTCTGAAACAGCCTTAGGTGGTGTAACTTCCGAAGGGAGTTTGAAAACATATTCAAGAAGTGAAGCATAACCTTCAACACTTTCTGACACCATCAGGTTCCTAGCAGTATCACTTCCTACTGCAGCCACTTTGAGAGCCAAAGGTGATACTTTTCCACCCGATGTTACTTTCAATATGATCCGAGAGAGGACTCTCATATTTTGCTTCGGGAAGAGGTAGCCATTGACCCTGTCCTTTAACTAATATAATCGATAATATAGTTAGTAATAAGAAAAGTAAATGCTACAACTTAAAATCCATACTTAACGAACAATGCTCACAGGTTAAAGAACAATCAGTATAACTAGCTAATAGTCTGAACATGATGAAACTTTTCTTTCTTTTGTAACTAGTTATTCTGGACACTATATAACGCAAAATGACAAGGACAGACACAACACATTAACAATGATACACTACATCCATAGATGGCAGAAAGGGAGATGGCAACTTTAATATATAAAATGTAAAAATAAAAAAGAACAAAGAGTACTTCTACATAAAATTTATTTAATCTATGTTCTCTCCTCATTTTCACTTGTGTAGGTAATTTTGTGTTTTCAAGAAATCATTACAAAGTAGCATACATGTTTCCTGATCATGAAAAGATCGGGAGCAATGATTGGTCTCCTAAGCCGCATAGCTTTGGTCAAAATGCTGGGAAAAGATGGCTCTTCAAGGAAGGATCCATAGATGACAAGATCAGCAGTAACTAGAGCCTTTGCTGTGTCTGTATCAAGAGGGGCATGCTTCACAATGCCAGGTGGATACTTCAAATTTAGAGCTATTGCCTGCGAACAATCGTATTATAAGATGCAAAGCATAAAAGTAACTTTTATAGAGGAGAAAGTATAGTGAGGATTCTGAAGTACCTCAATGGCAGAACTGTAGTTGCTATTAGAATTCCCACTAAGAACAATGATTTTGAGGCAAAAGTCTTTATAAGAGAAGTCCTTTAGTACTGGTACTAAAGCCTGTAGAATGATAGAATGTTCCAGCCACAAACCTCTGTACGAAAATTCACTTCCAACAACTAAGATAACGACATCCTCACGACCATACCCCATAGTGGAACGCAGATATTCCCCCTCTAAGGTCATTAGAGTATCCCTATCTAAGGTCATTAAAGTATCTGCATTCCATACTTCAGTAAGAGAGCTAGGGATAACTAAAAAGTTTCCCACATCAAATGTGGAATAAATCATCTGTACATGCAGAATTAAAGGACTAGAATCAGGTGAAAACTTCCATACTAACTTTATAATGTATAATAAATTAACAATCACACTTTTGTAACCTACTTATAGCTATTATATTTTCTCATCATAAGATGATTATTGTAGGCAATTTTTTGTATTATTGAATCATAATATTGCATGTAGTTGTGTCTGGCATAATAATGACTAAAAGACTTGCAATTTCTTAACAATGTTTAATTGTCTATGAGAAAGAATTCGATCAACAGTTCTTACTGGGAAGACGTAGTTTGGGAAGACAACAACAGTAGAACGGTTGAAAACTCTTTTCCAATCATTCAACAACTCAACTTGTCCATTTGAAGCGTATTTTTCAGAACGACTAGCAAGAGCTCTTTCGTGGATGGTCCATATAAGAGGTAGAGACTTGAAAGGTTCCTGCAGAAAGCTGTAACTTAATCGATGAGGGACTTTCTAGTGGCCTCAACTAATCCGTCTAATTAGCAAACTTGAGTCCTAGTAAGTACACATCCTATCAGTAGGAGGTTATGACTTCTACTTAGTTTTAAGCTTAACTGGGTTTGTAAGTGGATCACTGATCCACGTTTTTTCTTTTTTCTTTTTCTTTTTTGTATTTATTACTTATATTAATATAATATAAAGTTTCTTACCCAAAAAAACATAATAATAATAAGTAAACTGGAATCCTGATAAGTACTGTGGAGAGAATGAGATTAAAAATATTTTTATTGATTTTATTTCTAATACATTATTCTTTATACATTGCTGTTTATATAATACATAAATGAAATCAAAACTAAAAATAAAAAATCTAAAATAATTATTTACAAATCATATTCTCCTCTAATTGATTTATTCTTTTTAAATACTAAATCCTTAATAATTTGAGATTTTCACACTCCTCTCAAGTTAAATCATACATATTAATAATGTTTAACTTGCTAATAGAATTCTCAAAATTTAGACGTGAAAGTCCTTTGATAATGATATTTGCTATTTGTTCTTGTGTGAGAATGTAAATCATGCAAATAATCACATCCTCAACTTTCTCTTTGATAAAATGTCTATCCACTTCGACATATTTGGTTCAATTACGTTGATCTGGATTGAGGGAAATACTGATGGCAATTTTGTTATCACATCAAACTTTTAGTGGAACTTCGGTTTTGACTTGTAATTCTTCTAGAAGTTTCTTCAACCATAGTCCTTCACAAATCCTTTGTACAACTACTCAAAACTCAGTTTCAACACTGTTTCTGATTACTGCATTTTGTTTTTACTTCTCCATGTTACTCAATTTCCCCAAACAAAGATTTAGTATCTAGTGGTAGATCTTCTCTCTTCGATTGAATCCGCCCAATATACATCTAAAAAAAACTTCTATCTTTCTTTCTTTAGTTTTCTTAAAGAAGAGTCATTTTCCTGGGGAATTCTTTAGGTACTTATAGAAGTCTTTGCACAACTTCTAGGTGAACTTCTTTTGAAAAATGTATATATTGACTCACTACACTAATTGCAAATGCAATGTCGGGTATTGTATGCAATAGGTATATGAATTTTCCAACCAATCTCAGAAACCTTTCTCTAAAGGTTTTTTATCATTCTCTCTTTTCTTTCTTGCTTCAAATAGGATGTCACTTGATTTACTGCCGAGCATACTAATTTTCATTAGGAGATCAAAAATATACTTTTGTTGGGAGACACTTGTACCCTTTTTTGACTTGGCAATCTCCATATCCAAAAAGTAACGCATTTACCATAGGTCTCTTACTTCAAATTCAATGACGAGAATCTTCTTTAACTTTACAGTTTCGACTAAATTATCTCCTGTGAGTATTATGTTATCAACACATACAATTAAAATTGTCTTTAATCCATCTTGGAAATGTTTGAAGAACATAATATGATCTGATTGTCCTTGTTGATAATCTTGACCTTTTATCACTTTTGCAAACCTATCAAACCATGCTCTGGGTAATTGTTTAAGTCCGTAGAGAGACTTTATCTAGTTTACATTCCACATTCTTTCTATCTTTTTCACAAAACCCTAGTGGTAATATCATGAAATTTTTTTCGTCTAACATACCATTAAGAATAGCATTCTTTATGTCCACCTATTGAAGGGTTAGTCCAAGTTCACTGATACTGACAATAGAGTATGAATTGTATTTAACTTTACTACTGGTGCAAAGTTCTCTATGTAATCAATACCATAGGTTTGAGTAAATCATTTAACAACCAAACGAGCTTTGTAACGATCAACTATCCCATTGGTCTTATATTTCACAGTAAAGACCCACTTGCACCCAATTGGTTTTTTTTCTCTCTTGATAAATCTACCACATCCCAAGTTCCATTTTTTTTAGAGCTCCCAATTCTTCCATTACTGCTTCTCTCTACTGGAGAATTTCCCATGCTTCATCAATGTGTTTTGGAATTTTGATCCTGTCAAGATTAAAAATAAAAGTATGGAATTTTGGAAACAAAGCATCGTATGATACAAATTTTGATATAAGGTGAAGAGTACAAAACTGATTTTGTTTTTTGAGAGCAATGGGTAAATCATCAGGAGAGGGTTCAAAATTACCTAGGTCTAAAGAAGACTCAAGGTTACTTGGATCAATCACTGGGTTGGATTTTTTTAATATGTCAAGTGTGAATTTCTCCTTGTATTTTGATTTTGGCCTTCTTGAATAAACAAGTATTTCCTTATAAGTTTGTGTGTTTGCATATCCTCATAGGCCTACGTTTCTTTCTGTAAATGGCACACTAGAGTCAAGTGGTGTAACAGACTCAGAATTAATGTTTGGAGTTCTAGTATCAGGAAAGGAGAGGTCGAAGTTGCAAAATTGATTTTCACTCACATTCTTTCCCTAAAGAGACGTTTTATTCTAATATGGTGTGAGATTAAAGAAGGTGACATTAAGGCTAGTGAAAACCCTCTTTGTAGATGGATCATAACACATGCATCTTTTTTGAGTAGGAAAATAGCCAATGAACACACATTTGAGTGCTTTGGGATCTAGTTTGCTTCGATTGTGAGAATGGATGTGTACAAAATCCATACATATGAATACTTTAAGGGAAATGTCCAAAATGAGATGATTGGTAGGAAAATAGGTTTTTAGTTGTTGAATAGGTGTTTCGAAAGAAAAGATACGGCTAGGCATTCTATTTAGGAGATACGTAGATGTTAACACAATATCTCCCCAAAACATTTTTGACATATTGGTGGTAAACATTAAGGCATGTGCAACTTTCAAAAGGAGTTTTTTTGTTCAACGACTCCATTTTGTTGAGGAGTATAAACACAAGAATTTTAGTGGATAATTACATGGTTTTGAAGATAATCTTTAAGGAAGTTATTAACATATTCGGTACCATTATTAATGTATAAGATTTGAATTTATGTTTGGAATTATGTTTAAATCACAGAATGAAAATTAATAAGCACCATTCGAATATCAGTTTTATTTTTTAATAAATAAACCCAAAATACACGAATATAATCATCAATACACTATTTTGTATGAATGCGATTCGGACTTCGACATGGTCTCTATAAATCATTGTGAATCATGGTGAACAACTTAGATGATGTATATTTGGTTTTCGAAAATGAGGTGTGATGATGTTTGAATAGTTCACATATTTCATATTGTAGAACATACACTTCTTTATTTTGAATAAGAGACAAAAATAATTGTTTTAAATACTGAAAATTAGGATTACTCAATCTAAAGTGTCATAATATAAGATCATTGTTCATAGGGATAGATGTACAACTACAATTTGCAATTTGACATTGTTCACTCACATTAACCATCTCAAAGTAATAGTTATTCACTCTTTAGCACTGCCAATTGTCTTCCTCGATAACAGGTCATGAAATATACATGATGAGGAAAAACATTTAGCAAAGCAATTTGAATGAATTGTTAATTTACTAATAAATAATAAATTGCATGGTAACTTTGGGACATGAAGAACTGATTCAAGAGTGATAGAGTCAAAAAACTTAATACTCTCTTTTCCAGCAATGGATGAGAGGGTACCATTTGCAATTATACGAAGAAAAAAAGATTATAATTGTCAATCATGTGATCTAACGCACTAGAATCAATTATCTAGGGAGTTTTATTTGTAATGTGGTACTCAATGCTTTTAAAAAACTACCTTTATGAGCTAGTGAACTAGAGGGAACATAGCTGGGAGACTGACCCGATGTTTGAAATTTGGAAAACATTTTATAAAGTTATTCATTTGTCCTGGGTTGAATGTCCCACTAGAGTTGGATTGCTCGCGTTGAAATTGGTGGTCAATAGTGGCCTGATAAACTCGATTTTTGCAATTTTGTCTTGGTTTCTAATCCAACGATTTTCCATGTAGTTTCCAACATGTGTTTTTTATATCACCATTTTTACGACAACATTCACCACATGCATTTTTTTTTACTCTATCTAGTACCAATTTGAGGCCCACGGGATAGTAGCCCACTCGAACCTGTTATAGCAGGCCCACATAAATTAGGGCCTCTTTATTGGCAATCTGATCCATAGGCCATAGGCCTATTAGAAACACTTAACTCTCCATAACCTATTCTGATATCTGTTGCGCTTCCACGACTCATTCTAATATCTATTGCGCTTCCACGACTCATTCTGATACCTATTGTGCTTCTATGGCCCAAAGCTTGATTCGGTCCAACATCATGCAAGAAAAGGGCAGCCATATTCGCGTCACCAGTCATCACCTTTAGCATAACTTCTCGATATTTCTCCTCTCGGTACGCCTCTGAAAACACTTCTGTCGTCGACGAGAGCGGCTACCAATTAAGGATTCTTTCTCTCATGTCATCAAGGTCCCTGTTAAGCCTAACCAAAAACTCGAATACCTTTTCGTTTTCTAATTTCTTCTTGTATCTCATAGTGTCACCCATGCATTTCCATTCTTCTTCGAGACTCAAATCAAGTTATTGCCACAACGCAACTATTTCCATATAGTACTTCATGACATCGAGGTTCCCCTATTTCATCTGCCATAACTGGGTCTTTATTTCAAAGATTTGGTAAAAAATTTCAGTGTCTTAAGTATGTTTCCCAAACAGTTATCCATATGCCTTTGGCCGTTGGAAGAAAGAGATAAGTTTTTCCTATCGAGGGTTTCATGGAGTGCACAAGCCATGAGATGATCATCGAGTTCTCTAATTTCTATTTTTGAAGAGTGGTTGGATTATCCGAGGTCAGATTTTTTGTCTCACCTATAAGATAACTTAGTTTTCCTTTACCCTCAATTATGGGTTTAATTGATTGTGCCCACTCAAGATAATTATTTCCGTTGAGTTTATCGACGATGAGTTGTATGGAAGGGTTATCAACTCCTCCAGAAGTTGTTGAAAACATCTCCTTTATCTCTTTATTGATGTGATCAAAAGGACACGATTCACTTATATTCCTCCATTGTTGACAAGATTAGAGCAATTTTGCTTTGATACCATGTGGAGACAATGAGATTAAAATTATTTTTATTGATTATATGTATAATACATTATTCTGTATACACTGTTGTTTATATAATACATAAATAAAATTGAAACTGAAAATAAAAAAAAATCTAAAACAATTAATTACAGATCATATTCTCTTCTAATTGATTTATTCTTTTTGAATACATAATCCCTAATAATTTGAGATTTCCACAATTACACATCCTATAACTAACATATTTAGAGAATCGTTATATTCAATCAAAATAACCTAAATAATTAAATCAATTTAAGAGCAAGAAAGTAAGAGAGGAACTATTCCTGGAAAAAAAAAATTAAAATTATAAATTTTACCAGGAAAATATGCCCTTTGCTTGAAGAGAATTTACGAGTATGCCATCATAGCTGCAAAAATCACACACGTTCACACAATAAATCACCAGATAAATGAAATCAAAGTGTTAATATCTTTAAGTTAAGGATCAAAGAAAACCTAATTGAACTAATTAAAGTCGAAGGTGAATAAAATCATGATAACATAAGACTAAATCATGGAGCTACATGTTGGTTTCAACACTTCCAAAAAAGATGCTGACAAAAATTAACTTCAAATTAAAACATGCTTATTATACTCTCTGACTAAATATAATGCAAGAGATGAGAAGCTACACTTTTAAGTATTCCATATTATTGGGGAAAAAAAGAGTTCATATCTATATCCACGAACAAAATTTGCATTAGTAATGAATGTGAATATGAGATTAACCCAAAAAGAAAATGTTCTAACTAAACTGACATGTTACTAATATTGTTTCGACCACAGACAAGAAAATGTAGTAACTAGTAAGTCAAACATCAATAGAGAAACGTATACTTTAGCCAATCAACATTGACCTCCGCCCGATCACAGGTTTGAACAATTTTAACTGGTACACCCAAAAAATCCCAAACCTTGTGTGCAGGTCCATCTTCAAGTGCATAAACCTGCAGCAACAACAATAAGAATAAAAGGTGATGTTAATACAAGCGTAATCACCTACTTTACTATGCCATTTAAATCATAATGTGAAACAAATCTAACCCTAATATAGAATTAGAAGGAATATCAAGTAATAGGCTTGGTTTCTTGACAACTTTTAAACGCATGCGCCAATAGCATTATCTATTTCTAACAGAGTGCACATAATGAAAATCATTTGAATAACTTGAGAACACAATAGGAAAAGAAAATTGTTGAGTAAAATTTAGAATACATAACTCTAAATTTATTAATATTGGATCCAAACTACTTGTATTATACCCATAATAAAAGACACTACAACACCTTTTCAAAGGCAACTCACAAATTGAAGAGAAATGCAAACACTCAAAAAGAAAGCTCTCAACTCTTGCTCAAACTAAGAATACAAAGACTTATTTGTTTTTGATGGGATGATTAAACTAAATGCAACGTAGGCTAGTTATAGTCCTTATCATGCAATCTACACCATACAAATATAAAACTAAGAAATAATTCTACCCACACAAATATTATCTACACATTTCTCTTTTCTACATCCTTCAACCACCCCATTTATTTTCCTACATCTTTCAACTATTCCATTTATTTTTCTACATCCTTCAACCACTTCATTTATTGGATTGGTGTTGATTTTCAACACTCTTCCTCAACATCAACTCACTATTTTTACTGTGCCAAGCTAACGGCGAATCATTTCGAACTTACCAATACTTAAGTTTTTTGTGAACAAGTCCGTAACTTGATCATCTGTCTTGATTTGCCTCATCTCAATTTCTTCTTGCAAAACTTTTTCTCTGATAAAGTGATAGTGCACTTCAACATGCTTAGTTCTTACATGAAAGATTAGATTCTCTGCTAAACGAATTGTCGATTGTCACAGTATAACGGAACTGCAAAATCTATTGGTTGTTGTAGATTATTCATTAGTTGTATCAATCATGTACTCTCTTGAGCTGCCATTGCCGCTGCTCGATACTCAGCTTCAATGGTTGATAATAATACTATCGGCTGTCTCTTGCTACACCAAGAAATTGTTCCAGAACCAAGCTTAAGCACATACCCAGTTGTTGATCTCCTAGTGTCATGATCTCTTGCATAATCAGCATCAAGATAACCAATTAACTTGCCATCCCTACCTTTCTTGTACAAAAGACCATAGTCAATTGAAAACGGAATGATAAATTCTCCCTTGTTCGAAGAATTTCTACCTTTCCTTCATGGGCTTTGACAAACAAGTTGTAATCTACAGGTGTTACTGAATAACCACTTTGTGTTAAAAATTCATCAATCTTACCATACCATGCCCTGGGTGCATGTTTCAATCCATAAAGTGCTTTCCACAACTTACACACATATTCAAGATGATCTTGGCTTTGAAAACCAATTGGTTGGATTATATAGATCTCTCGATCCAACTCTCCATGAAGAAAAGTATTCTTCACATCCATCTGCCATAAATTTCAGTCTTTGTTGGCTACAAGTGTAAATAAAACTCATACAATTGTAAGTTTCACCATCGGACTAAACGTTTCATGATAGTCTAGTCTATACTATTAAGAGAAACCATGAGCTACCAATTGTACCTTATATCTCTCAATTGACCCATTTGGACGATACTTTATCTTGTAAATCCACTTACAAGATATGAGTTTTACATCTCCTGGTTTTCGCACCAGATCCCAAGTTTGATTTTGCTGAAATGCATCGATCTTTTTTTTCATAGCTGTCATCTACTCAAATCTTTGCGATGCTTCTTCGAACGTATTTGGGATTTGGCCTTCGTGTTCTTGTTGACTTACGGAGTTGAGATTGTGGAGTTGATTCTTCCATTTCACTAAAATTACCATGATTGTACTTTAATTGATTAAATAGATTTATATTTGTATGATTTTATCATATTTTTATATAAATTTTTCTTTTCGGAATCATGGGTATTTTTTATTGTTTTTCAGGTATTTTAGTTCAAAAATAACTTAAAGACTCGAAGAAAAAAATATTGGACACAATACATCACAAATATATTGAGAAAATAAATGAGAAAAAGTCAAAAGGAGGAAAAAATTGGTCAAAATGTCAAAAAGGCCAAAATCGAGAGCGCAACCGCCCAACAACGCCAAGAAATACGCTCAGTCCTGCGTGCTCCCGTGCACGCAGTTGCCCAACACGCCGAGTTCCGTGCGTGCACCAGTCCTTCCACGTCGAGTTCTGCGCGCAGCATCCCGCACCGTGCCGCGCGTGCGCCAGTACACTCCTCGTCCAATCCCGCGCGTGCCAGCTACCTATTTGTCTCGCCAACTACCCGTCTGCTGAGATTTTTGCACCCCATACGCGTGCCAACCTATCCAAACGCGTCCAAATTCAAATTTTGAAATATTTTCCCCCATTTTTTGGCCTTTTCCTCATCTATAAAAAGGACCATCTTCTCCCATTCCAAAACACACAAAAAATTTCTGAACTCTTTCTCTCTTTAGAAAGTTTTATTTTTTTATTTTTTTAGTTTTTATTTTTAAAGTTCTTCTCTTTTTGAGATAAACTAGTTATGTTTTTATGAATTTTTAGTTTTTGATTCAATAAGCAGATATGCAAATCCATTTGTAGGTTTTCCAATAATAGAATTAACATCAAATTGTTGTAAGGATTCTTTTAAGGTATTATTTTAATAGATTCTTTACGGTTATCATTTTATGTTTTATTCTTATATATTATATTTAATTTGTTTGTGATTAAATTTAACATGACTGACTGTTTGTAAATATGATATAATTATAACGTTGTTATGCTTGCAAAATATTAAATAGGTAAAATACTTTTATAAAATAAATTGATTTTGTTTTTATTCAGGATTTTATATTAAGGATGTTAGAGAGAAATACATTATTTTTCATTACAAACTTAAATCTGAAAATTAGATTTTAAGATTTAATTATTCGATCTAATTTAGAGTAGTGCTCTTTTATTTGTTGGTACAATCATCCGGTAGTTAGAGTGAAACTATATTTCAAAAGGTTTTTTAAGAACTATTATTCCAAAATGTATTGACGACATATTTTCAATATTGATTTTAAAACTTGAAAGTTAGTACTTGGAAAATTAAATTCTTAGGTTTAATTTGGACACCTTGGATAAAGTCTAATTATTTGACTCCGCCTAAAGCTGTGATTAGATGGTTTGATATTTTCTTAGAAATAAAGCTGAAATTTAATATTTAATTAATTAATAGGCTCCGCCTAAGGATATTAGTTAGTTAATATTAAACAAAGAAATTTGGGCCCTGCCTAAGAATACTTTCATACCTAAAAGAGAAAATCAAAAAATATTAATTTATATATTTAATAACCTAAATAATACGAGTAAGCATAATTAACTTAATTATTGTATCATTAAATACTCCATTGTTATGAATGATAAAATTTACATTATTATTTATTGAATTTATATCTATGTTTATATTTATTTTCATGTTATTAGATTAGGAAACAAATAAACCAAAGTATCGTGACAAGATGTTTATGATTTAATTTTGTTTTTAAGATTTTGAATAATAAATTAAAAATCACATAAATTTCTTCCTTAGATCGGCCTTGGGAGTATACCTATCATTTTCTATAAAATGATTCATACAATTGTGAGAGTTTTACTAATAATAAAACCCCAAAAGGGTCATTTTCGTAAGATTGGTATTTGTAATGCTGGTCTTACGACTTCATTATCATCTATCAATATATGCCAGTTTTCCAAGGATTCTGAGTTATTCTTTGTTCGGTATCATCATCGTTTGGATCTCTGGATTCATCTAAACTTGGTTGGAGTTGAATAATATGCTCCCTCGTCTTTTGTTACAACTTGTCTCCAAATTCTCATGAGTCTGGCAATGCCTCCTTCTCTGAGGACCACCAAGAAGATGCTTCATTAAACACCACATCTCGTGAAGTGTAGCATCTTTCACTTGTTGGATTGCAGCATTTACACCTCTTTCTCTGGCTGTCGTATCCCACAAAGATATATCTAAGAGCTTTCTTGTTTAACTTGCTCTTTAAATGATCAGGAGCAAATACATAACATACACAACCAAATACTCGAAAGTAGCTAACTGTACATTTCATGTTTCACAGTTTCTCTAAAGGTGAAACAAATCCTAACCTTGGTTGAAGAAGTTTGTTGATCACAAAGGCTGCAGTCCTCATCGCTTCAGCCTAAAACCTCTCAGGTACATTCTTTTCATGTAGCATACTCCGACAAATTTCTACAAGATGTCAATTCTTTATCTTCGTTACACCATTTTGTTGTGGCGTGTTGGCACAAGTGTACTGATGACATATTCAGCATTTCCTTAGGTATTGAGAGAACTCGCTTGAGCTATACTCTCTACCGTTGTCTGTGCGCAAGCAACAGATCTTCTTTCCTACTTCTCCTTCAATTGACTCTCTAAACTCTTTAAACTTTGAAAATGTGTCAGATTTTTCTTTCATAAAGAAAACCCACACATACCTTGAGAAGTCATCAATGAATGTCACCATGTAACGTATACCGCCAATTAATGGTTGCTTAATAGGTTCGAATACATCAGAGTGAACTAACTCCAATGGTTCTTTTGTTTTAAACTTTGATTCCTCATATGACAATTGGTGAGCTTTACCATATTGGCATCCTACACAAACTGTGTCTATTCTCATGTCTAGTTGAGAAAGCTCTTTAAGCATCGACTTCTTCACCATCACACTTAGCTTAGAATAGCTAACATGACCTAATCGCATATGTCATAGATCTGTTGTCTCATTTCTTCTTATCATGTCTACATGTGCATATTCTACTGACATCATGTAGACTGATTCCAATCGTTGCCCCTCCATTGTCGATGTTTTTGAGATTTTGAGATCACAATACACCTTCACTCCTCAGGGACCAAACAAGACATAGTAACCCGACGATGTCAATTGAGCCACAGATAACAAGTTTTACAACTTCTGTTTATCACCCGTCATATGATTTGAGCAACCAGAATCGACGATCCAATCATTCTTATAATCAATCTGTTTTGATGTTGACACCGTAAGAACTAATTCTTCTTCCTCTGTAACGAATAGTGCTTCAGCATCCTAACCATCTTCACTATGCTCCTTAGAACTGGAAGTAGCTGTAACATTCACCATCAAATTTTCTAGTTTTACTACGATTCTTTCAAGCTCCCCCCTAAACGAGAGCTTCCATTTCTTTGAGGAATTTTGTTTCCATTTTTTTTAGATCCACTTTCATTGTACCGCTTGAAAGTGTTTCTGTTTTTGTTAGTGTAGAGCGCTTCTTCCTCACTCTTCAGCAAGACTTCTCCTATTTGCTTAACCATAGCTTCTTGACCGGTCAACAAATTCTCAAACTCAACAAGAGATGGTTGTGTCGGCCATCCTTGTATAGCGGTAATAAACCCTCAATATTGAGGTCTCAAACCATGGATAGTTATTCTCTATATCCTGGTTTCCCCAATAGGAGCTTTTGAATCTAAATCTGAAATTTCGAGACATAACGATTTTACCTTGTGAAAGTACTGGAAAATCGTCATGTCACATTGTGCCATCGATAGCAACTCGTTTTCGAAAAGTTGCAGTCTTGTATCATTCTTCTTTGAAAAGTGTATAACAAGAGTGTCTTATGCTTCTTTCGGTGTTTTGGCATCCCGAATGTGCTCCAATATTTCTTCTTCAACTGTGGTCTTTAAAGAAAACATCGTTTTACCTGCTTTAATTTTCCACTTCTGCAAGATGTTGTTTACATCTTCCGCTTCTGGTTGTGTAACTTCGTCACCACCAACAAACAACCTTCCACAAGTATTGACTTTGAAGGTAAAACTCTATACATGTTACCCATGTGTTATAGTTTTTATTGTTGAGCTTCTTGATTCCTCCAACTACTTGAAGGTCACCCATCGTGTCGACAAGACTTCGATTATACCGAACAAACTTAACTAAGAAACTTTTAGAGTATCAAACTCCTCACAACTCAAGTTAGCTCCACTAAGAACAATCCTTAACCGTCCCGCTTTGATACCAATTGTTGAGTAAAATTTAGAATACACAACTCTAAATTTATTAATATTGGATCCAAACAAGTAAACAAACTACTTGTATTATACGTACAATAAAAGACACTATAATACCTTTCAAAGGAAACTCGCATATTGAAGAGAAATACAAATACTCAAAAAGAAAGCTCTCAACTTACACTCAAATTAAGAATACAAAGACTTATTTGTTTTTGATGGGATGATTAAACCAAATGCAAGGTAGACTATTTATAGTACTCACCATGCAATCTATACCACACAAATAGAAAACTAAGAAATAATTCTAACCACACAAATATTATCTACACATTTCTCTTTTTGACATCCTTCAACCACCCCATTTATTTTCCTACATCTTTCAACTACTCCATTTATTTTTCTACATCCTTCAACCAATTCATTTATTGAGTTGGTGATGATTTTCAACAAAAACCATTATGAAGTGTAAACTATTAAGTGATTTCTAGAAATCAACTGTTTTATGAAAGGTGGTTTGGTATGGAACCCATGTCCTAACTTATATGTACAGTACTCTATTTACTTTATTCCCTCCCTTTATTTCACATTTTCCTGCCAACTTGCTATAAATCAATGGCTTTTTGTTTTATAAAGTCAAAGAAGATAGACCTCCATACGAGCAAAGTTCATCTCTTGTTCCCGAGTAATGATTAGATTAGGTGAAATGGTGGAGATAAATAACATAAAGTAATGATTCCTCGCTATGGATTCAGTATAGCTGAGTGAAAACGGTAACATTCTTCTTACCAATGACAATAAGATAAACAGAACAAAACAACATGTGGTCAGTGAGGCCATGACACTAAAGCAACAAGAAAATGTCAACTAGTCTAGACAAAAGCAGCCAATTGCAATTCAAACTTAATCCACAAGCTTGATGAATTACAGCTCATCAATCAACTCCATAGGTCTCAACTGAGTCTTTTTAGTTGAATCTGAGTTTACTACAAAGTGAACTACAGAAGGAGACATTTTCTAACACTTAGGACAAATAAAAGCTGAAAATGTTATCAGAATTCCTGTTCTCAAAGCCTTCATTCTAATTGGATAAAAAAATATGGAAACTTACTAAAATGCCTCCGTAGTAATAGAATTCCATTCCATTTCTTAAAGACAGAAAATAAAGCTAATAACAACCAAGAAAAGATAGAAGCAAATAAACCTCGATCGTAAAGCCTATCTCGTGCAAAGAAGCAGCGACTGTCGCCATTAGTACTTGTTCAGGATTGACTGACATATCCGCGAAAATCTCATAGACAAAAATAAATAAAATCGAATAATTAGCAAACATCAACAGTTAAAAGACAACAATTAGTTCAACAAACCCAAAAAAGAAAAGGAGCAGAATTTAGTCATGCAAAACCCATAATTTAATATTGAAGCATCACACAGAATCCAGAACTACATTAAAGAAAACTTTTTTTTTCCTCTCCCCAAACAGAAAAGTGGACAATGGAGAGAAAATGAGCAATTGGTGGATACTTACCAGTGCAAGCTGGGGATTTCTGTGCCCAAAACGCTGTTTAGTCATGTTAAAAGCATTGTACAGATTCGCCTCTTTGGCTTCTTTCTTGAATTTTTCAAAAACATTTGAAGGCTCAAATCTAATGTCTTCCCCAAAATCCAACAAACCCAACTCCTTTAATAACAAAAAATCCCCATACTTGATTCTCCCATCATTCAATAAGTTTCCTGACTTTCGTACAATCGAACCGGGTAAAAACGTCTGCAAAAGAACCGCAAAGCAGAGAAATACTCCTATACCACAAAAACAGTGTAGGTAAACTAGCTTCTTGGAGTGAAAGAATCTTGAAAAGCTCGATCTTGTTCTATGTAAAAATGGGTTCCTCTCATTTCTACTGCTTGATGCCGGAGACCTAAAGGAGGAGTCTTTCTTGAACGAATACACATTTTCCAAAGAACCCATTTAGCTTCCCATCAAACTATGGCTGTATAGGTTCAATCTTGATTCAATTCCATTAATATCAGTTCAAACAACCATAACCCAGAAAACTACATAACATGTAAACTGATTGCTCAATGGGTTTCTTATAGTATAGAAAGCGTTTTATATTTTCTCTTAACGGTGAATGGGAACAGAGTAAAGCTGTATTCGGATGACAATTCGGATGACAATATGGGAACAGAGTAAAGAGAGAGACGAAAATATTATGGCGACGTGGATTTTCAAAGAGATTTTTACAGATTTTATTAGCGAATTCTTTTTGATTTAATAGTTCAGATATAGTGAGACAATATCATCATTTGCTGGTGAGTTGGGAGCTACAGACCCGGGATCTCCATGTTTTTAGAGTAATTGTCTGTGCAGACAGAAGCACCGTTATATATCACAGTGTGATACTAATAATATTATCACCAAGTCAATTTATTATTTTTACAATAAACTTTTATTGAATAAAATTTATTCAACGATAATAATACTAACAATAATTAATTATAAAAATAAAATAAATAATTTATATATTTATATTATAAAAATATTAGTATCTTAATTTTTTTGATAAATATAATTAAATAATTATGATTAAATTATTTAAAATTAATCTTAAATTTAAATATATATATTTAAGTGGTTTATAACTCTTATAGTTAATATGATAATACGATTATGACCATCCTTGGAAATTTTGTCAAATTACGGAGATTTAAAGTTTACATAATTATTGAGGACATTATTATCGTTGAAGGAAAATTGGAAGAAACAAAGTTTATTTATCAAAAATAACAAAAAAATCAGTATTTATCATTTAAATTATTAATTAAAGATAAGTATTATGATAAATATTATAGGAAAAAATTCTCAAACTAAATTCAATTTCTTTTAATTTTAAAGAAATTATCTAAAAAATAAATAATGATATTTAATGTTAAATTATTTATAATAAAAATTGAGTTAACATATGATATTATATTGATGTTTTATTAATAATATCTATATTATTAGTTAATATCTTATCAAGACATTATTAACCATTTTAAAGTTATTTTTATCTTTTATTATAACATTTTAATTCATTTTCAAAAGTTAAGACTGTCACACCTTTGAAATTTAAACAGAATAAATTAAAAATATTACATTTTTGTTCGATAAAAATATTTGAAATTTTTTTTATTCAATATGTTATTAAGGAATAATACATTCTAATAACATTTTTAATGTCAATTTTACCCAAAATTTCATATGAATGTTTTAATCATAATTATAATACTACAAATTTTTTGTTTAAATAAATAAAATATAATTTTTTTCCTAAAAATATATTAATGCTTCAAAACTTATTATTTGTGTAGTTTTGTTTGCGTCAGTTTTAAAAACATACTACGCAAGAATTCCCATGGAAATATTTTGTGTCGGTTTTTGTAAAAAACCGACTCAAATTTACCTTAGTTTTTCTAAAGAACATAAGCAAAATAAGCTAAAACAAAGAAAAAAGTACTCTGCATCGATTTTTTACAACAACTGTCACAAATATGTTTTAATTATACCCAGAATCCTACCCAACCACACTTTCTCCTCACTTCTATTTTTCCCTCCACCATTTCTCTCCCAATTGTGCCTACCCAAAACCCTACTGCTACAAGCCCAACCTAACCCAGCCCCCATTGCCGGACCTGTAATGACTCTACCATCTCTTCTAGTAGTAGGTATTTTCCATGTGCTCTCTCTCTTTCTTATTTTCTTGATTTTTTGGTTACCAAACATTAATATTAAACTCAAATAATATTTTATATCACTTATATAAAAAATTATTATTACTATTATATTCTAGGTTATTTTATTAAATATATTAATATTTTTATTAGTTTAAATTTATGATTTTTTGTAGTGTGGTCTTTCTCCTCCATTTGAGAAAATTTGGTTTATTTTACGTTGCTTCTTATCTAAATCTATTGGTTTCTTCATTATTTGTAACAGTTCTGTACTTGGGGGGTTGGAATCTCGCTATTCCATATCTATTTGTTTCTGATCTTTTTGAAATAAACACAAACTATGGAGTTTTTAGAGCAACTATTGGTATCTTTATTACATTAGCTAAAACTTATTTGTTCTTGTTTATTTCTATCGCAACAAGATGGATATTGTAGAATTAATCAAATAGATATATCTTTATAACAATTCAAGTAGTTTTTATTTTTTTATTAATTTTATAATAATATTAACACATGAAATTTATGTATAATTTTTTTACATTTTTAATAAATAAATCTTATGAATATGTTTTGTATTCATTGTTGTTACTTTATACTTTAAAATTACTATATAATAATATGATAATATGTATGTATATTGTTAGTGTACTAAGTATATAAAATTTAGCTCTTTTATTGAAATAATAAATTATTATAATTGATATTTGTTTATCATATATATATATATATATATATAATATCATTTTTATATTGAAATGTGACCACACTTATTTGGAATAGATAAATTTTGGATACTTGCTTAAAAAGAAGTTGATATTTTCATGGAATTCATTTGTAAAAATGTGAATAGTGGGGATGTGATTTATAACTTGTGTTAATTAAGTGTAACAATTTGAAAATTCTCATAGGAAGGACATAAAGGATCATCTAGTTTGTAAGGATATTTTAACAATTTATGATAATTGACTTTTTCTTAGAGAAGAGAGGGAAATAGGTGATAATAATGAAACGTTCTATCGATCAAGAAGGGCAACAATATCTGATGTTAACGTTGATATGCATGAAAAAATAGATGCAATAGTACATGTTGTGGAAGATAAGTTTGTTGACAATTCTGAAGTATTTAAGACAATATTGGAAGATGTAAAAAAGTCGTTTGAACATTATACACAAAACACTAAGTTTGCTACATTAAAAAATATGTATACTGTCAAGGAAAACATGGGATATTTGAATAATAAACTTACCAAATTGTTGAAGGTATAGTTATTAACTTGCTACATGATGAAATGAATTGCTTTCATCCATGTATGAAATTAAGAGAACTTTAAATCATTTTGGCATAGAATATGTGAAGATTCATGCATGCCTAAACAATTGTACTCTTTATAAAAAGGAATATATGGATGCATCAAGTTGTTTCATTTGTGGTGATTTAAGATGAAAGATGACTTCTAATGAGACAAATGTAAAGAAAGGTATGACAGCAAAGGATTTATAGCACTTCCTACCAATTCCTCCTTTTCGAAGAATGTATAAGAGCGAGGAGACATCAAAAATATTTACATGACATGCAAAGAATAGATCGAATGATAGTTTTTTATGTCATCCTTATGACTCCCCATCTTGGGAAGTAGTTAATGACATGATATCTGAATTTGTAAATGAACATAGAAATTTTTGACTTGTTATAACTACTCATGGAATTAATCCACATAATTTCCTAAGCAATAGCTATAGTTGTTGGCCAATTATTATGGCCACCTATAATATTTCTCCTTAGATTTGCATGATTTCTATTTTATGATGTTAACTTTGTTGATATTGGTTCCAAAACAACTTCATTTGGATATTGATGTGTATTTGAAGCCTTTAATAAATGACCATAGACCTCGTGAAATGAAGGCATCAAAGTGTATGATTCTTACATAGAAGAGTATTTCATATTAAGATGAATGTTTTTATGGACAATTAATGACTTTTTAGCATACGATGATTGATGCTTGTAAAAGTTAATTAGTTTTCAATGATATTATTGGTTTACCTAACAATTACACTAAAAACTTGATATGTCAAAATTAGGCATATAAATTTTGTATAATTTATATAATAGCTCTCAAATGAATGAATCACTCATAGAAAATAATAAGAAAACACAAGGTAAAGTTTGTTCCTTTGAAGTTGAAGCTGATTAATCTTGTACTCCATTGTTGATCGTTTTTATTCCCTTCTTCTTACATAGAGAATATTTGAAGATGGGTGACATACTTGTTTGCTAAAAGACAAAAGCTACTTTTGGCTACTTTATGCAGAGTAAATCAATTCTTATATCACCAAACTTTAAGAGTTATTACGTATATTATTGAACTTTTATTTATTAATTTTATGTCATCAAATTTTGTATTTGCAAAAAATATACAATCGGTGTTAATGTTTAAAAAGGATGTAAGTTTTATGAGTATTGATGATATTCGTAAACAAAACATCTGAATGAAATTATAGTTTTTAAGTGAGTCTTTCAAGAATATTTTCAAGCTAAAAAAACTGTCGAGCTCCAACCTAAGCATCTCTGGTTTATCTTTATTCTTATGCATGTTAGATTTCGTATTAAACACATAGAAATATTTTGAATTTGGGCTAGTCGATCGATCGAGACATGTTTAAAACAATCCAGAATCGATCTACTCAGATTAAAAAGTCCCTTAATTAATTCTTCATTTGAGTATATCAATCGAGTTATTAATGGTTGATTGATCGAGCACTAGATAGATCGAAAAAATGAATAGATTGATTTACCTATCTCAAGATTTATTTATTTAATACTTTAGATCGATCGAGTATTGATTAGATTGATCGAACTTCTTAGGTCTATCGATCGAGTTCAACTTAGATCGATTAAGTAGCTAGGATTTAAACTTTAACCTAATTTTTACTCGAGCCAAATATTTTAATTACTATTTTATTCCTATTATTTACTATTCTATAAATTGTTTAATATACAGAATTGTAATTGAACTTTAACCTAGCACTAGGGCTTCAATCTTTCCTATATAAAGAACCTAATGCTCCATATTTTACTTAACCTAACTTAAATCAACTTTTGCATTCGAAGCTCTCTCTAAATCTACTTTGCAAAAACTATTTTAGTAGGTTTTTTCATTAGTTAATTTATCAATAATTTTATAGTTATGTTTGATTGATTAATACGCCTACAATATTTATGATATTATACTTTAACATCTATCTTAGTATTGTTAGTGATTTTTATTTATCTATTATTCTATTAAATCATCTAGATATGATTTTTCATTATTGAATCTACTTTAGGATACACATTGTACTTATGTTATTGAGCTAACTTTTTAATTGCCAACTGAACGAGTTCTATAACTCGTGTGACTTGAGTTTGTCGGAATGTTGGTCCTGATTTGAACACCTTACTAGTAGAGACTATGAAAGAAAACAGAGGTTTGTAAGTAAGTTATATTGGGGCATTAATTGGGTAGTTTGAGTTCTAGCCTTCTAATCGAATGTTATTTTCATAGTGGATAGTTATGTGATCTAGTGGACTGATGATTTTCCTCTTAGGTTATTATTATAATCTAGGTTGTTTCTACCTAAAACTCTCATGTATTATTTTGTTTTTCATATTATTTTGTTTACACGTGATTGCATTTTTGGGTATCTGCAAAAAATTTAATTTATTATATATTCTACTAATTGTTTGTTCACCCACCTCAAGCTAATTAGATCCGTAGCTAAATAAACTTTTAGAGGGTTTATGGATGAAGTGTGTATGTCCCTAAAAACCCTCTAATAAGATCACACTAATACCCTTTCCCACCCCTCCATGAAGATCCATCCATGACTAACAACCCCTAACCACTGAAAGACCCACCTTTATTGACACACCACAGCCAGCAAAAACCTGATCATAAAACACCCTTTAAATCCTAAATTATATATATATTGTTTTACCATTTTGTTAAGCGTGTGTAACTGAAAAGCTAAAATGGAAGAAACTTAATTGATTATTTTCAAGAAAAAACTATGGTGTTACATTATTAATATATATTTTATTTTTACTTTTTTCATTGTTGGAGCTAATTATCAATTTTTGGCATGGTTATAAGCTACAATTGGAACATCGAGTACAATATCATGTTATTTTTATGTAGTGATCTACGTCTCTATATTTGTTACATAAAGCATTTGTATGGAAGGAAATTAAGAATTGCGTGGGGAATCACCCTATAAATTAAGAGTACAAGGTCGGTACTTTGGATAAAATCACACGAGAATATTGCCACTTTAAGGTTGAAGGCTATTGTCATTCTTAAATGTTGGATTGTGAAGCATCCATCATTTTATGACCTTGTAACAAAGTAAAAAATCATTTCATTGCTCTTTATTTGCGAGTGATTCAGGATTTAAAGGGTGTTTTATGATCAAGTTTTCACTAATCGGGGTGTGTTGATAAGATTGGATCGATTGGGATGGGTCTTCGGTGACTGAGGGTTGTTACTCGAGAGTGTGTGTCTGTAGGGGGGTTGGAAAGAGTATGAGTGTGATCTAATTTGAGGAGTATTTAGGGATTTAGATACATCAATCGTTAACTCTCATTAAACATTAATACCGGTGGTATATTTATCATATATACAAAATTTGATGATATGAAAGTAACAAATGAAAATTTAATTGTATATTTGTAACAATCTTCAAAACTTGATTGTATAAAAATCTATTTACTCTTTAATTTATTGGCTAGGTTGGGGTGAATGGACTTTTTGATTGGAACATTTTTATTGCAATTTGCGCTTTAAATTTTGATTGGGCTTTTTACTTATATACCTTCTTCTATTTTTCCATATAACTCAAAGAAAAAGTTTGAAGTATTATTTAATTATAGAAATATAATGCAAATAAGGGTTATTACTCACATAAAATTAAGAAAATTTAATTATTAACTTAAAAATCAAATCCTAAAATGTCACAAATAAAACAAATAGGGTTTTTAAATATTTTCACATAAAAATAAAATAACATAAAAGGATAAGAAAATAGCAAAAAGTATAATTTTTTTAGATTAATAAAAAAACATGTGATTATTGGATTATTCTTGCAACTAGATTAGAATTAAATTTATCATGTCACGATCAATTCAATTTTTAAATCCTAAATTTATTATATAACTTTAAGATTTTTTTTTGTTTTTCACAATTTTAGTTTTAAAAATTTAAGTTTCCCTAAAATTTTATATTTTTTCTTACTTTGTAATTGATTAACAACATGGTAATTAGTCAATCTAATTCATGAACAACCTAAAATTATGACTATTAGATTTAATTCATTTGTTACATTATAATAAAAAAAATAATAACTAAATTAGATGAAATTGACATCGTTAATAATTTCTAACATAAGTAATTATTTTCAATTGTAATAAAAATTACAACTTATTGCTTCAATTACAAATATTAACAATTTCATATAAACTTCATAATCTAGCAATAAATAAAAATAAATATCGAACTAATTATACACCTAATTCAATAATTAACATGCCTTAACACTTAAACATAAAACTAAACATATCAATAAATTAATAATTGAAACATTATTCAAATAATAACATAATTCATATTAAATCATAATTTAGGGTTTGGAATTATACATAATCATAATGAATTGTTTAATTAGACATAACATTCAATACATACAAAAAAATACAATTCATAATTATAAAAAAGGAAGATAATCTTATTTTTTTAATAAGAAAGTAAAGCCAAATCAATTAGATGCATTAATCTTTAAAGTTGTTCTTGAATTTCTCTTCTAAAGTTCTTCAACATGTTCAAATAATTTTTTTAAATTATCTCTCTAAATTTTCTAAATTCTTCTCATTATTTCCTTCTAAATAGATATTTTATAAGTATTTATATGAATTTAAATTGGGTTTTATAGTCATATTAAGTTAGGACCGTTAAAAGAAATCAAATGGATGCTTCTTAGCATGCCACGTGTCAAATTTGGATCAATGTGTGAACAATGCAAATAACACGACATACTAGATTGAAGTGGCTAACGACCAAACGACATGTCATTCGGTTAGAGGTTGAGGGGATAGTCCAAACGACACATGTTTTGGCACACATCTGGTAGAACGACTCGATAGCTAGGCGTTATTCAACGTGGTCCTTCAAAACAACATCATGCTAGGGGCTTCTTTGCTAAGTAAACCCACGGCCTGTCTAAGTACATCCACATCTCGTTCTAAGTGTATTCAACTATCAAATAAAATTAATTAAAAATCTATAAAAAATTTTAAAAATTCAAATTTTATCATAAAATATAAAATAAACAATTGTAACAAATAAGAACAATATAATAAGTGTAAATATGGATGAATTAATAAAAAAAATATTTATAAATTATCATTTATCAAATCTCATAAAAACATTTCCATTAAAAATATGCTACCATGTATTCACACTAACTTTAATAGTTATAATCACTTATAAATTTTTCTCCAAATTTTATAAAGTTTGAAATTATAACTTAAAGTAACTTTTTCAAAAAACTAAAAAACTAACCAACTTGGCAATCTTCGTCGATTGTGTTAGAGTATAGTATGACTTGAGTCAATCTTTGACCGACACCTATTCTATGCAGATCTTAACTACTTTTGAAAAGCCAACCCTTACACTTTACATGTGATTCTCCTCAAAGGCTTTGCTTTGTTTTAGATCGTCTTGTTTTCTCAACGTGATCCTCTACGATTACTTGCTTGCTTTTAATAGTGATCTTCTTCGAACACTTATTTGTTAGTCTTGGATCATCCTACTCTAATATCAAATCATTGAGTTGAAAATCACACGTATAAAAGTCAAATATTTTAATAAATTAATATTACATTAATATTAAATAATATTAACACTTATATAGTACACTTAACCTCCCGTTAACTCATATACTATTTCACTTATGCTCTCTAACTCATACTTAATAAGCAAAGTACCTTGTATTTATCTACAAACTTGAGTAGCCATCTTAATCGTATTCTAGACATTTTACAAAAATTGAAACACACGTATATTTTAATACATGATTCCCAAGATATTAATTATGACTTTTCTAGATAGGATTATTCTGGATCAATGTTACTAGAATAATTAATACAGAAGACTCTAGAAAGGTGAGAGATTTGGTGATGTTATTATTATTAATTAGATTTGTAATAGGAAAAAGTGCTTCGTAATTTTATTAGCCCAAATAAAATATTTATAGATATTTAATCAGTAGAAATATAAAATATATTTATATTGAAGAGAATATTAAATAATTAAAATAAGTTAAAAATAGAATTGAAAAATCAAAAAAGGACATTTTAATTTCCATTCATAATAATAATGAAAGATTACATATGTGTATTTATAGCGATAAAATATTAAAATCCTAATCCTAATAAGGAAACATAATAGTAATTATTTAATATCTTAATTATAATGATATTAAATATTTAATTTTTTAATTTTTTTTCGTCAAATTGAATCTTAAAAATGCTTATTAAAGTCTTTCCAAAGAGTATAGAAGTAATCAATAAATCAACTAAAAATAACTGATAATAATAAGATGTATTTTTTTTTTTATGACTTTAACCTTAATTAAAATTGTAAACTACATGTAGTAATAAGTCTTTAAGAGTTCCTTTACATATAGAAAGCAACAAAAGATGCTATCCATAGGCTAAATAACAATAAAACTAGACATAACAGACAAGTGGTGGAGTATTGCTGATAAAGCGAGGTAAAAACATACTGAAAAAAGTTTCCTAAAAATAAGGATAGTCAACAGGGTAAGAATCTAACAAACCAAACCAAAGTTAACATAAGTTGCTATCACCATATGTAAAAAAAAGACATATTCTAATTCTCTCCTTAGAGTATAAATATCAAACATAATCAACTTAAATAACGAGATATAAAAAAATCTTCTCATAATAAAACCATTCATAAGATAATAGAAATAAAATTCAAATTCTATCGAGTATAAAATGATAACCATAATTAATCAGATATAAATATATAATCAAAAAAAATTTCGATTAATCAAATAATAACCTCAATTAGTACTTATTACACACGTAATAACATCAACAAAGTACTCAAATAAATCAGATCTCACAACAGTAAAATTGAACTAAATCGTAGAAAAACTAACAACATTGTCATAGAATGAGCAAAGTGCTAGATAAAAGACGACAACACACAAAATTTCTCTGTCGTCAAATCATCTCATAGTATCTAAATAACCAATCAGTACAAAACACCCTATCAATCCAAAAATAACAATATTAAATCACTCATCGCAAATAAAGACCAGCTCTATGATAAGAACTTGTATGCACAATTTATACCTCTTTACTAACACACTTTTGAATCTATAGCAATTGCCAGAAGAAAAACCTAAATAACAAAAAGAACCATAAATACTAAAATAATTAGTCCAAATATCAAAGAAGTCCAATATACATCAGAACCATGGCCCGATAGGAATCATGGGCTTTGACTCAATAAGTCTAGTAATATCAGCATGTTACAAGAATTTTCAAGGCAATTCGAGAGTAGTAACTATCAAACTGTCACCTGGACGAAAAAGGGTTAGGAACTCCGCAGCAATGACCAGGTATGGAGTCAACCGGTGATTGGTGGCTAGAGTTTATCATAAACTGTGGCAGCACAGGGAATAGGTGGCGTCGACGATTACAAATCTGCAGAAGGGGACCATCGGCGCTGTAAAAAAAAGACAACGCGATGGTTGCAAAGAGAGGAGCGGTGGATGTTGTTGTATAGCTCCTTAGTGAGAAAATTGGAAAAGTCCTACATTGGTTAAAAATAAAGATGAATGTTGTATTTTGGGCTATAAATAAAGCCCTTCTCCACCATTTGTAAACATCCCCAAATTTGTAAATCTTCCTCCCTTTTGTAAGGCTAATTGATTAGCTCAATTTTGCCCAATTAGTTGTAATTTTAGAGTTCATCTATTTGGAGATCGTGAAAGTGGTCAATGACGCCCGACGATTTAGGTAACATTTAAACCGAACCTCGTTAAATTTATGGTGTTTTTATTTTTTCTGTTTTAATATTTCTGCTTTAATATCTGCTTTATTTTATTTTAGCATTATATTTCCAATAACATTATTTTGTCGGGTTAGTTTGAGTTCTATTTATTTAAATCATAAGTGAATAGTAACTACTTAGAATATGAAAAATATACCTTATTTTTCCAACAATTGGTATCAAAGTCGAAGGTTTTTACCTAGACATTTGTTTGTATTCCGTTTGTTTGCTATTGGAATATAGTTGCTAGTTGTTATGATTTGAAGAAATGGTGGAAGAAAAAATTTCTTTCAAACAAAGGCCAATCATCCACATCAGGTAGAACTATAGTGATGAATGCTAGGTTCGAGGTGGAAAAGTTTGATAGAACTGGTCATTTCGGCATGTGGTAAGGCGAAGTTCTAGATTCTCTATTTCAACAAGGTCTAGACATCGCCATTGAAGAAAAGAAACCAGATGGAGTAGATGAAGTCGAGTGGAAAAATATCAATTGATTATCATGTGGTACAATGCGTTCGTGTCTCTCAAGAGAACAAAAATACACATTCATGAAGGAGACATCCGCAAATAAGTTGTGGAAGGCGTTGGAGAACAAGTTCATGAAGAAGAGTGGATAGAATCAGCTCTATTTGAAGAAGAAGTTGTTTCGTTTTGAATACCTTCCAGGTACCACAATAAATGACCACATTACTGTTTTTAATCGATTAGTAGAAGATTTGTTAAATATGGATGAAACTTTTAAAGATGAAGATTTAGCCTTGATTTTGTTAGCTTTCCTTCCTGATGAGTTTGATCACCTTATTACAAGCTTACTCATTTGGAAGGATAAAACATATTTTGAGGAAGTTTGCACTGCTTTTTATAGTTATGAAATTAGAAAGAAAGATATAAAAAAAGAAAGTAGGAATGAAGCAGCAGAGGCACTGTCTGTAAGAGGATGTCCGCAAACACAACAGAAAGGAAGGAGAGGTAGATCTCTGTCAAAAGGAAGACTTGGTAAAGATTAATATACCTTTTGTCATGAAAAAGGCCATTGGAAGAAAAAAAATTTAGAAGCTGTAGAAGAAAGGAAAAGTTGTGCCGTTTGATGCATGCGTAGCTGAAAGCAATTCAAATTCAAATTTTGCATTGGTCTGTTCGTCAACAGTAACCCATCCTGGTGATTGGGTTTTTTATTCAGCATGTACCTTCCATATGTCTTCTAATAAGGAGTGGTTCTTTAACTTTGAAGAACTAGATGGTGGAGTTGTTTTCATGGGTAATGACTATCCATGCAAAGTTTCAGGGATCAGTACAATTCGTTTGAAGAATCAAGATGGTTTAACCAAGGTCTTGATGGATGTTCATTATGTTTTAGATATGAAGAAAAATCTTATTGTTGTGGGAGTCTTAGAATCAAAAGGCTTTACTGTGACCATACAAAATAAGGCATTAAATGTTACTTCTAGAGCACTTATGGCAATGAAAGGTGTTCAGAAGAATAACTTGTACTACTACCTTGATAGTACGGTTATAAGGATAACATCAGCAGTAGTTTTAGAGGATGAAAGAGATTCAAAAACTACCAAGATGTGGCATATGCATTTGGGACATGCTGGTGAAATTTTTTTACAGATTCTGGTAAAGTAAGGCCTATTAAAAGGTGCAAGAACCTATAAGTTGGAATTCTGTGAGCATTGTGTATTGGGGAAGCAAAAAAGAGTAAGCTTTGACATTGCTCTCCATAATATAAAGGGCATTTTGGATTACATCCATACTGATTTATGGGGGTCAACAAGAACTCCATCAATGAGGCGCAAACATTATTATGTCACTTTCGTTGATGACTTCTCCAAAAGAGTTTGGGTGTATCTCATGAAGAAGAAGAATGAAGTGCTGGGAATTTTTATCAAGTGGAAGAAGATGATCAAGACTCAGACTGATAGAAAGATCAAGCATCTGAGGTCTGATAATGGCATTGAGTATACAAACGATCCATTTATGAAAGTTTGTGAAGAAGAAGGGATAGTGTGACACTTCACTATTCAAAAAACACCATATCAGAATGGAGTTACAGAACATATGAATCGGACTTTACTGAAGAAGGTTCGGTGTATGTTGTCAAATGTTGGGTTAGGTAAGTAGTATTGGGTTGAGGTTGTGACATATGCATGTCATCTCGTCAACCGTCTACCATCGTCTGCTCTTGAAGGCAAAATGCCTATAGAGGTATGGTCTGAAAAACCTACTAGAGATTACGATTTCTTACATGTGTTTGGTTCTATTACATACTACCATGTAACGGAATCAAAGTTGGATCCAAGAGCTAAGAAAGCTATTTTTTTTTGGGATCCCTTCTGGTTCTAAGGGATATCGACTATGGTGCCTTGAAACGAAAAAGATAATCTTCAGTAGAGATGTTACCTTTGATGAATCTACCTTGCTGAGAAAGGTAACTAAGAAGATTGATGACACTTTGGAGCAAGTGGAGAAAACTCTAAAACATGTGGAGTTTGAAAGCAGAATTGTTAATCCAGTTAGTGAAGATAAGATAGAAGCTGATCCTCTATTGATAAAAGATGAATCATATGAAGAGGTTTTAACCCAAGAACCTTCACAGCAACAAGAATAAACTATAGTTTATAGGCCACGATGAAAAAATGTCAAGGTGCATGCTCGATACAAAGATTTTGAAGACCTATCTGCTCAGTTTAAGAACACGGTAGCCTGTGTACTTTTAGTTGTGCATGATGATGTTCATTCCATATATAAAGAAGCAATTAGAAGCCTTGAAGTTGAAAGATGGAAGGAAGCCATGGATGAAGAACTCTGTCCTTTCAGAAGAATAAGACATGGAAGTTGACACAACTATCTAAGGGCAAGAAAGCAATTGGCTGAAAATGGGTGTTTGCAAAGAAAGAAGGATTTCCTAACAAAGATGGTGTTTGCTACAAGGCAAGGTTGGTGGCTAAGGGCTATGCTCAGAAGGAGGGAATCAATTATATTGAGGTATTTTCTCCAGTTGTAAAACATTCCTCCATTAGAATTTTATTGGCCTTGGTAGCACAGTTGGATTTAGAACTAATTCAACTTAATGTGAAAACCGCGTTTGTACACGGTGACTTAGAAGAGGAAATCTATATGTCCCAGTCAGAAGGGTTTAATGTTGTTGGTAAAGAGAATTGGGTTTGTAAGTTGAACAAATCATTGTATGGATTGAAGCAATCTCTGAGGTAGTGGTACAAACGATTCGATCAGTTTATGTTACAACAGAAGTATATGAGAAGTACACATGATCATTGTGTGTATTTTCACAAGCTATAAGATGAGTTTTTCATCTATCTCTTATTGTACGTCGATGATATGTTGATTGTATCGATGAGCCAAGCAGAAATCGAGAAGTTGAAGGCTCAACTAAGTTAGAAGTTTGTGATGAAATATTTGGGAGAAGCTAAGAAGATTCTCAGTATGGAGATAAGAAGAGACATGAATAAATGGAAGCTTAGTTTGACCCAGAATCAATATTTGAAGAAGGTACTACAATGTTTTGGTATGAATGAATAGACAAAACCTATAAGTACTCTGCTTGTTCCTCAATTCAAACTCAGTACTCAATTATCTCCTAAGAATGATGCAGAATGAGAATACATGGCAAAGGTACCGTATGAAAATGTAGTTGGTAGCTTGATGTATGCAATGGTGTGTATAAGACCTGATATTTCACATGCGATTGATGTTGTAAGCAGGTACATGCATGATCCTGGTAAATGACATTGGTTGGTTGTGAAATGGATTGTACAGTATATTCTAAATACTGTAGATGTTGGTTTAGTATTTCAGTAGGATAATATTGTTGGTCAATATGCAGTCGAATATTGTGATTCCAATTATGTAGGAGATTTAGATAAGCGTCGGTCAACTACTAGTTATGTGTTTACTCTTGCTAGAGCACCAGTCAGTTGGAAGTCTACCTTGTAGTCCACAGTTGCTTTGTCTACTACAAAGGCAGAGTATATGGTAGTTATAGAGGCTGTAAAGGAAGCTATTTGGTTACGAGGTTTGCTTGAAGACTTGAGAATTGGTCAAAAACATATTAAGGTGTTTTGTGACAATCAGAGTGCTATTCATTTAGCAAAGAACCAAGTCTACCATGCATATACAAAGCACATTGATGTTTGTTATCATTTCGTGCGAGAGGTTATTGAAGAAGGTGGAATACTAGTTTAGAAGATCAGTACTATAGAGAATCCCGCAGATATGATGACCAAGGTGGTAACAACAATCAAGTTCAAACATTGTCTGAACTTGATTAACATCCTGTAAATTTGATTGCCACTAACGTCGCTGATTTAGTGATTAAAGAAAACATTTGAGAATCACTAAGTCGTTAAGGTGGAGATTTGTTGTATAGGTCCTTAGTGAGCAAATTGGAAAAGGCCTACATTGGTTAGGAATGAAGATGGATGTTGTATTTTGGGCTATAAATAAAGCCCTCCTCCACCATTTGTAAGCATCCCAAAATTTGTAAATCTTCCTCTCTTTTGTAAAGGTAATTGATTAGCTCAATTTTGCTCAATTAGTTGTAATTTTAGAGTTCATCAATTTGGAGATAGTGGAAGTGGTCAACGAAGCCCGAGGACTTAGGTAATATTTAAACCAAACCTTGTTAAATTTATGGTGTTTTTATTTTTTCTGTTTTAATATTTCTGTTTCAATATCTGTTTTAGTTTATTTTAGCATTATATTTCCAATAACATTATTTTGTCGGATTAGTTTAAGTTCTATTTATTTAAATCATTAGTAAATATTAACTACTTAGAATAGGAAAAATATACCTCATTTTCCCAACAGATGTCGTCCGTGCAGGGTTGGTCTAGTTTCGCAGTTGAATTTGGGTTTGCGACGGCTCTTCTTACTGAATATGCTAAGTGAATGTGGGATCTTGGTTCTGACTTGCTAGCGATGGTGAAAGTGGTGAATGGGCTCATGATGGTTGGGTTGACGTTTGGATGTCGTGATGGTTCAAAAATAAAACTGGCGGCACTATCGAGAAGAAAGAGAAAATAGTAGAGTAGTGCCAGAAAAGGTTACAACATCGCTGGTTAGAAAGACGGTTTAGATTGGGTATAATAACATCGGCGAAGACAATGCAAAATATAGCTATCGAAAGTGGGAACTGGCTTGCGATGATTGGAACGGTGTTGATTGGTGGAGTCCCTTGGCTGGCGGTTGAAACACTCTAGGTAGCAGCGTTTTGATTAGGTTAGGTTTTCTTTTCTTTTCTTTTTTCTTCACAAAGTTAATCTATTTTTTTAATAAAAAGGGCATAAATAGGGGTGAACCTGGTTTAGAAAATAGATTAAAAATGTTCAAAAATATCTACGTAGTAATATAAAATAAGTTTATACAAAAACAAATATTAAAATATCAAAATAGATTAAGAAGTTAACTATAAAATTAGAAAAAGATATTTTAATTTTCATTCATAATAATACTAAAAGATTACATATATATTTATATAGATAAAATATTAAAATTTTAATCCTAATAAGAAAAAAAAATAATTTAATATTTTAATTATAATAATATTAAATATCTAATATTTTAATTTAATCCTACTTAATGAATGATAATAAATATAAATATTTACATAATAATAATAATAATAATAAATAAATATCTAAGAATAAATGTACATTTTAATTCCTCATTAAATTAGAGCATAGATATCACACATGTTAAATTTGGATAATGATGTATGGAAAAAACTTAATGTAATAACATGAGTTATAATATCACTCAATTGATTAACATCATCATTCAAAATGTATTTGATAAAGTTTCTGTCAAGTTCGATGTGTTTAGTTCGACCATGTTGTATTTGATTATTTACAATTTCAATTGTTACAGTATTATCACATAATAAAATCATAGACTCCTTAGGATCAAAACCAAATTTATTCGACAAAATCTTTAACCAAAAAATCTTAATAAATCATGAAAAGGAGCATGATACTTGGCTTTTGTGCTGGACAATGATATCACGTTATGTTTCTTACTCATTCAAGTTACCAAATTTCCTCAAATAAATGTAAGATACCATGAAATAGACTTTCTATCCATTTCATAACATGTAAAGTTAGAGTGAGTGTAACTCGTAATGTGTAGATGTCTATGTTTCAAGAATAAAATATCCTTACTTAGGGAGGACTTTATATAGACCAAAATTCAATTCATAGCTTCCATATGCTTGTCACTTAGATTATACATGATTTGATTTACCACATTAATAGCATAGCATAAATTAGGTCGAGTATAAGTTAAGGAAATCAATTTTCTTACTAATTTTTGATATCTTCCTTCATTAATTGAAATCTGATCAAAATAAATAGTTAAATTGTGATTCACCTGAATAGGTGTGTCTACAGTAGTACAAGTAGAATTATTATTTTTAATAAAAAGATCTAGTATATATTTTCGTTGAGAGAAAAATAGTATTTGCTTAGATTTAGAAACTTCAATTTTAAAGAAATATTTTAGATTTTGTAGATCTTTCATTTCAAATTCTTTTAGCAAGTAACAACGTAATCTTTCTATCTTGCCAATATTATTACACGTAACATTCATATCATCGTCATAAGCCAACAATAGGGTAATATCATCAACATAAACCAACAATAGGGTAATATCATCACTTTTTTTCATAGAAAAGAGTATAATCTACCTAGGCTTTTTTAAAACCATATTCATTCATTGCTTAGCTCAACTTATCAAACCATGCCCTGGGTGATTCAACCTCAACAGAGCTTTCTTCATCCTACACACCTTTCCATCTTTAGTTAGGAACTTGGGAGGAGGATCCATATACACCTCCTCTGACAGTTCTCCATGGAGAATTGTATTCTTTACATCAAATTGAAGTAATTGCCAGCCTAGATTCATAGCAATAGAAAGTATAATTTGAACATTTTTCATCTCGACTACAGGAGAAAATATTTCTTGATAGTCAATCCCATAAGTTTGAGCATATCTATTAGCCACTACTCTGGCCTTGTTCCTTTCCCATGTTCCATTGGAATGAAACTTGATAGTGAATACCCACCTACAACCCACAGTTTTCTTCCCCTTTGATAATTCGACCAACTCTCAAGTACAATTCTTATGGAGGGCATTCCTTTCTTCTAACATAGTAGCTTTCTACTTTAGATCTTCAAGAACCTCCTGAAAATGTCTAGAGATAGGAACAAAAAAAATATAAACTACAAAGACTAAGTGAGTTTTAGACAAACAATGACAATAGATAAAGCCAAATATGGGATAAACAATATTAGATGAATGCTTAGAAAAACCTAACTTATTAGGCTGTTTATGAGTTCCAAGAGGATACTTCATTTCTTAATCATTAACCAGTGAATTTAAGCAATAGGTGTTGACACAAGAGGATTAGAAGGTATTTTAGAAGCAAATATATCATTAGTAGAAGATATGAACATGCACCTAATTGTAAATCTTGAAATATTCACTTGAATGCATGGTATTATCATGAAGAGGAGAATCAGAGTTTGGAGATGGGGCTATAGTAGTAACGCCCTTATTTCTCCTACTAAATTGTAGGTGAAAAATATGAGGTTCCTTAATTGGTTTCTCGTTTTCAGGTTTGGGAGAAGAAGAGTCATCTTCCTTATCAGAAATCCACAACCTTTTTTTCTCTAACCATAATTCCTTCTCATCCTTAATCGTAATCTCCCCCTAAAGAGGAGTCAAAGAGACAACGTTGGAGAAATAAGACTCATTTTCATAGAATTGAACATCCAGTGGCATAAAAGTACCCCAAAAAAACATACTTAAGTGCACGAGGATCAAATTTGTCCTAATTAAGTGCATGGGCATGAACATAATAGACACAACAGACACCTTAGGACAAATATTAAGTTCATATGATAAAGTACAAAAAAAAGATAATTTTCTCAAAGGAGTCTAATAGTTAAGAATACGAGCAGCCATTTGGTTTATAAGAAAAGAAACAGCCATGACAACATTGACCTTGAAAATTCCTTAGCTTAGAAATGTTTAGGAATGCACATAGTAAAAGTATAGGGCATGCTCCACCTTAAGAAGGTGACAATTCTTACGCTCTACTATACCTATTGGGATGTATAAGCACATATTATTTGGTGAATGATGCCATGATTTTTAAAAAATATAGTAAGAAACTGATTCAGAAACTCATGACTATTATCCAAATGAAAAACTTTAGCCGATACATGAAACTATGTGACAATGATTTTATAAAATTGAGGAATAACTTGAGTAACATCACTGTTAGATTTCAATAAATAAATCCAAGTTATTCGAGTTTAATCATTAATAAAGGATACAAAATATTTATGACCAGAAGTACTGAGAATAGAGAAAGGATCCCACATATTAGTATAGACACAAGCAAAAGAAATAGAACTTTATTAGAACTAATTTTGAAAGTAATCTGATTATTTTTGGCAAAGATGCATTGTTCACGTATCAAAGTATAAACAAAAATATTATAAAATAGTTTAGGAAATAAATGTTCCAAATAAGTAAATGATGGATGTCTTAGACGATAGTGTCATAACACAATTCTTGCCTTATCACTTTCTTTATTGATGAATGCTTAAAAAGTACTAAAATTACCATGATTTAATGTACTTTAATTGCTTAAATAGATTTATATTTATATGATTTTATCATATTTTTTTATAAATTTGTCTTTTCGGAATCATAGTTATTTTTTTATTGTTTTTTAGGTATGTTAGTTCAAAAATAACTTAAAGACTTGAAGAAAAAAATACTGGAGATAATACATTAGAAATGTATTGAGAAAATAAATGAGAAAAAGTCAAAAATATTGAAAAATTGCACAAAATGGATCAAAAGGTCAAAAATGTCAAAAAGGCCAAAATTGCACGCGCAACTACCCATCGTGTCGATTTTCGCATGCACCAGCACGTGCACCATCCGATCAACGTCGAGTCTCGCACGCAGCATCACGCCCACCTACATCGTGCCACGCACACACTTGCACACTCCTCGCCATGTCCTACATGCACCCAGGTGTGGCAACTGCCCGTCTACCGCACCGATAGCCCAAACTCAAATTTTGAAACATTTCCCCTCCCCTTATTGGCCTTTTTCTCATCTATAAAAGGACCTTTTTCCTCCATTCCAAAACACACAAAATTTTGTGAGCTCTTTCTCTTTCTAACTTTCTCTATAGAACGTTTTATTTTTTATTTTTTTAGTTTTTATTTTTAAAGTTCTTCTCTTTTTGAGAGGAACTAGTTATTTTTTAATAAATTTTTAGTTTTTGATTCAATAAGCAGATATGCAAACCTGTTTAGAATAGTTCTCTATTATTTGTTGGTACAATCGCCTGGTAGTTAGACTGAAACTCTATTTCAAAAGTTTTTTTATAAGAACTATTATTCGAAAATATATTGACGACATATTTTCAATATTGGTTTTAAAACTTGAAAGTTAGTACCTACAAAATTAAATTCTTAGGTTTAATTTGGACACATTGAATAAAGTCTAATTATTTGACTCCGCCTAAAGTTGTGATTAGATGGTTTGATATTTTCTTAAAAATAAAACTGAAATTTAATATTTAATTAAATAATAGGCCCCGCCTAAAGATATTAGTTAGTTAATATTAAAAAAATAATTTGGGCCCTACCTAAGTACACTTTCATACCAAAAAGAGAAAATCAACAAATATTAATTTATATCTTTAATAACCTAAATAATACGATCAAACCTAATTAACTTAATTATTATATCATTAAATACTCTACTGTTATGAATGATAAAATTTGCATTATTGTTTATTGAATTTATATTTATGTAATTAGATTAGGAAACAAACAAACCAAAATATCGTGACAGGATGTTTAAGATTTAATTTAATTTTTAAGATTTTGAATAATAAATTAAAAACCATATAAATTCCTTCCTTAGATCGACCTTGGGAGTATACTTATCATTTTCTATAAAATGATTCGTGCACTTGCAAGAGTTTTACAAATAATAAAACCACAAAAGGGAATTTCACAAGGTCGATATTTGTAAATTTCAATCTTGTGACTCATTCATCCATCATCTACCCACTTGAAAACCATAACTTGGATTATATGACCCTTTCTCCAAGTAATAAGGACCTTATCTCTTCCCACCAGTGCCAATTATCATTTTCGTTTGATTATACTAAAATATATAATGAATAGAATATAAAGTTATAGAACAATTAAGATTCTTAGTGAGTTGAATAATTGACAAAAGATTATTCTTAAGAGTGGGTGTAAATAAAAAAGAAGACATGAAGATAATGGGTGATAGTGAGAGACTACCACCTTCTAAAGTTGATATTGGTGTCTGATTGGTAACATGAACAAACTTAATATGAAAGGATGTTAAAGAATTAAAAATAAAGTGGTTACTAGTCATATGATTAATGGCTCTTGAATTAATAAGCCAAGTGTTATAAGTATAGAAATAAATAAAAACTAAAATTACCTTCTTGATTAGTTACTCGAGAAATCTGAGAGGTAAATGCAACAACTTGAGAAGATATTTTTTTTCACTCAGCTTGCTTAAGATTGTACCATTTCGGATAGTTCGTGTTCCTTCCAACAAACATCAACAATATGATTAGAATTATTACGATAGGTACAAAATTGAGAACTAGAGTTTATAGGTGGATGATCTGAACGCGGCCTATTTCTTTGAACAATAAAAGCTGATGATTCAAGGTGGTCCTTAGTGCCCATTGTGGCCTATCTCTATACCTCATGATAGACTAGCGAAGATGCTTCTTCTAGGCATGTCAAAGGAGAAGTAGCAAAAATTTGACTACTAACTTGATCCAAACTTTTATCTAAACCAACTAGAAATAGATAAATTTGATCCTCAATAGTACATTTTTTTAGTTTTTCAATATCAATAACACATGACATATCATTAGGTATGAGATAATCCAACTTCATGAAGATTGAGTTTATCTCGTAATAATATTTTGCAAGAGATTGACCACCCTGACGGAATTGAAATGACCTCTTCATTAACTCATAAACCTACGAAGAGCCAAAAACTTCTTGGTGCTCTTTCTTACTATATCCCACACTTCCTTTACAGTTTCACACTAAATAAAGTGAGACATCAACTTATCTGTCATGGAGTTGATAAGTATAATTTTACTAAGACATCTTCGGTTTCTTATTTATCATAAATTGGATTATCGTCATTTGGGGTGATTTTTCTACTAATGATATAAACTTTTTTCTCCCTACCAACCATATGCATTTCCAAAATATTGAACCAAATATGATATTTAGTACCATCTAATTTAGTATTTATAGAGGATGAACTATTATGAATGGTAGTAGAAATAATTTTACTATTATATGGGGTACGAATGTTCAATAGTGGGTCTATTTGATCCTTAGACATAATTGAGACAATAATATAAAACTGTTAAAATAATTTTTTTAACCAATAATATAAGATAAAAAGGCATATGATAATAACATAGTATTACATCGAGATATATAATACAGAAGAAATATAATATGTATGATCGGCTTTATATATACTTAACTTGTAAGATATATTACCCACAAAAAAGCTTGTAGTAAGGAAAGAGATATCCGAAAAGGTAGCGGTGGCGACAACGTCAAGGGAAAAATAGGCCCATTGATTGAGGCTAAGAATCATGGCTATTCGACATCGAATGAGATTGGGTAAGGTTCAATTGGAGCTATGTAAAGTTGATGGTAGTAGAGAATTCGACTGATGCTTTAAATGACGGTGATGGCAACCCTTTTTCGTTAGGACCCAAATTAAATTTGAAATAGGAAAAAATGCTTGATAATTTTATTAACTCTAATATGATATTTATAAAAATATGTTAATCATAATTAAGGAATAATAATAAATACAAATATTTATAAAATAGTAATAATAAATGTATATTTTGACTATATTTTTTTTATTATTATTTAACAAGCAGTTCTATGATATGTTTTTTTCCTCTTGATTATGAGTGTTGTGGTTAGTTTTTCAAAATCAATAGCACATGACGTATCAATGAGTATTGTAGTACCTTAGTGTGTTTCTATGAATGAAGTGTTAAGCTTGGCTGTTGGCTATTGAAAGGTTATGTTTGGGCCATGACATTAGCACATAATTTCGAAAAAAGATCAAAAATATTCTTAAAGTTTAAGAAATCTTTAGAAATACTTCTAAGGTTTTAAAAAATTAAAAAATAGTAATAAGTAAAAAGAAATTTGAAAAAAATTCAAAAAACAAAGTTAAATTTTAAAGAAGGAGATGAATTTAAAGACCTATTATTTTTGTTAAGAAAATTATTTCCTAGAAAAAATATAACATATTATGACATAAACAATAAAGAAATGAGTATTAAGATTACAGATGTAAAATAGAGATATAATATACCATTAATTGATAAAGAAACTATATTAAACAAGCTATTAAAAAATTCCTCATGAAGATAAAGAAAAAAATTGGATACATCCATTTAGGAAGAATTCAAATATTAATAAAAACTCATTTTAGAGAAGAAATAAATATACTAATAAAAATAGCATTATTAGATAACAGAATAATAAATAGGCAAGATGCCTTATTAGGAATGATCCATGTTAATTTAGGATACCAAAAGTTAAAATTTACAACATATCCTAGATTTGCTATAAATATACATGATAAAAATCTAAATCAAGTATTAAGTCTAGCTTATGAATTTGAAAGAGGAGATTTGATGAAAGAAAAAAATCATCAATTTTCAATACACTATCTAGTAACATGTTCTTTAACAAATAGTCATAATAATACAATATATGGACAAAATGAATTTATAAAAATAGACAAAACTTTTAAAGAACTTGGAAAAATAATTAAACGAGAAGTACTAACAGACTTTGAAATACCAGAAGAATGGAAATTAGATATTAAAGAAAAACCCTTAATAACAGGAAGAAATAGTAATGTTGTTAAAACTAATAGTATACCAAGATTTACTTTTATAGACCACGAAAGATAAACTTCTAACCAAGAAGAAGTTAAAAAAAATAGAAAATGAAATTAAAATAATGAAGACATTAGTTCATGATTGCATATTAGGGAAAAATAATGTTTAGAGATAAAATAAAAATATGCATTTAGAAGTAAATGGAAGTCTAATAGATGTAGCAAAAAGTCAAGCAATATTATTTAAAACTGTACAATTATTAACATAGGAAATAGATTTAGTCCAAGAATCAAACACAAAATATTTACAAGAAATAATAAATATACAAAAATAATTAATAAAGGAAATAAAGGAATGTGGTTATAATAAACTACAACAAGATATGCACAAGAAATTTTCAGAACTAAGAAAAGATGTATACAACATACATAGGAATAAGGAAATAATAGGTTATAAATATGATTCCTTAGAAGGATTAAAAGAAGAACCACCAATGAAATTAGATTCTTTGATTCCTAAAAATGAGAAAAGGAAAAAATGAGGAACAATCTAAGAACAAAAAGATAAATCCAATTTAATAGAATATAGAAAAGAATTAGAAAGAAAATTCATAGACCCTAAAAATAGAGATATAGAAACATTGGTAAGTTTATTGACATTAACCAATGAAGAAATAGAAGAACATTATAATGAAAAAATTTGTACTAACAAAGAAGAGAATGATATGACAATAATCAGTGAAACTGATTCTGAACCAGAAAACATGACCTCAAAAGGTCATATGAAACCAATTTCATTACCAGTCTCTTACCAAGAAGGAACATCTGACCCACATAAAGGAGAAAGAAATATAAAAAGATTAGAACAGCATGATACTACAGATAGAAGAAGACAATCACCTAAAATGGGGAAAAGGTTGAATTGGGGAACTAGAGGTAGCATTCCACCAGAGGTCAAACTCCATGATAATTATAAATATGAACTTCTAGATTTAGATTGTATAAGAGATAGGAAAAAAACTTTAGATGAATGAGCTAGTGGAATGAGTATGCTCATACAAACTTCTCAAACTACCCAAACAAATCCTTCAACCTATAGAGTGTTTATAGCACATAAAATGATAGAAAATGTCAAAGTTTGGTTTTCAAACTTAATAGATCAACAACATTTGTTAATGCAAGGAAATGCTTCCATAGTAAGAGAATACTTGGATACAATTATAAATGAAATATACAAAGAATTTATTGGAGAAGATAAAGGAAAGACTATCACTGAATCCAGTGAAAATGAAATCAATGAAGCTAAATGGCATCTAACAAATATGGAAATTTGTAACATGTATTACATACATTCTTTTATTTGTGAATATGAAATGTATTACCATAAACACTATATAAAACCTTAACAAAAAATTGGGAACAAAAGAATAAAGAAAGTATACCGGATACTCTGGGAGGAAGAATAAGAAGCTTTAAAGATTAGATCATAATTAAATGCCAAGAAAGAAAAGAATATAAACAAATAAGAGGAAATGATAAAATCTGTTGTGATACAAGAGATTTTAGAATACTAGGAAAATATGGATGTAATATAAAATCTTATAAACAAAAATATAAATATAAAAATATAAATTTAAAAAACAAAATTTCCAAAAATATAAAAAGAGGTTTAATAGAGAAAACTACAAGAAAAGATATTTTAAAAGAAAGAATTATAAACCTTTTAAAAAAAGGAATTATTGCCCTTTAGGAAAGAAAAAAAAGGAAATATTGGATCTGTAATGAGAAAGGACATTATGCTAACAAATGTCCAAGCAAACTTCAACATAAAAAAGAATTTAAAAAAGGAATTTTCATAAAAAAAAAATCTTAGAAGAAGCTTTCAAAATGGAATTAGAACCAATCGAGGAATTTGATATAGATGATACTTATAGTATCTATCTATTGGAAGAAACTGAGAAACAAATAACTCACTTAAAATATAAACACTCAAATTATGGATATTCTTCATCAGAAGATGAATGATTTGTATAGTATTACAAATCCAAATAATACTTACATTAAAGTAGGACTAAAATTTAAAAGTTATAACACTTATCATTTACATGCATATATAGATATAGGAGCTAGTATGTGTGTAGCCAATAGATATGTATTTCAAGAAGATAATTAATTGGAAATAAGTACCAATTAATTGTAAGAATTGCTAATAATACTATAATAAAACTCAATCAGGTATTAAAAAATACTAATATAATGATAGGAGAAGAAAACTTTCACATTCCTACCATATATCAACAAGAAATATGAGTATATTTGTTAATAGGAAATAATTTCCTAAACTTATATCAACCTTTCACATAACATTCTAACAAAATAAGTCTCACAACCTTAGAAGGAGATACCATCTATGTTTCTAAAGTAAGAAAAGTTTTAACTATCTCAAACCTAACTTTTATGCAACAACATAAAAAGTGAAAACGTGGTGAGATAGAAGACCAACAAAAACCTTATTTAGAAAATATTTCATTAGATATAGAAAAAAAAACAAAACTCTTTTCTCAATGAAATACAAGAAGACAAAGCCCCAACAAGCATAAGAAAACTATTAAAAATAGTCAATTCAAAAAATTCTTTGGATCCAAAAATAAATAAATCTAAAACAATAGTCAACATAAAATTAAGAGATTCTAACAAGATCATAAGAGTAAGACCAATGATTTATACTCCAGAAGAAAGAATTGAATTTGAAAACAAATTCAAGAACTTTTAGAATTAAAAATCATAATACCAAGTAATTCACCTCACTCTAGTCCATCATTCTTAGTTGAAAAAGAAGTTGAGAAAAGAAGAGGGAAAAAGAGAATGATAATAAATTTTAAAGCACTAAATAAAGAAACTATTGATAATGGATATTTCATTCCAAAAAAGGAAGAACTACTATCATTAATAAAAGAAAAGAAATATTTCTCGAGTTTTGATTGCAAAAGTGAATTTTGGCAAATAAGACTGGATGAAGAATCCCAAAAATTAACATCATTTAGTTGCCCCCAATGAAAGTTCCAATGGACAGTTATACCATTTGGATTAAAACAAGTTTCAGGTATTTTTCAAAGATATATGGATAACATTTTTAAGAAATTACAAGATATTTGTTGTGTTTACATAGATGATATTTTGGTTTTTAGTAATGAATTAAATAAACATTATTGGGATATTATCAATATTCTACAAGAATGTAGAAAAGAAGGCATTGTACTATCTGAAAAGAAAGCAGTACTTGCTCAACAAAAAATTAAATACTTAGGGTTAGAAATTGAAGATGGAAAAAATAATCTACAACCCCATATACTAAATAATATTCAAAGTTTTTCTAGTGAATTAAAAGATAAAAAAATTACAAAGATTTTTAGGATGTTTAACATATGCAGAAACATATATCAAGAAACTTGTAGAATTGAGAAAACCATTACAAGCAAAATTGAAAAAAAAGATCATATTTGGAAATGGACAGAAGAAGATACTCTATATATGGATAGAGTAAAAACAAAGGTAAAATATTTACCAACTTTATACCTTCTAGGATCAGATGATAAGATGATAATTGAAACATATGCTTTACAAGAATATTGGAGAGCAGTTCTTAAAGCAAGAGTAGATGACAAAGATGAATATCTTTGTAGATATACATCAAGATCTTTCCAAGGTTCAAAATTAAATTATCATAGTAACGAAAAAGAATATTTAGTTGTAAAAAAGGCTATTAAGAAATTTGCAATATATGTCATAAGCTCTAGATTCATTGTTAGAACATATAACAAGAATTTTGGTTATTTCTTAAGAACTAATATTGTAGGTGATTACAAATAAGGAAGATTAGTTAGATGGCAATAGTGGTTCAACCATTATAATTTTGATGTTGAACATCTTCCAGGCCATAAAAATAGTTTAGTTGATGCCCTTACCAGAGAATTAACACCTCTAACTATTTTTATACTTTCAAGAATGGAACATCTTAATATCAAAATTAAGATAAAAGAAAAGGAGATAAAAATCCTACATGAACAACTCGAGTTACTATATCTCGAGAAATCTCTTATGGAGATAGGAAAGAAACAGAAAGAACTTAATTGTTCAAAACAACCTCTAGAGACCAGAAGTTCAAACGAGGAATCTCCATTAAAAAAGGAAGAACCTAACAGTTCATAAAAAAACTTCTGAAACCACAAAGCTCAATTGGGCAAATGAGGAAGAAAAAGAAGAACTAAAAAAGTTTATGTGGTCTATAATAGCCCAAAACCAATAATTTATAACAATTGGGCAGAAGCTGGAAAATCTATTCTAGGAATTAGTGGAGTAACTTATAGAGCCTTCACCAACAGAATAGAAGCCGAAGGTAGTCATGCCAACTACAAAACATCAAAACTAATAACTCTAAAGGAGATAGTAAGATATTATTCTATAACACTACAACAAAAACCAACAACTCTAAGTAGATTGACAAATCTTGGAAAGATAGCAAGGCCTCCAGTGCTATTTAGAGAAACATCTCCTCTAGAGACATCAAAAATAATAAAACATTCAGTACTATTCAGAGAGACATCTCCTAGAACTATTCCAATCATTGAAGATGAAAAGGACCAATATAGAAACCTCAGCAAACTATAATGGTTGAGTCTCTATAATTTGACTAGAAAATCTACCCAAGAACATATTTAAGATATGAAATTCTATACTATAGACAAGAAATTTCCTACAGGAAGTAAATTCAATATATTGGAAGGATGTGATCCAATATTTGTGCATAAAGCATTTTATGCAGGACTAATAGAAAATATATATCAAGGAATTAATTTAAGTGAGTTAAATTATTTTCCAAAAATTTTTAAAAGAGCAATCAAGAATTTCAGAAGAAAAATTAAAGTAGGTGATAAACCTATTTATCTTAGATTTTTCAGTTCATTAATGGATTGAAATGAAGAAGGAAGTATTAGTCTCTACCACTTCATCAAGATAGGGATTTCCAACACAAACATAGAAGTTCCCAAACCAAGGGCACTTCTAGAAAATGAATTGAACACGAAAGAACTCTGTGTATTAAGAGGTCAAATGATAAGCCAAATTTACTATGAACTCAAGAAGATTGACAATTATATAGAGATTAAAGTAAATTATTCAACTAATAAAGTCATCATCATTTCCCACAGTAGCATGACTCTGTCAGAAGAAGATAGTGAAAAAATCATCAAATATGAAACCAATTTTAATTACAACAACCTAGAAATTGGTCAAGAAACAAGAAAGGTATTCTACTTCTATGCTAGAAAAGGCACCAAAGACCATAAATGCATTCTCTGCATCAAATACCGAGAAGATGAAGATGAGTCATCATCAATGTCATCAAAAGAACCATCGACAGAAAATGACAAAGGAAAATAAAAAAAGAAACTATCGGTAGAAGACTACAAAAAAAATAAAGATGTAGACCCCACATCTTAGTCGGCAACATGTGCCAAGGAAAAAAGTAGTGGCTATCCTTTAAAGTGAAAAAGTAGATGAATTATTAAAACAAGGGTAAAATAATAATTTTAGGATTCCTTGTTCTATAAAAGAAACCTTTATTATCATCTCAGAACACACACTCAAATACACAGAAGTCTAGAGTTCTCTACTCTGAAACACTCTAAGCATAGAAAACCTCTCTATCTAGAAATCTCAAAACCAATAATGTTATACCCAATAATTATGAGCAGCTAAGCACCCCTTTCAAGGTTTTTAGTTGGCCTTAAGTTGTAATAATTATTATTCTATGAATAAAATGGAGTTTAATTACTCTTCTTTAGTAAGTCAACTATTGGACAACATTTATATACGGATGTAGAAGGCTCACCATTGCTAGGAGGGCGTTGAGGTTTGAGCAAAGTTGAGGTATAATAGGTGTAACAAAGAAGATGAACAGAAGGGAAGATTGTGGTGGACCCATCACATTCAGGTATAATAATTATAAATTTAAGCTAACTAAGAATCTTGAATGTTTAAATATTTACTTACAACAAAACATAATATTGTTAAAATAGGAAAATGGAAATTATTTTTAGAAATAAACAACTAATAATTCCAATGGAAATCAAAGATAAAAATCTAATTTTATTATAAACATTTGATAAATGTTATCTCTATTATTTAAATGAATATTTTAAAAGATTTAACACATTATTAGATATATATACAAATTATATTAAAGTTATCACAAGCATCATAGACCATCCTGTTTCAAGGACATTAAAAGACTATTTTAGTCAAAAGCATGTGAGAATAGAGGAAGAATAATTCAACAACTTAATGTTTGGATATTACTTCTTTAAAGATTATAAATACACTGTATGTACACAAGAAAAACCTGTTTGTATACTACGAATAGGAAAAAATAATATACATTTAACACATATGATTTATCAAGATAATATTCTATGAACATCGAATCATTAGTACATAAATTAGAACTATTAGATTTAACAAATGAAAAGAGTAATTTTTAATTTTAAAAGACAATTAATAAACTCAGGATTAGAATTAAACAACCAGCACAATGAAGAACATAATATACTATGTAATTGTAATGAATATAGAAGAAAATTAGACTTATACAGAAAAATAATAAGTTTTTTAGACAAATTATTATCTTCAATAAATAAACAAAGACCATCAACTAGATCAATATTAACCTCTGATTAAAAATTATATCGATCCGTAAAAATTGGTATCAGAGCCTAAAAATAGTAAGACCATCAACTAGATCAATATTAACATCTGATTAAAAATTGTATCGATCCGTAAAAATTGGTATTAGAACCTAAAAATAGTAATCTAAATAGTAATAGATGAAAAATTAACACCATTAAAATATAAGAATATTTTTTATATTTTATAAATTTCAGATGTATAATTGAAGATATTTCAAATCTGATAGCATTTAGGATAATATTTCTACAGTGGATAGAGAAATTGTGGGCCCAGAATTTAGAAATCATAGTTGTTTTTGTACGGTTAAGCTTAGTAGTTTCTCGGGGACTCTTGTTAAGAGGGTGACCTTTATATTGTAAAGCTCTTTTATGGTTGAACGAATCTTCTTTTGACAAAAATAACCACCCTTATGATACGGAGGGCATGTGAAGAGGTGGTTTCAACATGAAAATCTCACTGCTTCACTATACCATGTGATCAAACACTAGTATCATTCTTTCACCACTATACCATGTGATCTCGCACAAAAAAGCTAGCATGTTATTCACAATTAGTCTAGGGCCAAAAGCCTAGAAAAACCCTTAGCAAGTTACATCTGTTAAAAAAGTGGATTGGTAACTTTTTGGTACGTTTGAACCAAAAAGTATATATAGACTTATATATTATTAAAATAGTATAATAATAGATATTAATTATTAAATTTTATATTTTAAATTATAATTTACAAATATGTAATATAGTGAAGGGGTAAAAGTGTCATTTATGATATATATTAATAAAATGAGAAAAAGGGTTGACTGAGGCATGATTTTAATCATTTATTCCCTTTAGTTAATCAGAGAAGCCGAGAGGGCACAAAACAAAACCCTAACAATTTGGTCCAATCTAACCGAATCAATCTACCAATTTGATAGAAAGGGATAAATCGAAAAGAATATGATAAATAATGGTCATGTTGAGGGTAAAATCTAATAGTTAATATTTTTTATTTTTACATATTTTGAATTATGTAAAATAGAGATAAAATTTAAAAGATTAAAATTTGATACAAATTGACTTAGTTTGTTTTATTAAATTCATGAATGGAATTATTAATATTATTATTACATGTAACTTATGATATAGAGTTTTTCTAAAACAAATCTCTTTTCGCTGTCAGCTTTCCAACACTGCGATATCACTTTAGCTATCGTACTAATCAAAACTAATGGACCAATCCAAAGTTACACAGGTACCCTACAATGTTAGAGTCTCAATTCAATCCAGAAACGTTCATAAAATCATAAGAACTCATAATTTAAATGCAGCGGAAACAAAATTGGATTGAAAACATACCTCCTGCCATTGATCAATTTTCAGCACTTACACGGGAATTCCAATGGATTTTCTTTTGATGCTTTCACTGGTTTCTCACACTTATTCTTTGCGTATTGATGGTGTAATCCAATTGTTATACGCTTAATAGTGAAGGACCCGATACTTTATTAAGGTTCTTCCATCAAGAACCTCATCTCGGCTGAACCGACGCATGACGGCTCGATTTAAACCGAACCGTTACCACTCACTAACGTTGCACCACTTTGATTTACATTCTCCCACTCTGGTGCAAACGTTAAGTGAAATTCTCTCGAGTAACAAAACACATGAATCATAGCGATGGTGCCCTCTAAGAGTGCATTATCTTCCATGTATTACAATGTATTTAGTTTCTCAAGTATTATACTTTATGTAGTAACTAAACTTAATGAATAAATCCTATATTTATTCTTGGTCCAATAAAATATATATATTTTCTCAAATAAATTAAGGTGCACATGAATATGAGAAAATATCACAATATATAAGAGTTTCATTAATAAATTGTATATATACATTTACAAAGTGGAACCAATTCCCATTTTCTACGTGATCCTTGAATTTCATTGGTGGCATGCCTTTAGTCAAAGGATCAAGAATCATCAACTCAAGGTTACTACGACTACCACTTTTGTTGTTCTTAGCCATAAACACAAGCACTGAAAGTTGTCACAAAGATAATCTTAATGGCTAGAACAGAGTCAACTACTTCTAAGCCCTAAATGAAACTCTTTAACCATACACCATGCGATGTGGTCTCAAAACATGATAATCAACTCGGCCTCCATGGTGGAAGTAGCGATCAAGGACCTGCTTTCGCACTCCTCCAAGACACACCACCTAAGAAGCATGAAAATGTAACCGATAAGTTGATTTTCGTGAATCAATACAAATGAAGAAAGTCCGATCGAAGTAGCCAATTACTTCCAATTCATCGTCCGTCTATACATGAGCATATAATCCTTGGTTCCTTGTAGGTACCTCATCACTTTCTTTGCAGCCTTTCCAAATGGTCAACACCGGATTACTCACGATATCTCCCTAGCATCCCAACAACAAATGCAATGTCAGTCCGTGCGCACTGAGCATACATCGAACTTCCAACAACTAAAGCATATGGAATGGTTTTCATTTGTTCTCTTTCAAAATCATTCTTTGGGCATTGGTCCAAATTGAACTTATCACCCTTCACAATCGAGTGCAACACTTGGCGAACAATCCTTCATCCGAAATCTCTCTAAAACTTTGTTGATATAGGTTTCTCGAGATAAACCTAAGACACCTCGAAGTCTATCTCTATGGATCTTAATGCCAATGACATAAGATGCCTCACCCATATCCTTCATATCAAAATTTTTAGAGAGGAATTGTTTTACCTCGTGTAGCAAACCCTATCATCAGTCAGTAAAGCAAAATATCATCCACATATAGCACCAAAAAACAAATCTTACTCCCACTAACTCGGTATATACATTGATCCATAACGTTCTCTTCAAAACCAAATGAAGTGATGACGTTATGGAATTTCAAATACCATTGACTAGAAGCTTGCTTTAATCCATATATGGATTTATTAAGCTTACAAACCAAATGCTCACCATCACTAGAAGAATCCTTCAGGTTGTTTCATATAAACCTCTTCCTCTAGGTTACCATTAAGGAAAGCCGTTTTCACATCCATTTGTTGCAAATCCAAATCAAAATGGGCAACCAATGCCACGGCACACGTAAGTGAATCTTTCTTAGATACAGGAGAAAATGTCTCCGTGTAGTCGATTCCTTCCTTTTCGAAAGTGAATCCTTTGGCAACAGTCTTGCCTTATGTCTCTCAATGTTGCCTTTTGAGTCTTTCTTTGTTTTGAAGACCCATTTACATCCAATGGCTTTCTACACCATCAGGTAACTTGACGAGATCCCGGACTCGATTAGACGCCATAGAATCCATCTCTTCTTTCATGGCATTGTACCATAAGTTCGAAACCTCGTAACTCATGGCCCGTGAAAACGTCTCAGATCATTTTCTCTCCAACATTATAGTCACATTCTTGTAGATACACAACATAATCATTAGGAATCGCCGATTTCCTTACTCTAGTAGATCTTCTTAACGTTGCATCAACATTCTCCCGAGCGAGCAAGATCATGTTGTTCAACCGGTTGTTCAATGTTTGTAGGCATCTCCTGAACTTCAACATCTACCGGATCGTGATCAACAGCTTGTGGTACTTCTAAGATCGGTTCTTCAACATGCATTTGTACTCGAGGCATGTTGTTAACAATAACGATCGCCCTTTACTTCAAGTGGCATATCGAGCATCTCGAATGATCTTTCTCTCGTAACCAATGCTCGGGATCGATCGCTCCCACTAATCAAGTAATTCTCAAGAAATTTTGGCATTTCTTGATTCCACAAACCTAGTGTTGTGAGATGGACAAGAAAATCTATAACCTTTAGACCGTTCGCATATCCAATGAAATACCCACTAATGGTCCTCGGGTCCAGCTTTTTCTCGTGGATTATAAATCCTCGACTTCGACGGGCATCCCCAAACGCGTACATGTTGCAAACTCGGTTTCCAACCTTTCCATAATTCAAATGGTGTCTTTGAGACAAATTTCGTTGGAACTCCTGTTTAATATATACGTACACAGTTTTTAAAGCTTCAATCCACAAGGATTTAGGAAGATTGGAGCTTGCTAAGCATACTCCGCACCATGTTCAAAAGTGTTCGGTTTCTTCTTTCTCGCTATACCATTCTCGGGTTCTAGTGAACCAGTGCATAGTATATTGGGCAACTATCCCACGTTCTTCAAGAAACTTAGCAAAACGTACCAAAGCGTCATTCATTCTCGGGTATCTACCATAATATTCACCACCTCTATCCGATCTCACAATCTTTATTTGCTTTCCACATTGTTTCTCTACTTCAACCCTTAAAGCTTTTGAAGGCATCCAATGCTTCGCTCTTATTATGAAGCATATAGAGATACATATATCGAGAAAAATCATCAATAAAGGTGATAAAATATTTTCGACCTTGAATGTCCATGCCTGGACAACATATATCCGTATGTATGATTTCTAATATGTTTGAACTCCTATTGGCACCTTTCTTTGACTTGTTAGTCCTGCTTTCCCTTGATCGATCCACATGTCTCAAAATGAGTAAAATCTAGAGTACTAAGTACCCCATCTTTCACTAATCTTTTAATTCTTTCTATGGAGATATGTCCTAATCTCCTATGCCATAACGTAGAAGAGTCATCGTCAATAATACACCTTTTAGTGCCGGCTTGAACATGCATAAGCGTTATGAGTGGCATTATTTCGTAAATTAATGCAAAGAAAGACCATCGTGACAAAATACCATTCCCAACACAATCAGATTTATTAAATAAATTGAAAGATGTTTCGAAAAGTGAAAGGAATAACCATAAGCTACAAGTCTTGAAATTGAAATCAAGTTTCTAGAGAAACTTGGAACATAAAAAGGTCTTTTCTAATTTTAAAATAAAACCACTACTTAAAATCAAACTACGTCCCTGTACAGCTCTCCATGTGAGCCCATCTTGTTACCGGATAAGATGTATTGCTCACTTCCCCTGCTTCCTTAGATTTTGCATACCCTCGTAAGGAGTTTGCAACATGGATTGTAGATCCGGAATCAATCCACCAGTGTTAATATTAACATTAACCATATTAGATTCATAACAAACAAACGAGGTTGGATTACCTTTATTCTCGAAGCCATTTCCGGAATCGATACAATCCTTCTTCACGTGTCCTCTTTTACAAAAGAAACACTTGGATTCTTTCTTAATATCGGTGGAATTATCCCTTTTCCTTTACGCTTGTATTGAGATTTTCCTTTTCCTCGGGTACGTTGTAACCAACATTGCACTTTCACCAAATTCCATAACAAGCCTCCTTCCTTCAACACACATGGTCATTAGTTCATTGATTGACCATTTATCTTTATGTGTATTGTACGAGATTTTGAATGGTCTTGCATCGATGGGGAGAGTGTTAAGAATATAGTGCACCAGAAGGATTCCGACATTTCAACCTCGAGATGCTTAAGTTGAGCCGCAATGTCCCTCATTTGCATAATGTGCTCAAGCACACCTTTCACACCTAGGTGAGTCTTACGGAAGAGAACTTCATAATAAGGGTGCTTGCTAAAGCCTTATCCGAAGTGACGAATTGATCATCAATGGCCTTTAGCAAGTCTTGAACATTGGTATCTTTGATCAACGGAACCACGTTAATACCACAGAGATTTTAGTCTTAATGAACATCATACTAAGGCGATTAGATCGTTCCCATTGTTCATAAAGCATGATATTCTCCGAGTACTTGGTTTGAGTAATTTTAGGTGGTTCGCCTTTCCTAATAGCATAATCAATATCCATCCACCCTAATTGAAGGAGAATTCTTTCCTTCCATATTTTATAGTTATCCCTTTCAGATCGGGAATATCACACGGATATCGAAAAAATTTACAGTCGGTAAGTCGCAATTAAAGATTATATGCTTATTAAAATTTGAGGCCTAAACTATAGTCATTCTTTACCAATGTAAATCATGAATAATATGAATCTAGTGACATAAAACTTGGCCTGTACAAAGTTTTAATTCAATTAAATTCATCCTAATTTTATAATAAAACTATCAAATTATGTTCTTTTTCCTAATTCTGTGGGTAAATTAGAAAATATAATTTGATATTATATCCTAATTAATCACACAAAAATATAATAAAAATTCCCTGTGGGATAAGATTTATTATATCACATATGATTAATTATAATTAATATTTATTTTCTAAACGTGATCCTAACAACTTTATTATAGTTTTAATTAATTAAAGATGTGGCTACCCCTAATTAATCAAATTATATGAATCACTTAAATATTAATTAAATTCTTATGCTCAATTATTGCATAAAACCATAAGCTATTAATTTAATATCAAATGTGCAAATATTATTTATCTTAAATTGCTATATATGACAATAAATTATACAAGCAAAATTAAATAATATAAGCACTAATTAAATCTATAAGAGCTATTAAAAAAAATTAATTTAATTATACATAAATTATTTAACTAAATTTTATATGTATAATTAATTGCAAAATTTATACATATAAATATACAAAACAAATAATTTAAGCATAATGTATTTAAATAAAATTTTAATGTGTCCAAAAATTATTTAAATAAATATAACATGTATAATAAATATTATACATATGATAAACATAAATTAAAATTATATTCGGAATTTATTTGTATTTTTTTTTTTATTTAAAATCAAACTCGGAATATATATAAATATAAGTTTGATACAAAATAACCGAAATATATGTTGCGCCTTTGGATGAGACTAATCAAAATTACACGTAGTCTCCGTGTTCAACTCCTCCAGACAGCATTTGTTTTTATTTTTTTTTTTTATTTATTTTTTTTTTTTTTAGATAAAACTTCATCTTCAACCTCTAGCCGGTCGATCCTAATTCGCTTTTACACTAATCTGACACTCCACCAGATCTTTCTATTCCTATTGACGGAATCAACGTTCTTTTATCAAAATTCTTTAATTCAATTTCCAAGTGATTCATGATCTTAATTTTAAGTAAAAACTTTATTTTAAACAAAATGTTAATTAATGAAGAAAATAAATACCCTACCAGAAATTGAATTTATTTTCTTTCATTGTTTTTCTAGTTTAATTTTACAATCATTCAAAAATCAATATTGAAACACTTTATAATTTCCATATGCATCAAAAAACAATCGATATAAAAAACCCAAAATTTCAGTTCTCGTGAAGCATAGCAAAAATGCAGTTGTTTTCAAATGGCTCGATACCAAATGTTGTAGTCTCAATTCAATCCAAACGCTCATAAAATCATAAGAACTCATAATTTAAATGCAGCTGAAACAAAATTGGATTGAAAACATACCTCCGCCATTGATCAATTTTCAAAGACTTACACGAATTCCAATGGATTTTCTTTTGATGCTTTCTTTGGTTTCTCACACTTATTCTCCTGCGTATGGTGTAATCCCGAATTGTTATCTGAGCTAATAGTGAGAGGACCCGATACTTTATTAAGGTTCTTCCATCAAGAACCTCATTCGGTTTCGGAACCGACGTACGGTTCCGACGAAACCGAACCGTTACCACGGCTCACTAACGTTGCACCACTTTGATTTACATACAACACTTGTTCATGAATAAGTTGTTGTTTTTTTTTCACCTGAATAAAACCAAGGTATAAAGCTAAAATAAAGAACAAAAGTTATGAACTATTTGTCATGTCATTCGTGGAATGAACTTATCTACTAAACGTCACCTAAACATTTTTTTTTTTGTGTGGTTAAATATGAAGTTTGAGAAAGTTGGTAGGTCTTTAATTATTTGAAGACTTTAATTTTTGTAACTTTGGGGTATTAATTATTACATTTGAAATTGTAAACTTTTGAAAACATGATATTAGAAGTATCTGGGTATCCTATTTTTGAAACTTGATGAAATTTTTTAGTGTAGAGCATTTAAATTGATGGCCCCTTATTTTTAAAATTACCTAAATTAATGAAAGTAGTACATTTTCCGGTTCATATTTTTATACTAACAATTCCTTAAATGCTTATAATTAATAAGGCTCAAATAAGACTTTTATCGTAACAAATTGCCAAGTTAGAGTTTATAATACTGCTCAAAGTAGAATGAGGCAAGATGATAAATTGGTTCACCTAGGTCAATAAATTTTTTTATAGTTAAATTAGACACCCATAAAATAAAAAAAATAAAAATAGCACATTTAATAACATTAAAAGTAGTTTAATTATATGATATTTAACATTAAATCAGTTTAAATGATCGTAATTTAATTTGAACGATTTTAATCAAAAGACGTTCAATATAAAATAATGTACCAAATTTTTTTTTAATAACGAAAAAATATATAAATTTTCCATAAAAGATATTATTTTTATGATTACAAGTTTTAAATGTGTTATTTTTATAAAAGTTTATATCTTCATTTTAAATTATCAAAACATGACCAGTTAATAATGCAAAAGGCAAAAATCAAATGCTGGCCTATATTGAAAGAATAATTGCATATGTTGGTAATATATAAAATACAACAAAATACAATTTTTGACTTTTCTCGGATAACTGTATGTTAATGGTGTTGTTCTACGACTGATACCTTGTTAAGTTGTTATGAAATTGCATTCCTGTCTATTAGGTGTGAATTAATTTGATGCCAATCTTAAGATGGATACATCATACAAGACGAAGCAACGTTTGTTGCTCATGATTTGCCTATAGAACTTTAATATAATTAGTCAAATTTACATGTTTTACTATAAACAAAAATTTTGGATTATATAAATATATCTTATTTTAAAAACATAGCATAATTTGACCATGTATATCTTTAACTTCAATAAAATATTTATCAAATAATTAATATGATATTTAATAAAAAATTTGAGATAATATGATATTAATGATTACTTTATGCATTAATAATTTATAATATTATCTTTTCAAAAAAATTCTATGGTATACACTTTATTTTACTTTTTTTTTCAATTTTGATAAGACGAAGGATTGTTTAAACTTATATATACAGTGAAAAAAATATCTCTAACCAATGTTGAACTTAACACCGATGATACTTAATAAGGTTTTTCGTATGATGAATAATCAAATTTTAATTATTTTATAAATTTTATTATAATTATGATTATTTATACTCACATTATTTTGAGCTAGTGTTTTTTTGGAGATTTAATATTAATAGAATACATAAAATATTGAAGTTTAACGTTCTTCATTTTTTATTGTGTTAAAATAAGTTAGAAATATGGACATAAATTCATGTAAGTTAGATGATACTTGACCCTAATTATTGGGAATAACAACTAAAAAGAATGTAATAATATGTTGCATGACTTTATATTATATTTATTTATTTATTTATTTTACTTTTAAGAATTCTTATGCTTTGAATATTTAATAAACTTAAATAAGATACATAAACTAATTAATATAGATAAAGTTTAGATGAATGATTCAAAAATCATACTACTGATAATTAATCACAGTTTTTTTTTTTACATTACTTAACATAAATAACTGTAATGCGATAATTAATCCGAGATAAAACATGAGGCATCATCCTAATCGACTCTGTTATCTCAACGACGTTCCTAAGCTTATTCAAGTAATTATTTGTCATCTATTAATAGACCCTGTTCAAAGAGAAGAAGGTGGAAATCGTCTTCATTGGAACCCAACTGGTATAGAAGAATTTAATTCAAAATAGAATCCGAGAACCCATCATTGGAAGAGTCAACCTGTATTAAACAAATACTTGAACGATCTCACCGTTAGAACCAAAAGACCTGCATCATCGGGAAATGTCGAAACCATCACCTGACTTGACCCGTCCTTAGCCACCGCTACCCATGCATGAGTAGCTCGAATCATTGTTGGACAAAAAAGGGTTGAACGAATCATTGCCAACCGGGTCACCATCAGAAAGAAGCCCACCATGGTCAGATACACCATGGCCGAACGGATCATGGTCGTTCGGACATTTGCGGGCCGGTCACATCTCTATGCATCCTCCACTCATCCATTTCACGCCACCCATCCCGGTCCACGTGCATTTGACCCTACGACGGCCAAATTCGGTCTTGTTCGTCAATCACTTTGTCTTCCATCACTGCCTACGTAGGAAAATGTAGATGTAAGTATGGTTGGGTGTGAAGTATTTAGACAGTGGAAAAACAACACCCTATATTTTCTACAATGTGTTAAAAGAAAATGAGATAATACATAAATGGAAAAGGTTCGGAAAGAGAGAACTTATCAAACCTTAGAACCAAGATTCTTTACTATCCACTATCTCCTCAAATATGAGCCTTTAAAAGTATAAAATGAAAATTGAGGATGAGAAGCTTCCCTTGTACAGAGAATGGAAGAAAATCCCATGGGATTACCTATCAGATCCCAAGCCTAAACTTTGAACTACTTCCCCCCTCCCAAAAAAAAAAAGAGAAGAGTTAACTTCTTGGGAGCAACTTTGATTTTAACATAACTCCCCAATCATGAGTCTAATTGAGAATTCAATAACACACGTTTTGAATAAGTAGGCCAAATGATAATTAAATGCTTAAAAATCAGTCATATTTTATGATTTTATTGTGCTTAAATATGACAAATATATTTGATTTTAGAATATTTATATCTATATTTATACAAATCTATATATTCTGAATCACAGATATATTTAATTGTATTTCAAAAGTTTATAGGTTCAAAATGTATGCATTTATCAACACATAAAGAATAATAATTACATTAAATTTGCATCAGTTTAAAAGATAAAGACATGTAAGCCTTATATAAAGAATTAAACAATTTGTAAGATATACTATGCAAAGTTAAAAAAAAGTAAAACGTACTACGATGAAAAAATTAATATGCTACAATGCACATTATTCGGGAGAAATTATTAGGATATATTGAGTTTTGTGTGGTACAACATGGAATAAATAGTGCTAACACTTTTGGGATGAATTTGGCCAAACTTAATGAACCTTGTGCTTAAGCAAAAAAAAAAAGCTTATGCACGAATAATTATCTAGCCCCAAGCTCTATCTATCTAGCCTTACCCATAAATAAAATAATATGCATTAGGTTTTTATTCAACTTTAATTATACATAGAATAGGTAGTCATATTTTAGTTGTAAAATTTAGATCCAATTTTCAAAGTCATTCTATCACCATATATTAATACAAAAAGAGAACCTCTTAATTGTGAAAAATGTTCAAGAATTTAAAGAAGTTAGTGAAAACTTATTTAAAGATTTTGAATTGTTTTCAACATAAAAAGATATTTTTAATTGTTGTATTTTATTTTATCTCTTTTTATAATATGATGTCTTTCATAGTTAAACTAAATTTGTTAATTTAATTATGATTGGCTAATTCTAAAATATAGGGCTTTAGTTATTTGGCTTCCAATGATTAAAAAAATAGTTTTATGATTTAAATAAGTACAAGTTTTATTAATTTCTTATTCATGTTCTTAAAATATTCAATTATAAATCAATGACAGATCAAATTTTGATTTATAATTAAAGAAAATATTTTAGAATTAAGTATTAAAAACATCATTTGTGTTTAATGGTGCATAAATAAATAAGGGTTTAATTTAATTTTATATATCAATTTCATATTTGACCAAAAAAGTTATTAATTAACTGAGATTAAATTTGATGGTTAAAAATATATTTAATTTTAAATGATGATATTGACCAAATTTTGATTTATAATTAAAGTATTTTTAATTTAGATTTATCAATTAATTAATTTCAAACCAATCAATGAAGTTATTAAATAATTGAGAACCTTGATTTATATAATTTTCTTAGTTTATCAATTATTTAATTTCAAGCCAGGTCTAAGTAGTCATTAATTAATTGAGAATTGTAAGAACTTACTATGACCGTGAAAGTTCGCTTATTTAAATAAAAAAGAAAAAATCAATAAATATGACTTGTATTTGAATCATTTAATTTTTTCTATTCATGAAAGGTTATGTTCCCTAAATTCCTTACTTATCCATCATCCTATGTTTAGCTATTTATTTGTTTTCATTTATTTTATTCTTTAGATATTAAATTAGTTTAGAATTTACTACACAAACCAGCAAATTATTAGAGTGTTTAGGACTTATTTTTTTAATTAAATTATAAAATAATTTAACTTTTTAAAACCACCATAATTCATTAAGAAAACGACCTCAGAAGTATACTTGTCGCTTAACTAATTTCTATACTTGTAAGCTTTATAAATATAAAATTTGTAAATCAAGTTTTTAGTATCGTTGTTGGAGAATTGATATTTTAAATTATTGATTTGTTTTCTCTTAAGTTTTATCTTGACTTTTTTTTGTGATTTTATAAATATTTGTATTTATTTTATTTATTTTTGTTTCTTTGTTATTTGTTTAAATTTATTTAATTTATCTTTTATTGTTTATCTGTAATCGTTTTGTTATTTTTATTTATTTCAATTATTTTTTATTTCTTTATTTATTTAATTTATTTGTTTTTAATTGTTAATTTTATTTTTTATCTATTTCATATAGAAGATACTTTACCAAGAGAGATACTAAGGAAGGAGTATGCAATACCAATCACTGACACTACTATTTTCTCTATAAAATTAAGGGAGGTGACTAAGAACTATGAATTGAAAATACTCATTTTTTGATGTTACCGTCCTTCTATGAAATTCCTAATGAAGATTCGTTGACATTTATTAGACATTTTTACTCAATTGTTTAGACATTTCTTTTGTATAAGAAGGACAATTAAAAATGAGGTGTTTTTCATACACTTTTAAAGAGAACGCTAAGGTTTGGCTAATTATTCTTCCACCAGGTTTCCTGATAACTTATTAGGGAGTTTATAATAAATTTATAAGAAAATACTATTTTCAACATAAAATTTCTATTTTGAGAGCAAAATTTGTTACATTTTCTCAAATAGAAGAAAAATTATTCCATGAAACTTAAGATAGGTTCAAATTACTTATCATTCAATACCCACACCACAATTTCTCATTGTAAGTACAAAATGATTTTTTCTATGATGGATTGACACAATAGTGTCAATTCACAGTTGACAATGCTATATGTGAAGCTATGAGAGAAATATTAATCTTAGAGGCTTATAATCTCTATGAGATGTTGAGTGCTAATTTTCAACAAAAATGTTCTAAAGTTAGAAGAGTTGGAGCTCATGAGACAGACTTCAACACCAAAATGTCCATACAGCTTGTAAAATTGACCAAACAAGTTGTACTTTTAGCCACTAAGAACACTCCAAAGAGAGATAAATGTGGATTGTGTAGTAATTATGAGTATGGTGCTAACACATGCCTTTATCAAAGAGAACCATTTGTAGGTCCTGAATAAGTAAATGTATTGGAGGATTATCAATGGAATGAATCTTATGCAAAAATTTATAATCAAGGGTGGAGATAATCCCAATTTCTCTTGGAGGGAAAATAAACCTACCTATAACCAAAATCCAAACTAGCACACCCAACAATACCACCAACACCTACCACATAATCCTTTAATTAAATTAACATTAGAGAATAACTTGAATGCTTTCATTCAAGTTAGCAAAGATTACTTGATTAAAAAAAATCAAAAGTTGAACTTTTTGGAGGCATCTATTAAAAGAGTGAAAGTGCAATGGGGTAACTAATTGAGCATGTGCAAAAGCTAGTAAGAGAAAGTTGTTTGGTGAAAATAAACATATGAAGGTTATTACAACCTTTCATAATGATGAGTTGTTAGACATTGAATTCCTTATTTTTTTTTTCTAAATATTTACCTAATGATGCAGGGAACACAAACAATTTTGAAGTTACCTCCAAAGATTCTAGAAGCTTTAATGTCAATATCACCATTGATGATACAAATGAGGTAACTGCTATGTTAGATCTAGGAGCAAGGGTTAATTTAATGCCTTATTCTTTATACTTGCTAATAAGAGTGGATAATTTGAATACCATAACCATGTCCATACAATTAGTTGATAATTCCATAATATATTCGAAGGGCATGGTAGATGACTTAATGGTGCAGCTAGATAATCTTATTATACTTGTAGATTTTGTGACTTCAGATGTGCATGAATCACCATAAATGGACAAGTTGCCTAATGTACTTCTTGGTAAGCCATTAATACCCTCTACCAAGACATTTGTTGATGTCCATAATAGGAGTCTAATAATGATAGCCTTGAAAAATATTGTACATTTTCAAGCACGTATAGATTCGAACTCAATGAAAAGAGGGACATTGTGTAAATCAAAGTCTATAAATCATAGCCTCTAGTAGCATCCAGCTAAGATGTTAAACTAGCACTTAATGGGAGACAACCTATCGATTTTAGGAAGTATTCTTTTATTTTCTTTTAATAAAGTGGTTTTTTATTTTTTTTTATTTTTATCATGTTTTTCTTTTGTTTTTAATTTTATGTACTTTACTATATTTATTTTATTTTTAATTTCTCTTTGTGTGAAAAATGTTTATTTTATTTAGAAATGTTAATTTCATAACTACTTGATAATGTATGATTTATGAGAATTACAGAATGATTCTCTATGTGTGATAGAAATTGAGCAGATGATGAATGCATCATATCACCATACTTAATCACATTACGTTATGATAGATGGATAATTTTTTTTATTTTTGATTTACATTTGATACATTGAAGATAATGTAGATTCTAGGTTATGATGGAAGAAAATTTATGTATGAAATTATGCATTTTTAAATTTTTTTATTAAACATGTGTTTGCTATTGTTTAGTTTATTCATTTTTTTAGTTTAGTTAGGTCTATATTTGTTTTAAAAAATTATAATGCTTTTAGTTAATTTAAATGAATAATTGAGTCTTTGCATTATATGTTTGGTGTCTTAACAAGTTCATAGATTATTATAAAAATTAGTTTTTTGTATTCAGAGTTTGTGTTTCATGCTTGAGTGTTGAGATTGAAATAAACCTAAAATTGATATTTAGGAATTAAATGGTGGAGACTACCTTGTGAGATAATTGAGCCTATAAGCGCTTTATTTAGAGTGATGAAATTTTTTATACTACTTTAAACACTTTTCTTATTCTTTCAAATTGGTAAATTATCTCTATAGGTTTTGCATTGAATATTATATTTTTAAACGTATAATGAAGTATTATGTACTTAATTTCCTTGCTTAAATTGAATGATTTGAGTAGAACTTAAAATGTATGCCTATCTTCATTTGTGCTTAACTTCTAGAGAAAAAAGAGATATATATGGGGCTCTCTTAAAGCAAAAAGAGCCAAATTAACTACTCACCAAAACATACGTATGTATATGGATCCATTCTCTAAAAAATAAAAAAAAAAAAGAAAAAAATTGAGAAAAACAAATAATATAATTAAATACTATGAACCTAAGTTCTTCATGTGGCTATTACCAAAATGGTAGAAATAATCCCCTTGAAATCAATGCATTTTCATTCATCTGAGGCACATATTTAAAATTTTTGCTTGATGATTTTAATTGAAGTATGAGATTAGTAATATGATATCATCACAAATGATAGCATTTGATTCATTTTATAATATCAATGTTATGCACTTTTAAGACTTTTTTCTTTGTCGTATGTGAACCTATTTGCTTTATTCTTTACATAACTTATATTCATATATACCTTGTTGAGTGCTTGAACCTATAGGATCAATGTGAAATTGAGAGTATATCTTGTAAGGATCAGAATCAAAGAGAATTTAGATTCCTAACACTAGAATTGGGTGAGTCAAGGTTGATATGTTTTTGTAATAAAACATTAATTTATGATTAGTATTGATTTGAACAATAAAGTAAACCTTTAGGATGTTTAATTAACTTATGCTTGAGATTTTGAATATGAACTTTAAAAAAACTAAAGCATGATAAGTTTTGTTTAGTCAAGTTTTTATTTTGTTATTTATAGTTTTTTTTTAGTTTTTATTTTTCTATGTTAATCTTATTTATTTTTAGTTTTAGATTTGCATGTTAGGATGTTTGTAGGTTTCATCACTGAAAGCCCTCACAAGACATAAACTCATCCACTAATAAACTTAAGGGTTTAAAGACTTCCTCCATATGCTAAATGCAACTGTTTCAATACATGAAAATAATTTAAGTTAGTTTAGTTTAATTTATTTATTTTTGTTTTTAATTTTTATATCGCTTTCCTTGTTAGAAGCTAGCAAGATGCTGGTTGAATATTATTATAAGTGTTTGAAAATAGCTTATATTCTATGATTTTATTGTGTTTAAATGTGATAAATAGATTGATTATTGTATGTTTATATCAATATTTATGTAAATCTATTTATTCAGAATCACAGATTTGATTATAGCATATTTATATCAATATTTATTCAAAATGTATGAAGAATAACACACTTGGAGCTTAAAATATTAAGGCAAAATTGAAGAAAAATAAAGCATGTTGTGGTGAAGAAATTGGTGTGCCGTAGCGAACACTATACGAGAGAAATTACTAGGGCATATTGAGTTTTGTGTGTCCTATGGGGAATAAATGGTGCTACAACACAACACTTTTGGGGTGAATTTGGCAAAGCTTAATGAACCTAGTGTCGCAGCGTGAAAAAGATTATGTCATGGCATGCGACCAATAATTTGTCTTAAAACCGTTTGTACCCAGCCTTGCTTATAATTAAAACAATATGTATTAGGTTTTTTATTAAGCTTTTATTTTATATAAAATAGTTAGCCCTAGGTTAGTTGTAAAATTTAGATCCAATTTTCAAAGTCATTCTACCACCATATACAGATACAGAAAGAGAACTTTCTAATTGTGAGAAATATCCAAGGATTTGGAAAAGTTAGTGATAACTTATCTAGAAATCTCGAATCGTTTTCAACAAAAAATGGGTACTTTTAATTGTTGTATGTTTTATCTCTTTTTGTAATCTAACATCTTTCTTAGTTGAATTAACTTTTGTTAATTTAATTATGATTGGTTAATTTTGTAATATGGGATTCACGTTGTTTGGCTTCTAATGATTAGAAGATCAGTTTTATGATTTGAATAAATACGAGTTTTATTTATTTCTTGTTCATGTTCTTAAAATATTTAATTATAAATCAACGATGGACCAAATCATGATTTATAATTAAAGAAAATATATTTTGAAAATTAAGCATTAAAAACATCATCTGTGTTTAATTATGCATATATAAATAAGAATTTAATTTAATTTAATTTATTAGTTTCAAACCCAAAAAAAAATTATTGATTAAATAAGATTAAATTCGATGACACTTCTATTAAATAAGATTAAACCCAACCAAGTTTGAAATAGAGTCACTTCATAGAAGTGACTCTATTTCAAACTTGCCATTGAGTTTCATTTATGGGCTTAGAGTAGTTGACTCTATTTTCATGTCATTGAGATTATACTATGACAATTCAACTGCTGTGTTTATGGCTAAGCATAACAAGAGTGTTAATCGTAGTAAAAACATCGATATCAAATACTTAGTTATAAGAGAACGTGTTAAGGAAAAGAAAGTGGTCATTGAGCACATTATTAATGAGTTGATGATTGTTGATTCTTCGACTAAAGGCATCTCATTAAAGAATTTCAAGGATCATGTAGTTAAAATGGGACTTGGTTCCATTATGTAAATATTCATTATACGTACATTTGATATTTTCATGAAACTTTTATTCAATTAATGTTTTTTTGATTAATTTTATGAGCATATTTCATTTATTCATATATTTTAAGAAAACATATTTAGGTAATAGACCTTGAATAAACATAGGGTTTATTCATTAAGTTGTATGGGCTTGAGATGCATAATGCATCGTGATACATCGAAGATAATACTCATTATTAGAGGATCTATCACCATAATTCATGTGTTTTGTTTATCTTAAAGTTGAATGATGAAATATATAGACCAAGTGGGAGAATGTTGGTTCTCACTGGGAAGCTCGGTAACCAACCAAGCAGTTGGCCAACAGAGAAAGGTTTAGAAGTATCAAACCAAAAACCCATTAAATTTTTGTGTTCCAATAGTAAAGCCATTAAATTCTTTTTTGCTTCTATTGTATTTACATTCATGTTTATATGTTCTTATGAATGTTTGTAGATCAAATTATGATTATACTTTAAATAGTTCACATCATGTTATAAAAATGATTTTAATGATGCATATTATTTTAAACTATTAAATAAATTTTTTATCTTAAATGAAATTAAAAAAATTCATCATTCCAATAAGATCAATAATAAAAAATAGCTCAACAAAAGATCACTTCATATGAAATATAGTTTGTATTGTCGGCATTAATATAGGGAAATAAGAAATGTCATTTGTGTTCTTGAATAGTATGTATTCTCTTAAAAACATAAAAAAAAGAGTAAAAAATTGAGTAAGACTAAAAATTTATCCTTCCATATTTCTTTTAAAAATACTCATTTTTCAATATTAGTAAAATATCGAAAAAATTCCTAAAATGTGGGGCCGTTGATGGAAAACAATAAAGACAAAGAAAATGTAGGTGGGTAGAAAAAATAAAAGGCGTGGATTGCTAAAAGGGCAGGATAGGGTAGGGTGTGTTAGTAAATGAGAAATACAAAGTTAAGATATCAAAATCACGTACAATGTAAATGAATTTTTTAATAAATGTTATATACTCACGATAACATAGAAATATATTAGAAAAGTTTAAATTCACGCAATATCAATACCTATCTAAAATATGTATTATTATATTATAATAAAATTAGTATAATTTAAATAATTTTTTTAACCATTTATTAAGGATATCTTCTTTAGATACTTTCATAATAAAAACATTTAAAAACTTTGAATTTTGATTTTTAAAGTTTGAATCATAAAAAAATTATGTTTTTAACATGGTATCAGAGTCAATCTTCTGATGTTACTTTATCTTTATCGTTTCTACTGTCACAACAGCTGCTATATTTACTCACTGTGAAACCTATGACGTCTTTCAGTCGTCATCCTTAGGTTCTAAGCCTACAGTTGTCGCTATTGAGGAGTTCCACACCACACAGACCATTGCAATCACCGTCTTTAACGTGCATATTGTTCCAATAATATTTTTACAGGTACTACAGTGATTGGCTTGCCCCGATCTACACAACCGTGAAAGTCCCGTAACCATTAGAGTCTGCACGCGTACTCACCCGTCACTCAGAGGAACTACACCTTTTCCTCACACACCATTACAGAAAACTAAGGGCCGCCTTACATCTTGCTTTGAAAACCTTGCTGTAGATACCACTATGATCAGCTTGACTAAATCTACACATTAGTGGAAGTCTCGTAAGCATCGGAGACTGCACGTGCCCTCACGCACCGCCAATAGAAACTGAGCGTCAAATTTACGTGTCTCACACGTCGCACTCTAGTCCACTGACATCATCATTGCCTTCTGCTAACATCGTTTCACCGTTGACCATGGTGCTACTGTTGTTGACTGTTGACCTTTGACTTTTTATAGATAAAGTTCTCCTTACCCATTTTTTTGCATAGACTTCATTTTTACAGTCTGTTTTGCATATTGTGTTTCTAAATGGATAAAAAGGATATTTTTCTTCCTCTCCCCATCAATACTGTATTGGAGGGGACTAAGAATTACTTATCCTAGTTTCAAGCTATGTGCAATTTTCTTAAGAATTGCATGCTCTGGAATTACTATATTGGTGCAATTACCATTCCTATCAAAGGAGAAAGTGAAGAAGATTCTACCTACCTTGGTCGCATGATTGAATGGGATTATCACAACCCCATGATCCTCACAAGGATTTGGAATACTTCTGTTCCCTCCATCTCCAATCTATTGGGTAATTTTGATGATGCAAAATCAGCATGGGATATGTTGGCCAAAAAGTACTCCACTACTCACAGATCTATGAAATATCAGTTAGTAGTTGAATTGCATCAACTTTAACAAGAACCAGGACAATCCATCAATGGCTACTATGATCAGCTTTGCTTTCTTTGGGACTCAATTGACCTTTGTAATCCAATTTGGGCATGCTCAATGGATGCTTAGCAATATGCTACAATTAGAGATTATTTTTGTCTCTTTGAGTTCTTGATGTCACTTCATAAGGACTTTGAGCCCATCTAGGGTCAATTTCTCAATTGTAACTCTTTTCCCTCTCTTGATACTACCGTAAATGTGTTGGTTAGAGAAGAAGCTCGGCTTGTAACCCTACAAGCCCATAATAAGTTCAATGTTTTGGCCATTACTACTTCTACTTCTACTTATGCTCCTGCCATTGAGCAACCTCAGCAGTCAAGTGATTCCTCTTGCTCTAGAAATTGTCATAGGTAAACCAACAAGAATTTCTGCAATTATTGCAAGCTTTATGGCCACATCATTGAGACTTATTACCATCGCAACAAATCTATTGCTGTTGTTGCTAATATTGAGCCTACTCCGTTGATGCCTTCCATTTCAACTGAGTCCTAGTCTTTTGGATCCACTATGAACCTCTCCCCTACTAAACTACAAAAGATCATAACTCAGGCTATTCAAATGGTTGGTAATGCATCTCTTTCCACTACTCTCTCAATTTGGCCCGATAAGTCTCAAACTTGGCTTTTTGATTCTACATGTTGTAATCACATGACAATTCACTCATCTTTATTCTCCAAACTTGACCTTGCACCACATCCTCTTAATATTCATATAACTGATGGTTCCACCATACATGGGAATAGTGTAGGTTTTGTTTCGGCCTCTAACCTCTATATTCCTGGGGTTTTCCATGTACCTGACCTATCCTATAATTTATGCTATGTGGGACAATTAGCTGAATAGGATATCACCTTATTTTTTTCTATTTTGGGTGTATTGTACAAGATCTGAGGACTAGGAAAGAGCTTGGGACTGGTCCTAGGGTTAGGTGTATGTTTCCCGTGAACAATCTTCATCTTCCACCTGTTGCTCTTGTCTCAATTGCTGCTGCAACTACTACAGTTTCTTCCTTACCTTCTTTCGCACTTTGGAATTCTCGTCTTGGTCATGCCTCATCCACTCAGGTACAATAGTTAGCTTCTAAAGATTTGGTGGGTTTTGTGTCCAAAGATAATTTTGATTGCACTTCATGTTAGTTAGGAAAGCAGCCAGCTTTACCTTTCAATAATAGTGAATCTATCTCTAATAGTATTTTAGAGTTAATTCATTTTGATGTTTGGGGAGCTTCTCATGTTACTAGTATAGGTGGATCTCGTTTTTTTGTTATTTTTATTAATGATTATTTTCGTTATAGTTGGATCTTTCCTATGAAATCTAGTTCTGAAATCTTCCCAATATATAGTAACTTTGTAAAAATGGTTGAAACACAATTCTTCAAACATATCAAAAATTTCGATCTAATAATGCTCTTGAATATACTCAATATTCTTTTGAAACTCTATTACATTCCAATGGCATTATACATCATCTAACCTATCCAGGCACCTATCAACAAAATGGTCGAGCCGAAAGAAAACTTCGTCATATTCTTGACACTGTTTGTGCTCTTCTTCTTTCTACCAAAGTTCCTGCCCCATTTTAGGGTGAAGCCACTCTTCATTTTGTTCATGTCATTAATCGCATTCCAAATGCTATTATTCATAATTAGACTCCATATGAATGCCTTTTTGGGTCATCCCCTAACTATCATTACCTTCGCTTATTCGAATCTGCCTGTTTCGTTCTTCTTTAGCCTCATAAACATAAAAAACTTGAGTCTTGATCTAGACTTTATTGTTTTCTTAGTTATGGTGAAACTTAAAAAAGGGTATCGATGGTATGATCTTGTCTCGCATCGTCTACGTGTTTCCCGTAATGTTGTCTTTTGGGAACACCACTTATTTGTTGAACTCTCTCACTTTCGTTCTTCCCTAACTAACTCAAATGTTTTAGAAATATTTCTAGATAAATCTCATGTTCCTTCTACAGATACTCTTTATCCTCCTTTGGACTTCTTTATTCAATCTTCAGATATTTTTGATGATTCTCCAAGATAGGTTGTAGAAGAACAGGTTGTAGAAGAACAGGTTGATGACGAGCTACTCCACCTTGAGCATAGGTCCCCTATTTCTACTCCACCTGAAGATCCTCCACAAGACATTCCACCTCACCACTCAACTCGGGTAAGATCCATTCCTACACATTTACTTGACTATCATTGTTACACTGCCCATGCTACACTCCATGAGCCTCACACCTATCGTGAGACATCTACTAACCCTTTATGGAAGATTGCAATGAAAAAAGAAATTGATACATTAACCAAAAACCATACTTGGGATCTGGTTACTCTCCCTCCTCGTTAATCTATGGTTGGTTGTAAGTAGATCTATAAGACCAAGACTCGTTCTGATGAGTCCATCGAGCGCTACAAGGCTCGTCTTGTTGCAAAAGGTTTTACACAAGAGTATGAGATTGATTATGAAGAGACTTTTTCTCTAGTTGCTCGTATTTCCTCTGTTCGTACCCTCTTAGTTGTTGCCGTTGTTAATAAATGGGAACTTTTCCAAATGGATGTTAAAAATGAATTCCTTAATGGTGATTTGCATAAATAAGTCTATATGCAACCTCCTCTCGATCTTTCTGTTGAAACAAACAAGGTTTATGGCCTTCGACGTGCACTTTATGGCCTTAAACAAGCTCCACCTAACGTGGTTTGTCAAGTTCATCTCCACCATCCTTCGCTTGGGTTACACTACCAGTCCTTATGATTCTGTATTATTTCTTCATCGCAATGATAAAGGCACCATTTTTTTTTTCTATATATGGATGATATGATCATAACTGCTGATGACCTTAGTGGCATTCAAGAACTCAAGGATTTTCTTAGTCAGCAGTTTGAGATGAAAGACTTTTGACATCTCAGCTATTTCTTAGGTCTTGAGATCACTCATTTCACAAATGGTCTTTATATTACTCAAGCCAAGTATGCATCTAACCTTTTATCTCAAGCTGGACTCACTGACAGCAAGACTGTTGACACTTTAGTTGAACTTAATGTGCATCTGACACCCTCGAGGGGGAAACCATTGTCTAATCACTCTCTTTACAAACGATTGGTTAGTAGCCTGATTTATCTTACAGTTACTCATCCAGACATTTCTTATACTATTCATCAGGTGAGCCAGTATCTTTTTGCTCCACGATCGACTCACTATGCTGTTATTCTACCCATTCTACGATACTTAAGGGCACTCTCTTTCATGGCCTTTTCTACTCAGCTCAGTCTCCTCTTGTACTTCATACATTCTCTAATGCTAATTGGGCATTAGATCCTACTGATCGCAGGTCCACTATAGGTTATTGTTTTCTCCTCGATTCTTCTTTAATTTCTTGGCGAAGTAAGAAATAAACTTTTGTGGTCCGCTTTAGTACTAAAGTAGAATATCGTGCTTTGTTGATACCACATCTGAGCTTCTTTGGATACGATGGCTTCTTAAGGATTTAGGTGTCTCCACATCCTCTGCTACTCCCCCTTATTGTGACAATCAGAATGTCATTCATATTGCTTACAATGATGTCTTCCATAAACGGACTAAACATATCGAGATTGATTGTCATTGTATTCATTCTCATCTTATCTATGGTGCTATCAAGCTTTTTCTTGTCTCCTCCAATGATCAACTTGTAGATATTTTCACTAAGTCACTTCCTAAAGAACGCACTCGTAATTTGGTTGATAACCTCAAGCTGGTCTCACATCCACCTTAAGTTTGAGGGAAATATTAATGTATATCTATTAACATATTAATGTATATCTATTAATGTATATCATATCTGCTAATGTATATATAGTTTACTTTAATCATATCTAATTTATTTATAATTTCTATATAAAATGAAATTATAAAATACCATGTATATCCTTTAATATACAGAATATCATATAATCATTAAATATCTCTAATACATAAATCTATCACTTTTTTCTTATTCGTATATTGGTTAATTAAGTTTAATTGGGAGTTTAACTACACCTTTTTTCTATTTAGAACTAAAGGTGATGGAGTTGATGAAGATGACATAGATATGATTGAATGTTTTGAACTTATTTAGATCTCCTAGCTAGCTTGATTTTTCTAGATAAATCGAAACTAATTTCTAACCAGATATTATTCTAACCAGAATCATGATCAGGATAGCAACAATTTTCAAAAACAATGAACTCAATAAGATTAAATAAATTCTTTTAGATTTATAATATCATTTTTTTTAAATCGATAAATTAAACTGTCATTAAAAAAACTAATTATTAAACTTAATATTCTATTTTAAAAATTAATGAAGCTCTACGATTTGCCACTACATATCCATTTTTCGTATATATCCATATATGATAGTCACCGAAAATACATATATAGGTAAATGAAAATAGGAAAAAGAAACAAACATAATGTAAGAAATTATTTTGTTGAATCTGTTGTGACAAATTATTTTGTTGATTTGTTGCAGTTAATGAAAAGAAACGAACCTAACAAGTTTGGTTAATTCATTTTTGTAATAAAAAAATTAACTTCCATAGTCAGTGCAAAGTTAGAAGGTGTTATACTGTCATGAAATAAATAACGTACGGCGATAAATTGGTAGATAATGTTTGGTGATAGTGGTGATCTTTTTTTTTTTTTTTTTATAAGTTATGATCATGTACAATGCCGATTACCCAAGTTCATAAAGTGGTATTTAACATACTATTCACCAACTTAAGTTGGTAATTAGTCTTAATTTGGATATATATATATATATTCATTGTTTTTTATAATCATGGGCACTTTAATGACAAGTATTTAATCAAATAGAAATGAGTGTGTTCATTTTATTTGGAGAAAAAAATTTGGAGGTAATTGTATAACTTCAGAGAATTTTAAAACAAATATTTATCGTAAAAATAAAAAAATTGTTTAAAAATATTTATGTAAATTTAATTATTAATTGTTTGGTTCTCGTGCATATATTGAATTTTTACATTATTATTAACAAATAACTTACTCAAGAGAGTTTCAATTTTTCATAATCTATTTATTATCTATCACCACTATAAAAGAGTGAGTTTATCATTTGAAGAGTAAAATACCATAATATCCTTGTTTTTGCATACATTTCATGTTTGTCATCCCTTTATTAATTATATGTTTAATTAAATAAAAATTAATTAATATACCATTAATCTTATTTATAACATATTATCTATTATTAGATTGTAATTTCTTTTAACTTAATTATTTTTATTTTTATATAAAAAACTAGAACTTAGAGAATTTTTTTTTTATCAAAGGTCATAATTATTATTATCTAATGAATCTTTACATATTAATTGCACTAATTGTTTTATTTTCAAACTTTAGTATTGATGTCTCTTTAATTATTGCACTAATATATATGCATTGAACATATATATTTTTAAAACTAATTGACAAATATTATATTTTTCTGTTAATTATCATATATATTTCATATCTTTATATTCTGGTTTTTCTCTACAAGAGTATTGATTTATGTATACTAAGAAAAAGAAAACAAAACCCTAACCTTAGCAGTAGTTGTATACCCATACTTTCATGCTCCACTAAATATTGTTATCTGTTATTTTCCTACTCCACTAAACATTGTTGTCTATCACTGTTGCAGCATGCATCATAATAGACGCCAATACTAATTATGGATAAATTTAACATAAATTTATTTTTAAAAGGATTAAAAAAGAAAAGAGTTAAATAAGTTACATACAAAACATAAATATATTTGTTTTCCCCTTTTTATCACGAAGAAATATTGTTTTTGTTGTCAGCATTGACGTTGAAAGCCCACTTGGGTGAGTAAGCATCAAAAAGTTCATCTCAATCATTTAGTTGTAAATACATAAACGAGGACTACGAACCTTGTCTGATTTATGTGGTGAGATATGTATCTATAAATTCTTGAAACATTAAAATGCTTTAACCCTAAGGCATTCACTCTCAGAATAATTCTTGAAATATTATGGATCAAAATTTTCAAAATTCAAAAACATTCAAGAACAATTTTCTAAAAACACTCAAAAACTCTCAAACTTTTGTTTCTGATTTTTTTAACTTGATTATTATATTGTTACTGAGAAGTATTTATAGAAACAACAAATAAAAATCATACAACATAAACCTACCAAAACAATCTAAATCATACATCTATCTCCTTACCTAACCCATTTTTTTTTTCTGTCTACCAACCATGAGTTGTATCCTTATCAATCCAGATCATTACCATAGAAGTTTTCATGAACTGGATTCAAATAAACTAGAATATTTCAAAGAGATTAGGCTTGTAAACAAGTTTACAAAACAATAATAATATCTATTAGGTCCATACAACATGACAATAAGGAGTTTAAAATGATGAAAGAAATTAAGAGAATATACCTGAAATCATTTCTTAAACGTGGTATTAATAATAAATGTCTCAAGGATTATATTGAGATTATAATAAAAAAGGAAAAAAAGATAGTGTGCTACTTATTTAGAACCCATTAAATTCAAGTCTCATGAGTTTGTGAAGATTATAATGTTAGACAATGCTTTCATTATTGAATTCTTGTTAAGGATGTCCTTTCCTTGTTTAACTACTCCGCTCATTGATCATGACCTCCATTTTTACCCTCAAAGAATGTTATTAGAAGTTCCTTCAAACTTGTTATTGTTGGAGAATCAAATCCCCTTTTTCATTTTCTAGGATCTATTTGATCCAGATGATAATGTTACTGGGATTGTAATAACGGATAAGAAGCTTACGATTGCTCATCTTTTCCATAAATTCTTTTTCATTCTCAAAGACCCTAACATAACTAATCATTGCCTTGATTTTATGAAAATACTTTACAAATCATCACTTCCTTGGAACGAATAAGGTACGGATGATAAGGTCCATACTCCTACTATTACGAAGCTACATCAAGCTGGAGTGAAGTTTATTAAAACGGAAAGTAGCGAAAACAGGTTTTCTATAAAGTTCAATTTCAACAATGGGGTTTTGAAACTTCCAAGCTTGACAATATATTCATATTTCGAAGAAAGTATAAGAAACTTAGTAGCCTATGAAAAATGCCAACACTTTGAAGAGAGCAATATATGTGATTATGCTATATTAATGGACTATCTTATGTTGAGTATGAAATTATTATTAACGCATTGGGAGATAATAGTAAAGTTTGTGCTCTATTCAACAATATTTCAAGGGGAATAAATTGTGACCTTAAAAGATTCTACTTTGCTAAAACTAAGAACGACATGATCAAGTATTGTAAAAACCTGATAAATCGCTGGAAGGCTAATTTGAAACAAAATTATTTCAGAACACCTTGGTCAATTGCTTCTATAATTGCAGCTATTTTGCTTCTCATACTAACTTTCATACAAGCAGTGACTTCTGTTATGTTTCTCAAATGAAACTGCAGTAAGCTTTCACATTTCTTCATTTTCTAATCTTTATCACAGACATTTGCCTTTTCTTTTAATATGTATTGTTATTGTTTCAAATAAATTAACGACACTGTAATATGGTGTTTCGGATAATATACTAACATGTCTTGCTAATGAAAAAAATTATAAATTATATCATGTATTTGTAGATCTCTATAAAAATATCAAGAAAATATTACATATTTTTAAATATTCTCGTTATTATTGTAAAATTTAGTTGTTGATATGTCGAATCTTTGAATAATAACAAAAGTGACTTCTCAAATAATAAGCTTATAAGTAATGTTTATAAAATCTTGAAATTAAACTCTATAATAATTTATAAATTATTAAATTAAGCAATAACATTTTTTTAATCAAAGTATTACATGATTTGTATAATTTATTAATTTCTTAATTTTAGAGCACATTATATTCACTCAAATTAGTACATTATTTCACATGAAATTATCTTTGACATGTACCTATGTATTGAGAATATCATTGCATTAATTACAATATTATACATTTAATTGATGATATTATCTAAAATTTTAAGATTTTAAATAATTTTCCATATATATATATATATATATACACGTAAATTTCAAGTGAACTTTTGTTTATATATCGATATTTTTAATTCTTACTTATATTAAATTAGAATTAAGCCCACGAACACCAAAAGCAACAAAAGTCTAACAAATAATGCACGAGCAAAAACAAAACCAAATAAACAGATACTTTTTTTACATTAACCTACTAATAATTAATTCTTGAATATAAAATCTTAACCTAATATTTCAGTATATTTATATATTAAAAACAATACCATTTTTCCAAAATAATTCTCAAATCTAAACCACAATACACCTAAAATCCCTCAAACATAGAAAAGACATAAAATAAAGAAATCTAATATTATTAATAACATTCTTTGCTTGAGGTACTACGGTTGTAAAAAAATTAAGCATCCTCTACAAACCAATTCACTATACCACTAATGTTTGCTTGTGTTTGTAAATATGTAAATCTCATTTTACTTATGTTTATGTGTTGGTTTCTTCTGTACCAAACACGATATCTGTTATTTCACTTAGTGTTCTATCTTCATTTGTGTAAGATTGTTTATTGCGAACAGTAATACACACACGTACATAGTTAAGAATATTTTATATGTAATCATGTTTACACACATTATAGGATTAGTTTTTGTAGTATACATGTTAGGTTGAGTGCACACTCTCTCCCTAACATTGTCACTTGGGCTTTAATTTATTTTGATGCAGATATTTATGAATTTTACTCCTTAATTTTTAGAACAAAAAAATGTGACTTTTTAGTACCTCGTCATAAACCTCGCCATATACCTCACCATCACCCTTGGCGAGATGGTTGGTGAGGTTCTATAAATATCCTCTCAATTCTCTTATTTCTTACCCATCGTTTTAATACTAAAACTTTTTCAAAATTCACTCTAAGTTTATATATGTTGTTTAAATTATTTTGAAGAGATTATATTTGAGTGTGAGTCATTTTGAGCTTAGTTATCAAATCATTTTCTGTGTGAGTACGTGATTTGATTATGTGTATCTCGTACACGATTTGACATTTATGATAGACTGTGTATCCCTTGAAAGTGTGAGTAATTATATTTCTAGTTACTTATCAGTAGTTGTTAATCATATTACATTGTGAATTGTTTATTATTTAGTGAATTATTTGTTACTGAGTGGTTGACTTAAGTAACCAGATTATGTTACTACAAAGATATGATTTCTATGTGGATTTATCTTGTTATAGTACTTGTTATGCATGATCTGTTGTTGAGTTAATATAATCTGAGTTTTTTGTGTGTATGTTTGTAAATACTAAACTATAAACTCTGATTATAAAACATTTGTTTACTTGTTTTCTATTTGATAAATAATATCTACTATTTAAAGTTATCTGCTTTTCTTATATTATACAATGTGTTTATATTGTGTTTTTTGGTTAAGTGTTTATTATTTTGTTCGTGTACGTTAAGATTGAATCTTTAAGGAGTTTACATCTCCTTATTCAAAATAAAAAAATAGTGATGATCAACAAATAGTTAAAAAATAAATATTTTATAATTTTTTTTATATTAATTGTGATTTTGCGATATTAAAATACTCATATTTTAATCGGATTTAATCACTTAACATAAAAACAATAATATTTTGATAGAAAAATTCCTAAAATAATATAATTTATTTTTAATTGGTATTTTTATAAAATTAAGAGATTAAATGGTACAATTTTTAATATTAGTACTAAAAATAACAAATGAAATAATATAAGAAAATTTGGAAGTATTTTTCTGTAAATTATATATTTTTTCTTATAAAGTTAATCATTTTTAATTAAAAATAATAATTCATGTCATAAAATTAACTACCTCATAATGAAAAATATAATATTGTAATTTGAAATATATTTAATTTTAATTATTTAACAATGAACGAAACAAAAAATATAATTATATATAATATAATTTGTATCTTAAATTTTATTTATCAAATTTAATTAAAAACTCTTTTGTTTGTACAATCATAAAAAACTAAAATAATTACAGAATATAGAAAAACGTAATTTAGAGATGAGCCAAAAACTTAATCAGTTTTGAGGAAGAGAATATGAAAAACTAAAATAATGATAGGTTTGCAATGTGGTCATAGAAAAAGGGAGTGACAATGGGGCTTTTCTATTTTTAATCCCTCTATTTATCTTTTCTAATTATTCTTTTCTAAAATCTGATGCAGATTTTCGAGAATGAAGATTTTAGAGGCTGTGTTCCAAGTAATAATTATTAAGAAAAGAAAATATTTTAATATACATATATAAAATCTTAAATAAAAGTATAAATATTAAATACTCAATAAGAATATAAACATTATTTTTTATTTTTGGTTAAAATAGGCTCCTTTAAGTGAAAGTGATGGTATAGTATCAAAATTGCAATCGAATTATTTAAAAATAAAAATATATTTAATATTAAATTACAATCGAATTAATTAAAATATCTTAAAATTGATATAAATATTTAAAAATTTATATATTTACTTTTTTTCCATATCTTTAATAATATCAAATAGTTTTTTTTCCTAATATATATTTATCAAATAGTTTTTTTTCGTAATTTATATATATATATATATACATAGGATCATAATTCGATCCAGAAACCATATGAACATAAATTTAAACAAAGTGGAAGTAAAAATAGATTGAAAATATACCTCCTGTCATTAATCAAATTTTAGTACTTACAAGGGAATTCCAATGGATTTTGATTTGATACTCTTACTGGTTTCTCACACTTACTTTCTGTATTTGATGGTGTATATTGATGATAATTAGTAAGTAGTAAGAGGACCTGATGCCTTTATAAAGGTTCTCCCATCAAGAACCTCGTATGGTTTTGTAACTGACATATGGTTACAAAACCGAATTGTTACTACTATTGCACCATAAAAATTTTACATGCTCCCACTTGGTACAAAAGTTAAGCTAAATTCTCTTGAGTAACAAAATACATGAATCATGATGATAGGTCCTCTAAGAGCGAGTATTATCTTCCATATATTACAATGTATTTAGTTTCTCAAGTATTATACTTTATGTGGTAACGAAACTTAATGAATAAATTCTATATTTATTCTTGATCTAATAAAATATATATTTTCTCAAATAAATTAAGGTGTATATGAATATGAGAAAATATCACAATATATAAGATTTTCATTAATAAATTATATATATATATATAAATTTACAAAGTAGAACCAATTCCCATTTTCTCTATATGATCCTTAAATTTTAGTGGTGGCATGCCTTTAGTCAAAGGATCAGCAATCATTAACTCAGTGCTAACGTGCTCAATGACCACTTTCTTTTTCTTAACATGTTCTATTATAGCCAAGTATTTAATGTCGATGTACTTACTACAACTACCACTCTTGTTGTTCTTAGCCATAAACACAACAGCTGAGTTGTCACAGTATAATCTTAATGGCCTAGAAATAGAGTCAACTACTCTAAGCCCAAAAATGAAACTTTTCAACCATACACCATGTGATGTAGCCTCAAAACATGACACGAACTCAGCCTCCATAGTGGAATTAGCAGTCAAGGGCTACTTCGCACTCTACCAAGACACAACTCAACCGGAAAGCATGAAAATGTAACCAGATGTTGATTTTTGTGAATCAACACAGCCAGGGAAGTTCATATAGAAATATCCAATTACTTCCAAATCGTTGCTTTGTTTATACATGAGCATATAGTCCTTGGTTCCTTGTAGGCACCCAATCACTTTCTTTGCAGCTTTCCAATGGTCAACACCTCGGTTACTCTGATATCTCCCTAGCATCCCAACAACAAATGCAATGTCAAGTCTAGTGCAAAACTTAGCATACATTAGGATTCCAACGGCTGAAGCATATGGAATGGTTTTCATCTGTTATCTTTCAAAATCATTCTTTGGGAATTGGTCCAAATTGAACTTATCGTCTTTCACAATGGGAGCAACACTTGGTAAACAATCTTTCATCCGAAATCTCTCTAAAACTTTATTGATATAGGTTTCTTGAGATAAACCCAAGACGAATCGAAGTCTATCTCTATGAATCTTAATACCAATGACATAAAATGTCTCACCCATATCCTTTATATCAAAAATTTAGAAAGGAATTGTTTTACCTCATGTAGAAAACCCATATCATTGGCTGTAAGCAAAATATCATCCACATATAGCACTAAAAAACAAATATTACTCCCATTAACCTTCTGGTATATACATTGATCCATGACGTTCTCTTCAAAACCAAATGAAATGATGACGTTGTGGAATTTCAAATACCACTGACGGAAAGCTTGCTTTAATCCATATATAGATTTATTGAGCTTACAAACCAAATGGTCACCATTACTAGAGAAGAATCCTTCAGGTTATTTCATATAAACCTCTTCCTCTAGGTTACCATTAAGGAAAACCGTTTTCACATCCATTTGATACAAATCCAAATCAAAATGGGCAACCAATACCATGATCACACGAAGTGAATCTTTCTTAGATATAGGAGAAAATGTCTCTGTGTAGTTGATTCCCTCTCTTTGAGTGAATCTTTTGGCAACGAGTCTTGCCTTATTATTTGGTTCATGAATCGTACATTCATATTTTTAATTAGCGAGTGACATCAAATGTTTGTATTTCATTGTCTTTTGTTTACCCTGCTAGTGAGTGACATCAAATGTTTGTATTTCATTGTCTTTTGTTTACCCTGTTAATGCAAAGGAAAATAAAATAGTTAATGTCTTAACTAACTTTTGCTTTCCATTTTGGTCTCATTTGATGACATCATGCGTTCACCACCCTTATGTATATGCATTATGTTGTCCTTTTGATTCGGATGGCATGAATGTTATCTTTGGGAAAAGAAAATATTCAAGCTTAGTTGGATACTCTGGCTACAAGCTGGTGTGGTGCACTTTTGAATTCTTATCCTGTACTTTTTACCAATCTGGGAAGAGTTTTCATACACGTTTTTTGCTGCATTTGTTTGTATTGTAAAAATTTTGTCACAAATTATGTGTGTGTATATGAGATTTTCCTTCTTAGTGAATATATGATAGTCTTTGTTTTGTTTTCATCAATCAAGCCTATAAAAACACCTGCATCAATCTAAATAAGTTGACAGGTTCTCTAATTAACACTCCACAGGTTAACTTCTTTTGTTACTTTAACTAATCAACATACATTAATTTAGTTAACTTTTATCTTGAGGCATATTAAGAGGAGACATGGATGTTTTCAAAAGTAGCACATGAATCAAGGGGTCTTTCGGATTCTTGTATCTCAAACATTTAGGAGAGACAAACTTCTCGGGGGGTTCACTCAGTTCGATTGCTTCCAAAAAGGGTGTTTTCCCCTTATTTTGTTTCTTTATCTTCTCTTCTAAAACCAATACCTTGTTCTTCCATTATAACTTTTCTTCAAGAGCTACATCGAGCTACCTTATAGGAGTTACAGTTTCACTTCAGCTCACTAAAGTGGCAACCGGTTGACAATCAACATACTCATAAGTTCTATTTATTTGTCCATTTAATTCCTTATTCTTCTCACGCTCATATAGCATTCTATCAACTTCTTCATCCTCTTCCTAAACTACTTGTACATTATTAGGTGTGGGTTCCATTACTGGTATCACGGGGTGTTCTTGGTTCATCACTTCAACCTGCCTTCTTAGCTCACTTCACAATTCTTTCATGGATTTCCTAATTTCTAATAATTAGAGGAGTAACTATTAATTCGAGTTGGACACCTCGATTGCTCCATTACTCATGTCCTTCAAAACTGGCGTGTTGTTGACATTATCTCCATCCTGAGGACCCATTAGCTTGGTCCATTTGAAAGCTCTAGTTTCAACCATGATTATTGGTGAGGGTGTTCTTCTTTGGGTGTTCTACTCAATATACAAACTCAATCTAAACTGTCAATTCTAATGAAATGAAAGGCGTCAAATTTTATTAAACGTGTCTGAAAATCGGAACCCTATGTGCGCAAAAATGTTGAGGGACTATTCAATTTAAAGAGTGTAGAAAGATACATTAATAAGCAATCAATGATGACTCTTGGTCGTGTGTTGGATATATATAGTATACACATGCACGTCACGTGCCCTTTACAAGGATTAGCTTAAGAAATAACGCAAAATAAGCATAAATAACAACCTGAATCCGATTTTCATCTCGAGCCATACATAATAGTCCGATCTAATCCTCGACACTAACTCGTATACTACATTCAAACAAGGGCCATTTTGAAGTGTGTGTAAGAGAACTTGAGTGAATGTGTAATATTCTATATTAATATTAGTAGTGCGTACATATAATTTTATGAGACATTAATTATTTTATAAAATTAGCACAAATAAAAAAATATATTTAAAAACAATTATATAACACAATCCAATTTAATTAATTACAACAAACTATTATTTATCTAATCAAAAATTTTCATTTATTATATATATTTGTCCAATTTTTCATAAGTAATTATGTTGAAATCATTAACTATTTTATTAATGGTTTTCAGAATATGAAAATAGAAAGTTATCTAAGTTGAATATTATTGTCTAGTAATGTGTATTGATAAGTTTGGATAATATTGAATAGTTTGATATTTAGTTTTTTATGATTTAGGAGGATAAATGAAAAAAAGGCTTTAATGTATGAAAATGTGAGACAAGATTATTTTAGAAGAGTTTATATTGAAATGATTTTTCAACTTGACTTACATGGATATTTATGGTTGGGCAAATAGGTTATAACAATTTTACTTACTTGTTTCAATTATTTATTAGAATTGTCTATCACGTTTATTCGAGGATTAAAATTATCTAGAATTATTCATTTAATTCTAACCTCACATTTTTCTTTTTCTTTGAACATATTAGATTATTATAGAGAATTTAACATCTATTTGTGATATTTTTTATTCTTCAAATATTAGTAGACTATTTTATATAAATTTTTATCAATTTTTACCATTTTTTATATTAATTTTGGTTATTTTAATCATCTTTTAAAAAATTCTATAAAATATAAAATTTGAAAAAGTTATTGATTAAAAAAATAAAAATAAAAAATGTATTGACAATTTATTTCATTAAATGAAAATTTTAAAATGTTAAAATAAAACGTCAATTTTAAACAAAAAAAATGATTTAAAAAATGACTAATTTTACTCCATTAAAAAATGATATATTTTAAAAAAAGTGATTTAAGTATCTACGGTGAAAGTGCTAATAAAATATGTCAGTAACACGAGAAAAAATTACCTAAGACACTTAATCTTTTAATTTAATGTTTAAACAATTATGACAATTATGAAACTAATTCACTTTATAATAAACAAAAGACCAAAGTACCCACCTACAGAAGAAATGAATGCCATTAAACTCATAATGATTAATAATATATATAAGGTTTTTAACCCTTAACATTCTAACCGTAACCTGTAAAATAAATAAGCAAAAATCATTACAATAATTATTTTCACCTAATTCTTATGGCTATTGCTAAACAAATAAGCACAAATCATTTAAACAATTCTTCTTCACTTAATTCTTAATGTTACTGTTAAATTTATAAATATTTATTAAGTATACTTTATATTCTTAATTAAATATGTATTGACATCTTTATAAATATGTATTGACATCGAGATTGAGCTCCAGATAAAAAGCTTAATTAAAATGTTTCTCCCAACTTTTTCTAAATATTTTGCATTCCAACCCAATTCTGTAACAATTAATTGAAATGTTAAGATTACCAAAAGTAACCACTTAAATAAGTAATTCTAACTTTAAACTTCTAACATATATTTTTATGCCGCAACCACAAGCAATTTAACCAGAGGCGATTTATCCATAAGTTTTTACTTTTTATACTTTAAAACGTGTAGAAGAATAATTATGTCTAATCATATATATATATATATATATATATATATATTAATCATCGTTACTTAAAAATTTAAACTTAAAAATTAAATATAAATATATTTTATTTATTATAATATATTTTTATTACAATATTTTAATTAAATTGTAAAAATAATTATTAATTTTATAAACACAATATATAATTTGCTTTTTTAATGATATTTTATTATTCTGTATTAATATTTAAAAATAATATCATAAAAAATAAAATACAATAAACAAATAAGATATTTTTCTTGATCCATCCTTCGTAAATATGCATAAAATATATATAAAAAAATAAAAAAATACTCAGTAAGTTTTAAAAGTAATCACTTAAATAACTAATTCTTACTTTAAACTTCTAACGTATATTTCACGCTTTCAATAAATCCTTTATTATTTTGTTTCAAGTTTACATTTCATTTCAAGAATAACTCTTTTCTTACTCAATTTTAAAGAATAAAACTGTAGTAATTCTTCTCCAAAGTGTTATAAATTAATACTAACGGAATTAAAATTTGGATCCAATTTAATTATACAAATATATAATTATAAGTAACAATAAAATAATAAGTAACGAAAAAAATAAATAACACACAATGATTTAAGTTATTCAATCTTTCAATGTACAAAGTCTACTCCACGGACGACGATATATCGAAAAAAAAATCCACTAATAATTAAATGGATATACAAGTATTAATATTCTAACAGTTTCATAAAATATACCAAAATCTTAATACAGTTAAAAAATATTATCTTTCTCTTTCTTATCTGTTTGTTAGCAGTTTAATCTTCTTCTCTCCTGATAAGTTACAATTGATTGTCTTGTAATCAATAAGAATTTAAAAGTAGACCAACAGAGAACAAACAAAGAAAGAAAATGGGATTTGGGAAGGGGTTTCTGCGTAGAGAGTTGGAGTTGGGTGCAACTTCTTTTCTGATTGTATCTTCACTATTCTGACGGCTTTATTCTTCTCGCAGGAACAAAATATATATATATATATATATATATATAAAAGAAGAAGGCAAGGGTTTAATATATGGGTTTGGTGCTTAAGATTGTTTTGGATTAATATTTAACAAATCTCTACGTTAAAAACATAAAACAAGTTTTTTAAATATAAAATTACTCGAATTATTAAATAACCGTCGTTTAAAATCCCGAAGAGTGATCATTTACTGAAGAAGGCAAGGGTTTAATATATAGGTTTGGTGCTTAAGATTGTTTTGAGTCAATATTTAACAAATCTTTATGCTCAAAACAAAAAACAAGTTTTTTAAATATGAAATTACTCGGATTATCAAATAACCGTCATCCAAAGCCCCAAAGTGTGATCATCTATTGCAAATACCAATAAAGTCCAAGCAATGCATGAACTTATTAAATGAAATTGGTTTGGTTAATATATCATCTGAATTCTCTGTAGTGATTATCTTATTGACAACAATAACACCTTGAGAGACAATGTCACGAATGAAGTGATATTTGACATCAATATGTCTGGTTCTTTCATGATACATAGTATTCTTGGTCAAGTGTATCACACTCTAACTATCACAAAATACAATAGAAGTATCCTACTATAAACCCAAATCACAAACCAAACCTTTAAGCCAAATAACTTCTTTCACTGCTACCATATATTCTACCTCTATGATAGACAAAACAAATGTAGACTGTTAAGTATCCTTCCAACTAATGGCACAATGATAAAGAGTGAAGACATAACCTGTTAGAGATTTTCTTCTATCCAAATCACCAGCATAATCAGAGTCCACATAACCAATAACATTGCAACTAGTATTATAAATTCCATCATATACCAAACCAAAAATAGATATGCCTCTCAAATACCGAAGTATTTATTTCACTACTTGCCAATGACCTTTGTCAGGATTACCCATATATTTACTGACAACACTAACTATATTTGAAATGTTTGGATGAGTACAAACCATAACGTACATCAAACTACCAACGACACTAGCATATGGACCTTGAGACATGTACTGCTCTTCTTCTTCTGATTGTGGTGAAAAATTCAAAGAAAGCCTGCAATGCACAACTAACAGCGTACTTACAGGTTTAGACTCTTTCAAGAACTTTTTCAATATAATTTTTTTGAGTCAAATCAAGCTTGCCCGCTTGTCTATCCTTGTATTTCTAGGCCCAAATTTTTTTCGGTGCACGCAAATCTTTCATCTCAAACTCACCACTAAGTTGAGACTTTAATTTATGAATCTCAAACTTATTCTTAGAAGTAATAAGCGTGTCATCAATATAAAATAACAAATAGACAGATAAACCGTCATGAAATCTTTTATGATAAACACAACTATCATAATCACTTATAGTGTAACCATGATCAATTATAAAAGAATCAAACCGCTTATATTACTACCTAGGAGATTACTTTAACCCATATAAAGACTTAATAAACAAACATGATCTTTCTTACCTAGAACAACAAACCCCTTTGATTGATACATATATATTTGTTACTAAAGCTCACCATGTAAGAAGGCTGTCTTACATCAAATTGTTCTAATTCTATGTCAAACAATGCAACCATAGCAAGCAACACATGAATAGAGCTATATTTCACAACATGTGAAAATACTTCATTGAAGTCAATACCCTTCTTTGTTAATAACCCTTTGCATCAACACGTGCCTTGAACCTAGCTGCTTAAACCTCAGGTATACCTTCCTTTTTCTTAAAGACCCATTTGTTTCCAATAATCTTTTGGCCCTTAGGCGATTTCACCAATTCCCAAATATGATTCTTATGAAGTGATTCAATCTTTTCATTCATAGAAACTAGCCACTGAATATACTCATCATAAGTGATAGCTTTATGATAATTAGAAGGTTCATGCACCTCAATAGACTCTACCATAGACAATGCAAAAGAAACTAAGTCTACATCTGCGTACATCTGAGGGCGTCGAATATCTCTTATTCATTTACCCTTAGTGATACTATATGGTTGTTCATGTTGCTCTTATGCTACATCATGAGCATAATCATCTATCTCATCCACATATTGTTGATCTGAAGTGCCCTCTTGCATTTGACTAGGAGCTCCACTCTCACGCTTCACCTGCTCACTAACACCGTGGTCTTTACTTGCAACAGTATACTCCCTTTTCTTTTTCAACATGGAAAACTCATCAAACTTAACATCTCTACTAATCAAAAATTTAGGTGACTTGGGTTTAACACACTGTTATCTATAACCTTTCACCCTAGAAGGATACCCCAAAAATATGTATTTTAATTCCCTATGCTCAAGTTTACCATCATTAACATGAGCATAAGCAATACAATCAAAAAATTTCAAATAAGAATAATTAGCAGAAGTACTAGAGAATACCTCAATTGGATTCTTCAACTCAATTGTAGTTAATGGAGACCGATTCACTAAATAGTAGTCATGGTTACAAGCTTCAGTCCAAAAGGATTTATCTAAGTTAACTTGAAAGAGCATACAACGAGCTTTTTTCTAAGAGAGTCCTAACCATATATTCTGCATTCTCACTATGCCATTTCTTTCACATAACTCATTAAACTGATTTTCACAAAATTCCAAACCATTGTTAGTCTTTAAATGCTTGATTTTCTTGCCTTTTTTATTTCCTATACAAGCCTTGAATTTTACAAATTTTGAGAATGCATCATTCTTGTTCTTCAGAAAATACACCCAAACATGACAGGATAAGTCATCAATATAAGTCAACATATACCAGGCACCACCTTTAGATATAACACGAGAAGAACATCAAAGATCTGAATGAATATAATCAATAGTACCTTTCATTTTATGGATGACTGTACTGAACTTGATCCTATGATACTTTCCATAGACACAATGCTCACAAAAATCAAGCTTCCCAATTTTATGACCACTAAGCAAATCTCGTTTGCTCAAAATAGACATCTATGTCTCACTTATATGCCTTAGCTGTATATGACATAATCGAGTAGTATCTTAATCTTGATCTGATGAAGATGAAACTGAAAAATTACCAATAATAGTGCTACCCTGAAGCACATAGAGGCTATGCAACACTTTCCTTTTAATAACAACGAAAGTACTCTTACTAACTCTTAAAACTCCACCTTCAGCTTCGTACTTGTAGCCTTGTGAATCAAGAGTACCCAAAGATATCAAGTTCTTTTTCAAATCTGGAACATGGCAAACATCTTTCAAAGTCCTAAAAATACCATCATGCATCTTAATTTAGATAGTACCAATACCAATAACCTTGTAGGACACATTGTTTCCCATCAAGATAACACCCACATCAATAAATTGATAAGAAGCAAACCAATCTCTACTGGGGCACATATGGTAAGTATAACCCGAATCAAGAATTTAAACATCTTTAAGAGAAGCAATAGATACTGATAGAACATTTTCACCATCAAAACCAAAACTATTTACAACACTAATAACATCATTAGTATCAGAAGACGTTGTGGTAAATTTTCCTTTACCTTTGAGTTTTAAACAATTTATTTTCAAGTGCCTTTTATGGCGGCAATTGTTGTATTTATTCTTTAGTTTTCTAGATTTGAATCTAGACTTTCCTCTATTGTTGCTTGATCATCTTTGACAAATAAACCACTTCTATTATCATTGTTGCTTGTAGACACATTTTTCTTCAACTCTTTGGAATTCAAAGCTGCTTTGACATTCTTTAAAGAAATAGTGTCTCGCCCATATAGTATGGTCTCAACAAAATGTTCAAATGAATGAGGTAAAGAACATAATAGAACTAAGGCTTGATCCTAATCATCAATCTTAAAACCACCATTTTTAGATCATGAATAATTTTAGTAAATTCATTAAGATGATCGTGTAAAAGTGTACCTTTTGACATTCTGAATGTATATAAACATTGTTTCAAATATTATTGACTTGTTAAAGACTTGGTCATATACAAATTCTTCAATTTAAGCCATAACCCAGCGGGAGATTCCTCATCACCAACCTTGCATAGTACATTGTCAGACAAGGAAAACTGAATTGAACTGAGAGCATTTTCCATCAATGCATCTTTTTCTTCATCGATTAATTTTTCTGACAATTTATCCTTGCCTTCAAGTGTCTTAACGAGCCATTCTTTAACTAATATGACCTGCATCTTCATTCGTCAAAGATTAAATCATTCTCACCATTGAATTTCTCAATTTTGTAATTTGACACAATGATAGAAAACCTAATATTAAATAAACAGAAACACAACCCAAAAAATATGAAACCAATCAAATAAACATAAGCTCAAAATAAATTCAAAGAGAAAACTTGATCAGTTCCAATAAATAACAGAATAACCCAATGCTCTAATACCAATTTGTTATAAAATAGCACTAGCGGAAGCGAAATTCAGGTCAAAATTTGGTTACAAAAATATATAATTCTGGGTAATAGCAAAATAATAAACAATAAGAAAAATAAATGGCACACAATGATTGAAGTGGTTCAAATTTTTGATGTGAAAAGTCTACTTCACTAACGACGACACACCAAGGAAAAATCCACTAATAATAAAATTGAGATACAAACACCAATATTCTGAGAGTTTTACAAAATATACCAAAACCTAAATACACCCATAAAATAACTCTCTCTAATTTATTGGTAATATATAACAAGATAAATTGACAAACTTTTTATTTAATCAAATATTACCATACAAATCAATCTTCTCTTCTTCTTTGTCTATCAAAAGTTTAATCTTCTCTCTACTGATGAGTTGCAGCTAATTGTCTTGTAATCAATAAGAATTTACATGTAGATCAGCAGAGAACAAACGAAAGAAAATGGGATTTGGGAAGGAGTTTATGCGCAGAGAGTTGGAGCTAGGTGCAGCTTCTATTCTATTTGTATTTGCTCTATTCTGACGACTTTATTCTTCTTGCAGGAACAACATATATGTATATATAAAATAAGAAGGCAAGGGTTTAATACATGGGTTTTTGGCCTAAGATTGTTTTGGGTCGATATTTAACACAAAGCATAAAGTTTAAAGGCTAGATATTTCCCTAACATAAATAATTATTCTTAACGTAAAACTTTGTACATATATTTTTATGTTACAACACTACTACAATACATACATATGGTCTCAGACTTATAGCCTCGGTTTTTAAAAAAACCGAGGTCATAGGGTTTTGGTCACGGTCTACTAAAAACCGAGGCTATAAGATAGGTCTATGGCCTCGGTTTGTATTAATAACCGTGACTATAAGTTATATCAGTTTTTTATTTTTGTCTTTTTTTTCTTATGCCTATCTCTTTTTTTTCCTCTCTCGGTCATCCTCTCTTTTTTTATTTTTTCTTTTTCTCCCAGCTTTATTTTTTTTATATATCTATCTCCCAGGCCAGCTGCTTTATTAATTTTCTCTATATATTCATATTTCTAGAATTTTCTCTCTCCCTCTTCATCTTCATCTTCTTCCTCTTCCCATCTTGCATCGTCTTTTGGTCTCTTCTTCCTCTTCCCATATCGCATCGTCTTCTCATCTCTTCTTCCTCTTCCCAGCTTTCTGGTTCGCTGATTCGATGGTCGCTAGTCGGTGGTCACTGTTCGATGGGTCGATGTTCAATGGTTCGCTGGTCACTATTCGATGGGTCGATGTTCAATGGTTCGCTGGTCACTATTCGATGGGTCGATGTTCGATGGTTCACTGGTCGCTAGTTTGATGGGTTGCTGTTCGATGGGTCACTATCCGATGGTTCGAAGATTCACTGTTTGATGGGTCTCTATTCACTGGTTCGATGGTTTGATGGTTCGATGGTTTGCTAGTTCGATGGTCGCTAGTCGGTGGTCGGTGGTCGTTGTTCGATGGGTCGTTGTTCGATGGTTCGTTGGTCATTGATTCGCTGGTCACTGGTTCGCTGTTTTGCTGTAATTTCTTACCACTCTGTTTTTAATTACCTATAGAATATTGGAACCCTCAATATGTGTTTTATAGGTTTGCAAGGTGGCTCCAATCTGAGAGGAAAACAAGGTGTTTCATTACATAACACTTAGAAACAAATTCTTCTTGATTGATAGTTCAGGAGTTGTATGTCAAAATAGTGATTATGAAACAGATGTCGTGCGGTAGGGTGTGGTATGATTGAAATTGAATTTTCTCTTGATGCTGTTAATTTATTATTCTTATCATTTTGGAAATATTTATTTGATGGGTTGAGTCGTGGAAGATAATATTTTCCAGGTGCATGTCACAAATTGGGGAAGATGCTACAGAACATATGGGAGAAGTTTTAAAACGAGCTAAGGAGGAGACTTTGGAAAGAGCATATAGGGTAAAGCATTGGTATGGTCACTTTTTATTCTCACATAATTTTACTTTACTGTGTCCTAATTCAAAGTATTATTCTCTGTATTTCCTGTACTTGTGTGTTTTAGTTCTTGTAATCTTGTATGCAAATGAAACTCTATTCTACAAAGTGAAACCTACAGTATATCAATTGTTGTTGGCTGATCTGGGTTGGAATAACACCTAACTTGTTTTTTCAGAGAAGATGTTAATGACTTTCTAGTTCAACTATGCAAATTATCAGGCAGACTTTTGATGGTAACTTGTTATATATTAATGCTTATATCCATCCAATCGATGGTTCCTTTCTTGTTTGGCTTTGAAAGAGGTAGTTACTTGCTAAAATTTCCTAATTGGCCGTTTCCAAGGTGGTGATTAATATAACTTGTGAATACTTTCACATTTAGATGTACAATGAAATAAGATTAATATAACAATATGCCAATATGCCACAAACCTCTCTGAATCTATTCCTAATTAAAGTCAATAATGACCCAAAATAAGTAGAATCAATTTCTGACAAATACTAGTTACATACACCAAAATCCAATAAAAAAACATTTCTTTACACTTCATGCTTGTGTTATTTGTCTAGTTGCTTCTTCTTTGTTGTTTGCTGTCGAATGTGATCTCTCTGACAAAATATTGTTACTTGTTAAGCAATTCCCATGGTGTTGGTCTTGTTATGTGGTCTTTGGTATGCTACTGTTATTTGGTGTATCTTACTGCTTAGTCTTGGTGTCTTCTTATTTAGTCTTTAGTCTTTGGTCTTATTCTTATTTGGTCTTTGGTCTTATTCTTATTTGGTGATAGATTTTTTTCTCTTGCTGTGATCCTCCCCTAGCTTTTATGTTTGTTTTTAGTTTTTTCCTTGATGTGCAATCTCAAATTTTTAAAATAATGTTTCTCATAACAGATATGCAACATGTGTAATACCAATAAGTGCCTTCTTTGCATCAAGTCTTTGGTAAGCATTAAAACACTTGGTTATTGTTATTAAATTGATTTAAATCTCCACTCTTTTGGTGTTCTTATTTGTTGGATTCTCTTAGTCTTGGCTTTCTTCGCAGTCTTCTTATTGTTAGTCTTTAGTCTTGGTAGTGTTCTTGATGGCGTTGTCTTTAGTCTTTGTGTTGTCTTTGGTCTTCTTATTTGTGTTAGTCTTCTTTGGTCTTGGTGATAGTCTTTGTCTTTGGCATTAGCACTTCTTGGTGTTGGTAATTAATACTAAGTTTTTTTCCATGTTTGTAATTAATACTAAAAAGTTAGTTTGTAATACTAAGTTTTTTTTTGTGTATAATAAACTCTCAAATGTAATTATACTTTTAATATAATATGATTTTTAATATTTGAATTAATAAATTTATTGTAATTTATATTGATTTTTAATATTGTAATTATTAATTAATGTATTTTTTTGTAATTTATGTATACCCTATGACCTCGGTTATTAGAAAACCGAGGCCATAGGATGTACCTTTGGCCTCGGTTATTAGATAACCGAGGCCATAGCGTGTATCTATGGCGTCGGTTAGCATATAACCGAGGCCATAGATACACCCTATGGCCTCGGTTTTCTAATAACCGAGGTCAAAAGTACATCCTATGGTCTCGGTTAAAAACCGAGGCTATAGGTCATTACCTATGATCTCTCTCACTTAGGCCTCGGTTCTTATAACCGTGGCCATAGAACTACGACCACGGTTAAAAACCGAGGTTGTATGCATGTTTTGTAGTAGTGCAAGCACAATCAATTTATCGATATAGTTTTACATTTTATGTTTTAAAATATTTTTTATTGACTTAAAATAAGCAATTATATACTATTATTTTAGTCAGGTAGTTTTGACTAAAATTGATTTACAAGTAAGGAAAGCAAAAGAAGTTGTGATTTCTTGAGAAGCAATTGTTACTGTAGTGCTCCTTGTTGATCGCTACAAGCAATGTAAATAGGGTGTTACCCTCCTATAGGTATGGCACTCTTTTTGTTTGTTTGTTTCGAAGGCTTAGGGAGCTCATGTGTCAAAATTATATAACATAATTAAACAGAAAATAGTACAATAAATTTAAAATCATAGTATTGATTAAATTAATTACCCAAAGTTTAATGTAAGAAAATGAAAAGTTAAATCATTCACGTTAGAATTTATAAGTTTTAAAATATAAAATAATATAATATTCGATAAAATTAAAATTTGAAGTAAAAATCGCGTAAGAAACTTTGACTTTAAAACTTTAATATGAAGTTTTTTATAAAGATTTTTTTAATTTTTTAATTTTTATAATATTTAAGGTTACCTTTTTTGTTATATTAATTTAAGAAATATTTTTATATAATATATATAACTGTTTGTATCACTAATTTTTGTCAAATATGTTAATATAAGTGTCTACTTGACTATTTTAAATTACTTGAGTTACTCACGTCACTTTTACGTACATAATTATTAAATATTATTAATACATATAATAAGATAATAAAATATAGATAAAAAAAATTAAACGTAATATATTAATACAAATAAATATACATGTAAAAACTTTAGTTCACTGATTTTTCAATGACGAAGTACTAAAGTGAGCCAATCTCGGATAAAATAGCACACAATCATTCATTTAATGCTTACAATAAATATATATATTATATAATAATGCAATTTAAAATTTCATGATAAGAGGTTGATAACATCTATTTAGTAAAAAAATAATAAATTTGATAACATATCTCAAAAAAATTCTATTGATATTTATAATAGTGGATATCTAAGTTTAATCTTCCCCTAGCGTGAAGTTCACAAAGCACTAAGTTGAAACACTTATACCTATGTATTTTATGATTACTTAGGCTCATAATATTCATATTTTACTTACTCACTGTAATTTCATGGCTTACACATTTTTCAAACTTTTGCCAACTAAATCATTTTTTTTACACATAAGTTGATAATTAATCTTTAACTTGTGTCGACATATAGTTAGTAATATTCCTTGTTTTTTTTATAGTTATGGGTACTTCAATGACAAGTGTTCATCCAAATAGAAACTAGTGCGTGGTTTGTATGTGTATATCATTTTATTTGGGAAAAAAAATTGAAGGTAATTGTGTAACTTCAAGGGTAAAAAAATTATTTATCACAAAAAGAAAAAAAATTGTTTAGGGGTATTTATGTATCTATTATCTATTATCAGTTAAATATACTGAAAATATGTTTATTAATCTTGATTACAATGAATGATAATACAAGTATAAATACAGGAAGATAGGAATCTGCTTTTTAGGAAAAGTGCTTATATTAGTTGTATACAACTAATATACCACTAATAATAATTTATTAACACTCCCTCTCAAGTTGGCGCATAGATATCGATCATGCCCAACTTGCTTAATAAACCATATAATGCTTTCTTAGAAACTCCTTTGGTAAGCATATCTGCAAGTTGCTCTTCAGTGGGAACAAAAGGAAAACTAATCAGTTTGGCATCTAGCTTTTCTTTTATAAAGTGACGATCAACATCTACATGCTTAGTGCGATCATGTTGTACTGGATTTTGTGATATATCAATGGTACATTGATTGTCGCAATACAATTGCATAGTATTTTTGAGTTCGAAACCCAAATCAGATAACAAAGTTCTTATCCATAGTAATTCACAAACCCCATGAGCCATACCTCTATACTCGGCCTCAGCACTAGATCGCGCCACTACTTTCTGTTTCTTACTTTTCCATGTAACTAAATTTCCACCCACAAAGGTGAAATAGCCCGATGTTGACTTTCTATCTGTAATACTTCACCTTGATCTGCATCTGTGAAGCCACAGACTTCAAGATGATTGTTGTGTTTAGAGAACATTACTCCCCTTCCTGGAGCCGATTTCAAATACCTTAAAATTCTCAAAACAGCATTCATGTGGTTCTCACTTGGGTTATGCATGAACTGACTCACCACACTTACTGCATATGCAACATCTGGTCTAGTATGAGCCAAGTAAATCAAACGCCCAACCAATCTCTGATAGCGAGCTCGATCAGTTGGTATCTGATCTGGATACTCTACTAAACAATGGTTTTGCTCAATAGGAGTGTCAATAGGTTTGCAATCCAACATACCTGTCTCTGTTAGCAGATCAATAATGTACTTCCTTTGACACAAATATATTCCTTCTCTTCCCCTAGCTACCTCAATTCCTAAGAAGTACTTTAGTTCACCTAAGTCCTTCATCTCGAATTCAGAGGCTAGCTGTCTTTGTAACTTATCCATCTCAACAGTATTATCACCAGTGATTACCATATCATCAACATAAATTATTAGGACTGTTACCTTCCCTCGTTGATGTTTGAGAAATAGAGTGTGGTCTGAATTACTCTGTCTGTAACCAACCTTTTGCATGAACTGTGAGAATCTTCCAAACCAGGCTCGAGGGGATTGCTTGAGACCATACAAAGACTTCCTCAGTTTGCATACAAAATTACCAGGAGAATCAACTACATACCCAGGTGGAAGACTCATGTATACTTCCTCGGCTAATTCTCCATGAAGAAACGTATTCTTGACATCAAACTGCCGTAGTGGCCAGTTTAGATTAACGGCAAGTGAGAGCAAGACCCGAATGGTGTTCATTTTGGCAACATGAGCAAAGGTCTCATCGTAGTCTACACCATACGTTTGAGTAAACCCTTTTGCTACAAGACGAGCTTTATACCGATTTACAGATCCATCACCATTATGTTTTACAGTAAACACCTATCGACAACCAACTGCCTTTTTCCCTTGTGGTGGTGGTACCAGTTGCCAAGTATCATTCTTCTGTAACGCCTCCATCTCTTCAGCCATTGCCTTTCTCCATATTGGATCTCCCAACGCATCCTGCACTTTGTTAGGTACTGATACACCAGATATTTGATTCACAAATAATTCATATGACTTAGATAATCTTTTAGTGGACATGTAATTGGCTACTGGGTATTTTGATTTTGCATGAATATTTGGTTCATACCTTTTAGCTGGTTGACCTCGAGTAGACCTGTTGGGTAACACATATTGTCCAACATTAGACTCAATGTTATTAGTATCAGTGGGTATATATACCTCAGATGAGTGACCTTCAGTACCAGGGAGTTGTTGATCATGGGTAGGAGTAATGCCTGAGGGAACAGTTGTGTCTTCCACTTCATTTGCTGTAAGCGAATTTGGTGCTTGACTACTTGGAGCATCTGCTTCTGCAATGATTGGTGATTCTTCTAATGCCTTCCCCTCACCATGATACAGTTCTTCGAAATATGTATTCTCCCCCTGACGAGCAGTATCAGGTGAGGAAAAATAACTCGTGTCCTCAAAGAAGGTAACATCCATAGTGACATAGTACTTTCTGGTCGGTGGATGGAAGCACTTGTACCCTTTTTGATAACTTCCATAACCAAAAAACACACATTTAATTGCCCGAGCATCTAATTTAGACCTTTGATTTTTTGGAACATGCACAAAAACAACACAACCAAATACACGGGTAGGAAGATTATGGAAGGATGATAAGGAGACGTAAGATGCGAGAATTTGGAATGAGATTTTTCCGTTAAGGACACTAGACGGGAGACGATTGATGAGATGGGCGGAAGCTTGTACAGCATCACCCCAAAGGTTTTTTGGCATATAAGCACTAAATAAGAGTGCACGAGCCATATCAAGTAAATGACGATCTTTTCTTTCAGCCACTCCATTTTGTTCCGGTGTTTGCGGACAAGTAGTTTGGTGAATAATCCCATGTGTTTTGAAAAAATCTTGAAAAACATGATTAACATATTCCCCCCCATTGTCAGAACGGAGGATCCGAATGATGCCATTGTATTGTGTTTGAATGAGGCTATGAAAATTTTGAAAAACTGAAAAAACTTCATCTTTTGTTCTAAGAAGGGAGATCCACGATAACCTTGTACAATCATCGATAAACGAAACAAAATATCTCATACCCGATATAGTGGGCTCTTTAGATGGTCCCCAAACATCAGAATGAATTAATTCAAAAGGAATAGTACTTTTATTAGAAATACTAGGAGAATAAGTAATACGATGGCTCTTGGCCAAAACACAAGTCTCACAATGTAAAATATTCTCACTAACACCAATAAATAAAGTAGGCATGGTTTTTTTCATAAGACTAAAAGATGGATGCCCTAAGCGGCGATGCCACAACCAAATTTCACTTAGCTTATCGGAACTAGAAGTCAATGCAGTGCGTGCTCGTGCTCCTGGTTTCTCCCCTCCGTAGTTCTGATCTAAACGGAACAACCTGCCCCTCAGATACCCTCGACCAATTATTTCCCTGGTAAGAAGGTCCTGAAAAATCACATACATATGATAAAAGGTTATAGAACATTTAGACTCAATATTTAACTGTGGGACAGATATTAAGTGATGAGATAAGTCAGGTACATATAAAACATTATGGAGCTGTAAAGATGGAGTGATATGAACTGACCCCTTTCCTAAGACAGGAAAGGCCTCACCATTAGCATTTGTAACATAAGACACTGGTGGGGGAGATAACTCATTAAAATAAGATTTATCATAGGTCATATGATCAGATGCACCAGAATCAATAATCCAAGTATTAGACCCAACAGAGTGAGATACATTTAAGGTCATACCAATCTTACCACGACCAGCTATTGAAGCTGTAGGGATACCTCCACATTCCATAGGATGATTCTGTCCATAGTAGTCTGGTTCTTGGACAATTTGCACTGCAGCTGCTTTTGCTTTAGAATGATACCCCTGTTGTCGTTTTGGTTTCAAGTGTGGATACAGTTTCCAACAAATCTCACGAAGATGCCCATGTCTATTGCAATAAGAGCAGTGAGAATGATGGCGATTGGGAAAGCCTAATGGAGGTCCCTGCTGATGTAGTGGAACTGAATTTTGCTGTTGGAGACAAGGTGCCTTTGATTTGGCTTGAATGGCTAGACTTGATACCTCAACTTGTGCCTGATGAAGACTTTCCTGCTGAGATTCGTCTTTACGAATGTATGTAAAGGCAGTAGTCAAGCTTGGAGGGTCTGACATTCGAAGCAATTCTCCTTTAGCACTATTATGTTTGGTATCAAGGCCTCTTAAAAAGGCATGTACTCGTTCAAGCTCCTTCTCCTTCTGGTACCACAGAAGATCTTCTGGATTTTTAATTTTGCATGGGCGTTTTTGATCAATTTCAGCCCATACATTTTTCAGCTTGGTAAAAAATAGAGATACTGGTTGCCCATTCTGCTGCATGCCAGCAGCTTTGTACATGAGTTTATGAACTTGAATAAAGTCAGACTCATTTGTATAAAGATCGCTTAAGGTATTCCATATGGACTCAGAAGTTTCACATTCTTCCACCATTTGTAATATATCATCAGTGATGGCTCTAAATAGAATTGACATTACAAAGCCATCATCATCTTCCCACCTAGTATAAGCTTCTATATCATCTTGACTAGGAGCCTTGATTGATCCAGATACATGTCCCATCTTATGCATCCCACGAAGATAAACAGACATAACTTTTTTCCATGTTCAAAAATTTGTACCATTAAGTTTAGTACCCCCGAAAGAACCAATTTCTGAACTCTTAACAGAAACTTCAAAATTTGGAACCTCATGAATTTTGGAAACATGATGTTGTCTTGAATCTTCCATTGAAATAATAATAAAAAATATATTATGCAGCGGAATAAAAATTTTGGTTTTTTTTTTTTGGGTGAAATTTGAAAATGGGCTTAAAATTTGATGGGCTTGAGGCGATAGGCTAAACTTAAAAGCTGTTGGTGATGGGCTTGAAATTTGTTGTTGGGCTTAGGTTGATGGGCTAAACTTAAAACTGTTGGGATGATGGGCTAAACTTAAAATTGTTGGGCTGATGGGCTGATGGGCTTGGACTAAGACAGATTGGGCCGGGTTGAGCTGATGGGTCGGGTTGGGGCTGATGGGTAGGTCAAACAGATTAAAATAAACTAAAGGCTGAAAAATTTTAGGGATAAAAGCTGAAAATTTTTTACAGAACTGCAGACACACAAAAAGTGAACTGTGGACTCACAAATTCGTCGTGTCGTTCGGAGCCGGACGGCCAAGTGCGAGGCTCTAGCCATGGCGCAAGGCTGTAGCCGCGGGCGGGTGGACGGCGCAGTTGGAAGTGCCGCGCTGGCCGGACGGCGCAGTGGTCGAGCCGCCGCGTGAGCCGGACGGCAAAGGCCGAGCCGCCGGGCGAGCCGGACGGCGCAGGCCGACAAATGATGAATGGCGCTGGCTGAAACTATCGCGTTGGCCGACAACAGAGTGAACGCGCAGCTAATCTGCGCAGAGCTGAACAACGCAGTGAAGATTAATGGCACTAATACTGATGGCGGTGCTCCTGTATTGGTAGCGCTGCTCAGATTAAGGCAGTGACTCTGACGGCGGCGCTCCTGTATAGGCGGCGCTGCTACTCAGAAACTCAGAAACCGGAAATTTTTTTTTTCCTTTTCTTTCCTGCTCTGATACCAAGTTAAATATACTGAAAATATGTTTATTAATCTTGATTACAATGAATGATAATACAAGTATAAATACAGGAAGATAGGAATCTGCTTTTTAAGAAAAGTGCTTATAATATACTACTAATAATAATTTATTAACATTATCACCATAAAAAAGTGATTTTATCATTTTAAGAGTGAAATATCATAATGTCCTTGTTTTTGCATATATTTCATGTTTGCCTTTCCTTTACTAATTATTGTTCAATTAAATAAAAATTAATTAATATATCATCAATCTTATTTACAATATATTATCTATTAGATTGCAATTTCTTTAACTTAATTATTTTTTTAACAAATTTAATTACAATAAATTATGACAGAATTCTCATTCATAATTAGAGTTTTTTTAGAAAGATAATTATCATTCAAATTTTAAATATATATAATAGTTTTGAAGAAAAAAAGTTTACATCTAAAATATTTATAAGAAAAAAAAATTGAAAACCAATTACTATAATTATATGGAGTGAAAAATTAGTTTGTTATATTATTAATGACTTTAATATTTCAATAAAATCTTTCAAAAATTTAAGATAAATGTAATTCTTACTTTTAAAAATATTTGTAGTTATGGTTTATATATATATATTCAATTTCACATAAACGTCTAAAAGTTAAGTGAGAAAAAAGGTAGTCAGCAACAAAAGATTATAAATGTGAAACCTAACAATAAAGAAGTATATGGCCAAACCAATCAATATGTGAGACAGACATCACCCCACTAACTGGAAAAGCTTAATGGAATCATATTCTGAACGATGTAAAGAAAAACATGCATGATGTTGCCTATCACTCATGGAATATCATACATGTCCCACCCACATGCTACATCACATGCATATATATTTGATACGGCCAAACAATAACTTAATTGTGTCCAAATTATAGTGAATATATATGAATGAATTGTTATCCTTATTGTTGTAGCATACTTACACCAAAAGAAAAAAAAAACCTTTTAATGAAGTGCACAAATTGCAAAAATCAAAGATCAGGGTTCAATCACTGATATGAATGGTGTAAATTATATATATATATATTTATATGGTTGGAAATGAATTTTAATAAAAAAATTATGAAAATAAATGTTAAATTTTAATAACAAAGATTTGAGCTATTTTATCTTGGGACGACGAGACTATGTTTGCTTCCACGAATTGTCCTAAAAAGAGTGACATAGTCTGTGACTCAACCCAAGCAGTTTATTTCAATATATCAATAATATTGTTCTTATATTGTGTTTCACATACTTTTTTTAACAATTTTAAGACGATTGTCTATCAGCTATGTCTACTGAAATGTTTAACTACTGATCTCAACAAATCGTTTTGTTTCGAGGGATTACAGAAAAAAAAATTATTTTTCTTAACCATGAAAAAGGTTGCTTCTATTCTTACTACTCAAAAACCAACACTGCCTAATCCTCTTACTGAAGCTACAATAAAGGATTTAGGCACCGAGATGAAAAATGATTTTCTATGCAAAAATTTAATTATTTATGGATTAGTTGATGACTTGTATGACTATTATAATTCTAATAAGTCTGCTAAGGAAATTTGGGATGCACTTCAAAAGAAGTACGACACTGAGAAAGCTAGAACAAAAAAGTATGTTGTCAGTAGATACATGAAGTACCAAATGATTGATGGAAAATCTATAGAAGATAGCACATGAAATAACTTTTGAAGGTATGACTTTAGATGAACAATTTCAAGTTGCTATTGTTATAGATAAATTACCCCTACATGGAGAGATTTTAAGAATGCACTTATAAATAAAACTAAGGAATCTTCTATAGAAAGTCTTATAACCCTTCTAAGAATAAAAGAATAAGCTCAAAAACAAGATCAAAGAGATAAAGTACTCGTTGTTTCAAATAACAGTACCAATAAGAAATCCTCCTCTGCAATTCTAAAGCCTAAAGGAAGAAACATGAAAACTCAAAATCACAATAATAACCAAAATCATAACCACCAAAATAGAAACATAAATTATCCTCCACAAAATAGACCTTAACCCCCTCAAGAAATAACACACTCATGTGTTATGGTTGTAACAGGCCTGGCCACTTGGCCAAGAACTGTTGGAACAGGAATCGTTATACCCCACAGGCGAACCTTAGCGAAGATCAACTTATTGCTATGATATCTGAAATCAATTTTGTTCATGGATCTAAAAGGTGGTGGGTGGACACTGGTGCTTCTCGCCATGTTTGCTATGATCGAGACATGTTCAAGTCCTATTCTGTGTCTGAGGATAAGAAAGTGTTGTTGGGCGACTACCGCTCCACTAAAGTTGCTAGTAATAGAAAGGTATGGAATTGAAGTTTATCTCTAGAAAGACTATCATCTTAAAGGATGTCTTGCATACTGATGAGTGCTCAAAAAGCACTAAAATTACCATGATTTTATGCACATTAATTGATTAAAAATATATATATTTATATGATTTTATCATATATTTATATAAATCTGTCTTTTCGGAATCACGGGTATTTTTATTGTTTTTCAGGTAATTTCGCTTAAAAAAGTAACTTAAAGACTCAAAGAAAAATACCGGAGGCAATACATCACAAATATATTCATAAATTAAATGAGAAAAAGTAAAAAAAAAAGATGGACAAAATGGACAAAATGGACAAAATGGGTCAAAAAGGTCAAAAATGAGGAAATCGCACACGCAGCCGCCCAGCCGCACCCAGCAATGCGCGCGTCGTGCCAACATCTACCCAGCCGCGCCCAATCCGCGCGTGCCGCTGCCCATCTGCACCGCTGCACCCATCTACGTGCGCCACCGCACCCACACCACCATGACGTCAGTAGTATGACATCATCATTCACTACTCCATGTTTTCTCAAACTTTAATCATTTTTCCACCCACTTTTTCTTCCTCTCCTCACCTCTAAATACCCACATTCTCTTCACTTCAAATCACCCCTAAAAACACATCTTTTCTTCTCTTTATTTCTCTCTATTTCTTAGTTTTAAAGTTCTTCTCTTTTTGAGAAGAACTAATTATGTTTTTGTAATTTATTTACTTTTTTGTTCAATAAATGGAAGTGTAAATTCTATTTGGAGGTTTTCCAGCAACAGAGTTAGCATCAATATACTGTAAGGATTTTATTTGCTTTGTAGTTATTTTTTATGTTTTATTCTTATATGTTATATTTAATTTATCTGTGATTAAATTTAACATTACTGGCTGTTTGTAAACATGATATAATAATAATGTTGTTATGCTTACGAAATATTAAATAGGTAAAAATCTTTAAAATGAATTGATTTTGTTTTTATTCAAGATTTTATATTAACAATGTTAGAGAGAAATATATTATTTTTCATTACAAACTTAAATCTAAAAAATTAGATTTTAAGGTTTAGTTATCCAGTCTGATTTAAAGTAGTGATCTTTTATTTGTTGGTACAATCGCCCGATAGTTAGAATAAAGCTCTATTTCAAAAGTTTTTATAAGAATTATTATCTGAAAATGTATTGACAACATGTTTTCAGTAGTAGTTTTAAAACTTGAAAGTTAGTACTCGGATAATTAAATTCTTATGTTTAATTTGAACATCTTGAATAAAGTTTAAACTGTCTAACCCCACCAAAGGTGGCATTTAAATGGTTTATTTTCAATCTCTTAGAAAAAGGAATTAATTTAATTAACCAAATCAGTTATCAACCCCACCTATAGGTGTTAATTGATTTGTTTAGTTAACAAAGAATATCTAACCCCACCAAAGGTGGTATTCATATAAAAAAGTGAGAATCAATAAATATCAATTTATATCTTTAATAACCTAAATAATATGAGCAAGCATAATTAACTTAGTTATTATATCCATAAATACTCCACTATTATAAATGATAAAATTTGCATAAATGTTTATTGAATTTGTATCTATGTTTATTTTTAGGTTATTAGATTAGAAACATAAAAACCCAAATATCGTGACACAATGTTTAGGATTTAATTTCGTTCTTAAAAGATTGAATAATAAATTAAAAACCATATATATTCTTTCATTAGATCGACCTTGGGAGTATACTTATCATTTTCTATGAAATGATTCATCCACTTGCGAGAGTTTTATAAATATAAAACCAAAGTATTGGCAGGATCGGCGATGCCGGTTCTGCTCATCACATACTCCCGAGATGAGAAATAACTTAATTTCGGGTTATCTTCTTAACAAAGTTGGGTTTACTCAAATTATAGGAGCTAATTTATATACAATAACTAAATATAATATTTTTGTTAGGAAAGGGTACGCCACTGATGGCATGTTTAAATTGAACATTGAAATTAATAAAGCTTCTTCTTATGCTTATATGTTGAGTTCTTTTAATATTTAGCATGTTAGACTTTGTCATATTAATAAACACATAATCAAGAACATGAGTACCTTAGAACTAATTCCTAAACAATCTTTGAATGATTTTGAAAAATGTGACTTTTATAGTCAAGCTAAAATAACCAAAACTTCACATAAGTAAGTAGTTAGAAAATATTAACCTTTAGACTTAATACACTCTGACATATGTAAACTTGATGGAAATTTAACAAGAAATGAAAAATGCTATTTTATAACTTTTATTTATGACCGTTCAGATTATACTTATGTATATCTAATGAAAAAATAAGAGTGAAGCATTTGACATGTTTAAAATATTTATGATTGAAATTAAAAATCAACTTAACAAAAAAATAGAAAGGTTTCGAAGTGATAGAGGCACTAAATATAATTCCAATATTTTCAATGATTTTTATAAAACTCATGGAATAATTTATGAAAACACTGCACCTTATTCTCCTGAAATGAACGGCAAAGCTGAAAGAAAAAATAGAAGTTTTACTGAATCAATCATGGCAATTTTATTAAACTCTGGTGTTTTTTTTCATTGGTGAGGAGAAATTTTATTAACTGTTTGCTATATGCTAAAGAATGTGCCTAAATGTACTAGTAAAATTTCACCATATGAAATTTTGAAAAATAAGAAACCTAACTTAACTTATTTTAAAACTTGGGGTTGTTTAGCCTATGTTAGGATTCCCGATCCTAAAAGAAATAAACTTGCTAGTAGAGCATATGTATGTGTGTTTATAGGATATACTATAAATAGTAAAGCTTATAAATTATATGACTTAAATTATCATGTAGTTATAGAATCAAATGATGTTGACTTATATGAACATAGGTTTCACTTTAAATTGAAAAATAGTGGGGGCTCATCTTCTAGTAGTTTACCCATAACTAGAATTAGTGAATAACATGAGGAATTAAACACTGAAATTAGGAGAAGTAAACAAACTCGAACCTCTAAGGATTTTGGGACTGATTTTTATGCTTATACCTTAGAGGAAGATCCCTAAACTCTTCAAGAAGCCTTATCTTCTTTAGATGCCAACTTATGGGAAGAAGCCATAAATGATGAAATGGACTCTCTTGAGTATAATAGAACTTGACATGTAGTTGACTTACCTCCTGGTTGCAAAACCATAGGAGGTAAATGGATACTAAAGAAGAAATTAAAATCCAATGATATTATTGAAAAGTACAAAGCTCGTCTTGTGGTCAAAAGGTATAGGCAAAGGGAAAATGTAGATTTTTTCGATACATTTTCACCAGTCACACGAATAACTTCTATACGTGTACTTTTCTCTCTTGCTACTATCCATGATTTAGTAGTGCACCAAATGGATGTTAAAATTTCTTTCTTAAATGGTGACTTAGAAGAAAAGATTTATATGGACCAACCTGAAGGCTTTGTTGTCCCATTTCAAGAAAATGAAGTTTGTAAACTAGATAAATTCCTTTTATGGTCTAAAACAAGCACCTAAGTAACAATATGAAAAATTTGATAATCTAGTTATCTCACATGGATTCAAAATGAATAAATGTGACCAATGTATTCATTATAAATCAGAAAATGATATATGTATTATTATATGTTTATATGTGGTTGACATGCTTATTTTGGGGTCAAATATTCATGTTGTGAATAATGTTATAACTTTGTTACGTACTAACTTTGATATGAAAGATCTCGGAGAAGCGAGTGTAATCTTTGGTATAAAGTTGTTCAAGAATAAATTGAGAATATCTTAAAGAAATATAATTACTTTAACTGCAAACCTGTATGTACTCCTTATGATCCTAACGCAAAGTTGTTCAAGAATACTAGAGATAGTATTAGACAAACTAAGTATGCGAGCATCATTGGTAGCTTACGTTATACACAGACTTTTCGAGTACTCTTAATACACTCACCTATGTGGATGTGGAAGTGTGGCCACTTCCTATGTAAATTTTGGGCAAAATTTACTAGAGCATTCCACCATATTGGGATACATGTGCATGGCCGTACATCACGGGCTTTTTGAACTACACCTTGGAAAGGTTGTGTGTGTAATATTGTTAGAGATAGAGTTCAAAACTACGAGTTACTCTAGAATATTTTAAAGCATCAACATTATGCAAAGGTTCAAGTCGATAGACATCTTTTACTTACGCATAATCTTATACTTTTAATTGATCGGTTGCTCGATGAAAACTATTTTTATATAAAATTCAAGTGGGGATTGTTAGAAATGAATTTCAATAAGAAAAATGATAAGAATAAGTTCCAAATTTTAGTCTCTTAAAAAGTTGTTCCACATTGCTATTTTACATCACTTAAGAAATGTATAAATAGAAAATGATTGACTATTGGATTTGGGCCTCAAGGGGCACCCACTTTTGTGGAAGGGGAGAGGATATAGGAAAATGTGATTCCATACATGTGTGTCACTTTTGTTCGTCTAACCACCCGATCGGCCATGTTGTACCCTACGGAGCCGAGCCGAGTTCGAGTCCGAATCCAAGTGCGTGTGTGTGAAGTGAAGTGACATTTTATTTTTTGAAAAATATTTTTTGATTAAAATTATTTTTTCACTTAGATATGACCGTTAGTTTTCCACTTAGATATGTCTGTTACTTTTTCTACCCAAACATGGTCGTTATTTTTCATAATTATGATTGTTACTCTTTCCACCTAGACATAACTGTTATTTATCATAATAGTCACACATTTTCTCAAACTATATAGAGGGTCTTAGCTCTCAATTTAAACAGATCATTTGGAAATAACTATTACATATCAAAGAAGAAGATAGTAAATTATTTTGAGTTTTTCGAGCAACATAAGCTTTAGAGGTGTAGCATTCCAAACTTCATCAGTACAGTGAAGCTCCGAAACAGAAAATAAAAATTCTGGACTATTTTATCCTATAGACGATGGGGTTGTGTTTGTTTGCACAAGTTTGGGGGTAAAGACGCGAAACGACTTAGTCTACAACTCAACCTAAACAATTCATTTCAATATATCATTAATATTATTCTTACATTATTTTTTATATATTTGTTACAATATATACAATCACGAGTGATTATAAATTATTATATTTTTATATACTAGTTGTATTTATAGGTTTCTTTCTCTCTCCACCATCTAACAAATCAAACTTTTATGACTCGTTTATTAAGTTAGAAGACAGTCATGAATGATTAAATTAACGGAAGGGGAATAATTTAAACTTTGTTACAAATTTTTTTTTTTTGGGATATTGACTAAATAGCATTAATATTGGCAAAAGTTGTTATTGACTAAATTGATTCGAACGATGACAACTTCATATAATTCATCTTTGAAACATGAATAATTATTCCAAACTTATAACTTTTAAGATATATTTTTATGCTACAACACAATCAATTTATCCATACCATTATATTTTTATGCTTTAGAATCTTTTTTATTTACTTTAAATTAACTTCATCCACACAAAAAATTATATAATACTATTTTAGCTAGAAAGTTTTGCCTAAAATTGATTTACAAGTAAGGAAAGCAAAAGAAGGTGTAATTTCTTGAGAAGCAATTGTAATTGTAGTGCTTCTTGCCAATGGCTACAAGTAATGTGAATACGGTGTTGCCCCTCTCCTCCTGTAGGTATGGCACTCTTTTTCTTTCTTTCTTTCTTTCTTTCTTTCTTATTTTTTTTCCTCACAATTTTTTTATTTGAAGGTACCCTATGGCACTCTTTTTGTTCTTTGTCTGTTTTGGTTTTTTCTTTTTCCTTTTTTCAAAAGTTTAGGGAGCTCATATGCTATAAGACTCAAAATTATATAATATAAATAAATAGATAAAAATATAATAAATTAATAAATTTAAAATCATATGAATATAATTAAATTAATTATATATATATATATAATTAATGATATAGTTATGAATTAATATTATATTTAAATTTAAAGAGTTGTTTTTAATAAAATTATATCTTATATATATATAATACATAATTTAATAGCACACAATCCTTCGTTTAATACTTACAATATATATATATATATATATATATATATATATTATTGGATATTAGTCCTTAATTCAAGGAATAAAACAAGGACCTTAATTCAAGGAATAAAACAAGAACCTTAATTCAAGGAATAAAACAAGAACCTTAATTCAAGGAATAAAACAAGGAATCCTTAATTCAAGGAGTAAAACAAGGAATCCTTAATTCAAGGAGTAAAACAAGGAATCCTTAATTCAAGGAGTAAATCAAGGAATGCTTAATTTAAAGAATAATTGAAGGAGTAAAATTTCCTTATAAATAGCTATACAATTGTAATGAAAACATGAAGAAAATAATACAAACTAGAGAACTCTTTTGTGTAGAGTTATTTCTTGTTTTTTCAACATGGTATCAGAGCAGGAAAATTAACTTGCTTCTGCTTTATTATTATCTTAGCATCTTCAATCTTTGAAATGGTGAAGACAAGCAAGTAGGATCGTGGCTAAAGTTCATCAGTGCTTTCCTTCATGAATATGCATGAGGTGGATGTCAACCCAAATCAAAGATTAAGCTCAGTCTTGTTGAATGAGTTTAATTACTTGCCTTGGTCAAGAGCAGTGTCTCTGGCTTTAGGTGGAAGGTCCAAGTTGGGGTTCATAAATGGAAGCATCGAAGTACCTGATGTTTCCTCACCAACCTATGAATCCTGGCTTAGTAAGGATCAGCTGGTTATGTCATGGCTCCTAAATTCCATGGAACGTAAATTAGCTGAAATATTCAGTTACTCTGAATCTGCATACCAACTATGGGAGACAGTTAAGGAAATGTATGGCAGTCAAAACAACGCTGCACGAGTTTTTCAATTAAAGAAAGACATCTCAGATCTGCAACAAGATGGCAAGCCTTTTGTACAACTCTTAGGAAGCATGAAAAGCATGTGGAATGAGTTGGAAATATATCGTCCTCATACAACTGATGTAGCTCTGCTACGAAAGAGCGGAAGAAGATAAGATATTTCAACTTTTGTCGATCTGGATTCAACGTATGAAGATATAAGGTGTCATATACTCATGAATAGTGAACTTCCTTCCTTCACCAATGTATGTGCGCCAATTCAACGTCAAGAAATAAGGCGGAGATTCATCAACAAGGGTACAATGGCTAGTTCACCGAGGCGAGAGCCTATCTAACCAACGAGAGGAAGTACAAAGGAAGCATCCAAACTTGAAGTGTCAACATTGCAACCATACGGGCCATGTTAAGGACACATGTTGGATTCTACATCCGAAATTAAAACCCGATTTTATAAAGGATAAGGGTTTACGTAAAGTGAATAAATCTTGGACACCGTGCAAATCATGCTTTTGCCTCTACCTCTAATGGGTCGATCCATTCAAGAACTTCACAACGAATCCGGTGAACTCATGAATGAGTTTATGTTGTATCTTCAAAGCAAGACAGGAGGAGCAATTGTTGTGTGGATAGCATAGAAGAAGGAAACTTCAACAAAGATTGCTAGGCAAGTTTGCGGGCTTCTTGGCGTATACAAAACTCATACCACAAGAGGACATGCAAGGTATTATAAAATCCTTTAAAAGCTGCTCTTAAAATAAATATGTTGCATGATTTTTGGGTTGTAGATTCAGTGCCACAGATCATATGACAAACCATGTGTCAAACTCTCATAAGTTTGAAAAATTAGCAAATCCTTCTCAAGTTTCAATTGCAAATGGTGAGAATGTAAAGGTTTTAGGAAAGGAAAAAATAAAATTAATGTCGGATGAAATCGAGTCGACGCTTTATATGTACCTTCCTTTCCTTTCCAACTTCGTCAGTAGGAAAAATCACAAATACCTTGAATTGCTTAGCCATTTTTTCTCCTCACAATGTCATTTTTCAGGATTGTGTCACCAAAAAGACGATTGGTGAAGGGTTTTACTTAGATGGTCTCTATTACATATCCAAGAACAATCCCAGAGGGTTTCAAGCCAAGTTTAATCCTATCCAAGATAATCAATTGTGGCATCAACGTTTAGCTCACCCTTCTCTACCAATTCTGTCAACTTTATTTCCAAACTTAGGAAATGATGAAATTGCATGTGAAACTTGCCACTTGTCTAAGGCCACTAGATTGCCTTTTAATTCTTCCTTATCTAGGGCTAGTAAGTGTTTTGAACTAGTTCATTCAGATGTATGGGGACCAATTAATGAATCTTTTGATGGTTATAAGTATTTTGTGATTTTTGTTGATGATTTCTCTCGAGTCACATGGTTATATCTTTTAAAGTCTAAGAATGAAGTTATGGAAGTATTTAAGGACTTTCATAATCTTGTTAAAAATCACTTCTCTTCTAAAATTCAAACCTTAAGGTCTGACAATGGCACTGAATACATGTCCCATATCATGAAACAATATTTGAGCATTCATGGCATTATGCATCAAACAAGTTGTGTTGGCACACCTCAACAAAATGGTGTAGCTGAACGCAAAAACCGGGATTTACTTGAAAAAAACTAGAGCATTAATGCTACAAATGAATGTACCAAAGAGATTCTGGTCCCAAGGGGTTATGGCAGCTGCTTACATCATCAATAGATTACCCAGTCGAGTCTTGGATTTCAAGTCTCCCCTAGAGGTCATGAAAGGAAGGAAAATTAACCTTTCACACCTTAGAGTCTTTGGCTGCATCTGTTTTGTACATATTCAATCTCATCATCGAGATAAATTGGATCCTAGAGCTGTTAAATGTATTTTTCTTGGTTATTCATCTACACAAAAGGGATATAAGTGTTATGATCCCCAACTTAGGAGATTAATTGTGTCTAAAGATGTTCGGTTTTATGAAACTAATCCTTTTTTCAACAAGTCACATGAAATCACAAGTCAAGGGAACGACATCTTGGATGTGTTTCCATTACCAAGAATTGAACTTGAGGCTCCACAACAACAAGATCCCAGCCATGTCAACATTGATGCATCTCTCACTGAAAGTAACAATGAAAGGTCTCGTCTTAATGGTACACTGCATGAAGATGGGGATAATCAAGATGATCCTCACAATATGGTACAAGATGTGAACGAGTGTGAGATAACTCCTTCTATTCCACGACGTAATCCAATGCGTGTTAGGCAACCTCCCACAAGACTTCAAGACTTTGTCACCTACAAACCCACACATCCCATCTCAAATTATGTGTCATATAAGAGAGTGACACCAACCCATGCCGCATTCCTCAAAGACTATATCGAGTTACGGTGAGCCTCAGAAACTTTCATGAGGCCAACAGGCAAGAGGTGTGGAAGGAAGCCATGCAAGAAGAACTTAAAGCCCTAGATCAACACAACACATGGAGCATCACCAAACTTCCAAAAGGCAAGAAAGTTGTGGGTTGCAAATGGATCTATAAGCTGAAATTCAAGTCAGATGGATCAATTGAGAGGTATAAAGCAAGATTGGTGGCTCGGGGATTCACTCAAACATTCGAGGTGGATTACAAAGAAACATTTGCACCTGTTGCAAAAATGAACACAGTAAGAGTGCTACCGTACGTGGTCAGAACAAGGGGTGGTCCATGTACCAAATGGATGTGAAGAATGCATTCTTGCATGGTGATCTCAAAGAAGAAGTCTATATGAAATTACCACCTGGGCATCCTCAAAGCAATGAACTGGATTTAGTGTGCAAATTGCACAAATCCATTTATGGTTTGAAACAGTCCCCACGAGCTTGGTATGCCAAGCTAAGCTCAGTTCTCACTAGTGTTGGTTTCAAAAGCAGCAATGCTGATTCCTCACTATTTGTTCGCACAGGAGCTATGGGCAAATTGGTTGTGCTGATTTATGTAGATGATCTGATAATTACAGGTGATAATGCTGACGAGATTTTCAACCTGAAACAGTCCCTCAGACAAAGGTTTGCAATTAAAGACCTTGGGATATTGAAGTACTTTCTTGGTATAGAAATGGCAACCTCGCACAAAGGACTCTTTCTTAACCAAAGGAAATATGTCCTAGATTTGCTTAAGGAAGCTAACATGAGCGATGCTAAACCAGCCATTACCCCTCTTGACAGCAAGCTCAAACCTAGCTTGAAGGGCACGCCACTCATGGATATAAGTTATTACCAGCGACTGGTTGGTAAGTTGATCTACCTAACAATCACCAGACCTGACATCACATATTCTGTAAGTATTGTGAGCCAATTCATGCACTCCCCGACATTTGAGCATTTGACCCTTGTTAAAAGGATTTTACGCTACTTAAAAGGATCAGTGGGTCGTGGTATTATCATGAAGAAGAATGACAACACACAAATCATGGGGTATTGTGATGCTGATTGGGCAGGGAATGCAATTGATCGCAAGTCCACCACTGGCTACTGTACATTTGTCGGTGGAAACTTGGTCACATGGAAGAGTAAGAAGCAAACTGTCATTGCCAGATCAAGTGCCGAAGCTGAGTATCGTGCAATGGCTTCAACTGCGTGTGAGTTGATATGGCTTAAAGGTCTTCTGTGTGATTTAGGTGTTCCTACAACTCTTCCTATGTCCTTGTTTTGTGACAATCAGACAGCTATGCATATAGCATCAAACCCAGTGTTTCACGAGAGGACGAAACACATTGAAGTTGATTGTCATTACGTTCGTGAACAAGTTCAATCACAGGTAATTCAGACACATTATACAAGAAGCTTCGACCAACTGGCTGACATCTTCACCAAGCCATTGGCTTCTCATCAGTTTCAACGACTTTTGTCCAAGCTTGGATCCATAAACCTTCTGGATCCAGCTTGAGGGGGAGTATTGGATATTAGTCCTTAATTCAAGGAATAAAACAAGGACCTTAATTCAAGGAATAAAACAAGGACCTTAATTCAAGGAATAAAACAAGGACCTTAATTCAAGGAATAAAACAAGGAATCCTTAATTCAAGGAGTAAAACAAGGAATCCTTAATTCAAGGAGTAAAACAAGGAATCCTTAATTCAAGGAGTAAATCAAGGAATGCTTAATTTAAAGAATAATTGAAGGAGTAAAATTTCCTTATAAATAGCTATACAATTGTAATGAAAACATGAAGAAAATAATACAAACTAGAGAACTCTTTTGTGTAGAGTTATTTCTTGTTTTTTCAACATATATATATATATATATATATAAGAGGTTGAGAACGTTTATTTAGCAAAAATAAAAATAAAAAATTTGACATCACTCAAAAAATTTCTATTGAAATTTGTATTAGTAATACTACTTGTTCTTTTTTTTTATAGTTATGGGTACTTCAATGACAAGTATTCATCAAAATAGAAATGAGTGTGTAATTTGTTTGTGTATATCATTTTATTTGGGAGAAAAAATTGAAGGTAATTTGTAACTTCAAGTGCAAAAAAAATATTTACCACAAAAAGAAAAAAAATTATTTGGAGGTATTTATATAAATTTAATTGTTAATTGTTTTGCTCTCGTAGGTATATTGAATTTTCACATTATTGTTAACAAATAACTTGACTCAAAATCGTTTGATTTTTCATAATCTATTTATTATTTATTATCACCATAAAAGAGTGAATTTATCATTTGAAGAGTAAAATACCATAATGTCCTTGTTTTTGTATATATTTCATGTTTATCAACCCTTTATTAATTATATGTTCAATTAAATAAAAATTAATTAATATATCACCAATCTTATTTACAACATATTATCTATTAGATTGCAATTTCTTTAACTTAATTATTTTTTTAATAAATTTAATTACAAAATAATGACAGAATTTCCATTCATAATTAGATGTTTTTTAGAAAGATAATTATCATTCAAATTTCAAATATATATAATAGTTTTGAAGAACAAAAATTTACATCAAAAATATTATAAGAAAAAAAATTGAAAACCAATTACTATAATTATATGAAGTGAAAAATCATTTTGTTATATTATTAATGACTGTTTTCACTAAATATTTCAATAAAATATTACAAAAATTTAAGATAAATTTTGTTCTTACCTTTAAAAATTTCACATCTTATCTTTTCATTGTATACTTTCTTGATTTTAATTCAATTTAATGAATTCTATTAAACTATTTTATACAATAAAATTAAACTATTTTTAATTCAAATAAAGCACTAATTTTGTTATGAAAAAACTTAATAAAAATGAGCCAATTTTTAAAGCTCTTTGTTCTCATAAAATAAAGTTTACATTTATTGATTTATAATTTTTATAACTGATAATTGAAGAATTAAATCATGTATTCTCTTAAAAAATATCAATCCTTTAGCATCTTTGGTATCACAAAAATATACTAAAATAAGTAAATTAAAGTATTGATACCAATTTTAATAAATTTATATCTAAAAAATATGAATAGAAAATATTTGTAGTATTATTATAAAAATAATACACAAAAAATAGTGGAATATAAAACTATCATTTCTCACCAAAGAATTAAATTAGAAGTTGATTATTACAATAATACAATGTATAATAGGGGATGGAGAAACTAGATGTTAATTTAGTAGGTAATTATAAACTGATTGTCACTTTAATTACTCTTTTATCCATACAAATTGACATATTTGTTTATTACTCACTAAATACAAAACTATATATACTTTTTATCCCCTAATAGAATCAATATAGTATTTCTCGCAAGAATAAAGAAAAAAATTATTACATTATACGATGAAAATAAGGTAAATATATATGGTAATTTTCGCATTGTTTTTAAATATTTTTTACTGGTAACAATTTTATAAGTTATTATTATTTTTAATGAACTTATTACTTATAAAATATAAATTTAAGTTCCTAAATAGACGAGTTATTAGAAATTTGACGAAATTGGCCTCAAAATCACATATTTAAATAATGTATAATATGCATATGATAAATTACATGCACATATCTCGTGCATATATAGCCTTGCATATCTAACATACCGTTTGTACATTTGTAATGTATAAGTAATACATTATCAAGCCAATGATCTTTAGGCGAATTTCACTTAAACTTTAAAGATATGTCATTTTGGGTCTCAAATTCCAAAATATATTGTCATTAAATAATCTTCATAAAAGAAGATTTTTAATCAAATTTCTATTTTTTTTAGTTTTGATAAACAATTATTTTCTGAAGTAAAAATAAATAACCAACGATGGACAACTTTGAAAAACAAAATTCGAAACCTAAAATTTATAAATAATAATAATAATAATAAAATATTTCTCAATTCTTTAAAATTTTGAAAATAAAATCCCTTATCATAAAACTTATAAATAATTTTTTTTATTTTTTGTTAAAATTACTAAATAGAAAAATTTTAAAATTAATACATGTGATTATTTTTTTATATAAAAAAAACTAAAACCTGTAGAATTATTTATTTATCAAAGGTCATAATCATTATTATCTAATGAAACTTTACATATTAATTGGAATAATTGTTTTATTTTCTAACTTTAAGAATAATGTGTATTTAATTATTGCACTAATATATATGCATTGAACATATATATTTTCAAAATTTATGCATAAATTCAACATAAATTTATTTTTAAAGGGTTTAAAAAAAAGAGTTAAGTAAGTTATATACAAAACATAAATATATATTTGTTTTCCCCAATTGTTTGTGTTGTTGTCAGCATTAATATAGAAAGACGAGTTTGGGGAGTAAGCATTAATGAAGTGCATGAAAAAGTTGATCAAATAAATGACAAGATAAATGAGGAAATATATGAGGAGCTAAATATGGAGATAAATGAGGAGCTAGGAAACTTGTCTGCTTTAAGTGAAGAGAGATGTATCAATAAAGTTCCTGAAACATTACGATGCTGCAACCCTAAGGCATATACTCCCAAGATACTATCTATTGGGCCAATACACCATGGTAATAAGGAGTTTAAAAGGATGGAAGAAATTAAGAAAAGACCTCAAATCATTTCTTAAACGTAGTATTAATAATAAATGTGTAAAGGATTATGTTGAGATTATAATGAAAAGGGAAAAAAAATTGCGTTCTGCTTATTTAGAACCCATTGAATTCAAGTCTCGTGAGTTTGTGAAGATTATAATGTTAGACGCTGCTTTCATTATTGAAATCTTGTTGAGGGCATTCTTTCCGGATTTAACTCCTCCACCCATTGATGATGACCTCCATTTTTACCCTGAAAGAATGTTATCAGAAGTTCGTTCAGACTTGTTACTGTTGGAGAATCAGATCCCCTTTTTCATTCTCCAGGACCTATTTGATAATGCTACTGAGATTGTAATAACAGGTAAGAAGCTTACGATTGCTTATCTTTTCTACATATTCATTGAAATGATTTCATGTTTTCAAATCGATGACCATGGGTTTCTTTTGAGAAACCAACCTGGATGGATTCGTCAAGTAAAACATTGCCTTGATTTTATGAGAATATTATACAAACCATCAGTTTCTTTGGATAAACCAACGTCGATCGATAGGGTCCAAACTCCTACTATTACGAAGCCAAATCAGGCTGTACTCTGTTGGTATAAAAAACGTATGGATGATTGGGTCCAAACTCCTACTATTACAGAGCTACATCAGGCTGGAGTAAAGTTTATTAAAGCGGCAATTTCAGATTTTGCTATAAATTTTGATTTCAATAGTGGGGTTTTGGAACTTCCAAGCTTGAAAATAGATTCAGATTTTGAAGAAAGTATAAGAAACTTAGTGGCCTTTGAACAATGCCAACACTTTGAAGAGAGCTATATATGTGAATATGCTATGTTAATGGACGATCTTATCAACACTCTAGAGGACGTACATTTGCTTGTCAAGTATGAAATTATTGTTCACGCATTGGGAGATAACAGTAAAGTTTGTGCTCTATTCAACAATATTTCAGAGGGAATATATTGGCAACCTCAAAGATTCTACTTTGCTAAAACCAAAAAGGACATGATCAAGTACTGTAAAAACCCGATAAATCGTTGGAAGACTAATTTGAAACAAAATTATTTCAGCACACCTTGGTCAACTGCTTCTGTAATTGCAGCTATTTTGCTCCTCATATTAACTTTCATACAAGCAGTGACCTCTGTTATATCTCTCATATAAAACTGCAATAAGTTTTCACATTTCTTCATTTTCTAATCTTTGTCACAGACATTTATTTCTTCTTTTCATATGTATTATTATTGTTTCAAATAAATTAACAGTATTGTAATATGGTGTTTCAGATATCATAATAGCAAGTCTTGTTAGTGGAAAAAATTATGAATTATATCGTGTATTTATTGATCTCCATACAAATATTAGAATATAAATTTTTTTAACAAAAATATCAAGAAAATATTACATATCTTCAAATATTCTCGTTATTAATGTAAAATTGAGTTGTTATATGTCATTAAATATTGATATTGAATCCTTGAATAAGAATAAAAGTGACTTCTCAAGTAACAAACATGCACATAATGCTTATAAAAGTTTAAAATTAAACTCTTTACAATAATTTACAAATTATTAGATTAAGTAATAATATTGTTTGAATCAAAATAATATATGCTTTGTATAATTTATTAATTTCTTAATAGTTTAAAGTTAGTATTTTATTTAATATTAGCTATTTATTGAGAATATCATTGCATTAAATACAATATTATATATTTAATTGATAATATTAACTAAAACATTAAGATTTTTAAATAAGTTTTTATATATATATATATACACATAAATTTTAAGTGAACTTTTGTATATATATTTGTAAATATTAATATTTTTAATTCTTATTTATATTAAATTAGAATAAATTGTCAGTTACATCAAAAGGCACAAACACCAAAAGCAACAAAATGTTAACAAATAATGCACAAACAAAAGCAAATAAAAATACTTGATACTTTTTTACATTAATCTTCAAATAATTAATTCTTAATACAAAATCTTAACCCAATATTTCAATATATTTATATCTTAAAAACAATACAATTTCTCCAAAGTAATTCTCAAATCTAAACCCCAATACACCTAAAATCCCACAAACATATAAATACACCTAAAATCCCACAAACATATAAAAGCCATAAAATAAAGAAATCTAAAATTATTAATAACATTCTTTGCTTGAGATACTACAATGTAAAAAAGTTAAGCAGCCTCCACAAACCAATTCAGAGTAACACTAACGTTGGCTTTGGCTTCCTTGATCGCTAACACAAACCTTATTACTTAATGTGTTAGCCGCACTAACCTGACCTCCTCACATAATATCATATATTATTTACGAGGGTTCTACTAGTGTTATTAGTTTTTTCTATGGGGTAGGTAAATCTGATGAATACTCAATTTTTTTTTAATGATTGGGATAATCAAACGGGGAAGTCACTTAGATTATAGGATGAGTTATTATAGAAATCACTTAGATTAAATCATTTATGTTATTTAATTTTTCAAATTAAAAATGGTGTCATTTAGTCACTTAATTTTATAAAAATAATTAATTTAGGATAAAATATATTATTTTAATGATTTTTTTATTTAAAATATATTATTTTAGTAATTTTTTATTTAAAATATATTATTTTTTATCAAGTAATTAAAATAAAATTAAAATACGAGTATTTAATAAGAATAAAAGTTAAAATTAATATGAATTAGTCTAAGAAAAAATAAATAATAATAAAATTTAAAAAAAATTATTTAAATATATATTTTTATTTTCTAAAAATTAAAATTAATAAAATATGTAAATCTCATTATACTTGTGTTTATGAGTTGGCTTCTCCTATGCCAAACACAACGTCTGTTATTTCTCTTAGTATTTTACCTTCATCTGTGTAAGGTTGATTACTGCGAATAAGTAGTACACATACACGCACATTGTTAAGAATACTTTGTATGTAATTATATTTATAACACCATAGGATTAGTTTTCCTAGTGTGCATGCTAGATGGAGTGTACGCTCTCTCCCCAACGTTGTCACTTGGGTTTTAGTTCATTTCAAGTGCAAATATTTATGAATTTTACTCGATAATTTTTAGAACAAAAAAATGACTTTTTGTACCTCGTCATAGACCTCACCATCACCCTTGACGAGATGGTCAAAGAGGTTCTATAAATATCCTTTCATTTATCTTATTTCTTACCCATTGTTTTAGTACCGAAACTTTGCCAAATCATTTTATGTGTGAATATGTGATTTGATTGTGTGTATCTCATACACAATTTGACATTTATGGTGAATTGTGTGTCCCTTGAAAGTGTGAGTAGTTACACCTCTAATTACTGATTAGTGGTTATTAATCATACTACATTGGGTGGTGTTAGTTGTGGAGAATAGTCAGGTTGAAGTGTTGAACCAAATATTAGCTAAAGTAGCAAGAAAAGCAACATTAGGCAATTCGTACGGAGGTCTTAACTGATAGAAGTAATAGTAATTTATAGTCTATTAGAGTTATAAATTGTTTGTTGTTTAGTGAATTATTTGTTGTTGAGTGGTTGACTTAAGAAACCCAATGATGTTACTACATAGATACGATTTTTATGTGAATTTATCTCTTTATATTGCTTGTTATGCATTATCTGTTGTTGAGTTTTTTATGTATATGTTTCAACATACAAAAACATAAACTCTAATTATAAAGTATTTTATGTTTACTTGTTTTCTATTTGATATATAATATTTATTATTTAAAATTATTTGCTTTTTCGATATTATATAATTTGTGCTTCTATTGTGTTGTTTAGTTAAGTGTTTATTATTCTATTCGTATAAGTTAAGATCGATTAAATTCTTAAGGAGTTTACATCTCTTTATCCTAATAGTATAATGGAATGTAGATTCTTTCAAAATAAAAAAAATAGTGACAATTAACAAACATTTAAAAAATAATTATTTTGTGAATTTTTTTTATATTATTTGTGATTTTACTATTTATAAATACTTGTATTTTAATTGCATTTAATCACTTAACATAAAAATATTAATACTTTATAAAAAAATTACTAAAATAATATAATTTATTTTTAATCGAAACTTTCAAAAAATTAAGGGATTAAATAGTACACTTTTTAATATAAGGGATTAAGTGGTATACTTTTTAATACAAGGGATTGAACATAATAAATGACATAATATAAGAAAATTTTGTAGTATTTTTCTCTAAATTATATATTTTGTCTTATAAATTTAATCATTTTTAATTAAAAATAATCCTTGATGTCATAAAATTAACTACATCATAATGAAAAATACAATATTGTAATTTAAAATATATTTTATTTTAATTATTTAACAACAAACGAAACAAAAAATATAATTATATATAAATTGTATCTTAAATTTTATTTATCAAATTTAATTAAAAACTCTTTTGATGCAAATTTTCGAGAATGAAGATTTTAGGGGCTGTGTCCAAATAATAATTATTAAGAAAAGAAAATATTTTAATATATATATATATATAATATTAAATAAAAGTATAAATATTAAATACTGAATAAAAGTATAAACATTATTATTTTTTGGTTAAAAAAGGTTCCTTTAAGTGGAAGTTGCAATCAAATTATTTAAAAATAAAAATGTATTTAATATTAAAGTCTTGATCTCAAACATCAACCGAGATATTAATTGAACTATCTGGAAATTGATATAAATATTAAAAAAATTGATAATAATATTAAATTGTTTTTTTCTTAATATATTGTTAATTGTAACTAAAAACAATATTAGAACCATTTATATATATTAAACTCTTTCTACAACTTGTATATATATTATTTCCTGCTAGAGCAAGATGATGCAGTCGCTAGAGTTATTTCTTCTCTGGTGCCAAGAAGATATATGTTTTGAGAACAGAAGAAAAATAACTGAGCAGCCGACTAGGAAGCTGAAAATAGAGAAAAATAAAAACATTGTTTGTCGGCTGCCTCTTCCAGCATTGATTATCAGTTGCCTGTTCCAGCGTCGATCTCCAACTGCCTTTTTTTTTCAGCTCGTTTCCCGTTCAGTTCTTCCAGCTCTTGGTTCCAGCAGAGTCCTTCCATCATCGTTCAAAACCATCCACTTTCAGCTGCTGAAAGACATCAGCCGACAGAGAAGAATAACATTAAGCTACCATTGCTGTTTTTGGTAGAATTTATGATAATATTTAATTTAATAATAAATTTGCTAATTTATTTTGTTATATATTATCAATAAATTACATGTTGTTATTTTGTGGATATATTTAGACTTTGATATATTTTGTGAAGTTATCTGAAAATTGATGTTTGTATCTCTATTTGATTATTAATGGATTTTTCTCGATGTGCCGTCGTCAATGGAATAGACTTTTTACATTAAAAAGTTGAACGACTTAAATCATTGTATGTCATTTATTTTTCTCACTGATTATTATTTTGCTGGTATCCATTATTATATATTTGTATAACCAAAATTAGACCTGATCTTCGATTTCGCAAGTAGGGATGACCACGGGTCTTAACGGGGACAGTTTTTGATACAACCGTCCCCGAACCGAATTATAATAATTGTACCCGAAACCGCCCAAAAACCATTACAGTTTGGGGACGGTTTTTTATCCACGGGTAACAGTTCAGGATGGTTATTTATAAAACCCAAAAAAAAACCATCCCACTTAATTTTTTTAAAAAAAATCTATTAAACATGATACAACAAACACATTACCCTTCCCTTTGCTTCGTTGTGTTCTCTATTTTGTTTTAGAATTTAATCAGTCAACAAAATCAGCAAAATTAGTAACAAAATATTACAATCTTATACACAAAACCATTACCCTTCCCTTTGTTTCGTTGTGTTCTTTGTTTTAGAATTTAATCAATCAGTAAAATCAGTATCAAAATATTACGATCTTATACATAAAACCATTACTCTTCCCTTTGCTGCAAAATCAGCAACAAAATGTACCAATCCTATACATTGTCTAATTATCAAAGTAGCAGAACACATGATAAGATCCCCTAGTTACATTGTCTAATCCAAATTTTCCACATGATAAGATCCCACCTCCTCTTGCTACCACAGAGTTAGAGATCTGAGAGTTATAACTATGGGAAGCTGATAGGATCAAGAAGAAGAAGAAGGTAAGAAGTTGAGAAGGACTAACTAGGGAGAGAGCTGAGAGCAACCGAGGTAAAAGGTAGAGGGTTAAGAGCTGAGATCGATAGGGTAGACGGTAGAGAGACTAGAGATTGAGAGAGGCGAAAGCGAGTGGTGAAAGCTAGCGACGAAGGCGAGACCGAGAGCTATGATTCTGGAAATAGTGAAAGTGAAAAAACCCTAATGCAACACATGAATCGTGATAGCAGCCAAGGTAGAAGGTAGATGGTTAAGAGCTGAGATCGACAAGGCAGATGGTAGAGAGACCAGAGATTGAGAGTGGCGAATGTGAGCGGTGAAGGTGAGACCGAGAGGCGAGAGTTGTGAATCTGGAAACAACGAAAGTGAAAAAACCCTAATGCAACGCATGAATGGTAATACTGATATATATTTTAATTTATTAAATATATAAATTAATAATTAAATATAATTAATTGTGGGTACGGACAGGTACAATTTTTAGTATAATCGTCCCCAAATCGTACCCATTGAACCATCGGTCCGGATAACTGAACCCGCGGTTTTTTTGCCTATTCCTATCCATAAGTGCTAATTTATAACAAATTTATATCAGAGCATTGAGTTATTATGCTATTTATTGGAACTAATCAAGTTTGATATTTTGGATATATTTTGAGCTTCTGGTTATCTGATTGGTTTCATATTTTCTAGGGTGTGCTTCTGTTTATTTAATATTGGGTTTTATGTTATGGCGGAAAAATATGAAATTGAGAAATTCAATGGTAGAAATGATTTTAGTCTTTAGCGTATGAAGATGCGGGTTGTATTAGTTAAAGAAGGGTTCGTTAAGACACTTGAAGGCAAAGATAAATTGCCAGAAAAATTGACAGATGAAGAAAAAGATGCATTGATGGAAAATGCTCAGAGTTCAATTCAGTTATCCTTGTCTGATGAGGTATTATGCGAGGTTGGTGATGAGGAATCTCCTGCTGGGTTATGGCTTAAATTGGAGAATTTGTATATGATCAAGTCTTTGACGAGTAGGTTATATTTGAAGCAGCGTTTGTATACATTTAGAATGTCAGAGGGTAAACCTTTGCACGATCACCTTGATGAATTTACTAAAATTATTCGTGATCTGAAAAATGGTGGTGTTAAGATTAATGATGAGGATCAGGCCTTAGTTCTATTATGTTCTTTACCTCATTCATTTGAACATTTTTTTGATACCATGCTATATGGGTGAGACACTATTTTTTTGGAGGATGTTAAAGCAGCTTTGAATTCCAGAGAATTGAAGAAGAAAGTGTCTACAAGCAGTAATAATAATAGCAGCGGTTTATTTTTCAGAGGTAGAAATCAAGAAAAAGGCACAAGCAATAATAGAGGCAAGTCTATATCCAAATCTAGAAAAATAAAAGATAAATGCAACTATTGTCGCCAGGAAGGGCATTAGAAAGTAAATTTTCTGAAACTCAAAGGTAAAGGAAAAACTACCACAACGTCTTCTGGTATTAATGATGTTGCTGGTGTTGCAGATAGTTCTGGTTCCAATGGTGAAAATGTTCTATCAGTATCTATTGGTTCTCCTAAAGATGTTTGGATTCTTGATTCGGGTTGCACTTACCATATGTGCCCCAGTAGAGATTGGTTTGCTTCTTATCAGTCTATTGATGGGAGTGTTGTCTTGATGGGAAAAAATATGTCCTACAAGGTTGTTGGTATTGGTACTATCCGAATTAAGATGCATGATGGTATTGTTAGAACTTTGAAAGATGTTCGCCATGTTTCAGATTTGAAAAAGAATTTGATATCTTTGGGTACTCTTGATTCACAAGGCTATAAGTATGTAGCTAAAAGTGGAGTTTTAAAAGTTAGTAAGGATGCTCTCGTTGTTATTAAAGGGAAATTGTTATGTGGTCTCTATATGCTTCAAGGTAGCAATTTTATTGGTAGTGTTTTCAGTTTTGTCCTTATCAGATCAAGATTCAGACACTGCTCGATTATGACATATGCGGCTTGGGCATATGAATAAGGCAGGGATGTCTATTTTGAGCAAACGAGATTTGCTTTGTGGTCAGAAAACTGGGAAGCTTGATTTTCTGTGAGCAATGTGTCTATGGAAAGCATCATTGGGTCAAGTTCAGTACAACCATCCATAAAAAGAAAGGTATTGTTGATTATATTCATTCAGATCTTTGGGGTCCTTCTCGTGTTCTGTCTAAGGGTGGTGCCTGGTATATGTTGACTTTTATTGATGACTTCTCTCATCATGTTTGGGTGTATTTTCTAAAGAATAAGAATGATGCGTTCTCAATATTTATGAAATTCAAGGCTTGTATAGAAAATAAAACAGGCAAGAAAATCAAGCATTTGAGAACTAATAATGGTTTGGAATTTTGTGATAGTCATTTTAATGAGTTTTGTGAAAGAAATAGCATAGTGAGACACCATTTTGTGCGTCATACACCATAGCAAAATAGAGTAGCAGAATTTATGAATAGGACTCTCTTAGAAAGAGCTCGTTGTATGTTTTTTCAAGCTGACTTGGATAAATCTTTTTGGGCTGAAACTTGTAACCTTGCCTGTTATTTGGTGAATCGGTCTCTATTAACTGCAATTGAGTTGAAGACTCTATTTGAGGTATTCTTTGGTACTTCTGCTAATTATTCTGATTTGAAAATTTTTGGTTGTCCTACTTATGCTTATGTTAATGATGGTAAACTTGAACCTAGGGCATTGAAATGCATATTTTTAGGGTATCCTTTTGGGGTGAAGGGTTATATATTATGGTGTCTTGAACCCAAGTCACCTAAATTTTTGATTAGGAGAGATGTTAAGTTTGATGAGTTTTCATATTGCAAAAGAAAAAAGGAGTTTATTGTTACAGATAAATACCACAGTGTTAGTGAACAGGTGGAGCTTGAGAGTGGAGCTCTTGAGTGCAAGAGGGCATTTTAGATCAGCCATTTGTGGATGAGATAGAAGATTCTGCTCATGATGTATAAGAAGATCAACATGAGCAACCATATAGTATTGCTAAGGGTAAAGGAATAAGAGAGATTGGATGCCCTCAGAGGTATACAGATGTAGACTTAGTTTCTTTTGCATTTTTTATGGCAGAGTATATTGAGGTGTATGAACCTTCTAGTTATCATGAAGCTATCACTTTTAATGAGTCTGTTCAGTGGTTGGTTGCTATAAATGAAGAGATTGAATCACTTCATAAGAATCATACTTGGGAATTGGTGAAACCGCCTAAAGGCCAGAAGATTGTTGGAAACAAATGGGTCTTCAAGAAAAAGGAAGCTATACTTGAGGTTGAAGCAGCTAGGTTCAAGGCATGTGTTATTGCAAAGGGTTATTGTCAGAATAAAGGTATTGACTTCAATGAAGTATTTTCACCTATTATGAAACATAACTCTATTCGTGTGTTCCTTGATATGGTTGCATTGTTTGACATGAATTAGAACAACTTGATGTCAAGACAACATTCTTACATGGTGATCTTACGGAACAAATATATATGCATCAACCAAAGGGGTTTGTTGTTCTAGGTAAGGAAGATCATGTTTGTTTATTGAAAAAGTATTTATATGGGCTAAAGTAATCTCTTAGGCGATGGTATAAGCAGTTTGATTCTTTTATGATTGATCGTGGTTACTCTAGGAGTGATTATGATAGTTGTGTTTATCATAAAATATTTCATGATGGTTCATCCATTTATTTGTTGCTTTATGTTGATGACATGCTTATTTCTTCCAAGAATAAGTCTGAGATTCAGAAATTAAAGTCTCAACTTAGTGGTGAGTTTGAGATGAAAGATTTAGGTGCAGCGAAGAAAATTTTGGACATGGAAATTTACAGGGATAGACAAGCGGGCAAGCTTTATTTGACTTTAAAAAGTTATGTTGAAAAAGTTCTTGAACGCTTTGGTATGAAAGAGTCTAAACCTGTGAATACACCGTTAGCTGTGCATTTCAGGCTTTCTTTGGATTTGTCACCACAGTCACAAGAAGAAGAGCAATACATGTCTCAGGTTCCATATGCTAGTGTCGTTGGTAGTTTGATGTACGCTATAGTTTGTACTTGTCTAGACATTTCACATGCAGTCAGTGTTGTCAGCAGATATATAGGTAATCCTGGTAAGGGTCATTGGCAAGCAGTGAAATGCATACTTTGGTATTTGAGAGGTACATCTTATTTTGGTTTGGCATATGATGGAAGTTGTAATACGAGTTGCAGTGTTATTGGTTATGTGGACTTCGATTATGCTGGTGATTTGGATAGAAGAACATCTCTGATAGATTATGTCTTCACTCTTTCTCATTGTGCCATTAGTTGGAAGGCTACTTTACAGTCTACAGTTGTTTTGTTTGCGAAAGAGGCATAATATATGGTAGCAACAGAAGTAGTGAAAGAAGTCATTTAGCTTAGAGGTTTGGTTTGTGATTTGGGTTTACAACAGGATACTTCTGTTGTATTTTCTGATAGTTAGAGTGCGATACACTTGACTAAAAATATTGTGTATCATGAAACAACCAAACACATTAATGTAAGATATCACTTCGTTTGTGACATTATCTCTCAGGGTGCTATTGTTGTCAATAAGATAGTCACTATAGAGAATCCAGCTGATATGTTAACCAAACCAATTCCATTTAATAAGTTCAAGCATTGCTTGGACTTGATTGGTATTTGTAGAAGATGATCACCCTTCAGGGCTTTGGACGAAGATTATTTGATAATGCGAGGAATGTCATATTTGAAGAACTTGTGTTCTATTTTGAGCCAAGGTACAGATTTGTTAATTGTGGTCCAAAACAATATTATGCCCATTTATATATATTAAACCCTTTCTACAGCTTATATATATATTGTTTCCTACGAGAGCAAGATGATGCAACCACTAGAGCTATTTCTTCTCTGGTGCCAAAAAGATATATGAAAACAGAGAGCTGAGAATAGAAGAAAAAAGCTCAACAGCCGAATAGGAAGCAGAAAATAGAGAAAAATAAAAACATTGTTTGTTGGCTGCCTCTTCCAACATTGATTATCAGTTTCCTATTCCAACGTCGATCTCCAACTGCCTTTTTTTTCTTCCAGCTCGTTTCTCGTTCAGTTCTTCCAGCTCTTGGTTCCAGCCAGCCCTTCCATCATCGTTCGAAACCAGCCACTTTCAGCTACTGAAAGACATCAGCCGACAGAGAAGAATAGAAGCAAGCTACCATTACTATCGTTGGTAGAATTTATGATAATATTTGATTTAATAGCAAGTTTGTTAATTTATCTTGCTATATATTACCATTAAATTATAGGGAGTTATTTTGTGGGTATATTTAGATTTTGGTATATTTTGTGAAGCTCTTTGAAAATTGATGTTTGTATCTCTATTTGAATATTAGTGGATTTTCCTCGATGTGTTATCGTGAGTAGAGTAGACTTTTCACATTAAAAAGTTGAATCACTTAAATCATTGTGTGTCATATATTTTTCTTACTAATTATTATTTTACTATTATCTATTATTATATATTTATATAACCAAAATTAAACTCGATATTCGATTCTATAAGTACTAATTTATAACATATATATATATATATATATATATATATATATATATTTGTCACTTAGTAACGTTAAACACGTATCACTATTTATTCAATAAATTATGAACAGAAAATGTAACTTTATTATTTTTTTAAGATAAGATAAAAATAATACTTTCTTTTGACCATATAATAATTGAGGTTGCGAAAATTAACTAGGATATATCGAAAAGTAGCAACTTTATCATTTTAATAGAGATTAATTGGTAAAAACGAAAAAAAAAGCCATAAATAATTTTTTTATAAAAAAGTCAACACATTCAAACTTTTTAAATACAACCAACGCATGAATTCTATAGTAATATCACATTCAAACTTTCCTTTTTCGTAATATATATTTTTAAAAAAATTGAACATTACTTTTATTTGATAAAAATTGAAGCTCACAACTAAACATTTTCGACATTAAAATTGATTTTTTTTGTGATTAAAAGAATTCAAATAGTAAAACTAAAAAGCCCACATCCAGTTTCCGTCTAATAGAAGTAATACATAACTCAAATTAAACTAATTCTAAAGTGAGTGCTAAGATTTTATTTTAATTTTAATTAAGAAAATTCTCAAAAAATTCAATTTTTTTACTATTTATATACATTATTTTTATTTTATATTTATTAAATATTTAATAATGTCAAAAACTTATAATTTAAATATTAATATAACTTTATCAAATCTATGAAAAAATAATTATGAGTTTGGCAAATAATACAAAAAATTATAAAATTAAAGAAAGAATGAATGAATAATAAAAATGTACACTAAATAGTACATTTATAATGCTAGGTAATATCTACTATTTATAAAACCTAACCAATTCTCATAGTATCTAACCACCTTTATCAAACTAATAGAACTAATAATTTAGGCAAAATTATAAATTTTATCTTGAGAAAATGATAAAAATATCTACAATGTGATGACAAATGTTCAAAAAGAAGCTGATCTTGCACCATTTAATCACAAATAAAATATCAATGTAATTCAATATATTTTATTCAAATATAGATGACAAATGTTTAAAGAGAAGCTCATCTTGCAACATCTAATCACAAAGTATTAATCTAATTCAATATATTTTATTCAAATATGTTTAACTTGATTCTTAACCAAATACTAATTAACTAATTATCAATAATATCAATGTATTAATAATTAAATTTTAAACTCTAAATTATAAATCTTAATATTTATTTATTCATCACTAAATCTTAAATCATAATAAATTTTTATTAATAGCTAAATTTTAATACATTTTTATTGATCGTTAAATTCTAAAATTTTTTTATTGATGGTTAGTTTTAAACCGTACAATCTAGTTAGAACCTAAATCTTAAATTTTAAACCTTAAGTTTTAAACCGTTTTATATTTAAATTATTTTAAATTTTCTAATATATGTATATTTTTATTTTTTTTACTATATATTTAATTATTAAATATATTATTTTTATTCTTTTTGATATCGAAGTTTTCTCACTATTTCAAGCCATATTTGTTTTTATACATGAATATTTATAAAACATTAAAATTTAGGATATTTAAGAAAATAATATTGTTATCACTATTTTTATTAATATTATAATAAAAATATATTAAATTTTAATTTCTTTATTAATAAATAAAATTATTATTAATAATAATAATTTATATTATTATAATCTTGTTAAGGAATTATTTTACGTAATTTAGTCTACTTACAATCAACAGAGGAAATAAATTAATTAATTAAAATTGATCGCTTGGAACCCAAAGATTCCGAAACACAAATTGACACTGGCCAGCTAACTCTAGAGTATGATCGCAATATTGCGTTGCTTTGCTTTATCTCCTCTTCTTCTCTCTCACCTCTCACATTCTCGTTGCTCCTCGTCTAAAATCGAAGTGCTTTCACATCAGCCAATCCCAAAATCAGCTTCAATTGTTTTATTTGCTTTCCTTTTTTGTTTTTCCAAGGTTTAATAGAGAGCTGGGTATTCTATACATTATTATAAAAATAGATATTAAAGTCGGTTAAAAATCGATTTTAAACAAATTTAAAATCTATTTGTTAAATTGACTTTATATTGAATGATTTAAAATGTAAAGTCGGTTCATCGCATGAATCAACTTTACACGTAAAGTCGATTGATCGCATGAATTGACTTTACACATATATTTTATGATTTTTTTATTCTCATTTTTCATATTCTATATTCAATATATATAGTATAAACAAAAATAAAATATAAATAATAATACAAATAATTAAAATTTTAAATATAATTAATTACTTGATAATTAAATTTATTATAAAAACAAATAATATATATACAATACATATAGTTAACTTAAATTACAATTAAAATAATGTCCTCAAACTGTAATTGGATTGTGCGAGTAAGCTTAGTTGGCTTAGAATCACCAGCATTATGACAAAGAAACTGTAAGGACTATGAGTGTTGGTTATTTTCGTGGATAAAATATTTACTTGTAAACTAGTTTGTAGGCCTGTTATCAAGTCTACCAAGAAAAGCCTAAAAAATACTCGAGTTTCAGATAATCGTATTTCAGGTATATCTTTTATAACTCCGACACATAGGATTCCATTTATACATATAATAATACGTGTTCATAAATCTAAAATTATTTTTGGTGCTCAAATATTTTTTTATGTGTCTTAATATTTTTAAGATGTGATTTAAAAATATTTTTTTATTAAGACTTTGAATGGACTTTGAAAAAAAATTAAGCCAAAAATGCATTTAACCTTAATACTATTAGGTATTATTATTATCTATAAATATATATACATTAAGGTTGAGGTTGGATGGTGAGAAAAAAAAAGTAAAACTGTTGTAGAATAAAGGGAGGCTGACGAAACAGCTACAAATAGAGAAGAATAGGAAATTAGCCTTACAATGGAGTTAAGGGTGCTTTATATATTATTATTTTAGATAATATAAGAGAAAAACATAATAGAGCAGCCAAAAAGGATTTTTACTTGAATGACAATGGCTATTCGGCATCAATCTATTGGATCATAAGAGAACTCTAGTGGCTTAATCAATAAGGAGAAAAGGTAATTAATTAATTAATTTAATTCATTTTGATTTGATTTTTAGGTATTTAGATTAAATAATTTTATGAACGATCATGATTATTTGATTTAATTATTAAATTTCAAAGAAGTTATTTTTACTGAAATTATGCGTAATCTTTTTGCTCTAGAATATTCTAGTTGATTTGGTTTAAATGACATTTGTTTTAAATCATCTAGTTAGGATTATTCATTATTAAATCTGTTCTAGAACACACACGGACACTTGTGTTTTTATGCTAATCTTTTTACAATTGATTTGTGAATGATCTGATTGGTGGGGAGCTTATTAGAATGTTGGTCTGGAAATCGCTCACGTTAATTTTAGAAACTGTGAAAATAGAGCAAGGGCTCGTAAGTAAAGTACATTGGGGCAGTACCCTAGGGAGGGTAGCATAAGACCGAGTTTGTACTTGAACATTTGATTTTCATAATGGAAAGTTAGGTGGTCTGGTGGACCGGTGGTTTTCCTCTAAGGTCATGGTTATGGCCTAGGTTGTTTCCACCTAAAAAAATCATGTGTTATTTTTTTTATTTTCGCACTTATTTTTATACATGATTGCATGTTTGGCCGCTTTGTTTAGGTTATTAAATTATAAATTGGTAAAAATTAAAAATAACCTATTCACCCCCCTCTAAGTTAATTAGGTTCATATCTTATAAATTTTCATAAACTAAACAAAAAACAGCTGATCCATATAACAATTCATTCTCTTACATATATGAGCACGTAAACATCCATCAAACAAGCAGTCTAAACTTCAGAGACATACGAATGGAGAAATTAAATCATTATAAATATTAACATAAAAAAGAGATTACCACAGCGACATCCGAATGATATAACCCTTCGACGAACTTATATTAGCACTTTATTAATCATTTGTCTATAAATATGAAGTTATCTGAAATCTTTGCTCATATTTTTAATGCTATAATAAGCTCTAAATATGAAATCAAGTGTAACTCTGATTTCTTACTAGGCTTGTGTGGGTTTTGGTGCCCTTAAACGTATGGAACACGTCCATAGGTACTAAAACTCATACAAACCAAGAAACAAATCGAAGTTACACCTGATTTCATATTTAGAGCTTATTATAGCATTAAAAATATGAGCAAAGATTTCAGATAACTTCATATTTATATACAAATGATTAATAAAGTGCTAATTGTTGTCATAAGGAAAGTAGCCAAGAGAGATGAGATGTAGTTTGGGCCAAAAATAGGTCCATAAAACAATGCATTCCCCTAAATACATGAGCATATAATCATCCATCAAACAAGGGACTTCAAACACAGGAATAGAGAAATTAAATCATTAAAACAATTATTGTTATGTTGTCATATGTTATTCAAGATCATCATAATCTTCTCTTGATTCTTCTTGTGATGATATAATTTGAACCATGTGTTCTATCCATTCCTCTCGCAAATCATCAAAAATTTGTTGGTCGTAGCCCGGCTTGTTCCAACCAAAGAACTACATGTATTTAAAATCAAAATAACAATATAATTTCATTTATTTACAAAAAATAACTCAAATATGTTAAAAACTTTTCTGTATATGGGTAAAAGATATTATCACATCATCAATTGAAATTTTGATATTTGTGATGATTTCACTTATAAACTTCATGACATAATAACAACACATGAATCCATTATTTTGTTATGGAACCTACAAAAAACAAGTGTACATGATTTTCAATATTCGAACATCTTTATTATTCCATTGTAAAATTAATAAAATTATTAATATTCGCTTATACATACCATAACTTTTGTCCATATAAGCTTATGAGATTTTTTAAGGGAAATGCCCCTAAACTTGCTCCATAACTTCCATGCTCGATCAAGGTTTAAAACGGTTAGTTTTTATTAAATATTACAAAAAATAATAGAAAAAACTAATATGTAGTTATAACTCTTACATTTCAACAACTGCTTTGTATCTTTACTCAGTTCTATTGAAGTTGAGTCACAGTACCAAGCATGATTATTGAACATATCAATGATTACCAACATCCAATGATGTTGGCCTTGTTCAAACCTTAATGGCCAAGGGATTATCAAATTTTGATTTCTGTTAAGCATTAATGCCCTATCACATAATTGTTTAGCTCTGATGCTAACATCCTTCTCTTGATATTGATTGACATATGAAGAATCATAGAACATTACTAAATGTGATGAGTGATTATGTTGAAGTCGATAATAGCACACCCTATATAAAAGATATATATATATATAATATAATTATATATGTTCTACATAAATGAAAGAAAAATAAATAGATTGAGGACTCCCCTTGTCCATACTTGAATTATACTTAAATCGATCATTTGATATTCAAATAATTGCAATATGCACTCAATCGATATATAAGTTTGGCCGAGGTCTACACCAGAAATTTCTATAGGAAGTGGCACAGTCCATCCATCATTTATGCTAGATGCGCTCCCACCAATAATTATCAAAGTGCCAAGATTTCTGCTGAAGATCATAACTATACTTTTCCAATGCTTCTTCTTGAATGACTTGGTGCGCGATGATTGACCACTAGACATAGATTTAGCATGAGATACTTGCTTCGTACATCTTAAATGTGCCACATTTAGGAGTTCTCGTATAATAGACTAAAAAAAGTATTATGTATTTTAGTAACAATAAAAGATATAATAAAATAATAGTAGTAAACAAGTGTTATCTTTTAAGTTAAAAAATAGTACCACGTCAAAATTTAGAACCACTTGAATCGACGGCCAAGCCACATACTGTCCAACCGCTACTTGGACTGTGGTAGCATTAGAAGGCACAGGTAGTGGACAATCATGAAACAATGATTGATCAATTACTATTCGTCAATAATTAGGAAAATATTGATTATGAATCATCCGATCATCGCTCAATTGATGTACCATTCCAATAGCAACAAAGTCTGTTGACGAAGGATGTTTCAACAAACTTTTCATATTCTGTAAAACATTTAAGTATTATATATAAAAAATAAAACATATAATAAGAATTTAAAAATAATAGATTATATACACCAGAAATTAAAATCTTACCACATGTGATTCATCAAATAGAGGAGGACTCCCATGTGAGGTAGTTATTGGATGTACATTCTCACCAAAACGTTCATCGTGGTTTGATTGATGGCAAGAATGCACAGATTGCATTGGAGAAAATGAACCACTACTTGATTGCATATACATTCCTGGCATATAGGGAGGACCAATAGAATGACTATACCACATACTGGATGTAGTTTGAGTGCAATGAGATTACATAGGTGGCATGCCTAGCATGGATGATGGCTGGAAGTTCATGGATGGTGGCATGCCTAGCATGGATGGTGGCTGGAAATTCATGGATGGTGGCATGTCTGGCATGCCTGCATGGATGGTGGCATGTCTGGCCTAGATGGTTGCATGCTTGGCCAATATAGCATGCCCTGGTTGTAGAATGATGACATGCCTAACATGTGTTGTGATTGATATTCTTTTAGAGTGGCAATCTCACTTAACACTGAGGCCTTAAAGGAGTTGAGTTCTTCTTCAATTTTAGTATACTTCTCCTTACTTACAGTCTGAGGCTTTTGTTTTGAAATGTTAAAATACTCCATATAACCATCATATTAGCTACCTTCCTTAACACGACCAGGATGCTCGCGTCCGAATGCATGATATAAAGCATTTTTCCCAAGCTTTTCGATTATTTCACCCCTGGATATTTTTTCTTGAATAACTCTCTACAAATAATAAAGCACAAAAACATATCATTCATTATTACATCAATTATTAAAAATTATTAAGATTTTTTATCAACCAAAATTACTAACCACCTTATTTAATTGATCTTCTCCTCGTTTAGTCATTGGTCTTGAATTCTTCATTTTAGGAGTCTTTGTTTCTATGTACAATTCAGTTCGGGTAACAGGTCTACCCAATTCAGCTTCCTACATAAATTATGAAAAATTTATTAACAATGAGATGAAATTAAATTGAGGAAAGTAAATATAAAAATATTTATAAATTAAGACAAATTAATAATACCATTCTATATCTAACTTCAGGATTTGAAGACCTCTCAGTAAGGTTAGGAAGAATGTTATGCATTTGTATATTATGATGTTCTTTCCTAATAATTTGAAATTCATCTGAATGTCTATATTCCACAAAGTATTTCCAAACTTCAGGTGTAATCCAGAGGTGTCCTTCAGGGATTTTGTAGAGCTCTACCTCATCAAGTGGTTCCAAATATGTATACACATAATTTCTTACCAATCTGGAAGTCTTGTATTCCTTCCACGCCTTATTTGCAATCTTATAACACTTAAGTTTCCAACTGTCATCGACTTTGTAACGATTCTGTAAAAACACAGTACAAAAGATTAGATACAAGAGACTTACACAAATAGTTATCCATATTTTGAACTTTTCTACATCGTCAATCTCAGACCAATCATTTGTATTGATTGGTATATTGTACTTCGCAAGTCAACCAATAGAGGATTTCAATTGTTGGCCATTTTCCCCTATTGGATTACCAGTAGCATCAAATAGAACAGGTATTCTATCATCTGGGTTAAATGGAGCATCATGTATATTCACCCAACCCCTTCTTTTCAAATACCCCAATGGATCATTTGGTCTACAAGCTCTGTTATCCGAGGATTCATGAAATATCTACAAACAATGAAGAAATATATATTAATTGACAATTTTAGGAACATACATATATATAAGAGTTATTACAACAATATAGAACATATGTTATGTTTAATTAGGTTGTTGATCGTATACATATATTCCTTCACAATCACTTCAAGCCCATGATGAAGAATCATCATCATCAACTAGATCATCACATACATTAGGCAATTTATTTGAGAAATTATTAATATTGGTTAATGTATCAAGTATAGAGTCATCATCTCTATAGCATCACAATGGTAAAACTCTTTTTGTGGAGGCATTAACACAACAGACCATCTTGGATCAATTTTATCACTCATGTAAAATACTTGTTTTGCATGAAGTGCTAACATGAAAGGATCATCAGTGTGACTTATCTTGGATAAATTTACAAGGGTAAATAAAAAATCATCTATTTTATATCCAACATTGATAACATCTTCGACCCAATCACACAAGAAAACTGTTTCATGGAAGACCTCATAATCCAATTCCCAAATCTCTTATATTATACCATAATATGTTCTATCAGAAAGTACAAGATTAACATCTTTTGAACTGGAAAATTGCATAGTTTGTGCAACCATCTTCACACCACTATTTTTATTTACTCGAACTTTGTCCCTAGCTTGAGTCGTAAACCTCGATCCATTTATTGTGAAACTATAAAATGATTTGACATCGAATTTTGGCCCATGTGCAAGCCATTGTAAACTTTCTGATATTTTATGATTGGGTTTCTTGAGTTCATCTTGAATCTATGTATACAAAAACATGAAATGTGTTTAGAGAAAAGTTTTAAAACATTGAATAGATCTAGGAATATACATGCATGAATTTTTGTTTGTGATACTTACATGGTTACGAAACCAATTAATAAGCTCTCGCTTATGTTCATCATACGGTTCTAAGAGCAATAATGTTATCATCATGAATTTTCTTTTCATACACAATCAGAAAGGAAGGTTGTATGTTACCATAATTACTCGCCAACAACTATTCTACTACTAAGGAAACTATGTGGATTAATTCCATCAGCAGCAATGACAAGACGAAGATTGCGCAGATCAGATGAAAATTGAAGAGATAAATTATCTACTACTTTCCAATTTGGAGAATCACAAGGATGACGTAGCACCCCATCATCAGATCAATTATCTGAATGCCAAGTCAACATCTTTGATGTGTCTTTACTATTGAACAACCTTTAAAAGTGAGGAATCAGAGGAAAGTACCAAAGAACCTTTACAGGCACGCCTTTCTTATGTGTTGTCTCATTTATACCATGTTTCCATCTCGATTCTTTACACATCGAACAATCATCTAATGTCTCATATTCTTTTCTATAAAGAATGTAATCATTTGGAAAAGCGTGAATCTTATGATATTCCTTGCCAAATCGATTAAGAGATTTCTTCATTTCATACATTAAATATGGAAATTCAATACCCTCAGGAAACATATCGACTAGTAGATTTAGTAATTCTGTGAATCTCTTGTCAGAAAAACCATATTTTGCCTTCACATTGTACAAATGAACCAATCCTGACATTTTAGTGTATTTTTTGCATTTTGGATATAACGGTTTTTTAAAGGTTTCAGGATCATCCTCGCATAATTCATCTTCAACACAATGAAATATATTTTCTATTTGTACATTATGATAAGATGTATGTAATCCACTTACATTCTTATTTATCTCTTCCCCATGAGTATTATCAATATTTTCTCCATGATAATACCAACATTAATAGCTCAAAAGAATACCATTACAGAGAAGGGGATACTTAATCTCGTCAAATTCATGAAATTGCTCATTTTTACATTTAACATATGGGCATCGAATCATACTAATTCCAGTATTACTATTTCTACAAGCAAATTCCATGAAGCTTTCAACTCCAAAAATATAGTTCTCCTCAATTCTACACTTTGACATCCAAGATTTTTTCATTTTTTATTAATGACATTAATTAAACATATTAATTAATTATGTATCCAATGAATATATTTCAAGTATTATTATATATAAATTTCCTAATTATTAAAATATATATCAAAATATACATAATACAAAAAAGTTATCATTTTAATCATTTTACAAATGTATTACTTTTACTTAATAAAATATAATTATTTATATATAAATAAATTTATCCACGCACAATAAATATATATAATCCCTCAAACCTACGACATTTCGGATATTATTTCCATAAAAAATAAGTCAAACATATAATAACAAGCAAAATCAAAAACATACATAAACAAAAATTTATACAAAAAATAAAACAAACTGAATAATAAGCTGCAAAATTAATAGAAATACTTACAAGAATGTTATGAAGTGACTAAATGAAGGAAATGAAGAAGAAAATGGTGTTTTGTAAGTAAGAATAAGTGAAAAAATGAGTATACAAAATTTGAGTATTTTGCTAAAAAAAATAGTAGATCTGAAATATAATAAGAAGAAGAATATAACCCATAAAACGGCGTTGCAAATGGTGGTCGTAGGTGGCCGGAAATTGAGAAAGATGGTGGGTGTGAGCTCAGTTTTGGGAGAAATGGAGAAGAGAAATGAAGATTTTTGGGTTTTTGCATAGAAGAAATGAGTCGAACGGTAATATTATATGGATGGTATCAGTTCACCACGTCAACCGATGCTACTCACGTGGCTAGCGTTGGTTTTTGGCATCAACCGGCGCTATCCACGTGGACATAGTGTCGGTTGACGAGGCAAACTGACGTTACGCACGTGGATAGCGTCGGTTCATCACTTCAACCGACATTATCCAAGCAATTTTTTTTGTCAATTATTATTTTATTTAAACTATGCATATACGTACTATAGAAAAAGAAAAAATAATAATTTTACAATAATATTTAAAACAAATACATAAAATTAAATAAAGATATATTGTACGTACGTATATAAATTTAAATATCCAAACAAATAAACAAAATTATATAATTTTAAAAACTAATTTTCTAAAAAAACAATTATACTATATATATATATTTATATCCAACTTAAATTTTAAAGAGTCAACTTAAAAAAATTTCAATTGTAAACTGCATGCATTTTTTAATTTAAAAAATAGGACGTAACATCGGTTAACGTGGCAAATCGACGCTATCCACGCGTATAGCGTCAGTTCTTCTCATCAACCGACACTATCCAAGTAGGACATAGCGTCGATTGACATGGAGAACCGACGCTACACGTGTGGATAGCATCGATTCGCCACATCAACTGACGCTACGTCAAATATAGATAGCATTGGTTCTACATCGAACTAACTTTAAATTTATTATAAGTCGATTTTTGGAAAATATCGACTTTATACAGCGACTTAAATACCCATTTTTATAGTAGTGATATGGCATCAGAATCTACAAATCTTAAGGAAGATTTGATGGAAGTGAAGAAGGAGGCATTAGGGTGGATGGAATGGTTAAGAGGATGATCTTATGTGATTCATGAGATGTTATTCGAAGACACTTCTATGATTAGCACATTCAAAACTAAAAATGTTTCACTTTTAGAGAACTTTGTACTTGTCGGTTATCATTTCTGGGCACACTTATTTTGCCATTGAGTTTCATTTCTGCGCTTAAAGTAGTTGGGCATTGTACAATCTCAATGGCTTAGAAAAAAAATCACTTCTATATGCGAGAAATTACTAGGACACACTGAGTTTTGTGTGTCGCAAGGGTAATAAATGGTGCTGCCATGCAACCCTTTTGGGATGAACTTGGAAAAGCTTAATGAACCTTGTATCGCAGCGTGAAAAAGCTTATGTCATGGCGTGCGAACAATAATCTATCTCGAAGCCGTCTGTACCCAAACTTGCTTATAATTAAAACAATATGTATTAGGTTTTTGATTAAGTTTTTATTATATAGAGAATAGGAAGCCATAGGTTGTAAAATTTAGATTCAATTTTCAAAACCATTCTACCGTCGTATACAATTATAGAAGGAGAATCTTCCAATTGTAAAAAATATATAAAGATTTAGAAAAATTATTTACAACAATTATGAAATAGTAGTAAATGATTATTTTTAATTGTTGTATTCTTTATCTCAATACGACAACTTATTCAAAAATTTAGAATCGTATTTAGCATAAAATGATTATTTTTAATTATTGTATTCTTTATCTTTTTATGTAATATGAAGTTTTTTATAATTGAATTAACTTTTATTAATTTAATTATGATTAGTTAATTCTGTAATATAAGATTGTAGTTGTTTGGCTTCTAATGATTAGAAGATCAATTTTATGATTTGAAAAATACTAGTTTTATTTATTTTTTGTTCATGTTCTTAAAATATTTAATTTTAAATTAACGATGGATTAAATCTTGATTTATAATTAAAAAATATTTTAGAATTAAGTATTAAAAGTATTATATGTGTTTAATTGTGCATAAATAAATAAGAGTTTAATTTTATTTTATTTATTAATTTCAAGCCCAATTAAGAAAGTTATTGATTAAATGAGATTAAATTCTATGATTAAAAACATCTTGAATTATAAATTGATGATAGATCAAATTTTTATTTATAATTAAAAATATATTTCATTTAGATTTATCAATTAATTAATTGTAAGTCTAATCAAAGAAATTATTAAATAATTTAGAACCTTGATTTATATATATCTCTCAGTTTATCAATTAATTAATTTCAAGTTTAACTCAAGAAGTGGTTGATTAATTAATAATTGAGTAAATTTATAGTAGGAGTTTACTTATTTTTTTTTAAAATGAAAAAAATAGTAAATATAACTTGATATTTGAATCGTTTAATTCATTATGTCAACGAAATGTTATAATCGCTAAAATCTCATATTTATTAATTATCTTAAGTTCGATTATAGTTTAATTTTAATTCTTTAATTTATTTTCTTTTTAAGATATTAAATTAATTTATAATTTATTATTCTGTTATACAAACCAACAAATTGTTATAGTGTTTAGAGTTTGTTTTTCTTAATTAAATTATAAAATAATTTAACTTTTTTAAACCAGTACATTTCCTTAAGAGACTGATATCAAAAATATATTTATCATTTATTATAAATGATTCATGTATTTGTAAGTTTTATAAAACAACAATTTCACGAAAGTAGGCTTAGGACCACTAGCATGGCTTAGAGGGTCACGAACTCCAATAATATTAGAATGAAAAAATAGGCATAATATGATAATTCTAGTTAGATAACTCAAAGAAACTATTAAATAAATATCTAGTAATTATTTTTTAATTATTTAATTAAAAAATAATTATAATAATATAAATTTTAAAATTAAGATAAATTTATTACCATAAATAAGTGTCATCAATAAATAGAATCTCCTCCATATATATTTACTTTATACACTTTACATTAGATCACCGATATCTCACAAACATTTAAGATAAAAATTTCTCCTTAAATCTCTCTTCACACTACTAGATTATAAGGAGAGACATTATTGTCTTTCTTTATCACAACTATCTAAACTTAATTAATTATCAAATGTCTAAAGGTCACCCTACCTTGTAATGGTATGAAATTATAAAAATATGTTTTCTGTTCTCAAGTTCGCAACAAGGAGAAAAGTAATCAATTATGATAAAAATTAACATTAATGTTAATAAAAATCTACATTAAGAATATACAAAAATAAATAATAATAATTATTACCTTTTGTTTTTTTTAATATATCTCATTTTATTTTATTATCAAAACATAATAAACTTGGCTTATATAATTAATACTTTTGTTATTTTAACGTAAAATTTATATTCATTATTTATTTATATATCATATATATTTTAAATATGATCGTATAAATCATTGAAAGAAGAAAACTAAACTTCAATAATAATGTACGTGCAACGAATGTATTTTTAACTAGTGTATAGATGATCCTTGACACCAGTTATTGAGAATAACAAACTAAATGATTGTAATATAATGTTGTTGATTTTATATCATAATTATTTTTTCTAAGAAGTCTAATGACTTTAAAACTTAAAATAAAGAATTTTGTATATTTAATAAGCCTTATTAATAAGAGACATATTAATTAAAATAGATAAAATTTGGATGCATGATTCAAAAATCATGCTAATGATAATTAACTGTAAAAAAACATTTTAGGTTACTTAATATAAATAACTGTTTGACAAAAGCATTATAATATAGATAACTGTAATATTTCAATAGATAATCGTAAATAATTTAACTACTAAAATTTTATTAATTAATTTCAAAAAATAATAAGAATTTTAAATAAATTATATCATAATTATTGATAATAATACTCTTTATTTTATAATATATTGAAATTTTTGTTCAAAAATTTATTACGAGTGAATTAAATTTTTATATAAAATATAGATAGATATATTAGTAATAACTTTATTTTAATATATTGGATTGTTAATTATTATATAGCCTCAACTTTTTCTATTATAAAAATAGAAATATTTATTAGTTTTTCCTATTAAATCCTATTTCCATAATATCTCTATTTTTATTAGTAAAATTATTTTTGAAAAATTAAAATAATTGTATCAAACAGATCACGGGCCGGCCCATCAAGCCTAGCGTGGCACATGGGTCACTGATAAAGCCTAAAATTTTGTTAAAAAAACCACTACATAAATTATCAAAGTAATGTAAAACTTCAAATAAATTTTAAAATTTAAAATTTAAAGTTGATTTCTTTTATATTTATTATAAAATTTATGTTATCAAAGTAAAATATATATACACAAGATCACACATATTAAGAAACAATAACGTTAAAACCAATAATTTTTTATGAATTTAATATTAAATGTTATAAGAAAACATAAAATTAAAAAATGAGTAGAATAAGAAGAAAAAGAAAGAAAGTTAATATTGTAAAGTAAGTGTTACGTGAAGAATTTGCTCGGGAAACCTCGCGCACAACAATAGGTGCATATACGGCACGTAATGGGCACAGTTAAGCGCATGATGATGCCAAACGGACGCAAGGAGGGACCACGAGAAAACAGTTAGATGTTAGAATTAGTTAGCCGTTTTGGAGCCAATTCTTTAGTGTCTTTGTTTCTTTTTTTTATTACGCATATGTAAGGCTATATATAGCCCTAAAGATTGGGATAAAAGCTAAGAAGAAATCAAGCCAATTTCCCCTTTGCTGTAAGCTTTCTTTTCTCTCTAAGTTCTACATTGTAGATATACTGCAATATAAATGTAACTGTGGTATCAAGGCCAGGTTATCGGTATGGATACTTGAGGTAAGTCAAATGTTGAGTTCCGTAATGACATCTTGGAGACTCTAACATGCCATGAAAGTGAATTCAACCGATTTGGAAACACAATACAGACGTTGCTTACTGAGGTGCAAGCACTACACACTACTCGACACCTACATGAGGACAATCCTTTTACCAGGGATGAAACTATACACTCACACCCTAACACATCTCGGTCTACGAACGAGAACCCAATACCCAATATGAAATTATCATTCCCGAGATTTTCCAGAAAAGATCCTACTGGGTGGATTTATAAGGCTGAGCAGTACTTTGAGTTTACAAACTTTGCTCAAGACCAACGGATGCAGCTGGCCTCCTTCCATTTGGAAGGCCTTGCATTGTAATGGTACCGGTGGCTAACAAAATTATGTGGACCACTCACCTGGAGGGAGTTCACTAAGGCCGCTCAACTGAGATTTGGACCCATTGACTATTAGGATCCTTTAGAAGCATTATCGCGCCTTAAGCACACCATGAGTGTTACCACTTACCAGGAATCCTTTGAAAGGCTATCTCATCGTGTGGATGGGTTACCAGAAGAACTTCTCATTGGATTTTTCATTGTCGGGCTAAGGGATGACATTCAAATTGATGTAAAAATCAAACATCCAAAAACACTAGCTGACGCCATTGGAGTAGCTAGATTGATTGAAGAAAGGAACATCTTACAAAAGAAATCTATAACAAACCCTTGCTACCCATTTCAAGCAGCTCAACCTAAACAAACATCAAATATGACAACTGGGTTATTAGGCCCAACAACTGTACATCGTGTGAATGCAGCTCAACCGTTAACCTTTCGAAAGTTGACTAGCCAAGAAGCACGTGAAAGATGAGAGAAGGGGTTGTGCTACTACTATGAAGAGAAAATTGTGGTCGGACATCGCTGTGCGTGTCTACAACTATTTATGATGGAGGATTGGAACTCTGAGGATGTAGATGAGAATGAAAGGCTCACATCAGGAGAAGACTACCACGAAATGTTACCAGAAATATCCTTCCATGCTATCTCAGTTACTAAACACCCCCAAACTATACTTATTATGGGAAAACTGAAAAATAAAAGTATATTAGTACTAATAGATGGAGGTAGTACCCATAACTTCATAGATCAAGACATAGTTACTCACTTCAATCTGCCAATGGAAAGAAGTAAAAAACTGGAAGTAATGGTAGCAAACCGAGAGAAGCTAGAATGTGTGGGTCAATGCTGCAATCTCACTCTCAATATCCAAGGTTGCCCAAGAAGGATCGACTACTACATGTCAGTTTGCATAGCCTACCAACTGGTGTTAGGAGTTCAGTGGTTGAAAACCCTAGGACCTATTCAAATAGATTACAAGAAACTCACCTTGAGCTTCCACACTAATGGTAAACCCCATACTTTCCAAGGGATGGGAAGAACCAATATGTTTCCTTAACTAATATAGAATGCAACAGTCTATAGGGAACATGATTGTTCCTCCACATAAAATCCACCAGCAGTCACAGAGATCCTCCTTAGACTTACCATCCTGAGATAAGGAAACTATTTAGTGAATTCCCTAAGATATTTGATCCATCCATCTGCTTACCTCCTACACGGTTGCAAGATCACAAAATTCCTTTACAACTTAGCTCGGTACCAATGAACGTTAGACCCTACCGTTACCCACATTATCAAAAAAATGAGATAGAAAAGATGGTACAAGAACTCTTAAAAGCCCAACTGATAAAGCCAAGAAATATCCCTTTTTCCTCACCAATATTGCTGGTTAAAAAAGCTTATGGAACTTGGAGATTTTATGTCGACTACCGAGCTCTGAACGCCATGACTATCAAAGATAAGTACCCTATCCCTATCATTGATGAGCTGCTAGATGAACTTCATGGAGCAAAGGTTTATTCCAAGCTGGACCTTAGGTTAGGGTATCATCAAATTAGGGTTCATAAAGATGACACCCATAAAACAACATTTAGAACTCATGAAGGCCACTATGAGTTTTTGGTGATGCCATTTGGACTAACTAATGCTCCAGCCACTTTCCAAGGCCTTATGAATGACATATTCAAACCCTTCGTCAAGAAGTTTGTCTTAGTCTTTTTTGATGACATATCGGTGTATTCTAGATCATGGAAAGATCACATATCACATCTACATTTTGTTCTACAGTTATTAACTGTCTAGTCTATTTGCTAAAGGATCTAAATGTCAGTTGGGGGTAGCACACGTGGAATACTTAGGCCACCTTATTTCAAAACAAGGCATCTCAGTAGATCCAGCTAAGATTCAAGCTGTCATGGAATGGCCCACACTATCCTCAACAAAAGGAGTGAGAGGATTTCTGGGGTTAGTAACTTACTACAGAAATTTTATTCGACATTTTGGGGAACGGCTGCACCTCTAACTCAACTACTAGGAAAGGAGGGATTCCATTGGAATAAAGCTATTGCAGAAGCTTTCCAGCAACTCAAAAGTGCCCTAACCTCTCCTCCTATCCTATGTTTGCCTAATTTCTCACAACATTTTTGTGATTGAGTGTGATGCCAGTGGCATTGGAGTGGGAGCAATTCTCAGTCAGGAAAATAGACCAATGGCTTACTTTAGTACTTCCCTCAAAGACTCAGCTCTAGCACTATCTACCTAAGAAAAATAAATGTTGGCTATGGTAAAAGCTATTTGTATATGGCGCCCCTATTTGTTAGGAAGACACTTCACAGTATGTACTGATCAAAGAAGTCTCAAGTATTTATTGGAACAAAGAATCACCACACTAGCATAGGCACGTTGGCTACCTAAGCTCATAGGCTATGACTATGAGATTGAATACAAAAAAGGAACAGAGAACCGAGGAGCTGATTCTTTATCCAGAGTAGTAGAATTCCAATTCCTAGCTATCTCTCAATCACAGTCTGAGTAGTGGCCCATCCTACAGTAGAAATCCAAAAATATGTTTTCTATGAACAATTGAAAGACAAAAGACCATCTGTAGGAGATTCTCAGATAAGCCAACGAGGTGAGGTTTGGTTCAAGGGGAACAAGGTATATCTGAACTCTCAATCAACCTTAATACCTAAAATATTAGGGGAATTCCATTCATCACCCATTGGAGGACATTGGATTTCATAAGACTCTAGCCTGAATTAAACAAAATTTCTATTGGCTTAATATGCACCAAAAGATAAAAGAGTTCCTGAGAGAATGTGAAGTATGTCAACGGTGCAAGGTGGACTGCATGAAACCAGCTGGATTGTTACAACCATTACCGATTCCCAACTGGATGTGGATTGTAATCTCAATGGATTTCATTGAAGGATTACCTCCTTCTAAGGGAAACACATTCATTATGGTGGTGGTTGACCGATTAACTAAGTATGCTTATTTTGCAGCTATGAAGCATCCTTTTACGGCTCTTATGGTAGGCAAGGTATGGCCAATATCATGAAATTGCATGGATTACCAACCTCTATAGTCAGTGATCGAGATCAGGTTTTTGTTAGCTCGTTCTGGCAAGCATTGTTTAAACTACAAGGTACTCAATTAAGCATGAGCTCTAGTTACCATCCACAAACGGATGGACAGACTGAGGTGATCAACAAAACTTTGGAACAATACCTACGTTGTTTTACTAGTGATCAACCAAAACATTGGGTTGAGTGGATACCTTGGGCTAAATTTAGCTATAACACCTCTCTTCACTCTTCCACCAAGTGTACACCCTTCAAGGCAGTTTATGGAATTCCTCCCCCTCAACTAATTACTTACATACCAGGTAACTCCAAAGTCCCTACTGTTAATGAATATCTATGTGACCGAGACTCCATCCTACGAGAGATACGCCACAGTCTTCTACAAGCTCAGAATCGCATGAAATGCCAAACTGATAAGTATAGAAGAGAACTTTCCTTCCATATAGAAGATCATGTCTATTTGAAACTTCAACCCTATCGACAGACCTTTATAGCTATCCGTTCTTCCATGAAACTTTCTCCACGCTTCTTTGGTCTATACAAAGTTATTGAGAAAATTGGTATGGTGGCTTACAGGCTAGCCCTGCCTATAAACTCACAAATACATGATGTGTTCCACGTTAGCATGTTAAAAAAGCACGTAGGACCTGTTACCCTTACCAGTCCTCAGCTACCACCAGTCTCAGAACAATCCACCATCATGCCACAACCTGAAGCTATCCTAGAGCGTCGAGTAGTTCAGAAGGGTAGATATCGACCAAAATCTGAAATTCTGGTTAAATGGGTAGGAGCTCCAACTGAGGCAACTACTTGGGAGAATGAATGGTGCTTCTCAAAGTCCTACCCCGATTTCATCCTTGAGGACAAGGATTCTAAAAGAGAGGGAGAAATGTTACATGAAGAATCTACTCGTGCAACCTCGCGTGCATCAATAGGCACATATACGACACATGATGGGTGCAGTTGAGCACATGATGGCGCCAAACGGACGCAAGGAGGAACCAAGAGAAAACAATTAGATGTTAGAGTTGATTAACCATTTTGGAGCCAATTTCTTAGCGTCTTTATGTCTTTTTTTATTACGCATATGTAAGGCTATATATAGCCCTAAAGATTGGGATAAAAACTAACAAGAAATCAAGCCATTTCCCTTCTACTGCAAGCTTTCTTTTCTCTTTTTTCTCACTAAGTTCTACATCAATATAAACGTAACAATAAGTTAGTTTACAAATGGAAAAATTAAGCATTAATTACACATTATAGTTTTTAATTAAAAAATTGATTCTATTTATTATAAAAAGTACCATTTTAATTAAATGTAAAAAAATATAATTCATAATTTTAGATTTTATATATACTTTAAACAAATCAATATATATATATATATAACGACTGATTCCTTGTTAGGAAATTGCATTCCTGGTTGGTAGGTGGTGTACATTTGATGCCGATATTAAGAGGAATAAATAAATCATACAATACGAAGCAACGTAGGTTGCTCATGATTTGTCTTTACGACTTTAATATAATCCATGTTGAATATTTCTTCGTACATTTGTCTTCGAGAAGGTAATTAACCATTTGACCATATTTTTATGAATTATGCGTAGCTCTACATTTGTAAATCAAAAGACTTTATTTTGTTAACTTGATTTGAAAAATCTTGTTTACAACATTTTTGGTAGACTTAGTGGCAAAGGTTCCTTGAGGTAGATCGATGTTCCAGCTTTGGAACAAAAACGTGTCATTTTCAATACATAATTTATAATCCTCGTCATTTTCAATAACTAACATTTTATCAATAATTTATAATTGTTGATGATTCAAGAGGATGTGATATTATTTTTAATATTAATGGAATTTTTTTTATTAAAAAGTGACTATTAGTAAAATAAGGGCTTTTTTAGATCAAATAATTTAAATAAAAAACGTGGTATACTTTAATTAAATTTGCTCATTCGTTTTTTTATCATAACGAAATTTACTAACTATTTTATAATAAAGTTGTATATGTTTGACATTTTCTTAAAAGTTATCATGGTTCTCATAGTTGGAATAGAAACTAAAGAATTTTACATTTATTGGCCGAGAGGGTGCTTAATTTGTTAAATCATTTTTTTACGTTATTAGGATATTTTGGTTGTATAATTTTTATATAAAATATATAAGTTACTTAATTTTTAAAATGAGACATTTTAATTACATAAATTTATAATTATATTATTAATTTTTTTATTTTTTATAGTGATTTATGTGTCTTTTACAAAAATTAAGTAAATAAAATGTTCAAATGATATAAACAAAATGATTTTTAAGATAATTTTTCCATAATCTTGATTCCATAGGTATATACACTTAGATAAATTTGTATTGATATCAATTTTTATTAACATAAGATTATATTATTTTTTATTGATCTACGAGATTAAAAAACTTGTTAGAATATATACCATGGAACAAAGGTGATGTACTTTTAACTCTTTAATTTTTAACTCTTTTGATGCTTAAGTCATACACAAGGTATATATAATGTAAAAAAAAGATCAAGATATTACTTTATAATAAATAGGAAAAAGAATATTTGTGATTATAGTTCTAATAATGGTATCATGCAAAATCACTTATGAGATATTGTTTGAATATATATAATAATAAATATATATATATATAAAGTATATGTAAATTGATATATATAACTTATCTTGTAACATCATAATTATTTATTTATAATTATTTTTTTCAAATTATTATAGGATAATTACTAGTTATCTACTTAAAAAGTATTTTACTGATAGAGACATCTCATTATTATCAGGTGACATATATTAAATTACATCAAATAGCTTTTATTAAAATGTCTTAAATAATCTGTCACTTAACAACATATTTAGTTCATAATTTTAAATAAACTAAATATAATTATATTTAATTATTTTGTACATTATTTAATCATAACATGTATAATAAAGACGAATAAAATTAATTGAATATTTTAATAAAATAATTTTTAATTTATTTTATCTAATTTTCTTATTGGTTAAAATAATTTCAATATAAAAATTTATTTAAATTAATATTTAAATTATTTTTAAAATTTAAAATTATTTTTAATTTAAAATAAATAATTCTAAAAATTAATATTTTAGATATGCTAAATACAATGTAAAATATAACTCAAACTAATACCGATTTATAACACTAAATTTTTAGTAATCTTATAAATTTTATATAATTATATAATAATAATTTTTAATATTCCATGATAAAATATCTAAATGAGTAGTTTGATTACTCGCGGTACTATTATCTATTAGGGGTGTGATAGGCAAAACCGACATAATCGATCCTACCAATACTTTGGTTTTATATTTATAAAACTCTCGCAAGTGCATGAATTATTTTGTAGAAAATGATAAGTATACTCTCAAGGTCGATCTAAGGAAGAAATATATATGGTTTTTAATTTATTATTCAAACTTTTAAAAACGAAATTAAATCCTAAACATCCTGTCATGATATTTTAGGGTTTTGTGTTTTTAATCTAATAACATAAAAATAAACATAGATACAGATTCAATAAACATTTATACAAATTTTATCTTTTAAAATAGTGGAGTATTTATGGATATAATAACTAAGTTAATTATGTTTGCTCATATTATTTAGGTTATTAAAATATAAATTGATATTTATTGATTCTCTTTTTTTATATGAATACCACCTTTGGTAGGGTTAGATATTCTTTGTTAACTAAATAAATCAATTAACACTTATGGGTAGGATTGGTAACTAATTTGATTAATTAAATTAATTCCTTTTTTAAGAGATTGAAAATAACCCATTTAAATGTCACCTTTGGTGGGGTTAGACGGTTTAAACTTTATTCAAGGTATCGAAATTAAACCTAAGAATTTAATTATCCGAGTACTAACTTTCAAGTTTTAAAACCACTACTAAAAACATGTTGTCAATACATTTTCAGATAATAATTCTTATAAAAACTTTTGAAATAGAGCTTCACTCTAATTACCGGGCAATTGTACCAACAAATAAAAGAGCACTACTCTAAATCAGGCCGGATAACTAAATCTTAAAATCTAATTTTCAGATTTAAGTTTCTAATGAAAAATAATATATTTCTCTCTAACATTCTTAATATAAAATCTTGAATAAAAATAAAATCAATTTATTTTAGAGATTTTTACCTATTTAATATTTCGCAAGCATAACAACGTCATTATTATATCATGATTATAAACAGCTAGCACAGTTAAATTTAATCACAACCAAAGTAAATCTAACATATAAGAATAAAGCATAAAAAATAATTGTAAAGAAAATAAAATCCTTACAATACTTTAATGTTATTCCTGTTATTGGAAAACCTACAAACGAAATTTGCATTTTCATTTATTAACTCAAAAAGAAAATAAATTACAAAAACATAATTAGTCCTTCTCAAAAAGAGAAGAACTCTAACCTAAGAAAAAAGAACTAAGAAAAGCTAAAACTAAGAAATGGAGAGAAAGAAAGAGAGAAGAAGATGTTTTTGAGGTGTTTTTAGGTGTGTTTTGAAGTGAAGAGAATGATGGTATTCATAGGTGAAGAGAGGAAGAAAAAGTGGGTAAAAAGTGGAGGAAAGACAGAGTAGTAAATGATGACATCATTGTTGACGTCATGGTAGGTGGGGTGTGGTGGTGCTTGCATAATGGAGCAGATGGGCGGCGGCGCGCGCAGAATGGAGTAAAGGCGTGTGCAAATGGGCGTGCGACGTGCACAAATGGGTGTGCAGCGTGCGTGGAATGGAGTAGAGGCACACGCGGACTGGGTGATGTGGTGTGCGCGGACCGGGCGCGCTGCGTGCGTTGGCCGGCGCGGTTAGGTTGTTACGTGTGCGATTTTGTTTTTTGACATTTTTGACCCTTTTGATCCATTTTGTCCAATTTTTTCATCTTTTTTTGACTTTTCCTCATTTAATTTATGAATATATTTGTGATGTATTGCCTCCAGTATTTTTCTGAGTCTTTAAGTTACTTTTTCAAGCGAAAATACCTAAAAAACAATAAAAATACCCGTGATTCTGAAAAGACAAATTTATATAGAAATATGATAAAATCATATAAATATATATATTTTTAATCAATTAAAGTGAATAAAATGATGGTAATTTTAGTGCTTTTTGAGCACTCATAAGGGTATCCACGGTCCGGTTTTGAATAAAAATAATTTAACCAAACTTGACCGTTCATAATGCTCAAACCAGATCGGACCGGATTGTTTGGCTTTCCAAAATGTTGTAACCGAACAGTTATGTCCGGTTTGATTAACGGTTTGGAACAGTTAATAATACATAAATATGATACAGTTTAATATGATATAATATCTAATAGGATAAAATCAAATGCGATGCTCATCAATCATCATATATAAATAGATATTATTGTTAAATACATAAATACATAAATAAATACACAAACTGTTATTGAAATCTAAAATTAAAACAGATTAGACATGAAGAAATGAAGTCCCGATATCTTATTTACATAGAATTCTTACTCATTATTAATCATCAATGATCAATGTAATGTCTTTAATGAAATCTACAATAAAATAAAATCATATATCATTAGATAATAATATTTAAAAAATAAAATTAGAAATAATTTTTAAGTCTTACAATTACCTAAATCAACATCTTCATAAATCTCTAGGTCATCATTGTATTTTGATAAGGCGACATAGTCATTAATGGAGGAACGAAACCAATTTTGACTACATACTAATGCCTCTACCATTTTAGGATTCAAAGAACTCCTAAATTGATCAAGAATGTGCTCTCCTATGCTAAAAGTTGATTCTGATGCAAACGTAATTATATGCAATTCTATAGCTTAAATAACACATTATATTTTCTACTAGTAAAGAACATATATGTTAATACTCGCTGAAATTAGAAATCACATGATATTTTCTCATTGATTTTTTATTAGAAATCAAGGGAAAAAACATGTTATTTTAATCACAATCACGATTTAGGCTTAAAGAATGAATAAAATATTAGTAGTGTTGAGAATATGTAATTTACATTGAAACTGAAAATGATATTTATTATCATTTTTAATAAAATGATTGAAACTAATAATTCAAAGCAATATTAGAAACAGACAAACAGGATGTAATGATAATTTTGGCACACACGGCTAGTGAAGGAGAGAAACAGAATTTGGGGGTGTCCAAAAGCCCTATCATAAACTCAAAAAAAAAATCCTATTAGAAACTCATTTGAGGAAGCATTTTAGAAACTCAAAAAAATCCTCTCAGAAACTCAAAAAAACCGTATCATTAACTAAAAAAAATCCTATCAAAAACTCATTTGAGGAAGCATTTTAGAAACTCATTTGAGAAAGCATTTTAGAAACTCAAAAAAACCCTATCATTAACTCAAAATAACCCTATTAGAAACTAAAAAAAAAAGCTTGACAACCAATCCAAAATACAGGCAATGTCTCGTACACGAAATTGTATTGAGAATGTTTGGAGAAGTCACACGAAACAATTCATCCATAAAATCAAACATATATCAGTCAGCTTACCACATACATATTTTATCCATGGATGATAGGACGTAAGGCGACGCGAGGAGAGGTGACTGGCTGGTGGTGGAGGCGACGCGAGGATGGCTGGGTGGTTAGGTATTGTTGGAGGCGACGATGGCTGGCTTAGGCTAGGGTTTTTTGAGTCTCGCTCTTGCAAAGACACAAACGCAGACGACCACTAAAAATGAATTAGAGTTAGGGAGGGTAAAGCGATTTCATAATATATATGGTAACAATTAATTAAAAAAATAATTATTTATCAAAATCGGTCCTGTCCTGTCCGGTCTGGTCCAGTCCGACCGATTTATAATTTTTATAATCGGATCAAACCATTTGAAAATCTGTTTTACTTAATGAAGATCGGATTTGACCGTTTTAATTATGAAACTATTTGGTTTGGTCCGATCCAGATCGATTTTTCGATTTAAACCGATCCAACTCGGTTTATAGACACCCCTACTGTCTACATCATCATTGGTACTTATCATCACCATTCACCGATATTCTTTATTTTATTATGAAATTGTTTTAAAAAAATATTTTTAAAATTTATAACAATAAAAATAATATTAAAATAAATTCAATTATATGATATTTAATATCAAATGAGTTTCAATGACTATTTTAATTCGAATGTATTTTATTTTTTAATAATAAAAATATTTAAGATAGACATAAATAATGTTATTTTAGTGGTTAAAATTTTTAAGTATATTATTTTTATTATTTTTAAAAAAAATTATATATTAAAAATATATTATAATCATAATTGATATAATAATATTTTATTGAATATAATTATATAAATTTAATTCTATTTTTTAATAATATTATATGGTATCATTTTAACTTATCATAAATTTATGATAAATAAAAATTTCATTTTATTACTAATAATTAAAAATACGTGTCTTATTATAACTAATTTAACTTTTATCATATATTTAAAATAAAAATAAAAAATAATTTTAAACTTTTAAATTAATTTATAAAAATTCATAATGTAATAGAAGGCTTAAACCAATTAAGAATATACATATATAAAAATAATATTATTAATTAAATATTTTAATAAATAAAAATAAAATATAATGATAAGATTTTAAAAGAAGTGCAATACTTATTTAGAAATCTTATATAGATATTAAATTTTCTTTCGAAATGGTATAGGGAATAAAATTAAGAACTAATAATATTAAATAATTTTAATTAAATGAATTTAAATCATTGTAATTTATTGAGCGATGTCATTAGATGATATTCAATATAAAATGATGTATTATATTTTTTTGAAAAATTATAAAAAATATCTTAAAAATAGCACTTAATAGTATTGAACATGATTCAATTGGATGACATTCAACACTAAACGTTCTAAATAAATGTAATTTAGTTTGAACAATTTTTTATTGGATGTCGTTTAAAATAAAATGTTGTATCAAAATTTTTTAATATTAAAAATATATGGGTAAATATAAAATGTATTATTTTTATACTTATAATTTTTAAGAGTGTTATGTTTGTTATATTCTTTATTTTTTAACAATAAAAAAGTATAAATTAGATAAAAAAAAAAGCATAATTTTATTATAATAAATTTTAAGGTTAATATTTTATTATTTTCTCCTTTTAAGTATATAAAATCTCCTAACACCACTAAAATAGTAAATATAAAAAACACAAAGTCCGCCGTTTAGTACTATGCATGAAAAATTATAATTTAAGATACAAAATAATAAATATAAGAATATTTTGTAGGACAATTATATGTTATTAAATGAAAAATTATTCTTCGTATTTAAAGTTATATGATCACGTGGTACGTTATATTTATAAAATTTATAATTTATAATTATTATTTTTAAATAAATATTGAATAGAAAATGAGAGAAAAGTAACCCAGTTGATGAAAATTTATATAAAAAAATAACGAATAGCAATATGTTGTTAAAGAGTGAAAATATGTGGACTTTCAACAATCTTGAACTTTAATTTTCAGAAAACACTTGTATGAACGTACCTTTACCTTTACCTTTTTAAATAATTTCAATGACTTTTAATATTTTCACTCCCATCAAAAACAGAAAAGATACATTACAATAGTAACTATACCTGAAGAAAAGCAATAAAAACTGAAAGAATTTTTTTAATTAAAATCAAAATACATATTTAATAACAGATTTAATTATATTGATATAATAGGTTAAAACATAATATATAATTTGATAAATTCATATATAATCCAACGTTTATACTATAATTTCTACGGGTTATATTGATAGTAAAAATTCATTAAAATAACAAATCAACTGTTTACGACTACTTACAAATATAAACACATATATTAACTAATCTAATAGGAGCTCTTGCTTAATTGCGACTAAGTTGCTAGTCGATCTAGCTTTTCTCCAAAGGTCTATCACCATAATGTGGTATAATCACCCAAAAACTTAGATACAGTGAAAGAATTTAAGTTAATATAATTCCTATACACATGAACCTAAATACAGATATAATATCTTGGTTTTAATCCATTAATTAAACCTTCCAAAATGTGTTTTTTTTTAAATAATTTTTAAAATGTATCATTGATACAATGAATTAGAAAAATAAATTGAGTTTTAATTTTAGAAGAGCTTTCCTTCGATATAATTAAAAGAGATGGGTGTTTATAGAAAATATCTCAACTTTCGGAGGTCTCATCCACTAACCTCGTCGACCACTCGACAAGAATAACAGCTACATAACCCTTTCATTAGGTGCCACTCGAAAATCTCTTGTGGCCTCATCTAGTCCACTACAATGAGCCACGTGTCACACAACAACGAGCTTAATGAGTCTTACTGACAATCAACGAGACCTTAACAAGCGACCAAAATATTCAGTATTTGAATTTGAAAAATGATGGGTAATTTTGAACAAATATTAGAAAAATTAAGAATTCAAATACACAACCTAAACATGCCAACTACATCCCAAACTTCCCAAAGTGATGAGTGTATCATGTAAATATACAAAGTGTACATATATGAGCATGTGAAATTTTAAATCATCATTAATCAATTGTACATAAGGGACGAAAAATACACAAATAAAATATTGACTCTGTTGTACATGGGAATGTCAACACCAAGTCAACGGGACTTACAATCTCTCCTTATTTGTCTTTCCTTGGCAAAATATTGCACAACTTTAAAACATATATGATTAGGATGTGCATCAGATCGAAACTGTTGATTTTATATTCATCCGATCTGATTCGACCATCCGATCGGATTTAAACATCCTCATCCACAATCAATCCGATCACTTTTGAAATCCGATCGGTAATCTATTTGGATTAGATCGGTTGAATCCGATCAATCCGTAACCTATTCGAATTGGATCGGTTGAATCCGATCAATTCGACCAATAAACTTAATTAACTCTATTTTTGATATTTTTGAATAAAAAATTTAAATTTTCACATAACATAAACTTATTTGAGTTAAAAGAAACCTTAAAATATGACTAATATATGAATGACCAATGAGAATATGACTAATATATAAAATATAAATATTTATTTAAGTATTTTCGATCGGATCGGATGGGATCAGATGATACATAGTGAAATTTGTCATTCGATCCAAACTTAACAGATTGAAATTTTTTCCATCCGATCCGATCTGATGGTCGAGTCAAAATTGTCAAAAAATTAACAAATCAGATTAGATTGATTGGATTAGTCTGATGATCAGATTTTTTGCACACCCCTAAATATGATATCAATACATAAGATATTCATGCAATATAAGCCTAAAGAGTTCATTCTTGTGAATGAGCTCGAAAACACAATCTAGACACCCTCAACATACCTGAAGCTAGTGCATTCGGCTCGTCTTATTATGCTCCATCCATCTTAACAATCAACACATCTATCTTAAAGGTCCACTCCATATTGCATGTTTAAATCTCCAAACAACTATAGTTGAGGTTTAGTCTGTAACTACCTATAATTTGCACACATGAAGCAACATATACCTATGAAAAGCAATATGCAGAAAAAACATGTAGTCTAGTAAGATACTATCAAGTCACCCTACATAGGTGACCGATTAAAGATTAAGTGCAATCAACATGCTACAGAGAAACAAAAATCCCCCTAAAATCATGCTACACTCCTCCGAGTAGTATGCATATCTGGTAGCAACAAATGTAGTGCAAATTATATTCATTAATTTCAAACAAAAACAAACAATTGTACACACAAACTCTTTCCCTTTTTAGCAAAAAGTCAAAAGAACACCCTATATAAAAAACATAAGATATATATAAAATGAAGTAATACTAATAATCATGCAATTATTAGGTAAACATGATAAAACATAAACTACACATAAACAACAAACATTGAATAAAAATGACTATTTTTCATTAATAAAGAGTTTTTACAAAGTACAAGGGATAAAGTTCAAGAAATAAAAACAAAAGTAAAAAATAAAAATAGAAAAAAATCACAAGTTTCTACACTCACTCGTCATCTTGCCTAGCATTTCCATCCATAGTCTTCCTTAGTAAACCTTCTAGAAAGATCTTGTAAAAAGGTTGGTATCAATATAGTAACCCAATGAAGTGGTATATTGAGACAGGAAAGGATGCTATGTAGCATCCATCTCAAGATGATAGGTAGCAGCAAAACTAGCTAATGTGCTATGAGTACGAGATGTATCATTACCCTATGGTAGAAAGAAGGTTCTAGAATGAACAGACTCAATAGGGTTGAATGGAGGTCTTGATAGATGGTAGAAAAATGGTGGGAGAAGTGATCATTAACCTCTTAATCAAAATAGTGAATTCCTGGTGAAATGGAGTCATCTAGTTAGACATGTCTTATATGTTTGCCATTAACTCTTGTCTTACATGAAAGATTTCTTGGGATAGATGACTAAAGGAAGAAATTGGAGGAAGACTCGAGGATGGATGAGAACCAATATGACCAGTCTATGGAATTTAGAGTATAAGAACAATAAGAAAGACAAGAAGAATATAATATTCCCTTATCAAATTGCTTTTTTGAACCCAAAAAGGCACCAATTAAAGACTCATCCTAGTGATTTATCAAATAGGACTAAGTTAGAGTAGATTGATGGACGATGGTCCCAAAGATCATGACAAATATATCAATAGTCTCACCATCAAGAATAATAACAAGAAAATGACAACGAAGAGCAGTCATACAAGAATGATGAGAGTGATAATGAACACAAATATTCATGACGTCATTAAGACAATAGAAAGGAAAAGAAGTAGATAAAGAAATAGCTCCACTAGTATACATATTTTCATTTCTAAGCAAAATGTTTACCATACTAGCGACATTCCAAGAATTAAGGCTACTTGTTTTGAAGAGAAAGTGAGTGAGAAGAAGGTTCTCATACTCAAATGAAACCATAGGAAAGGAAGGGTTCTCAACATCGGGAATTGACAGAATTATAATAATATCTTCCCTAGAAAAAGTGATGAGACGTCATCTCAAAGAAAAAGACCTTCAGAACTTTCTAGTAAGAGTTTAAGGAATATAATTATAAAACTCTTGAACAAATGCAAGATGATAAGAATTAGTAATGGAACAAAGAGACAAGAAAGAAAAGTAAGCCAACCTTTCTTGAAAGAACGAAAATTCATCTATTCAGACAACTCTCTTCAGGAAAAAAGTTGCTCTACTAGATTAAGTACTTTCTTCAAAGCCTTCAATGAATTCACAACTTTGGGGGAAACTATGGGATTTTGGTTCTTTTAGAGGGTAAAATAAAATATGAAAATAATGAAATGATGATAGGTATGTATAGAGAAAACTAGAAATTCACTATGTCCTCACTGACTCCATGGATGAATGGAAAATAATTGGTAGGTCGATCGAAAATGATATCGATCGATCCAAAAGGGTCTTATTCAATCAAGTTTCAATTGAGCGCTCTTGGGTTTAACGATTACATACCTAGATCGATCAAGCAAAGTAGAATTTGATACTATATAAAAGATAATATTATTCTTGAATTAATTACGAGTTCTATGATTAAGAACTCTACCCTAGTTAAGAAGAGAAAGACTACCAAATCTTCAACAAGAAGTTATGATAGGAGGTATTTATCAATAGGCATTTGGAATCCTTAAATCTTTAAAAAAATTGCTATCTCATAACTGGATGGAACCTAATCATTTATAAGTAGACTAAGTATTAATGTTAACAACTTTAAACTCATGCTAGGTGTCATTCAAATGGTACAGGTAAATCAGTTTAGAGGACTAGCTAATGATGATCCTAACTTTCATCTGGTTTCATTCTTGAAAATCTCTGACACCTTTAAGATGATTGGTGTCTCTGATGATGCAATATGTCTTAATTTGTTCCCTTTCTCACTGAGGGATAAAGCTAAGGCTTAGTTACAATCACTACCAGCAAGATCCATTACTAATTGAGAGCAATTAGCTTAGAAATTTTTGGCTAAGTATTTTTGACCTTCAAAGATAGTTGAGCTTAGGAATAACATCACTTCTTTTTAATAGTTTGTTGGTGAATCTTTTTATGAAGCATGAGAATGTTTTAAAGAGTTGTTAAGGAAATTCCACATCATGATCTTCCTACTTGATTGTAAGTACAAAAATTCTATTATGGATTAATGAGTTAACCAAGGACTATAATATATGTTGCAACTAGGGGTGCTTTAATAAATAAGAATGAGAATGAAGCTTTTTCTTTACTTGATAAAGTGGCATCTAATAACTACCAATGGCTTCTAGATATGCCTAACCCAAAGAAAGTATCTAAAGTAGTAGATGTGGAGACTCTTATAACATTACAAGCTCAAACTAATACTTTATTGTTAGGATTGTTTAAGAAGTTGGATATTATGCTAATTGGGGTAAATATGGTGCAAAGCCCATTTATTGCCCGTGAATACTATAATGGTCCCCATTCAAGTGAATTGTGTGAAAATGTTCCTAAAGTTATGAATTATATTAACAACCTGAATAGACAAAGGAATCTATACTCCAACACTTAATTTAAGTTTTCTAGATTGGAGAAACCATCCTAATTTTTTATGAAACAACATTCAAGATGGTAACCAAGTTTCTAACAACCATAACCATAATAATAAAATCATGAAAATCATGAAAATAAACCCACTATTAAGGGTAATATAGAGGATTTGGTGGAAATTATGAAAGTCTTTATTCAATCTATGAACACCAGAGTAAATAACCTCATAACCACTTTGGGAGTATTTATTCAAAATTTAGAAATTTAAATGGGGAAACTCGCTCAAGCTACCATTCAAAAACCTCAAGGTACCCTCTCTAGTGATACATAAGTGAATCCAAAGAGACTCACAAAGAACAATGCAATGCAATCATATTAAAATGTTGCACTATAATTGGAACTAATTTGGATAACCATGAGGAGAGACAAGAAGTAGAAGAACCTAAACTAGAGGATTTAGAAAAAGAAAAAAGCCAATGATGAAGTCAATCTTCTTAAGAAAGTTAATGTGTGCAATCAAATTATATCTTTTCCTCAAAGGTTACAAAAACAGAAGGTGGATAATCAACTTTCAAATTTCTTAGATATATTTATAAAGTTACACATTAAGATACTATTTATTAATGCTCTAATGCAAATTCCCTCTTACTTAAAGTTTAAGAAAAAAACTAGCAAACTATGACACAATACCTTTAACTAGAGAGCGTTCTGCTATCTGGAAAGAAAATTATCTCTCAAGCAAGCAAGAAGGTTTGTAATCCCTTATACAATTGATAATCTAAACTTTGACAATGTACTTGGTATCCTTGGAGAAAATGTGAACATTATATCCCTTTCATATTTTCAAAAACTTGGGCTTAGAGAACCCAAAACAACCTCTGTCATCCTACAAATGATAGATGATACAAGCAAGAAACAAATGGGGATAGTGGAAGATGAGTAAGTCAAGGTGGATAAATTTACATTCCTGATAGATTTCAATATTCTAGAAATAGAGAAGAACAACGAGATGCCCATCTTTTTTTGGGAGACCCTTGCTAGCTACGTGATGACTTTAATAGATGTGGAAATAAGGGAGTTGACAATGAGAGTTGAGAAAGAAGAAATCACTTTCAAAGTTCTTAAATCTTCAAAGATTCCCTATAACGTTATAGAAATAGATGTGATAATAGGACAAGAAAAAGAGAAAGATAACATTAGAAAGAAGAAAAGAAGGGCTCAGAGAAATAAATAGAAGAAGAAAATAAAAGAAATTTGGGTGAAGAAAAGTTATTACTTGGATAGTGATGATTGAAACAAGTCATCAAACAAGGAGGTCTATACAATGGAGAACCTAAAAAGTGGAAACATTGTTCAAGATGATAATGAAAAGTCAAGAAATAAAGGAAGTTATGGAGGAACCCTAAAAGTACTACTAGAAATGCTAAATTGATGGATCCAACTTATGCATTAGTGGATTCATCTAGCTAAGGACGTTAAACATGGTGCTTGTTATAAGGCAACCCAGCATTTTTATTACTTATATTTTCATTATTTGTTTAGGAATAAAGAGTAGAGTGCAATGGCATAATACTCAAAAAAGAATTGGTGATCATGTACGTTATGCTATTGTCAATGGAGTTTATCTTTATCTTTCACTACTTTAAGTTACTATTTGCACATTGGGGACAATGTGCAAATCAAGTATGGGAGAGGGAACTTTGTTCTATACTTTTAGTTAGTGATTTAATTTTATGTTTATTTTTAATTTTTAGAATGTGTTCTTATTAGATATGGACAGAGATTGATGAATATATTGAAACCAAATACAAGTATGTTTGATATGAAATACATGAACCCAATGATAAAATTGATTGTCTTCAATATGATAAGAATTCTAGCATGTAACTATTAATATGATTACATTAACCATGTGATATGCTTGCTTGTTTTTAATGAAATAATGCATCATATTTGCATGATTCATGTGATTGATCAACGGCTTTGATAGCGCTTTCTCAATGAGATATATTATATCGCGATAGAGCCCCTATTTGTGTTTTGAAAAATATCTCTCATTTGATGTGTTTATTGAGAGAACACTTTGTATGAGTAATATTATATAATATGAATCTTACATGTTTTAGAATCTTTTTGATCATCACTTGGGGCAAAATCCTAGATGATATGCAGTTTGAGAAATGATTTAGATCTTAGTTAGATTGATTGGGCCTTTCAAGCTAACCAATTAAACACACACACACACACATAGAGCATAGAAGGGTTATACAAAGTTATATATAAATAATTTATACCTTCTTTTTTGATATTGCTATTTCATTAATTTAATTGAATTGAATTGAATTTCATGTTTAAGGTAAAATTTGGTAAAAACCCTTGCTTTCTTTGAAATATACTAAACATGAACCTAATTTGATACAAGTTATGTCTTTAAGCCACATTTGAGCTTAACTCGAATGTATTATCCTTACCCTAACGCCTTTTGCTTGTAAATATGTTAAATCATGTGGAATGTTAAAGAGTTAGATGGAAGATGATACATCTAAATAAAAATAATAAAATAAAAAGAAAAGTAAACTCTCAACACCATTTTCTCCTCTAAAAATGAAATAAATAAACTTAAAAATAAGTTTATCAATATTGAGTCGCAAAGAACAAGGATGAAAAAAAATGGGAAAGAAAGAGAAAATAAAATACAATATAAAAAAGATGCACTAAGTTATCGAATAAAAACTCAATTGCCTGTTAATTAAAAGTAGGCTAAAGTATAAATTTGAGTCTAATTATACCTATTTATTTACCCCATCTGAGCCTAACTCAACAAATGTTTAAGTCATTTTAATAAATAACTATATACATATCCACATTAGTGGAGATATATATGAAAAGTAGATTTTTGAAACACATTATGACTATAATTTAATAGCATGCTCATATAAGCCTATCTCTTAAATGTATTGAATGACATCATTTGTAAGTCACACACACTTGTATTATTCCATTAAAAACCATGCATTTTCATGTAGTAATTTAATGATTGATAGCCATGTGATATTCTTCAATCTAGGATTGTAAAATCTTTGAGGGGAATACTTTTTGTCAAAAATGCATGTATTGTAGACATTTTTATGAATATGATACCTATGTAATAAAAAATAATGCAAATTTTTATCATTCATAATAATAGAGTATTTATAGATATAATAATTAAGTTAATTATGTTTGCTCATATTATTTAGGTTATTAAATATATAAATTGATATTTATTAATTTTTTTTCTTTTTGTTATGAAAGTGTCCTTAGACGGGATTCAAATTCTTTTGTTTAATACTAATTAACTAATATCTTTAGGCGAAACTTATTAATTAATTAAGTATTAAATTTTATCTTTATTTATAAAAAAATTGAAACCCATCTAATCGTAGCTTTAGGTGGAGTTAGTTAATTAAACTTTATTTAAGGAGTCTAAATTAAACCTAAGAATTTAATTACCTGAGTACTAACTTTCAAGTTTTAAAATCATTACTAAAAATATATTGTCAATACATTTTTGAATAATAGTTCTTATAAAAACTTTTGAAATAGAGTTTAACTCTAATTACCAAGCGATTATACCAATAAATAAAATAGCACTACTGTAAATCAAATCGGATAATTAAACCTTAAAATCTAATTTTCATATTTAAGTTTGTAATGAAAAATAATATATTTCTCTCTAATATCATTAATATAAAATGTTGAATAAAAAAATCAATTTATTTTGTAGAAATGTTTTACCTATTTAATATTTCGCAAACATAACAAATTTATCATTATATTATATTTACAAACAAACAACCATGTTAAATTTAATCACAGATAAGTTATAACATATAAGAATAAAACATAAAAATAACTATAAAGAATTCATTTAAAATTATACCTCAAAAGAATCCTTATAGAATTTTGATGTTAATTCCATTTCTGGAAAACCTTTAAACGGATTTGCATATCCGTTTATTGAATCAAAAACTAGAAATTTATAAAAGGATAACTAGTTCTTCTAAAAAAAGAAGAAATTTAAAACAAAAAAATAAGAACTAAAGAGAGAAAGATAGAAAGAGAGAGAGGAAGGATTTTTAGGTATTTGAGAGATTATTGTTACAATGAGGGAGATGAGATTTTTATAGATGAGAAAAAGGTAAAAAAAAAATCTCAAAATTTGATTTTAAATGTATTTGGACAGATTGACATGTATGTGGGGCTAGATTTATGATAGGATAGGCATTTGCGTGCACAAGAAAAATTCAAAAAGAAGAAGAAGAAAAAAACAAGAGCTTCAATTCTTGGATTAAGAGGATCTCATATATATTGGAATTATCATCCCTTATAATTCAACGAGAGAACAACATTAAGGAGGAAAAGTATAAGTAATATATATATAAAAGTAGAATAATTTATGAGATGTGAAATTAATTGATATAATCATAAATTGATGATTGTTTTTTAAATTAAATAATTGTATGAGCAATCATAATTATTTGATTTAATTATTAAATTTTGAAAAAGTTATTTTTATTGAACTTTTGTTTAATCTTTTTGCTCTAGAATTTTCTAGTTGATTTGATTAAAAATAACCTATTTATCCCTCTCTATGTTAATTAGGTTCATATGTTATAACCTTTTAGTTATTTTAGAAAAATATTCAAGATAAAATACACTTTTAATGTCAATTTTGTTCTTAACAAGTGACAAGGTTGATCTGTGTGCCTTGATGGTTTTAAATCATCAACATAAGAGAATATGTACATCGACACTGGATATTGTTAGGGTGGAAACTCTAAATTTCAATATGTTAGTATTTAAAATTTTATGAAATTAAAAAAAATAAGAGAAATATTTTATTTATTTACATATGCAATTATATTCTTCAAATAAGTTATTGAAAATTCTTGATTATTCATGTATGCTTAAAACTAGTGTATCCATGTATGCATAAGAGAATTGAGTTTAAGAGAAATAAACAAAATAGTATGTGACCATTAATTAAAGTTTATAAAGTGATATAGGTCATATATTACTAGTATGGCCTATATCTATTTGGAATAGATTGACCCTTATTAGGGTAACTAATGTGAAGATATCTAGTGTGGGGTATTTTGTATAATAATTGATTATATAGGAATGCACTAGATGTATTAAAAATACTATTACTATTTGTTTACGTATAGATATTTCTATATATCACTTGATGGCAATATGTAAGACGATCTTAATCATGAATGATTTAGCTAGGCCCTTATTATAACACCTTGGTATTTTACTTACTCGATGATGCCCATACTATTGGACTAAGATGCCTTATATCTTGGTTTCTCAATATTTATGGTGGGTTGAGAGTTTATCATACAAGATGTTGAATCCATTCTTTCTATTTGTCGATGTTAGATAATAATTTCCTTGTTTAGTGATCCAGAGTCTGGATAAGTGCACACAATCTATAATATGATTATATATAATTGTTCATACACACTGCGGGTACTCAAGGAAAATATGTAATAGAAAAGGTCAAATGGATTTAATGATCTCTATCATATTATGAACTAGTTGTTGAGGATTGAGCTACACTTAATTATTATATTAATGGATTGCTAAAATATATCGTGTTGCATAAATTCCAAATATGATATTTTAATACCAGGTATATAGTTGAGTAACTTTGAGATTAATAAAGATTATAATTAATTAAAGAGTTAATTAATGTATTAATGCTTTACTCAAGCTTGAAATTGTAGTTATATCAGTCCTCGAGTTTGTTCCATAATAACAAATGAATAATAATGCTTTCAAGATAAAATGAATAATTAATAGAACTAATTATTTGAACGATTAAAATTCATATTTATTTATTAGAACATTTTATTAGGGCTATAAATGTCAAATATAGATGTAAGGGTAAAATGGTAATTTTTTCATGATCATTAAATCTATGTAATAATTGTATATTATTTAGTTTGATTAAATAATTATATGAATTGATTAAAATGTTAAAATGTTAAATTTGAATGTTTGGTAGACATTTAAATCGCTTGTAGCACAAGCAATGATGTTTTAATAATTGTCAAATTTGATTAATGGATTAATCAAATAATTTAATTGGATTAAATTATATCACATAAATAGAAGTGAAATTCCTAATGTGTCATGGGATGGCTAAGTGAGAATAAGATTATCACTAATACACAATTTGATTGTCTGAAAGATTACTTGTAGAATTGGAATTAAGTGATGGATAGTAAACTAGTGGCAAAACTTGTGACTATTTAAACAATCATAATCACAACCACTATAGCTAGTTGTTAGAATTTATTTCATGCATAACTATACTGTAATTCATAAATCCTAGATTTACCATGATTCTCTAGTGAACTTTCAATCTTTAATTCTAAATTACCTTGGTCTATTTTCATGATCTTTTAGAGAGACACAATCATCGATGATCATTGGAAGCCTTTAGATTTCCAATTAATCTCTCTCAAGTTCGATGGAGAAAGGAAGAGAGGCGGTAGTAATAACATTCTATTCTGTACAATAAGAGATACTAAAATTGCAAGTTCTTAACCAGAAAACCCTTTTCTCTTTTTTATTTCTTCTCTATTTTTTGTTTTTTATATATTTAATATATATATATATATACACACATATATAGCCGAACTATATTAAGAGAGAGAGGAAGAAATGCTAGTAGAGGAAAAGATGCCTCTAAATTTCAAGATATGATCTGTAATCTATTTCCTTATTGAATCATAAGCGGATTCAAATTCTGAATTCAAAACTTACTTTATTAGATATTTTCTTATTGAATCCTACGTGGATTCAAATTATAAATTCAAACCTTGCCTTATTATAAATTTCCTTATTGAATCCTACGTGGATGCAAATTCTAAATTCAAAACTTTCCTTATTGGAAATTTTCTTATTGAATCCTACGTGGATGCAAATTCTGAATTCAAAACTTACCTTATTGGAAATTTCCTTTTTAAATCCTACGCGGATTCAAATTATGAATTCAAAACTTGCCTTATTAGAAATTTCCTTTTTAAATCCTACGCGGATTCAAATTCTAAATTCAAAACTTGTCTTATTAGAAATTTCCTTATTGAATCCTAAGCGGATTCAAATTCTGAATTCAAAGCTTGCCGTATTGGAAATTTCTTTATTGAATCCTACGCGGATTCAAATTCTGAATTCAAAGCTTTCCTTATTAGATATTTCCTTATTGAATCCTAAGCGGATTCAAATTTTGAATTTAAAACTTGTCTTATTAGAAATTTTCTTATTTACACAACGTTGTCGTATTTAATTGTGTTCTCTAGGGACCAATAGCATAATTGTATTATTTCCAAACTTTATATAATTTAGACCATCATTAAATCATAAAGTTATTAATACGCATTCTACATATTAAAGGCATCACTTCTCATGACACATATTAAACCCGATAAATAATATTTAATTTGATAACTTCATAACGAGTCTAATTAGATATTTGATATTCTATTATTCAATATATATTTATATCATATATATGCCCATATATTTTGTAATTAATTGAAATTAATTCCAACACTAGCTACTCGTAGGAATTTAGATTTCTACACTTAATTGAGAGAAATTTTGTAAGAATAAAATTGATCCGAAATACAATTGTGGAAAAATAGTTTTCTCATTGGTTTGGAGTGTTCTTGGAGAACGCTAGCAACTTCACACATATGGTGCTAGTTGGAGAACTAAAAGGTGATTTTTGATCAACTTAATAATAGAAATGAAAAACACTTGTCTCATTCATTCTCATTGGAAGATAAGGCTTCGAAGGCTGGAGGTTTCAACATTCGTTCTACAAAATCAAGAGTATGATTTTCATTATAATTTTATAATAAATTAACAATATCATTAGGATCATGTTGAAAAAAAATTTGTTTCCTAATACCAATAAATTTAATAGTTTTCATTGATAAAAGAAATATTTATTTGATTTTTTTAAAAAAGAGACATATTTTGGCAATTTTTTTGCTCGTCACCCAACTTAATTAGATTTAGATAAGCTTCTATGAGCTATAGTTCAACTTAATTCATCTAAAGTTTATGCAAGCTAAGTTCAATTATATTCACTTTTTAATGAACTATGTTGAGAAGTTTATGAGCTGACTTATTTACATTTAAAAAATATTTATATTTTTGTTTAGAAAAAAATATGTTAATATAAATGTTATATTTAATTATATTTTATAAATCAAGAAAAAAATTAATATTTGTAAGTATGATTTTTTATATTGATGTTATATTAATTATCACAAATATATTTTTTATGAGCTCACGAGTTGCATAAGTAGCTAGCTCATTTCAGTTGATGAAGGTAAGTGAGTAAGGTCATTTAAGTTCATGAGTTAAGTGACATGGTATTTTTAATCTCATCAACTCATTGGATCAACTTTAAATAAACTGAGCTATTCATTTCACTACTAGAATTTACTCAATCTTAGCATAACATGTTGTTCAACAAACTAAAAAAATGAATAGCTCTTTAAACCTCGCTTGAAGCTCTCGAACAAACCACTTCTCTCGATTGAGTTTCCATTTTTTTTCAAATTTACATGTGGCATTATAACATTTGACAATGTAATGAATCAAATGCATTATTGTTTATGGTATTGTCTAACTCTATCTAATTTATTGCTTAAATTATTGATCTTATATTTAATTTAGTTAGAAAACATTTTTTCTTTTCAAAATAAATATAATTCAACTTATTAGTATTTTTTTAATAAATAAATTAGGTAAATAATGAAAAGACCAATAAAGAACTTTATGTATAATTTTTATTGCACTTATAGTGCCCCACGGTTAATTCTATATTCGTGCATACTTAACTCTTTATTTCCCTTCCTCATCTCTTCTAGCTCTCTTATAACTTTGAGTAGTTGTGGTGTTGTGTCAAGGTTGAGATCAACTTTATCTTGAGAATTATTGTCATTATCACCTGCACCATGTCCTATTACCTTATCGCTTCATGACATAAGCCCAGCATCTTCTTCGGCTAGCCTTATCCTATTTACGATGCTAGTACCTACTATTTTCGAATAAAAGTATTGACTATTACCTAAGGTATGTGCCTCTTGAAGTTCTATCTAAACGTAAGGTGAATCTTGATAGGGTGAGAGGCTATAATTTAATGTTACAAGCCTTTAATTTTGAGTCCCATAGTGGGCATTAAAATGTTGAAAATTATCCAATTTTAAAGAGTGAAATAAGCGAGAAGTGATAAATGCTATCAACTATGTGTGGCTCAAGACTATCATTATATATAGACATTTATGGGTGTACGTGCCGATCACATAATGGGTACACATTTGTAAGTTTCAGATGGGGTACACAAGAAAGTATGTTGCTTCATACATTGTTTCGGTGTTGTATCTTGTGTAACATCATTGTACAATAATTGTGTGGGTGATGTTTGGCATTATTGAGTACTTGAAATATTCTAAATTGATGCTTGTAGGCTACAACAATTCCCAAGCATTTACAGCCCTCAAAACTTAATTTTTAGTTTGAATCTTATTAGTATATCTATCTTTTTGATTTTTTGGTGTATTTTATTACACTAGAAGAGTTTTCCTTATGTTATTTTGCAAGGTTGTTATATGTTATACCTGATATTGTATTTCAATCTCCTAATGATATAGGGCTTATTATGTAACCAATTTATATTACTCATATTTTTAGTTGTTATTATAGATTGATATATCTCTTCTAGACTTTTTAAGTGTATTTTTTTGGACATTAATGAAACATTGTTATTCTATATATGTCCTTTTGTTAGAATATTGTATTGACTTATGACTTGTAACTACCTCCTTTTACCCTTTGCAATTATGTTATGCTTTGTTGTTACTGAGTCTTGCGTAAGCAAGGTTGTTGTGAATTCTATTAGCACAATGCTAATTAATCACATGGCTTGAAGCTCATGTGTTTAGGCTATAAATAGTACCCAATGTACATGCTACACTTTTTGATTTTATGTGAAGATTTTCATCATTTCTTATTGCTTTCTCCTTCTTCATTTTCTCTTTAACTCTATCATGGTATTAGAGCAAATTATCTTTACTTTTCTTATTTTCTTATGTGTCATTTTCATCTTTTGCCATGGAATATAACTCATATATTCATACACCGTTTCAATTTCCAATCATAGTTGCCACTCCATCCATACATTTGCCATTTTTATCTCCTTTTTCTTCTCTTTCTATTTTCCTAATTAATAAAAGTTTTTTTTCCGAAATTAGATGAGACTAATTATCTCATCTAGAAGGAACAATTGAAACATGTGCTTACTTTTTATGGCTTGCAATATGTCATTGATAGTTTAGTTCCTCTTCCATCAAAATTAATCAAATAAGATGTTTCAATTGTTTCTTCACCAAATCAGACTCAAGATTATGAAGTGTTTCTTCTTAATTGTGAGTATCTTGCTTTCAAAATGCAAGATTCAGTAGTCAAGAATTGAATTTACACTTCAATGTCACTTGGCCATCTAAAATTCCTCATTCATAAAGAAACTGCTACATATTAGTTGATATTAGTTGCTTTCAAATATGAATCTCAGGCACGACTTATAGAGCTACGATGATAGCTTCAATCATTGCATATATGTTTCCTTACCATGGATCAATACATAATTAAGTGCATAGATCTTGTTGATTTACTTCTAGCTATTGGTAAAACACTGAATGATAGAGAACATGCTCTTTATGTTCTTAGAGGATTAGATATGACCTATACCACCCTTGTTACAAATATTACTTACAAGAAATGAGTTCTTGGATTGGATAAACTATTCACTCGTATAAAGACATATCTAGAGGATGGATGTACCTAACACTCAAATTGTTCATGCCAACTACACAAGAATAGGTCCATCTGGATAGACTAATCAATAACCATGAATTTCTCACCAACAATATTATTCCTCTAGTAATGTCACTTCTGTGACTTCTAATCAAGTTAAGAACAAACCTCCATCTCCATCCATTACTCCTAATTACTCTCAGATGCAATGTTAGATCTATACGAAAATTGGTCACAGTATAACTCACTGCTATTATTGATACTTATAATTTAAAAATAATGGATAATAAAATAATAACTCAAACAATCATTCTAATAAAAAGGCAATGGCTCAAACTTAGATCATTAAGCACATATAACTCAAGTACAAGTTGCACTTACATAGTATTTAAGATGATTCCAATGCTATAATCTTTCCTCAAGATCAATCTATTTCACCACAAGCATTTCTCAAACCAGTTACACATTCTTCATTTGTTGTAAACTCCTAGTATATAGATATAAGTCCTATGCATAATTTTACTTCCTCTATGGATCAATTACACATTTTTTATAACTACACTAATCCAGCTTCAATTATGTTAGGTAAAGGCACTACTATACCTATAACTCATCATGACTTATCTTTCTTAAAACAAGACTCACAATCATTACATCTAAAATAGTTACTTTGTGCACCTCATCTTGAGAAAAATTTCATCTCAATAAGGAAGTTTTGTGAAGATAATGAAGTTATGTGGAGTTCTTTCTTAACCATTTTCTTGTAAAAGATCTTATGATCAGGATTACAATTTTAATGGAGGCTATTGATAATGGTCCTTACAAGGTTTGTTCTACACAGAACTTAGTTTCCTTGACATAAATTGGATCATTTTTTTCCTTATGCCATCACATTAAAATAAGTGTTTCCTTCTTCATAAGGGGCTTGGCCATCCTTACTCTACCATTTTACAATTAGTTTCTAATACAAAGAATAAAACCTTGACACTAGCTAGTATGGTGATGTATACAATGCTTATGTGGTTGGAAAATCTCATTGACTGCCTCTAAAACATGTACATAGTCATTCTCAACTTTCTTTTGAAATAACACATGTGGGTATTTAGGGTCCCTCATTTATCATTTCTACTCTTGGCATGAAATATTTTCTTCTCTTTGTTGGTGACGGCACATGATATCATTGGATCTATGTTTTAATTCAAAAATCATAGGATACTCAAGTATTTTTACATTTTGATGCCTTAGTTCTTCGACAATTTAACAATCACATCAAATAGCTTCATAATGATGGTGGTACGTGGTACTGTGTTTAAGAGTCTTGAACCTTGTTTCAAGGTGGATACCAACATAGCATTTCATGCTCCTATACTCTTTCTTAAAATGGAGTTATTGAGAGATGTAATAAGTATGTTGTGAAAATTGGTTTAGCCATTATACTAAGGGCTGGAATTCTAATGAAATTTTGGTTGGTTTCAAAATTGCTATTTATCTTATCTATCATATGCCCATAAAGGTTCCAAACAATGTTAGTCTTTTTGAAATTCTATTTAATAGAAAATCTAATTATAGTTACATTAGAGTGTATGGGTGCTTGTGGTACCCCTATCTTTGACCTTATTGTTCTAATAAACTTGAACCTTATTCTAGTCCCTACACTTTCATTGGCTATGCAACCTATCATAAAGGATTTTGGTGTTTATAACATGTAGCACAAAAAGTGTTCATTTCATCCATGTCGTTTTTAATAAATCAATATTTCCTTTTCTTACCACATTACCCACACCTTATCCAAGTTCCAAGTCTACCTTACATATACCTAATCCACCAATTTATGTATAGGTTAACATTGATTCATCATCAGTTATCACTCATAGTCCACTTGATGCTAGTCTTACTTCCAATCGTACATCTCATGATCAAACTATTATAATATTGTTCAACGAGGCTCAATCTAGACCGGGCACTTTACCTTCACCATATTTAGCTTCAGTGTCTAATTCATAACCTAGAGTTACTTCTATTGTTCCTGTTCATTTTGGTACTCTTGACACAACCTTACTCTCTTTTCCTATTGATTCCACTTTACATCACACTCATGAGTCTGCTCCATCTTCTCAGTCATTTTTTCACCAATTCTTTTTAGCTCTCTACCATTATCCTCCTTTTCACATTTTAGCCCACTCAATGTTCATTCATCCACAACATTTACTAATTACCTCTATATTCAATCCTGATAGTATTCAGCTTCAGGTTTATTTACCCCCATTGTCAACTCTAACCATTCATTATCCATCTTCTTCCTCTAGTACACATCCTATGTCTTTCAAGCCAAAGGAATATTTTTTTTGCACTTATCGTACATAAACCCTCAACAACCAAAGATGCACTATCCATTCCTGAATGAAAATTGGTAATGAAATCATAGTTTAACTCATCGATTGCCAATGGTACATAGGAGGTTATCCCTAACCTTTAACATGGCAAAGTTATGGAATAAATGGGTTTTCATACCAAACTAAAAGCTAATAGATCTTTGGAAAAATATAAGTCATATGTTGTAGCTAAAGGCTTTCAACAAATAGCACGCATCGACTATACTAAGATATTCAATCCAATGGTAAAGCCTACCACTATACGTGTTGTCTTGACCCTTGCCTTATCCAATGGTTGGAAAATGCAACAACTTGATGTCAATACATCCTTTCTTAATAGGGATATTCATGAAGAGATTTATATGGTCCAACCAAGGGTTTTGTTAGTGAAATATTTCCCACACATGTTTGCAAACTTAGAAGGTCATCTATGGTCTCAAGCAAGCCCTAAGGGCATAGTACCTTAAACTCAATGACTTCCTTTAGTAGCTTTGTTTTCAAGAACCTAATGTAGATGACTTTATGATGCTATACAATAATAAGGGTACCATGGTAATCTTTTTTATTTATGTAGATGACATCCTTATTACTGAAAATGATTTATGCTTCATTCAATCAATTGTGAAGCAACATAATGTTGTTTTCTCTTTAAAAGAGCTTGGTAATCTTGGTTTTTTTGGGTGTTGAAGTCACTCATATTGATGATAGTTTTCATCTATACCAGTCAAAGTATATCCATAATATCTTTGATAAAGTGCAACTACATGAATCTAAATATATATATACTCTTATGACCACTAGGAAAATGCTTTCCAAGTATGATGGTAATGATTTGGCTGTTGGCACACAATATAGAATAGTGATAGGAACCTTACAATATTGTACTTTAATCAGACATGAGATAAACTTTAGTGTCAACAAACTTTTTTAGTTCCTTCACACTCCCACTACTGCTTATTAGATAGTAACAAAAAGATTACTGAGGTATCTTTATGGCATAACTGATTATGGTTTTATGCTATATAAAAGTGACACCCTAGACATAACAAGCTACATAGATTCTAATTGGGCTACATGCTCAATGATCAAAAGTATACTAGAGGATTTTGTGTGTCCATGGATGGTTTTCTGATTTCTTACTTCTATAAGAAGCATAATGTTGTGTCTTGGTCTTCCACTGAAGTTGATTTTTTTGCATTGACCCATACAATAGTAGAGGTTATGTGGATCAAAAGTTATGTATTGAATTGCAAATTGAATAATCTAATCCTCCCTTGGTCTTTGTGACACTATTAGTACTAGACATTTAGCCAAACACCCTATTCTATACTCCTGAACAAAGCATGTGAAAATTGTTTTTCACTTTGTGCGAGAAAAGGTTCTTAATGGTTCTTTGCAAATTGAATGCACCCCAAATCAAAAACAAGTTATAGAAATTTTTACTAAGCCCTTGACAAGGGATCGATTTGCTAAGCTTAGGACCAAGCTATGTATTCTTTGTAGGCCATGAGTTTATGGAGAAGTATTAGAATATTGTACTGATTTGTGACTTGTAATTACCTCCCTCTGACCTTGCAATTATGTTATAGTTGTTACTGAGCCTTGCGTGAGCAAGGTTGTTGTGAATTCTATTGGCACAATGCGAACCAATCCCATGGCTTAAAGCTCGTGTGTTTAGGTTATAAATAAATAGAATCAATGTAACCATTTTATAATTTTATGTGAAGATTTTTTATCATTTCTTGTTACTCTCTTTGTCTTCATTTTCTCTCTAGTTTTATCACTTTTTATTTATTTATTTGGTGTATTTTATTGTAATCTGGATTTCATTATCTAACTTAATAATAATCACAGAGAAATTTACAACGTTCAGAATGATATATCATATAAACAATATCATTTGCTATATGTTAAAGTAAGGAAGGTCCTAACCATTTTATTTTCCCATTTAATGTTTTTATTGTAGTCTTGAATAGTACCAATTAGGTATAGTTATGTTATAAAATCAATATTATTTATGAAGGATAATACAAAACTGTACATTGTTAACGGAATTAGAATAATTATGAAATAAAACAAACATTAGTAGTTAGTACCTCCTGCAAATTACTTTAAAAGTCTTTATCGTTTGTATCACAATAAAATAAAACTTACTTAATTGTTTATTATCGATACAATTTTAAATTACGGAGAGATAAGAGTCGTTTGCATTAAAATAGTTAATTTAGTTCAGTACAGATCATTCTTACGTCAATTACATAAATATGCAATTAAATAATATTATCATATTAAATTGAGAGATACATAAATTAATATTAAGGATAATATTTTTATTATTATAATTTTTATATATTAAATTTATCATTTTGTAAAATATAATTACCTTATTTTTCTCTAAAATAACAATTATTTTAAAAATATCATATATAAAAACTCAAAAAACACTATAATCATTAAAAGAATTTTACTATTCAAATAAAGAGTATTCAAGTTAGGATTTAAAGTTGTTTTTAAAAAAATTGACTTATAATTCATTATAAGTTGGTATGCTTATATAATGACTTAAAATTTTAAGTCGATTCAAGTAAAAACTGACTTTAAATAAACTTAAATTTAAAAAAAAATTAAAAATTGCATTCGTTGACGTGTCACATAGTATCAGTTCTACGTGTCTTCTTTTTTTCCTTTTCTTCTTCCTCCCTCTCATTCCGTTAATTTTTCCCTCTGTCTCCTAATTTTCTCTCACGTCTGTGCTTTATCTCCAAGATTTTTCGTTCATTTTCGACCATTTTCGGTGCAATCAATTGGGTTTTGTTCCTCTCTTGTTTTTAATCTAGATCCACCCTTTTTTTAGCATAACATTCAATATTTTCTTACTTATTTTCCTTCATTTTCTCACTTGTTTTACTATTGTAAATATTTCTATGAATTATTTTACATTTATTATTAATGTTTTATATTTTTATAAAATTATATTTTTATTTTTATGTATATTATACATTATTGATTATTTGTATATATTTTTGTTTTATGCAGGTTGTTTATTTTTATTCAAGCTTAGAAGAAGACAATATATTTATTTATTTGAACTAATTTCATGTATTATATGTAATATATCATGTATTATATATATATATTATTTCATGTATTTCATGTTTTATATATATTAATTTATTTTGAATTTAAATTTTTTTAAACTTATTATTATATGTATTAAATAATATTATATATTGTTAATTAATGTTATAATGAATTTATTAATTATTTGAATTTTATGTATTTATTTTTATATGACATTTTGATTGATATTTTAATAATTTAATTATAAATTTCATATATAATAAATTCTGAAATATATTGATGGTTAATACATTTATATTTTATTGAGTACATATTTAATATGTTTAATGTCATTAATAAAAAATGGTCTTATCTTGGATGTCAAAGTATTGAATTGAGCAGACCTATATTTCTAGAGTTGAAACTTTTTTGGAATTTGCCCATAGAAATACTAATAATAAAATTAGTATGATTTGATGCCCATAAATGTAAAAATGAGAAACTTCATGATGTTGATGAGGTTAAGTCTCATCTTATCCATAGTGGTATTCTTTTGAGTTATACCTGTTGGTGTTATCATGGAGAAAATATTGATGATACTCATAGGAAAGAGATAAATAAGGATGTGAGTGGATTATATACATCTTATCAGAATAAGCACTCCAAACATAATATAAAGACAGAAAATATATTTCATGCTATAGAAGATGAACTACATAATGATGATCCCAAAACCTTAAAAAAATTAGAAGATAATGAAAATTTGTTGTATCCAAAATGTAGGAAATACACTAAAATGTCGAGATTGATTCATATGTACAATGTGAAGAAAAAAATGGTTTTTCTGACAAGGGATTCACATAATTACTAAATGTACTAATAAATATGTTTCTTGAGGATAATGAGTTATCATTTTCAATGTATGAAGTGAAGAAATCTTTTAGTCGATTTGGCATAGAATATCATAAGATTTATGCTTGTCCAAATGATTGCATTCTTTATTAGAAAGAATATAATACATTAGTTAATTTTCCGGTGTGTAAAGAAACGAGATGTAAGCATACTACAAATGAGACAACACCTAAGAAACGTGTTCCCACAAATGTTCGTTAATACTTTCCTCTAATTCCTTGCTTTCAAAGGTTGTTTAAAAGTAAAGAGACATCAAAGATGTTAATGTAGCATTCAGAGAATTGATTTAATAATGGGATGTTATGTCATTCTTTTGATTCCCCAAATTGGAAAGTAGTAAATAATTTATCCTATCAATTTGTATCTGATTTGTGAAATCTTCGTCTTGTTATTATTATTGATGGAATTAATCCACACAGTTCCCTTAGTAGTAGATATTGATAATGGCCAGTAATTATGGTAACATACAACCTTCCTCCCTGGTTGTGTATGAAAAGAAAATTCATGATACTAACATTAATGATCTCAAGGCTAAAACAACCCAGAGTTGATATTGATATGTATTTGTAGCCTTTAATAGATGACTTAAAGACGTTGTGGAATGATAGTGTAAATGTTTATGACACAATTAATGATTTTCTTTCCTATGGAAACTTATAAGGACATATACCAAAATGTTATATATGATGCCCTATTTGTAGCGATGATAGTTTTGCAATTTATCTTGTTCATGAACAAAAAATGTCTTAGAGAAGACATAGAATACTTTTTTTCATCTGGAAACAATTTTAAATACCAAAAGAAGCCTTTCAATGATGAAGAAGATTATGATCCTACATCAAGACCTTTGTGAGGGTTTGAGATATTAAGGCAATTGAATGGTATGACATTCAAACGATATGAAAAGATGAAAAAAAGAATACTCACTAATGGAGGGAAACGAAAGAGGTAAACTAATAAAAAAGGTGAAAATGAAAATGTTACTTAATCAGTAGAACATGATTGTTGGAATAAAAAATCAATATTTTGGGAATTGTCTTACTGGAAAGAGCTACATATTTATCACATCTTAGATATCATTCACATTGAGAAAAATGTATGTAAGTGCTTGATTGGTACATTACTTAATATACTTGAAAAAAAGGATAAAATTAAAGCAAGATTGGGCATATGAACTGAATTGGAACCAAGGGTGGAAAATGATAAGAATCGAAGATACTTGCCACCAGCATCATATACAATGTCAACAAAAAAGAAAGATGTGTTTTGTAAATGTTTGACGGGTGTAAAAATTTTTGATGGTTACTCATCCAACTTAAGAAATTTTATGTTTATGACTGATAAGAAACTTTATGGATTGAAATCACATGAGTATCATATCTTAATGCAACAATTATTTCCAGTTGCTATTAGGTCAATTCTTCCAAAACATATTCGGTTATCAATAATTCATCTTTGTTCATTCTTCAATACAATATGCAAGAAATATATATCAATTGGTGAGTCAAAATCTTTACAGAAAGATGCTGTGTCTACTTGAGAAATATTTTCCTCTTTTTTTCGATATAATGATTCACTTATGTGTTCATTTAGTTTTAGAGATTCAATTATGTGGTTCTACTTACTTAAGGGGGATGTATCCTTGTGAGAGATACATGCAAGTCCTTAAAGGATATGTAAATAATATAAAACAAGTATTTTACGTGAACGATGAAATTGACACAAGATGGTCTCAAAAAGAGTTCTACCATTACGATGCTTTAGAAAATGATGACATATTTGATACATTATCAAATATTAATCATTTCTCAAACAAATTACCTAATATATGTGATGATCTAGTTGATGATGATGATTCATTGTCATGGATTCAAGTGATTGTGAAAGAATATATATATATATATATATATATATATATATATATACACGATAAACAACCTAATTAAACATAATGTATGTTCTATATTATTCTAATAACTCTTGTTTATATATTTGGAGTTAAAATTGTGAATTAATTTTTATTTCATCATTGTTTGCAGATATTCATGGATCCTAGGGTGCTAGAGATTATCGATCTAAATGATCCGTTGGGGAATTTTAAAAGAAGGGGGTGGGCCAATATACCTAACGCTCCACTTAATCCAAATGATAGAATATTTGTTGAATTCGATTCAATTGGTAATCCATTAGGAGAAATTCAAGTATACCAATCAATATAAGAAATTGGAGTAAAGTTGAAGAATATGAAAAGTATAAGATATGAAAAATCATTTATGTAAGTCTCTTTCGTTTTATAATTAATTACATATTATATTATTTTCGTATTATATCTCCTCTCAAATGTGTTTTTACATAATATTTTTAAAGCTCTCAATAATTGGGTTAATAAGTGCTAAAAATTGAAAATAAGGCATGAAAGGATTAAAAAAATTCTAAATTAGCTAGAAATTATGTGTTTTCATACTTGGAATCACTTAATAAAGAAGAACTGTATAAAAGTTTTGAAGATCAACCGTGGATAGAACCCCAAGTTTGGAAAGACTTTGTGGATTATAGACGTACAAATGAATTTCAAATCATTAGGAAAAACACTAAAATATACAAAGGTAGAATATTCTTTCTAACCTTACTAAGAGGTCATCATATCCTGAAGTTAGACAAAGAATGGTAATATTAAGTTGTTAATTTATAACTATTTTATATTTATTTCCTTCTAACTTAAGTTAATAAATTTATTTAATTTATGTACGTAGGAAACTGAATTGGATAGACTGGTTACTCGACCTGAATTGTATATAGAAATAAAGACCTCAAATTAAAGAAGTCAAAATCAATAAATAAATAGAGAGAAGAAAAACTCAATAAGTTAGTTAATAATTTAACCTGATACAAAGTCCTTGTTTTGATTTTTGCATATTCATATAATAATATATGTTTTTCTTTATTGTTTTATTATTTGTAGAGAACGGTCGAAGAATAATATATTTTTTAAATATTAATGTTTTCAAATATATGGATAATTATAATTTTATAAAAATATTTAAGAAATATAAAAAATATTATCAAAATCGATAATTATTTTTCTAAAATTTATAACAATTTAAAAATATAATAAAGTTATAGATAATAATTTATTATATGATCGTCTTCTAAGCATGAGAATATTATGGATACTTTCATCCACATGTGTTTAGTCAACTAAAGTATAATTTTAAGTAAAAATAAATTATAATTTTTTTACTTGTGTCATTTTTATGTTTGGTTATTGTGCTAATATTAAAATATAAGTTAAATATATTAACTCGTGTGGCCCTACATGCTCTATCCTATCTGACAATATTTTTAATGGAATTATGCATGTTAATTGTGTTAATATTCAGCGTGCATCGTTTCAAAAATTTACACGCTCTACCTAAAAGGCTAAAACTTAGTGTTTCTTTGTATTGTTAAAGTTTAAAATTATGTTTGATTCGTATAATAAAAAAATAATAAAAATAATAATAGAATTAAATGTACAAAAATAGTATTATTATTGTAATTTTTGGTTTGATTACGGTAATAAAAAAAGAATCAAAGAATAAATTAGTATTGTAATAGTGTTTGATTTACAATTAAAATCGAATTAAAAATATTGTATATTGCCTTAATACTTATATGTTTTATGAAGTTTAAATAATATCATTTAATTATTATTTTTCTCCATCAAATAGAATATATTATGAAAATTTATTATTTTCTAAATAACTATTACTTAAAAAATTATTAAATCTTAAAAAATTAAAAAAAATAAAGAAATATTTTTGATAATCCTTTTCTTTTTATATTATTTACAAAATAACACTCAAGTATTAATATATGGTAGTAAAATTTAATTGTCGATCCACTATATCAACACGAATATGACAATCAAAATTGAAAAAAAGATTCATAGTTTAAGGTTTTAGGGTTTTAAGTTTTAGATTTTAGGGTTTAGGATTTTAGGACTTTAGGATTAGAGGTTTGTAGTTTTAGGATTTAGTGTTTAATGTTTAGGATTTAGAGCTTAAAATTTAAGATTTTGAATTTTGAGTTTTGAGTTTTAGGATTTAGGATTTATGGTTTACATTTCTTAAGGTTTTAGGGTTTTAGAATTTAGAATTTTGGGTTTTGGGTTTTCGCTTTTAAAGTTTTAGGGATTAGGATTTAGGGTTTATGTTTTGGGATTTGAGAGCAAAATTGGAATAAATTTTTTAACAATTAATATGAGAATGGAATAACAATTCTATTAGGGGATGATAGAATAACAATTCTATCTTGTTTTCATTCCATTTTTAGTATATAATACAATTAAACATAAGAATGTGTAGAAATAATTCTATTCTTAATCTTATTCCTATCAATGAAATATCACATAAATGTATTTATAATAGTTATCACCAAGTAATGAAAGTTGAGGCTGTGAAACTATAAAGGGTAAATTACCTTATTAGTCATTCATTTTATATTATTTGGACACTTTTGTCATGTATCTTTTGCATGGGACACATAAGTCATTAAAACTTTAAAAGTAGGACACATAACTTAATTAGCTCTCTAAACCTTCATTTGAACTGATTAAAATAATATATTCTTAATGCATGATATTCACGTGTGTAAAAGGTTAAGGACAAAATTAATATTTTAGAAAAATTAAATCGTACAAATGGGCCAATTTCTTTCTAGCTTTCTTCATGCGTCCTTTTCTTCGTGTGACCTCATGAAAAACCTAACTTTCTTCAGGTGAAACGGGAAAAACCTAAAGAAAATGGATCTTCTATGAGAATAATCTATAAAGGTGAGAATCCTTTGTGAGATTCTAAGCTTCAATCAAGTGCAAATATGGCAAAGAAAGATAAAATGGTGGAAGTTCAGTCATCAAGAGAGAAAAATGAATTTATGGTGAGAATAAATGGTCCCAAACCTTTGTTGCGATAAGATTCCTAAACTAAATCACTAATATGTCTAATACTTTATTATTTATTGATGTTGAAATGTGAAAAAATTATAAATTTATGGAGTAAAGTGTTTCATTTTTTCATGATCCATAAAGCAAAGACATTTTTGTTGTCTATGATTGTGGTGAGTACTAATTTTGTTGGTTTTGGTGGGAGAGAGTGTATTATTAACTTAAATATTGAAAGTTATGGGACAATGCGTTTCTAGAGTGAATTTGTCACAATTTGATTAGGTAAGTGTATTCTATGTGGTTTATTAATTAATAGCAAACAAATGTTAATGACATTTCTCATTTTTGCTTCTTGATGTGTTATGATAGAGAGTACAATTGTTCATTTTCTACGATTTATTGTTTCATGTGGTTTGTTGACTTCCGAATGTCTAGTTAGCTGCCTTTGATTGGTTTGTTTTCTACAATTTATTGTTTAAGGTTTTTGTTAGTAGTTGTAGGTTTAAATTTTCGCATTTTTCTTTATCCCATTATGCTTTGTTTATTATTGCTTGTTTAGGGTTTTTATTAGTAGTAGTAGATTTAGAGTTTCATGCATTGTTCTTTGTTTATTATTGCTTGTTGTTGCTTCTTACTAGTAGATGTAGGTTTAGGATTTCTTGAATTGTTCCTGCATTGTTCTTTATCCATTTTTGTTTTATTTTGATTATGATAGATCCTATAAGTTACTATTTCTCAATGGAAGTATACATTGAGGGTCTAACAACTTTGCAAGTAGGTGTACTAATAAAAAAAATGCCTCTGAGAGCTTCAATAATCAATTGAGAAGTGCAAGAAAAGAGACCACTAGTTTCATTATTGGACTGTATTAGGAAATATATTGGAGATAAATTCAATACTAAGAGACAAGAGAGATGTAACTATTCATTAGGTTACATAATGATGGCCATCTATTTGGCAAATAGAGAAATAAGTAGTTCTTGTAATGTAACTTTAAATGGAGTGTATTAATTTGAATTTATATACAAGAGAGAACTTGTAGTTGTAGGGTATGTCAATTCTATGGAATACCTTTTCCACATCTACTTTCCTAAGCACCAGTATTCCCTACTATTAATAGTTGGAAGTTTTGGCCAAAGTCAGGTAGTGTTGAGATTGTTCCTCCAATATTTAAGAAATAAAGTGGTAGGCCTAGAACATCAAGTACAAGATTGTAAGAGAAATAGTATTAAAAAAAGAAAACCAAATGACAATATTATACCTAGATAAGATGGGACACCTTCAAATATAGGAAAATTAGGTATGGTAATCACATACAGCAATTGTGGATTACAACAAGGCCATAACAAAAAATATGTTTAATAAGAATGGAGGAAGTATGAGTACTGGATTCAACATAAGAAATATGTTAAAAAGCTTAAGCCTATTCATATATAATGTCTAATTACGTGTTTGTATTTTTACATATATTATGTATTTTAAGCCTATAATTAATGAATTTGGGCCATAAAAACTAACTAGATTACATGATGATATAGATGTAACTCAAGAGACTCAACAAGAAAGTCAAGAGCCACGAGTAATATGCTAAATAGATTCTATCAGCGCATTCATGTATACTTTCTAATTACATGTTTGTATTTTTGTAGTTCTTATTATTTTAAACTCAAAATAAATAAATTTTTGCCACAAGAACAATCTGAAATGCAATATGAGGTAAATGTATCTTAATTTACTCAACCTGAAAGTTAAGAGCCATAGGTAATATATGTTAAATAAATTAAATTCATATGTTTAGCACATTCATATATACTTTCTAATAATGTGTTTATATTTTTGAATGCCTTGTGTATTTTAATCCTAAATCAAATGAATTTCAACCATAACAACAACTGGAAGTGAAGAACTTAAACAATTCGCTGGAAACCAAGAGCCACGTGCAATCATTTCTCAACCATAAGTATATAATATAGCCAATTTTGTCAAGAAAATAAATATTTATTACGAATTCTAAATATTTTCAATTATGTTAATAATCAAGTACATGTCAATATAGTATTAACACCAAGAAAAAATTAAGGTGAAGACTAAGCCTAGTAGAAAGAAGCCAAGTCGGGAAAGTACTTCTGGGTAAAGACAAAGTGTATTTTGGCATAGATTTTTAGTTTTTTTCTTCATTTTTTGAATGTAAATTGCCAACAGTTTGTGTATATTATTTCTATATGTAATTTTGGATGTATGTGTATTCAACCCATAATCTGTTTTCTAGTGGGTTTCATGTTTTGTAAAAATAGGCACTATGCAATATATGCATTATAAACAGGTTGTAATATTGAAAATATGTTTAAAAAAGATTTGAAATAGGTTTATCTCATAATGTTGTTTAGTTTTAAGTTTGTTGTAGATTTTGTATGTTTGGTAGGTTTTTTTTACATAGTGTTACATAACCCATATTAGTTGTTCCCTAATATTTTTGGTAAACAGGTTTTTGTTGTATGGATGCAAAGTGTCAATATAACCCAAAAACGCTAGCAAATAGGTTTTTTTTACATACATATTGCTGGTAACTAGGATACTATAAATTATCACAATAATGTCACCAGCAATGTATTACTAGAAAGTGATTTTTCACATCAATGAACCAAAGTATCTCTATGACACAAGATAAGTGATCAACATGCTCAAATGATACAAGATATATGACTAAAATATCCACATTCAATAAAGATATGTTACTTAAGGGTACTAATATTAAAACTTAATGATAGGTTATATAATATGGCTCATTCATACCAGCTATATATGTGTACTCATTGAAACAATCTTATAACTATAAAAAAAAACATCCAATTCTGCATTCCAATTGGAAATGTACACATTATTCCAAGATAAAACAAATAATAATTTCCTCTGTAATTTAATACAAGCTAATTCATACAAAAAGGAATAACAACATGGTTATTCATTATATATTTTCCTAAACATGACTTAAAACAAGTCTTACAAAAAATAAGGCAATAAGTCTTGCCAAACATGATACAGAAATCACTATCTTTTGGGCTTATAGTAGAGGATATAGCAATGAACAATACAAAATAATTTCATCTTTTTTTCAACTTTTTTCATTTTTTAAATTTTCTTCAACTTGTTGAAAATAATGGATAGCTCTCTTCTAGATAAAATGGAAGAAAGCCTAAATAAAATGGGTGCCGATGATATTCATCAAGAATAGTAGGGACAAAAACAAAAAAAAGAGGAAAAAGTGCATGTTAGGTATGCTTGTAGAAAGAAGTGAAGAAAATGCAATGGAAACAAAGCAATATAAAATAGGGATTTGGTGCCAAAAAATACTCCTGACATCAAATGTGGAGGGAACAATAATAGGCGGTTCTAAGGGAGGGAAATAAACTTAAAAGATAGTTTGACCCCCACTTAAAATGCTTATTTAATGGGTAAGATTTTAATAGTATAGTATTCCTTAACTGTTATAATAACATAAAATAAGCAACCTTAAGAAATAATCACCTAATTATAAAAGTTAGGTAGTGAGAACAAATTTGCTTATTATTATTTTTTAAATAATTATGAAATTTATATATTTATAATTAAAACTTAAATTCTAAATTTAATATATGTTAAAATGAACTTAATGTCATTTATGGTCGTGAGTAGGGGTGATAATTTGTGTCGTAACTCGATTGACCGAATCGAATTAGAATTGTAGAATCCGAATTAAACATGAATAGAATTAAATTTGAACTAAGTTTGGATCAACTCAAATAACATAAAAAAATCTAGTTAGCTTCGAGCTGGGTTCCACCTAATCGTTAGCTTGAAATAAAATAAAAAATAAGCTTTGTAAATGTTACAACCTACATGTTAAGTTAAAAATTTAAAATTAGAGAAATATATTTATTCTCTATCTTTTGTCCTAGTTGACACTCAAAAGTCTAATAACATGGTTGTGCTTAAGGATTAAGGAGGTAACTAAAAGTGTTTAGGTATAAATTTAAATTCTTATTACCTATTATATGTATCTAATTTCTTATTATACATTGAGATCTAATATTCTCAATACGTTGTGATTTTGTGATACATTTATAAAATGATTTGAGAGTATTATCGTAGTTACAAAATGAATTTGTGATTTTTACAATTACACACAAAATTCATATTATAAGTACTAAGTATTTAACTAGGCCATTTGTTAGCGATGATAACCACAAGATCAATTCTTTTAAAATTCTAAATGTATATTATATTTAATTTAAAATTAAAAATATAAAGAGATCAATATATGGTCCGTTGAATTCTTTGTTTAGTGATTGGAGTAATTCTTTTGTTTAATCTCATTCATATATTTTTTTGTTTAATAGTAATTGTGGAAAATTTTATGAAAATTTGAAACTCTTTATTTAAAATGTGAGTTTGCATAATAACTTTTGAATTTTGTATAAGAGTGATTTAATGACGTTTACTTTTATTAAATTTATTTAAAAATTGATTTCATTTTTTAAGAATCAATTTTATTTAGTTTATGTTTATTAATATTTTTATTTTGTAAGTAACTAATTATTGTAACTTAACATGTATATAAAGAGTTATAATATTTATGTAGATTTTGTTGTGTGTGTGAGTTATTTATCGATGTTAATTTATTATTTATTTAAATTTTATTTAATTAAATTAAAATAAAGTTAAATTAATTTGAATTTAAAATTTGAAATAATTCAATTTGCACAAATTAGTACCCCGTGAGTAATGAGAATAAAGTTGAAGTCAACAAAGAAACGTCTGTAACCACTGACTAGTCCTTTTCGGCTCTTTTGTCTTTCACGCATCGCTCACAAGGCAAGTCTTTAGTCCTTACGTCACTAAATGTGCTTAGTATCCGACAAAGCACATTCCCGGTGATTTCTCTCTTTCTCAATATCTCATCTCACCAATTAATTAATTAATTAATTAATTAAATCAAAATCAAACCAAAAAAAAAAAGTAAATTAAACTTTTGGTTAAGGATTCCTCTTAGGGCTAGCATATGGCTCATACACAATTCACGCACTATCTAATAACAGTGACTATAATCTTAATTTGTGGTTATTGTTCGTGTGTTTTACCAACGTGTCCTTGTCTTTTAATAATCAGAATAAAAAAAAATCTCAAAATTATAATTTTTGAAAATAATATTCTCATACTTATCTACTCATATACATATATTTATATCTTTGGAAAAAAGACATATATTGATATACATAATAATTAAAATTTAAATTCAAATTATGAGTAAGTGATTTAAATTGCATAAAAGTTAAAAAGTTCACTTAAATTCTATTATGCCTAAAAAATATATGCGTTAAAACATCATAAATTGTGGGTTAGAGATGGGTTAATGAAATATATTTGTATTAATAGCAAATTGAGTTGTATTGGAACCCATAATTATTTATTAAAAGAATTAAAATTAAAAAGAATAAAAAAAAGAGACCCACAGGAACGGCTTAACCGCGTGCATCGATGTATGGATAAAAACCAACCTCTTCTTTATATAAATTAAATTTCTATCACTCATTTGCCATTACCGATTCATGCCATAAGGCAGATCCAAAGGGACTTTTGGGTTTTGATTTTGATTTCTTTTTCAATAATTTTTTATTTTTATTATCGTCGTTGAATCCAACTCCATTACTGGGTTTGTTTCAGAATGGATGTTCAGAAAAAGTATATCTCTGTTGAGGAGCTTAAGAAACATAACAAGCCAGAGGATATCTGGATCTCAATTCAGGGGAAGGTGTACGATGTTTCGAAATGGCTTAAGGATCATCCTGGTGGTGATACACCTCTACTGAATTTGGCTGGCCAAGATGTCACTGATGCATTCATAGCCTACCATCCCGGCACTGCTTGGCAATATCTTGATAAGTTCTTTACTGGGTACTATGTCAATGATTTTAAGATGTCTGATGTTTCTAAGGATTATAGGAGACTTTATTCTGAGTTTTCCAAACTTGGGTTATTTGACAAGAAGGGACATGGGGTTTTGTATTCTGTACTAAGTATTGCATTAATGTTGTTGATTATTGTTTATGGTGTTTTGAAATCTGATAGCATCTGGGTACATTCTGGGTGTGCTTTGTTATTGGGGATGGTTTGGATTCAAAGTGCTTATATTGGGCATGATTCTGGGCATTATCAGATCATGACAAGCCGACGTTACAACAAAATTGCTCAACTTTTGGCTGGGAATTGCCTTACTGGGATTAGCATTGCTTGGTGGAAATGGACTCATAATGCCCACCATATTGCTTGTAATAGTCTTGATTATGATCCAGATCTTCAACACATTCCTGTTTTTGCAGTCTCCACCAAATTCTTTAATTCTCTTACTTCAGTTTTCTACGGAAGGGAGTTAAGCTTTGATTCCATTGCCAGGTTACTTATTAGTTATCAGCATTTTACTTATTATCCGGTTATGATCTTTGGAAGGTTTAACTTGTATGTTCAGACGTTCTTGTTGTTGTTTTCAAAGAGGAACATTCCAGATAGAACCTTGAACATAGTGGGAATTCTTGTGTTCTGGACTTGGTTCCCTCTCCTTGTTTCATTTCTCCCCAGTTGGACTGAGAGAGGGTTGTTTGTGTTTTTGAGTTTTGCTGTGACATCATTACAACATATTCAATTCACTTTGAATCATTTCTCTGCTGATGTTTATGTTGGGCCTCCTACTGGGAATGATTGGTTTGAGAAGCAAGCAGGTGGGACTTTGGACATTTCATGCTCAGTTTGGATGGATTGGTTCTTTGGTGGGCTGCAGTTTCAGCTCGAACACCATTTGTTTCCTCGTCTTCCTCGTTGCCAATTGAGAAAGGTTTCTCCTTTAATTCAAGAGCTATGCAAGAAGCACAATTTGCCTTACAGAAGCTTGTCTTTCTGGGATGCAAATGTGTCTACCATTAGAACTCTGAGGACCGCTGCACTGCAGGCTCGAGACTTGACGAACCCTGTCCCTAAGAATTTGGTGTGGGAAGCTCTTAATACCCATGGCTGATTTTCAATGAGGTTTTGTCAAGATCTATCGACACAGTTACTTTCCTTTTAATTTCATAAGGTGGACTCAGATTTTGCTTATTTCTGAGAAGGATTATTACTAATTTTTTTTCTTTTCTCGGTGGCATTCCGATACTGTATTTCTTATGCTCTTGTATGATATATGTATTGACCCATATTTCCAATTTTTAGCTTCTTCAAGCATAGGATTCTGATTTATTGGTTGACATTTACTGCCTAGAATTTTTTTGAAGCATGTTTCTTCACCAATAGAGATGCAATCTCTGTGTGCTGCTTGTGTTTAATTTTTTCCTTCTCTATTTGGTGTTATTCATGTAAATGTCAGACAGTTAAAAATCTATTTGTTGGTATTGTTATTCTCTACTCCATTTATTAGGCGTATATTTCTTTCTTCTGGTGTTTATATTTGTTAGTATTTTCTGTTTGCAGCAATTAAGTGGTTGATCTTGATGGCATGAATATTTGAGCTCAACTAGCTCTGCACTTTTAAGATGCTTATATATATAGGCAAGAGCAATTTGTTGAAAAGGTAGTTGCAATGCAACTCTTGTCACTCCTCTGAATTCTTTTTTTATTATTTACAATTTGTTATATATGTGTGTATGATTTGCAAGGTAGGCTGTTAATTTACCATGGTGCAAACATATAGTCAATAGAAGAAGAAGTTACTAAAAATGTCTGCATAATATTCAGCACATATTAATATATCATACTGATACAGATCAGATGCATAGCTGTGAAGAAGTGGTTCTGAGTTTTACACAGTTCTTGATAGAAGCACTATATTTAGTTTGATTGTCATGATACTTAGACCACAACATAACCCCTCCATACTTAGGAGAACCTTTGATTGCAGGAAGCACTATTTGGTTCAGAATGACCTGTTAGATTGATAATTGGTGTTTGACCATTGGCAAATTTTGGAAGAAAAACTATGTTAACAAAGTCAGTTGGCACAAATTTCTCCCAAAGTGCTGTCATTTCCATTCTGACCCCATTAAATTGTTATTTATCCACCTTTTAGTCTAATTACTAGTGCTAGAAACACTAAAATGAGGAATGATAGGTAAATTTTTTATTTTGATATCATTATGTAGTAAATTTTTAATAGTATATGCTAACTACACTTGTGCAATGAATACGTAAATATATGTATCACAACAAGTAATATAATAATAATAAAATATCGTTCTCATGAAGATTATTTTATTAGAAATTAATTTTTAAAACTAAAAAAAATTAAGATAAATTTTTATTGTGTTTTTATATTTTAAGAAAGAAAAATTAAAATAACTAAAAGTAAATAATAATAATTAATTAAATTAGATTTAGTAACTAAAAAGATATATGAGAAAATATATAAGAATGTTTAATTTCTCAATTTTTTAAACATATAAATCGTTAAAATTATTTCAATATAATTATCAATTAATTACATGATCAATTGAATCTATCTTAACATGTATTCCTTTGTCAAGTAAACTACACACTATATATTAATTAATTTAATCTCACTCTAATGATAATTAAATTACATATTATTCATTAAATTCATTAATTATAGATTACATATATAAGAATCATATATCTCTGTCTAGAAACTATGCATGTTATTTAATCAAGATAAATAATTAAATAATTTTCTCAAATCTATTTAATTGTCTCTATAGATAAATTATTTTTCAAACAATTAATAACATACATATCAAATTAAATAATATAATTAAATTATAATTATAATTGGGGTAATATATTAAATCATCACATGGTGAAAATTGAGTTCATAAGATCCCGAGATTAATAAATTAATTACATATAATTGTGTTCATAAAGTTCATATTTTTTATAAAGAAAGTCATAAAAATAGATAAAGAAAATAGTAGAAGAAGAAATACAATTAATCTCTTGAATTGTAGTGTTAATCTTCTTTTGAATCTCTACCAAAATTGTGTCATTTCTTGATTTTTTTTTGTATTTTTCTCCCTTTTTAGCTCCAAAAATTGACCAAAATTATGCTAATTATGACCACTTAGGGTTTATGGAGTGATTAGGGACTTAAATATTACTCAGGTGCTATATAGGCCGTCAGATCAGCTTCAGATCAAGGGCTACGATCAAAACAAGTAAAATTGACAATGACAACCAATTACAAAGCGACACGTGGCATAAGGAATTTATTGGGCGAATCAAATAGTGACGCGTGGCCGGGGATACCGGTTAGAGTTAACCCTCGTTGAGTCAGCATCATGCGGTACAACATGATTCGTAGAAATGGATGGAGTGACGCACGGGTGGAACGCGACGAGCAATCGGGTGGCGACACATGGTAGAGAAGTTTGACCGCACTCCGAACTCGAATTGAACGTCGTGTTGGCACGTGGCACGTGTTTCGTCCTCTTCACATACTGAGTAACATGATTCACTATCCTTGCTTGCGTGACGTCTACCTGGCTTGTCCCGTCAACCCCATGCTTACGTGGTATACCGCGTGGTAGCTACTAATTTATCCTGTGTTAAACATTTATAAAAAATCCATAAAAAATTCAAAAATTATATTTTTCTCATTTTTTACTAAAAAATTTATATTTTAATATTTTTAACCATAAAAATATTATTTATTAAATAAAACAAGTAAATATTATATAAAAAATGTACTAATAATTCTATTTTTATAGAGTTATTCTTATGCTTCAAAATACATGTTTCTTTAACTCGATAACATTTGTTTACAAATAAGCAATAAGAGTATGTTTCTATTTTGCGGTCTTGTCAAAGCGTTTCATGACCCAACTTAAAAAAATTTGTTGGAAGCTATTTCTGTGCTAATAAAGCACATATCCAGAAATCGCTTTTTTAACATAACTACAAATAAACAAACTCTAAAATTATAGTAGAAAAAAGTGACCCTATTCTGATGATCAATTGTGCCTTTTGTAGAATTGTGAATAAGAGTGCGTGGTCGAGAAGTCACTCACCTTCAAATTGTTTTTGCTATCTGTTTCTCGTTTTGGGTTGATGAAAGTTTCCTAGGAAACAAAATATTATATCACATTCTCAAAATCGTCTAGGTGTCAGTTATAAATTTATAATTATGATATCACAAATTACCTCCTTAATTTATCCATTAAGTTGTTCATTAAAGTGTTCGAGAATGTTAAGTACACATCTTCTAAGAATATAAAATTGATACTTAGCATCGTCAAATTGTATATATGCATGTTGTTAAGTAATGACATGTATTGCTTGTTTAGTTGTTTTCATGCTATTTGTCTCCTTTGGATTTGCTAGTGCAGAATGTGAGTAAGTTGGTAGGAAAGCCTCTGCCAGCCACGAATGAATGAGAACCCAAAGATGACTTTTTGGTATCCGATTCGTTGTCTATGACTTGGTCTTTGTCCCTGGTTGATGGGAAACTTCCTGCTTACCAAGTCGGCTTGTGTGAGAGAACTGAATGGCCTTCATTGGTTTACCTTGCTTTTCCTCAGTTGGGAACCTAGTAAATATCTAACGGGGATAAAATTCATTTTCTTTCTATTAAAGTATTGTTTTGGCTTCTAAATTAAGAAAGATAATAAAAAGTATGTTTATTATTACTTTTATTTATAAAAAAATGAGGACTTTTAATACTATTAATAAATATTTTATTTTTAATTTTTTTATAAGAAATAATTAAGTAATTTTGCATAATGAATAATGAAATGACGGAGATATTTTTGATAATTTTTGTATAAAATAATTTTAAAATTATTAAATATATTTTTTGACATATTTTTTAAAACAAAAAATATTAAATGACATGGATTAATTGATTCTTATGCCTATTTATTTTTATCCATATGATATTGAGCTTTTCATAATTTTATAGTATGTGTATTCTTTTTAATTTCTCTATCTTATTATTTACACATGATTGAATGTTTGACTATTGTGATAATTTTTAATTAGTCATGTTTTGTGCAATTACTTATTTACCCCTTTAAGTTAATTAGTTCTAGAATTTAAACTTTCAACTATTCTAACAAACTCTTTGCTTAACACTTTACATTAATTCAAGACCTTCTTATACTCCTTCGTATTTGTGGTCTACCTTATATTTATGGTCTATTCAATACCATAAGTTTGTTTCTTAGTTGCACAAAATTAGTTGAAACTAGTGGCTTAATTAGCACATATGTCAATTGATGTTCTGATTTACGATACTTAACACACAAGATCTTATTCAATACTTAATCTCTTACAAAGTGACAATCTATTTCAATGAGATTGGTTCTTGCATGTTAAACTGGGTTTTTAACTATGTATAAGGTACTTACATGATCACAAATCAGTTTAGGAACACCATGTGGTATCCTCAATTCAGATAAAAAGGCCTTAACCCACAATAGCTCAGTTGTTTCCCTTGCAAGAGACCTATACTCAACTTCAATTGAGAATCTCAAAACAACACGTTGCTTACATGATTTCCAAGATATTGGATTTATCCTAAGAAACACACACTATCCAAAAACACTCCTTTTGTTATCAAGGCAAGAAGCCTAATCCGAGTCTGTGTAGGCAACAAGATCTAACACTTGTGGCTTGAATAACATAAGACCTAAGTTGAAAAATCCTTTCAAATACATAAAATATGTTTTGTAGTAACAAAATGCACGTCACTGAAGGCATAGAGAAACTAGCATAATTTGCTAACAACAAATGAAATATCTAGTCATGTGAAGACACAATATTTCATTTCACCAATTAAACTTCTAAATTGAGTAGGATCGATAAGTGATACACCATCTAACTTACTAAGGACAATGCCAAAAACCATTGGGAACAAGCAGCATTATAAGTTTCTAAACCAGCTTTTTTAAGCACCTTTTGACATACTTGAACGAACTGAGATGTAGTCTTGAGGAAGAATGAGTAACTTCCAAACCAAGAAAAAACTTGAGAGCACCCAACTCTTTTAAGAAAAAAGCCTTATGTAAATCAATTACAAATTGTTGCATTTTAGATGAAGAAGAACCTATAAAAATGACATCATCTACATTGACTAAGACAAACATGACACTAGTTTCAATTCTCTTTACAAATCAACTAGTATTACTCTTGGTATTAATAAATCCAAAAGATTTCAAACATGTTTGAAGTTTAAGGAACTAGGCCCTTTGAGCTTGTTTAAGCCCATATAGTGCCTTATGTAACTTGCACACTTTGTTAAAATGATGAGCATCTTTAAAACTAGGTGGTTGTCTCATAAATACATCATCCTCAAGATTCCCATTCAAAAATGCATTGACATCAAGTTGACGATTTGTCAACCAAAACGTAAAGCAATATTAAAGATAAGATGCACTAATGTCATTTTAACATTAGACTAAAAGTCTTAGTGAAATATGAGCCTAGAGTTTGAAGATACCTTTGAGCAACCAACCATGTTTATACTAGTCAAGTGTGCCATCTTATTTTTCTTTTGTTCGATAGACCTATAACTTACTAATCACCTAAGCATTGGGGGTAGGGTCAACCAAACTCCAATTTTAGTTTCTTAATAGAGCATTATATTCTACTTGAATTTCATCTCTCCATTCAGTATTAACATAAGTCTCACTAGATATCTTAGGTGAAACTAATAACTGAGTGGTGGAGAACACTTTAGGTTTTAAAGTTTTCCGTCTTTCTTTAAGTGACCATATGATGCTCACGTGAAAAAATAGAAGGAATAGAAAGTAAGACAACTTCAAAAGAAAGACCCTTATGATTAGAGATGTCAATTTGCTTTGTAGGAGAAGAAATTCGTAGAAAAAAATTGATTTTAGCACCAATAAGAAATGATCTCGTGCGAAGCAGGATGGAGGTGGGGATCACCCTCCCTTCCTCGCTCATTTTTCGATCCCTGTTTTCTTATATTTTGTTTGAAAAATATTGTATATTTTCATAAATATATAATTAAATTTAATGGTTTTATTGAAAATATTATTTCTATAATAAAACTTGTATTTTAATTTTAAAAATACAATTAATAATGTAAAAATAATAATTATTTTAATGATTTTTGAAATAACAAAAATAATTAATTTTGGAATAACTATTATTTGGTATTCAAAATTTTAAGTTTATTATATTTAATTCCATAATAAATATATATAATTGAAATTTTATGTTATTTTGACTATTTAATATATAATTGATATTAGGTTTATTTATTATTGAACAATTCGATCCTCATAAAAAATTTAAAATTTTGATGAAGAGTCCCAACTTACCCCTTAATTATTTAAACGGGTGATGAGAATAACCTCTATGCTCCCACCCCACCCTGTTGATATCCCTACTTAGGATTGTATGAAAAAAACTACACCAATAGGAGAGAAGCCATTTTCCTTGAAGAGTGATATAGAGGAGATGAACAAGTGGAGACTTGGTAAGGGAAACACCACCAAAAAAAGGCAAATACTTTTTATGAGAAGTTACACTGGTATTCTTGGATCTAGTTGCATAAGAACCAAATTATGAGACCCAAAATGAGTAGTATTATGGCCAAAAAGGTGTTACTTTGTAGGTCTAGGATTAGACACAAGAGAGCCAATTGCAAGAAAAGCCACACCAAGACAAAAATTCTTAGCAATAGAAAAGAAAGGTACAATATACACTAGAGATTTAGACACAGATAAAGAAAAAAACCAACTGGGAACATGTAAGGAGGAATTAAAAGATATAGCACCTAATGTAACTTTGGGCAAACAAGTTGACTCAAGGAAAGGAAAGAAAGACTCAACAAAGAAAACATTTCCTTTAACCAATAGTTTATGAGTAGTCATGTTAAAGCACACATAACAACATTGGTTAGGTCATAGACAAGAAAAGTGCATATTGAATAACAAGCTTCAGTAGAACTGTATAAGAAAACACAATTTAGTACATTTAAAGGTAACCTATTTAGAGTGTAAACAACACTACTAAAATCACAAGGATAATAACATATAGGAACATTAGATTTAAGAAGAAAACTAAGACCAGTGTAAGCAATACATCTATGTCTTGACTGTACCATTCCATTTTGAAGAAATGAATAAGGGTAAGTGACTCTAGAAACAACACCAGAAAGACTCAAGTAAATGAATAAAAGGTTTGAATTCAGTAGCCTATCACATTGAATTTGTATAATTCTTGTATTAAATTGACATCTAACCATGGCTTTAAATTTCATGAAAATGGACATAATTTAATCTCTAGTTTTAAGAAAATAAATCCATTGCAATTTAAAACAATCATCAACAACTAACAAAAAAAAATTCCTTTTTAAAGCCAAGTGTAGGAAAAGGACCCCAAATTTCAAAATACAACAAATCAAAAGGATTACAAGAGTTTACATGTGTTGATGGATAGGGAAGTCTATGAGATTTGGAAATTACACAAGTAGTACAAACCAAAGACAAAAGTGTACAAGAAGATACACTTATTCCACAAGGCTAAAGAACTTTATTCACAATAGGCTGGGAAGTATGTGATGAGTGTTCAAAAAGCACTAAAATTACCATGATTTTATGTACATTAATTGATTAAAAATATATATATTTATATGATTTTATCATATATTTATATAAATTTGTCTTTTCGGAATCACGGGTATTTTTATTGTTTTTCAAGTATTTTCGCTTAAAAACGTAACTTAAAGACTCAAAGAGGAATACTAGAGGCAATACATCACAAATATATTAATAAATAAATGAGGAAAGGTCAACAAATATGAAAAAATTGGACAAAATGGGTCAAAAAGGTCAAAAATGTCAAAAAGGAGGAAATCGCGTCGAGCAGCTGCCACCCGCGCTCAGTCTTGCGCGAACCCGTGCCCAGTGCCGTGCTAGCTGCACGCACCTTGCTCCTGTCCCGCGCATGCTTGTGCGCTTCTGATTCCAGTCCACATACAAATAAGGCCAAATTTGCTCCCATTCAAAATGTATTGACAACATGTTTTCAATAGTGGTTTTAAAACTTGAAAGTTAGTACTCGGATAATTAAATTCTTAGGTTTAATTTGGACACCTTGAATAAAGTTTAAACTGTCTAACCCCACCAAAGATGGCATTTAAATGGTTCATTTTCAATCTCTTAGAAAAAAGAATTAATTTAATTAACCAAATTAGTTATCAACCCCACCCATAGGTGTTAATTGATTTTTTTAGTTAACAAAGAATATTTAACTCCACCAAAGGTGGTATTCATATAAAAAAGAGAGAATTAATAAATATCAATTCATATCTTTAATAACCTAAATAATATGAGCAAGCATAATTAACTTAATTATTATATCCATAAATACTCCACCATTATAAATGATAAAATTTGCATAAATGTTTATTGAATCTATGTTTATTTTTATGTAAGTAGATTAAAAACACAAAACCCCAAAATATCGTGACAGGATGTTTAGGATTTAATTTCGTTTTTAAAAGTTTGAATAATAAATTAAAAATCACATACATTCCTTCCTTAGATTGACCTTGGGAGTATACTTATCATTTTCTATGAAATGATTCGTGCACTTGCGAGAGTTTTATAAATACATAAAACCAAATGAATGGCAAGATCGACGATGTCGGTTCTGCCCTATCAATATGTCCAATCTTTTCATGCCATATTGAACTTGTTGCTAAAAAAACAACATGATTTCCAAATTGCACAACAACTTTGAGCATGCTCTCCAAGAATTTGTATAATCCATTACTCACTAGTCCTTGGAGAACAATTCCCTTCATCTAATTGTCCTTGACAAAGAAAAAATTATCATGAATTTCTATGAATGCATTATTACCTTTACAAAGCTTATATGCATATACCAGTTTTGTAGTTATAACAAACACATGTAAAACATTATTTAATTGCAATACATTACTACTATTGTTCGTAATAATAGTGGAACCAATAAGAGATATAGGAACTTTATCATCATTTCACACAAGAACTCCATCATCATTTCACACAAGAACTCCATCAGGTCCTATATAACTAGTAGGATTTGAAAGACTATTTACATCATTTATGACATGATGTGTTGCCCCATTGCCTAGCACCTAAGAATTATCACCAGAACCATTAACTCCTCTAGATGATGCTACAAAGGCCCTTGATTCTTACCACTTGAATTGTTATTATGTTGACCAGATAAAAAATTCTTAAGAAAATAACACTATGAAGCTATATGTCTAGTCTTGTAACAAAATTGACCTTGCACCTCACGACCTTTACCTTTGTTATTATTATTATTTTCCCTCTTTCATGACCTTAAAAATTGTTTTTTGTTGTTGACATTGTTTTCATAGTTTATAAACACTAAAAGACCTTGTTCTTATTATTGTTAGCTAACGTAAAATTTTCTTGATACCAAATTTTATTCAACTTTTTTCCTATTAAGCAAGCAAGCTTTCATAAGAGAGCAAACTACTTTTCATGTCATGAAAGAATTCATAGTGCTTGAGATAGGTAGATAGATTCAACTCTTAATTACAACATTTACATGAGTCTAAAACGTATGTTTAGGATTAACAGTCATTATACCTTTAAGATACTTCAAAGTTTTTTCATTTAACCATTCACAAAGTCTTCTACTCCATTTACCATTATCAAACTCATCAATTTTTTTTTTCCTATATGAAAAAATTATTACGATCAAGCTTAATACATATTTGCACATTTATGGGAGGAACAACTACAAATATTTGAACCAAATAATTTGTGATTGAAGATACACATCTGAGTGAGCATCTTGTCACATTCAATTTTTTGTTTCTATCTTGATCTTAAATTTAAGTCTGATTCAGTTCTTGATGTCCATGTTTCTTGTATTTCCAAGCTCTGATACCATACACGTAAAAGAAAAATGGATGTGAAACAAAAAATACATAAAATGAAATGCTTGGTTTGTTATTCATTGAGAGTGCAATATAAATACATTACTAGCACATATCACACATTACATGTGGATATTTAGTTACACTCTTCTAACATTCTCTTTACTTAATACTTTACATTAACTCACTACATTATTGTAAATTGGATAATCCAAATCAATAGTGTGGATGCTATAATACTTTTAAATTTGATGTTAATGCATAACTCTTAAAATTAAGTAGAAAATCAAGTCACAAAAACATATATTCACAATTAGATGAACTTAAATTTATGATGGAGATGATTTCTTAAATAGTTTTACGTAAACCATTTTTAAGGAGAATGGTTGTCATACATAAAAATAAATTATTTATCACAAAATTTGTAAATATCACAAATGAGGTGGCAACATCATGGTTAAAATACAACTTCATGTAGCTCTTTGTTAAGTCAATTATCAATTATATCTCATCATTTCATTTATGATATTACAAATTATTTGGTATAAATTAGTGCTCGTCACATGGTGAGAGATGAACGATCTTAGTTATCATCCCATGGTGAGAGATATACAGTCTCAATCAACAGTAATGCAGTAATGACTCACAAGTATATCCAATATGTCCTGAGCCATCAGATGAACTTATATGTGGGATAATCTCTTAAAGAGATAAATGACTAATAATTATCTCCAATTGTCCGTAAGATATAATTATGGAGAAATAATCTTGATACTATAAAAAGATAATCTAAATAGGTAAGGGATACATATCATATTGAATCTAACCCCTATATATATTCACCAATATTATGCATTTCACACAAATGATATCATAAGAACAATCATTACATTCCTTTTTCAAACACAAAGCGAGATCTTGAGTTCATCTATTATCTACAAATTTTCATACTAACTTAAACATAAGATTAAAAATCACCACCTCTCATAGTGATCTAAGATCTTAATAGTTTTCTTTCATGATCGTAAGGTAACAAAAAAGATAAAAAAATCTATTTTTGATGTTAATAAAAATTGACATATTTAAACACATATTTTGTACTATCACTCGCAAATTGAATGAGATTATGATTATATAATTTTAACATTTATTTACATATCAAAAGAATCTTCAAAAACTCATTTCATGTGTATGAGATATGAATTGTTATTCATTATTTTTAGAATATACATATATTAATCACATTGAGTGATCTCTTTATAAGTATTATGTATTTGTATTTTTTTAAAATAATTACATTAATTTTATATTTTATTGATATGTATATTCTATTGATATATTTTAAGTCAAAAGGAGAAAAACTAACCTATGATATATGATCAAGAGAGATGCATGTGGCATAATCTTTTGGTCAAATGAGAGACACAAGATTTTGAGATATTTATTTGGTCAAACAGTTTTTTTTTTCCTGTTAACTTTGATAAGACAAAGTCAGGCCTATGACTATGAGATATTTTGTTTTGGTCAATGTATACTTTGAGCCAATAGTCTCAACAAGTATATGTTCTTGATAAGATACTTAGTTGCCGCCGATGTTGATCTCGCTTCATTAGCATTGATGCAGAAATCATTCAACTCCAATACATATATGTACTCGTTTTAATAACTTGAACTTGAATCCTTCGTTGCCCCAAAACAAGGGTAAAAAAGGGAGAGATTAATTTAATATTAAACCCCTTGTTTATTAATTTCGATGATGGGATAATTTATAAAGTCTTAATTGGACTGATGTTACCCCAAAAAAAAAAGTCTTTATTGGACTGTGGACATTAATGGTTGATGGTCCCACGCCAACAAATGAAAAAATGACTTAAAAGTGGTAATGAAATTAATAATATCTTTAAATTTTATTATAATATCGTAAATATATTACAAATTTAAAAAAATTAAATTAATAAAAATAAATAATAATTTTTTAAGATATATCAGAATATTTTTAATAAGAAATAATAATTAGTAAAAGAAAATTTAAATAAATACAAAAGATAAAATTAAATTTTAAAAAAAGAAATAGATTTAAGATTTATCATTTTCAAAAATAAGAAAAATATTTTCAAAAAAAGATATAATCTATTATGAAATAAGAAATATAAATTGAGTATTGATATTATAGACGCAAAAAAAAGTATAATATATCATTAATTGATAAACAAGTCATTATAGATAAATTATCAAAAATCTCTTAGAATGATAAAAGAAATACTAGATACATATATTTAGGAGGAATCTAAATATTAATAAAAGTACATTTTAAAAAATAAATGGATACATTAATAAAACTACCACTACTAAACAATTGAATAATAATTAGGAAAAATATTTTATTAGAAATGATCCATTAAAACCTAGGATAATATAAATTAAAATTCACAGGATATCTTAGATTTGTTATTAATATGAATTATAAAAACTTAAATTAAGTATTAAGTTTATCCTATGAATTTGAAAAAAATGAGATTTAATGAATGAAAAATAATCATCAATTTTCAAAAAATTTAGTACACTACATAGTAGGATATTTACTAACAAACAACCATAATAATTCAATATATGGACAAAACGAATTTATAAAAATAGATAAAACTTTTCAAGAAATTTGACAAATAATAAAATAAAAAATAGTAATAGACTTTGAAATACGTAAAGAATGAAACTTAGATGTTAAAAGAAAACATCTAATACTATGAAGAAAAAATAATATAGCAAGAAAAAATAATGTATCAAAGTTTACGTTTATAGATTATAAAGAATAAATCTTTAACAAATAAAGAGAAAAGACATAACTAAAACAAAAAATTAAACAAATGAAAGAATTAATCCATGAAATAATATTAAGAAGAAAATAAACCATTGTTATCTCAATAAAGTTAAAAAAATAAACTACTAGATATAGAATTATATGGTAATGAAAGCTTAACAAGTATATCAAAAAGTAAATAATTGAACCTTTAATTCTTTCAACAGAATAAATAGATATAACACAAACATGAAGTCCTTACAAGACATAAATAAAATAGAAAAAGAACTTCTAAAAGAAATAAAAGAACATAGTTATATTAAGAAATTATAATAAGATATACATAAGAAATTTACATAATTAAAAAGGGATATAAATAACATATCTAGAAACAATGAAATTATAGGTTATAAGTTTAATCCATTTATAGTATTAAAGAAAGAATCACTTATGAGATCATATGCAATGATAACTAAGAATGAGGAAAAACCCAAAAATAAAGAAGAAGTTATAATTTTAGTTTAATGGAATACCAAAAGAATTAGAAGAACAATTTATGGATAGTAAGAATAGGGACATAGAAATAATTAATTAGTCTGTTAACCCTAAAAAAAGAAGAATTAAGAACATTACGATAAAAAACTTTGTTCAAATAAAGAGAAAGATGATATAACAATAGCTAATGAAATTGATTATGAATTAAAAAATTTGGTCAAAAAAATTATATGAAACCTATTTCATTACCAATTTCTCATCAAGAAGAAACATCTGACCCATATAGGGAAGAGAGAAACAAGAAAAATTCAGAAGAACATGACATTCCTTATAGAAGAAAACAACTGCCCAAAATGGAAGAAAGATTACATTGAAAAACTAGAAGTAATGTTCAATTAGAATTCAAATTTCTTGAAAATTATGCATATGATTTTTTAGATTTATATTATATAAGAGACAGGAAAAAAACTTTAGATGAATGGTCTAGTGGTATGAAGGTAATCAAATAAAATTCTCCAACACAATCAAACCCTTCAACGTATTGTCTTAGTAACACACAAAATGATAGAAAGTATTAAATTTAGTTTACAAATTTAACAAAACAACAATAGTTACAAATGCAAGGAAATGTTCTCATATGTAGGAAGTATTTAGTTACTATAGTAAATGAAATATACAAGAAATTTATTTGAGGAGAGGTAGGCATATCACTAAATCTAGTGAATATAAAATTAAGGAAGACAAATGATATTTAACAAACATGAAAATATGTGACATGTGTTATATAGATTCCTTTATTTATGAATATGAAATGAATTATCACAAATTACTATTCTCTATGTAAGAAACTTATACGGAAATATTTTTCTAAAAATTACCTGAAATATTGTATTAAACTATAATAGAATGATGGAATAAAAGAAATAGAGAAACTATACCTAACACTTTAGGAGGAAGAATAAACAATCTTACAAATTAGATAATTATTAAATGTAAAAAAAGATAGAAATATAATCAAGTAAGAGGAAATAATAAAATTTATTATGATATAAGAGATTTTAAGATACCAGAAAAATATGAATGTAAGATAAAGTCTTACAAGTAAAAGTATAAAAAATATAAAAAATGCAAAACTTTCAAAATATATAAATTTAGAAAATAAGATTTTTAAAAATATTAGAGAAGGTGTGACAAATAACCTTATAGAAAATAATATTTTAGGAGAAAAATGAATAAGCCACCAAAAAATAAAAATTATTATCCATCAAGGAAAAATAAATGCAGATGTTGAATCTATAATGAGAAAGGACATTAAGCTAATAAATTTCCTAACAAACTTCAATATAAAAAGGAATTTAAAAAGAAGTTTTCAAAAAAAGCAAAAATCTTGTAAGAAGTTTTTAAGATGAAATTAGAATAAATAGAAAATCGGATATAGATGATACTTATAGTATTTATCTATTAGAAGAAATTGAAAAAAAATAACTGACTTAGAATATGAATATGAATATGAATATTCTTCATCTAAAGATGAATAATTTGTATAATATTACAAATCCAAATAGTACTTACATTAAACTAGGATTAAAATTTAAAGGTTACACAAATTATCATTTATATGCATATGTAGATATATGAGCTAGTATGTTTGTAAATAGCAAATATATATTCCTAGAAAAACTCTTAAAATAAACACCAAAAGATTTAATTATAAGAATTATAAATTATACTACAACAAGTCTTAAAAAAGTCCAAAAAAATACAGATATAAATATAGGAGGAAAGATATTTCATATTCCTACAATATATCAATAAGAAATAAGAGTTGATTTATTAATAAAAATAACTTTTTAAACTTACATCAATATTTTACACAATATTTAGATAAAATAAGGGTAATAACACTAGATGGTGAAATCATTTATGCGTTAAAAGTAAAAAAACTTTGACTATATCAAACCCAATTTTTATGAAATAACATAAAAAAAAATGGGATGAGATAGACACAAAGTAGTAACAAAATATTATTTCGAAAATATTTTATTTGACTTATAAGAGAAGAAAAATTATTTTCTTAATGCAATCTAAGAAGATAAAACCTTAAAAGGTATTAGAAAATTATTAAAAATAGTAAGCTCAAAAAATATTTTAGATCCAAAAGTAAATAAATATAAAATGATTGTTGACGTAAAACTTAGATACCCTAATAAAGTCATTAGTGTAAAAACTATTATTTATACTCCATAAAACAGGATTGAACTTGAAAAATAAATTTAAAAACTTTTGAAACTAAAATTCATAATACCAAGTAATTCACGCCACTTTAGTCCAATAGTCTTAGTTGAAAAAAGTTTAAACAATAAGAGAAAAAAAAAAGAATTGTAATAAACTTCAAAACATTGAATAAATAAATCAATGATGATGAATACTTCATTCAAAAGAAAGAAAAAATATTATCATTAATAAAAAGGAAGAAATATTTCTCAAATTTTAATTACAAAATTAGATTTTGGAAAATAAGACTAGATGAAGAATCTCAAAAATTAACGACATTTAATTATTCACAAGAATAATTCCAATGTATTGTTGTGCCATTTGGATTAAAACTAGCTCAATGTATCTTTCGAAGATATATGGACAATATTTTTAAGAAATTGTAAAATATTTGTTGTGTTTACATAGATGGTATTTTGGTTTTCATTAATGAATTAAATAAATATTATTTAGATATTATTAATATTTTATAAGAATGTAGGAAATAAGGTATTGTATTTTATGAGAAGAAAACAATAATTGTTTAGCAAAAAATTAAGTATCTAAGGTTATAAATTGAAGATGAAAAACATAATCTACAACCCATATACTAAATAACATTCAATAATTTTCTAGTAAATTAAAAGACAAAAATCAATTATAAAAATACTTAGAATGTTAAATATATGCTAAAGCATACATCAAGAAACTTGTAGAAATGTAAAAACTTTTACAAACAAAATTAAAAAAAGATAATGTTTTGAAATGAACAGAATATAATACTTTATACATAGATAAGGTAAAAACATAAGTAAAAAATTTATCAAATTTATACCATCTAGGTCTAGATGATTAAATGATAATTGAAATAAATGTTTCACATGAATATAACAAAGTAGTTTTAAAAGAAAAAATAGATGAATATATTTGTAGATATTAATAAGGATCTTTCTATGGTCTAGAATTAAATTATCATAATAATGAAAAAATACTTAGCAATCAAAAAAGCTATTAAAAACTTTTTAATATATGTATTATGTTCCATATACATTGTCATAATCAATAACAAAATTTTTTGTTATTTTTTAAGAAATAATATTTCAAGTGATTATAAACAAGAAAGATTAATCAAATAGCTATAATGGTTTAATTACTACAACTTTGAGGTCAAACATCTTCCATGAGATAAGAATAGTTTAACATATGTTCTTACAAGAAAGTTATTACCTTTAATTATTTTTGTTCTTAAAGGAATGGAACATCTTGATATTAAGATCAAGATAAAGGAAAAGAAGATAAAAATCCTTTTTGAACAACTCAATGTTTTATACCAAGAGAAGCCTCTTTTATAGAGATAGAAATTAAACAGCAAGAACTTAACAATTCAAAACCAACATTAGAGTAAAAAAAACTATAAAGAGGAACTCACCTAAGAGATTCATTCTAAAAAAGGTAAAACTTCTAAAGAAAGAATTCAAAATAATAAGGAAAAACCTAACAATATAAAAGAGAGTAACATCTATAAAAAAGAAAAATAAAAAGCTCAATTGGGATAAAGAAGTAGAAAAAAGAATACTAGAATAAGACTTATGTTGTATAGTGGTCCAAAAATAAGAATTTACAAAAAATAGCCTAAAACAAGAAAAACTATTATTGAATTTAGTAGAATAACTCATAAAGATTCACTAATAGAATAGAAGCTGAATGCAATTATGCCAACTAAATAGTACCAAAATTATTAACTTTAGAAGATATAGTTAAAAATTACTGTGTAATATTACAACAACAACCATCGCCAGTAAACATGTTGAAGGCCCTAGGAAAGATAGTACCACCACTTGTACTATTTAGAGAAATGCATCTCATAGAAACAGTAAAGATAGTATGACAATCAATACTATTCAAGAAAGCATACCCATGAATACATTGGTAATTGAAGATGAATTAGAAAAAATACAAGAATTTAAGTAAACTACAATGGTTGAGTCTCTATAACTTAGCCAAAAAATCTACCCAGGAATATATCGAAGATATAAATTTTACAACACAAAAAAGAATTCTCTATATCTATGAATTAATTTAAATGAGTTAACTTATTTACTTGAAAATTTTAGGAAGGTTATCAAAAACTTCAGAAAGAAAATTAAAGAAGGTGACAAGTCTATCTATCTCAGATTTTTCAGTTCACTTATGGTCTTGAACAAAGAAAGTTGTATAAGTCCTTAACATTTTATCAAATTAGGATTTCTAACACTAATAGAGAAGTCCCAAAACCAAGGGTGTTTCTAGAAAATAAATTTAATACAGATGAACTCCATAGTTTAAGAGAATAAATGATAAGTCAAATTAATCATGAACTCACGAAAATCGATAATTCTTCTAAAATCAAGGTAAATTACTCTACAAGTAAAGTTATAATCACTTTTAATAATGATATAGTCCTCACTGAAGAAGATGGTAAGAAAATCTATAAGTTTAAAATAAATTCTAATAGTAGCAATCTGAAAATTTGTTAAGAAATAAGAAAGTTCTTTTGTTTTTGCGTCAAGAAAACTACTAAGAATCACAAATGCATTTACTACATTAAAGATCAAGAAGATGAAGATTTTTCATCATCTAAGTCATCAAAAGGACTATCGGTAGAAAATAATAAAGAGTAATAAAGATGTAAAACCCACATCTTTAGTCGGTAAATCTTACTAAGAAAATGAGAGGTGTAAATTCAAATGCCAAAAGTAGAAAGTTAGGTGAGAATTATTAAAAGTAGGGATAAATAATTATTTTTCACTACTGTAAATATAAATTCCTTATCCTATAAAAGAAACCACCATTTTTTATTAGTTAGACATATCTTCAATAATAACAAATTCTTTACTCTAAAAATTATTCATCTAACAACTATGTATCTAGAAACTATGAGCAGCTAAGAATCTCTTTAAAATTCTTAGTTGGCTTTTAGATTATAATAATTATTAATATTATGAATAAAATGAAGTGTGATCACTACTTTTTCATTCTTTAATAAGTCTAATTTAGATACCATATCATATACGGATAGAAAAAGTTCGCCATTATTAAGAGGATATTAAAGCTTAAACAAGCTGAGACATATTAGGTGTAACAAAAGAATATGAACAATAGAAGAAAATACCATGGTGACTCATTAAATTCAAATATGATAATTATAATTCTAAATTAATTAAGGATCGTGAATCATTAAATATTCATTTATTACATTTATAAAACTAATAAATAAGAAAATGAAAACAAAGAAACTAGCCACAAGTCTGTATGAAAATAAACATAAGGAAATTATGACGCCAAATCAATGTTTTGATAAGAAACTTAAATGTTTTCATTTAAATAATAATATGTAAGAAGTAACAACTAGCATTCTAAAATAGCAATATCCTTAATTGATTTATAATTGTAATTATCATCCCTAAATTTAATGGATCTACCACAATCTTTCCTTTCGTTATTCGTCTTCTTTTGTTACACTTGATATGCCTCAGCTTGTTCAAACCTGAATACCCTCCTTAGTAATGATGAACCTCTTGCATTCATACTTGGTATGGTATCAAAATTAGACTTACTAGGTAAGAGGAAAAGAATGAGTACACTCTATTTTATTCATAATATTAATAATTATTACAATTCTAAAACCAATAAATAAGAAAATGAAGATAAAGAAACTAGCCACAAGTCTGTATGAAAATAAACATAATAAAATTATAAAGTTAAATTAATGTTTTGATAAGAAACTTAAATGTTTACCTTTAAATAATAATTTATAGGAAGTAACAATTAGCGCTCTAGAATAGTTAGTTACAATTTGGTATCAGAGCCATAAGAAAGAAAAATACATCATCGAATGGAAAATTAATGTCGTTAAATATTTTAAGACATTAGTGATATTAACTATAAAAATAGAGGGCATTAGAGATCCTTTTATAAAATCAGAGACATATGTGAAGATATGTTAAAAATCAGGGACTGATGAGTGCTCAAAAAGCACTAAAATAACCATGATTTTATGCACATTAATTGATTAATATATATATATATATATATATTTATATGTTTTATCATATATTTATATATATTTGTCTTTTTCGGAATCACGGGTATTTTTATTGTTTTTCAAGTATTTTGGCTTAAAAACGTAACTTAAAGACTCAAAGAGGAATACTGGAAGCAATACATCACAAATATATTAATAAATAAATGGGGAAAGGTCAATAAATATGGAAAAATTGGACAAAATGGGTCAAAAAGGTCAAAAATGTCAAAACGGAGAAAATCGCGCCGCCACGCCGCCCACCAAGAAGATGCCTCCGCGCGCAAGTTTCTCCATTACAGCTGCGCCACTCGCTCTCACGCGCGCGCCGACGCCTATTTCGCCCATTTTTCACGTGCGTACCGTGACGTCATGCTGCCGTCATCAATGACCTCAGCATTTGCACTCCGCGTTTTCACATTTTTTTAACATTTTTTCACTCATTTTTTCTCTCCATCCTCACCTATAAATACCCCCTTCCCTTCACTTCAAAACACACTTCTCTCTTCTTTCTTTCTCTCTTTTCATAGATTTTTAGGTTTTTTTAGTTTTTCTTAGTTTTTAGTTAATTTCTCTTAGTTTTAGAGTTCTTCCCTTTTTGGGAAGAACTAGTTATGTTTTTGTAATTTATTAGCTTTTTGATTCAATAAATGGGAGTGCAAATTCACTTGGAGGTTTTCCAAGAACTAGAATAGCATCAAAGTTCGTAAGGATTTTATTTTCTTTACGCTTATTTTTTATGCTTTATTCGTACATGTTATATTTAATTTGTCTCGTGATTAAATTTAACTCATTGGCCGCTTATAAACATGATGTAATAATAACGTTGTTATGCTTTCATAAATATTAAATAGGTAAAAATCTCTAAAATGAATTGATTTTATTTTTATTCAAGATTTTATATTAAGAATGTTAGAGAGAAATATATTATTTTTCATTACAAACTTAAATCTGAAAATTAGATTTTAAGGTTTAGTTATCCTGCCTAATTTAGAGTAGTGCTCTTTTATTTGTTGGTACAATCGCCCGGTAGTTAGGGTGAAGCTCTATTTCAAAAGTTTTTATAAGAATTATTATCTGAAAATGTATTGACAACATGATTTCAGGAGGGGTTTTAAAACTTCAAAGTTAGTACTCTGATAACTAAATTCTTAGATTTAATTTGGACACCTTGAATAAAGTTTAAATCGTGTAACCCCACCAAACGTGGCATTTAAAAGGTTCATTTTCAATCTCTTAGAAAAAAGAATTAATTTAATTAACCAAATTACTTATCAACCCCACCCATAGGTGTTAATTGATTTGTTTAGTTAACAAAGAATATCTAACCCCACCAAAGGTGGTATTCATATAAAAAAGAGAGAATCAATAAATATCAATTCATCTCTTTAATAACCTAAATAATCTGAGCAAGCATAATTAACTTAATTATTATATCCATAAATACTTCACTGTTTTAACAGATAAAATTTGCATAAATGTTTATTGAATCTATGTTTATTTTTATGTAATTAGATTAAAAACACAAAACCCAAAATATCGTGACAGGATGTTTAGGATTTAATTTCGTTTTTAAAAGTTTGAATAATAAATTAAAAACCACATACATTCCTTCCTTAGATCGACCTTGGGAGTATACTTATCATTTTCTACGAAATGATTCGTGCACTTGAGAGAGTTTTATAAATAGATAAAACCAAATGAACGGGCAGGATCGGCGATGTCGGTTCTGCCCTATCAGGGACATTAGTGATAATTTCTTTTAATAAATAAGGGAATAAAAATATGAATTTTGAATAATATTTAAGCTAAGATATTGGTATTTATATTAAAAGAATGTCCTACATTTAAAAAAAACTAATATTTATTTATTAACATAGGAAAATTCAAGTGAATTTGGGTCAAATGGCAAGTCCTCATTTACTAAAATCATGCCAAAATAAAAATATCTATATTTGACTCAAAAACCTGTTTGTTAAAAATACTAACTTATTTTAAAAAACATTTTTGATATTCTAAAAACATATTGTTAGAAAATTATTGGTCGAAGTTACCTTACAACTAAAGTAAAATTGAGAAAATGAAGATAAAATAAACGCAAATATTTATGTGATTCACCCAAACTAATTATGGGCTACTCCACAGGCAAAGGCCAAAAGGTATTTACTATGCCAAAATATTTATGGCCTCTTTCTAAATACATTAAGAAAACAAGATATATATCTCTTATAATAGAGAATATAAATAGCCTTTCTGTCAAAATAAGGAAAGAAATCTTATAAGTGGGGAAATATTTTACAAGCTTATGGTTTTGTGTTTTGAGATACTGGGATGCTTGGAATGACTTATCCTTTTCTCTATTTATAGAGGTTTAATTCACTATTGCAATCACCATTATTTATTTCTTCTTCCTTCATTTTCTTTGATTGCAACTACCACCCATTTCATTTACTCTAACTCTAACCTACTTCATTTATTAGTTGGCTACTACCAGCATTTTTATTTGACTATTGTTTTTAGCCATGGGAAAAATAGCTTTAACACATTCATTCTTCCACTTGAAGTCATCTTTCATGAATATCTCTTTCGATTTCCTTTTCTCAAGGCTTGGTGCTTACATCTTTGCTAGGCCATACATGGATCATCACCATACAAACTTGTCATTGTTGATTGATTTTGTCATTATATCTACTAGTTTCTCAATGGTGTGAATCTTTTGCATATCCATACTTCCTTCTTCCACTACTTCTCGGACAAAGTGGTACTAAACACTTATATGCTTCATCTATGAATGAAATGTTGGATTCCTACTGATGTGTAAGGCATTTTGACTATCATAAAATGGAACAATCTTTTTCTGCTTATGCCGAGTTCCTCCAATAATGGATCTAGATTGTTTCTTTGTAAACTTGTATAGCTGCCATGTATTCTACCTCTATTATAGATAGAGCCACAACAACATGTAGTTTCAAAACCTAGCTTATAGATCTTCTTGCAAGTGTAAATATATAGCCCATTGTGCATTTAGTTATTGTTAAGACCCCTTACAAAATCTGAATCAATATAGCCCTTGATAATAAATTATGATCCTTGATAATAAATTATGATCCTTTATAACATAATGTAGCATTTGAAATTCCTCTGATGTATTTGAGAATCCTTATTACAAGACTCCAATGTTCTCCATCAGGATTCACCATAAATCGACTAAACATTCCTACTACTTGTGTAATGTCTACTCTTGTGCATATCATAGTGAATATTAAACTTCCCACTATGGATGCATATAGTACTTGAGACATTTGTATCCTTTCTACTTCATTGCTAGGATACATATTTGAGGATAGCTTGGAATTAATAGGAAATATGATTGAAATTGGCTTACAATCGTACATGTTGAAACATCACAAGATCTTTTTGAAGTAATTCTTTTGAGAAAGAAAAAAACTTTCTACCATTTCTCTCTCTATAAATTTGCATCCCTAGAATCTTGTTTATTAGTCCTAAATCCTTCAAGTCAAACGCCTTAGCCAAATGTGCCTTCAATTTTTGGATTCGTTCTTTGTTAGGGCCTTCCACCAACATGCCATCCACATATAATAACGAGATAATAAAGTCATTATCAGTAAACCTATAATGTGTGCAATGGTCTGAATTGAGTTTTTTGTATCCAAGGCTAATAATGAAGGAATCAAATCACTTATTTCAACATCTCGGTGCCTATTTGAGACTTTAGAAAGATTTTTTCAAATTACAAACCAAGTATTACTTGCCTATTTTATTAAAACCCTCTGGGTAAAGCATATAGATTTCTTCTTCAAGTTCTCCATGAAAAAAAACCCTATTTTCACATTTAACTACTCTAGATGTAAATCAAATGTAGCACAAATAGCCAAGACTACTCTAACTATCATGAATCAAACCATTGGTGAAAATATCTCATTGAAACCAATACCTTCTTTTTGAGTGTATCCCTTCAACACCATTCTCACACAATATCATTCCACTTGATCATTACTATCTTGCTTGATCTTGTAGACTCTTTAATTACCAATGGATTTTTTCACATCATAGTGGTACCAATTCCCATATCTTGTTCTTAGATAGAGATTCAATTTTTTCTTGTATTGCTATCATACATAAAGATTCATATGAGTTACTTGTAGCTTTATGAAAAGTTAACGACTCACCATCCTCTAATAAAAGATAGCATGAAACATTTCTCTATGTAATATGCTTTGAGTGCCAAGTTGGCATCCTCCTCTCATGAGTTGATCGATAGACTTGTTGAACCTTAAACTCAACATATTCTTGTACCTTGTGCTATAGTGTTGCTTCAATAAAATCTGAAATTTCTTGTACAAGAAAATTTTCCACCTAGTGTTTGAACTCACATTCAACATGCTATTGTCTTAATCTTTACATTGTATTTGATCTTCTACAAAGATCACATCCTTCTTGATTATAAGTTTGCAGTTAGTAGGGTCCTACAAGAAATACCCTTTTACACTATCAACATATTCCAATAATATGCACCTTTTGGATTTTGGATCCAACTCTAATCTTTCTTAGGCATTGTACATCACATATACATGACATCCAAATGAATGTGAAGTAGAGTAATCTATTGGCTTGCCAGTACATATCTTCATCAATGTTTTTAACACAATTTTTATTGATGGCGGTTGATTTACCACAAAATAGGTGGTTTTGGCTGCTTCTTCCCAAAAAGGGTTCGGTTAACCCACGGTTCTTAATATAGCTCTCATCTTTTCTATAAGAGTTCTATTCATTTTATCTACCACTTCATTTTGTTAAGGCGTGTATGTGCCTGTGAGCTTTCTTTTAATACCTTTTTTGCTTACAAAGCGTAATAAACTCATTGTCTATATACTCTTTTCCATTATCTATCCTCAAGCACTTGATCTTCTTTCCATATTCAAGTTATACTTGCAGTTTGAAGTCTTTGAACACTGGAAATACATCTGACTTATTCTTGATTAGGTACACCCAAACTTTCTTAGAGTAATCATCAATAAAAGATACAAAATACTTTTCTCATCCTAAGGACATTTCTAATGGTTCCCATACATATGAATGAATTGCATCTAGAATGCATTTCCTCTTAGCATTAGATATGCTAAACTTTAATCTATACTACTTACTTATAACACAATGCTTGCAGAAATAGTAGAGTTATCGATTTGAGCCCTAAAAGCAACTTTCACTCTAAGAGAATATTCAAACCTGTTTTTGACATATGGTCTAATTTAAGATGCCACATCATCATTGACTATTCTCTCTTACAAGTTGAAGCGACACATACATTAGCTTCCTATTATGTTTCTCCTTTAAGCATGAATATATTTGCTACAATCTTTTCTACCTTTAACACCACAAGCACACCTTTAACAATATTTATGACTCCATTTTCAACACGAGTCTTGCATCTAAGACTATCTATTTTCCCCAAATATAATAGCTTAATTTTGAAGCCCTTCACATGTCGTAACTCTTGAATAGTTCAAGTAGTATCATTAAACATCCATATTTTGGTATTACAAATACCAGTAATCTCCAAGGCATGATTATCACCTATAAAAGCAAATCCTCTTGAGTCTGATTCATATTTGTGAAACCATTCTCTTTATGAGGTCATATGCCAGGTTGCTTAGGAGTCTACAAGTCAGACATCAAAAAATAGCTTTTTGTATTTAGCATTCATTGTTGCCTCACCATTTAACACTTCTCTATCATCTGAGGCATTTTTCACATTCCTTTGAGCATTTGTTGACTTAGGGTCTCCAATCTTCTTTATTCTAACAATCCCTTTTGAAATGCGCTTTCTTACCACAATTGTAGCACTTGATATTGATCAACACACAAATTGTGTGTAATGAATATGCAAGTATACGTATCGCAACAAGTAATATAATGATAAAAATCATTCCCACGAAGATTGTGTTATTAGAAACTAATTTTTAAAACTAAAAAAATAAAAATAATTTTTTGTGTTTTTATATTTTAAGAAAGTAAAATTAAAAGAACTAAAAATAAATAACAATAATTAATAAAATCATATTTGACAACTAAGAAGATATATGAGAAAATATCTAGAAATACTTGATCTTCTAATTTTCTAAACATATGAATCACTAAAATCCCCCCAATATAATTATCAATCAATTACATCATCAATTGAAAATAATCTAGTATGCATTTCTCTCTCAAGTAAACTACTTACTATATAATAATTAACATAATCATACTCTCATATCAATTAAATTTCATACTACTCATTAAGTTCATCAATTATGGATCACATACATAAGAATCATACATCTTTGCCTAGAAACTATGCATGTTATTTAATTAAGACAAAAAATTAAATATTCTCTCAAATCTATTTAATTACCTCTATAGATCAATTGTTGGTCAAACAAACAAATAACATAAAAATCAGATTAAATAATATAATTAAATTAAAATAATAATTGGGGTAAAATATTATATCATCACATATAGAAAATTGTGTTCATAAGATCCTTAGATTCATAAAGAAAGATATAAAAATTGATAAAGAAAGGAGAAGAAGAAAAAATACAATCAATCTCATGAATTGTAGCACCAATCTCCTCTTAAATTACAACACTAATTTCCTCTTGAATTGTAGCACTAATCTCCTCTTGAATATCCATCAAAATTGTATCTCCTTTTGAATTGTTTTTTGTTTTCTCTATTCTTGGCTTCAAAAAATAATAAAAATCATGTTAATTTTGACTCATTAGGATTTATGGGAAAATTAAGGGGTTAAATTAAGCTCAGATGGAATTTGAACTGCCAAATCAGCTTTAGATCAAGGGCTAAGATGAAAAAATAAAAAATTAAAAGCACCAGAAAATAGAAGCACATCACGTGGCGTGGAGAAAAGGAAAAACCAATCAATGCGTGATGCATGGCACGAAAGACTAGTCTCGTTCAATGAATGCTTACTCAATGAGATATGGCAATCTATGATTCATGATTACGTGTTACGTGGCGTAGGGTGGAAAAAATGGATGAATGAGATGGTGACACGTGGCGAGCATGTTGACTAAGAGATGAACTCAAAACAAATGCCATATTGACACATGGCATGCCATTACATCACACCATAGACGTGGCATTTTGCGATTGGGTCTCTTTACTTATGTGTCATCCACGTGGCTTGTTGTGTTAGTTCCTTTGCATGCATAGTGTCCATGTGGTAGCTTTTGATTGAGTTTGCATTAAAAAATTCATAAAAAATCAAAAAACAATTCATAAAAATCCCACAAAATATATTTTCACTCTTTTTCACTAGGAAATTCATATTTTAATATTTTTAACCCAAAAATACTATTTATTGAATAAAACAAGTAAATATTATGTAAAAAAAATGCACCGATAAGTCTACTTTCTTGATTTTTTTCTAACACGATTCTACCTCCCACTAGAGCCATGGTGCTTATTTTCGCAAGTGTACGAATCGTTCAAGTAATAAAGTGTACAAAAGTATGGATATCGAACCCACAAGGAATGGCATTACTAAGTACCGAAATTAACTAATCCTAATTTTATTTGAAAACTGAATTGTTGAAATTGTTTAAGAAAAAAATTAACTTAAAACTAAATGCAAATAAAAAAATTAAATGTTGTTCCCAAATTATTAAAAATGCGAAGGCATTTGATTTCGCTAAATCAATTCAATCCGATTTCAAGTCATGTTATATGAGAATCAAAGCTAAAAGTGATGGTTGAAAAACCCAAATTTACCTAATACTCTCTCTCGAGTTATATTAGAATTACTTATCTATGAAAACCAATTATATTTCTATGAAGATTTAATCACAAACAAGCACATTACAATTTATGGAATTTCTAGAATAACCACATACATCATGCATTAGTTCTCACACTCGCATTCAACATACGGTATTTATCACAAGAAGCATTCATTACACATCTCCTCTTGGTCTCAATATAATGCAACAAATCATCTAAATCTTGCCCAGAAATTTAAAAGCATTAAGCATGGAAATAAATACTCAACTTGAAAACAATGAACTCATATAACAATAACAAAAGAAATCATATTTTCTTGATTCAACTACATCATAGCCTTAGCAAAAACGAATTAGTTCATAACGGAAATAAGAACAACCATTATCTCAATTGAATACATGAATAAAATATCTGAATAAAATGCAGGAAATAAAAGATAAGGAGAAGAGATGAAAAACTCTTGAAGATGAAGACTTGGTAACAATAATAGTGATGACCCTTCAAGCTTTTCCAAACTTTCTCTCCAAAATTGTCTTTTCTCTTCCCAAAAATGACTCAGATCTGCTCTCTCTGCTGTCTCCTCTTTCTCCATCATATTGTATATATGGATCTAGGGTTTTGGGGGCAATTTTGGAACAAAACAACATAAAAAAATGTGTTTTTGGACGAAACTCATCGGCGGTGACATTATTCTCGCCGCGACGAGATTTTTGAAAAAGTTACGATTTTGGTTCCGCTGATTCTCGCCGGCGGTGAGATTAATGTGGTTGGCGGCGAGATGCACTTAGCCGGTGGCGAGATTCACTTGGCCGACGGTGAGATTGCTTTGGCTGGCGACGAGATTTCTTTGCCAAAACCTGTTCTCCTTGCATGATTTTTGCCATATTCTCTGCAAGGTTTTCACCGGCGGCGATAATATTCTCGCTGGCGGCCAAATTCCAAATTTTGAAATTTTGTTTTCTTTTTATTTGCACTCAATCCCGATCATTGAAATTTGTCCCAAACTTCTCCAAAATTATGATTTTACCCGAAATTCCACTTTAAACACAAAATACCCGTGAAATGACATGTGTGGATTAAATAATCAAATAAACGCAATTTTCACACAAATATCAACATTTAAATCATAACAAAAATGTAATAATTTGAATCTTATCAAGCCACATTCCGTTGATCTTTTTCTTGTCACTGTCAAAGCTTCAACTTGTTGTGAACTTGCCTGATTATCTTTTTTTTTTGCACTTGGTTTCTTCTTCGAAAACAATAGCTACAATTTTTTCAAAGACTAGATAGTAAGTAAGGGTATTGCTTGTCATATTGATGATGAGCTAATCATACAAGTTATGTAGACTTTGAAGTAGAAGTTCTGCACATTCAACTATCCCTATTTTGTAACCTATCGGGGTAAGTTGTAAAAAAATAGTATTCAAGGTGTTGGTATGGTCGGTCACTGTTGTGGATTCTACCATTCGAATAGTGTAAAGTCTCCTCTTTAAGAATATCTTATTGGGTGGGACTTGGCCTCATACAGTCTTGTTGGAGTGTCCTAAATCTCCTTTGTAGTTTTCTTTTCTACCACGCTAGATAACACTCCATCGGCTAGTGCAAAGTATAGATTGAAAATTGCGTTATCGTCCATCTCATTCCATTTATCATCAATTATTTCTACTAACCTTGATTTAATTGCAACCGATCAATTGTCTTTCTTTAAAATTACTTTAATCTTCATTTTTCATAACGAGAAATTAGTTCTATTGAACTTCTCAACATCGAACTTTATTGCTATCTATTCCCAACATCTACTTCTCAATTGAACGTGCTCTCATTATTCATCATGAATAGTAACTATATATGTAAATAGTAACCCGTAAGCAAAAGCTATAATAACACTGTTATGAAATTATTGGTTGAAGTTAACTCGTAACTGAAGTGAAATTAAGAAAATAAAGATAAATATTTATATAATTCACCCAAACTAATTATAGAGTACTCCACGAGCAAAGACTGGAAGGAATTTATTATGTCAAAAGAACTTCTATCTGAATGCAAAAAGAAAACAAGATATCTCAAAAACAAGATATCTCTCTCATGAGAATATAATTAATCTCTCTTTCAAGAAAGAAATCTTCTAAGGTAATATTTTAAGCTTATAGTTTTATGTTTTGAGATATTGTGATACTTGGAATGAGTTATTTTTCCTATTTATTATGGTTTGATTTATTATTGCAATGACCATCATTTATTTCTTCTTCCTTCGATTTCTTTTATTGCAACTACCACCTACTTCATTTAATATAACTACAACCCACTTCATTGGTCGGCTCTTACTATCACTTTTGTTTGACTATTGTTTTTAGTCCGGTGAAAAATTGCTTAACACTTTCATATATCTACTCTCAGGTCAAAATTTATTTTTTGAATATTTAACACATTTTTAATATTTGAAAATCTATATATGATAATTGATAATTGATAAAAAAATTAATTTATATAATTCTACGGTTTGGTTCCTTTTGAATATAACAGAGATTACAGTTGAAATTATTAAAATTGATTTTTTTGAGGAAGATAAAAATTGATTTGTTATGCTAAAATAAACATATTGTAGATATACATGAAGATAAAAAAAGAAATAGAAAATAAAAATTATGTTGAAATTGATTGGTTGTTTGATCATATGACCAAAACATAAAATTTAAATAAATTAATTTTGGCTAATTCAAACTATGAAAAAGATATGCATACTGCCGTGCTCTCTTCTCTAAGAGTAGATTTTTTTTTCATGGGTATATCCCAAGTTACTTATTTTTGATTTTCTTAGCACATTCTCTTCCCCATCTTCTTCTTTTTTCAAACATTCTCTTTTTGGCGCAGGACATCAAAAGAAGATTATCTCAAATATTTCTTGAGATACTGCAAATAGTTAAATATTGATTAGTTAGAGAATACAAGTGGCTAAAGATTACTGGATCAACTCGACACATCATTTGCCACGTAATCTACCAACTCATTAATGCTAAAAGTTTGAAGTTCAAAAGAAGGATAATTCCGATCATTATCGAAAAAAAATCAGGGGTGTATTCCATTATGGTTTTGATAGATTTAGAAATAGATAAATTTAAAAGATTTTTATAAATTTTTAAGAATTTTTGGTAAATTTTAATAAAATTTTATGTATTATAATAGATCTTGTGTTATATAATCTTGAAGGATTGTAGTGAATTTTTATTGATAATAGTTAAACTAATAATAGAGATATATGAATAGTATAGGAGAGAAAATAAAAAATAAAAATAAAAATCTTTGGAAATGATTAAGATATTTTTATTTTTATTCAATTATTAATCTAAAATAAAATATAAACTATTTCACTAAAACCATAATTTTTAATCATTTCACATCTTTAAGAATACATTAAAATGTTTCACTTTTTTACACATTTATATAATAATTTATTCATTTTATCATTTTATCTCATTTAAAATTAAAAAAAAATATTTTAATTATAATTTATTTATAATTTTATTATTTTAATTTCAATAATATTATTTACAATGAATTAATTTCATATTATCATTTTAACTTAATTATAGATTATATTCTTAATATTTATTAATTTTAAATATGTTACCTTTAATTTTTTACAATATTTCTCAAATTTATACCCCTAACGTTGAAAATAGGTTATTATGGTACCCTAATATTTGACATGTGAAATTTATATTCTTTAATGTTGAAGGTAATGTTATTACGATACTCTTAACTTAATTTTGAGATGTAACATTTATAATACTAATGTTAAAGGTAATCTTATTATGATATTCCTAATCTTTTAACATATCAAATTTATACACCTAATTGAAGGTAATGTTATTATAATATATTTTTTTAAATTTAATTTAACATCCCAAATGTAATACATTTTTTATATTATTATTGTAGTACTAATATTTCTTCTCATATAAGAAGATACAACAAAATTGTTTTTATTTATAAGTTTTCTTATGACTAATATTTTTAATAAGAGATATAAATATAAATAGTAATGAATAAGAAGTTCTCATCGTGGTCTCAATGGCAAAGATCCAAATATTGAATTACTTCGTAAACTAAAACAGATTTTAATAATGAATAAAATGAAATAAATAATAATTAATAAATGTAAAAATGTAAAGTTACGGACAAAAAGAATATTACTAATATGCATGCATATTTATCAGTAAAACATAATGTATAAACACTACATGATACATTATGTTTATAGACTAAATTATGTTTCACAGTATATCACTAATTTTCTTATTGTTGGTGACTTTATTTTTTACATTTATTTATTGTTATTTATTTTATTTTCTTCAAGTTGAAATCTATTTAGGTTTGTCAAGCAATATAACATTTGAATATTTTTCTTTTTCTTTTTATAAGTTTTTATATATTTCTATTTATATTAAGGTATCTTATTGAGAATAACAACAACAATTAACAACAAAAATTTTGATTGAATGGAAAAAAATTGATACCATAATATTGCTAAATAGTGAAAATACGAAGAAAAAAAAAACGTATTTAATTTGTGTTGTTAAATTAAACTAAATGAAAATATATCATAATAATATTACTTTCAATGTTAGGGATATAAATTTCACTTAAAAAAATTAAGGATATCATAATAATATTACCTCTAACATTAAGGGTATAAATCTAACATATGAAAGATTAAGGATATTAGAATAACATTACCTATAATGTTAAAGATATTTATTTCACATGTCAAAAGTTATGGCTATCATATGTGAAAATTCAAAATATGACCAAATAACCCTAAAAAGGATAAATAGATTATTTTAAATTTTATCAAATTATAATTTTGTAGTATAAACAAAACAGCGAGACATGCAATCGCGTGTAAATGGAAAAATACAAAAAATAAAAATAAAAAATAATATTTTTATGTGAAAATAACTTAGGTCACAATCATGATTTAAGAGAAAAATTATTATTTTATCAAATCACTTAACTTTTCACTATGAAAATCAAACATTTAAGTACAAACTTGATCTTAAGTTACTCCCCATAAGATACTCCAATGTACCTAACTTATGAGCACCTGTTATGTTTTCACAATTTTCAAGATTAATGTGAAAGATATCCAGACTAATATTCCAATTGACTTTTCACCAATTAGACACATTCAACAACCTACGAACATAACTATTAGTGTGTGTTCTAAATGAGTTTTAATAAGAAACAAATCCTAATCCTAATTCAAAACATATATCAAGCAAGAAACTAGGATTTCTAGAACAAATGATAAAACATTAATCTACATAGTAATTTGTGAACTAAATAGCAACTAAAAATATCTAGAATCAATATGACTAGAATAGTAGTAGAGTGAAAAAGCACGGAAAAACGACATTGGCTCTCAAAAATATTATATATTTTATGTAGTCTTAAAGTGAGCCAAAGCTTGTATATTTATAGCACTTAGATTGCTAAATCTAGTTTTCAATGAAAAAGATTAAAATACTCTCATTAAAATTTTAAAACACTTACTTAAAATAAGGGTATATTGTAAAATTACATAGAGGTCAATTTAAAAAAAGATTCGTAAGTCTTGATGATAGCTCGCTCGATTGAGATGCATTGATAATTTGATCCAAAAGGATCTCGACAAAAGTCAATCGAAGTATGATTGATCGAGTAAAAGCAAAAAAAAACTTGAGAGGGTCTTGATAAAAGTCGATTAAAGCTCAATCGATGTAACCACTTGATCAATTGAATCCTTTAGTCAATCGATCGAATCCTTTAGTCGATCGATCGATCAATGTAAACTATAGCTTAATAAGTAATTCTAAGTGTTATGAATATGTACCTGTAAATATATGAATGTAATATTATGTATGATCATTATGAAAAATATATCTAAATTATGGCTATCCAAAATTTGAATATTTCTTCAACTTAGTTTAATAGATTTAGTAATAAATCTAAAATCTAGTTTACAAATAAACGTTTTATCATAAAGATCGGTAAACACTCATTATTCCTTATATTAAATATACACAACTAATAAACGTTCGGGGGTATAATTTCTAATTAAGCCTATCATTTTCATTTTTATTCTTCGTCTAAAACAAAACCAATGTTGTGTCCATGGATACATAACAAGCTACCACCTGAGCTCTAGCACACCACCATTGTTGACGTATGGGATACATAATTTCCTTTCAAAATTTAGGATTTCAAATTTCTTTACCAACAAAATTAGGCGAACAATCTTCTTATTTTGTAGCAAAGATTCCCCATTTTTCTCTGCTTCTTTGGGACAAACAACCCATTTATGATTTTGAAAAAAAAAACTAGTAATTAATGTCTAAGGAACAAACTGGCTTATGCTTAGTTCAATGTTATTCATAAACATTGAACCAATCATTTCTAAATGTACCCAAAGATAATGATGTAGTAACAGATTTTTCCTCAATATCATATATATCTAGATTTCCCCTGAATATTGGTTGTTGAAGATCAACCCCAACTCAATACAATGGAAGCTTCTCAAATGTTGAAGAAAGTTTTCTTTTAAAGAGAAAATCCTAGAAGGATGTAGAAAGGAGAAATGTATAGAATGTTGTAATAATATGTCGTTAGAATTATTTCTTAGTTTTATATTTGTGTGGTTACAATTATTTAAAGTGAGGATGCTTGGAGTTCCTTCACTTGGGGTTCTCTTAGCTTAAAAGGTACATACCAATGCCTTAACATCAAATGCAAAAACCCAGGAAGAATTTCTAGAAATTATCCAACAATTATCAAAGGGATCTTCTGGCCAAACCTCTAAGGAAAAGAAGAAGGATACAGATGAGACCCAATCACAAGATGAAACGGTCTCAACAACATCAAAAGATTCATTAGATTATTTAATCAATTTAAAATCATATAGTGAAGATATATTATGGTGGACTAACAAAGAACGTCCATAAAATTGTGTCTTTTAACCCAATACTATTTATATTTAGGCCTATATGTCCAATTCATTACAACTTTAGGCCTACGAGCCTAATTTTATATTAGTTTGGGCCTACGAGTCTATTGATTTATTTAAGGGTAAAAGCTCATTTAGTTTGTAAGGGCCCAAAAATGGCCCATCATCAACAATACCCATTCAAATGTTGCCGACAATGCAATGTTCATTTCACCAAATAGTGTCGATAATGTACTATAAGTCAACAGTATTACCCTGGCTGGAATGTCGCAATAGAAACTGTTCATAACAGTAAAAGCATCTCCAATAGTATTTAGTGGCAAACCAACTATTGTTCACAGCACAGTAGTCAAACCTCCAATAGTATTAAGTCGTAGACAATGAACTATTCATTAAATAGTAACAGCATTCAGCCACAGTTTCAATTTCAGTTATAAATAAGGAGCTCTTTCTGCAGAAAAGGCATCGCTTACACATCGCTCTCATATCCTCTCATCCTCTCATACCTCTCTGATAATTTGCTTCATTTGTATACTTAAGTTTTAATATTTTATAAGTAAGTTTAATTTGTATTTTGTTTCCATCCTAACATAAACAGAATGGCAAAGCCATTACATAATTGGCTCAAGAAAAATCCTGAACCATGGACAGAATAATGAAAACATCATCAATAGTGATGAACTCACTATTAAAAATTTCAAAAAATCAATTGATCACTAGAAGATCCCAAAGATCCACATAGATGAAATTTATAAAACTAAGATGATGAATATTTTTAAAACTGATTACATCATTAAAACCGAGGAGAGGGATATTGATATTTCTTCTCCTTTTGAAACTATTCAATTATTTTCAAAAGCATCATTACAAAAACATTTTGGAAAGAATTTTAAGTATGTTCATATTGGTTTAGTCCAGGTTGGATTAAGACCATTAACTAGAGATGGTTTATCATCAAAAGTCTTAGTTGTTCTTAGGGATGTAAGACTAGAAGAATTCAAAGAATCACTATTAGGAATAGTCGAAACGAGTCTAGGATTAGGGCCTGTATCATTTGATTATTTTTCTAATCTTATAATATCATTACGTGATCCACTCATATTGGATTCACTCACATTACAAATCCAAACCCATATCTCAAAACTTATAAAAGTTGTTATTCCAGTACCATTAATTTATAGGATTCATTACAAAGTTATGATGCCTGCTTGGGATACTAAGCACATCCAACAATAAAAAAAAGGGAGAAACTACCCTATTACAAACTGACCTTTCAAAACCAAATATTACAATTCCCAAATCAATCACTTGGAACCAAGTAGTATTTCCAGATAGGTGGCTACTAGAAGGTATAAACTAACCAGAGTTTAACCTAGATTATTCCCAGGAACCAAAACCAAGTACGGAACTTAGGGAAATTACTAAATATAGAGATGGTAGTGTCAAACTTAGGTTTGATAGAAGCCAAAGTCTAAGATATACCTTAGCAGATTCAACCTTAGATTCAATCTCATCATATTCACCACTCAAAACCAAACCTAGAATGTCTACCTCAATTATCCCTAGGAAAAATCTCAAAATCGTAGACTATAGTACACCAGTACCAACACTAGTTTATATGATAAATCAAAAATTAGATAGCTCACCACAATTATCTCCACCATCATCACCAACTCCTTCCCAAGCTCCATCCATACCAGCTAGGGAAAATGAGTTAAACATATTAACTATGGAGGTCCCAGTATTAGACATAGAAATCTTACGTCTAGACCTAGAAGCTTATAGGAATAAAAAGTATAAAAAATGGTTTTTTAAAACATACAATGAAAAAGATAGGGCTAAAGCCTTTAGCAAGTATGCTAGGTATGTTGAAAAACACCAATAAAATGTATTATTTTTTGAATGGTTAAAAATCTTTTGGGAATCCAAAGGTCAACCTTTACCTTTCGAATTACAATCAAATATCACCTCAGTATTGATAGAAACATCACCAATGGTAACGGCCATTGTAAGAAAGAAAAAAGTTGCATTAGTTAACCCAGAACCTATAAAACAATCAACAAATTTAACCCCATACATGTTAGTATAGTTGAATCAACACCTGAACCTATAATTAACCCTATAGTTTATACCATTCCTTTTTCCCAAATTAGTTCTAGTGAAGTCACCATAGGAGATTTCGATAGACTATTAGAAGATGAAAAGGAAGACTCAAAACCATTTAGGTTATCACAAGAAGATGTTAATAAATTACATCTTCCTTAAAATCAAGGTAAACCATTTTCAAAAATCAATACCCAAGAAATCACAGAAGATGATTTTGAAAGGCTACTAGAGGATGATTATGTTAACCTATATCCGGTTGAATCAGTCAAAACGATTGACATGATCAACACCAAAAAGAAAACACCAGTCTGGAAAACCCTAGATGGTATCATCGAAGTTGAGTATCCACCTTTAAGGCCAATTAGCTTCCCTTATGCAGATATCACAATAAAAGCCTACCCTCTTAAGAACCCTCAAGAGAACCAGATAGCTAACCTTAAAAACATAATAACCCAAAATAATTTTACTAATATCAGCCTAGATAACCTAGGTAAGCAGCTTACTAGGATAGAGAAGAATCAAAAAACAAATCTTCCCACAACTTCATACCAAGCCATAGATAGTAAAATTCAAAACCCTATTTTAAACCTTTCCAAGTCTCTAAACCAGCCCAGGAAGAAATAACATCAAAATTTGAAAAACTTCAAAATTGGAACAATACCCTTAGGTCCCAATTAGAAGACCAAGCTTCAAACACAAAACCAAATTTAGTTATACTTGAGTCACCAATGACTTCAAAGTCAACCCTAAAACCAATACATGATCTTAGTATTCTTAGTAAATTAGGATCTAGTTCATTATTTGAGGATAGCTCCCAAGAAACCCTTTCTAAGCCAATTCCTCAAATTCAAAAATTAAAATGACAAGAACCTAGTCAAGATAGGTATCCATATACCATAGATACCCAACCTAGTCAGGTTAGCCAGCTAAAATATAATGTGTTATCTATCTATGTTTGGAATATAGATGGAATGACTGAACAACAGATATTACATGTTTTACAGCAGATGACAATGGCGTCAAATGCTTATAAAACAAAAATTAACACAATTGATAAAACAATTGTCGAATTATTAATAGTTGGATTCTCTAGCCAACTAAAAGGATGGTGGGATCACCATCTTAAAAATCAACAAAAGGTAGATATTGTAAATGCAATATTGACTAGAAAGTTTGGTGAAGCCATACTTGATCAACAAGGGGCTAAAATTCAAAATATAGTCTCTACATTACTTTTTACCATATCACACCATTTTATGGGAGATTCATCCCATTTAAAAGATAAAAATGCTGATCTTCTTTCCAACATAAAATGTAGGAAGATGAGCAATTTTCAAAATTATTATTCTATATTTCTGAGCATAATTATGTTAAGAGCTTACTCTACCCAACCATTCTGAAAAGAGAAGTTCCTAGCAGGACTTCCTCCTCTTTTAGGTGAGAAGTGAGAGGACCAGAAACAAAATTCGTGAAATATATGGAAATCATATTGTTCCTTATGATCAGTTAACTTATGGTGAATTGATCACCTTTGCTCAAAAACAGGGTCTTTAAATATATCAAGACTTGAAAATCCAAAAACAAATGAAATTGGAACTTAAAGTTTCCAAAAGAGAAATTGGATCATTCTACAAACAAGTTGATAGCAGTCTCTTTATAGAACAAAACTGTGGTGGCAACTGCAGTAAAACTATTACCAAACCTTATAAGAAAGAATATTAAACTTATAAGAGATTTTCAAAACCCAAAAAACCATTCTTTGAGAAAAGAATGATTTTTATAAAAAAACTTATAAAGGAAGTTTTAATAAGGAATCAAAAAATCAAAATAAACCCTTTAAAAAATTTAAAGAGTTTAAATGTTTTAAGTGTGGAAAGAAAGGCCATACTGCAAAATTTTGTAAGATGTCTAAAAAACTTTACTAATTAAACCTTGAAGAAGACACCTTAATAAAAATTTATGCCTTAATGGTAGAAGAAACATCATCATCTGAGTCTGAACCTTGGTCAAATGACTCAGAAGATTCAAATCCCTAGGATGATGAGTTGGTATCAACTAACTCTGAAACTGGTAATAAAAGCATTAATATATTAACTAAGTAAGAAGAGGAACAACTTCAAACCAAAATCCTTAAGTTAAATGATCCAAGTATTACCAAATTATATGTTGATCACTTAGCTAGTTCTCTAGCCAAAGCTCAACAATTACCAAAACGTTCTGAACTTCCAAGTACTAGCACAGGCTATTATGAACTCACTGCTATTTTGGATTGAAAGAACAAAAATATCAAACCAGAATATGATCTCAAGTTTAAATTACTTGACAAAACAGGAATTAAAACTCCAATAAACATGGATTCAGATGATGAGCCTGATCAATTAAAAAATATGGAACGAGTTTTAGGAGATACTCTTCAACTCCTTCAACAAATAACAACCAGAAAATATAAGATAAAAATTACTCTTGTATTTCTTGTTCAATAAAAAATTGAGATAGTAGCCTTATTTGATACAGGTGTTGACCTCAACTGTATTAACCCCTCAATCGTCCCCAGATTATTTTATCAAAAAATTGATGAAAAACTTTCCTCAGCTAATAAGTTAAGAATGGATATTATAGGAAAAACTGAAATAGCAATCCTTAATAACTCATTCCTTATTGAATCTCCATTTGTTATTATTTCTGATATTAGTTATTCAGCAATATTAGGAAGTCCATTCATGGATATTATCACTCCATATTCTGTCAAAGCTAACAAAATATCTTTCAAAATCAAAGAGAAAACCTTTAGTTTTCCCTTCATCGAAGAACCAAAAACTAGAATCTTAACCTCATTAAAGCCAATTACATCTATCAAGCAGATATTTATGTTCTTATCAAGCATAGAGAAAAGGACCTTCTCTATCTCAAATCCAGAGTTCAATTTCATACCATTGAGAAAGAACTTCAAATCCCAAAGATCCAAAACAAATCTCTAAATTACAAAACTCTTTCAAAAAAGAGATTTGTTCCAAATTACCCAGTGCCTTCTAGGATAGAAAAGAACACATTGTAGATTTACCATATGAATCATCCTTCAATGAGAAGGATATTTCTACAAAAGCAAGGCCTATTCAAATGAATAGTGACCTTGAACAATTCTATAGAAAAGAGATAAATGATCTCTTATCTAAAAATTTGATTTCAACAAATCTACCGAGATTGAGAAAGGAACTCCTCGGTTAGTCATCAACTATAAATCTTTGAACCAAGCCTAAAATGGATTAGGTACCATATCCCAAATAAAAAATACTTGCTTCAAAAACTATATTCATCATCCATCTTCTCTAAGTTTGATATGAAGTCAGGATTCTAGAAAATTCAGATTGAACCTAGACATAGGTATAAAATAGCATTTGCTGTTCCATTTGGATAGTATGAATGGAATGTCATGCCCTTTGGGCTCAAAAAAGAGCCTTCTGAATTTCAAAGGATTATGAATGATATATTCAATCCTTATTCAGAATTCTGTATTGTGTACATCGTTGATGTACTCCTATTTTCCAAAGATGTCAGACAATATATCCGACATCTCAAAACCTTCTTTATAATCATCAAAAAGAGTGGACACAATGTATCCAATGGAACAGTTATTCCAATCGAACGATCTCTTCAGTTTACTACAAAATTTCCTGATAAGATTATCGACAAAACTCAACTACAAAGATTTCTTGGTAGCTTAAATTATGTATTAAGTTTCTATCCTAACATAAAAATAATGGAAAAGCCATTACATAATAGGCTCAGGAAAAATCATGTTCCGTGGATAGAAGAACAAACAAAAATTATGCAAAAAATAAAAGCATAAGTTCAAAATATTCATTATTTACATCTTGCGGATCCAACACTTCCCAAGATAGTGGAAACTGATGCCACTGAACTTGGCTACGGTGGGATATTAAAACAAGTCCAAGATAATCAAGAACAAATTGTTTAGTTAGTCTCTGGTCATTGGAATGATTGTCAAAAGAATTATTCCACTGTCAAAAAAGAAGTATTAACAATAGTTCTTTGTATTTCAAAAATTCAATCAGATTTATTAAATCAAAGATTTTTATTAACAATTGGTTGTAAATCTACAAAAGAAATTTTATTAAAAGATGTTAAAAACATTGCATCAAAACAAATTTTTGCTAGATGGCAGGCAATATTAAGTGTTTTTGATTTTGATATTGAATTTATCAGAGGAGAGAACAATTCATTACCAGATTTTCTAACCAGAGAATTTTTACAAAATAGTTTTAAAGATGAGTAAGAAAAAGAAAGATAAGAAAAAGAGGGAATCTCCTCCAAGCCCTTTTATAACAAGCCTATCATCGGCAAAACCTATTATTACCTGGTCCCAAGTGGCCCAAACCAAACATGCAAAAGCAAAATCATCTTCCCAATAATCTATGGAAGAATCATCACCTCAACTATCACCTTTAGATGACGAATTATATCAAAGAGTCCAAGAATGGATTGTAGGACTCAATGAGTTAAACAACCCTGATTTATTACAAGCAACCTATGCCAGTATTCCAATTCTAAGAGCACCATTAAGAATAGAGGCCCTAGCCTCTAAGGGTAAAGAAAAGGAAAGAACGCCTTCCAAAATGATTTCAAAACAATCACCTGGAATAATTTCTATTCCAGAAAGAAGGGTGACAACCTCTATTTATTTTTCAAAAAAGGGAACAAAAGAAATTATTCCCAAAACAATTTCAAAACCAACTACTGAGTATTTTTAAAACAACAAACTCAAGTAGTAACAATTTTTGAAAAAGATTTTTTGACCAAAACCCTTATTTAGCAATTCAAAAATATTTTGGTAAAGGTTACTTTTATAGGTCTTCTACCCTTTCAAAAACTCCTCAATACTATCAAAGTATTTTGGAAATCATAGAAAGTGTGGAATTCAAACATTTCCTCTATCTAAAATCAATTGAGGCACAATTTTCAACTACTAAGCTTTATAAAATCATATCTCCAGCAAACTGGGGAAATGAATTATCAAAACTATTGACTTTCCTAGTCATTATTACTTCCCAAATTTCACATTGTACAAACTAAAATTATTGGGACTATTATTAGGCATGGTTTAACGAAATTTTAATCCAAAACAAAGATAACCAACATTCTTGGTTATTTTTCTTTGTAAACAAATTTATTAATTCATCTCGATTCCCATCTTGGTTTTTTGAATGGTGGAAATTATTCGGATCTATTTGTTCCATTCTTATTTCCCCTGTGAAGCAAAGTTATAAATCCTTCCAGCATCATTATAAACAAACATCAGAGGAAGCTAGATTTCCTCCTCTGTGTATTTTTTGCTCAAAATTTTATCTCCCTTGGGTATGTCAATGGGTCTTAAACCCTGTTACATTATAGGTAATTACTATTACCAGATCATTTCAGATCAAATGGTGGTCATCATTTATGATCCCAAAGACCCTATTACTTCTAACCATTGATCAATGGCTTCTCAAAAATAGTCACAGAGAACCCCAAGTGAAGGAACTCCAAGCATCCTCACTTCTCTTGGCTCAAAAGGCACATTCTAATGCCATAATATCAAATGTAAAAACCTAGGAATAACTTCTAGAAATTATCCAACAATTATCAAAGGGATCTTCTGGCTAAACCTCTTAGGAAAATAATGAGGATTCAGATGAGACCCAATCACCAGATGAAACGGTCTCAACAACATCAAAAGCTTTATTAGATGATTTAATCAACTTAGAATCAACTGGTAAAGATATATTGTGGTGGACTGGTAAAGAACATCCATCAAATTATGTCTTTCAACCCATTACTATTTATATTTGGGCCTGCATGTTCAATTCATTACAACTTTGGGCCTACGAGCCTAATTTTATATTAGTTTGGGCCTATGAGTCCATTGATTTATTTAATGTTTAAAAACCCATTTAGTTTGTAACGGCCCATCATCAATAGTACCCATTCAAACATTGCCGACAACATAATGTTCATTTCACCAAATAGTACTGATAATGTACTATAAGTCAACAGTATTACCCTGGCTGGAATGTCGCAACAACAATTGTTCATAATAGTAAAAGCATCTCTAATAGTATTTAGTGGCAGACCAACTACTGTTCATAGCACAATAGTCAAACCTCCAACAGTATCAAGTGACAGACAAGGAACTATTCATTAAATAAAAACAGCATCTAGTCACAATTTCAATTTCAGTTATAAATAAGGAGCTCTTTCTTCAGAAGAGGCATCACTTACACATCGCTCTGATCCTCTCATACCTCTCTAATAATTTTCTTCATTTGTATACTTAAGTTTTAATATTTTATAAGTAATTTTAATTTGTATTTTGTTTGTTTTATTTTATGTTTTAAGTTGCATATTTATACTTTGTAGAGCAGATTAGAAGAAAGATCATACGCAATAATCTCATTTTTATGGTAATATTTGATTAAATAGAAAATATTTTAATTTATCTTGCTATATATTACCAGGAAATTAGAGGGAGTTATTTTCTGGTGGAATATTTTGGATTTTGGTATATTTTGTGAAGCTCTCTCAATATTAGTATTTGTATCTCCATTTGATTATTAGTGAAATTTTCTCGGTGTATCGTCGTCAGTGGAGTAGACTTTTCACATTAAAAAGTTGAACCATTTAAATCATTGTGTGCCGTTTATTTTTCCAACTACTTATTATTTTACTGTTACCCATAATTATTTATTTGTGGAACCAAATTGGACCCATACTTCGCTTCCTCAAGTGCTAATTTATAACAAATTTGTATCAGAGCATTGGGTTATTCTATTATTTATTTGAACTTATCAAGTTTGCTCTTTTGGATTTATTTTGAGCTTTTGATTATCTAATTGGTTTCATATTTTCTAGGTTATGCTTCTGTTTATTTAATATTGGGTTTTCTATCATAGCGATAAAATACAAAATTGAGAAATTCAATGGTAGGAATGATTTCAGTCTATGGTGAATGAAGATACAGATTGTATTACTTAAAGAAGTACTCGTTAAGACATTTGAAGGCAAGGATAAACTATAAGAAAAATTTACTGGTGAAGAAAAAGATTCATTAATGAAAAATGCTCTCAATTCAATTCAATTATCCTTATCTGATGAGGTATTACATGTGGTTAGCGATGAGGAATCTCCTACTGGGTTATAGAATAAATTGGAGAATTATATATAACCAAGTCTTTGACAAGTTGGTTATATTTAAAGCAGCATTTGAATACATTCAGAATGTCAGAAGGTACACCTTTACACTATCGCCTTGATGAATTTACTAAAATTATTGTGATCTAAAAAATTGTGGTGTTAAGATTGATGATGAGGATCAGGCCTTAGTTCTATTATGTTCTTTACCTCATTCATTTGAACATTTTTTTGATACCATGCTATATGGGCAAGGCATTATTTCTTTGGAGGATGTCAAAGCACCTTTGAATTCTAGAGAATTGGAGATAAATGTGTCTACTAGCAACAATGATAATAGCAGTGGTTTATTTGTTAGATGTAGAAATAAAGAAAAAGGCACAAGTAATAATATAGTCAAGTCTAGATCTAAATCTAGAAAAAGAAAAGATAAATGCAACTATAGCCGTCAGAAAAGAGCACTAGAAAGTAAATTGTCCGAAACTTAAAGATAAAGGAAAATCTACCACAAAGTCTTATGTTACTAATCATGTTGTTGGTGTTGTAGATAGTTCTAGTTCCGATGGTGAAAATGTTATATTATTATCTCTTGGTTCTTCTGTAGATGTTTGGATTCTTGATTCGGGTTGCACTTACCATATGTGCCTCAGTAGGGACTAGTTTGCTTCTTATCAGTCTATTGATAGTGGTGTTGTCTTGATGGGAAACAATATGTCCTGCAAGGTTATTAGTATTGGTACTGTCCTAATTAAGATGCATAATGTTATTGTTAGGACTTTGAAATATGTTCACCATGTTCTAGATTTAAAAAAGAACTTGATATTTGGGTACTCTTGATTCACAAGGCTAAAAGTATGTAGCTAGAGGTAGAGTTTTAAAAGTTAGTAAGGGTGTTCTCGTTGTTATTAAAGGGTAATTGTCGCGTGGTCTCTATATGCTTCAGAGTAGCACTATTATTGGTAGTGTTTCAGTTTTGTCCTCATCAGATCAAGATTTAGATACTACTCGATTGTGGAATATGCAACTATGGTATATGAGTGAGGCAGGGATGTCTATTTTGAGTAAGTAGAATTTTCTTTGTAGTCAGAAAACTAGAAAGCTTGATTTTTATGAGCATTGTTTCTATGGAAAGCATCATAGGGTCAAGTTCAATACAACCATCCATAAAATGAAAGGTACTGTTAATTATATTCATTCAGATCTTTGAGGTCCTTCTCGTGTTGTGTCTAAGGGTGGTGCCCAGTATATGTTGACTTTTATTGATGACTTCTCTCGTCATGTTTGGGTGTATTTTATAAAGAACAAGAATGATGTGTTCTCTAAATTTGTAAAATTCAAGGCTTGTATAGAAAACCAAACATGCAAGAAAATCAAGCATTTGAGGACTAACAATGGCTTGGAATTTTATGAAAGTTAGTTTAATGAGTTATGTGAAAGAAATGACATAGTGAGACACCGTACTGCCCATCATAGTGCACAGCAAAATGGAGTAGCAGAACGTATGAATATGACTCTCTTAGAAAGAGCTCGTTGTATGCTCTTTCAAGCTGACTTAGATAAATATTTTTGGGCTGAAGCTTGTAACCATGCCTACTATTTGGTGAATCAGTCTCCATCAACTACAATTGAGTTGAAGACTCCATTTGAGGTATTCTTTGGTACTTTTGCTAATTATTCTGATTTAAAAGTTTTTGGTTTTCCTACTTATGCTCATGTTAATGATGGTAAACTTGAGCCTAGGGCATTGAAATGCATATTTTTAGGGTATCATTTTGGGGTGAAGAGTTATAGAATATGGTATGTTGAACCCAAGTCACCTAAGTTTTTGATTAGTAGAGATGTTAAGTTTGATGATTTTTCCATGTTAGAAGAGAAAAAAGGAGTCTATTGATGTAGGTAAAGACCACGATGTTAGTGAGCAGGTTGAGCTTGAGAGTGGAGCTCCTAATCAAGTGTAAGAGGGTACTTCAGATCAACCATCTGTAGATGAGATAGATGATTCTACTTATGATATACCAGAAGAGCAACATGAGCAACCATATATTATCGCTAAAGGTAAAGGAATAAAAGACATTTGATGCCTTCAGAGGTACACAAATGCAGACTTAATGTATTTTGCATTGTCTATGGCAGAGTTTATTGAGGTGCATAAACCTTTTAGTTATCATGAAGTTGTCACTTGTGATGACATGCTTATTGCTTCTGAGAATAAGTTTGAGATTCATAAATTAAAGTCTCAACTTAGTGGTGAGTTTGAGATGAAAGATTTAGGTGCAGTAAAGAAAATTTTGGGCATGGAAATTTACAGGGATAAACAAGTGGGTAAGCTTTATTTGACTCAAAAAAGTTATATTGAAAAAGTTCTTGAATATTTTGGTATGAAAGAGTCTAAACCTATGAGTACACCATTAGTTGCACATTTTAGACTTTCTTGGGATTTGTCACCACAGTCAGAAAAAGAAGAAGAGCAGTACATGTCTCAAGTTCCATATGCTAGTGTCGTGGGTAGTTTGATATACGCTATGGTTTGTACTCGTCCAGACATTTCACATGTAGTTAGTGTTGTCAACAGATATATGGGTAATCCTGGAAAAGGTCATTGGCAAGTAGTCAAATGGATACTTTGGTATTTGAGAGGAACATCTATTTTTCGTTTGGTATATGATGGAAGTTCTAATATCGGTTGTAGTGTTATTGGTTATGTGAACTCTAATTATGCTGGTGATTTGGATAGAAGAATATCTTTGACAAGTTATGTCTTCACTCTTTCTTATTGTGCCATTAGTTGGAAGGTTACTTTACAGTCTATTGTTGCTTTGTCTACAACAGAGGTGGAATATATGGTAGCAACAGAAGCAGTTAAAAAAGTCATTTGGCTTAGAGGTTTGGTTTGTGATTTGGGTTTACAATAGGATACTTCTATTGTATTTTATGATAGTTAGAGTGCGATACACTTGACCAAAATACTATATATCATGAAAGAACCAAACATATTGATGTCAGAAATCACTTCGTTTGTGACATTGTCTCTCAAGATGCCATTGTTGTCAATAAGATAGTCACTATTAAGAATCCAGTAGATATATTAACCAAACTAGTTCCATTTAATAAGTTCAAGCATTGTTTGGACTTTATTGGTGTTTGCAGCAGGTGATCACTCTTCGGGGCTTTGGAGGATGGTTATTTGGTAATCCGAGGAATTTCATATTTGATGAACTTGCTTCCGTTTTGAGCTAAGGTGGAGATTTGTTATTTATTATTGGCCCAAAACTTTAGGCCCATAAGCCTAATTATTTTTCCATCTTGTGCACCCTAGTTGATATATATATATATATATATATATATATATATTAGTTTCCCTTCCACAACTACCACTAGAGCTGAAACAAAAAGAAAAAATAGAAGCTACGTGAGAAGAAGAGAAAACAGAGAGGAAGCTGCCAAACTTCATTTTTAGCCAATGAATCTCCCATTTTTCTTCTCAAATTTTGCACAGCAAATTAGAAGAAAGGTCATATGTAGTAAGCTCATTTGTATGGTAATATTTGATTAAATAACAAGTTTATTAATTTATCCTACTATATATTACTAGTAAATTAGAGTGAGTTATTTTTTGGTGGAGTATTTTGGATTTTGGTATATTTTGTGAAGCTCTCTGAATATTGGTATTTGTATCTCCATTTTATTATTAGTGAATTTTTCTCAGTGTGCCGTCGTCAGTGGAGTAGACTTTCACATTAAAAAGTTGAACCACTTAAATTATTATGTGACATTTATTTTTCTAACTACTTATTATTTTGCTGTTACCCATAATTATTTATTTGTGCAACCAAATTGGACCCAAACTTTGCTTCCGTAAGTACTAATTTATAAAATTAATGAATGGAATTTGATTTGTATGTCAGCGCATAAGTCATTTACTTCTATTTTTTCACTTTTTTTGGCTTGTCAATGAAACATTAAAATTTGGGGGGATACATTGGTTCCCCAACAATTATGCACAAGAAAAGAATTTTCACATTATGATGCATCTTTCATAAATTTTGTTTATATATAATTAACATGTTATGCTATAAATATAATTGTCTCTTCTTAGTAGAGGAAGAGATTGATACGAGCCGTAACATCTCGTGCTTCTTGTGGACACAACGTCGAGTGCTTGTGGCGCACGAGAGCACAAAGGTAGGGGCAACGATGCAGGTTGGATGTGTATGTAGGGGACCATTGAATTTAGTTAGAAATGTCATAGTTAGTTAGCATAATTTCCTTGTAATCCATGTGCGTGTAAGGCTATATATAGCCTCAGTTAATTCAAAAAAAAAAAGATCATAGAATTATACGACAAATCAGCCTCTCTTTCCCTCTATTTCCTTCTCTTCTTCTTCCTTTTTGCAATTATTCGTAATAGTGGTATCAAAGCCGATTCTAACTATGGATACTCGAGGTAAATCTAATTCTGAGTTTCGTAATGATGTCACGGAAACTCTAGCACAACACGAGACAGGTTTCAACTGATTAGGTGCCACAAAGCAAGTTGTACTTACTGAATTGCAAGCATTGCACACAACTCGCAACTTTCCTGAGGTCAATCCTTTTTCCATAGACGAAATTGTGCACCCACACCCTCACACTTCCCGATCAAACCCCTAGAACCCTTACCCTCATATAAAGCTATCATTCCCTAAGTTTTCTAGTGAGGATCCCACCAGTTTGATTTACAAAGTCGATCAATACTTTGAATTCACTAATATTGTTCTTGGCCAATAAGTGTAACTAGCTTCCTTCCATCTGGAAGGCATTGCATTACAATGGCACCGATATCTAATAAAATTTCATGGGTCACTCACTTGGGAGGAGTTCACCGAGGTTACACAACTAAGGTTTAGACCCACTGACTATGAGAATCCTTTAGAGGCATTGTCTCGCCTGAAGCACACTATAGTGTCGCAGCATATCAGGAATCTTTTGAGAAACTTTCTCATCAAATTGATGGTCTATCTAAGGAATTCCTGATTGGTTGCTTCATTGCTGGATTGAGAAATGATATTAATATTGATGTTAAAATCAAGCAACCTAGAACATTGGTTGATGCCATTAGTGTGGCTAGGATGATTGAGGAAAGAAGTATCTTACAGAAAAACCAATACCAAACCCTCGTTATCAGCTTCCTACAATACAAACCAAACAACCAACTAACACCACAGCTAGTATGTTAGGACCGCCACCTGCACAGTGCTCCATTTCAGCTCAACCAATAGCTTTTCGATGACTTACTAACCAAGAAGCACGATAACAATGAGAGAAAGGATTGTGCTACTACGCTGATGAGAAATTTGTTGTTAGACATCGTTGTGCACGACCACAGCTATTTATGATGGAAGACTCGACCCAAAATTACATAGACGATAGTGAAGAAACCTTACTATAACAAGAACATCATGAAGTGATACCTAAAATCTCTTTCCATGCCATAGCAAGAACTAAACACCCACAGACCATACGTATTATGGGAAAACTAGGGAGCAAGAAGGTACTAGTACTAATAAAAGGAGGTAGTACACATAACTTCATTGATCAGGCCCTAACCTCTCAGTTTAGATTGCCAATAATCAAGGGTAAGAAACTAGAGGTAATGGTGGCTAATCGTGAGAAAATAAAGTGTGCTAGACAATGTTGTAACCTTACTTTCACCATTCAAGGTTATCCAGTGATTGTTGATTATTATGTTCTTCCAATGGTAGCATGCCAATTGGTCTTAGGGGTTCAATGGCTTGAAACTTTTGGGCCCATCCTGATGGATTACAAGAAACTTACCCTAAGCTTTACTATAGAAGGAAACTCTCATACGTTCTAAGGGTTGGGAAGATCCAACATTGCAGCTCTAACTAACAAAGAATGCAATGGCTTACAAGGCACTGGGATGTTCCTCCATATTATGCCAATTAACAATGACAAAGATCAATCCAATATATACCCTCCTGATATAGGTAAATTGTTGGCTAAGTTTCCTCAGGTATTTGAATCTTCCACCTGCTTACCCCTATATGAGTACATGATCATAGAATTCCTTTGCAACCTAGCTCTGGACCAGTGAATGTTTGACCTCATCACTACCCTTATTATCAAAAAACTGAGATAGAAAAAATGATATAGGAACTCTTACAATCCCAATTGATAAGGCCAAGTAATAGCCCCTTCTCATCACTAGTTAAAAAAGCATATGGAGCTTGGAGGTTTTGTGTGGACTATTGAGCTATGAATGCAATCACTGTCAAAGACAAGTACCCTATACCTGTCATTGATGAATTGCTAAATGAACTTCATAGAGCCAGTTTATTCCAAACTGGATCTCCGTTCAGGGTACCACCAACTAAAAGTTCATGAAGATGACACCTATAAGACAGCATTCAGAACACATTAAGGCCACTATGAGTTCCTAGTGATGCCATTTGGTCTCACCAATACCCCAACCACCTTCCAAAGCCTCATGAATGATATCTTTTGTCCTTTCCTCAGAAAGTTCATCTTAGTTTTCTTTGATGATATCCTAGTATGCTCCAACTCGTGGGAGGACCATATCATGCATTTACAAATTGTCCTACAATTACTAACAATTATCAGTTTGTTTGCTAAACAATCCAAGTGTAAATTTGGTGTATTACATGTAGAATACTTGGGCCACCTTATTTCAGAACAGTAAGTCTCAACTGATCCAGCAAAAATTTGTGTTGTCATTGAATGGCTAACACCAACCATAGCTAAGGGATTTAGAAGGTTCCTTGGATTGGCAGGCTATTATAGAAAATTCATTCATCATTTTCGGGGAATAGCAGCACCCTAAACCTTCCTATTGAGTAAGGAAGGGCTCCAATGGAATGAGGCTACAACAATGGCCTTCCAACAGTTGAAAAAAGCTTTAACCTCCCCTCCCATCCTATGTTTACCAGATTTCACACAACGTTTCGTGATTTAATGTGATGCTAGTGGCATTGGCCTTGGGGTAGTTCTCACCCAAGAAAATAGGCCAGTGGCTTATTTTAGTGTTGCACTCAAGAGATTAGCCTTAGCACTTTCCACCTATGAGAAGAAAATGTTGGTTTTTGTTAAAGCCATCAAGATATGGTGGCCATACTTACTGGGATGACTATTCACAGTGCGCATAGATCAAAAAAGTCTCAAGTATCTACTAGAGCAATGGATAATGACACAGGCACGTTGATTGCCTAAACTCCATGGCTATGACTACGAAATTAAATGCAAGAAGGGTTCTGAGAATCAAAGTGCAGAATCCTTGTCAAGAGTGGTAGAGTTTCAATTCCTATCAATCTCTCAACCCTAAGCATATTGGTGGCCAATCCTCAAGAAGGAAGTCCAGCAAGACCCTTTTTATAAGAAAATGATAGCCAAGAATTCCTCTCTGGATGTTCTCAAACTATGCCAACGAGATGGGGTATGGTTCAAAAAGAACAAAGCTTATCTGAGCTTACAGTTTTATTTAATTCCAAAAATTTTAACTGACTACCATTCCTCACCAATTGGAAGGAACTTTGGGTTCCACAAAACACTCTCTCGAATCAAATAGAATTTTTGTTGGTCCAATATACGCCAAAAGTTAAAGGATTTCTTGCGTATGTGTGAAGTATGCCAGAGGTTCAAGACTGATTGCATGAAACCAGCAGGGTTGTTACAACCCTTACCAATCCCTACCAAGATATGGGCTGAGGTCTCTCTGGATTTCATTGAAGGACTACCACTCTCAAAAGGAAACACAATGATTATGGTAGTGGTGGATCGGTTGACAAATCACGCCCATTTCATTGCCATGAAAAACCCTTTTACTGCCCTAATTGTAGCCAAGGAATTTATAGCCAATGTGGTGCGCCAACACGGAATTCCAACCTCCATAGTGAGTGATCGAGATAAGGTATTCATCAACTCCTTCTAGCAAGCCTTGTTCTAATTACAAGGAACCCAATTATGCATGAGCTTCAGCTACCATCCATAAACTGATGGTCAGACTGAAGTGGTCAATCGTACTCTAGAACAATACTTATGTTGCTTTGCTGGTGATCAGCCAAGACAATGGGTTGAGTGGATACCATGGACTGAGTTTAACTATAACACCTCAACACATTTATCCACCAAAACCACTCCATTTGAAGCTATTTATGGCATTCCACCCCCACATCTGTTAACTTATGTTCCAAGCACCTCTGACATCCAAACTGTGGATAAATACTTGTGTGATCGAGATACCATCATACGTGATTTATGTCATAACCTTCTACTGGCTCATAATCGAATGAAATTTCAAGTCAATCAACATAGACAGGAGCTATCTTTTCTCAAAGGGGATTATGTTTATCGAAAATTACAACCCTACCAAAAAACCATTGTAGCCTTTCGATCATCTATGAAGCGTGCCCCACACTTCTTTAGACCTTACAGAATCATTGAAAGGGTTGGTCCGATGGCTTACAGATTGGCTCTCCCCCCTGACTCCCAAATACATGATGTGTTTCATGTCAGCATGTTAAAGAAATACTTGGGGGTAGTTACACCAAGCTCCATTCAACTACCTCCTATCTCTGATCACGCCACGATCATGCCTCAACTTAAATCCATCTTAGATCTCCATGTAATTCAGAAAAACAAATATTGACGAAAATCTGAGATTTTGGTCAAAAGATTGGAGTTCCAAAGGAAGAAACCACTTGGGAAAATGAATGGCATTTTTTGAAATCATACCCTGCATTCATCCTTGCGGACAAGGATTCAAAAAAATGAGAGAAATGATACGAGCTATAATAGCTCAGGCTACTCATGGGCGCAATGCCAAGCGCATATGGCACACGAGAGCGCAGAGGTGGGGGCAACAATGCAGGCTAGACATGTGAGTAGGGGACCATTGAATTCAGTTAAAATTTTCATAGTTAATTAGCATAATTTCCTTGTAATCCATATGCGTATAAGGCTATATATAGCCTTAGTTGATTCAATAAAAGGGATCAGAGAATTATACAAAAAATCAGCCTCTTTTTCCCTCTTTTCCTCTCTTATTCTTCCTCTTTGCAATTATTCATAATAGAGATGGTTATTCTCATTATACTTCTATTTTGTGCATGTGTTTGCAAAAATATGTGGAAACTGATCCCTTGGTATCTCTAATAATGTGTTTTATTTGATCATTCTAACTTTCATAAATACAGAGGACATTTTTTTCCTGATGAAGATGACAAGTTTCTTGAGAGTTCAGGCTGCGGTTGAGGAAGAGGAGCATCAAGATATTGCATCATCTGGCACATATGCTACAATGGAGGCCATCGCAACTGCCGAAGATTCTAAGAAAACAAACTATAGTGTTGGGCCCGATGCAAATGATATCAGCAGTGACAAGGAATCTGAGAAACAAGTGTCAAATTCATAAGGATCTTTGTTGGTGCTTATGACTCTATGGTAAACCTACCAGTTGAATTTTATCACCACTATCATGGTAGCAAGACTGATATGGGCACCCTTATTGAGGTGATTTGACCAACCAAATACATGAACCTTTGTAGTTTACTAATCTTTGTGAATTTTGAAGTTTGACTCACTCATTCTGTCTGTAAATAGATTGCATTAATATAGGTTTGTTACTGATAACAATGATCACCATATTTCTTGCAGGTGAGAAGAGCCTACGACGCCTACATTCGAAGGAAGTTAAGAGACTGTTAATTCTTCCTACTGTCTATTGTTGACCGTATGACGAGGGCAAAGCTAGAGAAACTAACGTTCAGCTACAAGTTTTTTTGGTCAACTATTTGTTATTTTCCAGAGCTAGCTGATTGTGTCAAATTATATGGTGCAGCTGAATACGTGGTCATTGGATTGAACCACCATCTCCTGTTGATGACGTGTGGGCTTCTTATCTAGTGAGACCTAAGTAATGCCTTTGGAAGACCTGTATATATACATACATTGCACACCATGAGGTAGCATAATATTTTCTTCAGATGATAATGCATGGTCTTCTTAAATTGGACCCGTGGGTTGAACTCTATGTTTTGGCTCTGACAATTGACATAGCTAATATTACTTGATATGGGATGTGTAGGTGTCAGGTCTAAATCTAATTATGTCATCTGATACAACATAGCAACTGAATTTCGACTTTGTTTAGTAACCTAAACAAAACACAGACAGTCATATCTATATATTGATTACATTTTTACATTTACTGTAGCAAATATATATATATATTAATTCTTTTGATAAAGTCTGATATATGTGAATATATATATATATTGATTACCTTTGCTACTTGATTATTCCTTTTGATAGAGCCTGGTCTGCGTGTTTTGACTCTTCAGCAGGTTTTGACTCTTTCTTTGGATTCAATCGACTTCAGAATTTTTTTTTCTTAGCCACCCCTTTAACCCTAATATATATATTAATTACGTTTGCTGCTTTATTTGATTATTTCTTTTGATAAAGTCTGATATATGTGAATATATATATATATTAATTACCTTTGCTGCCTGACTTGATTATTCCTTTTGATAAAGCCTGGTCTGCGTGTTTTGACTCTTCAGCAGGTTTTGACTCTTCCTTTGGATTCAATCGACTCCAGCAATTTTTTTTCTTAGCCACCCCTTTAACCCTAATATATATATATATAAATAGCTAGTAGTATGGTACGATGTATTTTGAGCTTATTTGTTTTTCAAAGCACATTAAAAAAAACTTAATATAAAGACATTTAAAAATATTTAATTAATAATTTCATAAATTGATTTAAGTTTAAATAAATATTTTAATATCAAAAATAATTTTAGATTTATGAACATATGTTATTAAATGTATGAATGTAATCCTATGTGTTTTAGTTATAGACTAAAAATATATCTTAAGTATGACTATCTTGAAGTCGAGTATTTGTTTGGTTTTTTTTGATAGACTTGATAGCTGAACTAAGAATAAGTTTTAAAGGTAAATATTTTGTCCTTGAAAATAGTCAACACTCATAGTCCTAACAAACTCCCCATTTGGTCTTTTCGTGTGACAAAACCTCTCACTCACTACATGACACTTGTAAAAATATAATGGTGTCCCAAACTCCGTAGTGGAACTATCTAATGGTCCGGTGAATCCAACTTTGCTACAACTTGACAAACTTGTGAGTAATTGAAATGACATAAACAAAACATATGACAATTTGGTTTGAAAGCCTCATTGTACAATAGTTCAGTTTACATAAAAATAAGTGAAGTGTAAAGAATAGTCATGTAGTATGCATTCACACCAATCAAGGTTAATTAAATATATTCTACCCCTATATGCATAACGAAATAAAAACATGGAAGTAAAACACATTATTCTCTCCCCCTTTTTTTTACATACAAGAAGAATAAAACATTAGATAAAGAAATGAAGCTAACACTACTACAAAAATGAGTATTTAAGTCGATATGTAAAGTTGATTTTTGGAAAAAAACCAACTTATAATGAATTTAAAGTCGGTTCGGTTTCAAACCAACGCTATCCACATAGGATGTAGCATCGGTTGACGTTTCGAACCGACGCTACACGTGGATGTAGCGTCGGTTGACACCTGGAACCGAAGCTACGTCCATGCATAGCGTCGATTGATACCTAGAACCGATGCTATCCATGTAGCATAGTGTCGGTTGACACTTGGAACCGACGCTATGCTACATGGATAGCGTCGGTTGACACGTAGAACCGATGCTACACACGTGGATAAATTCTTTTCTCTTCTTTCTTTCCTAGACAGAAACTATTCCAAGCGTTGCATAACTCTCAAAAACTCAAAACCTCCTCCACTTCTCCTCCACTCTTTCTCATTTTCCGGCCACCTACGACTACCAATTCCAGCGCCGGTTAGTGGGTTTTCTTCCTCTCTGACTAATCTTTTAGATCCCCTATTTTTTGAGCAAAATACTCAAATTTTTTATACCCATTTCTCACTTACAAAACACCATTTTTTTCTTCCTTTCTTTCATTTTGTCACTTCATTTACTTTTGTAAGTATTTCTATTAATTTTAAGCACTTATTATTCATATTTTTTCTGTTATTATGTGTTATTATTTATGTGTATAAATTTTTGTATTATATATGTAGGTTTGTATTATAACATCACGAGAAGAATATGATGATTTTGAATAAAATAGAACAAAACCATGGTAATTTTTCTGCTATTAATTAATATTTTATTTTTTAAATATTTGTATTATTTGAACTATTTGCTAAACGTATTTTAGTTTTTTTTTTTTGCTCGAATGTAGGTTTTTATTTGAGTATAATAAAAAATAAGTAAATTTAAAAAAAAAATTAAAGTCGGTTCACGCGTTGAACCGACTTTACATTTTAAGTCATTTCATTTAAAGTCAGTTTAATGAAATTACCAAAATGATGATAGATGGGAACAAACTGAATTTGCATAGAGTGATAAGGTGTAGAAATTACCTTCCCTATCTAAGCAACAGTGAGTTTTACAAATTGAGTTTTGGATGATGAAGGTGTTGAATATTCATCTATGTATCCAAGGTCTCTCTTATCTCTATGTGGCTTTCCATAGTCTAGGACTTTGGTCAACTTTTAAGCACCTATGGTTAACTTCCTCATCGTTTCTTTAACAATACTAAGTTCTTGCCTAAGTTTTTTGTTTCCCTCAACAGTTTTTGCAAGACTCAGATTCAAGGCATTAATATATTCAAAAAATTCCTTTTTATCTTTCTCTAGGCTAGAGGAATTTTTTTGTGAACATTGATGATATCACTAAGTTTAGTTACTTCAACAAGTAGTTTATCTCTTTCTTTCTTGGCACCTAGACAATCAATGAATAATTCATCATAATTTGATACATTAAACTTAGACAGTAAGAGAGAAGAGTCTATTTTCTCATTTTATTCATCCAATTTAGAGTTGGAGTCATTATGGTGTGCTTTGGTAGTTGCAGTGAAGGCACAATAGTTAGTGTCATCATCCTCTGAGTTATTAGCATTGTCCTGTTCACTTTCTGTGTCACTGAGTGTACCATTAAAAATTTTCCAACTTTCTTTATATTGTTAGCCCATTCTGTATAAATATGACCAAATCCCCTATAATAAAGCATTAAGGACTAGTGGGCTTAATTTTTTTACCATCAAGGCTAAGAGGCTTGATTTCCCTTAACTTTCTGTCATTCGAACGACTAGATTGTCTCTTGTTGGATTGATTATTTTGTTGACCCCTCTTCTTCATGAACTTCTTAAATTTTTGTGCTAACAAGACTAGTGACTTATCATTCATATCCTCATCACTATCAAAGATGTTCTTTTTGGAGCTTTTGAATGCCACATCCTTGTTTTTCTTGGGTGGATCGAGAGTAAGCTCATAGGTTTGGATTGACCCGACAAGTTCATCAATGTTTAGTGTGTCCACATTATTTCTTTCCTCTACTATTGTAACTTTCATCTTGTAGTCTGTTGTTAAGGAGCTTAGGAGTTTGCGTACTTGTATAGGTTGTGAAATTTTCTCACCAAGATTAGAACAAACATTAGTGATATCACAAAAGTGAGCATAAAATTGACAAAAAATTTCAGTGTTGCTCATTTTAATGGAATCAAACTGAGATGTTAGAAATCTAAATTTTGTTTGTTTCACTTGGTAAGTTTCCTCATGAACAAGAGCAAGTGCATTCCATGCATCTTTATTGATCTCACAGTCGGAGATGCGACAGAACTCATCCATTGACACAACAACAAAGATTGAGCTTAGACCTTTTTGGTTTGCTCCACTAAGAGTGCGTTCTTCAGTGGTCCATTCTCTTCTTTGACTTTATAATTGTTACATCATCTTTCATTACTGAAGGTGGTTCCTAACCATCAAGAATATCATCCCAGACTTTTTCATCTTGTTTGAGAAAGGCTTGCATTCGAGCCTTCTAATAAGGGTAATTATACCCATCAAAGAGTAGGGGTCTAACAGATGACCCACCTTCTTTCATTTGGTCCCTAAGGATCAATCTCACTAAGTGTGTCTAGTGTCGGCTCTAATACCAATTGAAAGTTTATAAGATATGGATCTAATTAACTTAGAAGAGGTGAATAAGTTATTTTTACTTTTTACCAATTTATAATTTAATAACCTAAACAAAGTGATCAGGCATGCAATCATGTGTAAAAATAAAGTGTGAAAATAAGAGAATAACACATGATATTTTTAGGTGGAAACAACCTAGGCTATAACCATGACCTAAGAGGGAAACCACCGGTCCTCCAGACCACCTAACTTTCCACTATGAAAATCAAATGTTCAAGTACAAACTTGATCTTATGTTACCCTCCTTAGGATACTGCCCCAATATACTTTACTTACGATCCCTTGCTTTATTTTCACGGTTTTTGAAATTAGCATGAATGGTTTCCAGACCAACATTCCAATAAGCTTCCCGCCAATCAAATATGTTACCGAATTAATTGTAAAATGGTTAACACAAAAAACACAAGTTCCTATGTGTGTTATAGGATGAATTTAATAATGAATAATCCTAACTAGATGATTCAAAACATATGTCACTTAACTTAAATCAACTAGTAAATCTTAGAGCAAAAAGATTAAGCACAAATTCAATAAAAATAACTTATTTGAAATTTTATAATCAAATCAAATAATTATGATCACACATAAAATTATTTAAAGTGAATATGTAAAAATCTAATAAAAAAAGTTATATAAAAATAAAACATATCAAATAAATTTATTAATAAATAACTCTAATATAATATCAATTTGATATTAATCAATCTATTTAATTATTTTTTACTCTAATTATTTTCTCTCCTATCATCACACACAAATATATATCTATATTACAATTTTGTCTCATTATCGCAAATTTCATATATATATATATATATTAATTACCTATTGTTGCCGTCGTTCTCCTTTTTGTGTTTTGTTTTTCAACAGGTTTTGACTCTTTCTTTGGATTCAATGGGCTTCAGCGGTTTTATTTTTCTTATTCAACCTCCTCTTTAACCAAATATACATATATTAATAATACCTATTAGTATCGATGTATTTTATACTTATTTTTTTAACGCGGATTAAAAAAACTTAATATAAAAATATATTTAAAAATAAATATTTTAATACTAAAAATAATTTTAAATTTATAAACATATGTTATTAAATACATGAATATAATTCTATGTATTATAGTTATAAATTAAAAATATATTTAAAGTATAATTATTTGAAACTCGAGTATTTTATCTACGAACAACACGGTATCAATTAACCACATATTTGGGATGAAAAGAGGTGTAAAATATCTCAATTTGAAATAGATGTCTCAACATGAGTCCTGAATTCTTTTACAAGCGGAAACTAATGATTGATCATTCTTAAGCAACAGTTTCTTGTTATTATGAGAGACTATATCGGAGTATATATGAAACAGACATGGCACATTTTATTATTAATTTTTTTTAATACAATTATGGTACAGTTTTTATAGGATATGGTAACTTATTAGTCTTTTGGTACCCATTGTTATAAGTTTTTGAATGATACTTTAATAATATTCAAATTATTTAAAAAATATTCATTTGATTAAAAAAATGAACACGAAATTTTAAAAAAGTTAATGATATTTTAATCATTTTAAATATTATTATTTTTACTTTTTTATCTCTCTCATTCTTTCTTCTTTATCTTAATATTTAAGCTTATAATTTAGGATTTATAATTTAGAATTTAAAATTTAAGTTTAAGATTTAGGGTTTAATGAAAAAGAATGAGATAATTTTATACAAATAGATACAAAAGTGAAAAATAAAGGAGAGAAAAGGAAAAATGAGAAATAAGAGGAGAAAATGAAAAAAAAAATATGAAAGAAAATAATTTTAAAAAATTAAAGACTAAATTACCCTTTAACATTTTATGCATAGAAATCATTTTTAACCAAACGGGTACCGTTTTGAGAATATGGTTATTTTCAAAGTATTACTAAAAAACTTGAGAAATAATATAGATACAACAAAAATACCAACTTCCTTTTTATAGGTTGTTTTTTCATTTGATCAAAATAACTATATATGTTAATGAGGGTATTGTTTGAAAGTTGTCTCATCTTCAACTTATTTTCTCCTTTGCTTGAGCTTTTTTAGACTATAAAGTTGTCTCATTCGCGAACCAAATAGGATGAATATTCTTCTTACAAGATTTGCTTGGATAAAAATAATTTGAATTAGGAAAGCCATGGCAAAACCATTAAGTACCATTTATGTGCCATATACGTAACTGTCATGTATATTTTAGTAAAATCTAATTCATAATCAGATGTGCATCTATGTTACTGGCCTGCTAGGGCTATATAGAATTACTCTTTGATTTAGTATAAGAAATAATTAATAATAAATAAGATAACTATGGAAGCAATATAGGCCAAAACCACCGTAATTACCAAGACTATCTACATCATTTTCTTAAAGTCAGATGAAGCTATAAATGAATAAAGAGTATTTTACATTAATTAAAAAATATACTTATGTAATGTTTGTAAGTAATATAAAAGTTATTTTTCTTTGAGGTTAACTTCTTAGGATTGTATATTTCATGTTGGTTATGCAATATATAGAATTTACAAAATATCAAAGCTATGAAATTGTGCTAGCTTTTAGTTGTTGAACGAATGCGATGATTGAACTATTTGAGGTAGTTGAAAAGCAAGCTCTTAATTCTGTAACAATGGTCGAGAAACAACAAGATCATAAGATTTGTTCTTTTCATAGTGTTTTAGTTACAACAAACTAGATAATAGTAATTTTACTATATGGAGGCATCAAATTTCGAAAGTTCTAAGGAGCTTAGAGTTAGATAGTTACATTCTTAAAGATTCACAACAAAAATTTCTTGAAAATGAAAGTATAAAACCTCAATTCAAGCACTAGAAGCTGACTAATGAATTGTATAATTGATGAATTGATGAAGTAGTTGTAACATTTTATGGTACAATGATGGATGGTGGTGGCGGTTTGGTTTCGAAACCGACGAGGTTTTTGATGGGAGAACTTTTATAAAGGCATTGGGTTCTCTCACTACTCACTGAATTATTCATATACATCATCAAAATGCAGAGAGTAAATGTGAGAAATCAGTAAGAGTATCAAATCAAAAATCTATTGGAATTTCCATGTAAGTATTTAAATTTGATCAATGATAGGGGGTATATTTCAATCCATTTTTTTTCTGTTGTATTTCAATTTTGCATTCATATGGTTTTGTGAATGTTTTTGGATCGAATTAAGATCCTACATTTGGTATCAGGGTCATTTTGATTTTATTAAAAAAAATTCCGAATAATTTTAATGTGGTTAATTATTTAACTTAGGTTTGTCATATGTAGAATATTTATTATACATGTGATATTTATTTAAATAATTTTTAGTACATTAAAATTTATTTAAATACTTTATGCTTAAATTATTTGTTTTGGTATTTGTATGTGTAAATTTTGTAATTAATTATACATATGAAAATTTGGTTAAATAATTTACGCATAATGAAATTAATTGTTAATAGATATTTATAGATTTAATTAGTTCTTATATTATTTATTTTTACTTATATAATTTATTATCATACATGCAATCTTAAGTTAGATAATATTTGCACATTTAAAATTAAATTAATATTGCTTATAATTTTATGAAATAATTAAGCTAAAATATTTAGCTAATATTTAAGTGATTCATATAGTTTAATTAATTAGGGAGTAACCACAACATCTTTAATTAATTAAAATTATAATAAGGTTTATTTAATATCACATTTATAAAATAAATATTAATTATAATTAATCATATGAGATATAATAAATCTTATCCTACAAGAATTTTTATTATATTTTTGTGTAATTAATTATGATAAAATATTAAATTATATTTTTTAATTTATCCATAGGGATTATGAAAATAAACATAATTTGATAGTTTTATCGTAAAGTTAAAATGAATCTAATTGAATTAGAATTTTAGTCTATACACAAGTTTTATACCACTAGATTCATATTTTTCATGATTTACATCGGTAAAGAATGACTATAATTTAGGCCTCAAATTTTAATAAGCATATAATCTTTAATTGTAGCTTCTCAACCTGTAAATTTTTCTGATATCTGTTGTGTCATTCCCGATATGAAAAGGGATAATTATAAAATATGGAAGGAAATAATTCTCATTCATCTAGGGTGGATGGATATTGACTATGCTACTAGGAAAAACAAACCACCTAAAATTACTCAAACTAGCACTCCAGAGAATATCATGCTTTATAAACAATGGGAGTGATCTAATCGCCTTAGCATGATGTTCAGTAAGACTAAATCTCTGGTGGTATTCATGGTTCTATTGATCATCATAATAATGTTCAAGACTTGCTAAAGGCCATTGATGATTAGTTCGTCACTTCAGATAAGGCTTTAATAAGGACCCTTATTATGAAGTTCTCTTCCTTAAGACTCACTAGTGTGAAAGATGTGTGCAAACACATTATTCAAATGAGGGACATTGTGGCTCAACTGAAGCATCTAGAGGTTGAGATGCCAAAATCCTTCTTGGTGCATTATATTCTTAACACTCTCCCACATCAATAAAGGCCATTCAAAATCTGGTACAATACATAAGGATAAATGGTCAATCAATGAACTAATGACCATGTGTGTTCAAGAGGAAAGGTGGCTTGTTATGGAATTTGGTGAAAGTGCAATATTGGCTACAACATACGGGAAAGGCAAATCTCAATACAAGCATAAAGGAAAAGTGATAATTCCACCTCAAGCTAATATAAAGAAAGAAGCCAAGTGTTTTTTCTGTAAAAAGAAGGGACACATGAAGAAGGAATGTATCAAATTTTAGAAATGACTTGAGAATAAAGGTAATCCATTCTCATTTTTTTGTTATCAATCTAATATAGTTAATGTTAATATTAACACCTGATGGATTGATTCTTGATCTACAATCCATGTTGCAAACTCCTTACAGGGTATGTGAAATCTAAGAAAGCTAGTGGTAAATGAGCAATACGTCTTATTCGGTAACAAGATGGGCTCACATGTGAAAGCTATAATGACATGCAATTTGATTTTAAGTAGTGGTTTTATTTTAGAATTAGAAAAGACTTTTTATGTTCCAAGTTTCTCTAGAAACTTGATTTCAATTTCAAGACTTGTACCTTTTGATTATTCCTTTCACTTTTTAGAAACATCTTTCAGTTTATTTAATAAATCTGATTATGTTTGGAATGACATTTTGTCTGATGGTCTTTACTGCATTAATTTATGAAATAATGCCACTTATAACGCTATGCATGTTCAAATTGGCACTAAAAGATGTATTATTGACGAGGAATCTTTTACATTATGGAATAGGAGATTGGGACATATCTCTATAGAACGAATTAAAAGATTAGTGAAAGATGGGGTACTTAGTACTCTGGATTTTACTAATTTTTAGACATGTGTGGACTGCATTAAGTGAAAGTAGACTAACAAGTCAAAGAAAGGTGTCAATAAGAGTTCAAGCATATTAGAAATCATACGTACAGATATATGTTGTCCAGACATGGACATTCAAGGTCAAAAATATTTTATCACCTTTATTGATGTTTTTTCTTGATATATGTATCTCTACATGCTTCATAATAAAAGCAAAGCATTAGATGCCTTCAAGATCTTTAAGGTTGAAGTATAGAAACAATGTGGAAAGCAAATAAAGGTCGTGAGATCAAATAGAGGTGGTGAATATTATGGTAGATATAGAATGGATAAACGCCTGGTCTGTTTATTAAGTTTCTTCAAGAACATGAGATAGTTGCCCAATACACTATGCCTGGTTCACCAAACCATAATGGTGTAGCAGAAAGGAGAAACCGAACATTATTGGACATTGTGTGGAGTATGCTTAACAACTCTAATCTTCCTAAATCCTTATGGATTAAAGCTTTAAAGACGACTGTCTCAAAGATGCCATTTGAATTTTGGAAACTGATTTTGCGACATATGCACGTTTGGGATTGTTCATCTGAAGTAAGAGTCTATAATCCACATGAAAAGAAGTTTAACCCAAGGACCATAAGTAGGTATTTCATTGGATATGCCGAAAGATTCTTAAGAATGACTTGATTAGTGGGAGCGATCGATCCCTGGGCATTGGTTCTAATAAAGATCATTTAGATGCTCAATGTGCCACTTTAAGTAATGGATTGTTCATTGTTGTTAACAACGTGCCTCAAGTACAAATGTGTGTTAAAGAACCAATCTTAGAAGTACCACAAGTTGTTGATCCTAATCCAGTGGATGTTGAAGTTCAACAGATGCCCGAAGCTATTGAACAACCAGCTGAACAACATGATCTTATTCCTTAGGAGAATGTTAATGCAACATTAAGAAGATCTACTAGAGTAAGGAAATCAATGATTCCTAGTGATTATGTTATGTATCTACAAGAGTGTTACTATAATTCTAGAACCGAAAATGATCCTGAGGCGTTTTCACAAGCCATAAGTTCTGAGATTTCAAACTTATGGTGCAATGCCATGAAAGCAGATATGGATTCTATGATGTCTAACCGAGTCTGAGATCTCATCAAGTTTCCTGATGGTGTGAAATCCATTGGATGTAAATGGGTCTTCAAGATAAAGAAAGACTTACAAGGCAACATTGAGAGACATAGGGCAAGACTCGTTGCCAAAGGATTCATTCAAAGGAGGGAATCAACTACACGGAGACATTCTCTCTTGTATCTAAGAAAGATTCACTTCTTGTGATCGTGGCATTGGTTTCCCATTTTGATTTGGATTTGCATCAAATGGATGTGAAAACAGCTTTCCTTAATGTGAAAATGGAATTCGTGTGAAGGATTCTCTTCTAGTGTTTGTAAGCATTTGGTTTATAAGCTTAATAAATCCATATAAGGATTAAAACAAGCTTCCCATCAATGGTATTTGAAATTCCATAATTTCATCACTTTATTTGGTTTTGAAGAGAACGCCATGGATGAATGTATATACCAAAAGGTTAGTGGGAGTAAGATTTGTTTTTTGGTGCTATATGTAGATGATATTTTACTCGCAGCCAATGGTAAAGGTTTGCTACACGAGGTAAAACAATTCCTCTCTAAAAATTTTGATATGAAGGATATGGGTGAGGCATCTTATGTCATCGATATTAAGATCCATAGAGATAGACTTCAAGGCGTCTTGGGTTTATCTTAGGAAACCTATATTAATAAAGTTTTAGAGAAATTTCGGATGAAAGATTGTTCACTAAGTGTTGCTCCCATTGTGAAGGGCAATAAGTTCAATTTGGACCAATGCCCAAAGAATGATTTTGAAAGAGAACAGATGAAAACCATTCAATATGCTTCATCCATTGGAAGCCTAATGTATGCTTAGGTCTACACCAGACCTAACATTGCATTTGTTATTGGGATGCTATGGAGATATTACAGTAACCCAAGTGTTGACCACTAGAAACTAGTAAAGAAAGTGATGAAAGTGATGAGGTATCTTCAAGGAACCAAGGACTATATGCTCATGTATAGATGAACCGACAATTAGAAGTAATTGGATACTCTGATGTGGACTTCACTGGCTATGTTGATTCACGCAAATAAGCATCTGGTTACATTTTCATGTTTACCAATAGAGTTGTTTCTTGGAAGAGTGCGAAATAATCTTTGACTACCACTTCCACTATAGAGGCTAAGTTTGTGTCATGTTTTAATGCCACATCACATGGTTTATGGTTGAAGAGTTTCATTTCTGGGCTTAGAGTAGTTGACTCTATTTCTAGGCCATTAAGATTGTACTATGATAACTCAGTTGTAGTGTTTATGGCTAAGAACAACAAGAGTGGTAGTCGTAGTAAGCACATCAACATTAAATATTTGGCCATAAGAGAATGTGTTAAGGAAAAGAAAGTGATCATTGAGCATGTTAGAACTGAGTTAATGATTGGTGATCCTTTGACTAAAGGCATGCCACCACTGAAATTTAAGGATCATGTGGAGAAAATGGGAATTGGTTCCACTTTGTAAATGTATATATATACAATTTATTAATGAAATTCTTATATATTGTGATATTTTCTCATATTTATGTGCACCTTAATTTATTTAAGAAAATATATATTTTATTGTACCAAGAATAAATATATGATTTATTCATTAAGTTTCGTTACCACATAAAGTATAATACGAGAAACTAAATACATTGTAATACATGGAAGATAATACTCGCTCTTAGAGGACATATCGCTATAATGCATGTACTTTGTTACTGAAGATAATTTAGCTTAAACTTTGCCCCAAGTGAGAAAATGTAACATTTTATGGTGCAACGGTAGACGATGGTGATGGTTCGATTTCGTAACCGTACGTCGATTACGAAACCATACAAGGTTCTTAATGGGAGAACCTTAATAAAGGGATCAGGCTCTCTCACTACTCACTAAAGTATTCGTATACACCATCAAAACGTAGAAAGTAAGTGTGAGAAACCAATGAAAGCTTCAAATCAAAAATCCATTGGAATTTTCGTGTAAGTGTTAGAATTTGATCAATGACAAGAGGTATGTTTTCAATCCATTTTTTCTTCTGCCATATTTAAATTTTATGTTCATATGGTTTCTTGAACATCTCTGCATCAAATTAAGATCCTACAGTTACATCAAGAGAAGCTTGGTTTATGGTAGAAAATAATATTGCCTCCAAATTTAGAGCTCAAATGATACAATTAAAAGAAGAATGTTACGTGAAGATTATGCTCTGGTAGCCTCATGCAAAGCAACGGGCGCATATGTGGCACGTGATGGGCGCAGCTGAGCACATGATGGCACAGAACGTGCGCAAAGGGGACCATGATAAAGCGGTTAGATGTCAGAGTTGGTTAGTAGTTTTGGAGCCAAGTCCTTAGCGTTTTTTGTCCTTTAATTACGCATATGTAAGGCTATATATAGCCCTGATGATTAGAATAAAAGCCAAGAAGAAATTAATCCAATTATCTCTCTTTTCCTAGCTTTTTTTTCTCTTTTTTTTCGAGTTGTCATTGAATGGCCCACATCATCCTCAGCAAAAGGCATGAGAGGTTTTCTAGGGTTAGTAGGTTACTACATAAAGTTTATTCAACATTTTGGAGGAATGGCTGCACCCCTAACTCAACTACTTGGAAAGGAGGGATTCCATTGGGATAAAGCTGTTGCAGAAGCTTTCTAGCAACTCAAAAGTGCCCTTACCTCTCCTCCTATCCTACGTTTTCCTAACTTCTCACAACGTTTTTTGGTTGAGTGTGATGTCAGTGGCATTGGACTGGGAGCAATTCTCAGCCAGGAAAATAGACCAGTGGCTTACTTTAGTGCTTCCCTCAAGGGATCAGCTCTAGCACTGTCTACCTACGAAAAGGAAATGTTGGCTATGGTAAAGGCTATTCATATATGGCGTCCCTATTTGTTGGGAAGGCACTTCACAGTACGTACTGATCAAAGAAGTCTCAAGTATTTAGAGGAACAAAGAGTCACCACACCAGCATAGGCACATTGGCTGCCTAAACTCATAGGCTATGACTACGAGATTGAATATAAAAAAGGAGCTGAGAACCAAGGAGCTCATTCTTTATCCAGAGTAGCAGAATTCCAATTCCTAGCTATCTTTCAATCCCAGTCTGAGTGGTGGCCCATCCTCCACCAAGAAATCCAAAAAGATGTTTTCTATGAACAATTGAGAGACAAAAGACCATTTGTAGGAAATTCTCAGATAAGCCAGCGAGATATGGTTTGGTTCAAGGGGAACAAGGTAAACCTAAGCTCTTAATCAACCTTAATACCTAAAATATTGGGCGAGTGCCATTTGTCACCCATTGGAGGACATTTTGGGTTTCATAAAACCCTAGCCAGAATTAAGGAGAATTTCTATTGGCCCAACATGCACCAAAAGATAAAAGAGTTCCTCAGAGAATGTGAAGTATGCCAACGGTGCAAGGTTGACTGTATGAAGCCAGCTGGATTGTTACAACCATTACTTATTCCTACCCGAATGTGGACTGAAATATCAATGGATTTCATGGAAGGATTACCCCCTTCCAAGGGAAACACAGTCATTATGGTAGTGGTTGACAGGTTAACCAAGTATGCTCACTTTGCAGCTATGAAGCATCCTTTTACAGCACTTATGGTAGCCAAGGTATTTGTGGCCAATATCGTGAAATTTCATGGTATACCAACCTCTATAGTCAGTGACCGAGATAAGATCTTTGTTAGCTCGTTCTAGAAAGCGTTGTTTAAGCTACATGGTACTTAATTAAGCATGAGCTCTAGTTACCATCCACAAACGAATGGTCAAACTGAGGTGGTTAACAAGACTTTGGAACAATATCTACATTGTTTTGCTAGTGATCAACCAAAACTGTGGGTTGAGTGGATACCTTGGGTTGAATTTAGCTATAACACCTCTCTTCACTCTTCCACCAAATGTACACCTTTCGAGGTAGTTTATGGCATTCCTTCCCCTCAACTAATGACTTACATACCAGGTACCTCCAAGGTCCCTATTATCGATGAATACCTACGTGACCGAGATTCCATCGTACGAGAGTTACGCCACAATCTTCTAAAAGCTCAGAATCGCATGAAGTGCAAAACTAATAAGCATAGAAGAGAGTTTTCCTTCCATGTTATAGATCATGTCTACTTGAAACTTCAACCCTATCGACAAACCTCTATAACTATCCATTCTTCCATGAAACTTGCTCCACGCTTCTTTGGACCCTACGAAGTTATTGAGAAAGTTGGTACGGTTGCTTATAGGCTAGCCCTGCCTATAAACTCATAGATACATGATGTGTTCCATGTTAGCATGTTAAAGAAGCACGTAGGACCTGTTACCCCTACCAGTCCTCGGCTACCTCCAGTCTCAAAACAATCCACTATCATGCCACAACCTGAAGCTATCCTAGAGCGTCGAGTAATTCAGAAGGGTAGATATCGACCAAAATATAAAATTCTGGTTAAATGGGTAGGAGTTTCAACTGAGGCAGCTACTTGGGACAATGAATGGCACTTCTCAAAGTCCTATCCCGACTTCATCCTTGAGCAAAAGGATTCTAAAAGAGAGGGAGAAATGTTACGTGAAGATTCTGCTCGCAGCCTTGCGCGTAACAACGAGCACACATACGACACGCGATGGACACAGTTGAGCACATGATGGTGTAGAACGGGCGCAGAGGGGACCATGAGAAAATGATTAGATGTCAAGATTGGTTAGCAGTTTTGGAGCCAATTCCTTAGCCTTTTTTTATCCTTTTATATATAACCTTAATGATTAGAATAAAAGCTAAGAAGAAATTAATCCAATTATCTCTCTTCTCATAGCTCTCTTTTCTCTTTAGTTCTTCATTGCATAATTACGCATATGTAAGGCTATATATAGCCTTAATGATTAGAATAAAAACTAAGAAGAAATTAATCCAATTATCTCTCTTCTCATAGCTCTCTTTTCTCTTTAGTTCTTCGTTGCAAATCAGTGTAATTTTAAACGTAACAAAGAACTTTAGAATTTCAAGAAGAAAGATCTGAATGACTATGCATGGAAGATAAAAGTCTTTTGTGATGAATAAGAATCTACTAGTTGTTCAAAAGGAATAGTTAAGATGTATAGAGATAAATACTGTATTTATTATAGTTATTTTAATATAAATCATATTAGATTTTGTATTATTATGATTATTTATCAGAAATTTTAAGGCTATATATATATCTATATAAATACGTGATTGGACTAATGATTAAGAATTATATTTTCATAATCAATTTGATAATATAGCTTAAGAACGAAAAAAAAGTATTCGCCAGCAACTAAGCTCCAGCTTCTTCTGCCTAGCTGTCGCTACTGGTTTCTAAACCTATCGTGCCGCCAGTTTTTTCCAACCACCATCGACCATCACGCTATGTTCTTTTCTAGCGATGAAAGTCCTCTGTTTTGAAGACCATTGCTCGCTGCTTCCTATCACTTTATTTTCTCACGCCGCCACTTACCACCTTATCTTTCTTGTGCCGCCGTCAACCCAAGCATAATATTACCCACAGCCTATCGCCTCCATCTTGGCCATTTCCCACCGTGCTAACAATCTTTCGCGTCTTGGGCTTAGTGGAAATTTGGTATGAATTTCCCAGTTGACTGAGCTGAATTATTTGGGCTTATTGGATGTAGGCAAAATTGGGCTATTATTTGCGAAATCAAATTGGGTATTTTTGTTGAGGAATATTGGGCTGATATTGAAAAAAACTTTGGTTAATTTTGGAAATATGATTTTGGGCTGGTTTTGAAAATCTAGAAGTCTGCTGGCATTTGTGCCTATTAGTTGACTAGCCTTGCTTATTCGAATTTCTTTATTTACTCTTATTTGGTATTCTAATTTACCCCAATAAATTTTAAAGTTTATTACATTTGTCTAAGTAATCATAATATTTCTACCATGAAAATATATAATACTAATTATCGAATTTGGTCCAAAATTTTAGAGATACATAATACTAACAAGGAAAAAGAACATACATCACAAGAAGAAAAGTTATCCTAGAAAAATATCCAACTTATGATAAATGAAAGGTTAAGATGCTCAAATCAAGTCTTAACTAATCAATTATATTACAAGAAAATTGGTGTCTTGATTTGTTTTACGTGAAATTATGAAATAAGTTTGGTACATAGTTAGAAAAGGTTATCTTGATGTTTTTTATTTTTTCAAGTATATGATGAAAAACTCATCCCAACTACATCAAGATGGACTTACTCTTGCTAAATACTACAATGAGCTAAATTCTATGTTCGTCAAACTTGATTATCGATGGCCTAATGATATAGAGCACCCTAATGATATTGAAAAATTAAAGAAACATATTGACGAGGATTGGGTTCATATATTTTTTACTGGATTGGACTCATACATGGATTAGGTTAGGAGTCAGGTTTTGGCTACTTCTCCTTTGCCAAACTTAGAAGAAGCTTATTCACAAGTCTGTCATGAAGTACAAAGACAAGCTACTATAAATACTAAGGGACATCTTGAAGCTTTATCCCTCATTATACAAAAGAACAAGACTTGTCTAAGTGTCCTCCCATTATTGACTCTAGTTCTCGGCTTTACACCTGCTACAATAGTACCAGATACACTATTGACATTTGTTGGAAAAGATATGGCTATTTGGAGTGTTTCAAACTCAAATAAGCTAAGAAGAAGAAGAAATCTGCTCATGTTACTACTGAAACCATTTGTATTCTACTTATTATGTTTCTTAATTAACTAATAAAGGAGATAACTCTAGTTTTGCGTTTATTTCTTTTCTTGTAACACTTGTCTTATTGATCCAAGGACTACATATGATCGGTGACCCTTCTATTCTCGACTCTTTAACATCCTCTTTTGTTAGATCTGTTCAGGTTTCCAATAGGACACTTATGTCAATTACAAAGGTTGGAAATATCTCATTATCATTCATACTTTTCGTGTTTTCTATTTTACTTGCACCAAATCTTGTTAATAACCTTTTGTCAATTACTAAAATTACCAAAAATGGTGATTGTTTTATAACTTTTAACTCTACTCATTGTATGTTCCCTGACAATCAAATGAAGATGACGATTGATATTGGTAGAGAGAAATATGGTCTTTAACACTTAGAAACATGGTGATGACTCTATGAAAGTAAAGTCATTAATACATGTTTTTACTTAATATTTGCTCATTTTATTCAATAAGTAGTATTTTTAGAGTTAAAATTATTAAAATATAATTTTTTTTAGTGAAAATGGTGAAAATATAATTTAAGATTTTTTTGGGATTTTTCTAAAATTTTTATAGATTTTTTATAAATTTTTAACGCACGACAAATCAAAATTTGTCACGTGGATGCCACACAAGTAGAGAAGCCCAATCCCAAAATGCCACGTGTATATAATGACACAACCCACATCACATGTCACCATGAGGTTCATTTCAAGTTTTCCACTTGATCAAAGGTTATGCCACGTGTCTTCAGGCAATTCGTCCATTTATTCCACTTGTGTGTCACGCCATCCGTAAACACAAATCACTTTGTGCCACATGTCGATGACTCAATGAGCATTGATCGAGACCAATCTTCCTCGCCACGAGTCATGTTGGTACTGAAATAATATAGAAGGAGAGCAAGTCGAAGGCACTGAAATCATTTTTAGGTGAGGCTGTTTTCTTGCCTGAATCATAAGTTTTGATGTTCGATTGAGGGGCTCTGCTCCTACAACTCTTGACATTAAGGTGAAGGCAGAGGGCTTCTTGAACCAGCTTAAGCAATCTAAGTAATTTTTAATATCCCCACAAACTTGATTTTAGTACCAATAGACTTCAACTCTTGCACGCTTATCTTCTTTATTCTTAGAAACTTTTTATCTCCTTTTTGGCATCGCCGAACCAATTTGATTGATTTTGAAAAATCTTTCTAACATGAACCACAAAAGCAATGATTTTTCTAAAGCTAGAATGGTAAAAGATTTGTTCGACCACAAGCCAACGTGCTTTGCGATATTTGGTTTGTAAACATCATCCATCTCTAGTTTCGTTAGTGGAGACAAAATCCTCTGCAATTACATCTCATAATTTATAACTTTTTTAAATTTCCCTTTCACGTAATTGAAGTAGTGGTGGTTTTAGCTTGTTTTGGAAAAATGAATTTGACTTGCAGATTCAATATGTTGGTACTTGGTAGTACTTTTGTAATTGTGGAAACTAAGTATCAATTGGAACAATATGAAAGCTACTTTGTGTGTTTTGTTTACATACCACCCTATTATTCACGAAAACATCAAGTTTGGATTGAGAGATTCAATCTTTATTAGCTATTGAGAGTAAACCATGATGTATTATTGGAGATTTTAATGATATAACTCATCCAACTGAGAAGAGTGAGGGTGCACCTATATATTTCAATGAAAGCAATTGTTTGTTAAACTTTATGGCCTCCACTGGTGTTGTGGATTTAGGGGGTTCAGGATCCCAATTCACTTGGACTAATAAGCACATTGTTTTCATTGCATTCAAAAAAGGTTGGATAGTGTAGCTGCTTCTCTAAACTAGATTTATGGTTTCTCTAAAGAAATAGTATCTCATTACCAACCTATGCCTCTGATCATTCCTCAATCTTATTGCACCTGTTTGAATTGCCAGAGTCTTTCCTTCGTCGTCCTTTTAGATTCATCTCTGCTTGGACTAGAGACCAAGACTATGAAAGGTTTATCCACTCAATCTAGTCTGTTATGCATGACTCGGACTCACATTTCATGCATAAATTGAATTTTTTGGTAGGTGAATTACTGAAATGGAATAAGGAACACTTTGAGTACATTCAAATCAAAATTGCTTGACATTCACTCTCACGCTTATGATACAAATACAAGAGAATTCGAACGTGTGATTTTATTAGGTCTGAATGAACAATTACTAAGATTGGAATCCTTGTGGCATCAAAAATCAAGGAAACCTGGATTAAATAAGGTGTTAGAAATGTTAGTAGAATCACAATTTCAATTCGAACTTAATCAAGCTCTAAAAAACGGAATTAAACATATTCTCCTTCTTTGTGTGAATCTTTTAGGAAACAAATAAATAGAGCTCAAAAATGAAAATATGCACAAAATCTACACAAACAATTTACGTGGAAAAAATTTCCCGGTGTAGGAAGGAAACAACCACGACACTCTTCTCCAAAACTTCCACTATCAAGAAAAAATTGTACAAAAGTTCTCTCTAGGTAAAACTAGAGGCAAACAATCAACAACATCATCAAGAATACACTTCTTGGAAACTAACAATTATTTCAAGAAAAATGGAGAGATCTAACCCAATTCGTAGTCACTTTTCACTGCTCTTAATTTCCCAAATCGGTGAGCCAAATCCAAATCCCACCGTATAGATTAAAGATTCTTGAGTCTTGAACCTGCCTTCAAAATTTCAGCTTAATCAGACCACAAACAACCTTCGATCGGAGCACTTGATGAAGGCTTGGTGGAGAGGGAAAAACTGCTCTCTTTTCTGCAGATTTCTCTAACTGCTGCCTTTGTTGCTGCAACTCTTAATTTCTATGCAGAATTTTACTCATCAAACCCTAAATGGGTTTATTAATCAAGCCACATGGCTTCACTTGGGCTCCTCCAAATAAGAGGAAAACCCAACAAGAAACACTCGTATTTGTTTTCATGCTTTTCTACCTTGGTCTGACGCAAAATGAATTTTATATCTTCCTTACAACTTGTAGATGGCACCATAAGTTGGGACCGACGATCCATTGGAAAAGAACTAGTTAATTCATTTACAATAGGGTTTATCACTTCAAACCCCACATTTTGTTCTTGTATTTATGAGCCTTTTCCTGCAGTTATTTCGGATGAGCAAAATATTTATTTAACAAGTATAGATCCCTTCACTTGCTAAGATTATATAAGCTCTTTGGAATATACTATCTCTTAAAGCACTAGATGGTTTATATCCTTTGTTCTATAAACATTATTGGAGCATTATGGGACAAGATGTGATCTAAGAAGTACAAATTTTTTTCTTACATGGGATCTTAAAACCTGGTTGGAATTCAACTTTTATTTCTTTGATACAAAAAATCTCAAATTCTATAGAATTTAATCATTATCGGCTAATAAATCTTTGTAATGTCATCTATAAAATTTTGGTGAGAGTAATGATTAAGAGATTAAGAGAAATTATTAATTTGTACATATCCCATTTCCAATAAGCTTTTATTTATGGTAAATAGATCGTAGAAAATACTTTAATTATTATGGAAGTGGCTATTATAACTTATTGTAAATTAAAAGGCAAAGGTGATAAGTTGGATATGTAGAAAGCTTATGACAAGGTTAAATGAAGTTTCTTAATAGATGTTATGAAGGTAACTGATAACTGTATTTTATATAGTTATTTTCACCTATTTTATTAATTATAATTGCTATGTTCTTGATGTTTTTAGTTAATTTTCGATTAATAAATTAGTATTTACTGTTTTTTATATATTATAAGAAAAATAAATAAATTGTATCGAAAACGTTCTTAATTTCAAATTTTTGTCCATAAATGTAATTTCAAATATTAGAGTTCTTAATTACAATTTATAAAAGTTGAAAATACAAATTAAATTTAAATTTGGGCTTAATCGTAATTATTAAAAGTTGAAAAATTTAATTTAATATTAGAAAAGGGGTCAACTGTAATTAAATAAAGTTTAAAATGTAATTTGAATTTAATTTGTGGGTCAAAATATAATTAAATAAAGTTTAATATTCGTGCAGGAGAGGAGAATACACGCGTCATCATCCACGCGTCCATCGTGGACCGTCAGATCAACGCATGAACGGTTCAGATGCGCGCGTGCACTTCAACCCGACAAAGGAGAGTGGATGCAGGGAAATTCTCTTTCGCGCGGCTCGGTGCCCGAGTGGGGCCCACCCGTCTGACGCCGCGCAGACCTGTCCCCCACTTTCGCGCGCCCCTTTTCCGGTGCAGCCGATCCACGTGAGCCCGGTTATTACGCGAACTAGAATCTGCCACGTGTTCCACTTAATATTTCAGCAAATCATACTCCGACGCGTGGCATGTTACAATGAGCGCGACCGCGCTGGATCAAGCTCGTGTTGTAGTCGTTGGCTCCCGTGCGACCATTCATCGTGCGCCCGTTTCCCCTCAACGAATGAGATGCTGCCACGTGTCCTACTAATTGTGTTCGCGAATCAGATCGCGACACGTGGCAGCGTGGAAGAAAATTAAAACAGAAACGCGCAGCGTTCCACCCACTTTTTCGATACAATTTTTGTCCCCCCACGCGTTTAAATTATAATTTTCGCCACAATTTTATGTCCCCGCGTGGATTTTAATTTAATATTTTATTGATGTATTTTTTTGCTATAAATAGGAGATAGTTTTTAGTTGTAAAAAAGGTTGGTTGAAGTGGAGTTTTTGGAGTAGAGTTTTAGTTTTAATTTCGAAAGTTTTTAGAGTGTTTTAGTTTTTTCAGTTTGTAATTTTTATTGTGTTTGTGTGTTGGACGGCAAAACACACAGAAGCCATTTTTGGCTTTTGTTGTGTTTTACGTGTGCCAAATATTTGTTTTAAGTGATGTTTTAATTTTATTTCTGCTTCTTCTTATTTTTCTGTAGTTGTTATAATTTTTATTTTAATTCTATGAAGTAATTTAATTTTTCTAGGGTTGCATTTAATCTAAATTTATGAAGCTTTAATTTTAATTATTTTTGATAGATTTATAAGACGTTCGATTTGTTCGTTCTATTTTGTTCTTAATGCTTTTTGATTATTTACGAATCTTATCAAAACGATCCGTGGCACATGAATAAACTTGAGAAAGGCATTTGTGTGTGTATTGCTCGTAAATAGAATGACATGTATGACGAAGGATAGAAATATACCCTAATTGTATGTGTGGCCATTTGAAAACTTAGAACGTAATGAATCTCGGTAAATTTAATTTTCATAGAGATATAGTTAATTAATTTAACGAGGTGTGTTTATACGGAGCTCGAAAGAGATGTATGAATAATAAAAAAGAAGTTTTCGGTTGACAAATTAAATGTACTAAAAAATATAAATCAAAAGAAAATAATATGATTTGAGTGGATTAGTTTGGTGAAAAATTGCAATCCTAGATTTCTTTTATTTTCTTATTTTACTTTTTTATTAACCAACGATTGTTTTGGATAAAATCAGAGAGATACAATTTTAGTACTCGACAAACTATAGTAACAATTCCTCGTGGGATCGATCTTTACTTACAAATCTTTATTACTTGTGACCGTGTATGCTTGCACGAGTTCGTGTGTTGAAAAACACGCAACAGTAACCTTAGAACAAATAATTTAGTTCATAACAAATATTGAAAACACAATCTAAGAATATTTAGACATTTAAGAAAAATAAAATATAAAGACAAAAGGATTAGAAGAAACTCTTTGATGATTCCTCAATCTTCAAGCAATATTTTCCAATATTTAAAAATTGCTAACTCAATATTCAACTACAAACAAAAGAATACATTTGCTTTATCTTCATTTTTACTCTTTGTGTGGTTATCTCCTAGTTTTTTAGTAACAAAAACAACAAAATACAAGACAAATTGGCTTTTACGTATTCCTTTTTTTCTCTTAGTAACTAAAAACAATCAAAATGGCCTCAACATTACAATTTCTTTGGGCTCTCTTTGTTTTTAAAAAATACATCCATAAAATAACCAAACGAGGTGTTTTAAAAGAAGCACAAAAGAGAATCTAAGCTACTGGAGAAATTTTATGAATTTTTTTCACACTACTTATGACACATGGCAAGATTTAATTCGCTGACTGGAGAATCGAACACGTGGCATATATGGGCTGGGCGAGACGCGAGAGTGCATAGAGCTTTGGTGGACCTCGTCATAAGGAGTTCGCGCGCTAGGTTGTGCAGACAAGCCTAGTTTTTTAGTAACAAAAACAACAAAATACAAGACAAACTGGCTTTTACGTATTCCTTTTTTCTCTTAGTAACTAAAAACAATCAAAATGGCCTCAACATTACAATTTCTTTGGGCTCTCTTTGTTTTTAAAAAATACATCCATAAAATAACCAAAAGAGGCGTTTTAAAAGAAGCACAAAAGAGAATCTAAGCTACTGGAGAAATTTTATGAATTTTTTTCACACTACTTATGACACATGGCAAGATTTAATTCGCTGACTGGAGAATCGAACATGTGGCGTATATGGGCTGGGCGAGACGCGAGAATGCATAGAGCTTTGGTGGACCTCGTCATAAGGAGTTCGCGCGCTGGGTTGTGCAGACAAGCTGGGCCTCACTCTGCGCACTGGTTGTGCAGATAGGTCGGGCCTTACTCTGTGACTCTCTCGCGTGGAAAATGGAGAACAAGCGTGATTTGGATCATCCATCATTTGATCTAACGGTGGGTGACTCGCGTTGTTTCATTCGAGCATGCGACTCATTTTCTGCGCAAAAAAAAAGTTTAAATTTCAACTTTTGTTATTTGTATTTAAGTCATTTTTTAGTTCAAATTGTTTCATTTTCTCTAAAAATATAATTTCTTACAAAACTAACCCCAAATAATAATTTAAAAACTTAAAATTAACTAAAACCCTTAAGAACATAGCAATTATAATTAATAAATTGGATAAAATAATTTTTTAACACAGAGTTATCACTTTGGACTCAAATTTGTCATTGCAAATATCTTTCAAATGAATCTTTATTAAACGTGCAACAAAAATTTTTTGATTCCTTTAATTGGAAAGATCTCCTTTAGACTCGTAATATGCTACTTTATGGAATTATGCTAAGAATCGGAGATGTCTCTTCTATAAATGTTTGACGAAATCCTTAGGTTCTAGGATTACCAACTATCTTAATAAGTAATTTATATGTTGCAAATCTTTGTCTTCGATAGGTGTATAAAACTTAGGATGTGGATAAATTGATTCAACTATTTGGACATAATGTTACTAACTTTATTTGGAAGCTTCCTCCTCTAATAATGCATAAGTTTGATACAGTTGAGTGGTTTGGTATAGGATATGGATCTTTTTTCTTTCAAAAATGTTTTTGTAACAATGATTATGCAACAGAATGTGTTTAATCAAAAAGATTTTTGAAATAGTACATAGAAAGTTAAAATACATGAGAGACATAAATTACTAATCTTGAAGATTTTTAAAGAGTTTTTTGCACAAAAAAAGAATTGAAAAATTTAAGCATTTGGATGATTATATTTTCCCTCTATGACATCAAGAGCCTGAAGATATTGAACACTTATTGATCAGATGTGAAATTTTAAGATCTTGGTGGGTGCATTGGCGTTGGAATTCATTGTGGTATTTTCTAGAAAAAAATTAGATATATTTTCTTATATTCAACTATTATTATAGTCACTATGAAATGTTTTTTTGCCTCCAAGTCATTCTCTTGAACATTTTACTTTACGTGCAGTAGTTATGTTAGAAAAAATTTGGTGGCTTAGAAATATATTCTTTTTGAGAATTTATCTTTGTCTGTTGATTTTATAATTCAAGATTTGATTAACCGTATAGAAGAGTTCCACATTTTGATTAAGGGAGATTGTGTCATTGTTGACACCATTAATAAATGAGTGGGAGTGTATGTTCCTCCTTGTTGGCAAGCTCCACCTCATGGAGCTTTGAATTTAAATTTGATGCTGCTTAGTCTCCAAGGAAAGAAAAATATAATTTTGTTGTATTTGATCATCATGAAAGATTAAGTTTTGCTTGGGCTAAGTCATATTTAACCATATTTGTTGATATAACAAAAGCATTTGTTCTTAAAGCGGCTTGACAATTTACGTTATCTCATAAAAGATTGATAATATATATTGGGGGAGATAATAAAAAGATTATTAATGCGATCAATTCATAACTTTATAATGATGTCTTTTGAAAAACTTTGGAGTTTAACGCATTACATGGTTCTTTTCATAGTTTTTCAATGATCTTTATTAGATGTATAACTTGGTAAAATAATTTTATAATATTGTTCAATGAGTCTCCTAGCCTTACATTGAAGTAGCAATTAATTTGATGGAGTTTCCAACAACTTTGTTAATATGACTTCAAATAGCTTATTAGATTATTCAACTTTTTAGCAAAATAATAATAATAAAGGTAATTTTTCATCGTTTATTATTAAAAAAAAAGTAACTTTTAAGTTTATATTTATTTATTTATTTAAATTTAAATTTTTTTAATTTATTTTAACAAAAATTACCATTAATCAATTCTTATTAGTCAATAAAATTTATATTTATGAAAATATTTAAGATCTCATTTTAATGTTTCATATTATCTCACAAAAACCATCGAGCAACCCTTGTATAGATTTCTCTCTTTCACATTAATTTTGAAAAAAAGTTAAACTCTTCTCTCAGGACACTATTGCATTGCCCATGTGACTAGGATAGTCCCGACTTCCATAGGTCTTTGGTTCGACCTCCTAATGAGAATTGAGGTCCTTGCGTGGGCGTCTCACCCCCTAAGACTTGCTTGCTCTGTATGGAGAGCCCCGTAGGTCTTCGAGTGCCAATCGCATAGTGGAATGCATTAATATTTTTTAATTGATAACTAGATATTAAAAAATGGTACACATTTTATTGATATCAGACAATATTAAGAAAAATCATGGCATATACAATTATGCACTATATATTTCAATGATGTTTCTGAACCTTTTGAATTTTATTTTATTTTCTCTAAAAATTAAAACAATAGTTTAAAATGAGTCAATTAGAAGAACGAATATTGAATATGTTAAGATAGTTTGCGAAGTAAATAAAAAATGAATAGTTTAAGGAGCAAAACATGGAGCAAAACAAGGAGTAAAACATGAAGCTTAATTCAAGAAGCAATTCAAGGAACCATTAATTCAAGGAGTAATTTAAGGAGTAATTCAATGAGTGAATTTTCCTATAAATAGATGTGTAATTGTAATGAATTAACCATCCAAAGTGTTCATTCCAATTGAGAGAAAAACTTAGAGAGACAATATTTTTGTGAGAGAAAATTGAGAGTAATTTTCTTGGATGTAATTGGGTTGTGGGTTGTGAGTGTTGTAAACACCTTGTGTAATTTCTCTTCTTTCAGTAAAAAGATCTGCAGCAGGTCCGAAGACGTAAGCAAGATTGGCCGAACTCTGTTATCAAATTTGTGTGTTATTTTTCTATTCTTACTTTCTCATAAGTTTGGCTTATCAGGAATTTACGTTATTTTCCAACAACTGGTATCGGAGCTTTTGGTGGTGATTTATGTCAATTTCTTACAAGGTTACTATTCACGTGAATAGTGAATTACGTGAATAGTGAAATTTTGTTGACGATATTTTTTCGTTGACGGAGGTGATCTAATACACGGTGGTTTGCAGAAATAGTCAGAAACGATTCGGAGAAAGTCAGATTTGAGTGGGAGCAATGGTCGTAGATGAAGGAAGGGTGAAACTCGAGAAATTCGATGGCATAGATTTCAGATTTTGGAAAATACAGATAGAGGATTATCTGTATCAAAGAAATCTATATCAACCTCTCTCAGGGAAGAAGGCAGAGGCTATGAAGGAAGAAGATTGGAATCTTCTAGACAGACAAGCCCTCAGAGTTATTCGATTGACGTTATCCCGTAATGTTGCTTTCAACATAGCAAAGGAAAAGACCACGACGTGTCTTATGGTAGCTCTCTCCAATATGTATGAGAAACCATCAGCCTCAAACAAAGTGCACTTGATGAGGCGTTTGTTCAATTTGCGGATGACGGAAGGCCCATCGGTAGCTCAACATCTCAATGAACTCAACACAGTCACAACCCAGTTGAGTTCAGTGGAAATTGAATTCGATGAAGAAGTACGAGCATTGATACTTTTGTCTTCTCTACCAGAAAGCTAGAATGCTACTGTCACGGCTGTGAGTAGCTCATCGGGAAGCAATAAGTTGAAATTTGACGATGTTCGTGATTTGGTTCTTAGTGAAGAGATCCGACGTAGAGAGTCAGATGAATCGCCAATCTCTTCAATTTTGCATACAGAGTCAAGAGGAAGAAATTCAACCAAAGGTAATGGACGTAGTAGAACAGACTACTGAGGTAGATCAAAGGACAGGAGGTCCAAATCTAGGAATCCTAATAATTCCCATAGCTCGAAGACTATCGAGTGTTGGAATTGTGGAAGAACAGGGCACTACAAAAATCAGTGCAAGAGTGCACCGAAGGACAAACAAGTGAAGGCAGAGGCAAATGTTACTTCCACCTCAGGTGGTGATGATGCATTGATATGCTCTTTGGAGAGCAAGGAAGAATCTTGGGTGTTAGACTCTGGAGCATCATTCCATGCTACTTCACAGAAAGAATTCTTCGAGAAATATGTCCTCGGAAACCTTGGAAAGGTATATCTTGGTGATGATCAACCATGTGCTATTATTGGCAAAGGTGTAGTGAAGATTAAGTTAAACGGGTCTGTTTGGAAGCTAAAGGATGTCAGGCATATTCTCGATCTCAGAAGGAACTTAATCTCAATGGGGCAGTTGGCCAATGAAGGCTACACTACGATCTTCCATGGTGATGATTGGAAGATTTCAAAGGGTACAATGACAGTTGCTCGAGGCAAGAAAAATGGCACTCTTTACATGACAGTAGAAGCACATTGTTCAATCATAATTGCAGCAGGTAATGAAACACCAAATCTGTGGCACCACATGAGTGAGAAGGGGATAAAGATTATACACTCAAAATGAAAACTTCCAGGTCTACAGTCTGTAGAGATGGACATGTGCGAAGGTTGCATACTTGGAAAGCAAAAGAGAGTCAGCTTTCAGACAAGTGACAGAACCCCAAAAAAGGAAAGGCTAGAGCTTATTCACTCTGATGTTTGGGGACCAACAACCGTCTCATCCATTGGTAGGAAACAATACTTTGTGACTTTCATCGATGATCACTCTCGAAAGGTATGAGTTTACTTTCTAAAGCATAAGTCTGAAGTATTTGAGGTTTTCAGAAGATGGAAAGCTATGGTGGAAAATGAGATGGGTTTGAAGATCAAAAAGCTCAGAACCGATAATGGTGGTGAATATGAAGACACTAGATTCAAAACTTTTTGCTATGAGCACGGGATCAGAATGGAAAGAACTGTGCCAGGCACGCCTAAACACAATGGTTTAGTTGAGCGTATGAACCGAACGTTGACAGAAAGAGCCAGAAGCATTCATATACAGTCAGGTTTACCGAAGTAGTTCTGGGCAAAAGCAGTCAACACAACAGCTTACTTGATCAACCGAGGCCCATCTGTTCCATTGGAGCATAGAATACCAGAGGAGGTATGGAGCGAAAAAGAGGAGAAACTATCACATCTAAAAGTTTTCGGCTGTGTAGCATTTGTGTATATCAGTGATCAAGGCAGGAATAAGCTTGATCCCAAATCCAAGAAATGCACATTCATCGGCTATGGTGAGGATGAGTTTGGCTACCGCATTTGGGATGATGAAAACAAGAAAGTTATCCGTAGCAGAGATGTGATTTTCAACGAAAGGGTGATGTATAAGGACATGCATAAAATAGACGCCAATGACTCAGAGCAGAATGAGTCAGTATTTGCAGATGCAGATGATGTCCCAGATAGTTCCACAACAGCACCAATTGTAATAAATCCTCAGCCAGAGGAACTTGTTGGACAGAGCAGTACATAGCATTCTGAAACACCACAACCTCTTACTCTAGCTCCTGTATTGAGAAGGTCTTCTCGACCTCATGTGCCTAACAGGAGATACATGAACTATATGTTGCTGACTGATGAAGGGGAGCCTGAATGCTATGATGAAGCTTGTCAGACTCGAGATTCCAACAAGTGGGAGCTTGCTATGAAAGAAGAAATGAAATCTCTCATTTCAAACCAGACATGGGAACTAGCTGAGTTACCTATGGGAAAGAAGGCACTTCACAACAAATGGGTGTACCGGGTGAAAAAGGAGCATGATGGTTCCAAGAGATAAAAAGCATGCCTAGTTGTTAAAGGGTTTCAACAGAAGGAAGGAGTTGACTATACTGACATTTTCACTCCCGTTGTGAAGCTCGATACAATCAGATCAATGTTGAGTATTGTAGCCATTAAAGATCTTCATCTTGAATAGTTGGATATGAAGACTGCATTCCTTCACGGAGATTTAGATGAAGAGATATACATGTACCAGCCAGAAGGTTTCTCAAAAAGAGGGAAAAAGAATATGGTGTGCAGACTTAAGAAGAGTTTGTATGGTCTGAAACAAGCCCCAAGACAATGGTACAGAAAGTTTGACAGCTTCATGCACAAGGAAGGTTTCCAGAAGTGCAATGCTGACCATTGTTGCTACTTCAAGAGATATAGGTCCAGTTATATCATTTTATTACTTTATGTTGATGATATGTTAGTAGCAGGTTCAGATATGGATGATATTAAAAGGTTGAAGTAGCAATTATCAAAGGAGTTTGACATGAAAGACTTGGGTCCAGCAAAGAAGATTCTTGGAATGCAAATCACAAGAAATAAGAAGAAAAGATCCTTGCAGTTATCTCAGGCAGAGTACATCAATCGTGTTTTACAGAGATTCAACATGGGCGATGCCAAGCCAGTTAGCACACCCTTGGCCAGTCATTTTCGCCTATCCAAGGATCAGTCCCCTCAGATAGAGGAAGAGAGAGAATTCATGGCTAAGGTTCCTTATGCCTCAGCCATTGGAAGTTTGATGTACGCAATGGTCTGTACGAGACCAGACATTGGCCATGCAGTGGGAGTTGTTAGCAGATTTATGTCAAATCCAAGAAAAACTCATTGGGAAGTAGTCAAGTGGATTTTGAGGTATCTGCGACGCACCATAGAAAAGTGCTTGTACTTTAGTAAAGGAGAGTTAAAAGTACAAGGGTACGTAGACGCAGACTTTGGAGGTGAAGTTGATCACCGAAGAAGCACCACCAGTTATATATTTACTGTTGGAACTACAGCTGTTAGTTGGATGTCACAAATACAGAAAATTGTCACTCTATCCACTACAAAGGCTGAGTATGTAGCAGTAACTGAAGCTAGTAAAGAGATGATATGGCTTCAAGGTTTGTTAACTGAGCTGGGATTCAAACAAGAAAATAATGTTTTGCATAGTGATAGTCAAAGTGCAATACACTTGGCAAAGAATTCAACATTTCATTCTAGAACCAAGCATATTGGACTTCGTTATCATTTCATCAGATCTCTATTGGAAGATGATGTGTTAATACTGGAGAAGATTCAAGGAAGCAAAAATCTAGCAGATATGTTAACAAAGCTGGTGACTATTGACAAACTGAAGTTGTGCTCAACTTCAGTTGGTCTGCTAGAGTAACAAAGACTAGAAAAACTGTTGCATTGATCGAAGTGTGAAGACAGATTGAAATCAGTATTCAAGTGGGAGATTGTTGTTATAAAGCTTCTTAATTTAAGGAGCAAAACAAGGAGTAAAACATGGAGCTTAATTCAAGGAGCAAAACATTGAGCAAAACAAGGAGTAAAACATGGAGCTTAATTCAAGGAGCAATTCAAGGAACTATTAATTTAAGGAGTAATTCAAAGAATGAATTTTCCTATAAATAGATGTGTAATTGTAATGAATTAACCATCCAAAGTGTTCATTCCAATTGAGAGAAAAACTTAGAGAGAAAATTGAGAGTAATTTTCTTGGGTGTAATTGGGTTGTGGGTTGTGAGTGTTGTAAACACCTTGTGTAATTTCTCTTCTTTCAGTAAAAAGATCTACAGTAGGTCCGGAGACGTAAGCAAGATTGGCTGAATTCCGTTATCAAATTTGTGTGTTATTTTTCTATTCTTGCTTTCTTATAAGTCCAACTTATCAGAAATTTGCGTTATTTCCCGACACACTCAAGATACACTTTATCTTTATTATAAAATTCTAAAGAAAATTCTAATATATCCAAGTTTAAAAACGCTTTACGCAAGCAAAATTATAGGTAAAAAAATAAGGATAAATGTGTAACTAAAATTTTAAAACTATCGTATTTTATTTATTTATTATTAATTATTTAAATTGTAATATTAGTTGATCTTAAACCAAATTAACATATTCATCTTGGCTAATGTTAATAACATGGGAAAGAAAAAAATAATCAGAGGTAAAAATTATATTAATGAACATGACACTTTGACCCATCATCCATGATTAATGAATAATATTTTAGATCCATGACCAGCTAGTCGCTTTAAAGTAAGTCAACATACCTGTTTCGATTACAAATGAGAGGTTTGGTTTTAGATATGTTATTCACTATAGTGCTAATAGGGATGGTAAAAGAAAACTACTGTTTCGGGTATCCGTGTTACGTACTATTCATTTGATTTTAATTTAATAAATTTTAAAAATAATACGATTATACTTATAACTGTATCAATTTATATACAAATTAATTATATTTATTAAATTAAATTATATATTAATTAATAATTAAGGTTTATTAAAAAAAAATTTAAAATTTTTGATAAAATAATTTTTTTGAGATATTTTTTAATAACTATCATAAATTATTACTCATAATTAAAAAATCATTCTTAAACCTTAACAATTTTGGATAATTTTTAATACACATTTTATTATTTGATTTAGAGATAATTATTGATATAACTATCTTCATCCGTACCCGTAACCATTGCTATTATAAATTAACGAGTTAATTTTGGAGTAATTTTTTATTGATATTAGAATATACGATGATGTAGTATCTTAGGTTAATAAAATTTAAAAAAAATACAAATACTTAATATTTGATAAAGAAAAACAGTGTGATTGGCAATGAATATATTTCATAAAAAAAGATTTTATATCAATACAACTCATTAATTTTAAAAATATACTATTAATTTTTAGGTTAAAATAAGTTAATAAAAACATTCCTAGGTATGCTTATTTACCAACTAAGTGGATGTAAAAATTTCTCCTTAAGTTAAGGAGCAATAATACCAACTCCAAAATTTATGGCTCATATCATGCCTAGGTATGCTTCATGACGGTGGCTTTGAGACATAGTTAGACGAAGCTCGAAACCAGCTTGACGCAGTTTTGGCTGCCTACGCTTAAATAAATCTCTATCTTTTTTTTTTAAACTGGCTTTTGCTGATTTGTCAAGTTACGTGTCTTATTCTACAAATTTCATCCTAAAAACTTCTAAACCACATCACAGTATCTTTATATTGAATGCATATATTTTTATTATTAAAATAAAATTTAATATATTATTTTATATTAGCTATTATATCTATTTAAATTAAATTAATATTAAATATTATATAATTAAATTTTATTTAATATGTATTAATGGATTATTTTCATTATTATAAATTTTAAGATTTGTTTTTCCAAAATTATTCTAGTTAATTTTAACCCCGGAATTCTTATCCTACAGCGCTCTCCACCAACTCTCAAACTCAGATCTACCCAATAATTACTTATATTTTTCAATTTCTCACTCTCATGTTCGAAACTAAGTAAAAAAATTTCTAATATTATTAATTTACAATTTAGTGCTTCGACTCTTCAGGTATTGGTTTTCTGACTTCTGAGAATTGTTTGCGTGAGAGGTTTTTGAATGATGTGGAGTACGATCGCGAATCTGAAGGAGAATTTGAACAAGATTGCCCACGATGTTCACGACCAAGATGACGACGACGTTCAAGAGTTTGGGATCTACGGCTCTGTCAATGAAGACGAAGCTTCTCCCTCTTTTGATCGCAGAAATTCCCACAGTTTTGCTCACTCTAAGTCCTACTCGCGTTCTCCCCTTTCAAATGGCATTGATTCTACTTTAAATCCCGAGGTACTGTTTCAATTTCAATTTCAATTTCTTGTGGACTTTGATTATGTGAATGGGATAATTACGAGGAATTTGTTTAGTGGCGCTTCCAAAACTTGGGTGAATCCATGATTGATATTATGGAGTATGTTAAGAATTTGGATTTGAAATGCAAATTGTATTTCATTTCGTTTAGAATTGTATAGCGAGACATGGTGTATTTCTGTTATCTAAGCTCATCATGTTGGCTTCCGTATCACTATTTAGTTATTTTCCTCATGTTATATTGTACTTCGTAATTTTGTGTGTGCTTAGTTTCTAAAGTATCCCGTCTTTCGTCAATGTGATATGAATCCCAATCATAGTATAGATTGTTATCCTTCATTGACTAGTGGTTCACTTCACACAGTTGGGACATTAAATTACAACAATAGGACTATAAAATCTAAAATCTTTAATTTGGATCATCTATTTGAGTTAAAAAGTATTTTTCCATTTCCATATTTGATTCCTTATGTGTGCAATTCTTAGAATCTTACACTTGATGGGAGAGTTTGATCACCAACCTCGGTTGAATTAGTTTAGAGATCATTACAGTAAACGATGGATCGGTAAATAAAAATGAAGGGACATTTATAGTCAGTATATGCAGAATTTATTTTTTGGTGGAAAACACGCCATTTGTCTATTTTTGTGGCTGCAGCTTCTATCTTTATTTGCAGTTTCCTATATGTGTAATAGTTGTACTGCTGTTAAAAAATGTACAAAGGTTTTATTTTGTGTTTCCATTCGTATTGTAGATTGAACAATACAAAGCAGAAATTAAGAGGCTTCAGGAATCAGAGACAGAGATTAAGGCATTATCAAAAAATTATGTGGCACTATTGAAAGAAAAAGAGGTAATCCAACGTGTCAGCAACTATTTAAATTAATACACTTTTTTGTTTTTCAATGTCTGTCTTTTGTTGGACATTTTCTCAGCTTCTCGGTTAAAGATAAAAAGGACTAACAACTTTGCCTATTGTCTTTTCCCCTTCATTCTTGGTAAGGAATGACATGCCTTATTTTTCAGTTATCTTTGTGTTGTTTGTCAAGGAGAAAAACCTGCGAGTTCAATCAATTATAGTTTTTGCAAAAGATTATCAGAAACTTTACAATATTTCCTACTGAATATAGATGTATGCTGCTCATGTGCTTGCTGAACCAAATACTTTTAGGTGCTTAGTCCTCTCTGCCGCAGCTCAAAAAGACAAATTCAAATTGATCCTGTACTCTGCCAATTTTTCTCTTTGAAACAACTGTTATTTAGTTTCAGCCCTGTTGCCAATTTTCTTTCTGGCTATATGATATCATCTATTACCTGTAGCAGACTTTAACGTATTGAGTTATTCGAAATTGTATTTACAGGATCAAATTTCCAGGTTGAATAAAGAAAAAGGCTCATTGAAACAAAATCTTGAAGCAACTTATAATGAAAGTCTGAAAACATCAACAAGTACAACCAATGTCCTTAAGGTAGTTGTTTCAATCTGGTGCGAATTTAATGTGGCCAAATGAGAATTAAATCTGTTTTTGGTTAAACACTTCTGTGTTTTTTATGCTTCTTTGTTCAGAGGTGGCTAAACCTTAAAATTAAATCCTGTACATGTGGGTTATAAGAAAATATATTAGAAATTTGTGCTGTGAGCATATCATTGTTTAATAAAACTTCTACATGTTTTTATTTTTCCGTCAAGTTTCTCATCTAAGCTTAAGTGCATTTTTTGTTTGTTCATCTAAGCTTAAGTGCATTTTTTGTTTGTTCATCTAAGCTTAAGTGCATTTTTTGTTTGTTTGTACGTACGACAACCATAGCATTGTATATGTTTATAGCAGAAAATTCATAATGATGGTTGCCTTGAGTTGGAACTGTTTTTTGTTCTAAAGATTGCAAGGTTCTCAAACTTGAAGAAAGGGCTCTATACAACATTGATGAAAGGCCAATCAAAATGTCCTTTTCTATTTCAACGTGTGTGATATAATGATGTGGAAAGGCATTTAAACCCTTATAATTGAATGAGTCGGCTCTATAAAGCAAAATGGACTCTGACTATTTGTATCATTAGGGTTGGATTTTTTATTCCTTGATAAAAGGGGAAAGAGTGACTTCAGCTTAAATTTGGTGGCAATTGGCAAATGTGAAATGTTATAATCAGCATTCTGATGGCCACATCTTTTACAGGACAATATATGCTGGTGCTCCGAACACCAAGTAGGTGCATTTGCTCATCTTGATTGTTAGATGGAGTTTTTAACGAACTATGTTACTCTACAAGATTGTGTTCCCTTAAAGTCAAGCTGGATTTTGTTTTCTTTTGACTCTTTGGCATAACAATATTTATCTATTATTTATCTATTTTTCTTTTAACGAGATGATCACAACCTCTGAGTGGCAGTTGTCATTCTCTTTATTTTGTTTTAGTTGTAGAAATATAATGCATGTCTTATGATAGATACTGAATGAGCTTCAATGCAGGGAAGTAGTGATCAATCACCTAACCAACAACATAAACTCATAACTCAAGGGAAAAATCAACACTCTGGAAATTCATTACATAACGGTGTTTATAATCTGTATGGAATAAGCAATGGAACTACACATTTACAGGGCAAAGAGAGGGTAATGCACCTTGTACTCTGTTGTGCATTGAAGAGCTTCATCTTTAAGTTTTGTTTCTCGATTGGTATAGTTTTTTATGTAATTTGCTTTCCTTATCTGGACTCAGGGGCAGACCCATAAATGTTTTCCCTGGGTGGGCGTAACTACATGGTGACATTTTAACCACATATATACATACATGCCTGCATAAAATTCAATTCGTTGAGATTTTAATTCAGGAGATTAACAGTTTTGGTAGTTTAAAACTTTGATGAGGTGGTTTCAATATAATCTATATAATCTTTAATTTTTATTTGTTTACAAGTCAATTCTGGATGAAGTAAGTTTGACAATAAAATAAAGATTATTAATGATATATAAACTAAAAGAACCTCTAGGTTGCACCAAAGCAAAGTTAGCAAGCAATGTGTTATATGTTAAGAGAAGCCAAATTCTTTTACTTCCCAATTTAGTTAACTAAAGAACTATAGAAGAGTATAATAAATTAGCAAAATTTTAAAAAAGTAAGATTATAAGAAAATCTAAATTCATATCCCCATCTCCATAGTAACTAAAGTCAACGAGTAGTTGAGAACAAAGTAAAAATGAAAAAAAAAACAGAAAACACAAAGCTAGAGCCACAAACTCTTTACCAGTGGTGCCAGTATGCAATATAGAATAAGAAAGTTTAAAAAATTGTTGCTTCCTTGCTTTAGACAATTTGTGCGTGAGACTAAACATGTAGACAAATGATCTTCTTTATTTTTTTATATATATTTTCTTTATGATCTCATCTCACATTATATGCGAGTTTTTCGTAAAAGTTTTGAGCTCAAACACAAATGTCTCTATAATGAAGAGACAATGAATTCATGAAGAAGCTTTTAGTATTGGCCTTATTTACATAGCTTTGTAGTATTGGGTTATAAAAACACTACTAGGATTATATGTTTTGTTGGATAAATTTTAGATTGGGGTATAGCCTTCAGATGAAAATATTGACACTTTAGTTTTACTAAAATATTGAATAGTTAAAACAAAAAATTAAAAATATTTACTAAAATGATCAATTGAAACTTCTTAAATTTTTATGTCGGTACCCTTGCAATAGTAGAAATATGATATATAGAGAATATTATCAATGTTTTTATCCATGGCTATAGCCCAGCATAGACCCACCACATAGAGTTGCCCATTTCTGGATTTATATTGGAACTGTATGAGGCATTGCTAAATTGCTTCGCTGTATGTATGCAAAACGATGCATATAACATGTTGGTGTAACATGATTTTATAATAAATGAATAATTTGACAAAAGATGCGTGAATACCTTCTAGGAGTTTGCAGATGTGCTAGGAGAGAATAATAGGTTGCGTGCAGCTGTGCATGCCAATCCTGAGATGAGACTATTACAAAGAGAGCTTGAAAAGGAACGTGATCATGTGGGAAATATTCAGCTGAAATTAAAAGGTAGCATTTTGCTATGTAAATTTTCATAAGTGAGCTCACACTAGGTCATTTTTGATCTTTTGTGTCTGATTTTTTTCTTTTTCAATCTCAGAGGAGGAGAAATTGAATGAATCTTTACAGCAGGAGCTGAAATCCCTAATACTGGACAGAGACAAAGTGAGTCTGAAATATAATTTGAAGGAATCCTAAGGACTTTAGGTTGAATTATGTTTAAAGAAATAAGTGCATACTCATATTCATTATTCATTTTTTGGGTGTGTAACACTAAGGGTCCTTTATTTTTTTTAAAAATGCACTTTAGATATGATATTATCGGGTTGGGCACTTCTAGTTACATTATTATGAAAAATGAGCAATTATAGTCCCGAATTATGTAAAAATAAGCACTTCAGTCCCATTATTATTTAAAAAAAAAACATTTCTAGTCCAAATAAAGGGACTACATTGGACCAATTTTAGGATTAAAGTGCTCATTTTCTTAAGAATGGGACTAGAAATGCCCAACCCAATAAAATCAAGACTAAAGTGCATTTTTAAGATAAATTTTAAGACTAAGTCGACCCTTTTCCCTTAATTTTGTTGTCCCATTATGTTTCTGATTTTTACTATTGCACAATGCTCCATGGCATGATACTTTATTTTCTTTTAACAGACCTTCACTGAGTTGAGCAAAACACGCAGTGAATTGAATGAAAATTTATCCGCAATAAAACGATTGCAAACTGAGTTAAACAGACGAGAGGAAGAAGGTGCGGAAGACATCTTGGAGAATTTGAAGAGATCGATTGTAATTCTAGAAAAGGAAAATGCTACTCTTAAGGTTATTTATAATGTGATTTCTTGGAATATCATTGAAAACACATTGTATCATTGTTCAAAATTTTCTGACTTTACTACCCTGTAACCAGTCTTTAAATTCAATAATTTTACTTCTAACTCTATAGATTGAGAAGAATGAACTCAAGGATGCCCTGGAAATGAGCAGAACATCAGCTAACAGAAAAACTTTAGATGTTCCAGAGGCTTTGACCAAGCATCAAAACAATTCCTACGAGGTAATCTTTGTAAATTTGGCTCTGCATACCTTCCTAATAAACACCTATCATATTAACTTCACTCTTTGCTTGCAAGACGTTATTGACTTTGAATCAAGTAATTTGTTTGTCTACTGTTACAATCCTCTTTATTTTTGTGTAGAAGGTAGACTCACCAGAAAGTTCCTCTGGAAGGGAAGAAATGGCTAAATCTTTGTTGAAGTTGGATACAGAGTTAAAAGAAACTTGTCGTGAGAGGGACAAAGCATTACAAGAGTTGGCCCGTCTTAAACAACACTTGCTCGAAAAGGTTCAATATCATGTTAATGTCTATTTTATTGCTGTGCATGCTTACACTACACAAGCAGTATGACAATTCCATTAAGGTTAATTTGTCTATGAATTTACCATTTATCGTACAAGGATTTGTATCTAAGGATTTCATTTTCTTAGTTTTTATACTGTGCTCAACAAATTATAGTCTTCTCATGTGTATTTTGAAATGAATTTGACCTTTAAAGATCATTTTCCTTCAAGCACTCGTAATTTATTCTAGTTTTTCTTTCTGTTGTTTAGGAGTCTGAAGAGTCAGAAAAAATGGACGAAGACAGCAAAGTCATTGAAGAATTGCACCAAAATAGTGAATACCAGAAAGCACAGATATTACATTTGGAAAAAGCTTTGAAGCAGGTAATTGCAAGTCAGGAGGAATTCAAGATGACTAACAGGAATGAAATTCAGAAATCAAAGGAAATTGTTGATGACCTCAATAAAAAACTTGCAAGTTGTTTGAGCACGTTAGATGCAAAAAATGTTGAACTGCTAAATCTTCAAACTGCTCTTGGTCAGTATTATGCTGAAATTGAAGCCAAGGTACATGATTCAACCCTGTTCTTTTCTTTTGTATGTATTGACATGCAGGTTTGTTTTGTTGATTTCAATGTAAATACTCTTGCATAGGAACATCTGGAAGAAGATTTGGCTCAGGCAAGGGAAGAATCAGCTAAAATGTCTGACTTGTTGAAGGTATGACGTCCTATTTCTATATTTCTTATCCCAACGGACCCTATCTATGCTTAATAATTTATATAATCCACTCCTATTTACTTTAAATTGGCAAGAGCTCAAGAAAAGGAACTTTGCTTAATTAGATCGATGACGGAAATGATATAATGGAAAAAACCATGGTTTACTTTTTGTATTTGAAAATCCCTTGATGAGTTTTTGATGCTTGTAATAATGTTGTACATTCTACCTTCAACCTGATTGAATAGATAGGATTCTTACATTAGAATTCTTTTAAAAAAAATTCAAAAGATAATCCTTAATATCATTTACGTTGATTACTACTTTCATATTAATGCTGATTGTTCTATCTTCTTGTGGTTAAGTTACTTTATTTGTTTCACTCAGAGGAATACTTTAACTTCTTTGCTTTGTTGCTTAAGAGAAATTTCTAAAAGCTTTTGATAATGAAAGCAAGCTTTTCTTTCCGGTGCTTAATGCAAACCTTAAATTTTTTTAAAACTTGTTTCCCTTAATCTGATGTTGAACATCAAATGCTCTATTCTGTCTCCAGGAATCAAACAATCGATCAGAGGCTTATAAGAGAGAAAAGGACGAAATCTTGTCCAAGCTTTCTCAAACTGAAAGGATTCTTACAGATTGGAAAGTGCGAGTAAGCAAGCTTGAAGAGGACAATGCAAAGCTACGCCGTGCTGTTGAGCAGAGTATGACTAGGCTTAATAGGATGTCAGTGGATTCAGATTATCTTGTTGACAGGTTGAATTATACTCTGGAATTTTTTTTCCTATGATTTTCTGATAATAGGTTACCACCCATATTTATATTTTTCTTTAATGCAACTTATAAAAGTAGCTTCTTTGAGCTGGAAACTGTGAATTATATTTAATTTTTTAAATGATGGTGGACGGATTTTCAATTCAAATGAATGCTGCATCTTCCTCTGAGTGACAAAGTTGCAATAATATTTTTGGCAGACGCATTGTGATCAAATTATTGGTGACCTACTTCCAGAGAAACCACAGTAAAGAGGTACGAGAGATCTTTCAGAGAAGTAGGTTTAGAGCGCAAGAACTGTAATGGAAAGTAATTTTTTCTGTTCGTTGATTTGGTAGACTTGTTAAACATGAAAAGCTAAAAGATCTTAACATATTGTCTGAGCTTTACTGAAATCATTTTCAATAGGTTTCGTTCTTAATTTCTTGGTTTCTAGAGCCATTGCTAGCTTTTAATGATTAACCTCTTCACATTGTTCTGTAATCCTGATTCATGTGACTTCACTGTCTCATGTTTCTTTCCTCAAGGTCCTGGACCTTATGGTTAGAATGCTGGGATTCTCTGATGAAGATAAACAGAGAATAGGTGTTGCTCAACGAGGTTCTGGCAAAGGTGTTGTTCGGGGAGTTTTAGGTCTACCTGGCCGCCTGGTTGGTGGCATTTTAGGGGGAGGTTCTTCAGATGCAGGTGCAGCTGCAAACATGGCATCTGAAGACCAGGTACTTGGAATTAAAATTAAGAGAAGTAGACGAGTTCATTTTATCTTTGTGCAGTTTTTATTCTCTTTGACTGCCATGCCAGTTTCGATTGTTGAGTCCAGTTTATATTATTAACAGCTCTTACTATGAAATTTGACTGGCAGTTATATTTTGTTTGAATTGTTTGTCTTTCTTTCAGTCCTTTGCAGACCTGTGGGTTGATTTTCTTCTTAAGGAAACTGAAGAAAAAGAGAAGAGGGAAGCTATGGATGATGCAGCCAAAGCTCAGGAAGAGTCGCATAAAGGTCCCACATCCACAAATTCTAGTTCTTCTACCGACGACCATAGATCAATTGCAACAGGTGCTTCATCTGCTTTTGCCAAACCAAATTGGTCTCCGAGTCAGAATCGCAGTAATTTTGGACTCTCTGCAAATAGTGACTCCGAGTTTTCAACCGTACCTCTCACCTCATCAGAGAGCAATCTTTATAGCTCAAGACTACCCCCAAAATATTGAAAGTGTATTCAACAATGTAATTAATTGAAAGGTATAGCATTGTTATGTGTCAATGATGTAGCCATTGCAATTGTATTCATTTAGTTCTTTTGTACTCGACGTTGCCTGGTATTGTTCTGAGTGACCTAACAAGCTTTAGCTTTTATAGTTTGAATCAGAACACAAACTTGCAACATAATTTTGTTCTAATACAAGCTATTTTCAATTGAGGAGATGCCCTTTTTTTTTTTTTTTTAATGTATGGGTTTAGATCAATGAGTTATATAACTACTAACTAGCAGTAGAAGATAGGGGTTTTGTTTATAAGAATCATCTCACACACAATAGTTTAAAAATGGACATAAGTGAAAATATTTTTAAAAATAGGTAAAATCTTACCTTAAACTTAAAAGCAAAATTTTTAATTAATTTTATTTAAAAAAAAGATATATTAGCTATATTTTGTAAAACATAATTATTATAAATATAAAAAAATATTATCTTATAAATTTGTAATTAATTTTAAATATATAAATCTTTTTTATCATATCATATAATATAATATTATTATAATTATTTTTATTATTAATATAATATAATATATAAAAATATTAGAGATATTTGTTATAATGTAATCTATTTTTTAATTTTTTTAATCTTATATAATTTATTTTTTTAAAATATGAATAATTTTTATAAAAATTATTGTAACTATTTAGTAATTTTTTAATAATTTAAAATTTTATAATTTATTTTTATTATTATTTTATAATAAAATTTTGATAAATTATTTGTAATAAAAAGGTATATATTTTGTATTTATAATAAAAATAAATTATTATTTATTAAAAGTTGGTGAATGAGTATATTTTAAGAAAATTGGGTGTTAAGAATTAAGGAAAGAGAGAAAAAAAGACAAAAATATATATTTTTTAAGAAAATGTGACTAATAGACTACTAAAATCAATGAGATGGAGAGTTAGAAAAGGACAAAAAAAAATATGAATGAAAAATTGTTTAATGGGTTATAATTTGTCTATTTTTAAACTAAAGTTTAATATAATCTTTTTTTTAAAGTATTGAATTACATATGTCCATTATAAGCAAAATCCTTAAAAGATAACCATTTTTAGGAGAATTGGTTAATCATTTCTCTAAAACTCATTTAATCATGTCTAATTACGGGAAATTCAAGAATGAGTGACCTCATCTCTTTAAAGAATTGGTTGTAATTTGGGTAGAATAACTCCACGTTTCTTCCTTGTGGATCAAAGTTTGAATCTTATCTATGTAATGTTTTTTCTTTTTGAAAAAAAGTACTTTAGTATCTTTATTAAAAATAATATTATTTAGTTTCTTAGTTTTATAAAAAATCAATTAAATACATATTATATTATTTTATTAATTTATCTATTAAAATATTATTATTTTTTGTAAAGTGATTAAATATGTTTAAAATACGATATTTAATAATGGTAAAATTGTAATTAACATAAAATAAAATTTACAAAATATTTTTTTAATATTTTGTTAATTGTCACTATTTTATTTTTATATTTTATTAATTTTTAATTTTTTAAAAAATTATAATATATATTTAAATAAATTTTTGTTTAAATTTTATTATTATTATTATTTATTTATTCTTAAACTTTTATATTAAATTTTAATTTTATTATTGTTAAAGACCCGTATTTTAATTACTTGATAAAAAATAATAATATTTTAAATAAAAATTATTAAAATAATATGATTTGTTCTTACTTGATTCTTTTTACAAAGTTAAGGAATTAAATGATACTGTTTTTAATATAAGAGATTAAACAATATAAATAATCTAATATAAAAGAGTTTTGTGTAACTTCGTTGAAATATTATTGATTTTTTTTGGATGAAATTGAAATAAAATTTTATTGGTTCTATGTGTCAACCGATGCTACACGCAGCTTAAGTCAGTTGACACATAGAACGTACCTAAAATCCTATGTGTAACGTCAGTTCTATATGTCAACTGACTTAAAAAATTACAAAAAATAAAATAGTTGCTTCAGTTGACACATAAAATCGAAGCTACACGTGGCTTAAGTCGATTAACACATAAAATCGACTTAAAATCTTACATATAGCGTTGGTTCTACGTGTCAACCGACTTAAAAAATTATAGAAAAATAAAATAGTAACGTCGGTTGATACATAGAACCAACGCTACAAGTAGAATTTTAAGTCGGTTATATGTGTCAACCGACACTACACATGGCTTAAGTTGGTTAACACGTAGAACTAACTTAAAATCCTACATGTAACGTTAGTTAACACATAGGACCGATGTTATTTTTAAATTTTTTAAGTTGGTCTTTTAGTGTACCAACTTAAAATAAATTATAAAGTCAATTTTTTTCCAAAAATTGACTTTAAATCCTGACTTAATAACTCTTTTTTGTAGTAGTACTGGTTGCCTTGATACTCATAATCTTTACTTATTTCAACCACTTTAACTCTTTTTCGATTCTTTCTTTTCACTTTCTCTTTTTTTCACACTTTGATCAAATAGAGCAAACATAATATGGATTATTTAGTTTGAACTAACTTTCTCTTTAAATACAAATTTCCACCAAAGTATTTTCTCAAAATTTAAGGTAAGTTAATGGTTTTTCAGGCTTAGAATGAAAACGGTTTATGTAGTTAAATAACAAATAATATTTATCTAAAATAAGGCTCAAGGGGGTTGACTATGGAAATACATCATGCAATGATGGCGTGATAATTAGGATGGTTATGAAAGCTTTTTGGTTGTGAAATTTTTTTTCTAGATTATTTCTTTAATATTTGGTATCAATTAGGATTTCTCCTCAAGGATCCATCAACGGATTCTAGAGCAAAGCAAGATTAAACTTTTCGTAACTCAGTTAATTCAATTTATTCTCTTCATAGGCAAAATGGAGTAGAGAAAAATTTACTACGTGCTTAATTATTTTCAAAGATAAAGATTTAAATCAAAGTACTCACAAAACTGTGACTAATATAATAGCAGATTTTGAAATTTTTTCTCAAACCTATCCTCAATCACAAATTTCATAGTCATAGCGAATTCAATCATACTCAAATACATGCTTGATAAGAGAATCCAACAACTCAAGATTATAGGAGTTGACACCCCAAAACTTAAACTAAATAATGTCTTCATTGTAATTTATAAGTGAGATAGATTGAAGAAATGAAAGGAACTTCTTTGGTTTTATGGTGGATTCATATTAGTTTGTAATTTTCAGCTTTTTATTCCTACATAATAAACCAGCATCAAAATCCAAATTATTCAAATAGTAATAATAAATAAATAAATAAAATAAAGTTTTAGGAGCTGCCTCCAATAATCGCTTGTTTTATAGTTTACAACAAGACTTTTCAATCTTCATTAATTAGGATTTCGAAGAGGAATAAATGCACAATTTCTCTACACTTGTTCTCCAAAATAGTGCTTCAATCTTTGACTGTTAACTCTGAATATATTCCCTACCTTTTCCTTCAAGTCTATGGCTCCAAAAGGGGGAAACAATTCAATTATATAAAGACCTGTCCATCTTGAGCTTAACTTACCTGGGAAAAGTTTTAGTCATGAATTGAAAAGCAAAACATGTTGTCATGGAGCGAACTCACACCTAAGAATCTATTTGTCATGTCACTTCTTTGTTTATTCTTTGTAGATCTTTCCATTTTTATAAGCATTATTTTGGAACTCATTCATCTCATTCAATTTAAGAAGTCGCTTTTCTCCTACTGCCTTCAAATCAAAATTAAACTTCTTTATAGCCCAATAAGTTTTATGCTCCAACTTAACAGGGAGATGACATTCTTTTCCAACTAAAAATTCATCCATGAAAATTTCCATTATATCTTCCACCATATCATAAAATATAGCCATCATATAACGTTGAAATGTTGCTAGGGCATTGCACAATCCAAAGGACATCCTTCTAAAAGAAAATGTTTCATAGGGGTATGTGAATGTAGTTTTCTCTTGATCTTCAAGGGCTATGACAATCTGGTTATGAATAACCATCTAAAAAGCAATAATAGAGATATCCAACCAAGCGATCTAACATTTGATCAATGAATGGAAGTGAAAAATGATCTTTCCTTGTTGATTTGTTTAACTTGCGGTAATCCATACATACATGCCAACCTGTGACTGTTCTTGTAGGAATAAGCTCATTATTGTCATTTTTCACCACAGTCATTCCACCCTTTTTTGATACAACATGCACTGGACTTGCCCATAAGTTATCTGAAATACCATAAATGATTCCAACATTGTAGAGCTTCCAAATTTTGGCTCTCACAAATTCCTTCATTGTTGAATTTAATCTTCTTTGGGGCTTAATTGATGGTTTGTAAGGTTCTTCCATTAGAATCTTGTACATGTAAATGGAAAAGACTTATACCTTTTATGTCAGAGATAATCCATCCCAAGGCTGTTCTATGCATCCTTAACACACGCAATAATTTTCTCTTCTTTGGGTGTAAGTGATACCGCAACAATCACTAAAAAGGTGTAACTATCACCCAAGAATGCATAAAGAAGATGCTTATGCAATTGCTTCAAATATGAAGTTATAGTTTGCTGCATTTTTTCTATAGAGATTACAGAATCTGTCTTTATTACCATTGGCTCTAGCCTCTCCACTTCTTTGTTAAATGATGTAACCTACTGCAATGCTTCCAAGGAAAATACATAGTGTAGAAATTCTTCACTAACAAAAGGTAAATCAAGTTCACAAACAACAGACTTATTAAAATCATAAACATGAGATGAAGTGGTGATACATCGTTCTAGGTGATCAGTTGGCATATCTTCGTGAAAGACTTCTACTTTACATTGTTCAATGATATCTACCCAAAAGCACGTGCTTGGATCTTCTGAAAATCTTATAACTTCATATATTTTGAACGTAACCTCTTCCTTGTTCACTCTCAATGTTAACTCACCCTTTTGAACATCCATTAAAGTTCTTTCCGTAACTAAGAATGGCCGACTAAGAATTAGTAGGACATCTTGATCTTCGTCCATATCTAACACCAAAAAATCAATAGAAAAAATAAATCTATCTACCTTTACCAATACATCTTCTATGATTCCCCGTGAATATTTTATAGATTGGTCTGCTAGTTGTAAAAAAATTATTGTATTGTTTCATCTCTCCAAATCCCAATTTCTTATAAACAGATAATGATATAAGATTAATGCTAACACCAAAATCACATAAAATTTTATCAAAAAATGATTTTTCAATAATATAAGGCAAATTACAACTCTCCAGATCTTTTAATTTTACGCTAATTTCTTTTGAAGAATGATACTACATTCTTCAAAAAGTTTCAAAGTTTTGAACTTCTTTAACATAAGAATATGCAATTTAATAAAGTAAGAAAACATTAAGACTAATGATTTTAATATTACACATATTTATATAAATCTTCTTATTTTTATATTTATCTATGTTTAAATATTCTAGATTTATCCTATAATTTTCTCTTTTGATAATAAATCACAAAATTAAAATCATTTAATTAATAATCAGTTAATTAGAAGAAATAAACTTAGAATAAATCAAACAAATATGAATATAAATAATTTAAATTAACATAAAAAATCGAACATAGTTCAAAATTAAATTATTATTATTTTTAAATAAAAAAATTAATTTATGTTAAATTTAACATAAACAAATTCTTTGTAGAGTAATTAAAAGAAAAATGAATCCCAAGCAATTCGCTTCTCGTTTCCCTGTTCTAATTTTTCTCTGTTCTGCGTGTTTTCTTCCTTTTTTTTTTCGCTACTTCGCTGCAGCTGCTTTTTTTCTTTTTGTCTTCTCTACACCCTCTGTTTTGTTTATCCCTCTGTTCCCTTTTGTGATATTATATATATTTTCCCTTCCGTCTCCAGCCCGTTATTTTTTCTCTGTTTCCCTCCTTTGTTATATATATATATATAATTTAATTTATATAAATCTTCGTTTATATTTGAAATTCTTTTAAATAATATGTTTTAAAATTTTGTATCTTCATTTTTTTTAATTTGTAATAAAATTTAAATAATAATAATGAATTCTAAATTTAATAAAAAATAAATAAAATTAGACTAAATTTAAAATTTAAAATTAATAAATTATGTTAAATTATAAAAATTATCCTTACAAGTATTCAAATAGATGTAACATGTACAAAGATTAAAATAGATCTAAAAAACTATATATATAAAGATATAAGTGGATGTAATAAATTACATTCGGTGAGTTACCGATAAAAATCGTCAAAAATAATGTGGATTATTAGTGACCAAAGATTTTATAGAATTTAATATAATTATTTTTAATATATATAACGAGAATATTTTGATATTTATAACTACGAAATTATAAGTTTTTAAGGTAAATATGAAAAAATTATATTAAATATAATCAATGATTGTATTAAATTATATTGAAAAAAATTATGTTTTTAAGCTTGAATTAGTTGATGAATCACATTTTTTACCGTATGTTCTTGTCAAATTTTAACTGATAAAAATTAAATATATTTATACTAATGTATAAATATCACGTTTTAATGAGTCTTTTTCTACTTTATTATACATTTTTCCTCAAGTTCTTATCCTAATTTGCTTCACATAAGCAGGAGTTTGTGGAGAAGCATCGACTTTAGCAACAGTAGGAAATGTCTTCGTAGAGGACAAGGCACTACTACAAAAAGGGGCATTAAAGTCGGTTAAAAACCGACTTTAAACTAATTTAAAGTCGGTTCGGTGAACCGACTTTAAAGTAAATGACTTAAAGTTTAAAGTCGGTTCAAGGCACCGAACCGACTTTAAAGTAAATGACTTAAAGTTTAAAGTCGGTTCAAGGCACCGAACCGACTTTAAAGTAAATGACTTAAAGTTTAAAGTCGGTTCAAGGCGTGAACCGACTTTATGTTTAAAGTCGGTTCATGGGATGAACCGACTTTATGTTTAAAGTCGGTTCACGCGATGAACCGACTTTACGTTTAAAGTCGGTTCACGCGGTGAACCGACTTTAATTTTTTTTTTTTTTAATTTATTCATTTTCAACCTGTATTCGAGCAGAAAAAAAATCAAAATCAGTTTAGCAAATAGTTCAAATAATATAAATATTTGAAAAATAAAATATTAATTAATAACAGAAAAATTACCATGGTTTTGTTCTATTTTATTCAAGATCGTCATATTCTTCTCCTTATGTTATAATACAAACCTACATATATAATACAAAAATCTATACACATAAATAATAACACATAATAACAGAAAAAATATGAATAATAGGGGATCTAAAAGATTTGTTAGAGAGGAAGAAAACTCACTAACCGATGTTGAAAATGGTAGTCGTAGGTGGCCGAAAAATGAGAAAGAGTGGAGGAGAAGTGGAGGAGGAGGTTTTCGGTTTTTTAGACTTCTACAACGCTGAAAATAGTTTCTGTCTGGAAAGAAAGAAGAGAAAAGATTTATCCACGTGTGTAGCGTCGGTTGACGTGTCAAACCGACGCTATGTTACGTGGATAGCGTCGGTTCCAGGTGTCAACCGACGCTATGCTACGTGGATAGCATCGGTTCACCACGTCAACCGACGCTACACCTGGACGTAGCGTCGGTTCGCCACGTCAACCGACGCTACGTAGCATAGCGTCGGTTGACACCTGGAACCGACGCTACGTCCAGGTGTAGCGTCGGTTCGACACATCAACCGACGCTACGTCCTACGTGGATAGCGTCGGTTCGCCACCGAACCGACTTTAAACCAATTTAAAGTCGGTTTTTGGAAAAAACCGACTTTACGTATCGACTTAAATACCCATTTTTGTAGTAGTGAGGTGAGGTTAGGATTACCATCCTCACATCCTATTTTCCTATATTTATTTATTTTATATATTTACATAATTTGTCAATAAACAATGATTTTTGACCATAATATTTATAAGATTAATACCTTAATTTTAAAATACAAGATTATCATGTATAAAAGTTATGTTAAAGGCTTGAATAATGGGTATGTGATATAGAAATTAGGTAAATTTTTAAAATATAAATTAAAGAAATTTATTTAATAAAAATTTAATTTAATTAGAAATATTTATATTTAAAAAACTAATTTAATAAAATTATTTAAATTAAAAATCATAAATACATACACTAAAAATAGAATTCATTTTTTTATATTATGTCTTAGCATTTACTCAAAGTAAATGTTACAAAATGAAATACAAATTTATAAGCTGAAATTCTCTTCTTTTTCTTGTCCACGAGTTGTGCACAACTTTGTCAAATCCTAATTTAGAGGTAAGGGAAAAATAGGGTGAGCTATACACAGCTCAGTAGAAGTTTACTATATTATACATTTTCAATGAAAAATCATGCATGATGTTTATTAATAAAATTTCATGAATGGTATTTATTATTAATTCACATATGGGGAGATTTTAATCATAAATCTCGGATATATTTGTACCTCATCACTTTCAGAAAAAACGAGCGAAAATACTATACATGTATCCTAATGCATTTCAATATAAAAATATGATGTATAAATCCAATATACGAGATATGACCTCATATGTATTAATCATCAAAATGCATGGACACATACATGGTCTAACTCTAAGATGCATGTGGGCCTATGTTTGACCCCATGTACGACCACAATACATATGGCACATGTATTCATCAAATCATGTCATATGGACCCTCGTCTAAGGGTTCAGAACACATGTTCCCGTATGCAAACCGCGGTAACAAATCCAAGACCCAATAGATAACAAGCTCTAAACACAACGGGGGGTCCAAGTCCAAGGCACGTGTACAAGCACTATGATAATCCATCTCCATAACATTTCACCTCCAAAATAATCCACCATTGTAACAATTCACAACTATAACAATCCTTGATTAATAATCACAACTAGAAAATCCTTTATTAAGGCACCATAGACGAAAAACCTCTCATAATACATGTGATGCAAATTCGTACATATAGTCTATCAAAATCTATTTGCTGTTACTAGTAGCCCATGGATACCATACTCCACAAGACAACATACATGTAACTCCCTACAAAATAAACCATTTCTCATTATACAAGTATCAAAATTCTCGGATGTCATATCACATTTTCAATGTTGATTTCATAACTCATTGTATATAAAAAAAAACTTTTTCAATGTATGTATAATAAAATATTTATAACGAGTATCTCATTTTAAATAACATTTCTTACAATATCACATTGTTGATAAAAGCATAGTTTCCGGTTTCTCACTTTTATTCATAACATATGATGTATGTCTTTAACTTTATAAAAACAATGCATGTATTTAAAAAGTTAGAGTAAGAACCCTATCTCGAATCCTTGACTTGAATACTCGTATATTTGTCTCCCAAAATTCCATCCAAATTATGACAAAAAGTCCGAACAACTTATGGAGATGTATTAGAGTGTGGAAGAAAGGGAAAAAAGAAAAAATGTGTGAAAATTAGGTGGTTCGACCACCAATTTATAGCCAACCGAGGGAGCTCGCTAGTGAGCTCTCCAGCAGTAGTGGCAAGGTAGCAGTGAGGTAGTGGTGTGGAGGTGGTGAAGGTTGTATCTAATTTTTCTCATTCAATCCAATTTTTTACGCAAAACATTTATGTTACATCTCTATAATGTAAAAACATAGTTTATAATTTATTTTTGGGTACTTTAATTATTGATATTGAAATTACAAGATTTTACGTTCTTACTCTCTTAAATAAAATTGTCCTTGAAATTTATAATTATTCAAACAAGCAGGGATACTTCGAATGAACTTCTGACTCTAACTCCCAAATTGTGTTTTCCATACCATGATATCTCCACTAAACTATCACTAATGGTATGTCTCTTCTCTTCAAGTTCTTGATTTGAAAATCGATTATCGTCACTGATCCTTCTTCATATGATGCGTCTCCTTGTATTGATAAATTTGTCAAATCTAGAATAGCATTCTAGTTTCATTGAAATTTTTGTAAGACAAACATATGAAAAACATCATAAACTTGTGATAATTCTTAGCATAACTCCAATTGATATGCTACATCACCAATTCTCTTGATAATTTTGAATGGTCTGATATAACAAGGTGCTAACTTTCCTTTTATTTCAAATTGAGTTACTTCCTATTAAGGTTGAACCTTGGGAAAAAATATAATCATCTACTTTGAAGTTTAGTGGTCGTTTTCCATGACCATCATAACACTTAGATCAACTTTGAGCTGTTCAAACTTTCTCTTGTGAGATACGGATCTTTTTATTTGTTTCTTTAATAAGATAAGTTCTCATTATACTAAAATCTTCACATTCCACCCAACACAATTGAGATCTACATGGTTGTCCATACAAAGCTTCAAAAGGAGCCATTCCAATGTTGACATGATAACTATTATTGTAGGTGAACTCAACCAATGGTAGGTGCTCAATCCAGTTTCCCTTGAATTCTATAACACAGGCTCGTAGCATGTCTTCTAACATCGAAATAACCACTTCAGACTATCCATCCATTTCAGGATGATAAGCTGTGCTATGTAGCAACTCTGTACCCAAAGCCTCTTATACGCATCTCTATAACCATGTAGAAAACTTTGGATCTTGATCTAACACGATTGACTTTGGGAGGCCATGAAATCGTACTATCTCTCGGATGTACAACTTACTTAAAGCATTCACAAAGTACCAAGTTTTGAATAGAATGAAATTAATAGAATTTATAAGATAATCAACGATTACCCATATGGAATCATGACCTTGAGAAATTTTGTGGTAATCCTTGTACAAAATCCATGATTATGTCATCCTATTTCCATTTCGGTATAGGGAGTGGATGAAGTAGCCTCGCAGGTTTCTTGTGTTCTACCTTCACTTATTGATATATCATTCAATTTTTCACAAATTGAGCGATGTTTTTCTTCATTCCTTTCTACCAATAGGTCCTTTTTAAATCATAGTACATTTTTGTGCTCCTAGGATGTATCATAAATTTTGACTTGTGTACTTCTCCCATAATTTATTATCTCAAATAATCATCGGCAGGTACCGTAATCTTTCCATGGAAACAAAACTATCCTTTATTGTAAGCCTATCCTTCCACAATATTTCATTCATTCATCCTACACCATACTTCACAAATTTTAGGATCATTTGATTTGGCTACTTTGACATTCTCTAGTAAGGTAGGATTAGTTACGATGTTGTATAGAAATATCTGTCTTCTGTCATCATACAAATTGAGCTCATAACCTTCCATAATTTGAGTGTTTCGCCAAGGATCCAACATCAATTGTGCAACAAAAGCCTAACTTACAAACAAAAGCCTAACTTACAACTTAAAGTGTCTACCATAATTTTAGCCTTGCCAAGATGATATTACAAAGTGAAGTCATAGTCCTGAAGATACTCTACCCATATTCTTTGTCTCAAATTGAGATCCTTTTGAGTGAAAAAATATTTGAGACTCTTGTGGTCCAGGAAGATGTGGAATTTGGCATCATGAAGTTAACATATCCACACCTTCAGGGAAAATACCACTACTACTAGCTCTAAGTAATGAGTTAGGTAGTTTCTCTTGTGAACCTTGAGTTATCATGATCCGTAGGAAACTACTCAGCCATTTTACATTAAGACACACCCAAGTCCTTGTAATGAAGCATCGTTGAAGACCATGTAAAGTTTTGTATCGTCTGGCACGGTGAGCATTAGTGTAGTTGTAAGTCACGTTTCCAATTCTTAGAATAACTTTTCACAAGCTTTGTCCCATAGGAATTTGACTCATTTCCGAGTAAGTCTTGACAATGGTGTAGCAATCTTCGAGAAATCTTGCACAAAACATCAATAGTATTCGGCCAGGCCAAAGAAACTTTGTACTTTAGTCATATTCCTTTGTTGAATCCAATTTAGTATAACTTCAATCTTGGAAGGATCCATAGAAATTCCTCTTCCTGATATAACATGTCCAAGTAATTTAACTTCGATAAGCCAAAAGTCACACTTCTCAAACTTTGCATACAATTGGTTTTCCCTTAGAGTTTGTAAGACGATCCTGAAATGTTGTTCATGTTCTTTATATGACCTTGATAAATCAATATATCATCAATAAATACAATAATAAATCTCTCTAAGTAAGGTTGAAGTACACAGTTCATTAAATCCATAAAATTACTAGGAGCATTTATTAGTCCAAATAGCATGAAACGAAATTCAAAATTCTCATACTGTGTATGAAAAATAGTTTTGTGTATATTCGACTCTCTGACCCTCAATTGTTGATATCTTGATCTAAGATAAATCTTTGAAAGAAAACTTGCTCCTCCAAGTTGGTCAAATAAGTCATGAATCTGAGGCAACAGATACTTATTATTTATGGTTACCATGTTCAATTGACGGTAATCAATGTATAATATGAAACTTCCATCCTTCTTCTTGATAAAAAGAATAGGTGCTCCCTGGGGTGATGAACTCGGTTAAATGAATCCTTTTGCCAACAACTCATCTAACTAATCCTTCAATTCTTGTTTCTCTACAGGTGCTATATGATAAGTAGTGATGGATATTGGTGTAGTTACCGGATACAACTCAATCACAAAATCGATTTCTTGAGCTGGAGGGAGTCTAGGTAATTTTTATTGAAACACATCACAATATTCGTTTACCACTAGTATTTATGCTAAGCTTCTTCCATTATATGTTCCTACTTCCAGAGAATTTAGGAGAGCCATACTTTCTTGGTTCTCCTTTCTGCCTAAGAAGCACTTAAGGAAAATGCTGGAAGGGTTTACTCTTTTTTGGCCATAAAATTAGACTTCTATGACTTTAAAAGCTTGGATGGTAAACTTATTTTCAAAGAAATTTACAATGGCTTGATACTTGGTCAGCCAGTCCATTCCTAAAATGACGTCAAAATAACTCATATCGAGTATAACAAGATCAGCTACACATCGGTGATCATTAAATTTTATTGAAATTTTTTTTGCAAATATACAAGATATTCGAAGAGGCTCCAAGATGAGTATTCAAGGTAAGAGAGATTTCAATGGCTTTATAATCAAGTTTTAACATTTAAGCACAAGCTAATGAAATGAATGAATGGGTGGCACCAATATCAAAAAGAACTCAAACCCGAGTGATGTAACAGAATTGTACCTTCCACAACATCGTTGATTTTGAATCCTCCTTGTCACCAGCTATAGCAAAAGCTTGACCTTACGTTCCTTGTTTCTAAGTGGAAACACCTTTAACCTTTTCTTTTCCACAGGTAGATGGTTGACGTTGAAAAACTGGTGCCGTATTGGAAGGCAGTTGGAAAGATTACCTTGAAAGCTGGTAGGATCTTGAGGACTATTCTTGAAATAATATTCTTGGTTGTTGAAAATTATGTTAAGGTTGTCGACCAATTTGTTAAGTTGGCCCTTGAGAATTCCTTCTGGTGTTTGAAGCTCCCGAACTAAAACTTGACTATGAACTTTCTCTATATTGTTTGGTGGTGAGTTGGACACAATTATACTTGAAGTATCCTGGTTGGTTGCAATTGTGATAGGTATAAGGGTTATACTAAGGAATTTTAGATGAATTACTATATGACGATCCACTACATTGTCTCTTTTGCCAAATTATTTTTCTACTTTCCTTTGTCTTTTTCTTTTGAGATGACATGGTTGCCTTTAACTATTTCGTATTGACTTATTTGATTCTTTGAGTTGCGATAACTATTGCAGTGCTACGGTAACTATGGTAGTGTAGGTTCATACACCTTGATGCATTAGTTGCATGTGTATGTCAACTAGTAGGCCATCCAAGACTTTACAACTTTGTCATAATCTCTTGCTACCATATTTTTTGCAAATCATTGATAGTTGATTGAAAAAATTCTTATATTTTTTAACGATCATATTATCTTGCTTAAGATTCCTAAATTCGGCCACCTTGTTGGTTTTTGCAGTCTCATTAAAGACTCTTTCATAACATAACCACTCGAGTTCTTCCAATGTTATCATCTTTACATCTCTTCCTCTACTGACAAAGTTCCACCAGTAGTCAACTTCTCCTGCTAGTTTGTATGCAGCTAAATTAGCTCTAAAATGTGTAAGGATGTTTAGGGCATTCATTTTCTTATTAATTTTATGAATCCATCTTTCAGCAACGTCAGGATTGGAGATACCATAAAAAAATGACGGTCTCATCTTTTTAAATTTGAGGTAGTCAGCTTTACCTCTTTCCTCGGGTTCTATTCCCTAAGTAATTAACTTCATTGTCCTTGTAAGAGACCATAATTTTCATCTACATCTTGTGTGGGTTGCTCTCTAGCTTCCCTTGCAAGAGACCACAATTTTCATCTACCTCTTCCTTGGATACGTGCTAAGACAAAAATAGTTCAAAAATATTTTAAAGATTATGAATGAATATTAGTCTTGGGAAATTAGAACCATGCTCTGATATCAAATTGTTACGCCCCAAAAATGAGTATGTACGTGAGATAAGGGATAAATTTTTAAATTATAATTAAAAGAAATTCAAGAAATATATTCAATAAAAATTCAATTTAATTGGGGATATCCCTACTAAAAAATATAATTTAACAAAATTATTTAAATTAAAAATCATAAATACATACATTAGAAATATAATTCATTTTTTACATCATGTATTAACATTTATTCCAAATAGATATTACAAAACGAAATATAAATTTATAACCAGAAGTTCTTTTCTTTTTCCTCGTCTTTGAGTTGTGTACCACTTTGTCAAAACCTAATCTAGTGTTAAGGGGAAAATGGGGTGAGTTACACATAGCTCAATAGAAGTCTATGTTATTATACGTTTTCATCAAATAATCATGCATGATGTTTATTAATAAAATTTCATGAATGGTATTCATTATCAGTTCACAGTGTGAGAGATTTTACTCACAAATCCCGAGTATACCTATACCTCCTTATTTCTAGGAAAAACTAAGGGAAAGCATAATACAAGTATCCTAATCCATGCCAATATAAAAACATGATGTATAAATCCAATGCATCATATGTGATCCCATATGTATTAATCATCCAAATGCATAGGCATGTGCACGATCCAACTCCAAGATGCATGTAGGCCTACCTATAACCCTATGTACAACCACAATGCATATGACACATGTATCCGTCAAACAACATCATATGGGTCATTGTCTAAGGGTTCATAACACATGTTCACATGTACAAACCGCGGTAACAAATTCAAAACTTAATAGATGGCAAGTTCCAAACACAAATGGGGTTTAACTCTGAGACCTGTGTGCGAGCACTACGATAATCCATATTCATAATAATCCATCTCCACAATAGTCCACTTCCATAATAATCTATCATTGTAACAATTCAAAGTTGTAATAATCCATAATAAATAATCATGATTAGAAAGTCTGATCACAAGGCACTATAGACGAAAAACCTCTCATGATACATATGATGCAAATATGTACTTGTAGTCTGTCAAAATCTGTTTGCTACAATCAATAGGCTATGGGTACCATACTTCGTAAGACAACATACATGTAATCCCTACAAAGCAAACTATTTCTCATGATGCATTTATTAAAATTCTCGGATGCCATATCACATTTTCAATGTTCATTTCATAATATTTGATACTCGTTTTGTAAAAAAACGTTTTTCAATGTATATATAATAAAATATTTATAATGAGTATCTCATTTTAAATAATATTTCTAACATTATCATATTGTTAATAAAAACATGACATCCGATTTCTCACTTTTATTCATAACATGTGATGCATGACATTAACTTTATAAAAACCATACATGTATTTAAAAAGTTAGAGTAAGAACTACTACCTCAAATCCTTAACTTGAATACTCATATATTTGTCCCCGAAATTCCCTCCAAATTAATGCAAAAAGTCCTAACAACTTAGGGAGAAGATATATTAGAATGTAATTGATTCCTAAAGGAACCCTTTTAAGGAATTATGATTTCATTCTCATCTCAACTTTTTTCCAATTTTACCTCAACCTTTAATATTACCCTAAACTCAAATCCCAAAACCCAAAACCCTAAATCCTAAATCCTAAATCTTAAATCTTAAATCTCAAATCTCTAAACCCTAAACCCTAAATCATATTTAGAAAAATAATAATTTTAACCCTAAACCTTAACCCACAAATATAACCCAAAACCCTAAATCATATTTAGAAAAATAATAATTTTAATCTAAACCTTAATCCACAAATATAACCCTAAACCCCAAATCCCAAATCTCAAAACTATAAATCCTAAACCCCAAATCCAAAATTCTAAAACCTTAAACCCTAATAATAATTTTAACCCTAAACCTTAACCCACAAATATAACTCTAAACCCTAAATCCCAAATCTTAAATCTTGAAACCCTAAACCTTAACCCACAAATATAACCCTAAATCTTAAATCCCTAAACCATATTTAGAAAAATAATAATTTTAATAATATATTTTCTTTTTAATTAATAATTATTTAGAAAAATAATGATTTCAATAATATATTTTATCTAACGAAAAAATAATAATTAAATGATATTATTTAAATTTTACTGAATAAATGAATATTAAGGTAATATATAGTGTTTTTCATTCCATTCTAATTATAAACAAAACATTGTAATATTGATTTTTTATTTGATTCCAATGATTAAATCAAACAAAAATATTTTATTTTTGTTTAATTTTCAAACAAAAATATTTTATTTTTGTTTAATTTTATTCTGATTTCGTTACTTGAATCAAACCTAAAATAATTATTTAAATTTTAGATTGCTTAGTCTCCCTGTTACATTTAAAATGCTAGAAAATATTCTAATATGATGTGCAGATTACATACATGCAGGATAAGAGGTAATCTCAGTTCTCATTTAAATAATTGCGGATGGTGATTATTCATGGAAGTTTTAGATTTATTATGAGAATCAGTATTTTTCATTAATGAAAAACTTCATAAAATAACTCAAATTAATATGAAATCTCAATTACACATATTTATTATACAATTGAATATAATACTTCAAATTTCAATAACAAATAATAATTACAACCTATTTTTTATTTTAATAATCAATAAAATAATTATTATATTATAGGTTATTTTCATGTATTTTTACGATTAAATTATTAATTTAACAATATAAATAATATTTTAAAACTCATTAAATTTAACTATAATCATATGTAAATATATAACCGAGCGAGGATACCATATATATCCCTTAGATTAAGTTATTTGTGTCTTTAGTCTCTTAAATTTTAAAAATTATATTTATAATGAGTCTATTTAGGATAAATTATATTATTTTAATAATTTTTATTAAAAATTATTATTTTCTATTAAGTGATTAAAACAACATTAAAACAAGAGCATTTATCGATGATAGAAGTTAAATTTAATATTAAGATTTTGTAAAAAAAAATCAATAATGATATTAAAATTAAAATTAAAAAATTAGTAAAATATTAAAATGAATGAATTTTTTTTATATATTATGATAAGGTTAATTTGAGGATAACAATATGAACTAAATCAGTCCACACTAAGCAGAATTTGTCAATTGAACCCCTATTGTTGTATATTCACGGAGAACAAGCTCAACAGAGCATTACAAAATAATATCGCAAAACTGTTTTTCTCTTTCCTCTCTTGGCCATTCATACTCAAGCAATTAAGCTTAATATTCATGGTTACCTCGACGACTAGAGAGAGCATAGAGTTAAATAGACTCAATTCAAGTCTAAAAAACTCTAAAATATTTTAAAATATACTAGTATGTGTTCAAAGATGCTGAAAGATGTTAGAATATTCTAGAACATGTTAAATGGTTTATAAAAGATGTAAAATCTCTAAAAGCTTTCAGAAATCTTAAAACTTACGTGACAGAACTAAATAATCTTAGAAAACTTACGTGACGGAACTAAATAATCCTAAAAGAGTTTAGAGTTGGTTATACTTGACTAGAAAGTCTTAGAATCTTATAACATATTGTAGATAAAACTAGAACAATGTAGATACTCTTGTGCATTAAAATTTGTGACATAACCTTAAATTTGTTGTCACACTATAAATAAGTCTTTTGGTATTCATTTGTATTCAAAACATTCTTCACAAACTCTCTTCTATTTTTATTTTATTTTTGAATCTTCTAAATTTCTAAATCTCTTTTTAATCTCTTTAGAGTGTTTTGTTCGAATTGAAAGACAAAACTAGTATAACGGATCGTGCTAAATATCACACTATTGTTAATTAAAGTCTAAGGTCGTGACAATAGACTCTAATAATTATTTAAAACCAAAAACACTAAGCACGGAAAAAAACAACAATGAACAAAACACAAACTCTTATTCCTATTATGCCCGTATCTTCACAAGAATTCTTCCAGAATTCTCTTTAGAAATTACACTACCTTCTGGTGGATGAAAAGGTGGAGATATCTGAAACATTGAAAGTGGAGGAAATATATCACTCGAATGAATGGGAGAGAAATAATATAGCTGTTGTCATTTATTTTCTTCAGAACTGAGAAAGGACAATATTTTCTATGTTGTAAAGTTTGGAGTAGTTCTTGTAAGTAAACGATGCTTATTGAGGTGCACTATTACATGCAAGTTCCCCTTCTTGAAAGCTTTGTTTCTTCCTTTTCAAATCAGCTCGGCACCTATATTGAGCATCATCTTTGTAATATGTTCTTTAATTTCTTCATGAAATTTAGCATAATCATTGGCCCAAGATGTAGCTTGCTTATTCAAAGGTGTAGTAGTGTTGGAGCAAATCAAATGAGTGATTAGGAACTTTAATTGTATGCGTAATTGAAAAAGTAGACTTTCCAGTTGTTCTATTTACCACACTGTTGATTGTGAACTCTACTTGAGGAAGTATATATAATCTCCCCATGATTTAGGCTTGTTACTAAACTAAGCAGCGTAACTTACTTCCCATAATCCTATTGATTACTTAATCTGTACTATCAGTTTGAGGGTGATAATTACTATTAAAGTTCAAAATAGTTTCAAACTTTTTCCACAACTCAAGCCAAAAATACCCCATAAATTTAACATTCATGTCCGAGGTTATATGAATTTTGGTATCCCGTAGAGTTTAACTAACTCCTTGAAAAATAAAAGTTTAAGTGGTTGACATCATGAACTTTCTTGCAATGTAAAGGAAATAGATGTAACATTTTTTAAAATCAAGCTATCATCGTAAAAATGAAATTATCCTTTAATGATTCGCCAATAAACTTAATACAATTTGTACTAATAATATTGAATAAATTTTAATGGATCGAAATTTAATTTAAACAATATATAATTGTATTACGAAAATTTGTAAACGATGAATGATTTTTAATAAAAAATTAATTAAGTATAAAAATATTATTTTTATAGTTAGTAAATTTTAACTGATATAAATATTGTTTTGTAAAGGAAAAAAAACTCAAAAATAAAAGGCATAAGAGCATTATATATCAATTCAAATTAATCGGATTAATTAACGGGAGATTAAACTCTAAAAGAAGTTATCTAATCGAATAAAAATTCTCAATGTCAAATTGAGCACAAATTCAACAATTATGAACCTAGCAGTGGATATTTAAATTTATGTTCACAACAAGATGTAACTATCCTCGATATTGTTTATAATACCTTAATAATATTTATATTTTATAAGTCTCGATTCGATATTAATAAAATATCAATATAAAAAATATTTAATATTAATTAATAATATGAATATTATTTATCATTAATTTTATTTTTTTAAATAATTATCATTGATTTTATCATAAAAATTATTAATTAAAATAAATATTTGAACTACCTATTTTATAATTTATTAATTAAAATATATACTAAATAAGATAATTGAATTAAAATATATAATGAACTATTTTAATATTTATTGAAGTTTGCATAATAATAGTATCTTGCATTTTTTTGAAAATATCTTCAACATATCTATAATTTAAATCTCAATATTTAACCCATATACCACTACATAAAATTAATAAATATATATAAATCAAATATAAAAGGCTGTATTTTTATAGTTAAAAATTTAAAAGAAGATACTGTTTTGCCGAGAAAAAACCTCAAATAAAAGGGCATAAAACATTATATATCGATTCGAACTAATTGAATTAATTAACATTATATTGTTCACGGCTGCCTGAAACTAACACTAGCAAACGACTTGGTCATCAACTGGAAATTTCTGTAAGACAAAGAACCGCCTTCTAGGCCAAAACTGTTGCAATTCAACAATTTCTACTACAATATCAAAACAAGAAGAAACAGAGAACACTCCATTGCTTTAAAACAAGAGATGCAAAGAGAGCATTGAACGAAATTATGTTTTTGCTTCGGTGGCAACCAATATACAAGGCACAGCTAAGATATCTAATAAATAAGTTGTTCCAATACAGCAAGAAGATGTGTTGCCTTTAAAAGTTGCTTCCGAAAACATAAATGAAACCCCTACACAACAGGACACAGGCTACGAACGTGGGTTGGGTGATGACTACAGAACCGTTTAGAAGCTATAATCAGCCTCTAAGCTTTTTTATTGTCTTTAAAAGGGCCTTTTGGGATCTTACTCAAAACTTTGGCGTCAAACACAGCATACTGCTTTTTCATCTCATTGCTGGCCTTCTCTGCAAATGGGTCGACCTTGTCTTCATGCTTCTCATAGAGAACAGGCACCGTGTGCAGAAAAACAAAAGCTGTGGAAATTGCCAAACAATCAGAAAGTTTGAAAACTTATTTGGACAACAAATATCAAATAGCACACATAGACGAGCTTATCAGTAATTACATATGTAGAACAAGGTAAGGAAATTGCACCAACTCCCCACAATTGACAGAACCCAAATGCCTGCAATGACCTGAAATCCAACGATCAATTCCACAATTCAGGATTTGGGCTTTAAGATAATTCCTCACAAGTCAAATGTAAATAATTAACCTCAATAAAACAAATTCAATACAGTGTACAAAGTTGACATGAATTACTGTGAATTGAGCAATTACAATATTCTTGTTGAAATGTCTTCTTGTTGAACCAACATGCTATACAGCTCTTTATAGGAACAACGAATTAATATACACCATTAATGGTGGATCAATAAATAACAATACTCACAATCAGGAACTTCTTCAGATCTCTTCCAGATGCAATATCGCGCAGGACATCAAAACCCCGATTGAGTTCAATTCTCAAAGCAGAAGAAAACTGCAGGAGTGGATCCTCTGGGATATGAACTTCAGGGATCCGAGGTGGACTCCTACAAAATCAAATGTGTTGGGCAATGAAGGGAGTCATTACACAAAATAACTACACAATAGAAGAAATTAAAGATGCATTTGAGCGTTACTCCAGTAATCTCACTTGTTGATAAAAGTATGGACATTGGACCACAAGAACAGGACTGAAAGGGCAACGATCAAAATGTGACAAACAAGAGTAAGCAACTGGTATTCAAGCAACTCAAAGAAGACCCACGTAGCTGTGGCTCCTGCAAGAACACTCGCTGAAATCTTCTTGTTCCTCCACAATAGCACATCAGCAGCTGCATCCATGGCAACCGAAATTGAGAGAAACATAGAGAGAAAAACACAAATTATGATTCCCAATCGACAAGCTGCTCAAAATTGATTTAAACAAAAATGCATAAGAAACCCAGATTGCATAGTTTACTTCTAGAAGATTAAACCCAGAAGGTTCGGATTCGAAGAAAGCAGATAATAACTAAATTACTAAAGCCCCAAAGGTAACTGATTCGAACTACTGTGGATAACGAACACCACAGATCGAAGCAAAATATTCCAATAAAACATTTGGTATCATGTATTGAATCTAGTAGCATCCAAATGCAGACAAGAATAAATTTTTCAGATTATTACAGATGTCAAAGAAAGTAAAGAAAAATACCAGATCAGCTAGCAAGAATTATTCCTAAAACCCCGTACACTTATATGAAACGATTTGAAAATGAAGTAAACTACATAGAGCAAGCAATTCAACCCTAAACCTTCAACATACTTTTGCTTAAAACGAAATCACACGAATAACACAAAAAAGGGTTAAAAAAATCTCACACACACACAGAGAAAGACATAGATGGTGTCCGTACGTTTCCCACCACCTAGAACGTGGTGAATTGGTTTCTCTCTCCCAAAAAGCCTGTAAATCTTGGCCTTAACAGACGAGGGTGAGGTAGGTTTTCCAGAATCGGAATCGGAGTCCGAGGAAGACGACATGTCGTTCCCGTGGATCTTCTCGCTCATCTTCTCCATCACCGACTTCTCATTCTCCATCACCGACTTCTCATTCTCCATCACCGACTTCTCATTCTCCACCATTGAACACAAACTTTCCGATTGCTCAGCCATGCTTTTACCGATCTGATCCAACGAAGAAATGGAGTTTAAAACTAATTTTTTTCCAAATGCTTTTCGCAGAATTAAAGTAATTTTCGTAGGGTTGTTGAAATGAAGCTTTGTAAGGATATATATAAAACTTTCTAAGAAAACGAAAAGAAAAAGGATATATATACAAGCGCGGAACGAGAGACCGTTGATTTGTTGTTTTAATCCGAACCTAAAGATTTTGTAAGCCGAACCAGAGTTCGAAATTTGGCTTCGGTGAAGCTAACGTCGTAAAAGTTAACGTTTTATGGTGGGATTAATACATTATTAGCATCCGTATTCATCTTATGATATTTATCGTTGTTATTGTTGTTAATTGATTTAATAAAATAATAGCGCATTTAGTTTAGATTTAATTTTTTTTATCAATATTACTTCTGAGTTAAGTTATTGGTGTAGTAGAATAAAGTATTATTCTATTACGATAATTCTTTTGATATTGGATTTGTTAATATATTATTACGAATTATATTTTTATTAAAATTATTTCGATGTAAGATTTATTATTATTATTATAAGATATTATCTCATTATGTTAAGTCTTCACACATTTAATAAATACCTTCTCATATAATTCAATGTATTACCATAAATTTTACTTTTTATTAAAATTATTCTGAGGTAAGGTTTCGATTATTTTTGTAAGGTATTATCTTATCGTAATAAGTCATCTCATATTAAGTAAATACCTTCTCACATCAGTTTAATATTTTACCATAAATTTTATTTTTTATCAAAATCATTCTGAGGTAAAACTTATCACTAGTGATTTTGGTAAAAAATAAAATTATTTAAAATAAAGTATTTTGGATAATTTTTCATTATTCTAGTTCTTGAGTTACTTTAAAAGCATTCAAAATAGTGTTTTTGTTACATTTAGTAGTATAATTTTATTCAATTAACACATTAATCTTATAATTATTACAGTAGATTCATTTAGTATTGTAATTTCACATTTAGTGTTAATAAATCATTAATGGTATATTAGTTATATGCAACTAATATATTTTATTAGTTGTATATTAGTTGTATGCAACTAATATATTTTTCCTAAAAATATTTTTCTAAAAAGTAGATTCTTATTTTCTATATGTAAACATGTATTAGTATTCATTGTAATTGTATGATTGTAAATACAATTCAATATATTCAATTTGGTATTAGAGCAGGAAAGAAAAAAAAAATCTTACCGGTTTCTGAGCAGCAACGCCGCCTAGTGTCGTCGTCAATTTTTTTTATGCAGTGCCGTTAATCTTCTCGCACTGTTCAGTTCACGTCGTAGTTGTAGATCCATCGTCCAGTCCGTGCTATCCAGTCCGCGACGTCCAGCCCGCGTCGTTCAGCCCGTGTCGTCCATCCCTACGTCGTCCAACTCGTGCACCAGTCCGCGTTGTCCAGTCCGTGACGTCCAGCCCGCGCCGTTCAGCCCGTGTCGTCCATCCCTGCGCCGTCCAACTCGCGCACCAGCCCTGCGCCGTCCAACTCGCGTACCAGCCCTGCGCCGTCCAACTTGCGCACTAGCCCTGCACCGTCCAGCTCATGCACCCCTGCACCGTCCAGCTCGCGCACCCCTACCCCTAATCAACAACTCCCTGGTACTGAAGGTCACTCATCTGAGGTATGTACACCTACTGATACTAATAGCATCGAGTCTAATGTTGGACAGTATGTGTTACCAAATAGGTCTACTCGAGGTCAACCAACCAAAAGGTATGAACCAAATATTCATGCAAAATCAAAATACCCAGTAGCCAATTACTTGTCCACTAAAAGATTATCTAAGTCATATAAATCATTTGTGAATCAAGTATTTGGTGTATCAGTACCTAACAAAGTGTAGGATGCATTGGGAGATCCAATATGGAGAAAGGCAATGGCTGAAGAGATGGATGTGTTAAAGAAGGACGATACTTGGCAACTTGTGCCACCACCACAAGGAAAAAAGGCAGTTGGTTGTCGATGGGTGTTTACTGTAAAACATAATGGTAATGGATCCGTAAATCGGTATAAAGCTCGTCTTGTAGCAAAAGGGTTTACTCAAACGTATGGTGTAGACTACGATGAGACTTTTGCTCCTTTTGCCAAAATGAACACTATTCGGGTTTTGCTCTCACTTGCTGCTAACCTAAACTGGCTACTTCGGCAGTTTGATGTCAAGAATGCGTTTCTTCATGGAGAATTAACCGAGGAGGTGTACATGATTCTTCCACCTGGGTATATAGTTGATTCCCCTGGTAATTTTGTATACAAATTGAGGAAGTCTTTGTATGGTCTCAAGCAATCCCCTCGAGCCTGGTTTGGAAGGTTTTCACAGTTCATGCAAAAGGTTGGTTATAGACAGAGTAATTCAAACCACACTCTATTTCTCAAACATCAACGAGGGAAGGTAACATCCCTAATCATTTATGTTGATGATATGGTAATCATTGGTAATGATACTATTGAGATGGATAAATTACAAAGATAGTTAGCCTCTGAATTCGAGATGAAGGACTTAGGTGAACTAAAGTACTTCTTAGGAATTGAGGTAGCTAGGAGAAGAGAAGGAATATATCTGTGTCAGAGGAAGTACATTATTGATTTGCTAACAGACACAAGTATGTTGGATTGTAAACCTATTGACACTCCTATTGAGAAAAACCATTGTTTAGCAGAGTATGCAGATCAGATACCAACTAATCAAGCTCGCTATCAGAGATTGGTTGGGCGTTTGATTTACTTAGCTCATACTAGACCAGATGTTGCATATATAGTAAGTATGGTGAGTTAATTCATGCAAAATCCAAGTGGGAACCATATGAATGTTGTTTTGAGAATTTTAAGGTATTTGAAATCGGCTCCAGAAAAGGGGAGTAATGTTCTCTAAACACAACAATCCTCTTAAAGTCTGTGGATTCACAGATGCAGATTGGGCAGGAAGTATTATAGATAGAAAGTCAACATCGGGTTATTTCACCTTTGTGGGAGGAAATTTGGTTATATGGAAAAGTAAGAAGCAGAAAGTGGTGGCACGATCTAGTGCTGAGGTCGGGTATAGAGGTATGGCTTATGGGGTTTGTGAATTGCTGTGGATAAGAACTTTGTTATTGGATTTGGGTTTCGAACTCAAAAATACTATGCAGATGTATTGTGACAATCGTGCAGTCATTGATATATCACAAAATTCAGTACAACATGATCGCATTAAGCATGTAGAGGTTAATCATCACTTTATAAAAGAGAAGTTAGATGTTAAACTTATTAGTTTTTCTTTTGTTCCCACAGAAGAGCAGCTTGCAGATATGCTTACCAAGAGAGTTTCCAAGAAGGCACTATACGGTTCACTAAGTAAGTTGGGCATGATCGATATCTATACGTCAACTTGAGGGGGAGTGTTAATAAATTATTAATGATATATTAGTTGTATGTAACTAATATACTTTTCCTAAAAGCACTTTTCCAAAAAGCAAATTCTTATTTTCTGTATTTAAACATGTATTAGTATTCATTGTAATTGTGTGATTGTAAATACAATTCAATATATTCAATTTTTAGGTCAAATTAGTCTAATTGTTTTTAAAATAATATTTTTTTTAGAAGTAAAATTTAATTTTTTAATTAAAAAATAAAACTCTATCTCCCTCCCACCCCTCCTTTCAATTCTTCTGTATTTTATCAAATAAATATCTTTTTGTTTCTCTCTTTACTTATATTTCTCTTTATACTTCTAATAAAATAACCATACTTAAACTAATACCATAAATTATCACATTAACTAAGGTCATTAATGTAATATTATTGAGTATGAAGTTTGTTTCGAGAAACAATAAAGTTATCAAATCTTTTGGACGAGTTATCTGCATCTTAAGAATCTGATATTTTCCTATAAAGGAGTCAACATTGTGAAAGAAGACCCAGAAGTAAAACTTACTATTTTCTTAATGCAAGTAAGATTATGAGTAGTATTTTTTAACTAAACAAAGAAAAAATTAATTTTACCCAACATAAATATTATTTTTTAAAAAATTAAATAATTTAACTCAAACATAAAATAATAAGACTAAATGGATATATTTTAATAATTAAAAGATTAATATGTCAATTGATTAAATTTACAAGATCAAATTAACCTTAATTCTTTCAAAAAGTACCCATTTTATAAAAAAAAAATTATGTGAAAAAAGTTAGATGGTCTTTTATTTTAATCTTTAAAAACAATTATTATTATTATTATTATTATTTTATATTTTTTGTTTTTTTTCTTATTGAGTGTAAGATTTAGTGTTTATTGTTTGAAATTTAGAGGTTAATATTATCGTTTAAAGTTTGGAATTTAGTATTTAGTGGAAAAAAATTAAAGAATTTTTTAAAAAATAAATAGAAGTGTGAGAAAGAGATGACAGAGAATGAAAAGAAAGAAAATAGGAGAGAAAAAAAGAAAAAAAGAAAAAAAATTAAAAAAATTAAATTATTCTATATTATTTTTTACATAAAAATCATTTTTGATTATATGAAGTTTAAAAAAATATAAGTACAATATTAAAACAATAATAGTAAGATCGGTGGTTTTTTGATACGTACAGTATGTAAGGTTAATGAAATTTGATGAAAGTCACCGACTTCGGTGACATTAACAAATACGGGGACATATGGCTTAAAATTTGAAAATATATGAATTAAGGGTGTATGTACATGGATAGGATTGGTTTTAAATCAAAATTAGAACTGAATTTATATGAATAATTTTTAAAAAATAAAAATCAATTCAAACTAATTAATTTAAAAAATCAATACCACTGGAAATAATATTTTTTGTTCGATTTCGGTTGAATCTACTGTTTTTATGAAAACTTTTTTCGTCTTTTTTTTTAATGAATTTTATTTATTATTATTTTTTAACTCTTATATTATAATTTATAATATTTTTAATATTAATTTAATTATAATTCTTTAATTTAAAGATTCAGATTCCAATTCCTTCTCTAATACTTAAATTTCAAGTAATTAAAATTTAAAAATTTAAAATTAAATATAATTCTAAATATTTCAGAAAATAAAAATATTTGACAAATGTTAGTAAAGATTCATTATACGTATAAATCATAAAGTATTAAAAAAGATTTAAAAATAAAGCAAATAGATGATAAAAAATAATAAAATTTGATACTTCTTATATCTAAATCATCCGTAATGTTATTCATGTAATACAAATTAGTTTATTAATTATACGAAAGACATTATAATTATAATGGATAAATAATATAAAATCATTATCTTACAGAGATAAGAAGAAATAGTACATGAATTCTATTTAAATATCAAAATTCTAACTATAAAAAATAGGTAAAATTTATTCATATCATACAAACAAACTAAATAGACAATTATCTAAAATATTCTTGAAGTTTAACTTATCTTCGTTTATACTCTTAAGGTTTACAAAAAATGTTATAATTTCTTTAAATTTTATAGTTAATACAATTAATATCCTTAAATTTAATAGTGTTAATTTTTTTCATCTATATTATGTTAATATTCTTATGACTTTGATACCAATTTGTGGTTTTCAATTGTCGATTGCCCCAATGAAAAAAATTTAGCCAATCTGACCTTCTTTTAGGATATCGCTCCTAATTACATGCTTTAAATAAGTCTATTCATGCCTTATATGAGCTTGATCTTGTAATTGTAAATTCATACAATTACATGTTTTTGTACAAATGATGTATCTATAATCTTCGAAAAGATAATAACCAAACATACGGTTACTAAATTCCATTTTTCCATCTTCTTCTTCTAAAAAAACTTATTTTTGATTAAAATAATATTTTAACATCCTTGAAATATGATGATTTATTATGCTTGTAATAGTTTTAATATAATCTATATAGATATCTAATAAGATGTTGAACCTTCTAAAATTTTTAAGACAAGTTTTATAATCTTCATCTTTAAAATAATCATTTAGGACTAAAAAATAACCTTTATCAAACTTTTCTAAAAAAATTAGATTTTTATTTTTCATCTTAAATTCATTCAAATTAGGGGTTGTTTAATGTTACTTATTAATTCTTATAATCACCCTTTTGTTTTACTTATTATAATATTATGATATTTCTATCTTCATCTTTCTATTTATCAATATTATTACTTAATATAAGCAAATATCTAAACATTTAAGATCTTTAATTGACTTAAAAGTTATATTTATTATACCTGAACTTAATGGGTCGGCCACGATCTTCTTTTCGATTTGTCTTTTTTTATTACACTGATTATGTCTCGGCTTTGCTCAAACCCTAACACCATTCTAGTAGTGGTAAGCTTTTTACATCTGTATATAGATGACATCTAATTTAGACTTACTAAAAAAGAGTAACTGAACTCTATTTTATTCATGATACAATAATTATTATAAACTTAATGTCAACTAAGAACCTTGAAGGGATCCTTAACCACTCATAATTACTGGGTAAATATTTTTTGGTTGGCATTTCTAAATATAAAGGATTTCTATGCTAGAGATTATGTGTTTTTTAGAGGTACGTGCTTTGGTATTTTTTTTGTGTGTTCTCAAATGAAAATAAGAGTTTTTTATATAACACAAAGAATCTTTGTTTATAATATGAGAATTATTATTTTATCCTTACTTTAATAATTCATCTACTTTACTGCTTTAAATATCAATAATTTTTTTCCCTTGGCACATACAGTCGACTAAAGATGTGGGTCTACATCTTTTAATTTTTTCTTGTTGTCTTCTATTGATAGTCCCTCCTCCTTATTCTTCTTCGTTGTTTTCTTTCGATAATCCTTTTAATGATGTTGATAATGACACATTTTTGTCTTTTCAATCTTTGATGCAGTAAATGTATCTGCAATCTTTGGTGGCTTTTTTTGGCATAGAAGCAGAATATATTCTTTGTTTCTTGACCAATTTTCAGGTTGTTGTTAAAATTTGTTTCATATTTGGAAAAAATTTCACCATCCTTCTCCGAAAGAGTCATGTTATTGTGAGAAATGATGATGACTTTACTGGTTGAGTAATTTACTATAATCTCAATAGAGTTATCAATTTTCTTGAGTTAATTCATATTAAATTTGACCTAACATTTGACCTTTTAATACACAAAGTTCTTCTGTGTTGAATTCCTTTTCTAGAAGTGCCCTTGGTTTGAGAACTTTTCTGTTTGCGTTAGAAATCCCGATCTTGATGAAGTGGTAAGGACTGATATATCTTTCATCATTCAAGTCCATTAGTGAACTTAAAAATTTGAGATAAATAGGCTTATCAAGTTACTTTAATCTTTTTTCTAACGTTCTTGATTGCTCTTTTGAAGTTTTATAGGAAATAATTTAATTCACTTAAATTAATTTCTTCTCGATATATGTTTTCTATTAGTCCTTCAAAAATATTAAATTTACTTCCCACATGAAATTCTTTTTCTATAATATAGAACTTCATATCTTCAATGTGTTACTAGGTAGATTTTCTAGCCAAGTTGTAGATCTTTTTCATCTTTAATGACTGATGAATTTCTGGGGGATGTTTCTTTGAATAACATTGAATGTTTTATTGTATTTGATGTCTTTGGGAGAGATGTCTCTCTAAATAGTATTAGAGGTTTTACTATTTTTCCTAGAGTTTTCAACCTACTTTTGTGTAGCTGGTATTATTATAATACTACAAAGTAATTTCTTACTATTTTCTTTGGAGTTATTAGTTTTTGTACTTTGTAATTGGAATAATTATTCTGTTGGTGAAAGCTCTATGAGTTACTCCACTAAACCCTATAATAGATTTATTGACCAACTTTTGTCCAATTGTTATAGATTCTTGGTTTTGGGCCATTATAGACCACATGATCTTTTTTTGTTTCTTTTTTCTGCTTCATCAGTCCAATTGAGCTTTCTTGTTAGAGATGTTACTTTTTTTTTAACTCTTAGGTTCTTCTTTTTCATCTTGAATTCTTTCTTTAGAAGTTTTATCTTTTTTAGATTGAATTTTTGATGAAGATTCTTCTTTTGAGTTTTTGGATTCTAAGATTTGTTTTGAACAATTGAATTCTTCCTATTTATTTCCTGTCTGCATAAGAGACTTCTTGAAGTATAATATCTCAAGTTGTTATTATAGGATTTTTATCACCTGTTCCTTTATCATGATCTTGATATTAAGATGTTTCATTCATATAAGCATAAAAATAGTTATATGTGTTAATTCTCTAGTAAAGGTATCTGCTATGCTATTCTTATTTCTTAGGAGATGTTAAACATGAAAAATTGTAGTGGTTGAACCACTGTTACCATCTGATTAATGTTCCTTATTTGTAATCACTTGCAACATTAGTTCTTAAAAAATTATCAAAATATTTGTTGTCGATTCTAACAAGGAATCTAAAATTTATGACATATATTAAAAATTTCTTAATAGCTCTTTAATAGCTAGATATTCTTTTTGATTATTGTGATAATTAATTTAACTCTGGACCTTGGAAAGGTCCTAATGTATGTCTACAAAAATATTCATCTTTGTCGTCTACTTTTGCTTTCATAAATACTCCCCAATGTTCTTGTGAAGTATTTGTTTCAATTATCATTTTATCATTTGAACCTAGATAATATAAAGTTGGTAAAAAATTTACCTTTGCTTTTACTTTCTCCATATACAGAGTATTTTGTTCTGTCAATTTCCAGATATAGTCTTTTTTAATTTTTCTTGTAAAGGTTTTTGCATTTATGCAAGTTTCTTGATATATGTTTCAATATACGTAAGAAATCTTAGAAATCTTTGTAATTGTTTTTTATCTTTTAATTCTCTAGAAAAACCTTGAATGTTATTTAATATATGAGGTTGTAGATTATGTTTTTTATCTTCAATTCCAATCCTAAATACTTAATCTATTGTTGGGCAAGTACTACTTTCTTTTCTGATAGTACAATGTCTTCTTTCCTCTATTCTTAAAGAATATTATTAATAATATCTAAATAATATTTATTTAATTCATTATTGAAAACCAAAATATCGTCTATATATACATAGCAAATATTTTGTAATTTTTTTAAAGATGTTATCCATATATCTTTGAAATATACTTGGAGCTTGTTTTAATCTAAATGGTACAACATTCTATTAGAATTGTCCTTGGGGGAAACTAAATGTCTTTAATTTTTGAGACTCTTCATCCAGTTTTATTTTCCAAAATCTAAATTTTTAGTCAAAACTTGAGAAATATTTCTTTCCTTTTATTAATAATTATTATTATTCTTTTTTTAGAATAAAGTATCCATCATCAATGGTTTCTTTATTCAATGTTTTGAAGTTTATTAACATTCTCTTTTTTCAGCTTCTTTTTTGATTAAAAATGTTGGACTAGAATGAAGTGAATTACTTGGTATTATGAATTTTAGTTTCAAAAGTTTTTGAATTTTTTTTTCAATTTCAATTTTGTCTTCTGAAATATAAATAATTAATTTTACTCTAATAACCTTGTTAGGGTATCTTAATTTTATGTTGACAATTGTCTTAGATTTATTGATTTTTACATCCAAAAGATTTTCTAAGCTTATTGTTTTTAATAATTTTTTGATACCTACTTGGACTTTATCTTCCTGTATTTCATTAAGAAAATATTTGAGTTTCTATTCTATATCTAATGAAATATTTTTTAAATAAGGTTTTTACTGCTCTATTTCACCACATTTTTACTTTTTATATTGTTGCATAAATATTGGGTTTGATACAGTCAAAGATTTTCTTATTTTTGATACATAAATGGTATCACCATATAATGTTGTTAGTCTTATTTTTTAAAAATATTGTGTAAAAAATTGATATAAGTTTAGGAAATTATTTATTATTAATAAATAAACTCATATTTCCTATTGATATATGGTAGGAAGATAAAACTTTTTTCCTTCGATCATTACATTTTTATCTTTTAAACTTTATTAAGATTTATTGTAATATAAGAAAGAAATTCTTACAATTAAATATTTTGGTATCTATTTTTAATGTTCTTCTGCAAACACATATTTACTTACTACATACATACTAGCTTATGCATCTATATATGCATGTAAATGATAATTGGCATAGCCTTTAAATTTAAGTCTTATCTTTATGTAGGTACTATTTGGATTTGTAATAATATATAAATCATTCATCTTCTGATGAAGAGTACCCATATTCTGAATCAATTATTTTCTCTTCAATTTCCTCTAATAGATAAATACTGTAAGTATCATTTATATCAGATTCTTTGATTGGTTCCAATTCCATCTTAAAAGCTTCTTCTAAGATGTTTTCTTTTTTGTGAAAATTTCTTTTTAAATTGTTTCCTACTCAAACATTTGTTGGCATTATGTCATTCTTCATTACAAATAAAAAATCTACATTTTTCTTCCCTAAAGGGTAATTATTCTTGTTTTCATGAGGTATATATCTCTTTCTACTAAAATATTTTTTCCTATAGGTTTTTCTATTAAATATTCTTTTATATTTTTGAAAACTTGTGTTCTGAATTTATATTTTTTAAATCTCTTGTAATTTTTATATATTTTTGTATTTTGTTTGTAGAGTTTTATGTTATATTTATATTTTTCTGATATTCTAAAATCTCTTGTATCACAACAGATTTTATCATTTTCTCTTATTTGTTTATATTCCTTTCTTTCTTGGCATTTAATAATTATCTAGTTTTTAAGGTTTTTTAATCTTCCTCCTAGGGTGTTTTATATAGTTTTCCTATTTCTCTTATTTCAACTTCTTATTAAGGTCTTATGTAATGCTCTAAGTAATTTTTGAAAAAACATTTTCTTATACGTTGTTTGCATATATGGTGGTAATTTATGGTAATACATTTCATATTTATTAATAAAAGAATCTATGTAACACACGTTACATATTTTCATATTTGTTAGATGTCATTTGGCTTCATTGATTTTATTTTCACTAGATTCGGTGATAGTTTTTTCTTTATCTTCTCCAATAAATTCCTTGTATATTTAATTTATTACTATATCTAAATATTCTCTTCTTGTGTGAGCATTCCCTTGCATTAATAAATGTTGTTGGTTTGTTAAATTTGAAAACCAAACTTTAACTTTTTTTTTTCATTTTAGGAGCTACTAATACCCTACATATTGAAGGGTATGTTTGTGTAATTTGAGAGGTTTGTATGATTATACTCATACCACTAGCCCATTCATTTAAGGTTTTTTTCTTATCTCTTATACAATCTAGATCCAAGATATCAAACTTATAATTATCATAGAGCTTGGATTTTGGTGGGATACTACCTCTAGTTCCCCAACACAATCCTTCTTCTATTTTGTGTGGTTGTCTTCTTCTATTGGTAGTGTCAGGATCTTCTGACCCCTGCCTATATCTTTTTTCCCAGTGTGGGTCAGATGTTTTTTCTTGGTAAGGAACTAGTAATGAAATTGGTTTCATACCTTTTGGGGTCATAATTTCTGGTTTAATATCAGTTTCACTGATTATTGTCATCATCTTCCTCTATATTTGTACAAATTTTTTCATTATATTATTCTTCTAATTCTTCATTAGTTAGTGTTAACAACTTAACTAATTTTTTATATCCATATTTTCGGGGTTCATGAATCTTTCTTCTAATTCTTATCTATATTGAATTGGAATTATATCTTGTTCCTTAGATTTTCTTCATTTTTTCTTCTCTCATTTCTAAGAATTAGGATATCTAATTTCCTAGGTAGTTCTACTTTTAATCATTCTAAAGGATCATATTTATGACCTATAATATCATTATTTTTATGTATGTTATATACATTTTTTTTAGTTATGTATCAATATGTATATCTTGTTAGAGTGTAATATAACCACATTCTTTTATTTATTTTAATAATTTTTTTGTGTTTCGACTATACCTTGTAGGTATTTCGTGTTTGATTCTTGAATTAAATCTATTTCTTCTATTAAAAGCCTCAAAGTTTTCATTAATGTTGCTTGATTTTTTGTTATGTCTACTAGGCTTCCATATATTTCTAATTATAAATTTTTAATTTGTATTTAAACATTATTATTTTCTTAATATGACATCATGAACTAATTCTTTCATTACTTGAACTCCATATTTCAGTTTTTTAACTTCTTCTTTATTAGATGTTTCTTCTTTATGATCTATAAAAGTAAATATTAGTATATTATTATTTTTAACCATATTACTTTTTCTTTCTGGTATTAAAGGTTTTTTCTTGATATCTATGTATCATTCCTCATATATTTCAAAGTTCGTTAGTATTTATGGTTTTATTATTTATCTAAGTTGCTAAAAGATTTTATCTATTTTTATAAATTCATTTTATCCATATATGAAACTATTATGATTGTTAGTTAATAAATCTCCTATTAGGTAGTGTATCAAAAATGGATGATTTCTTTTATTCATTAAATCTTCTCTTTCAAATTCATAAACTAAACTTAATACTTAGTTTAAGTTTTTATCATAGATATTAATAACAAATTCAGGATATATTGTAAATTTAAGTTTCTGATATCATAAATTACCACTGATCATTCCTATTAAATCATTTTTTATTTTTTATTTTATTATTTAACAATGTTATTTTTATGAATGTATCTCTTTTTTCTCTAAAGTAAGCTTGTGTTAATATTTGAATTCCTTCCAAATGAATATATCTAATTTTTTCCTTATCTTTTTGGAGAATTTTGGATAGTTTATTTAATATAATTTTCTTATCAATTAATAGTATATTATACATTTTTTTTGCAAATTAATATTAATATTTATTTTTTATTACTTATTTCATAATAAATTATATCTTTTTTTGAAAATAATTTTCTTAAAGATAAAAATGATAGATCTTTAAATTTATTTCTTTCTTTAAGATTTAATTTTTTTTTATTTTTTTTAAATTTTTTTTTACTTATTAATATTTTATGTGAAAAACATCTTAAGATGTGTTCTATTTTTAATTGTACTATTCTATGTTTTCCTATTATGTCTTGGTTTTATATCATTTTTTTTATTTTTATTTATAAAATGTTATTATTTACTTCCGTTAAATTTAACCTCCGTTATGTTTGGGATATTTTTGAATTTTTTAAATTTTTAGAAATATTTTTAAAGATACCATAAAATTTGATGGTATTTTTAATATTATTTTAAATTAAATTGTAAAAATAAATTCTAAAATATTGAGAATATAAAAAAAGGTAACAATATAACAAAATATAGAAATTTTGTAGTAAAGATAATAAAGAATGAAAGAAAACACTAATTGAAATTAAAAAATATATAAAATAAAAATATGAATATAAAATAAATTAATTTGATTTTTATAAGATTTTAATAAATAAAAATTAATTTAATTTAATATAAATTAATTTTTATAAAAATAAAAATAAAATCTAGCTGAAGTCGATAAAAATTCAAAATCAAAATAATTTTATTTATTTAATTTAAATAGTATCTACTTTTCGAAAAAATCGATTTTCTTTTTTGAAAATCATATAATATCCATTCGTTTCTTTTTCTCCCCTAATCTGATTTGATGGGTGCTGTCACATTATGTTATGGATTGTCGACAAAAATGTAAAGACCAGTATTAAACACTTTTAAGAAATTAAAAAAAAATACTTAAAAAATTTATAACTACAGCTTATAATATTAAATGTATTAAAAATATTATAATTTAAATTTAACTATATTTTATTAAATATATTTAATTTTTTAATAATATAAATATATAAATAAAATAAAATATATATTATTTTTATTATTATAAAATTTTAAAATATTATGTTTATTATTTTTAAAATATTTACAATTTTTTAATTAATAATGTTATTTTAAAAAAAAAATTAAATTTATCTTAATATTTTTAACACATTTTAACGAAAAAAGAGAAAAAGTGTACGAATTGTATAAAAAATCCTCAAATTTTAACATATATGGATCACGTGGCTGAAAATTTGCAAAGATGTGACCTGATGAATGCTGTGCTATGCAGGCCACGTTATCTTTTAGTTTGCCACAAAGTTGTAATTGATAACTACAATTTTTTTTTTACATATTTTAATTTTTTTTATTAAGCTGTTATTTATAAAAATATATTACAATTCATTTTCTCTTTTAACAAATATCGACAAGAAAAGTAAAAGAATGTATGAACGAGATAAATAATTACTTTTTAACATTCCACAAATTTTAAATAATACATGTCGATAAATGGCACAGACAATTTTCTTCATTTAATAGAAACCCATTTATTAAAGTATTGATATGTCATTTCCCCACCTTTTGCAATTTTTTATAAAAATAAAGATTTTTTATACTATAAAAATAAAAAATTAAGATATATAATTTACACCATATATCAATATTGCTATTATATAAAAGATTTTTATTTTTTTAATATCGAATAATAGTTAATATCATTAAAATTTATAATTTAAAATAATAAAAAAAACTCGTCAGTCTTATTACAAAAACTACTAAAAACATTCAAATTACTATAAAAATTATTAAATAATATTATTTTAAAAATATTAAAATTCATCTTCTCACAATTCATTTGTTTAATATATATATATATATCCACGTGAACCGTCCTTTGTAGAGTGTGCTCCCCTTTTTTTGTTTCTCAAATGAAAAATATGATTTTGTTTTTTAAATAATGTTGTAAGAGATTTGTGTTTATAAGAATGCAAGAAAGACACAAAAAATATGAAGATTTTTTTATTATTATTATTATTATTTATATTTTAATGTTATTATTATTAAATAAAATTATCATAAATAAATTATTATTTTGATAATAACAATTTAAGTTATAATTATTTTGATATTAATTTTATACTTATTATGATAGGTTGGTATGCATCATGACATGAACCAACTCAATGTCAAATAATAATGTGGATATAAGTACAAGAGTTAAGATATATGTTTTTTACGTGTAACTCATGAAGTAATGATACGTGTATAATATTGACTATATATCTATAATAAAAAGGGTACTCTCTTTAAGATAGTCATTTAACAATCTCACATGAATTACATCTCTTTAGTATGGCCATCTAAACAAACATTTGACACCCTACCTCTGTAAATTCCGACTAACTTAGATTAATCGAGTAAAGAGATTCTCCACAATCATATCAAATCACAAAATGATAAACAAGAAAGTAGTGAGCTAAGTTAGGAAAGCCATTGAGCCAACTGAACAACTACCCTTATCGTTTTTAGTGGAGAATGTTCGATAGGATGAACATGATGATATCTCACCTATCGTGACAAGGCAATTAGAAAAAATGAGAAGGATAATAAGCAAAGTTAGAAGAGATAATGAGGAGCTTTAAAAGGGAGTTACATAGAGCAATAAGAAATTATAGCTAAAATATACAGTTGAGATGGAGAGAGAAACTCATCGATTATAATATGGGGTTGAAGATGATATATGCTTAAGGAACCTAGTTGTAAATGAAGGTGTTTAGCGATACTGAAATTTTGAGGATCTTCCTCCCATTAATGACCACAATGGTGTTGATTGGGATGCAATCCATGACCTTTTCTTAAAAGGAAGAAGAAGTTGTGAAGATATAATGAAAAACTTGGAAAAGTAGGTAAATAATTAAGGAACTAATTAGGATCAATATGACTATGATCCAGTAAGTAACTTAATTTATCCCTACTTTATGATGCTATAGAGCAATTGAAGCCACCATTTATATTTAACCTTCCAAGTGTCGGACTTATAGATGAACCATTGGCCCAATTTCCCATATACTACAATTCAAGTAATCAATTGATTTACTTACATCACAAGAAAGAAGAAGGGTTCCATGATGTGTAAAGCTTTCATAGTCACCTTCAATGATTCATCATAAAAGTGGTTGCAACTTGGAACTAAGAACTATCTCTTCTTACGAGGATTTTGTTAAGTTGTTTGTCATCAACTATTCAAGTAAGAAACTAAAGAAGAAGGAGAGCAACCATTTATTCTCCATTGTTCATGAAATTAGAGAATAAATAGAGAGTTAATGAAGAGGATTCAGAATGAGAAGTTAAAAATTTCTGATTACTTTGATTATATAGAAATTGAAGCTTTTCGAAGAGGGATAATTTGTGGGTCAAACTTACTTGTCAAGTTAACAAAAATCATATGCAGGACCTTGAATGAAGCTTACTTAAAAGAGCATAAGTTTGTTAATTTAAAAAGGGAGATGAAAATAAATAAAAACAATAGTGGGGAAACCTCCAGAGAGAATATAAGGGTGAGTCGAGAGTATAAAGCTTCTTTTAAGAATTAAAGAATTTTTCCTTTCATTAACTAGTTTACAAACATGAACCAAAATCTAGTGGTTCATAGCAATGGACCTTATGGAAGGAGTTTACCTAGTTTCAAGGTCTACCACTAAGGATTTATTTGCTTGAAGTTGTGATGAGGTCGAAATGGGTACCTAATGTCGCATAGTGATGAACAAAATTGACATCTGGTTAGCAGTATCGATTTTGTAAATACTTTGGTTTTTAATTGTAAAACTCTCATAAGTGCATGAATTATTTTATAGAAAAATGACAAGTATACTTCCAAGGTCGATCTAAGGAATGAATATATGGCTTAATTTATTATTCAAACTCTTATAACGAAAGTAAATCCTAAACATCCTGTCGTGATATTTTAATTTTTTTTGTGCTTACTAATCTAATAACATAAAAAATAAACATAAATATAGATTCAATAAACAATTATGTAAATTTTTATCATTCATAACAGTAGAGTATTTATAGATATAATAATTAAGTTAATTATACTTGCTCATATTATTTAAGCTATTAAAGATATAAATCATATTTATTAATTCTCTTTTTTTTATATATAAATATCACCTTTGGTAGGGTTAGATATTCTTTGTTAATAAACAAATCAATTAACACCTAGAGGTAGGATCGATAATTAATTTGGTTAATTAAATTAATTCATTTTTTATAAGAGATTGAAAATGAACCATTTAAATACTACCTTTAGAGAGGTTAGATATTTTAAACTTTATTCAAGGTGTCCAAATTAAACTTAAGAATTTAATTATCTGAGTACTAACTTTCAAGTTTTAAAACTATTATCGAAAATATGTTGTCAATATATTTTCGAATAATATTTATTATAAGAACTTTTGAAATAGAGTTTTACCCTAACTACTAGGTGATTGTATTAACAAATAAAATGATACTACTCTAAATTAGACCAGATAATTAAACCTTAAAATCTAATTTTCAGATTTAAGTTTATAATGAAAAATAACATATTTCTCTCTAACATCCTTAATGTAAAATCTTGAATAAAAACAAAATCAATTTATTTTGTAGAAATGTTTTACCTATTTAATATTTTGCAAGCATAACAACGTTATTATTATATCATAACAAATAACTAACTATGTTAAATTTAATCACATACAAATTAAATATAACATATAAAAATAAAACACAAAAATAAATGTAAAGAATTAATTTTAAAATTATATCTCAAAAGAATCCTTACAGAACTTTTATGTTAATTCTATTTCTGGAAAACCTTCAAACGGTTTTGTATTTCATTTTATTGAATCAAAAACATAACTTGTTCTTCTCAAAAAGAGAACTTTAAAACTAAAAAAACTAAAAAAAAACTAAGAAAGCTTTTCAGAGAGAGAAATATAGAGAGAGAGAAAGAGAAGAGTTGAGAAATGTGAGATTTGAGGGATCTCGAGGGATTTTCAATGATCATTTTTATAATAGGAGAGAGTGTTCTTTTATAGGTGAGGAAAAAACTAAAAAACTAAAAAAATATATATCTTAAAAATGAGTGTTGGATGCGTTTCAGATAGCCTGGCACTCGTGTGGGCAAAGGTATATGACATACGTGTGGCTGCACACATGATTGGTTAGGCATGCGCATGACTGGGCAATTTTGTCCGTTTTCTCATTTTTCCATTTGATTTTGCCTCATTTTTTCTCACTTATTGGTATAATAAATGAATACTACACTTTAAATATTTTGATGTATTACTTCTAGTATTTTTCTTTAAGTCATCAAATTATTTTTGAAGCAAAAATACATGAAAAATAATATAAATACCCATGATTCCAAAAATATAAATTTATATAAAATGTGATAAAATCATACGAATATAAATCTATTTAATCAATTAAAGTACATTAAATCATGATAATTTTAGTACTTTTTAAGCACTCATCACAAACATCAACCAACTTCTTGCTGGTCCCTTAGCAAGAGAAGCGGTAAAAACTAAAAATTAAACCATCCTAAATCACTTTCATGGATTGATACGGTTGCATTTAGCATATGCAACAAACTTTTAAACCCCTAGGTTGCTCTAGTGGACGAGTTTAAGTCTCATGAGGGTTTTCGGTGTTAAGAATCTGAATTTGCTTCAACTCTACTCCTCACAAGTTCATACTCTCACTTCGATTAATCCTATGGGTTCAAGCACTCATATTAAGGCATATGCAAATAGAATTTATGTTTAGAGATGAACTAATAAGTTCAAATACTTATGAAAGAAGAAAGATTCAAAATAGTGCATAACTTTGATCTCATGAAAGGAATCAAATGTATAAATTATAAAGATATGATATATATTATTTTCATGCATCAATAAAACTCATTAAGCAAAAATTTCAAGATATATGCCTTATAGAAAGTATATGAAAAATAAATGCATTGACTTCTAGGGAAATTATTTCCTATATTTCTTTTATACCGACCAACACTTACAACTGTTTAAGGCTAAAAAGGTCGTAATATATAGATTATACTATATATTCTTTATCTCTCTACCATTGAAAGGAATTGACTTTCTCCATGGAATCCAAACCATAATCACAAGTATATGAACAATTATGAGCATCATGTCACACCTCTTGATTTGGCATTTAATAGGTAGTGAGAAGTTACACTTGTTTATTCAATTCAATAAGTTGCAAGGTCATTTCATTAACAAAGCCAACTTCATTGACTCATACTCTCCTTCTTCTAGTACTTCTTCTATAGGTTTTCTCTGTGGTCTTTTCTCCCATAGCTCCTCCAACAACATTATCAACCATGTATTGACTCTACAGTGTCAATCCATCATAAACTAATTGGTTTTGTACCTATAATGGAAAACTATGATGAGGACATTGAATGAAAAGGAGCTTGAGTCTTTCTTAAGCTTCATGAAAGGGCTTTTCATCCATTTGAGAAAATGTTGCTATCTTTGTCCTTAGATCAACAGTCTTTTGATGGGAATAAAACTTACCCATAAACTTTTCATGAATTACCTCCCAAGTTGTTAGAGAACCCGACTATAGAGTAATGAACCATGACCAAGCTTTATCCTTAAGGGTGTGAGGAAACACCTCATCCTAAGCTGGTCTTCATCAATTCTCTATAGTGGAAAGGTTTGGACAATATCATAGAATTCTCTAATGAAATGAAAAGGGTCTTTATTAGGGATGTTGTAAAAGGAAGGCAACAAAGAATAATGAATCTTTTTCAATTCATAGTTCCTTGTAGTCTCTAGCAATTGTATGCCAGAAGTTGCATTGCCAATGGTTGGCGTTGCATAGTCCTTCATCTTTTTTTCTTCTATCTCCAACATCTCTCATGATTACTTGTAGTTGAAATTGATCCTCTTCCTCTTGCATATCAACATCTAGCTCATAAATTGAAAAATAGTAAAACTCTCTAAGAAATATTTCTCACATGAAAAAATGTATAGGCTTAAAGAAGAAAAACGTAGGGAACCTAAGTTAAATTTTTTTGTAATGCTAAATTTAAAGAACGAACACAATTTTTGAAACAAATGAATTTATATTATTTCATTGAAATTTTATTACACACATTCTTAAAATAAAAACAAAACAAAACAAACTAAAAGAAAAGAAAATACACTAATAAGTGACCTCCTACTTAGGACTAAAGTTTATCATCTTCTAATAAGATGTTGCTTGGTGATTTCAGAATGACAAACTCAATGTCTCCTCTTCATTGAATTTATTTGATTCAATTTGACCATTAAGTTAGTCTTTGCTTTATTTTTGTAAATGCTCAACTAACTGTTCCACTAAGGTTGGTTTACTTGAATAAAAGAATTCAAGTTGTCCTCTAGGGTTGATTTAATTGGAAGGCTTCTTGGAATGAGTTGGTAGAATTGCTAGTTTGGTTGATTTGAGCTTTGGGCGAAATAAGGGTTGTTTTGTCTCTAGGAGAAATTGGGATGATTTCTCCACCCAGGATTGTAGGTATTTGAATTGGGGTTGAATCTTGGTCTCTATTGATATTCTCTTAAAATATTAACATGTTTAGGTCTAACTAGTACTTCTCATTGATATGGACATACTTTAGTACCATGTCTTATGTTGATACATAAACCACAATATTCATTGTTAGTGTTGGTTTGAGTAGTGAGAAAGGTAACTTGCTTAGTTAATTGAATATGTTGTTGTTGAACTTTATTACGGGAATTAAGACCTACAACATGAAATGATTCATTCTTTTTCCAATTTGAGAACCATTTACTCATAAATGAGTTACCACCTCTTGTTCTCCAATGTCTGGTTTAAAGAGATAATGATACAAATAATATACGACATTATTTGAAATGTTATACTTTAACTAGTTAGGATACTCGTCAAACCATACACTATTAAATTGTTTTTGTCTTTTCTTAAATTGGTTAGGTAAAAAATTATGATTTTGTGATTAAAAAGGACCTTTTTGAAAGTAGGATTTTTTAAACTTTTTTACTAATATTAGGATCATATTATGCAATTCGAGATCTTAGACCTAGTTTCGCTAGAAGATTTATTAAATCAATTTCAATCATATTTGTTCTTTTAAAATATCTTTCCATTTTTACTTAAAAGCAAAGTTATCAAATAATTATTTAATTTAAAAAAAAATTATCAACATGATAACTCATCTAAAGTTCGACATTTAACTATATCAATCTTAATAATAACGTTCATCAAGCTAATATAAATACCACAAATAAACATTGAACGAATTTTGAGACTTATGCAAATTGAACAAAGCTAAAGCAAAATTGGAGATAAACAACATATGCAAATTTGTATACCTTAGAATTGATAACTAAAGATCGGGGCTGAATTGAAAAATAAGCAAATGAAATTTTTTTTTTTAGAGAGATGCAATTAAAAAAATAATGAAAGTACGAGAATCCATAGAGAAAAATAAAGCAGGAAGTTATAGAGATGGAATCAAAATAGATTCCTCTGTTACGTTGTGTATCTTTTGCACAAAAAATTAAGAATATTTCATTCTCATGTTCTCTTCTTCTGTAATGCCTGCAATCATGACTCCTAATTTTTAAATAATTGTTATGTTCACTTTTCTCTCTTTTTTTCTCTCTCGTAAACTCACCTATAAATTCTAACTCTGTGCTATTTCTCACTCACACCTTTTGTAGTTCTTCACACTCTCTCCAACCAACCAACCACTATTTGTTTTGGAAATTGAAACTAAATAGTTATCTTTAATTATAATTAAAAGAATAAAAAGAAAGTGGTAAATTATGCTGTTAAAAAGAAGCTTAAAAGTAAAAAAAAATAAAAAAGTAACTAAAAGGTCAAAAAAATCCAGGAAGGGCACTCCTTCTATTTATTTAAAAAAAAAATCCTAAAATTACAATTATTTAAAGAACAGTAAAAAAACCTAGCAGAGGCACGTGTCCCACCTAGAGGCCAAGCAAGTCCGTCTCTGTTCTTACTCCACCTTTTTTAGTTCTTCTTCATACTCTCTTTAATCAACCTACCTCTATTTTTTTACCCTGTTAATTTCTACTCTGCTCACTTCATCATTTCATCAAAAAAAAAAATACTTAATTTAATAAGTAGTCAACGGTTCTCTCTTTCGACCCAATGATGCAAAAATTGATTTAATGACAAACACGGAAAAAGAAAGTGTTGTTAAGTTCCTAAAGAATCTTCAATCTTATGATGCTTCTTTTGGTTTGGAAGAATGAGAGAAACATAGCGTGTTTATTGTCCCGTTCGGTCTAATTTTGGAAAAAATAATAATCGAATTAGATTATTTATATTACTTGGATATTTATATTATTTGGATTTGATTGTTTAAAAACAATTTTAATTAATATAAATTAGATTAAATCGTTTGATTTATAAAACCGTTTAATTTGATACGATTTTTAGACACTTCTAATAACAAATAATATAAAAATTTTAATATATTATTAAATCGATCTGGTCTGATTCGATCGGTTTAAAAATTAATATAATCGGATCGAATCGTTAAAAAAACAATTTTAATTAATATAAATTAGATTAGACCGTTTGATCTATAAAACTGTTTGATTCGATCCGATTTACGAACATCCCTATTTGTAATTAGATGAATAATTTTTTTATTAATTTATTTGCTCTAAAAATTAAAACTAAATAATTAACTCTAATTATAATAAAAAAATAAATTGATAAATTATACTACTAATAAGAAATTGAAAAGTTAAGTACAACAAATAAAAGAGTAACTGAAAAGTCAAAAAAATCCAACAGGGGGCCTCCTTCTATTTGTTTTAAAAAAATATCCTAAAATTACAATTATTTAAAGAGACAATAAAATATTTAGCAGGGGCACGTGTCCCCCTAAAGGCCAAGCAAGTTTCCCTTTGGTTATGCTTATTTTTACAATAAATATGTTCAGTGATTTGCATGCTCGTATAATGCATGTATGTAACGTGATTAAAAAATATGCATTACTTTTTAAAAAATATATATAGTATATAATAAATCTAATTCAAATTATATTACAATACTTAATATTATATTAGATGATTAATATTTATAAAACATAGTAAGCTTACATTTTGCTATAAAATTGAAGAATCAACTTCAAAAGTTATAAAATTACACACATATATATATACAGCGGTATAATTATGTTAATTAATAATTTGCTATAAAATTAAAGAATCCACTTCAAAAATTATAAAATTACACATATATACGGATATAATTATATCATATTAGTAATATTTATATCGTGTTATTGTATCAATTTAATTATATTTAATTGAAACATAAAAAAACCTCTTAATTCTATTCATAATAGTAAAAAATCAGAATAATTTAAATAACATGAAAAATTTATTAATTAATTATTTTATTAGTCTCGTATTAGGTTGTTGTCTCAAACATCATCACCCATATAAACAACTAGTTGTATCAAATGAACAACTTAGCATAGCTTAGTTTATTTAAACTTAAAATTAATGGAATGATATTAGGAGCTAAAATCAATTCATCTAATTCATAAACTTAAATGTACTAATTCACACATTTTATGAGAATATTTTTATTAATAATAACATTTTATACTTACAATAATACCATTTTGGATTATTCTAATTAAAAGATATTATTTTTTCTTTATTTTATAAAAAAACATAATAAAATATTAACATTTATACATGTTAACATTTTTGTTTATAAAATAAATTATAAATTTTTTTAAATTTTTTAAATTTTTTTATAACATTAAATGAGTTAGTTAATGAAATACTCAATCAAATTTATTTAAACCGAATTTATTTAAAAATAAATAAAATAAAATATGATTACATAAAAATGAAATAAACTTAATAAAACTTAAAATAGTTGGACATGTTTAGCAATTATAATACATCTCAAATCAATAAAAAATTTCTAGGGTGATAATTGATATTCAATCTATACCTTATGACGTTGTGTGAAAACCACTACTTAGATAAAATAAAATAATATAACAAGAAAATTAATGCTATTCGTGCATGTTTCTATATAAAAAAAATATCAGAAGTGAAATGGTATCCTATATTGTTGTCCATCAAACTAATTAAGCTTATATTTTACGGATGAAAACTGCTTGACATCAAAAATTCCTAGTTGGAATGTTCAACCCCACAATATAATAATAATAATAATAATAATAATAATAATAATAATAATAATAATAATAATAATAATAATAATAATAATAATAATAATAATAATAATAATAATAATAATAATAATAACTTTAAGATATATATAAAAAAAACAACTTCCTCAACGTATATTTTATTTTGGGTGAGATACAGTAAATATTATTTACATTATTAAATTTGTGTTAATTAATTTATTAATTTATAAAATATGTTATTTATCTATTATATTTTATAAAAGTTACTATAATAAAAAAAGTAATTTTTACCTTCTATTTGTTTATTAATAAAATAAAATATTATTTTATTTAAAATATTAATAAAAATAATTTTTATATAATTCAAATTATATTTGTTTTTTACTAAATAATTCTTCTATATTAATATAAGAAACATCTAGTGTATTTTTCTATTTATTATTTTATTCAAAAGTTACTAACCATGTTAAACTAAAGCATAGCCACCAGCTGTACACTGCAAAATTTTTATTTATTATTCTTCTTTACGTGCTTTTAGTGGAATTTAAACGTTTGCCCCGGTATCAGTGGAATCTTCAATGTACTTGACTAACGTTGGATATGAAATAGATCCCGTAGGTCCCACAATTTTTTAGATCAACGGCATAATGAAGAAAGCAAACTGTTAAAGATGAGATTAGGGTGGCAACAATGAAGAATCTGAAAGAATGTGATCGAAACAATGCATGATATGCCTAGTTTGGGCCACAATCAGCCTGAAAAAGACAGAACATAACAGAATGATGACAACTTTGTAATGAATTATAACAGCCATTCTACTTACATTACGTACCCTAATATTTAAATTATCTAAAATAATTATAAAAAAATACTTAAAGTTTTTCTAAAATAGTTAAAAATAAAATAAACAAACTCAAAAGAAAAATCACCACCCACCTTCATTCGTCGACTTCATGGATTTGTTGATGGTTTGGTGAAGAAGAGCTTAGCTTGACTGGTTGTATGAATCTGACTTGACAGGGAACAAAAAAAACAAAGAGTTCGGTTGGTTGCAGCCTTGCAGGATATATATATATGGGAGTATGGAGATAAATATCACATTTTAATTTTCCATAAATAAAATTTTATATTATTTTAATTTTAAATTTGATTTTTAATATTCATTATCTAACTACAAACTCAAAAATTTAAATATATTTTTACTAAAATAAAATACATACATATAATACACTTATTATATTAAAAATAACTATTAAATAAAGTATAATTAATATTATATTTTAGTATATATATCTATCACTGGCTGGTTGCGTTGAATATCATATATCATATATATATATATTCCGCCAGCCGACCGGAACATTTTGTAATACCTCTTTCAAATTTTCTTTTTGGTTCAGTATTTGGGTGTCTTATAAGTTCCATTTCTTAGTAAGTTAGAAGTATAATTAATCGTTAAAAGGTTAAAGGATTTGGGCTAATATTGGAGGTTGAGGTGGTGGTGGTGGTGGCGGCAAAGGAGGATAATATTGTAAAAGATAGTGATTATGGCTGGTGGCTTTGTTTTCTCACGTTAAAGAGAAGAGTTGGTGGATGTATTTTGTTGCTGGTTGGTATTTGTTTCTTCCCTTTTTATTTTATTTTAAAATTATTAGGCTGATTTAAAATTAGAAATATGTATTAAGAAATAAGAAATAATCCGATCAATCTAATTAAATTAAAAAATTTCATTTAATCTTTGATTTTAGATCAAATCGATAGATTTTATAATCAGATCGACTTAAATTTGGAAATTATATAATCAGTTCAAAATCGAATCGAATTTAGATTTATATATTTTATAATCTACTGTAATTCAATTCAATTCAAATTATTATTAAAATTATGAATCAATACATATTTATAGCAAAAAAAAGAAAATAAATATATATTTTACTTTATAAAATATTATATATACTATAATTAAATTAAATTACTACTTTGATTGAAAAATAAGTTAAAATATTAAATTTCTATAATAATTTAATAAGTATCCAAGTATACTTCTTGTTATTTTAATTTTTTTAGTGGTGATTATAAATAATAAATTTTATTAGAAATATATCAATTTAAAATTTAAATTGTATATATATTATGTTTTATATATAATAATAATTCATAAATAAGTTCTAATTTCAATCTAATTTTATCTTATTCAAGAAAATTTAATCAGTTCGAATTCATATTGATCACATCGAATTGGATTCGGATTCATAATCTTTAAATATGATTCAAATGTAATCGTATTTGGATCTATAGAAAATAAATAATTTTAACATATTACTCAATTTTAATACGTACTTAATAGGTTATGTGTGACATATAGGTAGAATTGACATGAATATCAACATCAACAACGCTTGTTATAAAGCAAGTCTCCGAAGTCCCATGGATCACAAATTTACAACCAACTTGTTGAATAATACTTACAACTTTATTACTTTAATAATATTTTTATTTAATAATATATAACTCATATTTTTATTTAATAATACATTAATAATTCATATATTTTATTTTAAGTATATAAATGGTCTAAAATTAAAATTTAATTGATATATCACTATATGTTATGTATATGAGCAAAAAAATGAAGATCAAACTCATCTTTAAAATTGTTTTCCTCCAAAGAACAATAATGGACCATTACTAAGAGCATTAAAACATTTATAATTTTTGTTAGTTGCTGATTTGAGATAAAAACTATAAGTTTATCTAGTAAAGAGCATTAAAACATTTATAATTTTTGCTAGTTGCTGATTTGAGATAAAAACTATAAGTTTATCTAGTAAAGCCATCAATCCTTTCTTATTTTTCTCTAAAAACCATCAACTTTCAAAGGATTTGATTTTTTTAGGATTTTTTTTCATGATGTTACATACTAAAATTTGTAATTACATCATAATTTTGGACAATTGAGGTACCTAAAATTAAATGTATATATTATTAATATAATGTTATGAAAATATGAGTCTTTGTCCATAACTTCTATTGAAAAGCACTATTTGTAAGGACTATGAGTGTTGCTATTTTTGTAAATAAAATATTTACTCGTAAAATTATTTTTAGGACTGCTTTCAAGTCTACTAAGAAAAGCTAAACAAATATTCGAGTTCCAAATAGTCGTACTTAAGGTATATCTTTTATAACTACGACATATAGGATTGCACTCATACATTTAATAGCACATATTCATAAGTTTGAAATTGTTTTTAGTACTAAAATATTTATTTAAACTTGAATCAATTTATGTAATTGTTAAATAAATATTTTCAAGATGTGTTTTAATAAATGATTTTTTAATAATAATAAAAAAGAAAAGACAAAGCTGCCGTAAAAAAGGAAAAAAAGAGCATAGCTATCGAAAGAAAGAAAAAAAAGAAGGAAAAAGATGCTGTTGAAAGTAACAAAAAATCATTATCATCTTCAGAACATGACCATCACTGCAAAACTTGAGAGGAGTGATGTTGTGAGTTCTTCAATCTGTTATAGAACAATTGAAAGATCAAATAGTTAATATATATGAGTTTGACGACACATTAAAAGAGTCTTTTCTGTCTACTATTCATAGTCACATACATCTTCAATTGAAAGTTCAAATAGTTAATATATATATAATTATGGAATTAAGATTTGCACCAAAATGTTGGCATTAAATATAATTAATATATATATGTGTTTGATATGTTTAATTTTATATAGCTTCTTCTTTATAAATTATTTAAATATTTAAATTAAATAATTGTATGGGCAATTATAATTATTTGATTTAATTATTAAATCTTAAAGAAACTATATTTAGTGAATTTGTGCTTAATCTTTTTGCTCTAAAATTTTCTAGTTGATTTGATTTAAATGACATATATTTTGAATTATCTAGTTAGGATTATTCATTGTTAATCCGTTCTAGAACACACATTTCCACTTGTGTTTTTGTGGTAACTCTTTTGTAACTGATTCGTGAACGTATATGATTGGCGAGAAGCTCATTTGAATGTTAGTATGAAAACCACTCCTGCTAATTTCAGAAACTATGAAAATAGAGCAAAGACTCGTAAGTAAAATACATTGGGGTAGTATCCTATAAAGGGTAGCATAAGACTGAGTTTGTACTTGAACATTTGATTTTCATAGTGGAAAGTTAGGTGGTTTGATGAATTGGTGGTTTTCCTCTTAGGTCATGGTTGTGACCTAGGTTGTTTCCACCTAAAAATATCACGTGTTATTCTTTTATTTACGTACTATATTCTTACACGTGATTATATGCATGGTCGCTCTATTTAGGTTATTAAATTATAAATTGATAAAAATTAAAAATAACTTATTCACTCTTCTTTAGGTTAATTAGATTCATATCTTATAAAATTTTAATTAGTATAAAAGCAAACACTAAATACACTTAGTGAGTTTGATCCTTAGGGTACACACTTCTACTCATGGACCAAATGAAGTAAAGTGAGTCATCTGTTAGACTCCCACTCTTTGATAGGTATAATTACCCTTACTGGAAGGCTCGCATGCAAACCTTTCTCAAACAAGATAAAAAAGTCTGGGATGCTATTCTTGATGGTTGGGAACTACCTTTGGTATCGAAAGATGGTGTAGTAATCATAAAGCCAAGAAAAGACTGGACCATTGAAGAATGCACCCTTAGTGGGGCAAACCAAAAAGGTCTAAGCTCAATCTTTGTTGTTGTGTCGAAGGATGAGTTTCGTCGCATCTCTGACTGTGAGATTTCTAAAGATGCATGAGATGCACTTGTTCTTGCTCATGAGGGAACTTTCCAAGTGAAACAAACAAAATTGAGATTGCTAACATCTCAGTTTGATTCCATCAAAATGAGCAACATTGAAACTTTTGGTCAATTATATGCTCGCTATTGTGATATCACTAATGCTTGTTCTAATATTGGTGAGAAAATTGCACAACCTATACAAGTACGTATACTACTAAGCTCCTTAATAATAGACTACAAGATGAAAGTTACAATGATAGAGGAAAGCAAGAATGTGGACACACTAAACATTGATGAACTTGTCGGGTCAATCCAAACCTATGAGCTAACTCTTGATCCACCCAAGAAAAAGAAGGATGTTGCATTCAAAAGCTCCAAAAAGGACATCTCTGATAGTTATAAGGATATGAATTATGAGTCACTAGTCTTGTTAGCAAGAAAATTTAAGAAGTTCATGAAGAATAAGGGTCAACTGAGTAATCAATCTAACAAGGGACAATCCAGTTGTTTGAAGGACCAAAAGTCAAGAGAAACTAAGCCTCTTAGCCTTAATGGTAAGAAAAGTAAGCCCACTAGTCCTCAATGTTTTACTTGTGGGGCTTTGGCCATATTTCTACAAAATGTGCTAACAATAAAAAGAAAGTTGGAAAAGCCTTTAATGCTGCACCAGTGACACAGAAAGTAAGCAGGGCAATGCTAGTAACTCAAAGGATGATGACACTAATTATTGTGTATTCACCGCAATTTCCAAAGCATACTATAATTACTCTGACTTTAGCTTAGATGAAGAAAATGAAGAAGTAAACTCCTCTCTCTTACTGTCTAAGTTTAATGTATCAAATTATGAGGAACTATTCATGGATTGTCTAGGTTCTAGGGAAGAGAGAGATAAATTACTTATGGAAGTAATAAATTTGACCATTGGTGCTGAAAATTGACTAAAGGAATTGTCTAAATAAATTTATCTAGCCTAGAGAAAGATAAAAAATAATTGTTTGAACATATTAATACTCTGAATCTGAGACTTGTAAAAACCACTAAGGAAAACAAAAAGCTTAGGCAAGAACTTAATATTGTTAAAGAAACGGTGAGGAATTTGACCATTAGTGCTAAAAAATTGACCAGAGTCTTAGACTATGGAAAGCCACATGGAGATAAGAGAGGTCTTCGATATATAGATTAACAGTCAACACCTTCATCATCCAAAAATCAATTTGTAAAACCCATCGTTGCTCAAGCAAAGATGGTAATTTCTGTACCTTATCACTCTAAGTAAATTCAGTTTTTTCCTATCTGTCATAATTATGGTAGGAAGGGAAACATTAGACCTAAGTGTAGATTTCTTTATGCTTATGATTTTATCATCAGTAAAAATGTTTCTAGGACACCTAAATTTTTTTTAAAATGTAAAGTTTTTACTACAAGAACTACACAAAAAGAGGAACCTAAGAATTCAGTAACTCAAATGTCCAAAATTAAAAGAGGATGGGTTAAGAAATCTGAGTTGTACTGCTTTATGGCCTATATAATGTTTAAATAAAAATCAAATACCACCTAGTATTTTGATAGTGGATACTCTAGACACATGACTGAGAATCGTTCTTTGTTTAAAACCTTTGAGGAATTCAATGAAGGGACAATTATCTTTAGTGATGATAAAACATCTAAAATTGTTGGAAAATGCTCTGTTCAAATAGAAGGTATCCCTAAAATTGATGAAGTTTTACATGTGGAAGGACTAAAGGAAAATTTGATTAGAATAAGTCAAATATGTGATAGTGATTTTAATGTGCAATTTACAAACAATCACTGTATTGTAACATATCAAAAGGATGAATGTATAATTAAGGGAATCATATCACATGACAATTGTTATTGTATTAATATATTACCCATATTAACATGTAACCTAACTAGGAATGACTCAACTATCTTATGGCACAAAAAGCTAGGTCATATGAACTTTTAAGATCTAGTTAGATCAAGTAAAATTGAGACTATGCATAGTTTACCTGTTCTCCCAAATATTGAAACACTTGTATGTGGACCATATCAATTGGGTAAACAAACTAGGATAGCTCATAAGAAAATTAAGAGTATCGATACAAATAGAGTATTAGAATTGATACATATTGACCTCATAGGTCCTATGAGAATAGGTACATGTTCTTATAAGACACCATTTTTCATGGTCTTCAATTCTTCAACAAATCTAATCTCATTCTTTCCGCCTACTTTGATGGTGATTGGATAGGTGACCCTACTGATCATCGCTCTTCCACTAGATATTGTTTATTTCTTGGAAACTCTCTCATATTTTGGCAAAGTAAGAAACAATCTCTCATTTCTTGATCTAGCATTGAAGCTAAATAACATGCTCTTACTGACACCATTCAAGAACTTCTTTGGCTCCGCTGGCTACTAGCTGATATGGGTATTCTCCGGTCAACCATAACTATCCTATATTGTGATAATCAGAGTGTTATTCAGATTGCTCACAATAATGTATTTCATGAGCAAACAAAATATATCAAGATTAATTTTCATTTTGATAATCAACATGTTCTTTAAGACACTATTTGTCTCAAATCAATATCCTTTATAGATTAAACAGTTGACATCTTCACCAAATCTCATCCACCATATAGATTTCAAGACTAAGTTTCCAAACTCAAGTTGGTTGTTTCTCTTCCTCCTTGAGTTTAAGAGGGGATGTTAAGTTATATATGATATTTTATTTCACTAAATATTGTACTTCACTTGTACTACACTTGTACTATACTTATACTACTATAATTCACTTGTACTACACTTGTACTACTATACTTCACTTGTACTACCCTTGTACTACTATACTATTATATTACTTCACTTGTACTACACTTGTTACAATCATATAAATAGGGTTCTTTATGTACATTCTAAAACACATCAATTGTAACAATAAATAATTCTTTCTTATCTCTCTATACTCTTAACACATTGATTGTTCCAAATTGTTGATAAACCATTAGTACAACTCCTATAGTGACTTAACACAAGTATATCTTTTGAAACAAATCCAAAAGTTTAACTTTTGGTAGATTGTCATATATCATTATAAAGTCCTGAGTTTCTCTTGTCTCGTGAGATATGTCCGCATCTTTACTACAAAGTTTCAAGAATGAAATTTTGAACTCCTTTTGATGTATATATTTACCATGCATCCATCTAGGAGACTTGGGGATGAAAGAGAGGCCAAAAATCACAACAATGTATAGGATAAGTCCAGTTAAGGCTTAAGCTCTTCATGATACTACATTCCCAATAATGAAAGATACAGACTCTAATGGAAATAGTATGAATTTAAATAAAAAAATGATGAGAAAGAGTGCACAATTTTACTCTCTCAAAAGGTTTTTCTTACATTGCTTTTCTACATCTCTTAGGAGGTATTTATATAGAAAATGATTTATAATTGGGATTGATCCCCAAGCGGCACCCATTTTGTGGAAGGAAAGAGAAACTAGCCAATTATGGATCCACATGTGCACGTCGCCGTCCGTCTGGCCAAGCCGAGTGCATGTGTGTGGTGGCGCTTTATTTTTTGGAAAAAAATTCATTATTAAAATTATTTTTTCCAACAATTAGAAATTTCATTCTTATCCAAACTGAGTCATGCATTATTGTGATCATAATTGTTTTAGCTATAAAAAGAGGGTTATAGCTCTCAGTTTTAGATGACTCAAAAATTTCTCTTCGTAGCAAACCCAAAAAAAGAATGTATAAAAAATATTTTGGTTTTCCGAATAACATAAATATTTTAGAGGTATAACATTCCGGACTCTATAACTGTAGTGAAGCTCCGAGACAGAAAAAAGGATTTTGAGCTGTTTTATCTTGGAGACAATGATGTTGTGTTTGCTTGCACAACTTTAGATAGAGTTGTGATACATCTTAAAGAGAGCGACCTAGTCTACGACTCAACCCACAATATTTTTCAATATATCCGTAATATTGTTCATATCTTGTTTTTGCATACCTACTTCAACAAATTTAAGATGTTTTTTTATCTACCATGTCTACTGAAATGTTAACTGCTGATCTCAACAAACCATTTTGTTTTAAGGGACTACACTTTAAAAGATGGAGACAAAAGATGTTATTTTTCTAACCATGAAAAAGGTCGCTTCTATTCTTCTTGCTAAAAAACCAACACTACCTAATCCTCCTATTGAAGCTACAACTAAGGACTTGGAAACCTTGATGGAAAATGATTTTCTATGTAAAAAAAATTATTCTTAATGGTTTAGCTAATGATTTGTATGACTATTATAATTCTGATAAGTTAGCTAAGGAAATTTGAGATGCACATAAAAAAAGTATGACATTAAGGAAGCTGGAACAATGAAGTATGATGTCAGCAAATATATGAAGTACCAAATGACTGATGACAAATCTGTGGAAGCTCAATCACATGAACTGTAGAGAATAACACATGAAATAACTTCTGAAGGTATGGCTTTTGATGAACAATATCAAGTTGTTGTTATTATAGATAAATTACCCCTACATGGAAAGATTTTAAGAATGTACTTATACATGAAATTAAGAAATTTTCTTTAGAAAGTCTCAAAACTCATCTACGAATAGAAGAAGAAGCCCAAAAAAAGATAAAAAAGATGAAGTACTCGTTGTCTTAAACAACAGTGCCAATAAGAAATCCTTTTCTATAATTTTGAAACCTAAAGGAAGAAACATGAAAACTTAGAATCGCAATAATAACCAGAACCATAACAACCAAAATAGAAACAGAAATCCTCCACAGAATGGACCTCAACCCCCTCAAGAAATAACACATTCATGTGTTATAGTTGTAACAGGCTTGGCCACTTGGAAAGGAACTGCCAGAACAAGAATCATCATGTCCCGCAGGCAAACCTTATAGAAGATCAACTTATTGCTATGATATCTGAAATAAACTTTGTTGGTGGATCCGAGGGGTGGGGGTAGACAATGGTGCTTCTCACTATGGTTGCTATGATCGTGACATGTTCAAATCCTATTCTGTGTCTGAGAATAAGAAAGTGCTGCTAGGTGACTCCCACTCCACTAAAGTTGTTGGTACTAGTGAGGTGGAATTGAAGTTTACCTATGGAAATATTGTCATCTTGAAGGATGTCATGCATACTCCAGAGATGAGAAATAACTTAGTTTTGGGCTATCTTCTTAACAAAGCTGAGTTTACTCAAACTACAAGGGTTGAATTGTATACAATAACTAAGAATAATGTTTTTTTTGGGAAATGGTACGCCATTGATGGCATGTTTAAATTGAATGTTGAAATTAATAAATCTTTTTCTTCTACGTATATGTTAAGTTCTTTTAATATTTGGTATGCTAGACTTTGTCATGTTAATAAACACATAATCAAGAATATGAATACTTTAGAACTAATTCCTAAATTAGTAGTTAGAGAATCTAAACCTTTAGACTTAATACAATCTGATATATGTGAACTTGATGATATTTTAACAAGAAATAGAAAACGCTATTTTATAACTATTATTGATGACTATTCAGACTTATTTATATTTAATGAAAAATAAAAAGTGAAGCGTTTGATACTTTTAAAATATTTACAACTGAAATTGAAAATCAACTTAACAGAAAAATAAAAAGATTTTGAAGTGATAAAGACACTGAATATGATTCAAATATTATCAATGTTTTTTTGTAAAACTCATGGAATCATACATGAAAAAACTGCACCTTATTCTCTTCAAATAAATGGCAATGTTGAAAGAAAAAAATAAAACTTTTACTGAATTAATTGTTATAATTTTATTAAACTTTGGTGCTATTTTTCATTGGTGGGGAGAAATTTTATTAACTTTTTACTATGTGTTAAATAAAGTGCCTAAATATACTAGTAAAATTTCACCATGTGCAATTTTAAAAAATAAGAAACCTAACTTAACTTATTTTAAAACTTGGGGGTTGTTTAGCCTATGTTAGGATCCTTGATCCTAAAAGAAATAAACTTACTAGTAAAGCATATGAATGTGTGTTCATAGGATATGCTATGAATGGTAAAACTTATAATTTCTATGACTTAAATGATCATGTAGTTATAGAATCAAATGATGCTCACTTCTATGAACATAGGTTTCCCTTTAAATTAAAGAATAGTAGGGGTTCGTCTTCTAGTAGTATACTCATAACTAGAACTAGTGAACAAAATGAGGAATTAGACACATAAATTAGGAGAAGTAAACAAGCTCAAACCTCTAAGGATTTTGGGTCTAATTTTTATGCTTATACCTTAGAGGAAGATCCCCAAACTCTTTAAGAAGCCTTATCTTCTTTAGATGTCAACTTATGGGAATAAGCCATAAATGATGAAATGGACTCTCTTGAGTATAACAGAACTTGGCATTTAATTGACTTACCTCCTGGTTGCAAAACCATAGGATGTAAATGGATACTAAAGAAAAAATTAAAACCCAAGGGTACTATTGAAAAGTACAAAGCTCGTCTTGTAGCCAAAGGGTATAGGCAAAGAGAAAATGTAGATTTCTTTGATGTCTTTTCACCAATCACACGAATAACTTCCTTATGTGTGTTTTTCTCTCTTACTGCTATCCATGATTTAGTAGTGCACCAAATGGAAGTTAAAACTATTTTCTTAAATGGTTACTTAGAAAAAGAGATTTATGTGGACCAATATGAGGGCTTTGTTGTCCCAGGTCAAGAAAATAAAGTTTGTAAAATAGATAAATCTCTTTATGGTCTAAAAGAAACACCTAAGTAATGACATGAAAAATTTGATAATCTAGTTATCTCATATGGATTCAAAATGAATAAAAGTGACAAATGTATTTATTATAAATCAGACAATGACATTTGCACTATTATATGTTTATATGTGGATGACATGCTTATTTTTGGATCAAATATTTATGTTGTGAATAATGTGAAAATTTTATTATGTGCTAACTTTGATATGAAAGACCTCGGAGGAGAAGCGAGTGTAATCCTTGGTATAAAGATTACTAGGTTTGAAAAGGGACTTTCTCTAGATCAATCTTATTAATTGAAAAGATCTTAAAGAAATATAATTACTTTAACTGCAAACCTGCATGTACTTCTTATGATCCTAGTGTAAAGTTGTTCAAGAACACTAAAAACAATGTTAGATAAACTGAGTATGCAAGCATCATTGGTAGCTTACGTTATGCTACTAATTGTACTAGGCCAGTCATAGCTTATGTTGTGGGACTACTATGTAGGTTTACTAGGAAACCTAGTATAGAGCATTGGTATACAAGTGAAAGGGTCATGAGATACCTTAAGAGAAGTATGAACCTTTGATTACATTATAAGAAGTTTCCCACTGTTTTAGGATGATACAACGATGCTGATTGGAACACCCTATCAAAAGACTCCAAAGCAACTTGCAGCTATATATTTAGCATTTCTAGTGGAACTGTTTCTTGGAAGTTTAAAAAACATACAATTTTGGCTCAGTCTACGATGTAGTCTAAAATGATAGCACTAGCTACTGCTAGTGAAGAAGCAGGCTAGTTAAAAAGTCTGTTAGTTGAGATCCTTTTATGGGAAAGATTGATACCAGTTGTCTTGATCCATTGTGATAGTACTATGGCTATTGCAAAGATTCAGAACCATTATTACAACGACAAGAGATGACAGATATGTAGTAAGCACAATACTGTTAGAGAATTTCTCTATACAAGAGCTATAAGAGTGGATCATATACATATTGATAAAAATTTGGCTGATCTTTTGACGAAAGGATTAACAAGAGAGAAGGTTTTCAAAACCTTGAAAGGAATGGAATTGATGTCCTTAGAATGACGAGGCATTCATGAAGGAAACCTAATTTATAGACTGGAGATCCCAAGAAATAAATTCAATGGGTAATAACAAGTCATAAAGTGATATAAGATGAATAATGCTATTATGAAGTCTCATTCTATATTATTAGAAGCATGAAGTCCTTAAACGACAGAAAAGCTGAGCTAATTATTAATTTTTTATGGCTTCTATACTCTATGTGGAGTGGAGTACATAACTACAAGGGTATTCTTGATAGACTCACCTATGTGAATGTGAAAGTTTGGCCACTTCCTATGAAATGTTTGGACAACCTTGACTAGAGCATTCACTATATTGGGATACACGTGTATGGCCAAAAGCACGGGCTTTCCGAACTGCACCTTGGAAAGGTTGTGTGTATAATGTTGTTAGAGATAGGGTTCAAAACTACAAGTTACTCTAGTATATTCTAAAGCATCAACACTATGCAAAGGTTCAAGTTGATAAACACCTTTTGCATCAACACAATCTTATATTTTTAATTGATCGGTTGCTCAATGAAAACTATTTTTATATAAAATTCAAGTGAAAGATTGTTGGAAATAATGTGAATTTAAATAAAAAAATGATGAGAAAAAGTGCATAATTTTACTCTCTCAAAAGGTTTGTCCCACATTGTTTTTCTATATCTCTTAGGAGGTGTTTATATAGAAAAATGATTTACAATTGGAATTAGGCTCTAAGAGGCACCAACTTTTATGGAAAAGGAGAAATCCTAGGAAATCGTAGGTCCACATGCATGCACATGAGTTGTTGCCGTTGTTCTTCCGACAGTGCCGATTCAAGTGCGAGTGCGTGTGTGAGGTGAGGTGATACTTTATTTTTTGGAAAAATTTCATTATTAAAATTGTTTTTTTCAACAGTCAGAAATTCCATTCTTATCCAAATTGAGTCACCCATTATTGTGACCGTTATTATTTTTAACCGTTCTGTTCCGTTTCCATCCACTCAGATCGAGTATTACAAAATGTTATTATTTTGTGAACGTTGCACGCATGTTCATTTTTTTAGCTATAAAAAGAGGGTCATATCTCTCAGTTTTAAACAACTCAAAAACTGTCCTTCGTAGCAAATCCAAGAAAAGAATATACAAAAAAAATTCAATTTTTCAAGCAAAATAAATATTTTAGAGGCGTATCATTCCAAACTTCATCAATGTAATGAAGCTTCGAGAAAAAAAAATTTAAGTTGTTTCATTTTGGGACGACGAGGTTGTATTTTCTTGCACAACTTTGAATAGAGTCGCGAAATGTCTTAAAGAGAGTAACATAGTCTGCGATTCAATCCAAACAGTATTTTTCAATATATTGATAATAATGTTCATATCTTGTTTTTACATACATGTTTCAATAGACACTGTAGCAACAATCATGAACTGATTTTGTGGAAGTAGTCCATAAGCATAACACTTTGTTCACTAATGATTAAAAACGCTAAGGCATTTGATTTCGCTAAATCAATTCAATCCGATTTCAAGTCATGTTATATGAAAATCAAAGCTAAAAGTGATGGTTGAAAAACCCAAACTTATCTAATACTCTTTCTCAAGTTATATTAGAATTACTTATCTATGAAAACCAACTATATTTCTATGAAGATTTAATCACAAATAAGCACATTACGATTTATGGAATTTTCTGGAATAACCACATACATCATGCATTAGGTGTCAAACTCGCATTCAACATACGGTATTTATCACAAGAAGCATTCATTACACATCTCCTCTCGGTCTCAATATAATGCAACAAACCATCTAAATCTTGATCAGAAATTTAAAAGCATTAAGCATGGAAATAAATACTCGACTTGAAAACAATGAATTCATATAACCATAACACAAGAAATCAGATTTCCTTGATTTAACTACATCATAGCCTTAGCAAAAACGAATTAGTTCATAACGGAAATACGAACAACCATTATTTCAATTGAATCCATTAATAATAAAACTGAATAAATTGCAGAATATAAAAGCTAAGGAGAAGAGATGAAAAACTCTAGAAGATGAAGACTTGGTAGCATAAATGGTGAAGATCCTTCAAGTTTCTCCAAAATTTCTTTCTCTCCTCCAAAAATGTCTTTGAATTCCCCTCTCTGCCGTCCCCTCCTTCTCCATCATAATGTATATATAGATCTAGGGTTTTGGAGGGCAATTTTGGAACAAAACAGCATAAAAATGTGTTTTCGAACGAAACTCGCCGGTGGCTAATTTATTCTCGCCGCGGCGAGATTTCTGGAAAACTTACGATTTCGGTTCCGCTAAATCTCGCCGACGGCGGGATTATTGTGGCCGGCGGCGAGATGCACTTGGCCGGCGGCGATATGTATTTGGTTGGCGGCGAGATGTACCTGGCCGGCGGCGAGATTGATTTGGCCGGCGGCGAGATTGCTTTGCCAAAATCCGTGCTCCCTGCATGATTTTCAACATTTTCATAGTAAGATTTTCGCCGGCGGCGGGAATATTCTCGCCGACGGCGAACTTCCAAATTTTGTTTTCTTTTTATTTGCACTCAATCCCGGTCATTGAAATTTGTCCCAAACTTCTCCATAATTATGATTTTACCTACAATTGCACTTTAAACACGAAATACCCGTGAAATGACATTTGTGGATTAAATAATAAAATAAAACGCAATTTTCACACAAATATCAACCTTTAAATCATAACAAAAATGCAATAATTTGACTCCTATCAACAACCCCCAACCAGCTTCTTGCTAGTCTCTAGCAAGAAAAGCGATCTATGAATAATTTCAAAGGAGACATTAAAAGAAAAATTCAAAGGAAATTTATTCTATTTACAACATTACATTAAGCGTATGTAATAAGCCTTTAAAGCCCTAGGCGGCCCTAGTAGGACGAGTTGTAGTCTCGTGAGGGCTTCCAGTGATGACACCCACAAACATCTTACCTATAAATATTCTAACTTAAAACAATAAAATCACATAACAAATAATTTGTACAAATGTCTCAAAAATTGTAAATAACACCCAACATATAGAATAATTAAATGTCACCTAAGCTTTAAGAAATCTCAAATGCCAATTTCACTTTTATTATTGACTCTTAAACATCCATCAAACCACAAACCAATAGCCATACTGCCCGGATAATATTATGCATAACATCCACAAACAAAAAGGTGAAATCTTGAACTCCATAGGCTCACTTTTCAAACCTCTCTCCACTAATGAAGGAAAATACACCACTTTGGATCAATAGGACTTTATGAGGCTTGTAAAGTTAGGCTTAGGTATTTGGTTAAGAAAGAACGGGAAGTGTCAAAATACAAATAAGGGCACTTATTAGATTAAACACAACCAATTAAGTAAAAGAATAACACCATTTAACCCAAATTGTTTCTTCCGATCATAACCCATTTTTCCACAGATAAACAAAGTTCTTCCTCAATCTTTCACCTTAGTACATCCATCACTAACACTCTTTTATTTACTAGAATGTGAAGGCTTTCTTCTTCTTCTTTTTCTTCTTCTTTTTTTTTTCTTTTCTCTTTTTTTTTTTACTCAATTGCTCTTTGAAAAGCCAACTACTTTCTTCCAATATATATGAATTTTTTTTTCATCACCCTTACTCTAATTGTTCTTGAAAGGACATAACCCCTAACCAATTTCTTCCAATATATGTGGAAGATTTCTCCAATTGCTCTTGCAAAGTTTGTGTTCAAAATTAAGTGCTCTTAACAAATAAGGTAGGAATTATATATATATATATATATATTTTTGGCTCAATAAAAGGTAGGTTATAGAAGGCAAAAAGAAAGAAAAGTAAGGCTAACAATACATTTAAATAGGCTCAAAGAGGTAACTAGTGATATAAAGATAACAAGGTAGGCTTAAAATGGCACAATCGATCCAAAAATGGCCTACATCATATCCTACATAGTGCAATTCCAAATTATTTCGCCTCAAGAGGTTTTCAAATGAGTTCTAGAGTTTGTTAAAATCACAAAAATGTCCATGCAAAATTCACACATAAGACTTCTCTAAGAATTTAGACTAATCAACCAACTCATACCACATACCAAAAGAGTCGCCAACTAGGTAAAATCAACATTTGAAATTCTCTTTAAACCAAAGCAAAATTTAATGTCTTCTAACAGCTACTTGTTATCACAATCACATTATTATCATCAACGTGCAAATTAAAACAAGTAAAATGCAAATAAAATAAAAATAATAATAATAACAATAATAATAATAAAATGAGACAATAAAGAAATAAAATAAAATAAAATAAATTAAATCAAAATGCAGAAAAATAAATGGAAAATCAAAATTAAACACAACTAAACACACAAACAAAACTACTAAAAATGAAGGGGAGAAAAGATTTACCGTTTACCGCAGCCCCAGCCAAAACCTTACATTCTCCTCAATGTAAGAAAGGCAAGAATGATCTCCTTTCCACCGTGATTGAAACCGCCTCGTCGGTGGTGAACGTAAGAAATTTTTTTTTTTTAGATGGGATGGCATTGGGTTTAGCTCAATCTTGTTGGCTCCATTCTTTACCACTGAGGTTGGAGTTTCATTTGTTCCCAACTCCTTAAATGTTCCATCACTGCATAAATATTCATTAGGTGCTGCCAGTAATCCGAACATTGTCTCGTCCTCTCATCTTCCTCCTCAATTGTTGCAGATTTCACAAGGCCAGCTTCTAGTGGTAGCAATGGAGTTATCTCCTCAAAAATTTCCGAGATTAACCCGTCAAGAGTGTTAATTTGAAAACAAGAATGTACATCACTTGGAGATTTTATTTCTTCAAAAACATCAAAAGTTACTTGTTCATCTTGCACCCGTAGAATGAGCTTTCCTTGCTGAACATCAATCAATGTTCTTCCAGTTGCAAGGAACGGTCTCCCAATATCAACGGTATCTCTCTATCTTCCTCCATGTCAAGCACCATGAAATCTACAGGAAAAATAAATTTGTCGACTTTAATTAAAGCATCCTCAATTCCCCCTATAGGATATTTCCCCGACCGACACCCTAATTGTAAAGATATTGAAGTGGGGTTCACTTCTCCCAGACCTAGTTTCACGAAAGAAAGTGGCATCAAATTAATGCTTGCTCCTAAATCACATAGCACTTTATCGAAATAGCAACTTCCTATAGTACAAGGTATAGTAAAACTCCCTGGGTCTTTCAATTTACGTGGCGCTTTCTTTGAAGAAGCACCGCACTCCTCATTTAGCATGACAGTTTCATTATCTCTCAGCCTCCTCTTCTTTGATAGGATTTCCTTCATGAATTTTGCATATTTGGGCATTTGTTCCAACATCTCTGCAAAAGGAATGTTAATATGCAATTTCTTAAAAATATCCAGAAATTTATCAAATTGATTATCAAGCTTTTTCTTATTCAATCTTTGAGGATATGGGATAGGAGGCTCATATTTTGCATATGGGGAAGGTTGAATAACTTGGGATCTTGATGGCTTTTCTTTAGATTCTTCCATCTTTTTCTCCGATTTCTTCTGATTCTCAAGTTCTTTTCCACTTCTCAATGTGATAGCCTTTGCATGCTCTGTGGGATTTATTGTGTCACTAGGTAGTGATCCTTGAGACCTTTCTACAATCTGCTTTGAAAGCTGCCCAGTTGGTTTTGGATGTCCCTGTTGATTGCCTCTTGATTTCTGAAATTTGCTCTTGTCTCCTCAATGAACTTTCCCAAAATTTCTTCCAAATTTGTTTGTTTTTTCTCCTGGGGTTGGTAGGAAGATGATGGCGGTTTGAATCCCCCTTGGTTATTTCCCCATGACAAATTTGGATGATTTCTCCAACCTGGATTGTAGGTGTTCGAGTATGGGTTATGTTGAGGTTTTTGGAAATTTGAAACATAATTTGCTTGCTCAGCATTTGGTGAAGCAAATGGATTTCCAACTTGGCACTCGATGCTAGCATGATCTCCACCACATAAATCACATTGTGCAGTTGATTTGGATTCAAATTTGGAGGACAAAGAATCCATCTTTCTTGAAAGAACAGCAACTTGAGCCGACAAAGCATTCACTGAATCAATTTCATGCACTACTGCTGGTCTTTTTGCAATTATCCACTCTGAATGCCACTGATTGTTGTTTTCTGCCATAACCTCTAACAACTCATGAGCATCCTCCGGTGTTTTTCCCATCAAAGATCCTCCAGCTGCAGCATCAATCATTGCACGATAGTTTGAAACCAACCCATTATAAAATGTAGAGACTTGTAGCCAAATTGGTATACCATGATGTGGGCACTTCCTCAACATTTCTTTGAATCTTTCCCAAGATTCATACAATGATTCTTGGTCATACTGTGTAAAAGATGTGATTTCATTCCTCAATTTTGCCGTCTTAGCAGGAGGAAAGAACTTGGACAAGAATTTCTGAACCAATTCATTCCATGTTGTAATTGATCCCGGTGGTAATGAGTTTAGCCACTCCTTGGCTTTATCCCGAAGTGAAAAAGGAAAAACCCTCAATCTTACAGCATCTTCGGACACACCATTTATCTTGTAAAGATCACACACCTCCAGAAAGTAAGCAATATGTGCATTCGGATCATCCTTTGACATTCCCCCAAACTGATTTGATTGAACCATTTGGATAAAGGATGATTTTATCTCAAAGTTATTGGCTTGAATAGCTGGCCTCCTTATACCCGAAATAGTTCCAACAACATTAGGCGCAGCATAATCCCTCAAACCTCTACGATTTCCACCTCCCTCAACAAATGGTGGATCCATGGCTAATTGTCTATTAGGAGCTGAAGTTAAACGTCTTCTCTCTCGGTTTAGACGCCTATATGTTCTATCAATCTCCGGATCAAATGGAAGAAGGTTAAGGCTTCTTGTACGTCTCATACAAAAAATCCTACAACCAGAAAATCAACTAACACAAAAACAACACAAAGTTACTTTTTTTTTATGATAAATAAAATAAAACAGCAAAATAAACAAAATTAAAAATGAAAGAAAGATAAAGCAAATTAACTTCAAATTAAAACTAAGATTAGGTAGTATCGATATTAATAAAATCAAACCATTCCCCGGCAACGACGCCAAAAACTTGATGCTTATTTTTGCAAGTGTACGAATCGTTCAAGTAATAAAGTGTACAAAAGTACGGATATCGAACCCACAAGGAATGACGTTACTAAGTACCGAAATTGACTAACCCTAATTTTATTTGAAAACTGAATTGTTGAAATTGTTTAAAAAGAAAATTAACATAAATCTAAACGCAAATAACAAAATTAAATGTTGTTCACTAATGATTAAAAACACTAAGGCATTTGATTTCGCTAAATCAATTCAATCCGATTTCAAGTCATGTTATATGAAAATCAAAGCTAAAAGTGATGGTTGAAAAACCCAAACTTATCTAATACTCTTTCTCAAGTTATATTAGAATTACTTATCTATGAAAACCAACTATATTTCTATGAAGATTTAATCACAAATAAGCACATTACGATTTATGGAATTTTCTGGAATAACCACATACATCATGCATTAGGTGTCAAACTCGCATTCAACATACGGTATTTATCACAAGAAGCATTCATTACACATCTCCTCTCGGTCTCAATATAATGCAACAAACCATCTAAATCTTGATCAGAAATTTAAAAGCATTAAGCATGGAAATAAATACTCGACTTGAAAACAATGAATTCATATAACCATAACACAAGAAATCGATTTCCTTGATTTAACTACATCATAGCCTTAGCAAAAAGCGAATTAGTTCATAACGGAAATACGAACAACCATTATTTCAATTGAATCCATTAATAATAAAACTGAATAAATTGCAGAATATAAAAGCTAAGGAGAAGAGATGAAAAACTCTAGAAGATGAAGACTTGGTAGCATAAATGGTGAAGATCCTTCAAGTTTCTCCAAAATTTCTTTCTCTCCTCCAAAAATGTCTTTGAATTCCCCTCTCTGCCGTCCCCTCCTTCTCCATCATAATGTATATATAGATCTAGGGTTTTGGAGGGCAATTTTGGAACAAAACAGCATAAAAATGTGTTTTCGAACGAAACTCGCCGGTGGCTAATTTATTCTCGCCGCGGCGAGATTTCTGGAAAACTTACGATTTCGGTTCCGCTAAATCTCGCCGACGGCGGGATTATTGTGGCCGGCGGCGAGATGCACTTGGCCGGCGGCGATATGTATTTGGTTGGCGGCGAGATGTACCTGGCCGGCGGCGAGATTGATTTGCCAAAATCCGTGCTCCCTGCATGATTTTCAACATTTTCTCAGTAAGGTTTTCGCCGGCGGCGGGAATATTCTCGCCGGCGGCGAACTTTCAAATTTTGTTTTCTTTTTATTTGCACTCAATCCCGGTCATTGAAATTTGTCCCAAACTTCTCCATAATTATGATTTTACCTGCAATTGCACTTTAAACACGAAATACCCGTGAAATGACATTTGTGGATTAAATAATAAAATAAAACGCAATTTTCACACAAATATCAACCTTTAAATCATAACAAAAATGAATAATTTGACTCCTATCAATGCACTCCCTGATGTAATGATATCGAGTATCTATGTGTTTGCTTCGATCATGGAAAACAGGATTTTTGGCTAAGGCAATGGTTGACTTGTTATCGACACAAATTTTGGTTGGCTCTTCTTGTGTCATACTTAGCTCCTTTAATAAGTTTCTCAGCCAAATTGCATGACAAACACATGAGGTAGTTGCTACATATTCTGCTTCATAGCTAGACAAGGTGACAATCGGTTGCTTTTTCGACATCCATGTAAAAGCAGTATCTCCCATAAAAAATACAAATCCGGAAGTACTTTTTCGATCGTCTATATCTCCACCAAAATCGCTATCACTATATCCAACAAGCTTGTAATCATTAGAAGCCGAATAGAGCAAGCTAAAATTAATTGTACCTTTTAGATAGCGTAGGATTCTTTTTGCAGCTTTGAAATGGATGATTGTCGGTTTCTCCATATAGCGGCTAATCAATCCAACATCATATAGGATGTCAGGCCTTGTGCACGTGAGATAACGCAGACTTCCAACTAAACTTTTGAAAAATGTTGGATCCACACTTTCACCATCTTCATGCTTGGATAGTTTGATTCTATATTCCACTGGTGTATTGATCGGCTTGCAATCATTCATCTTGAACTTCTTTAGTATCTCCATTGCATAGCTTTCTTGAGAGATAAAGATGCCTTCTTCCTTTTGCTTCACTTCAATTCCAAGGTAGTATGACATTAACTCGATATCTGTCATTTCAAATTCTTGGGTCATCACCTTCTTAAAATCTTCAAATAGCTTCGGATTACTTTCGGTGAAGATGAGATCATCTACGTATAGACAGATGATTAGAATATCGTCATCTTCAATCTTGACGTAGAGTGAATGTTCATAGGGACACTTGGCGAAGTTGTTTTCCAGAAAGTACTTATCGATGCGGTTATTCCATGCTCTTGGCGCTTGCTTTAACCCATAAAGAGCTTTCTTCAACTTCAACACCTTGTATTTGTGACTTTTTGCTTCATAGCCTGATGGTTGCTTAATGTAAACTTCTTCTTCAAGGACTCCATTTAGAAAAGCAGATTTTACATCCATTTGATGTATCTTCCACTTATTTTGAGCTGCCAAAGAAATGATTAGTCTTATAGTTTCTAATCGAGCAACAGGAGCAAATACCTCATCATAGTCAATTCTAGCCTTTTGACTATATCCTTTTGCTACTAGCCTTACCTTGTGCCTTTCAATCTCTTCTTTAGCATTCCTCTTTGTCTTGTACACCCATTTGACACCTATTGCCTTATGCCCTTTGGGAAGTGAAACAGGTTCCCATGTGTCGTTCTTCTCAATTGCATTGATTTCTTCGTCCATCGCATCTCTCCACTTCTTCTCTTGTACAGCTTCTTGAAAGCTCACTGGTTCACAATCAATAAAGAGACAGAATAAGGTAAGATTATCTTGTCGTACTATTACCTCATAAAGATCTTGGAGATTTCGTGTACGTGTCACGGCTCTTTTACTTCCACTCGAAGATGATGAAGGTGACAGGTCTTCATGAATGGTTGGCATTGGTGAAGTAGGTGGAGTCATTGGCTCTTGTTGAATTTCTATTGGTTTCTCCCTCATTTTCTACTCATCTTCTTTAAACTGAGGAAAGAAATTGAAGTTATCTGCATGAGAGTTAAAATCCCATTCTCCTTCTTCGTCGAATACCACATCTCGACTTATCACAATCTTCTTATTGTGTGGATTGTACAACTTATATCCCTTTGAATTAGCATCATAACCGATGAAGATAAAACTCTCGCTTTTATCATCAAGCTTCGTTCTTCTCTCATCCGGTACATGAACATGGGCTATACTTCCAAAGACTCTTAGGTGGGAAATACCAGGCTTTCTTCCACTCCATGCCTCTTGCGGTGTCTTTCCCCATACACTTCTTGTCGGAGATCGGTTTGACAAGTAAATTGCACATGCTACTACTTCTGCCCAAAACTCTTTGGGTAGTTTCTTGCTTTTGAGCATGCTTCGTGCCATGTTGAGGATTGTTCGGTTCTTTCTTTCAACTACACCATTCTGTTGGGGGGATCTTGGCACTTTTAAAGATCTATGAATTCCATTTGCTTCACAGAACTCTTGAAACTCCTTGGATGTAAATTCTCCACCTCGGTCTGATCTCATGGCTTTGATTTTTCTAACGCTTTCTCTCTCCACTGTAGCTTTGAACCTTTTGAATACTTCAAAAACTTCTGATTTCTATTTCAAGAAATATACCCAAGTTTTTCTTGAAAAATCATCAATAAAAAGAAGAAAATGGTTACTATTACCGAGAGAGCTAGGCTTGATCGGTCCACACACATCAGTATGGATTAGCTCGAGTGGCTTCTTGGCTCTTGAGTCTGACTCCTTTGGAAAGATTTTTCTGAATTGCTTCCCGAGTAGGCACCCTTCACAAAGTTGATCAGGATGGTTAATGCAAGGTAGTCCCTTCACCATCTCCTTCTTAGACAACAGCTCCAATCCTCCAAAATTGAGATGTCTAAATCAAAGATGCCATAGCCACGATGCATCTTTATAGCATGCTTTCAAACACTTTGCAATGTCATTTTGTATGTTGATCAAGAACATTCTATTCTTTGACATCGGTACGTTAGCAATGAGGTTATTCTTATCATCTTTTATAGAAAGATTATAATCCTTCATATGAATATCATAACCTTTCTCTAACAGTTGTCCTAAACTTAAGATGTTACTTTTCATATTTGGGACATAGTAAACATTGGAAATAAATTGATGTTGCCCATATTTCAAGCGAATAAGAATGTTACCTCTTCCTTTCACTGCTACGTTTGAATCATCTCCAAATGAGACATTTCCACTTACTGACTCATCTAGTTCCACGAACATGTCTTTCCTTCCACACATATGGTTGCTTGGACCGCTGTCAAGATACCAGGCATTTGGTTGACTATTATCACCCTCTTTTCGTGTTAGAAAAAGAGTTTCTTTCTCATCGGTCTTCTCCTCTATGTAGTTGATTTTCTCATCTACTCTATTATTGAGAGTTCTACATTCTGAAGCATAATGTCCAAATTTCTGACAATTATAGCATTGAACTTGAGATTTGCCATACCTTGAGTTCGTATTACCTCTTCCACGACTTTGTGTTGAGCTTTCTGCTCTTTCAAAGTTGTTGGAATTGTTGTTGTAATTCCAACTTCATCCACGGCCATGGCTTCCACCTCGTCCACGGCCTTTACCTCTACCTCGGCCACGTTGGTTTCTGTCATTGCCTTGGTTTTCATGTTTATCCTTGAATTGCATCTTGAAGAGTTGTTCAGTGATCCCTTGCTTCTTCTTATGTTTTTCTTCATATGCTTGTAATGACCCATTGAGTTCATCAATAGTCATTTCTTCCAAATCTTTTGTTTCCTCAATCGTTACAACGATGTGTTCAAATTTGGAATCTAATGAACGAAGTATCTTTTCCATTATTCTAACATCTCCCAACATCTCACCGTTTCTTTTTAATTGATTAGAAATGCGACTCTCGAGAAATAATCAAAAATAGATTCGGAAGCTTTCATATGTAGAGATTCAAACTCACCTCTTAGTGTTTGGAGACGAACCTTATTTACTTTCTCGGCTCCTTTGAAAGAAATTTGAAGCTTATTCCACGCTGCTTTGGAAGATGTTGCATATGAAATCTTCTCAAACCCATCATCATTTAAGGCTTGATAGATAAGAAAGAGGGCTTTCTTGTCTCTTTTCCTTAAATCCTTCAAAGATTCCTTTTGCACTTTCGTTAGAGTAGCTTCATCGTCTGGCTCACTTAAGCCTTTCTCTACGACTTCCCACACATCATGTGCACCCAAAAGAGCTTTCATCTTGATACTCCAATTATCATAGTTGTCGTTGTTGAGTGTCGGGACTTGAAACGATGACATACCTCCACTTGACATAACTCTCAATATAGTAAGAATTTGTAAATTCTGATCGCACAGATGGATTCAGAACGTCAAAAAACCTTAGGAGGAACTCCAGGGGAAAATCCAATTTTTGGTCAACCGTCAAAGTCAACGCTCAAAGTCAACTTTTTTGGTCAACTCTTTCAGCGGCTCGGTCAAACACTTGGCAGCTCAGTCAGCGGCTCGGTCAACAGGCTTCACGGCTTGGCCAACTCGGCTCTACTCGGCTGACTCAGTGAGTTAACTCACTTCTAGCAGAACCTTCCGGAGGATCGTGGCGGCGCGTCCGAACTCCGATCGAGATGATTCTTGCGGCGTCGGATTTGTCTCGTCGAGAGCTTCGATTTGATATACAATAGTGTATATTTATATTTCCAACTACAGCTTTGATACCACTTTGTTGGAATATTATGTATCAAAACTCTCAAAACTCAAGAACACTCCAGAACAATTTTACAGAAACACTCAGAAATTCTCAAATTTTTGTTTTTGATTTCTTTTAACTTGATTATTACATTGCTACTGAGAGGTATTTATAGAAACAACAAATAAATCTAAGCCATACAATCTAAACCTACCAAAACAATCTAAACCATACACTTATCTTCTTACCTAACCCATTGATTTTCTTCTTCCCACCAACCATGAGTTGTATCCTTATCAATCCAGATCATCACCATAGAAGCTTCCATGAACTGGACTTCAAATGGGCTAGAATATTTCAAAGTTTGTTTTTGATTTCTTTGGGCTTGTAAACAAGTTTACAAACCAACAGGTATTTCTAGATTTGTTTTTCTGGATTTGATTGAACTGTTGGTTATGAAGGTTTTGGTATGGTGGTATAGGATAAGAAGAAAAAGGTTGATGATTAATGACTATGTAAGTTAACATCAAACCAATCGTTCCTTTGTCAATGAAGAAATGCTTTGATGATGGACTCTTCATCACCTTTACGCGACTCTCATTCATAGGTCTTTGACATCGCAGCTTAGCGAAGCAACCTGAAGTTCTGATACCAAATAGTGTAGAAACTTCATTCTAAAAAATTCTGACTAGGAATTGAAAGCACTATGATTCAATCCTATAAATATTTTATTATAACTGAGACTCAAGTCTCTGAAAATACATTAGAATATTTACAACAACAAAAAGATCCTTCGAACCTCTCACTATGCTTTCCTTTAATAGTAAAGTAGTTATACTAAAGCACAAAATTAAAGGACACATCACTCCAAGGCTCATGTTAACACTAAACAACTAATTACTACAAGCACATCCAAAGCATTCTGAATAAACTTACAAAACTCAACAATTAAAACTACAAACTAATGAAATATGTGACAAATAAAATAAACACAAAATAAACTATAATTAGCTCTAATCTCCTACATTACAAGGGCATCTCATTTATTTGTGATTTTAGAGTAATGTAATGTTGTTCAAACTCTTGAATCTTCGTAATGATAAGATAAAATTAATCAATTTGTAAAATAAAATAAAAAATAGTATAAATTGTGTTTGATTGAGGTTGATTTTTGATGTATGGAGTTTCACCGATGAAAGATGTTGACCTTGGTTGACTATGTTCATCGACACATGTGGTAACATATGGTGGTGAGAGGGGTGTCACTAAATAGCGAACAACGAGGGGAGTCTTCAAGTAGTGACGGTAACTAGATGAATACAAAGTGACTAATGGATTAGAGATTGGAGGATTTGGTAAAATTATGGAGGTGAATGGGACTTAATCCCTTAAATGAAGGTGATAGGATCGATTGGATTTGGCTAATTGGTAGTTGAGGAGTTCACTCATGTCGATGGTGTATAAAGAAGATGTCGAAAATAGTGGTAACGTGGTGAACAAATTCGATCTTTTTTGCACTTTATTATGTGGTTTCATGGTGTACATGTAGAGGAGACACCCGATATTAGGGTTAGGCCAATGATTAGGATATGAATTGAATCAAATGATTTTAAGGGTAGAGTTGGGAACTAGGATGGTGATAAAGGATGGTGGTAGTCATGGTGGGAGAGGGAAGGTTTGGGAGCTTGGATAGGATGCAAATTTATTTTTGTCTATAGATGTATTTTGTTGGTATGATTTTATTTATTTTTTATTTATATTTTTTCCCTCTGATTTTAAGGGTAGGGTTAGGCCAACAAACAAATAGTTATAGAAGAAATCTAATTAGATTTTATATATAAAATTATAATAACAAAATAGGTAATTATAATTATAAAATTATAAATAACAATTTAAAAAATTAAATGATAAATTTAAAGTACTACATAAATAAATTAGATTAGTAAAAAGATTTAAATACCTAATTAATCTTGTGTTGGATTTGTATTAGATTATCTTCCACGTGAAAGTTTACAAACCCTTCGAAATCTTTGTCTCCATCTTTTGAAACAATGTGCAATAATAACAAATCATTGTTGTGGAGGTATTTAAGTTTATAAGACTTGCATGGGAGTTCTATAAACTTATTAAACTATTTAAAAAAATTCTATAAACTTGTTAAACTATTTAAAAATTTAGTTTATCTTAATTAATTTTTTATATAAAACATTTTCTGTCTCGCAATATTTAAATGAGGGTGTTACTGATACCAGTAAATTAATCATCACTAAATTCCATAATATATTAGGTATTATTAAGCTCCCTGATTACTAAATCTAACAAAATTTCATGAACCCAAGTCTCTCAACATAAGGAAATAAACATGATTTCAGAAATTGAGCCGCTTTGTTTCTCATTTTCGTCCTGATATTTTGAAAGGTATTGACACATTAGATTTGTATATCTAACTCATTAAAAGTGACATAAATAACATAAAAAATAAAAATTTGTTATTAAATTAATGAAAGATTTAGTTTATTTTTAAATAAAAATAAAATCTTCATAAAAAAATAGTGGAGATATTTAAAATTTTCTTTCAAAATAGGAATCCATAAAGAGAAACAAAAAAGAGTAAAACGAAAACAAGCATGAATTTTAAAAGATGAAAAGACTTTGATGAATGTAAATAACAACACATTTATAAAAGTGAGTACTAAAATATTTACATATTTATTACAAAAAAAATATAGCAAAATTTGACTTATACATAGTGCACTCACGTTATTATACATCCAATTTCTTTACCTCAAATATAGTAGATTTATAATACTCTATATAATAAATAGGAGATTAAAATATAATTTTCTCAAAATAACGAATTTTATTTTTTTCTTCTTAAAAAGAATTAGTAAGAAGTAATAAATATATATACTTAAAGTTTTATTTATTTTTATTATTTACTATTACGAATATATAACATGAAAGAATTATATAAAAATTTTAGGACGATGGATTGTCTAAATTCATTAATTTTAACGAAAATATATTTTAGACTTCTAAAGATGTAAAATAAGTTTATTGTTTTTAAAAAAGTTTATTTTATAAATATAATAGAATTGTATTGTTTAAAAAAAAAAAAAGTAGACAGGAGTTCCAACTAACTCCTCAATTGAGCTAACCGCAAAACTAATTGCTCTTTTTTCCTTGGGTACGTTATTATTTTTTAATTGTTTTTAAGGTGATACTGTTACAAGATCTGTTTTTTTTTTTCAATTGGAAATTTTTTTAAAATTACTCTAATATTAGTTAGTTTTTATTGTCACGGAAATATGAAACTCTTTCTTTAACGAATTAATATTTTCAAGATAAAATTATTATTTTTTGTAAAAATAACTCATTAATATTTTATTTTTCAATTATTTATATTATTTAAACTATTTGTTAAAAAAAATTTATTTTATTTTTCTGCTATTATTTAGTGATCGAATACATATTTTAATTTTAATATAATAGAAAATGAGTAAATTTTGTAAAAAAAAATTTTAAATCAATTTACCGCGTAAAATGACTTTAAACGTAAAGTTGGTTCAAACGTTGAACCAACTTTACATTTTAAATCATTTCATTTAAAGTCGGTTCATTAATACTTTTTTTGTAATAGTGTCTTTATATACCAAATTGTTACATAAAACATGTGTAGATTCATATGACTTAAGAGGATAAATAAGAAGGGTGTTAAAAGAGGCCACAGCTTAGTTGAGATATTCTAGTATATTTATTGAAACTTATTAACTACATCTTTTTATTATAAAGGTTATTGTTATACAATAATAATTTGTTAGATAATTATTAATTAAAATAATAAAATTCACTTTTTTTAAGTTTATAATTATATGTAAAATCAATTATTATATAATATTAATTTGTTATATAAATGCTTTTTGAAACCAAATATAATGTGGTGTCAAATTAGTACACTAACTTTGCTAAGTTGTATATTTTAGTTTACTAGATTTCATGTAGTATCTAAAAACTCTACTACATTTGCAAAGTAAGACATTATAAATCTTGATGGACTAATAGTATCTTTTTTAAATATAATAGATTTCTATTGTACTAAAAGTAATACACCGATGATCTGTTAGGTTTGAAAAATAGAAAAAATAAAGATATATTAAATTTTAAAAATAGGATACTATAAATCTTAATGAGCTTTTAAAAATTCTACTAAGTTTACAAAGTAAGACATTATAAGCCTTAATAGACTAATGATGTCCCATTTTCAAATATAATAGACATCTATTGTAACATAAGTAATACACTAAATATCCATTAGGTTTAAAAAATAAAAAAAATAGAGATATACTAGATTTGAAAAACAAAATACTAGAAATTTTGGTAGACTTCTAAAATAAGTTTTGTTATATAGTACTAATGACTTGAAATATAATTTTTATATGATAATGTGTTTAGGTGTAAAGTGAAAAATCTTATTATACAAAATAAAAATTATATGATTATATAAAAATTTAGTAACAATAGTGAGTGTAGGCTTAAACCATACTAAACATTATACTTAAATTCTAAAATTTTGTCTTTTTTTCTTTCATTTCAATCTAATTTTTTTAGATATAAGAAGAATATATAAAAATAAATTATTTATTGATTTAAATAATTTTTTATAATAAAATTATTATAATATGTAAGATAATTATATAAAACAAAATAAATACTATTTTAAATATAAATTTTTTATTTTAATATTTATTATAAATTTTATCTATTTATATTATATAGATTTTCAATAAAATACTAAACAGATTAATTATAATATAATTTAATATAGTTTATTCTAATATAATTATATTTAAAGTATCAAATACAATGTATCAAATAAATTATATATTATTTTTCAAAATCAGTGGATTTATGAACTTTTAGGAAAATAGTGAAAATATTTTTACAAGCCAAATAATACATGAAGTCTAGGGTTGTCATTTTTATCCAATGAGGCGGACCCTTACGAATATTCCTCGATCGGAGGCAGAGGCAAGGAACCATTTCGATGATGGACACAAAGGATGGGGAATCCCCATTTAATTTGGCGGATCTGACATATGGACAATATTGTTAATACTCACCCTGTTCTTGAAATGTACATTGATTAAATTAAATATTATTTTAATTATTTATGTATTTAATTAAAAATATATATTATTTATAATATCTGACAATAAATTGAAACCCACCTACCACCCGATTATTATCTATTTTGTATTATTTTATCTTATTTTTCATTTATAGTTATTAAAACAAAAGTTTTATTAAAATGAATTAAAAAAATAAAAATAATACAACTAATTGATTACACAAAACTCAAAGTCCTTTTTATTTATTCTTTCAACGAAGAGAAAACTCAAAAGTTTTTTTTTAATTTAAAGAAAACTCAAAAGTCAAGAAAATAAAATGATAAAAACCATCTAAGTCCCTACTCATATTTTCATTTTGACTATACACTAATTAGGTGTCGTTTCGTTTATAAAATAGAATTAGAATGAGAATAAGAATGAAATGAAATGAAAAGAAAACAATATTGTTTGGTTTGATCATTAGAATCAAAAAAGAAATCGGTATTACAATATTTAGTTTACAATTAGAATGAAATTAAAAATACTGTGTATTACTTTAATGCTCTTATATTCAGTAAAGTTTAAATAATATCATTTAATTATTATTTTTTCGTTAGATAAAACACATTATTAGAATCATAATTTTTTAATATAATTATTACTTAAAAATAAAATATATTATTTTTCTAAATAGGATTTAGGGTTTTGAGGTTTGAAGTTTAGGATTTAAAGGTTTATGAGTTAAGATTTAGGGTTTAGGATATAGGTTATAGGGTATATGATTTATGGTTTATGGTTTAGGGTTTAGGTTTGGGGTTTTTGGATTTAGGGTTAGGAATTAGGGTCAAAATTATTATTTTTTTAAATAGGGTTTAAGATTTAGGGTTTTAGGTTTTTAGGTTTTGAGATTTAGGGTATAGGATATAGGGTACAATGTTTAGTGTTTAAGATTATATTTGTGGGTTATGATTTAGGATTAAAATTATGATTTTTTTAAATAGGGTATAGGGTTTAAGATTTAGGGTTTTGGGTTTTAAGGTTGAGGGTTTTGGATATAAGGTATATGATATAGGGTATATAGGGTTTAAGGTATAGGGCTTAGGGTTTAGAGTTTAGGGTTATAGTTATGAGTTAAGAAAAAAGTTTAAAATTATTATTTTTTAAATAGAGTTTAGGATTTATGGTTATATTTAAGATTGAGGTAAAATTGGAACAAAAAATTAAGATGAGAATGAAATCATAATTAGGGATAAAAAATTCTTATTTGTTGTCTTTTGAGAATCGATTACATTTTATTTCAACTTTTTAACTTAATTAAACATAAAATTAAAAGAAATTTATTTTGATTTTATTTTATTTCAATCAACTAAACAAAATAGTAATATTTAGCATTTTTTTTTACTTCCTTCTTTAAAGCCAAAAAACTCCATTACCATTTTGCTATCACTGTCGCAGTCCATATCCTTATTTTAAAAGATAAGATATCATTAATCCTGATTTGTGATTCTCAAAAACTCCATTATTTTGAACTATATATCAAATCACTTTATAACAAATTTGAAACTTTTTAAACGTACAACTTGATTAATAGACTGTGTGCTAACATAATAAAAGCCATATTCTTTTTTCCTTGTTATTGTCAAATCTCAATCTGTTTGCTTGTTTATATATATTGTTTATATTGTTCATATATTGTATCAATAAAAAAATCCATTGTTTTCATTTGGATCCTTAAAAGTAGAGACGAGATAAGAAAAGACATAACTAAGGATGTAACAATAAATTAACCAAGGATTGAATGAGCAAGTTGGAAGCCACAACTTTTGATCAAGATACGCATGAGGGATTTTTCATAAAAGGTTTTAATGCACTAATACCCACTTAGAATGTGTGAGCATCCCAGCTTTCGAAAATTTACGCAAACGGCTTAACCATTATTCAAGTGTCCTTCTAGGAATAATGTAAGGAGTGATATTTTAAAGTTGTATGAAGATGGGGAAAATAATAATAACGAGGCAAATGGATGTGTTTTGAGGTAGCGTTCTAATAATTAGTGATATGTGGACTAATGCATGGCACACAAAAAAGGAATATATGGCAGTGACAACATATTTCATAAATGATCAATGCAAACTAAAAAAAAAAAAAAAAGAATCTTGAGGTATATGTTTAATTATAATTATCTAATATATTTTTAATTAGCATGTTTATTTTTATTTGAATTTTAATAATAATTTTGAATTTTTTTAGGTTTGTATATGTAACCGGTCCTCACACTAGTGAAATCATTGCTGATGATTATTTATTCCAAACATTAATAGATTGGAACATAGATGTAAGTTATCCAATATCACCATGTATAATTGTTTTAGTAATGATTCAGCTATAAGATATTTTATGAAAAAATACTTCTCATTCTTTAATGTTGAAAGGAGGAATATTTTATATGAGATGTCCTACAAATATTTTAAACATAATAATTAAGGATGGGCTAGTGTCTATTAGGAGTCTTCATAAATCGAATAAAATCAAAAAATTGAATTGAATTGAACAGTTTTATAAATCAAACAATCTAGTTGAGTTTATATTAATTAAAATCGTTTCATGATTGCATTGAAAAGATAAAAAAATAATATTGCATATTGATCTGAAACTCAAAGTAGAGTTGAACAATTTGAGAGAATTGTATGTCAATGTCGTGTTTCCACCTCTAAAAAGTTGTCTCTTTATTGTAAAACTAGGTAAAATTTTATGTATTTAGTGTTAAAAAGCTCATTAATTATATAAATGTGTTTAATTGTTTGAAAATTGTTGATGCAAAGTATAAGACTGTGTGAGAAGAAAGTGAATGGAAATTGGATGAAAATATTTGTGATAAGTTTGAAAAATTTTACAAGGCCACTTTCATATTTTCAGGTATCCATTATCCAATAACATAATTATTTTTTTGTTTAAATATGTCATATTCAACTTGAGCTTGATTGGCTCAATTTTGGAGATGAAGTAATCAATAGAATGATCACAAGTTGTATGATTCAAAAATTTAATAAATATTGAAGCATTATTCGAAAAGTTATTGTTTTATGAAAACCCTAGCTGGGTATAAATTGAAAGTGGTTGAGTTTTATTTTCTAAAGATATATGAAGACTTTTCAAGAGAAGAAATGGTTTAACAAATCAAATGTTGTTGATAGTTGCAAAATGGGTGATAGTAGTCTGACACATTAATGTGTACCAAAGTCATGAGTTATATGGGCTGAATATGAAAGTATTTTTGTTATTTTTATAAATAATTAGTTTGTCTTTCATTATTACTTTTATATCAAAGTTGCTTAATTTGATATTTATATATTTTTTTCAGATTTAAAATATAATAATAATATGAGTTTATTTCATTGTAACGATGACCAAGATGTGACAAGTTAATTTTTTTTTAATTTTAAACTATAGTTTAGTTAAATTAATTATTCTTAATTATTAATGTAGAATAACTATTAAATATTGTGAGAGTTGATTCAACGAAGAATAATATATATGCTTATTTTGTTTTATGAATACTATGAAAGAATAAATAACAATATTCTTATCTATTTTATAAGATTTTGATTGGATGAATAATAAACTTTAGTAACTATGTTATTTTGTAGCTCTTTTTTTTTTCTTTTGAGATTATTATTGATTTGAGATATATTAATTGTAATTTTGTTTTAATAGATATAATTAATTTAATATGAATATATTGATTAAAATTTCACATGACAATCAATTTAGCCAAAGTTTAACCGAGTAATATCATAAAAGTGTTTTTGTAAATGTTTAAATACGATTATAGGTTAATTATATTACATGTTTGATTTTGTTTATTTTATTTAGGAAAAAATAATTTTAAATTTAAATATAAATTGAAGTTCCTCATTTTCATAATATGATCACTGAATATAATCACTGAATAGTACCAATCCCATTTCACAACCCTAATTAACATACATCGAATAATTATTCATAAAAAATTAAAAAATTTAAAGTTTTCAAATTTCACGAATTATTTATTGAATTAACAATAATCTTTTAATAAACCTACTTTTATAGCCTAATTCTGCAGTAATTTTTTAATCCTTTAAATCCACAACCTCCAAACCCATGTTATTTATGCAAAAGAATTTACAATTACGAAACAGTCCCCAAATAAAATAAAAATCCCAGAAAGCCCATCACCTTCTTCTACGATCAGACGCATATTGAGCCAAAGGAACAACTTCCTGTAAAGGAGTGGACAAAGGTGTTGGTAACGGCGAGTTTCGACAAACAGGGCACGACCCATTAAGCTTAAGCCAAGCGTCGAGACAATAGAGGTGAAAGTAGTGTCTACATTCGGGCATCATTCTCAACATCTCCGACTCTTTGTATTCACACAAACAGATCGAACATGTTGTTTCTTTATTAACCAAGTCTTTTGTGTAAGGAAATTTGGGGTAAGAGTTTATAACGTTTTGGTCTAATCCAACGACGGCGTTATCATCGTCGTTTTGTGGGTTGTCGTCATCTTCGGCCACAAAGATTATACGGGGAAGAATAACGCCGTCAGAGTTGGGATTAAGAGTAGGGTTTTGAGAGGAGAAAGAACGGTTGCGAAATATACGGCAACAGATATAGGAAGCTAGAAGGAGAGTGGAGAAAAGGACGAGAAAGCCGAGGGCTATGGCTATGAAGTAGCCATGACCAAGGTTAGTGAGGTAATTTGATGAGTTGGTGGAGGTGGGTGCAGTGGTGGTCATTGGGAGCGGAAAAGGGGTGGAGGGTTTTAGCCATTTGTTTAATTATGAGGTGGAATTGTGGGGGGGATTTGGGTTTGGCTTCTAGATTTTTTTTTTTTTTAGATTTTTGTTAGATTTTAGGAAGGTGGGTGAGTATTGTTTAAATGCATTTAATACGAAGTTTGCAAAAAGAGGAGGGCATTAAATTAGGAAGAAGTATGAAAGAAACTCCTATAGTGTTCTAATTTTTTATTTTTATTTTTGATAGGGATATTCTTTAGTTTTGATTATTTTCAGTTACATAAGTTTAATACAATAATGTTTAAATATAATTAATTTAATTTAATTTTTTAAAATTATATTTTTTTAAAAGATGAAATATGATTTTTCTTAAAAGTAATAATTTTTTATAATACTCTTAAAAATTATATTAAAAATCTAAAAAATAATAGTAAAAATAATACCATAAAAAATTACAATAAAAATACCACTTATTATCGACTCATATATTTTTAATATTAAAAAAAGATTGACTTATCATTTAATATTAAACTGATCCGATTAGATATATTAAATTATAATCATTTAGACACATATAATGTATAACCATATTTACTATTATTATGATGTTATTTTTATTTTTATAAATTTTAAAAATTATATTTTTTTAATTTTTCAAAATAATTTCTCTCATTTAGTCTTCTCCTACTATAAATCTCTCTATTTCTTTTCATTAAAAACATTATTTTTCTCTCCTACTTTGTACATTCAAATAACTTTATAATTATAAATAAAATTTATATTGTTTATTTAAATAAATAAAAAGTATAATAATAAAATAAGATGAAAGAAAATAAGAGAAAAAAAGAGACTAATAAAAAAAAGAATGAAATACATTGAGATAAGATAGAGAAAGAAAATTATATTTTTTAAAGGGAGATGAAGTTTTTTATTTTTATTTTTAAGAGATACAATTTTATCCTTCAAAAATTACATTATTATTTAAAAAAAAAACTAAATTAAATCTATCTAAAAATTGTTAGAATAAATCTATATAACTAAAAAAGGGGGATTAAAGTACTATTATCAAAAAACTACAAGAATATAATAATCCCTATCTCTTTTAAGTCACCGCTACGAGAAAGTAATAATAAGTAATTGGGTATGCCTATTTATTAAATTGATATTCATTATATTTTATGTTATTAAAATATAGGATTAGTATCTTTTTATTCAAATGTTTAATTAAATGATATAATAGTTTCACTTTTAATTTTTTTGAAAAAAAAACTTATATATATTTACTTTTTTTATAACATAAATAAATATAATGTAAGAAAAATAAATATATATGAGAGATTAAAAATAAAATAATATTAAATAAATAAATTATTTACGTACTAAAAGATTATTCAAATTGAAAATTTAGTTTGAAATTTTGATAATATGTGACATTAAATAAAGGGTAATTTGATATGTTTTTAGATTTTTTATTTATTTTTTTCCATCTTTTCTTTTTCTATCTCTTTATTCCTTTTTCTTTCTCTTCCTACTCTTATCATCGTTATTGAAAGAGTTCATAACTCAATAAACGATTATTGTAAGGAGATACAGACTCGTAAGGTCTTAACTCGCTCAAATAAGAAAATAAACACTTATACAAATCACAACATAATATCAAAAAACAAATAACTTGAATAATATATATTATATATCAAAGTAGAAAGTCAATAAACAACAAATTCTTTCTATTCAGAGTTTATACTTCAATATGTTGAGACATATACTCAACAAATTCATATTATTTTAAATCAATAAAAAATCATGCATAACATTCGATATAACAAGATAAATTCATATAGAGACCGTATCTATATGATAATATCCTCAAGTTCCTTAAGGCAACATTAACAACAAATAATTCACTAAACAGTAAGCAAACTATAACACTAATAAACTATAAATCCATTATTACCTCTGTCAACTAAGGCCTTTATCCAAACTACCTAATGTTGTTCTTCACGTGCTGCTTCCATAACTATTTAGTTCAACACTCGAACTCGACTATCTTCTATGACCAATATCACTCAATATGGTGTGATTGGTAACCAATGATTAGTAACTGGAAATGTATCAACTCACAGCCTAACTGAACACACAGTCCACTATTAATATCAAATTGCATACAAAGACACACAACCAAACCACGTACTTACACAGATAATGATTTGATAACTAATCACAAAACGACCTACTCATAAGTGTAAGCTTTACAAAATAATTTCAAAAATAGATATAAATCTCAGTGTGAATTTTGGAAAAGTTCCAGCTCTAAAACAATGGGTAAAGAGAAGAGAAATGAATGAGGTATTAATAGGACTTGGACTGCACACTTTGCTCATCACCTCGCTAGTCACCTCGCTAAGGATGGTGGTAAGGGTGGTAGAAATCTTGATGGCGAGCTTGGTATCAAGGTGTTAAAAAATTTCATTTTCTATTTCCAAAAATATCGAGTATTATCCATAAATACCCGCACCTAAAAAACTCCAAAAACCAACACTCTACCTAGCATGCATATTACGAAAACCAACCATGTGATATATATAAATATGCTTACATACAAAGTGTACCTAACTAGTGTATGTGTGAAATATATAAATAGACACTATATTTTGTATACGGGAAGCCAACACACATATACAAGTAGCCAACACACAGATAGGAGTAGCCAACATAGGTACGAGTGCAACATGGCTTACATTTTTATTTATTTGGCTTTATGTGTCAAAACATTGCACAACTAGATACAAAAATTCGTCAAACATGAGATGATTATGAAGATGTCCTAAAGTTCTTTGTTCCTATAAACAACACAACGATATACACCAATACCCAAAAGACATACATATTCCAAGTGTATTTATCTTGAGTACTCCATCTAACTTTATAAATCAACTCATCAATTATGTCACTTTGAAATAGGAGGATGTTGGCTCCACTACACATAAAACATTTGTAGTTCAAAGACTTCACTTTACACATGTAACATGCACATATGAAACAAACACGTACCCCATGGAACGTATCATAGAGAAACAACATATGGTTAAACCATATACTATCGTTACCCCCACATAGGTACACAATGATAGGCAATCAAAACAAGAAAGTACATAACTCTCATTGACTTCATACAATACTCTCCTTGAATATATGTAATCCAGACAACAATATGCAGTGCAATCCTACACTTACAACCTATGCAATGCATAGCATGGCAACAAACATATAATTATGCATAGAAACTTCTCCTTCTTTTGACATTAAAAGTCAAAGGGACACCTTATATAAGGGAGAAAAGACATGCAAATATGTTATAATTCTAGCACTAATGCAACACAACATGTAAGATTAAAGCAAAGACAATAAGAATATTGAATGCTTCAAGAGAAAAAGATAGAATAGTACCAAGGGTAGGAGCATACAACATGTAAAAAACTAAATGCACGACAAACCAAATATAATTGTAGATAGAAAACATCTCAATATATCCAAGAAAACATATGTCATGCATTCCAGCAATAGTTACTAGGCAATGAATGACAAGTAAGAAGTATGCAAGAAGGAAGAAAACGAAGTAAAACACAAAGGTAGAGAAATGAAACCAGAGATTGCATACAATGCATGCAACATGTCATACTAATAATTCTATTTATGCAAGGTTCATACAGTGATACTTCATAGAGAAGAAAGTACCACATAAACTTGCAACATAACAAAAACTCACAAATAAGACAAACAACAAGATGCAAAACAAAACATCACTTCCCTTGACAACATACACAAGATATAAACCTTTCCCCCTAAAAGTAAGCATATAATATAATAAACAAGTTATGCATTCTACTTGCAAACAACCCAACATAAAGGAATCTACACATAATAGTCAACACAAAATACAGAATTAGGAAAGCAAACAAAACATGTTCAAGGATTTAGAGGGTCTGTAGGGGATATACAATACATTCAACATAAAAATCCACATGTTCATCAATCCATGATGTATTCATATAAGGGTATGACTAAATTTTTGATGCCATACATAATGTGTTATATGCAAAATTTGTGTACTCTATATGCCATCATGATATACTTATGTAAACCAAGCAAATCGAAACATAGAATCAAGTTGAACCAAGCTGGATAAGTTCATATCCATGAAACTTATACTCTCAAGCATGGGTTTTTTCTCTTTACTTTTCAAACATTAACCAATAAAGTTGAGAGAACATTACACAAAAATTAGATGTTTAAGCAATATCGTCTCAACATACTCATCATCTTTTCCCTTTTTCTTTTCTTTTCTTTTCACCTTCCTATTGTTTTTACACAAACAAATCTAAGACTTCTTTTTATTTTCTCCATCTTTCCCCACTCTTTTATATCCATCAATCCATTATCGACCTTTTTCCTTTTTCATTCCGCTTTTATTTTTTTCCTTTTTGTTTTAATAAAAATCGAGAGGGTAAAACTGACAAACTTAGAATATACAAGCTTAATCAAAGGGTTGATAAGGTAAGTTGGAATGAATCTTTAGGCTAGGTTAGTATTTAGGCGCAAAGAAATAAAAGGATACCATAAAGGCTCAAAGAGGGAATATTAAGGATATGATAACAATTGTGGCAAGAAAGGAACAAATGATTTAAAGATGGCCTAAATCTTTTTTCTAACCAACAACATCTATATTTTTTCCTTGATAGACACAAAAGGTGGATACAAGAGCTTGTTAGAGAAGTACAAATCATCAAAGGAAGAGGTTCATATAAGCTTTTCAAAATAATCATACGAAATCACAAAGATATGTCATGTGCAAACGAGAATTTCATTTCAAATATAACAAAAAAATATCCATACATGCTTTTGTAGAATACATATGTGAAAAAATCCACACTTCATTTCAGGCCAAGTACATGCCAAACATATATCAACATGATCCCTCTAAAATTAATTTTACATGCAATAGTATAGTAAAGAGAAAATTCGTCAGTCTCACAAAATATAGAATGACTAACAAATGAGATGACAAGAAAGGATTCAAAATATATCAACGCCTAAAAGAAAAGGGAACTTGTCTTGAAAGAGATAAACATCGACATTTACATCATTTCTATTCTGGAGAAAGAAAAAACTGACTAACTAGTGAGCAACGCAAGAAACATTCCTAAAATAAGGAAGAAAAAAGTGATGCTTCTAAAACCACTAAGCATGTGACAAGGACAAAAGTTCCAACATAGAAACACAATACATACTTAAATAGTGACAACTTCATAAACAATAGGAGTGTACACAAAGATACAAGCAAGGAAAATATATTAGTTAGTTTCAAAGAAACAACTAAAGCAAAGCATAAGGATAAGAAGGAAAAAGATAGGTAAAAGAATGATAGAAGTCACTAAGAGACAAACAAATAATCAACACATAATATGCTAGATGCAAGAATGTCAAACCTAGTAAGATAGATGAGAAGCATTATAAATGTCATGTCATAAGAAAGATTGGATTGCTGATAGAAAATACTACTACAATGACACTACATGATGAAAACAAGTGACATGATGCACACATAAAGGCTATAGAGTAATAAGCAAGAAATATAAAAGACAAACACACATAAAGAATATGTCAAAACGACTAGAATGTGAAAAAAATAGTAAAAAGATTAGTCATAAAGGTAAAGTAACAAATATGACAACTAATATATTGTGCATAACTCGAAAACATTAAGTAGTAGATAAGAAGAAGTGTCAAACAGATGAACACAAAAAAGTAACATAATCTCACATACAAAAAAATGACAAACATAGAGAGAAATGAAAGTAAGCAACTTTACCCCAACAAATCACTCAAAAACAGTGATCAAATTGCATCCTCACATTTAAAGAATTCATGATGGGTAATAGAACTTGAAGATAGTCTTTAACTCATACAAGCATGATGTGTATATGAGACTTGTGATCTATTTTGTTTATAATTTTTAGAAAATTTAGTCGAGTTATCCATATTAGTTAGGTAAGGTAGAATTTTTGAAGTAGATTTATTTCTTTATGCTTTATACCTTAGGGGCATAATGCAATCTACCTGAGCATATTTATATAAGCCACAACAACATGACGGGGTGGACAACTCCAAGTTGTACTCCTCAACAATCTAGAACACTACCTAATAGTGTAGCCAACAATGCCACAATAATAATAAGTAAGAACAATAAATCTAGGAAAATAGGGTCCTGACTCTGAGGAATAGTATGCGGAGGAGAAGAAGGGGAATCACTTACATTAAATTTCACACGAGGATGATAAGTCATTTTTTATAGCGTGCTTTCAACATCCCAAGCTCACCATAGTGCTAGCAAGTAGGAATGATAGTAGATAAAGATGGAAGACCACTATTGGAACAATGAGAAGTATTAGCCTTAGGTGAAAGGTTCACCTTACTAGAGGAAACAGATTGAACTGAAAATAATTGACTTTTTTTGGGTCTATAGTACCAGACTTCAACTTTGGATCTTGATTGGTTGACTTTACAAACTTAGTAGTGCACATTATTGAGGTAGAAATCCCTTCATCATAACCAACAACACTTTTGTCTCCAAAATATTTGTATTGCTAAGGATTTCATTTAACTTATTTGACCCAATCATCAACTAGTTGACAATGAAGATAGAGTGAGCTAGTTCCTTTTTATTAACACTAAGCATGTCTTTCAAATATTTAATAAACTCTTCCTTTTTATTAAGGAAGTTTTCAAAATATATTGTAAAATTGTTCAAAATCCTAAATTTCTCATTTAGTTGTTCAAACATAAGCTTCCTTTTAGGTAAGTGAGTAAGCCAAATATTCCTTTACACTCTCAAGAACAATAATTTACTTCTTAAATTTTTCAATCTTGAAACTCTGATCAGAAGAGGGATCAGGACTAACAAATAGTTGTGTAGTTTTTCCCAAATTAAGAAGCTTCAACTATTTCTCAAGCTTTTTAACTTCTTTATGATTTTCATTAAATTTTATTAGTAAATCATAATATCTCATTTGAATGACCTCACATCTTCTTGTGAGACCATGTTGTTTTCCATCCATAGAGGGCTTCCTTTCCTCTAGAGTTTTCTTCAGTGCATTGATTTTTCATTTTTTTTGTCAAGGCTCTCCAAAGCCTTTCTTTTATCCTTTTTAGACTTGGTATGCTCTAACAGGAGGGCAATGTAGGAATCGAGTAATTCATCTTACTCATCTCCTTTATTATCAACAGTGATCTCTTGATCATTTGAGACAATTATGGGAGGATCAATGGCACTATTAGAAGCAACGAAGGCCAGAATATTAGTTTCATCCTCATCATCACCACTGGTACTCTCTAAACCAGTAACCTCAACCTTTATTGCACACTTATTTATGCATTTTTATTTTTGAAAGAAATTGGCAATAATATGTCATGGCTTCCCACATTCGAAGCATTTGATCTTGCTTAAATGACCTTTGTTGGGTTTCTTAGATTCTTGATTAGAGTCATCATCATCCACAACTGGTGCATTAACAACTTTATTGGTAGCGTTACCTTGGGTAGACTTTAGAGGCAATCTCTTTTCCTTTTCTGAAGCAAATTGTTCTTGTATCAGTAATAAGTGGTGTAGTTTGAAGACATGTAGATCACCAACTAACTCATTTATTGTAAGCTTTTTAGGCTTATACATATATTCAATCATTGTGACTTTGGATGAAATCTACAAGGTACACTGGTGACAATCTTCATAATCTATTTTTCTTCACTAATCGATCTACCCATGTTGTATGAATTGTTGATAATATTTGAGAATCAATCATAGAGCTTGTCAAAGGTTGCATACACCTACATGATATAGAGTTCAAAAACTCTATTCAACTTTAGAATTTTGGATCTTTTTGTAGCTGAATTACCTTTATGAGTAGCCTTTAAAATGTCTCATGCTTATTTTGAAGAAGTACAACTCTATATTCTTCTAAACTCATCATGCATCACAACTTTGATAATGGCATACAAATGCTTATTATTCCATTCATACTCCTTGATTTCTTCTCTCATCCATTCAATCATTGGTTTAGGAATGATGAAGTTATCGAGTAGGGTTCTAGTTAGATAAGTCTAACCATTTTCAATAAGGAATTGAACACAGTCACCTAGGGACCACAAAAGGCCATTGTTTGTGATTTCCAATAGGTATAGTTCAGTCCATCAAAAAGTGGAGGTATACCTACATTACCTCTTTCTTATGACTCCATTATAGAGAGTATATGTATATGGAAAAGCTAGTTAACATAATCGAACACCAGAACGGTTAAGCCCAAAAGAGTGCATCTACTTTGATACCAATTTAAAGAGTCTACCACTCGGTAAACAACCAAGATAAACAGATATAAACTCCTAAATGACTCGACCCTAACTCTCACAAAGAAGGAAATAAACACTTATACAAGTCACGCAGGAGAATCTTAGATAGTATAATATCAAAAAGTAGATAACATCAATAACGCATATTATATATCAAAGCAAAAATCCAATAAATAACAAATACTTTATAATCAAAGTTTATGCTTCAATATGTTGAGACATATACATAACAAGCTCAGATTATATTAGCTCAATAAGAGATCATGCATAACACTCGTTATAATGAGGTAAACCTATATAGAGACCGTATTTATATAGGAATATTCCCAGGTTGTTTAAGACAACCACTCAGTAGCAATTAATTCAATAAACAGAAACAAGTTACAACATTATTAGACAATAAAACCACTATTACCTCTATTAGTTAGGACCACCATCCAAACTGCCTATTGTTGCTCTTCACTTGTTGCTTCCGTAATTTTCTGGTTCAACACTTAAACCCAACTACCCCATACAACCAACACCAGTCAATATGGCATGATCGGTAACCAATGATCGATAACTAGAAGTGTATCACCTCACAACCTTATGAGACACACAATCCATTATTAATATCAATTCGTGTATGAGAGACATATAATGAAACCATGTACTCAGACACATATCGATTTGATAATTAAGCACAAAACTGCATACTCACAAATGTATAATTTTCAAAATAATTTCAAAAATAGATATAAATATTAGTGTGAATTTTGGTAAAGTTTCAACTCTAAAACAATGTGTAAAGAGAAGAGAAATGAGTGGGGTATTTATAGGGCTCAGAATTCACTCCTTACATGCACTTGAAACATGCCAAAAACTGAAAGTAAAAATTTTGACTCGCTCGTACGCTCCTCACCAAAACTCTACTTAACATGCATACTACAAAAACCAACCCCGTGGTATGTATAAAAATGCTTGCATATAAAGTATACCTAACTATGTACGTGTGTAAATTACTTATCCATAGTAAATAACCTTACACAAAGGAAGATAAGTACACTAATTAAAATAAAATGGATACCTTGTTTTGTACATGAGAAGCGAACACATGAACACGAGTACAACCGGACTTTCACTTATTTTCAAAAAAAATTACAAAAAATTTATTTAAGAGCACTTCTATATATCATAATTATATCATAATCACAATTAACATAACCGTTTCTCATTAGATATAGTTATGTGAGTCTAGTTGTATTTACCAATAATACTGATGCACATAAATTCTAATCTATCATAAACTTGTAATAAATAGACTTTTCTTTTTTTTATTAGAAAACAACAATAATTTCATCCGATCACTACTATAATATATACTTTTGGTCTCAGGATTTTAACCTCAGTTATTTCAAAAATCGAAGCTATAGGATTTTGGCCATGATTTGATAAAAATCGAGGCTATAATGTATACATATAGCCTCGGTTTTATTAGTAACTGTGACTATAGATTAAATTATAAAAAATATTTATATATATATATAAACAAATTTATATAACAACGACTATTAAATGATTATGAGTATAATTAAAATAATAGAGTTTTCAGTATTAAAATATTGTATGTCATTTATTTAAAAGAAATACAAAAATTACTTTATAATATTTTTATTTTTCTCTATTATTAATTTAATTTAATCTATTTTTTTTCTTTTATAATATATATATATATATATATATATCAAATTTCTTTTCACTCCTTTTTTACTCTCTTTCTTCTTCTTTCCTCTCTTTTTTTCTAATTTTCTAATTAATTTCATTCAGACTGATCTGACATGCTTGTGCTTTTATAAGTAATATATATATCAATATATAATTTTTAATTAATATATATAATATTAATTCCCTAGGCCCAATTTTTTACTAAATCATTTCTGGCATCCATCTGATCCAAAGCTCGCATCATTCGTACTTCTCACTGAGCAGCACCGCATCACGTCTCAAGAAATTATCGACGACCTCTTCCAATAGTTCCTCCTTTCCAACACCTCGCTCGACATTTATAAGAGCTCCTTTCCTTGGCCTCTCTTCTTCTTTTCTTTTTGTTTTGTTTTTGTTTATATACCCATGTTCGCACCTCGTCGGCTGACTGTTTCTACTATCGTCACTCGCGACCCAGCTCCGAGTAAGTGTGATACCCTCTTGTTTTAAAATATCAATTCATATATGTGTTGATTTTTAATGGATTAGTTCTGCGTATAATATATTTTAGTTAGGGTTATTTATTTTATGTATGAATCCATATTTTTTAAGATGTATAATGAGTCATTTCTTAGGATTAGACAGTGTTATTTCTAACTTCTTGTTATCTGATAATTGCTTCTGTGTTTTTTTTCATTGTATTGTGCATGGTAATTAAGGTTTGATTGACGACATAGTCAAATAACTTAGAAATTAAAATAGTCTCATCTTGAGTTTTATGAAATTGAAAAGTTGAAATGAAAACAAAAATTATAAATTTGTGTTCCTTTATTTGAACTGTGTTATTTTGAGAAAAAATGTTGTTGCTTAATTTGTTTAGTATAAGTGGGGTTTAAGTCGATTCCTTAAACTATCCTTTTAGTATCAAGTATTATCTTAAACTCTGTCGTTGCTTAATTTGTTTAGTTAGAGATTTCTCTTAGTTTGGTGTTTCTATGCCCTGATATATTTAAGTTGCTAAACCAACAATATTTTTTTCCTGATATATGCTAACTTTCGTCCCTTTTGTGTGTTTTCATGTGGTCCTTTTGTGTGCCTGGGATTTTGAATTTCTCCTCAGTCCAAACATGGTAGGTTATTTCTTTCCTGCACATATTGATATAATTCCTTTTCATAATTTTAAATTTTATGTAATTTCTGTAACTAATATCTGAAGGATTATGCTTTACTTTTTGTCAGATAACACTAACAAGGTTCACGTTTTTGCTGACATCTGCATTGTTGGGTTACGTGAGTTGGATTCTTTCCACTATCATGCCTTTTATTTTACATTTTAGGTTTTTATTTTTATATAGCTGATATATGATCCTGGTGTTATTCATTTTAGCTATAATTAATTTTTTTCTTCCCAACGTGGGGTTTCTAGTAGCACAACAAACACAAAAAGTAAAATAAATAAAATAAAACTAAAGTGATTGATGACTTGCTATTGCAATTTATATGCTGAGATTTGTATTTTCACCCGTCCTTTATGGTTTGGAAAATTTGCTTGAGAGTTTCTTTTGGTTCCCTCCTTTATCCTTGAAACCGATAATAATTTTTATTTTCCTTTGTGAATAATAATCATATAATTGCTTCTCTGTTTTATCTGTATAATTTAAGATTGATAGAGGTTCCCGTACATATACAGATACATGTTGAATCTATGTAGACTCATGCACATTATCATTTTACATAGACTATGTATTAGGAAAAATTATCAAGTCAAAGCTAACACATAATTAAAATGAAATTGAGAATAATGAAAATAAAATAGATACAAATATTTTGCGTGTAAAATCCCTAAATAAATTGGAGTAAAAAATTACGGACAAGTGTAAGAGAATTTTACTATTGTAAAATATGGATTACAACACCTTCTCTCTAATTATAATGAGATAACAATTCTAATGTCTATTGTAATAGGAGAAATAACTCTTTCATAAAATAGGGAAAATATTACTTATAAAGAAAGAAAAAAATTTCCTTTATAAGTAGTAACTCACAAAATAACTCTCACAAAGATTTTTACTATCTTTCTTATGGATTCTCTCTAATTCATTTGCTCTTATATTTTGCACAAATGAAACAAGCTATTTATAGGAAACATCCTTAAAGAACTTATGGTAACAAAGACTTCATGTTCATCTCCACATTAAATGGACAAGAAATCAGTGCTCCACATTGAATGAACAAGAAATTAATGCTCCATATTGAATGCACAAGAAATTAGTGCTCCAATAGCATCCTTAATTAAATGTCTTCCATATTTTCTACTTTATCCATTAGCAAAATATAACATTAAACCATGTAAGTGGCTTTACCACTAAACAAGGCCATCAATTATCACATTCTCCCACTTAAAGTCACTTGCGTAATCCTTCCATCCTTCCTCACTTGCCAAATCCATGCTTGCTTATGTTTTCGCTAGACCACATGAGGATCTACACCATTTAAACTTATTAGCGTTGATTGGCTTGGTCATAATATCTACTAAGTTCTCATCGGTATGAATCTTTTACATATCCATACTACCTTCTTCTACTACTTCTCGAACAAAGTGATACTGAATCCTTATGTGCTTTGTTTGTGAATGAAAAGCTCGATTCCTTGCAATGTACAAAGCACTCTGACTGTCACAAAACATAACAATCTTCTCCTACTTGTGCCCGAGCTCCTCCAATAATCTCTGTATCCAAACTACTTTCTTGCAAGCTTGTGTAGCCGCCATGTATTCTGCTTCCGTTGTAGATAGATCTACAACCGATTGCAGTTTAGATACCTAACTTACAAATCCTTTTGTAAGTGTAAACATATAACCTGTAGTAGACTTGCTTTTATTGAGATCCCCTGCAAAATTTGAATCAACATAGCCTCTGACAATAAAATCTTATCCTCTGTAACATAATGCGGTATTTGAGGTTCCTTTGATGTATCTCAGAACCCTCTTCATAGTATTCCAATGCTCTCCTCCAGAATTTTCCATAAATCGACTAACTACTCCCACTACTTGTGCAATGTCTGGTCTTGTACATATCATGGAAAACATTAAACTTCCCACTACTGATGCATACGGTACTCGAGACATCTCTTTCCTCTCTACTTCATTGTTAGGACACATACTTGAGGTTAACTTGAAATTAATAGGAAGTGGGGTAGAAATTAGCTTACTATCTTGCATGTTGAAACGTTGTAAGATCTTGTTGAAATAGTTCTTCTTAGAAAGCCAAATCTTCCTGTTATTTGTCTCGATGAATCTACATCCCTAGAATCTTATTTGTTGGTCCTAAGTCCTTCATATCAAACTCCCTAGCCAATTATGCCTTCAATTCTTGGATTTGATCTCTGTTGAGGCCTGCTACCAACATGTCATCCACATACAACAACAAGATAATAAAATTACTATCTCTATCAAACCTTTTAAAGTACGTACAATGGTCTAAATTGATTCTGTTGTATCCAAGGCTAATAATGAAGGAATAAAATATCTTGTACCAATACCTCGGTGCCTATTTAAGACCATATAGAGATTTGTTCAACTTGAAAACAAAGTTCTCCTTTCTTGTTACAGCAAAACCTTCTTCTTGGAACATATAGATTTCTTCTTCAAGTTCTCCATGAATAAATGCAGTTTTTACATCCAATTGCTCCAGATGTACGTCAAACATAGCACATATAGCCAAGACTATTCTGATTGTTGTAAGCCGAACTACCGGGGAAAATATCTCATTGAAATCAATACCTTCTTTATGAGCGAATCCTTTTACCACCAATATTGCACGAAACCATTCCACTTAATCATTACTATCCCGTTTGATCTTGTAAACCCATTTTTTACCTATGACTTTTATCCCATGTGGCAATGGTACTAGTTCCCAAGTCTTGTTCTTGTGTAGAGCTTCAATTTCTTCCTACATTGCTACCATCCATAAAGACACATCTTGTAGACCTATTTTTTACCTATGACTTTTCTCATGAGTTGACCGACAAACTTCTGAAGACTCGGACTCGACTGGTTCTTGAACCTCGTGCTCTGGTGTTGCTTCAGTAGAAACTGGAGTTTCTTGTACCAGATTATTTTCCACCTGTATTATTGTAGTCTCTGAATCCTCTTTCGATGTGCTATCGTTTCCATCTATTTGTAGTAGTCGATCTTCTACAGAGATCACATCCCTACTGAAAATAACCTTATGGGTAGTGGAATCCCATAGGTGATACCCTTTCACTTCGTCAATATACCCCCAAGAATATACACCTCTTATATTTTGGATTCAACTTTGTTCTTTCTTGGGCATTGTACGTCACATATGCAAGACATCCAAAAGAATGTAAAGTAGAGTAGTCTGCTGGTTTACCAGTCCACATCTCTATCGGTGTCTTTAAATCAATTGCTATTGATGGTGACCGATTTATCACATAACAAACGATTTTGGCCGCTTCTACCCAAAAAGAGTTGGATTGACTTGTAGTCCTCAACATAGCTCTTATCCTTTCTATAAGAATTCTATTCATCTGCTCTTCCACTCCATTTTGTTGAGGCATGTATGTGACTATGAACTGTCGTTTAATACCTTCTTGCTTGCAAAAAGCAAGAAACTCACTGTATGTGTACTCTCTTCCATTATATGTCCTCAAGCACTTGATCTTTTTCCCAGATTCAAGTTCCACCTGCACTTTGAAGTCTTTGAATATCGGAAATACATCTGACTTCTTCTTGATTGGATACACCTAACATCTTCTGGAATAATCATCAATAAAAGACACAAAATACTTTACTCCTCCTAGGGACATTTTTGGTGACTCCCATACATCATAATGAATCAAGTCTAGAATACATTTACTCTTGGCATCAAATCTATTAAACTTTAATCTATACTACTTACTTATAACACAATGCTCACAAAAAGGTAGATTTACCGATTTGAGTCCAGAAAGTATCTTTCTGTCAAAGAGAATCTTCAAACCTCATTCTGACATATGACCTAGTTTGAGATGCCACATCTTTGTTAACTCTTCTCCCTTATTGATTGACGCGACACACACATCAGCTTCCTCTAGTGTTTCTCCTTTTAGCACGAATAGATTCGTCTCGATCTTTTCAACCTTTATAACCACAAGTATGCCTTTGAAAATTTTCATGAGCCCAATTTCAATATGGGTCTTGCATCCAAGATTATCCATTTGACCCAAAAATAATAGATTCTTCCTCAGGCCTTTCACGTGTCGTACCTCCTAAATAGTACAAATTGTACCATCAAACATCTTTATCTTGATAGTACCAATACCAATGATCTCCAAAGCATGATCATCACCCATGTGTACAGAACCTCCTAAAATTGGTTCATATTTGTGAAACCATTCTCTACGAGATGTCATGTGCCATGTTACACCTGAGTCTAATAACCAGATATCAACGAACTGCTTTCTACCTCCAACTATCGTTGTTGCCTCGTTGTATAGAACTTCACCATCATTTGAGGCATTTGCTACATTCCCTTGAGCATTTGATGACTTAAGGACTCCACTCTTCTTTTTGAACAAATAATCCTTCTTGACATACCCTTTCTTGCCATACCCTTTCTTGCCATAGTTGTAGCACTTAAAATTCTTCTTATTTCTTGATTTTGATCTACCATGATTTTGACTCCCACTAGGGCCACGTTCCGTTGATCTTCCTCTCGTCATCGTTAAAGCCTTCGCTTGCTATAAACCTGCCTATTTTTCTTCCTTATTTTTATGCCTGATTTCTTCTTCCAAAACAACGCCAATAATTTCGTCAAAGACTAGATAGTCTATGAGGATGTTGTTCGTCAGGTTGATGACGAGTTGCGAGTCAGATAGACTTTGTAATAGAAGCTCCGCACGTTCATATGTCTCTATTGTGTAACCTATTGATGTAAGTTGCGAAAATAGAGTATTCAAAATGTTGATGTGATCGGTCAACGATGTGGATTTCGTCATTTGAAGAGTGTACAATCTTCTCTTTAAAAAGATCTTATTGTGTAGTGACTTGGCTTCGTACAATCTTCTTGGAGTATCCTAAATTTCCTTTGCAATCTTCTTTTCTGCCACACTAGATAACACTCCATCGGCTAGTGCTAAGTGTAGATTGACAATTGCATTGCCATCCATCTCGTTCCACTTGTTGTCATCAGTGATTTTTGCCGGCCTTTCTCTAATTGTTGCCAAACAATTATCTTTCCTTAAAATTGCCTTAATTTTTATTTTTCACAACGAGAAATTACTCCCGTTGAACTTTTCAACATCGAACTTTGTCGTAGTCGACATCTAATTCACAACGATCTGCTTCACACCCCTCAACCAATTGCTCTGATACCACTATTAGGAAAAATTATCGGGTCGAAGCTAACACACAACTAAAGTGAAATTGAGAATAATGAAAATAAAATGGACACAAATATTTTACGTGGAAAAACCCCCAAACAAATTAAGGTAAAAAATCACGGGCAAGTGTAAGAGGATTTCACTATTGTAAAATAGGGATTACAATACTTTTTCTCTAGTTACAATGAGATAACAATTCTAATCTCTATTGTAATAGGAGAAATAACTCTCTTACAAAATAGGAGAAATAACTCTCTCACAAAATAGGAGAAATAACTTACAAAGAATAAACAAAATTTCCTTTCTAAGTAGTAACTCACAAGATAACTCTCACAAAGATTTTTACTATATTTCTTATGGATGTTCTCTAATTCATTTGTTCTTATATTTTACACAAATAAAACAAACTATTTATAGGCAACATCATTGAAGAACTTGTGGTAGCAAAGACTCCATGTTCATCTCCATATTGAATGGACAAGAAATTAGTACTCCACATTAAATGAACAAGAAATTAGTGCTACACATTTAATGTATAAGAAATTAATACTCTAATAACATCCTTAATTAAATGTCTTCCATGTTTACTACTTCATCTATTAACAAAATAACATTAAATCAAATAAGTGGTTTTACCACTAAATAAGGCCATCAATTATCACAATATGGTTTTAAAAACTGGGTTGGTTACATGGTATTTAACAGTATAGTTGTAAATTATATTAGATTTATTATGTATTGTCTTTCATTTGAAACAAAAAATTGCTACAAGTTATGACCTCATGTTACTAAAGCCTGAAATCCTCGCTTCATTATCTTTCTTTCTTTTTTAGGGGGTTTGATCGTATGTTTTTGATAGGAAATAAAGATTCTATTGCCACGTCAAATTTTTCTTTGTTAAAAAAGGCATCTTGCTCTGTGTGATTGGTGTTTAGTCAAAAAATTTGTGCCTCCTTAGCAACCTCTTTATAGATAATTCAAATTTTCATTCCTGTTATGACTTCTCAACTTCCTTTTCCTTACCACAAACTTATTCTTACGCTTATGTACTTCTGATGTTTCCTTGTATAAAGATGTTAGTTTTATCTTTTTCTTCCACATGTGATTTTATTCCCTTCTTTTGGCTTTTATGAAGCTTTTTCACTGGGTTGCCTGTCTGTAATCTATTCTCACTTTTTTTGTGGTTTTTCCCCCTCCATTATATGTTGTCAAATCACTAATATAATGAAGTAATAGTAGAAAATATCATCTTATTTAATGTACTATACATATCTAAGCAGGAAACTACTATTTGTGTGGTTCTCTGTTTCATGATCTTGCTTTTTGCCTTTCATTTTTCTACTTACAAACTATTCTTTTCCCATGGTGTTTGTATAACAAAATTTTACCTTTATAGCAGCTGGCTTAATGTGCCTCTTACTTTTGGCTTGATGTTGATGACAGTATAACATGTTAATTTAATTTCTTTCTTCATTATACTCCATAAATCTAACATACAACACTGTATTATTTACTATGATATTATGTTGAATGGTCATCAAAATCGAAAGTCAAGATTTATTAACGTAGTATAGAATGAGAGTAAGTTATAAATGCATGGTTTATCTATGTAATATCTTTTTAATTAGATAATATATATTAAGCTTACAACTCAATTTTCTTTCTAATGTACAGTGTACTAAGCAAGATGATTTGGTAACATGTGGGTATTATGTTCTTATGTTTATGAAGATAATTATTGTCAATCCATTTGTTTCTATTTTTGACTTGGTAATAATTTAAGTAATTTTGTGTATTTTCATTTCTTATTTTATTCACAATTTCAATTTTTAATTAATCAAAATAGGTGGTTAATTAGCTAACAATATGTTAAAATGTGTGTACATTACAACTTAATCATGAAGGAACTTACATTGATACTGAAGTTGATGAGATGCGGAATGAGTGGGTAGAATTCACAAATCGATTCTTACAACTATAACTCACCATATAGTCAAATAAAATACTAAGGTGAATGATGTGGGATGTTCATGACTCGTTTTTTAATAAAAAATATGGATTTCTTGTTTTATTTTTAGAACAAGAAATAGAGAGGACTCTTGTGTGTTTTGGATGTTGTATATGCATAATTATATTTATGTAATCTGGATGTTGGTATGCTCATATATAATAGATGCTTATATTCATAGGTATTGTCCAACGGTGTCAAGGACCCTTCCTCTGTCTCTTTGTTGTGCGTAATTTATATGAGTATTACAAAATTAATAATGTTGCTGTTGTAATTGATATGGACTATTGGTGGTATATGTAGGAACAAGTGTTAATTGAAGAATTTATCATGGAAATCTAAGGTATTGCTTATATTCATGTAATTTGGATGTTGGTATGTTCATATATAATAGATGTTTATATTCACATGTATTGTCTCACGCTGTCAAGGACTCTTTTATCTATATCTCTGTTATGCGTAATTGATATGAAAAGTACTAAATAATAATGCTACTGTTGTAATTGATATGAGTAGTACTAATTAATAATGTTGTTGTTATTGATATGAGTATTACTAAATAATAATGCTACTGATGTAATTGATAAATAATACTAAATAATAATACTATTGTTATTGATACGAGTATTACTAAATAATAATGATGCTACTGTTATTGAATAAGTAGTACTAAATAATAATACTATTATTGTTATTAATATGGTATTACTGATTTCATTGAATTGTTTCTCAATTTTTCGTTTTAGATAGAGTATCATAAATTTACTTAGAGTCTAGATAAACATTCAAACTTTCACTCTTGAATAGATTGAAAAACTATTTATTATGGACCATTTGTTGTATATGCAGGAACAAATATATGCAGATTGAAGAACTTATTATGAAAATATGAGGTATTACTTATATTCATGTAATTTGGATGTTAATTGGTATGTTTATATATAATAGATGCTTATATTCACATGTGTTGTCACACGGTGTCATTTATTATAAACATTTTTATGACACTATAATCATGATGTAACCTATATATTAAGAATAAATAAGTAGAGAGAACTCTTGTATTTTGGATATTGTATATGACGAATTATATTCATGGAATTTGGATGTTGGTATGTTCAATCATACTAGAGGATGTTTTTTATGAGGAAATTAATGCATGCATGCTGTCAAGGACAAAGATTTTAAAGAACAACATTACAATGGGATATAATCAATATTTTTAGATTGATTTAGATCGAAGACAATTTGATTAGTTAGCAACAATAAAGTTTTTTCATGTATATTTTGGAACACTTTAATTAGCTAGTTTTTATTATATGTGTTTTATTGTATCGATCTATTAAACTCTTAATGTAATATTTCTTTTAAATTTAATAGAATTAATCTTAATTTTTTCAATTTATTTTAATTTATATTTGAAAATTAGCTTAATTGAGATTTATATAGTCACGGTTTAAATGTAACGAAAACAATACATATAATTTTGATTTCAACTCTATGACCTCGGTTATTATAAAACCGTAGCTATAGGTACAACCTATGACCACTGTTATTATAAAACCGAGGTCATAGGTCGTTATCTATAATTTATCTCACTTAAGCCTCGATTTTTATAATCGTGACTATAACGTTATAATCACGATTAATATCCGAGACCATAGGTAAATATTATAATAGTGGATCCTTTTAAAGTAAACTTAGAACATAATATATAAAATTATCATAAGTTACTTTTCGAATCTTTAGATTATCTAGGCCTAATTAATTTGATGTAATAATATCAAATTTTTTTTTTTTATAATTGATGACACAATACCACCTAAATCATAGTAAAACTTATAATCCTTTTAAGAGAAACATCGACAATGGTCACCACCAACCCCTTAGCATGAAGTTTCTTGAATATTTTTCCAAAAAAAAAAATAAATGAAGAGAGAGATAAGTGTTTGGTGAATAGCGAGGAAAGAATAGGAGGAAATGAAAGAAAAAAAGTTAAAGCGAAAAGGTGAAAATGAAAGAAAGTAAATAAAAAAAGTCTAAAAACAGACCAAATTATTCTCTGTTTTATATCATATGTTAGACATATTATCAGAATTTCAAATTAAATTTTGATTTTGAACAAATAACTACCAATTATTTGAAATAAGGATACTGAATTTACATATTTTTTTATAATATAGAAGATAGTAGGTATCAATTCAATCACCAAGGCACATATACTTATTAATGAAAAAAAGACCTAAGGGTGTTTACAATTGAAAGAAAAAATTATAAAAGTAATATGTTTACTAATTAAAATATACAATTTAAAAAAATTAAATATATATATATATATTGAAAAAATTAAAATGAAATTAAGTTTATTCGATTTACGATTTAAATTTTAAGATTTAGATTCGAGTTTAAGGTTTGAGATTTAAAGTTTAGGATTTAGCTACTAATAAAAAAATATTATTGGTAAGTCAATAATTTTTTTCTTAAAATTTTTTCTTAAAATATTTCTTCTAATCACTTACTCTTATAACTTTATTTATATTATTTTTAGTTATAAATAAAACTTATATTAATCTCAAGCTCTTAATTAATTGGTAACGTAGGGGGTTGGGGCATTAGGGTTTGTTTGTGCATGAAGCTGAGTTTGGGTGGGTTTTCCAGCGGGTATTGGTCTATTTAAAGTTTCTATTTAGGAAGGCCAAGTTTAGGTACGGGTATGTTAATAACATAATTGGTATGGATTTTTTGGGGATGTATCTAGAATTAACTGATGCTTATTTTCTAGAAAGGCCTAGCTTATTAGGTTTGATTTCAAATGGTATTAATGACCAAAAAAGTGCCCAATTAATTGAAAGAAGCTGAGTCTCGGAACGAAAGCATGTGTGTACATAAAAAAATGTGGAGAATTAAGTTTATTTACTGGCTGACATCTTTGTAGATAAATTTTTTTGGCAATAAGAAAATATTTTTGTTGACATAGAAGATGACATTATGCGAATTAGGGTTGATCAATAGATCAAAATAGTTTGTTTTTGATAAATCCAAATTAGATCATATCTTTATTGAATTTTAAGATCTTCAATCAGAATCAAATATGATAATTTAATAAATTCGAATAAATCCAAATCCAAACATATTAATTTTTTTTGAATGAGATGAGATGAAATTGTTGTTAAAATTTATTTATAAATTATTGTCAAATATAAAACATGATATACACATTATTTAAAATTTTAAAAGTAAATTTGTAGCAAAATTTATTATTTATAATTACAAATAAAAAAATCAAAAGAATAAGAAATATCTTTAGATAATTATGATATTATTATAAATATATAATATTTATTTTTATTTTTAAACTAATATATTGATTTAATATAATTATAGTATGTATAATATTTAAATATAATACATTATAAATTAAAATATTCATTTCTTTATAATTTAATAGTATTCAGTTTGAATCGATTTGCTACAAATTATAAAATATGTCTATCCGAATCCAATCTAAATCTAAATAGATTATATATTTTTTAATCAAGATCTAATTTAATTACAAAATTTATCAATCTAATACTATTTGAATTCAACAAATTAAATTAAATCTATTAATTTATACGAATTGAATAGATTATTTACTCACATCTAATACTAATTATATAATATTTAAGCAACAATAGCTTACTTTATACTTTATCATATTAATTTAATATAATTATAATATGTATAATATTTAAATATAATACATTATAAATTAAAATATTCATTTATTTATAATTTAATAGTATTCAGTTTAAATCGATTTGCTGCGAATTATAAAATATGTCTATTTGAATCCAATCTGAATCTAAATAGATTATATATTTTTTAATCATGATCCAATTTGATTACATAATTTGTAAATCTAATAATATCTTGAATCCAACAGATCAAATTAAATCTATCAATTTATACGAATTAAATAGATTATTTAGTCACATTTAATACTAATTATATAATATATAAACAACAATAGCTTTATTCATACTTTATCATATTAATTTAATATAATTATTTCATGTATAATATTTAAATATAATATATTATAAATTAAAATATTCATTTATTTATAATTTAATAATATTCGGTTTGAATCGATTTGCTGCGAATTATAAAATATGTCTATCCGAATCCAATCTGAATCTAAATAAATTATATATTTTTTAATCATGATTTAATTTGATTATAAAATTTATCAATCTAATACTATTCGAATCCTAAATCTATCAATTTATACTAATTGAATAGATTATTTTCTCACTTCTAATACTAATTATATAATATTTAAGCAACAATAGCTTAATTTATACTTTATCATGTTACAAAAATATATATAAATAAGTAGAAGGGCATAAAGGCTAAAAGAATGATAGTAACCTAGTTTTGATGTTGCAAGCAACCCAAGCCTGATCCTTCGACAAAGCCTTGTAATCCTCTTCTCAGATATTGAACCAAATAGTGAAATTCTCATGGATAAATACATTTCCTTCTGTATTTAGATAGTTTGTTGTTGGAGAACCTCATTGTCTAATTTTTTCAACTTGTAAGAATTAGATTTATTGATGATGAATAAACGAATGTTTACAACCTATTTATACAAAAGAAAAGCAAAATTGTAATAATTAAAAATAAACACAATTATAGAGATGCATGTTCTTAGACAGCCTATCTTTTCCCACCAAGTTGTTGGTGGCTGCTTCTAGCTGGTGTGTTGGTTGTCACCAGCTGGATATCATGTTCTTTAACATTCCCCCTCAAGTTAGAATATATGTTAATTATTCCTAACTTGTTAAGTAAGCTTGAGAACTGTGGAAAACTCAGAAATTTGATAAATATATCTGCTGGTTGCTCTAATGTAGAGATATGATAAGTTTTGATCATTCCAACTTGAATCTTTTCTCTTACTAGATGGCAATCGATCTATATGTGTTTGGTTCGCTCATGAAATACTGGATTTGATGCAATGTGAAGAGCTGCTTGATTGTCACAGTATAACTTGGTCGGTTGGGAGTGTTTGATACCCAAATCATCCAAAATATATCATAACTAGGTTACTTCGCAACATGCTGCTGCCATAGAGCGGTATTCTGCTTCTGCACTTGATCGTGAGACTGTATTTTGTTTCTTAGTCTTCCAAGAAATTAGCGAGTTTCCAAGAAACATACAATATCCTATGGTTGATCGTCGTGTATCTGTGCATTTTTCCCAATCTGCATCACAAAAAGCATTTAGTTGTAATGAACTAGTTGCTGAGAAAAAGAGACCTTGCCCTGGTGTCTTCTTGACATATCTTAGCACTCGTTGAGCTGCTTCCAAATGTGGTTGTCATGGTTTATCCATATATTGACTGAGAATGTGCACGGCATACACTAAGTCGGGCCTTGTGATGGTCAAGTATATTAATCTCCCAACAAGTCTTCGATAGGATGTGGGATTACTGATGAATTCCCCTTCAACCTTGTTGAGGGATAAATTTTGTTCCATAGGTGAGTTGGCAGATTTGGCACCAAGATAACCCATGTCCTCCAACATTTCAAGTGCGTACTTGCGTTGTGAAAAAACAATTCCCTTCCTGGAACGTGAAACTTCTATGCCCAAAAAATACTTTAATTCACCGAGATATTTAAGCTTGAATTGTCTCATGAGATGATTCTTAGTTTCTTCAATGTCTTGTATATTGTTTCCTGTTATGATTATATCATCGACATAGACAAGAAGAGTAGAGAAGGAATTACCACGGGTTTGGACGAACAGTGAGTGATCATACTTGGATTGGTTAAAACCAGCTAGCTTAAGTGTTGTTGATAGCTTGATAAACCACTATCGTGAGGCTTGTTTGAGTCCATACAAGGATTTATATAGCTTACATACTCGTGTTTCCCCCTTTCGTCCGAATCCAGGTGGAAGGGATATGTAGACATCTTCATGAAGATCACCATAGAGAAAAGCATTGTTGACATCGAGTTGTCGAAGATGCCAATTTTAAATAGCAGCAACAGTAAGAAGAAGCCGAACAGTGACAAGTTTGGCTACTGGTGCAAAAGTTTCTTGGTAATCAAAACCTTCAATCTGACTGTATCCTTTGGCCACTAACCGTGCTTTATATCGTTCCACAGAGCCATCAGGATTATACTTGATTTTGTAGACCCATTTACAACCAACTGGTTTCTTGTGTGGAGGAAGCTGTTGAAGCGTCCAAGTGCCATTAGTTTCAAGAGCATCCAGTTCATGTTTCATGGCAAGCCGCCATTTTGGATCATTGAAAGCTTCAGCAAAGGTGGTTGGTTCCCTGAGAATTGAAATAGAAGTAGCAAAAGCACGATGTGCAGGTGATAATTGGTCATAGGTAAGTACATGAGATAAAGAATGAGAAGTACCTTTGTCTTTGGACGATGCTGAGTAAGACGAAGGGAAGGATCGAGAAGGCAAGGAAGCTTCTACATGATATTTTTGAAGGTAGCTCGGAACATTGGTGGATCGACGAAGCCTATGTGTGACTGGTGTTGGAGGAGTTATGTGTGGTGGAGAAGTTGATGATGATATTTCTGGAGATGAATTTTGAAGATGAAGAGTGTCTGAGTTGATTGTTGGAAGGAGAGATGGTGTATGATCAAGTGATATATTTGGATTGGTTGATTGACGAATGTTGGGTATGTCATCATAAATAGTATCATCTGATGGAGGAAATAGAGTTGGAGTGTTGACAGCGGAAGTAAAATAAGGAAATACATGTTCATGAAAGATAACATCACGAGACACTAAAGTCTTACTTGTTACCAGATTGTAGACACGATAACCTTTGATCCCAGATGGATACCCAATGAATATGCATTTATGTGACCTAGCATCAAACTTGGTGAGTCGATCATGATGTGTAGACACAAAACAAAGGGAACCAAAAACACGAAGATGTTCATACCTAGGAGTTTTGTGAAAAAGGACTTCAAATGGTGTTTTACCCTTGAGAACAGGTGTTGGAGTACGATTTATGAGATATGTGGCTGTAAGAATGGCATCTCCCCAGAATTGTTTAGGAAGATTGGCTTGGAAGAGCAATGAACGAGCGACATTGAGAAGATGACGGTGTTTGCGTTCAGCAACACCATTTTGTCACTACGAATGATTTTAACTCTAGATGAAAATTGTGTTTCAACAAGATTGATGATGGTGGTAAGAAATGTGTGTGTATCAGATTTAGTATGTAAGAGATAGACCCATGTGCATCTTGAGTAATCATCAACAATAGTGAGAAAATAACGTGCTCTATTAAGTGCTGCAATGTGATAACCACCCCAAATATCGACATGAATCATTTCAAAAGGTGCTTTTGTATTGATGGAACTTAAAGGAAATGGATTACGTATTTGCTTAGATAATGGACAAATAGAACAATCACTAATGGAACAAAAATGTGTGTTGATGGAAAGAGAAATTACACCCAAACTGTTATTAGATAAATGACCAAGTCGTTGATGCCATAGATGAGAGTTGGTAGAAGCAGTGTTTGAAACAGAGAAACATCCAACCTCTTTAGAAATAGTCAGGTAGTAGAGTCCTGCTTTCTCAGTTCCCATCCCAATCGTCTTTCCTGAGCATTTGTCCTGAACAAAGCACATACTATTAGTGAAGGTGACATGGAAAAATGAGGTTTGAGTTAGTTTGGCTACTGAAACTAAGTTTAATTTGAAGGAGGGAACACACAAGACATTATGGAGTATGAAATTATTTGAGAAATGTACAGTTCCAATATGTGTGACACGGGCAAGAGAATGATCAGGTAAATGCACATGTCGATTAGTGACTGGAATACTGGAGCTCATAAGGTTTTGAGAACAGACCATGTGATCAGTTGCCCCTGTATCAAAAATCCAACGAGTTTCTGAATGGAAAACAGTTGCACATAATGTGTTACCTGAAGAAGTAGTCACTTGACTTGCCATGCTACCTGATTTGGATTGATTGAGAAGTGTAAGGAGCTCTTGATATTGGGCAGATGTAAGGTTGTGGGATGGTGTCTTTGTGTCGGAGCAGCTTTCCTGAAAGTCAGTATGATGAGCTTTGGAAGGGAAGCCATAACTTATGTTTCTTTTATCTTGAATTGCTCCTTTCTTCCGACACATATTGATGTCATGTCCATTCAAACCACAGAAATTACATTTGAGACGCTTTCGGTAGTTTTCAAAATTGTGTCCATTGAGACCACAAAAATCACATTTGAGGTGACTTCGGCAATTCTCAGAATTATGGCCTATATTGTTGCATCTATTGCACTTGAGATGTGGGTTCCTTGGTGGGTAATTTCTGTGAGGATATTGTGGACGACTATCTCTAGCAACAAGTGCGGTAGCTTCTGGCATCCTTCCTATGCTTTGAGTGGAGACAGCTCTTTGCTTTTCATCTTGAACAATAAGTGAATATACCTTATTTACTGTAGGTAATGGTTCCATGAGCAAGATTTGTCCACGTGCTGATGTGTAAACCATGTTAAGGCCCATGAGAAACTTTATGGTTCGCTGCTTTTATTGATATTCTTGTAATTCTCTTCCGACATTTCCTCCACAATGTGGAAGAGGACATAGTGCATCGCGACTATCCCATAAACTTTTCAATTTGGTATAGTATTCTCCAATGCTTACATCTTCTTGCATGCAATCATGGATCTCTTGCTCAATGTGGAATAGGTGCATGCTGTTGGTGTGTGAAAAACGTTCCTTTAATTCTTCCCATAGCTTATATGCAGTATCACTATACATGACACTTTCTGCAATTTTGGGTGATATGGTGTTGAGGATCCATCCTTCGACAAGAATGTTGCAGCGAGTCCATTGTTTGATTTCTGCTTCAAGGTTTGTTGATGGCCTTTTGATTGTGCCGTCAATGAATCCTTCTTTGTTTTTGGTTATTAGAGCCATGAGCATTACATGACTCCAAATGTGATAGTTTTTTTGGTTTAAGGATTGAGCTACAAGAACCATGCCTGGTTGGTCTGAGTGGTGTAGATATAATGAATGGTTAGGGTCATCATACCATTTTGGTAAAGTAGGATTGGTATTGGTAGTTATAGACATTTTTTTTGTTGAATAAATTCTAAAGAACGGGATAAGTTTAAGTGTATTTTAGACAATAATGACTATTTATGAAATAAATAATATACTGAAATATGCTTAATCTTATAGAAAATGAGTCAAGGATTACAGAACCGGAAATTTTAGCCACAGAACCGGTCGGAAAGTGGGTGAACTGGCGTCTGGAGTGGCTGAAACGGCGGCTGCAACGGTGAAGGGCTGAACTGGACCTGACTGGATGGAAGACCGAACCGAGTGAACGACGCGTCGTTTGCTTCAGCGGCGTGCGAACGACGTGTCGTTGGAGTCGTCTTCTTCAGCAGCTGGCGCGTGTGTCTCCGGTGAGGCGCGTGTGTCTCCGGTGAGGCGCGTGGAACGCCGGTGAGTTTAAACAAGGCGCGTGTGAGCACGTGGAGAGGTATTTTGGCTTGATTTTAATTGCAGATTGCTCGGATTCTTCTGAATAATATGATGGGATGAAATTGGAATTATTTTGTGAATCGAAATTGGTTTTGAAAAAAAAAACAGATTGAGGAAAAATGGAAAAAAAAATTCTATGAGCTAAATTTTCTGGGAATTGTTTCCTAAGCTCTGATACCATGTAAGAATTGGATTTATTGATGATGAATAAACGAATGTTTACAACCTATTTATACAAAAGAAAAGCAAAATTGTAATAATTAAAAATAAACACAATTATGAAGATGCATGTTCTTGGACAGCCTATCCTTCCCCACCAAGTTGTTGGTGGCTGCTTCCAGCTGTTATGTTGGTTGTCACCAGCTAGATATCATGTTCTTTAACACAACTTGTAACGACATTCTTTCCAACTCATCTGACCACCACGCTTCCCTCGCCAATATTAGCTTCCAATCTACTACTTATTTCTTCAAATTTTGTCAATTTTCTATTCATAATTGTTATTTCTTCTCAATCTCTATCAGATCTGGTTTCTCTTTACCAATAGTATGAATACATGTAGTAGTTTCCTAGAAAGCAATCATAGTTGCCTCTAAAATTGAAATATCTTGTTTTTCAAAAATCATAAATCGATTGTAAATCAATGTGAGAGATATGACAATTGAATTTTATAGTGTCAATTGAAATACGTAAATGCCTGAGCACTAAGCCTTACATTAGACAGTAATGCCTAAAGGGGTGATAATGTTTATTTGTGAATAATACAGATGATATTAATATTATTAAAATTATTAATATCTATTTTCTTAAGTTATAATATTATATATATATATATATATATTTATAATTATTAATTTCTCTATATTTATGTTTATTTTATTTTTTTTATATATTATAATTATTTATTTTATATTTTATGAAGAAAAAAAATGAGTTTTATAAATTTTTAGATTTTTAAAATTTTTTTACTAATTTTATTTGATAGGCTCGTATTCAAACGGAACGAGAGTGCAGTAGTAATGTAGATGTATTTAGACGTGTTGTGGATGTACTTAGCAAAGAAAAACACAAAACGATGCCATTTCGATGTTTTAGGAGCCATACAATGTTAGTCTAACCTGTCGTTTAAACCAAATGCAGCCAATGATAGGTCATTCGGTCCATTCCAATTGCAGTCGTATCGAATGATGTGTCATTCGTCCAAAAATTTCCTCTCCCTCGTGCTTTGCATGATTCGCCACTGTTTATGCACTAATCCAATTTTATGACACGTGTCATACAGATTACCTTCCGTTTGATTTCATCCAACGGTCCTATTCTAATCTAATGATAAAATCCAATTTAATCCCATATAGACACCCAAAAAATATCCATTTGAAAAAAAAATGAGCATAATTCAAAATAAAAAAGAAAAAAATTAAAAAAATTATATTTGAGTATTTTACAGAATTTTTGAAGAGAAATTCAAGAAAAAGTATAAATGTTGATGTAACTAATTTATTTGGCTTCACTTTTTCATCACAATAATAAGATTCTTATATTTTTGTACGTGTTAAACTTTATGTCAACTAAATAATTCATTGTGATTATAAGTAATTTTAAGCCCTAAATTATGATTTAATTTGAATTATGTTATGATTTGAATATATTTTAAATTTTTAATTTCTTGATATATTTAATTCTATATTTGAATATTAAAGCATGTTAATTCTTGAATTTGATGTATAACTAACTCAATATTTAGTTATTACTATATTACGAAGTTCGTTTAAAATTTATAATTTTATAATTGAAGTAGTAAGTTATAATTTTAATTACAATTAGAATTAAACGCTTAGTTTAGAAATTGTTAACGATATCAATTTCATCTAACTTGATTATTACTTTTTTTATTATAACGCAACAAATAAATTAAATTTAGTAGTTATAATTCTAAGTTGTTAACATGTTAGATTGATTAATAATCGAGTTATTAGTCAAGTATAAAGTATGAAAAAGTAAGAAATTTTAGACGAACTTAAATTTCAAAAATAAAAATAAAAATAAAAATAAATCTTAAAATATATAATGAATTTAGGATTTAAAAATTGAATGAACAGTAGTATTATAAGTTTAATTGTAATATAATTGCAAGAATAAACCTGTAATCATATGTTTTTATTATTGTCTAAAAGAATTATACTTTTTTTCTATTTTTTTATTCTTTTACGTTGTTTTATTTTTATTTAAAAATATTAAAAAAAAACTATATTCATTTTATTTGTGATATTTTATGATTTAATTATTAGATCCTTTGCGAGCAGTGAACTTTACTTGCAAGTATATTTATATCAATATGTTTTTTTAAAGTAAGATAAAATATATGATAGTAACATCAAAATTGTGGTACTTTTACCGGGGATTGACTTGAAAGTTTTTCTTATTAATTGATTGTTTTTATTTTTATTTTTACTTTAAAATTTTCTTTCATTATTTTTCTTTTTAGTTTTAGGTTTAGTTTCATTTTTGATTTATTTATTTATATTTCTTTTTCATTTATCATGTTTTCCTTTCTTCTTTTTATTATTATTATTGTTGTTGTTACTTTTTCTTTATTTTTTTAACTTTAATTCTTGATTCTCATAAACTAACTCAGTACCACAAGAAAATAAACATAATTATAACTTGAGATCAAGAAAATCAATTAAATTACTTTTATCAACTGATTAAGAATTTGAAAAAGAAGAGATTGAATTGAAAAATCACACACTTAAGACCTAGCTACATTTGATCTGAAACATTAACCCCTATGTATATAGTACCATGCATTTAAGGTAACATTTGAACTGAAATTTGATATGACACTTACTACCTACTTTAAGGAGTTTGGAAAGAAAGGACTTGAACAAGCATCTTAAAGAGTTTCATGTGGTATGCTTAAACATGAAACTAGCAAGGGTTAGTGAAGAATAGGTTAAACTGAGTTTCTTTCTCTTCTCCTTGGTGAATAGTGCAAATGAATAGTTATATTACCTCCCATTTAGGTCGATTATCACTTAGAATGAAATGAAGAAGTAATTTCTAGAAAGGTATTTCCCAACTACAAGAGCCATAGTAATAAGAAAAGAAATACGTGGAACTAGGAAATACAATATGAATACTGGGAATGGTTTAAAAGGTTATATGTTATTTGTCCACAACATCATATCAATGATCAACTTCTACTCCCATAATTTTATAAAGGATTATGATTGATGATGCAAGTGATAAAACACTGGTAAATAAAACACTCACATATACACGAAGCCTGATAGCAACCATGGCTGTAAACTCTCAATAATTTGGAACTAGAAATGATTCACCAGTAAAAGTATATGACGTAATTACTTCTTCTCACCTTTAGCAACAATTGAGTAATTTGATTGCTTTAGTATAACATCTAGTTGTAGGACAGGTTAAGTAATATGTATATGCTTTATAGTGGGATACCCTACAGACATGTGTCCCATACTTCGAGAAAAAATTTCCAATGATATTGGTGGCTATTTGGGATAGAGGCCTAGGTATGACCCTTATGGTAATACTTAGAACCCCTTATAAACTCAAATGGGGAGAACATACAAACTTAAGCTATGTAAGTAATAATCAAGTAGTCACTCCCAATTATCCACTTAGATTTCCTAACCCTAAGCTAACTCAATAGTACCATCCTAAGCCATAATTTTTGAAACAACCACAAGGTAAGTCTTTGGAAGAATTAGTCGTTGCTTTATCCATTAACAATGCTAAAATTTAGCAAGATACCCAAGCTTCAATTCAAAACCTAAAGACATATGTGAGCCAACTAGCCACAATTATAGGAAGGTTGGAAGCACAAGTATCTAACAAGCTTTGTTCACAAGGTGTAATAGACTTTAAGGAAATCGTCAATGCCATTATTTTGAAAAGTGGTAAGCAACTAGAAAAACCCAAAAAAGTCCCCCAAAATGTCAAATCAAATAAGGGAATTACATATAATAAAGAACACGAAGAAGAAAAGATCATCCCATATGAATCTAAGGTAGAACCTAAGGTAGTATCCAAACCTCTCTTTTCTACTTATGAACATGTTTTGCCTTTTCCTAATTGGTTTAGAAATACAAAGAAAGAAGAGCAAAAAAGGAAAATTTTGGACACTTTTCAAATAATGCAATTTAATATACCATTATTAGATGCTATCAAGTAAGTGTCCAAGTATGCAAAGTTTCTTAAGGAATTACACACCATCAAACATAAGCTAAAAGGTAATGAAGTGGTAAGTGTGGGAAAAAATGTGTCTGCAGTGTTACTAAGAAACCTCTTATCCAATTTCTAGGACCCATGTAGTTTCCTCATCTTGGTAATAATAGGTAAATAAGGCTTGAAAATGTTATGCTAGATTTAGGAGCATTTGTTAATGTCATACCCTATAATATTTATGCTTCACTAAATCTAGTTCCTTCAAAAGAAATAAGTATTATTATATGATTTGTTGATAGGACTAACTTCTTTCCTAATAGTGTTATTGAAGATGTCTTAGTTGAGGTGGATGAGATATATTTCCAATAGACTCCCATGTATTGGACATAAGTGATGATTTCTATACCATTTCCACGCCATTATTGATGGGGAGGCCATTTATGAAAATAACTTGCCAAGATAGATGTGCATAATGGGGAGTTAACTCTTGAGTTTCATGGGGAGATAATTTGCATCAACATCTTTAAAGTGATGAAATGCTTACATGATGATGGAGATGACTTTGTATGAGTTGTAACCGAGTCGAGTTGAGGACGTAAAACCAAGCACTTTGTTGGAGGCAACTTACTATTTTTTTTTTCTTACTCTCTTATACTTAAATGTTTTTTTATATTATATTGTTGTATGTGCTTACATTGAGGATAATGTAAGAATTAGGTGTGTGATCGCCACACAAATTGTGTGTGCAATAAATACGCAAGTATACATATCGCAATAAGTAATATAATGATAAGAAAAGATTGTTCCCACAAATATTATTTTATTATAAACTAATTTTTAAAACTAAAAAAATAAAAATCAATTTTTTTATGTTTTTATATTTTAAGGAAGCAAAATTAAAAATAACTAAAAGTAAATAACAATAAATAATTAAACCAGATTTGGTAACTAATAAGTGCTTAAAAATCACTAAAATTACCATGATTTAATAAACTTTAATTGATTAAATATATTTATATTTGTATGATTTTATCATATTTTTATATAAACTTATTTTTTTAGAATCACGAGGTTTTTTTATATTGTTTTTCAAGTATTTTAGTTCAAAAACAACTTAACGATTCAAAGAAAAAATACTGGAGATAATGCATCACAAATATATAGAAAAGATAAATGAGGAAAAGTAAAAAAGATGAAAAAATGTGATAAAATGGGTCAAAAATGTCAAAAAAGCCAAATTCATGAGCGCAGTAGCCCAGCCATGCCGAGAGATACGCGTAGCGTGCCTAGTCGTGCCAAGAAATTCGAGTAGTGTGCCACACAATGCCGAGCATCTTCTTGTGCATCTATGCCTATCCACGTGCATTGTTTGAACAACGCGGAACTCGTGTGTGCATCTACGCCCAACTACGCGCTAACATGGTAAGTCCCCTACACATACCCAGTATACATTAGCACACGTCCACACATGGTTAGCACACGCCCATATGTGTTTGGCACATACCCAACCAACGCACGTAGTCAGAACACGCCCAACACACATTGTATCGACTTTCGCACGTGCCAGCACACACTTGTGTCGTGTCGTATGCATGTCTACACACTCATCGTCGTATCCCACACTCTCCCAATTGAAATATTTCCCCCCTTTTTGGCCTTTTCTTCACTTATAAAATGACCATCTTCCCTAATTCCAAATCACAGAAAATTTGAAAGTTTTATTTTTTATTTTTTTTAGTTTTTATTTTTAAAGTTCTTCTCTTTTTTAGAAGAACTAGTTATATTTCTATAAATTTTTAGTTTTTGATTCAATAAGTCAATATGCAAATCCATTTTAAGGTATTATTTTAATGGATTCTTTGCAGTTATCTTTTTTTATGTTTTATTCTTATATGTTATATTTAATTTATCTGTGATTAAATTTGACATAGTTGACTATTTGTAAATATGATATAATTATAACGTTATTGTGCTTGTGAAATATTAAGTAGATAAAATATTTGCATAAAATAAATTGATTTTGTTTTTATTCAAGATTTTATATTAATGATAGAGATAAATGCATTATTTTTTATTACAAACTTAAATCTGAAAATTAGATTTTAAGGTTTAATTATCCGATTGCATTTAGTGTAGTGTTTTTTTTGTTAGTACAATCACCTGGTAGTTAGAGTGAAACTCTATTTCAATTTTTTTTAATAAGAATTATTATTCGAAAATGTATTGACGACAAATTTTAAGTAATGGTTTTAAAATTTGAAAGTTAGTACTTGGATAATTAAATTCTTAAGTTTAATTTGGACACCTTGAATAAAGTCTAATTATTTGACTCCGCTTAAAGCTGTGATTAAATGGTTTACCATTTTCTTATAAATAAAGCTAAAATTTAATATTTAGTTAATTAATAGGCCGCGCCTAAAGATATTAGTTAGTTAATATTAAATAAAAGAATTTAGGTCCCACCTAAGGACACTTTCATACAAAAAAGAAAAAATCAATAAGTATCAATTTATATATTTAATAACCTAAATAATATGAGAAAATATAATTAACTTAAATATTATATTCTTAAATACTCCAATGTTATGAATAATAAAATTTGCATGATTGTTTATTGAATTTATATCTATGTTTATTTTTTTATGTTATTAGATTAGAAAACAAAACCAAAATATCATGATAGGATGTTTATGATTTAATTTCATTTTTAAGATTTTAAATAATAAATTAAAAATCACATATATTTCTTCCTTAGATCGACCTTGGAAGTATATTAATAATTTTCTGTAAAATAATTTGTGCACTTGCAAAAGTTTTACAAATAATAAAACCACAAAAATATTTTCACAAGATCGATATTTGCAATGCCTATCTTGCAATTCATTCATCAGTAACTAATAAGATATACGAGAAAATATCTATAAATATTTAATCTCCCAATTTTCTAAACATGTGAATAATTAAAATCCCCCCAATATAATTATCAATTAATTACATGATCAATTGAATCTATCTTAGCATGTATTCATCTTTCAAGTAAACTACACGCCATATAGTAATTAATTTAATCACAATCTCATGATAAAAAATTCAATAAGAATCCTAATAAATTCCAAAATTTATATTTTTATCCCTTTTCCCTAAAAAGTTTATATTTTAATATTTTTTGCCATAAAAATACTATTTATTGAATAAAATAAGTAAATATTAAGTAAAAAAGTGTGCTAAGGACTTTACTTTCATAGAGTCATCATACCCCTAAACTTAAATCTTTGCTTGTCCTCAAGTAAAGCCAAGTATAACTAAATAAAATAACATGGGTAGTATATTCATTAGTATATGCATATTTCACGAAAACTATCCCTCTTAAAATTCATACAATCCTATGATAAAGAGGTTTACATATTCATCAATCAATATTCCATCAATACAAAGATATGGACAATTTTTGAAAAATTGATTCATGTGTGTGTTGCATATGATATCATCCAATGTACTTATGAAATCAACCTATATGAGCATGCTAATCAATTCAATCTTAGAACAAGTCTCATAAGTTTATTTTTCACATCCCTATCTACTAATATAAATATGCACTTAACTCAAAATCAATAAGGACTTTACATGGTTGTAATGTAAGACTCAGGTGAGGGGTCGATAAATGAAGACACATAGGCTCTTTCCACACCTTAGCTTTTTTTCATCATGCACTTTTTAACTGCAAATGAGATTTTACTTGATATTTCAGTGCACCCACTCTTATCATTCTTTTCATAATTTTCTATTCAACATTTTTTTTGTTACTTCATAACACCCACAAACTTATTTTCAATTTTATTTTATTTTTATTTACAGGGATAATTGTGTTATGAGTTTTGCATCTTCTTTTTCCTTTCTCCTTTTTAGGGTAAATTATATTTCATCTTACTCACATAACACATGATTGCATTTTTTTTATTTTCATACAAGCTAAAGGTGCAAGGATAAAGATAATGCTTATCAGTTAGGCATAAAATGTGTCTTAAAGATATGAATGACTATTTTTCAAGCTAAAATGGGTGACTAAAGATATTAATAATGGTTGGCTTGAAAGGCTCAATCGATCCAAATAAGACCTAAGTCATTTCTCTTGCTAAATATTATTCAGAATTTTGCCTCAAGGGATGATCAAATAGATTCTAAAAAATGGTAGATCTCATTAACTCTCATAACTCATTACAAATTTTCTCTCAATAAGAACATCAAAATCAATCATGAACATGTGTATAAAAATTTGAATCAATCCAACCAAAACTAGCAAGCATATCACATGATTAATGTAAATATCTTAACAAATATGTTACATTACTTATCCTAGTCATAAAAACCAATTTTTATCATTGAGTTCATATGTTTTGCATCAAACATGCATGTATTTAGTTTCCATATATTTGTCAATTTCTACCCAAATCATGATTAGAAACAACTTGAAATTTAAAAAAAATTCCCTAAAAATTTAAAATGCATGGTAAATGCTAATGTAGAGAATGAAGTTCCCTCCCCCAAACTTAAATTACACATTGTCTCTAATGTGCATATATAAATATGAAAAAGTAAAAGGAAAAAAAACTTTTGTAATAATGGCACACCACATCTGTCGTTGAAATTGCTCAATCTTGTTGAGCCATTGCTCTTTACATTTATTCACCTAAAAAACAAAAAAAATGAAAATATAAGTAAAATAATGTTGGGTTGCCTCCAAATTAGCATCACATTTAACATCCTTGACTAAAAGATCATATCACGTCCTAAGGTACACCTCTTTGTGTCTATTTACTTTTGAGTTTGCTTGGAAACAATTTGAGTATTGATTTATTCAATAATACCTTATGTTTTGGTTTGAAAACATGGTGCTCAATTCTCTTCTCATGCCATATTTTTGTTTTCTTTTTGAACTTTTTGGTATTCTTATAAGCAGTACACCGTGACTCATCCAATTTATATATTTCCAACATCTTTTTCACCTCTCTATTGAACTCTTTCACTTTCATACTTGACTGGGGATGGGAGGGTAAAAGTGTGAGGTCTAAACTTATTGGCCCTTCAATTGATGGTTTACCCTTAGATCCTATCTCAAAATTTTCCATAATCGCCTTTGATACACACATGAGAGGCACGTCTTCTAAAAAGTTCACACAATCTACAATATCAACCTTTGATTCCATACTTTCAAAGTTAAAAAAGGTTGAGTTATTTTCTGGTAAGTTTATGTCCTTGTTTACAACATCATATGTAACAGTCTTAAGTGTGAGTGACTAAACAGATTCTTTGTCCCCATATTCAGTAACATTTATCCTTAAGCATTTATTAGCATTATTAATATCAGGGGGTTCAAATGCTTTAAAAACTTTAAAAAATATTTTTTCATCTTGCACTATTATTGTAAGTTCACCTTTTTGTACATCAATGAGCACTTCTGGTTGCTAAGAATGGACGACCAAGTATGATAGGAATGTCATGGTCCTCTTCCATGTTTAGCACAATGAAGTCTGTCAGAAAGATGAATTTGTCTAATTTTACTAGCACATTTTTATCACACTCCCAAGGTCAATTGATCTATCTACCATTTGTAATGTTCCTAAAATGGGTTTGGCTTTACCAACCCCCAATATCTTAAAGATGAATAATGGCATGAGGTTAATGCTAGAACCCAAGTTACATAATGTTTTCTCAAAATGAATATTCCCAATAGTGTAAGAGATGTCAAAAATATGTGGATATTTCAGTTTTGTGGTAGTTTTCTATCAAAGATGGTGCTATAACCTTCATTCAAGGTTATTGTTTCATGATATCCAAGCCTCATTTTCTTTGATAGTATATCCTTCATGAATTTGACATAAGACAAAATTTGTTCAAGTGTCTATAAAAATGGTATGTTTATGTGAAGCTTCTTAAAAACTTCCATAAATTTTGAAAACTGTGTATTTGACTTTTGCTTTTGCAGTTTTTGAGGGAAAGGATTAGTGGGTTCGTAAAAGGTTATTTTTCTTTGGATGAATTATTTCCTTTTCAATTCTCTCTTTATCCACTAGTTCCTTATAATTCTTTTATGTCTTATGTTCCTATTATAAAGTTTTACCACTATTCAAGACTATGGTGTTGCATTGGTCCTTAACTTCTCTTTGTGGGTTTACAATCATGTCACTCTGAAGGTTATCTTCAGGTTTTTGACTTAAAGCCTGTGCGAGTTACCCCATTTGGTTCTCCAAATTTTGAATTGAAGCCTCTTAAGTGGACACTTTTGTATTTATAGATTTGATGAAGTCTTTCATCATCCTCATGAAGGCATTTGTATTGTCCTTAACATGTGGTCTTTTCTCTTGGGCTTGTGATTGATGTGGTTATTGAAAACTAGGTAGTGAAAATGATTGATGGTTGAATTGATTACCACCTCAATTGTTGTTATTCCAAGAGAAATTTTGATGTTGTCTCCATCTTGGGTTATATGTGTTCGAGTATGGATTATTATTTCAATTCACATTACCCATATAGCATACAGATTCAGGATTATTTGGACAATTATCAAACAAATTAGCTCTTCTATAAAACAAACATGACACTCATGAATCTTGGACCTAGTTTATACTCACCGGCGAGTTTTGAGCCTTCAAAATATTAACCAAAGATGACTCTTAAGCTATAAGTGTTGTGATATCATTTACCTCATGCACTCTAGCTATTCTTCTTGTGACTATCATTCTGTCCATTAGCCATTGATAATTATTGCTAGCCATTTTCCTAAGTAAATTATAAGATTTATTGTAAGATTCGGCTAGTGAAGCTCCATTAGCAAATGCATCAACAATAGTTCTTTTTTGAGCATTGAGACCATTGTAAAAAGTCTCTATTTAAATCCAAGAAGGAATACCATGATAAGGACACTTCCTTAGAAATTCCTTGAATCTTTCCCATGATTCACATAAAGATTATCCTTTGTATTATTGGTAGGAAGTAATGTCATTTCTAAGCTTAGCATTTTTTATTGGTGGGAAGTATTTCATCAAGAATTTCTCCACCAAACCATTCCAATTTGTAATGGAATTAGATGGCAAGGAGTTTAGCCAAGCTCGAGTATCGTCTCACAAAGAGTAAGGGAATAATCTAAGCCTAAATTTCTCCCCTATCACACCACTGTATTTGAATGAATCTCCAACTTTAATAAACAATCTGAGATGTAGATGAGGATCCTCTATTGGTAATTCGTTGAATTGTACGACTATTTGTAGCATTTGAAACATCACTGGCTTTAACTCAAACTGATTAGCTTGAATGTTTGGCCTTGTAATACATGGATTCAACTCTTTTAACATAGGTATTGCATATTCACTCATAGATCTATCTCTATCATCCATCAAAAATATTTGATTATTTAATTTTAGCTCATTATTGTTTATGTCTAATGGATTAGCCACTTTTTTTTCTCTTGGGTGAAAACTTGTTGTTTCCTTATTAACCTTAAACTACGCTCAATTTCAAGATCTAAAGGTAAGATTTTTTCCTCACAAACTCTGCTCAAACAATAGACTTAACTATGTTTCTACAACTAAAAGAGATGTCTAAATAAAAACTAAATAAAAATTTAAAATAATTAACAACTAAATAAATAAATTAGACTTAAATAAATAAATAAAGAAAATAAGTAAAAGAAATTAACTAAAATAAATAAATATATAAGTCAGTAAAATAAAATAAGTAAATAAAAGTAAATTAAGAAAAATACTAATATAAAAAAAATAAAAATTAATTTCTAATATTTATAATCCCCAGCAACGACGCAAAAAACTTGATTGTTATAGAAATTATGTGTGCAATGAATACACAAATATACGTATCGTAACAAGTAATATAATGATAAGAAAAAATCGTTCCTATGAAGATTATTTTATTAGAAATTAATTTTTAAAACTAAAAAAAATAAAAATAATTTTTTTTGTGTTTTTATATTTTAAGGAAATAAAATTAAAAATAAATAAAAGTAAATAGAAATAATTAATTATATCAAATTTGGTAGTTAAGAAGATATATGAGAAAATATCTAGGAATACTTAATCCCTAAATTTTCTAAACATACGAATAACTAAAATCCTCCAAATATAATTATCAATTGAATCTAACTTAGCATATATTTCTCTCTCAAGTAAACTACACATCATATAATAATTAATTTAATCAAACTCTCATGTCTATTAAATTGCATACTACTCATTAAGTTCATAAATTATGGATCATATACATAAGAATCATACATTTATGCCTAAAACTATATATATTATTTAATCAAGATAAATAATTAAATAATTTTCTCAAATCTATTTAATTACCTCTATAGATAAATTATTGGTCAAAAAATTAATAGTAGAAAAATCAGATTAAATAATATAATTAAATTAAAATTATAATTGAGGTAAAATATTAGATCATCACATGGTGAAAATTGGGTTCATAAGATTCCTAGATTAATAAATTAACTACAAATAGTTATGTTCATAAAGCTCATATTTTTCATAAATAAAGACATAAAAATTGATAAAGAAAAGAGTAGAAGAAGAAATACAATCAATATCTTGAATTGTAGTGGTAATCTCCACCAAAATTATATCTCCTTTTGAATATTTTTTTATTTTTCTCTCTTTTTAGCTCCAAAAAATAACCAAAATTATGCTAATGATAGCTCATTAGAGTGTATAGGGGTGATTAGGGCCTTAAATATAAATTAGATGCAATCTGGATCGTCAGATTAGCTTTAGATCAAGGGATAAGATCAAGAAAAGATAAATGAACAATGCCAGCCAATCATAGCGTGACACATGGCACACAAAATTTATTGGACGAATCAAAGTGTGACACGTGGTAATGGAGATTGGTCCAAATAAACTATCGTTGAGTCAATGCCATGTTGCATAACATGATTTGCAGTAACAAATGGTGTGGCACATGGATGGTATATGGGGAACAATCGCAAGACGACACATGGCATGAAGGTTTGACTCCTCTCTAAACTCTAATTGAATGCCATGTTGACACGTGTCATGCGCTACTTTGCTGCTCACATGAGATGATTTACGATTTGTTATCTTTACTTATGTGGCATTCGTGTGGCTTGCCCAGTCAGCTCCTCTACTTACGTGACAGCTTCTAATTTGTCGTACATTAAAAATTCATAAAATATCCATAAAACTTCAAAAAAATTCAAAAATTATATTTTCACCATTTTTTATTTAAAAGTTTATATTTTAATATTTTTAGCCCCAAAAATATTATTTATTGAATAAAATAAGTAAATATTAAGTAAAAAAGTGCACTAATGACTACTTTCATAGAGTTATGAGTGTGGATGAGTGTAAACATATCTTTATCTTCATTATTAGCATTGTTTTATTTGTTTCATTAGTTTAATATGTTTTAGAATAGCTTTAGGAGGCATGATATTTTTTAATTCATTGATGATTTATTATATAGTTAGGATAATTAGGATTAATAAATGGGTTTTGAATTAATAATATGATATTTTTTTTTGTTTTTTAGCATGTGCGATGAAATTAACTAAATAGTGTTAGGTTTTAAACCATAATGGATATTGATAGAATCTTGATATTGTTCCTAAGTGAAGGTAACTTTATGATAACTTTTTCCAAAATTTGAATGCATAATAACTAAATTGGTGATAGGAAAAACTTTGTGCTTGAACTTGTGAAACATATTATGAATTTCTTGAAAAATTGCTATGATTTTAATGAATATTATTAAGATGCTAGAACTTTTGTTTATATTGATCAAGGCAAATGCTAAATATATTTCTTGAAAAATGATTAGGGCAATAGGATTAACATCATTAACCAAACTGGCATATCCCTAATGTTGTTGTCTTTAAATAAACAACCATTTTAATAAACCAATTTGAGCTTACACGAGCCAATTGTTTGTACCAACTTCTTACCCTTTAAATCAAACACATTGGCTACCCCTTATAGTTCAAGAAAAAGTGAAATTACAAAAAAAAAGAAGATAATGGATTCTATGAAAATACTAAAATAAGATTTAATAGCAACAAATGTGCTTAGTTAATTAAATATCCAACACATACAAAAAAACCTCAATGTTAGTGTGTACCACACATTATTATTACTTAAAAAAGGAAAAAAGAAGTCTATAAGAAGACAAGTTGAAAATAAAAATAAAATGGGGTTGAGTTCAAAATAGTGATGTTTGAGTTCAAAAAGAAAATAATAATGTTTGAGTTCAAAATAAAAAAATATAACCCTATTCTATTGACATACTTTATCTTACGATAATGTTATTTACAAATATATTTTTCTTATTTCATGGACTCATAAATTTTTTGTTTTTCTATTTCATTTGATTTAATCAACAAGCTTAGCCACATTACAACCAAATGAAAGACATTTTGATTTTAGGAAATACTTTTAGTGAGTAGTGACATAACTTTAAGGAAAACCCTATAGTGTCCAATTTAAACTTTTGAGAGAATAGTGATGTTTTATAGGAAAGAATAATATTTTCACTTATTTAAGTTACATGGTTTGACTTTTGCTAATGGAAGCTAGATCACATAAACACTTTTAGCATGATTATTGTATAATAACTAGAAGGACGAGATGAATAGAGACAATATATATCATTATTAGAATTTAAAACCTTAATATTGCTTAGCCTTTTAGATAAAAGGCATAAAACATATTCTCTCTAGCATGGTGTTGACTTTGCTCAAGAACTAAGAATAGGTGTGAGAGAACTTGATAAATGATATTTATACATTTTTTAGTTTTCAATTCAGCTATATTTATGTTTATTTTATTTTTTTCATATGTTATAATTATTTATTTAATATTTTATGAGAAAATATGAGTTTTATAATTTTTTGGATTTTTTATTAATTTTATTTGATAAAGAGATATACTTAGATAGGATGTAGGTGAACTTAGCAATATGGATGTACTTATAAAAGAAACAAAATTGGTGTCTTTTTGATGCTTCAGGTGCCATATGACATCAATCCAACGCATCTTTCAGACCACGCATATATAGCCAAACAACAAGTTGTTCAGTCTTTTATAGTTCTAGTTGTGTTGAACAACTTCTCGTTTGTCCAAAAGTTGCCTCTCTTTCACGCTTCATGTATGATGTAAACCAAGGAGTTGGATATGTTAATCATACAAGTGGGAATGGAGCTGAATTTGCACAAGACCCTTTGTTACTTTCTAGTGGCCCAATTACAAAACTTAGAACCAAAAATTTCAAAGAAGGACTAAATGGGCTAATTCAAGATAATTGGGTTGATTCTAAAATGACCAATATGGGCTCAAATAATAATCAAGGCCTAGTCCATGTCATCAAAGCAATTGAAGAGGCTAATTAGCATGTAAATTCGTAGCTAACATAGTTTGACCATTAAAGAGTGTAAATTCGAAGAGTTTCAATGATATTAAATAGGAAAATAACTTGGTCTTGGCTAGGCATGTTAAAATGCATTGAATCTAGTCATTTAGCTATTTATTGGCTATCTTTAGAAGTCCAAATTGGTTGTCTTTATAAGTCCAAAATAGCCATTTATTAGCTATCTTTAAAAGTCAATAAATAACTATTTATTTATTGTCTTTAGAAGACTATGGGTCCAAAAAAGGTAAAGAACTTATTTAGTCTAGTTTTTGTGTTATGATTATGACTTTGCCTATTTTTGGAGGGTTGTTCCAAGAATAAAGAGGAGTATCACAAATTTTAAAAGACAAATGGGATTATTCATAATATTATCTTCTTGTGAAGTCTTGTGTTCCTCTTAGTTCTTAAAAAGAACTCTTGAACTTATCAAGTTAATCTTATGGCATTCAAACAACCAAACTTATCACCTTGAATTCTTGAGAGAATCTTCAGATTTTCTTGGTATGGCGTTTCAATCAGTCATAGTATTGATTTTCATCTTGTTAGGTAACAGGTTAAGACTCAACAAATCTTGTTTTCACAATCTTGGGGTTTTGATCCATTATTGTTATCAGGTTTCATCAAAATTGTTGGTATGGTTCGTATCATTTTGGTATCAAAGCTTTGATTCTACGATAAGTATTACCATATTTTATTTTAGTTCTATTTCCTGATTTCCTATTCCTTGCTAAAAAACTATACTATTTCACTTAGAAATTTCTTAGTTCATATCATTTCTCAGTACACTATTCTAGTAATAAAAAAACAAAATTTTTCCTATCAATCTTGTTTCTCTCCTTATTCAAGTTCTTGATATTTTTCGATGAGTGTTAGTTTCTTCTCATTTTTGAATTGTTGCTGAATTATTTTGAATTAGTTTCTTGAAATTTGATTAAGAAGTAAAGAAGACATAAAAGAGTGGAAAAATGCAAGAATGTGTGAGACCATAAGAGAGTAAAAGCCTTTTAGAGTGAAAAGCACGAGTGCAAGTGTATCAATTTTTGAGTGAAATATGTGATGGAGTGCTTGTGAGGATTCTAACCTTGTTTTTCAGATTCCAAGCATGTCAAATAATCAAGAAAAAGAACAACCGAAGAATATTGACTACGTACAATTCTAAACCTCCAAATGCAAGCATTTTTAGAAGACAAGAGACGTATAACGAGGGATGAATTAGAGCCTATTCATAAGAGGTTAGACATGGTAGAAGAAGGGACTTCTAAGGGACAAAAACAAGACATCCCTAATAGACAGTAAGGTGGGTTTGCTCCATGGCGAAATGTTGAGGAAGAGGTGGAGATGGAGGAGTTTGAAGAGCTATATTTGAACCAAGGTAGGTTTGAGCATGAATATGGGAATAGAGAAGCTAGGATGGTTAGGCCTAGGAGGGATAATTATTTAGGAAACGTAAAGATTAAAATCCCATCTTTTCAAGGTAAAAATGATCCTAAAGTTTATATGGAGTGGTAAACTAAAATGGAGATGGTTTTCAATTATCACAATTATTCGAAGTTAAAGAAGGATATTGAGTTTGAAGAAATGAAATATTTCTTAAAGATATTGAGTTTGAAGGGAAGAAAATATAAAAAATTAAATCTTTGAAGAAGAATGTATTATTGATGGTAATCAAGTCTCTATAGCTTTCGCTATTCAGAACACAATTCCAGCACTAGAAAGGTGTAAAGCTCATTGGAGAGAGGAGAGGTTTGATTCTAGATGATTATATCATCTTTCTCCAAGAACATGAGGATCAAGTTGACTAAATTCGATTGACTTCTATCAAGCCATGTGCAATTCTCACTCTCAAAAGTGGATTAATGCCATGAAGGATGAGATGAAGTCTATGAAAGATAATGACATTTGTGATCTTGTCAAATAACTCAAAGGTGTGAAGCTCATTAATTTTAAATGGATATTTAAAACCAAGAGGGATTCAAAGGGTAATATCGAGAGATTTGTTGTGTGGTTTTCAACACACGAACTCGTGTACACGGTCACAAGTAATAAGATTAGTAAGTAAAGATCGATCCCACGGAGATTTGTTACTATAGTTTGTCGAGTACTAAAATTGTATCTCTCTGATTTTATCCAAAATAATCGTTGATTAATAAAAAACTAACATAAGAAAATAAAAGAAATCTAGGATTGCAATTTTTCACCAAATTAATCCACTCAAATCATTTTATTTTCTTTTGATTTATATTTTTTTAGTACATTTAATTTGTCAACCGAAAACTTCTTTTTTATTCATACATCTCTTTCGAGCTCCGTACAAACACACCTCGTTAAATTAATTCACTATATCTCTATGAGAATTAAATTTACCGAGATTCATTACGTTCTAAGTTTTCAAATGGCCACACATACAATTAGGGTATATTTCTATCCTTCATCATACATGTCATTCTATTTACGAGCAATACACACACAAATGCCTTTCTCAAGTTTATTTATGTGCCACGGATCGTTTTGATAAGATTCGTAAATAATCAAAAAGCATTAAGAACAAAATAGAATGAACAAATCGAACGTCTTATAAATCTATCAAAAATAATTAAAATCAAAGCTTCATAAATTTAGATCAAATGCAACCCTAGAAAAATTAAATTACCTCATAAAATTAAAATAAAAATTACAACAACTACAGAAAAATAAGAAGAAGCAGAAACAAAATTAAAACATCTCATATGAAAATATTTGGCACACGCAGAACACAACAAAAGCCAAAAATGGCTTCTGCGTGTTCCGCAGCCAACACACAAACACAATAAAAATTACAAACTAAAAAAAACTCAAACACTCTAAAAACTTTCGAAAACTAAAACTAAAACTCTCCTAAAAAAAAAACTTCAAAACCTCAACTAAAAAAAAAACTCCTACTCTCTAAAAATTATCTCCTATTTATAGCTAAAAAATACATCCAAAATAATACATTTTTTTTAAACACGCGTAAAATATTTGTATCGAAATTAAAACCAGACATTTTTCTTAAATTCCGCGTACACGCGTATGAATTGGAATATTGTATTTTTATACGCGTGCACGACAGAAACAGAGGGAGCCGTTCTGACTTTTTTTAATTTCAAAGTGCATGCCACGTGTCAGCGTCTGATTCGCTGCAAGAAAATGGTGGGACATGTGGCAGCATATAACAGGATGGAAAGGACGGGCTCACGGAGAATTACCGCACCGGATTGCAGCGGGAGAAACGTGGGAGACAGCTCCTGAGACAAGTCCAGGATTCTGCGCTTTTGCATTCACCGAAACATGCCACGTGTCCTAACATGATTGGCTGATAGATTAAGTGGGAAACATGGCAGATTCTGGTTGGTGGAATAACCGGGCTCACGTGGAGATCAGCGCACGGGATCAGAGGCATGCGTAAGTGGAGGACAGGGGCTGCAACGCGTCATACACGTGGGTCCCACTTGCACGCCGGCCTGCGCGGCAGGTGGGCCCCACTCGGCGCCGAGCCGCGTGAAAAATAGAGACCTACACCCACGCTCTTTGGTCGGGTGTGCTAATGACGCGCAAATTTGGCCGTTACCTTTTTGATCGGACGTTCCACGTTGGGCGCTTGGATTAGGGCGCGTGGCGTCTTCTAACCTGCGCAACAAAATACTTTTATTAATTTAATTTTCACCCACAAATATATTTGAAATTACATTCTAAACTTTATTTAATTGCAATATAGCCCTTTATGTAATTTAAATAAAATTTTAAAGTTTTAGTAATTGAAATTAAGTCTGATTTTAATTTAAATTATATTTTTAATTTTTATAAATTGCAATTAAATACTTTTTTTATTTGAAATTATATTTGTGAACATAAATTTGAAATTAAGTACGATTTCGATACAAATTATTTAATTTTATTAAAAATGTATTTCTTAACACATAAAAGGTAAATATTAATTTATTTAACTAAAATTAAACAAAAAGTCAAGAACATAGCAATTATCATTAATAAAATTGATGAAAATAACTATATAAAATACAGTTATCAAGATGTAAGGCACATCTAGTCACCAAAGACTTTACTCAAAAGGTAGGCGTAGACTACAAAGAGATTTTCTCTCTAGTATCTTCAAAAACTCTTTTAAAATCATAATGTCATTAGTGGCTCATGTTAATCTAGAGTTGTATCAGATGGATGTCAAGACTATATTTCTCAATAGAGAAATTGATGACACAATTTATATGTATTGTGAGAAATCTTTGTATTTATATATCTAAAGTCTATGGGTTACAAGTTGAAGAAATCCATCTATGGTCTCAAATAGGCTTCTCATCAATGGTATCACAAGTTCTATCAAGTAATTACCTTATGTGGTTTTAAGAGGAATGTTATTGATGATTCTTTATATCACAAGTTTAATGGGAATAAATATTTTTTTTTGGTATATGTCGATAACATTCTGCATGCTAGTAGTGATATAGGCTTATTGCATGAAACTAATAAAGTTTTGAAGAAGAAATTTGAGATGAAAGAACTTGGTGATGCCTTTTTTATATTAGGCATTTAGATACTAAGAGGTCATTCTCAAGGTATCCTTGGGTTGTCATTAGAGAGATTTATCGATAAGATTTTGAGTAGATTCAGCATAAAAGGTAGTAAACCAAGAGACATGCTCGAGGTTAAAGGAGACAATTTTAGCCTTAAATAGTGCCCCAATAATGATATTGAAAGGAAAGAGGTGTAGAAAATTCCATATGCTTCAGTAGTAGAGAGTCTGATATATGCTAAAATTTGTACTCATCCCAACATAGCATTTATAGTAGGAGTTTTGGGTAAATATTTGAGTGATTTTGGGAAAATAATGTATCAAGGGCTTAACACTTAAGGTATTTTATGAACACACTGCTCATATGAGTGTTATTTATGATAATACCTTGGTTCAGTTGGAGTCTTTTTAATGTTTTATATGTTTTACTTTAAATATTGGATTGTTTAGTTTCTGTAGAATAAATTTATGGTTTATGATTCTTTTTTTGAGCTTACTTATGGTTCCTATATGAAATTTTCACATTGTATTAGGGACTTTGGATTGGTTTCACTAAAGACGGAAGAAGGGCCAGTTGGAAATCAATATGTCTAAGATCATATTTTCATGCTACTCATCCATATTTGATCTATGTCATTGAGTGCATTAGTATGGTGATCATCATAGTTTAGTCATGACTATATTGTGATAAAAGTAGTAGTGGTTCCACTACAAATATATGAGATGGACCAGATTGTTTAATGGAAAGTCTAAGGATAAATAGCATATCGACCTCGCCTAAGGGATTATTATGATATAATTGATTTAAGAATAATATGTTGCTTAAGTGAGAGATTTTTAGGAAATCATATTTCCTACACTAAATTAGACAACATATCTTTTTTTCTTAATTATATTAGCTATTTAATATAATGGGTTGAAATTAAGTGGTCAAATTTTGATAAATCTTTAGATTACTCAAATTAATATAGTCTGATTGAGTGATATTGATTTTTTTTTTGCCTACATTAAGGGATTATGGGAATCCTCATTGAGCAATATATAAAGACCATTTAGGCTATGGTCCCCAATGCACCAAATCATGGAAGAGTTTTTTCTCTCCGCATCTAGAAGAGAAATGAAGGTCCTATTGAGGAAGATCACAAACCACCCTACTCGTTTGTGTTCATCCATTCATGATTGATTATTATAGTATTTTTACAATAGTAGGCAATCATTTTTAATTTATCTAAGTATCTTACTCAAATCCATAAATCTTTAATAATATGACATAATGTAAATTCTAAAATTTTTGTATTCTATTCTAGGATGTTTATATCTAGAATTTGTTTATGACTTTTAGTATGATTTGATTCCAATAGGATAAACTTTGGATGCATCCAGAAGAACTCACGAATAATTGTTTTAAATGCAAATTTTGTGAACGTGATTTTCTGGAGGTATTACGAGGCTTTAATCTCTTTATTTAGAATCAAAGGGTGTGATGTTGATATTTGCACAATGATTCTCGAAGAAGATCAAGAAAATGCTTATCTTGCGATCTTAGGCTCTAATAAAAAAGGTAAAACTGATTTAAATTCAAATAATGTTGGTGATGATAGTTCACAATCTACGTCTTTATTCTCAAAAGAATTACCTCAATAAAATATTCTTGACTTGTACAAGAAAAATGACGAGTACAATAGGTAAATTACTCTTTCAACATTTTATTTTGAATAACATAGCATTTAATGTTGTTCAAACATCATTTATTCATTTTGTCAAAGCATTGGGAGAGTATGATTTAGAATATAAAGCATCATCATATTCAACTCTTAGAAAAAAAGTAGTTCCAAAGTCAAGAATTGATATTGTTGAGTATATTGCTAAGGTTAGAATATCTTGAATTGGGATAAATTGTACAATAATGTCCAATATTTGGAGTGATATGAAACAAAGGGCATTAATAAATATTATTGCATACTTTATAGGAGGGGCATCATTTTTGAATGCATTTGAAGTATACAAGGAAAGAAAGATTAGACTTTATTTAAAAGATATTTTATCTTACATAATAGATAATATTAGACATGAGCATATTATGCAGTTAATTATTAGTAATATGACCAATTATGAATCAGATTCAGATTGGAACATGTTAATGATAGATATCCTCATTTATACAAGACTCGTTATGCACATGGAATTCAATTACTTTTAAAAGACATATATGAAATGATTTCATATGTAAAGAGTAGAATTGATAATACCAAGTTGAAACATGATTGTTTGATGTTGAAAATGAACAATGAATGCTTGTTGCATCTTCTGAATGGAGGGGGTTAGACTACATCCATAAGGAAATTAGTAAAAAGGTAACTGATATCATTCATGGTAGTGGATTTTGCGAAGAAGGTAAAAAGGTGTTGCAAGTTTTAGAACCACTTGTACGGGTTCTTCGTTTAGTTGATGGTAATGGGTCAACAACTGGTTATTTATACGAAGGTATGGAAAGAGAAAAGGAAGTAATTAGGCAATGGTGTCGTGATAATGAATATCAATATATATTCATATGCATGCTGTAACTACTTTTTTAAATACAGCATACATGTTTAGTGACAATTTCATTGAAAATCATGAGATGAAAAATGATGTAAGCTTTGTGTTATAAAATCTAGTCATTCTAGAAGAAAAAGAAGTTTTTATAAAAGAAGTTTAATTTTATAGTATTAAAGTTCGTATTGTCTTTGTAGAGACTGCAATGACAATGGTGAAAATACTTCATCTTAATAATCTCAATTATTTCTTTTCTATTTTCTAATGGAATATCATTTTTATTTTAAAAGTTTTATTTTATACAACATGATAATTTAACATTTTCATATTTTCTTTTAGTTATTTAAAGAATATGGTGAGATTACTATGGTAATAATGTTCCTGTGTTAAAGAAATATGCAATTAGTATCTTAAGTCAACCTTGTAGCTCATCATCATATTGAGAGAAATTAGAAAACATTTAAAAGCATCCCAAATAAAAAAGTGAAATGGGTTGACTCCTATTATGTTAAATAATCTAGTTTATGTGAGGATGAACAATAATGATGAAAATATTTAGTAAAGTGGAAGCACAAGATTTAGAGACATCAATCTTGATTTGATCGATGATTTAGAAGATGATTCAATAAATTTAAGTGATGGAAGAGGTTGATAAGAATTAAGTAATACAAACAACTTTTGGTTAGATGAATAGTAAAACTCACAAATTAAGTTATAATATGGGTTTAATAACATTAGTTTGAACTATACGTTTTTTTTATTCTTTTATATGTTTCACAATTATTATAGCTTTAAATTTGTTTTATTTGATTTCACCTTTTATTTTTCCTACTTGCAAAATATGTATTAGAATATAGATTTGTTTTGTTACTTTTAAAGTAAATGATCAATGTATTGATTTTTATTCAATTTATTGTTTGGATTATTAGAGTTGAAAATAATAAAGTTAATATTTAATTAAATTCATTTTATATTTGCAATAAACTAAGTTGTTAAATGAAAAAAAAATATTGAACTATTAATATTTTTTTTAGCTTTATTCATAAATATCTCTCTATATATATTATTGTATTTTTCATAAATAAACATACTATATCTTATATATACATAAAAGTATTATATATTTTTTACATATTTTTATTTTATTTTTAACCATTTATTAATTAAACACATACTAAGATTATAATGTTTAATTTCTACCACGTATATTAACAACCCATGCATCTACTTAGATTAAAAACTATATTTGAATGGATGTTGTTTAGCAAACAAAAAAAGCATATTGGGATTGAAAAATGCACATCTTGGATTCTAAAAAATATCAAATATATCAAATGTGTTAGATTTTAACATAAACATACAATCAAATTATATAAATTTATTTTAAAATAAATAAATCTAAATCATAAATTATATTTATCAAATTGATATGAATAAGTTATTTTAATGTTATTTAATTAATATTTCATAGATCAATATCGATTCTTAATTTATCAAACCAATATACGTCGACTCTTTTAAAGACAAGCATAATCGACCTACTCCTACACTTGTTAAAAACTCACGGTCGATAACCAATAGAAAATTCCAAAAAATATGCTAAAAAAAATAAAGAAAAACAAGAATGATACCGGACATTCCCATGTGCCATTGCAAGATATATGAATTTTTTTGCTTGTTTTTACTAGGCCGTGAGGCCTGGGCTGATGTAAGAGATACTTTCCATCAAGTATGCTTGGTGAGCCATGATTGGGCCATGTAAGAAAATATGACTAATTCATAAGCTCCTTCAACACTTACAGTACTACAAAATTGATATACGATCTCGATTTTTAACTTTGATCATAGATTTATAACCACAGTTATAAAATCTGAGGCCTAAGTGGGAGAGATCATAGACTCTTACTTATGGTCTCTTCTATGGTCTCGATTTTTAACTGAAACCATAGACATATCATTTAGTCACGGTCTTATAAAAAGCCAAGGCCATAGATATATCATTTGGTCTCGATCTTTTATAAGACAGAGGCCATAAACATATCATTTGGTCACGGTCTTTAAAACACCAAGGTCATAGACATACCATTTGGTCACAATCTTTAAAAGATCGAGGTTATAGACATATCATATATTCATGGTCTTTAAAAGACCGAGGTCATAGACATACCATTTGATCACGGTCTTTTATATGACTGTAACCAAATGGTATGTCTATGCTCTCCATTTTTTATAAATTGCGACTATATACATCTCAATTAACTCCATTTTCAATAAAAAATACAATATTAAAAGTCATATTATATTAAAATTAAAAATACAATTACATTTGAAAATTTATGCACTAAAATATAATAAAACCTTATAAGTTAGTTAATTAAAATATTCCAAAATATGAAATATATTACCGGTAATAATACTAATCAAGACATAAAGTTACTTTTATAACCAATTGCAAAAATGATGGCATCAAAGTTGCTTACTTTATCGTCAATGATCTCTACACAATGATATTTTAGTTTCCTTATGGCCTTGCATACCTACACAGTTAATTTTATTTTATTAATTAATTATTTTAATTTTTATATGACACTTATTAATTTATATAATCTTACTTTTTACGCTCTTAAACAACATATGATAATTAATTATAAGATGATTTAAAAAAATACAGAATTATCTTGATAGGACCAGTTTTGATCTTAGAAAGAGTACCAATATTTAAAATAGGTGTTTTTTTAGAGAAGTTCTTAAGCTAAAGAGTACCAAATTGAGGACAATTAATTTCAAAACGAGAAGTATCACCAAGCAACAATTGAGAAACAATAGAACATAACTCCTTGATGGGTCCATATAGTCTCGTAGAATACTTCCTTGTACTTTAGAGGGTTCTCTGCTGAACATAACTCCTTAATGGGTCCATAGAATCTTGTAGAATACTTCAGTCCAGTGCAGAAGAAGAATGCAATTGAGACTACTCTTGGACTAGAGGTTCTATTTGTCAATACTCTATGCTGACTGCTTTTGAACTTGTCATTTATTATCAACTGAAAAAAATAAACATATATAGTACTATATTTTTAAAGAAAATAAAGCTTTTAATTTAATGTGTCATTTGTTATCAGCTGAAAAGAAAATTAAACATATATAGTACTGCTATAAGATCACCAATATTAACAACAAAAGAACTAGGCTATAGATGTTTTCCTTGTTGCCAGATTTGATTATTAGTGTCTTATAATAGAACCTTCGCAACAAGTGAAAAACTTACCCTTTCAGACCGATGTTTAAGTCATGCCCCTCCTTGTAGTTAAATGCAGCATCAAATCCAAACTTATTCTTTAACAGATCAACCTAAATTAAAATCAACATTGAATATCAATGAGTCACAGAGAAAGAAATTTCCAAGCTGCCACACTATATAGTAATGATTAATAAATACATGGTAGATTTTCTTTTAATATTAAAAATATACCTTTTCATTACTTCTAGCACTTCCAACAACGTAGAAGAAACCTACCAATTTTGCAAATTGTACAACAAGCTGACCAATAGTACCAGATACTTTTGAAACGAAGACACGATCTTCTTTTTTAGGAGAACATACTTCAAAGAAACTAGCATAAGGCATACCTAGAGAGGAAAAATGCATACATGAAAATATTTTTATGTCACACTAATAACCCAACCTGTGACTCTATTTTCTTCTCCACCTATAATAACATAAGATACAAAAATGAAGCATCCAATACATATGAAAAAAATAACATTGTTCAATGTCAGATGATTTGAAAACTGATACGAGCTAATTCTGTTCATCCTCATCAGAAAAGCATCGGATGCACAAAGTGCATGGACGCACAAAGCGCATGGACGCGCGCGGAGGATAGGAGTAGGGAAGGCGTGAATTCGGTTAGGAAAATAGAAGGGAACCACAAAATAAATTAGGGCTAGGAATTCTGTTAGGGATGTTAGAAATCAGTTAGGAATTGTTCTTCAATTTGATTCCTGTAAGGCTATATATAAAGCCACTTAGAAATCAGAAGGATTATTGAGAGTCTTATACAAATTAAGCTCTTCTTCTCTGCAAATTTATTGTAACAGTGGTATCAGAGCCGTTTGACCATGGATACTCAAGGAAAATCCAATGTGGAATTTCGTACTGAGGTTATGGAAACCCTCGACACTATGCTCTCACAGTTACAGGCAATACGAGCAACCTAGAATCCTTAAGATGTTAACCCCTTCGCACGAGAAGGAACTCTGTGACCTCACCCCCACATTTCACGATCGACCACAAACAACCCCCATGCTAACTTGAAACTTTCATTTCCTAGATTTTCTGGTGAAGATCCAACTGGGTGGATCTGTAGAGCTGAGCAATATTTTGAGTTTAATATTGTTATCCTAGATCAACAGGTGCAACTTGCGTCCTTCCATCTGGAAGGTATTGCGTTACAATGGCATCGTTGGATGACCAAGTTTTGTGGACCTCTCACTTGGGTGGAATTCACCAATGCTGTTCAACTCAGATTTGGACCAATAGATTACGAAGATCCCTCAAAAGCTCTAACTCGCCTAAGGCATACCATCAGTGTAGCAACATACCAAGAAACCTTTGAAATATTGTCACACAGAGTGGATGGACTACTAGAAGCATTCCTAATAGGATGCTTTATAGCTGGATTAAAATATGAAGTCCGCCTCGATGTGAAGATCAAACAGCCTAAAACATTGGCTGAGGCCATTAGGGTAGCTAGGCTCATTGAAGAGAGAAATATGTTGTAGAGGAAATCTGCCCAGAATCCACGTTATCAGTCTTATACAAGCAATCCCAAACCAACAAACCTCTCCCACGCTGGTGTACTGGGATCCCCACCTCTACAACATTCCAATACACCCTAATCAGTGACTTTTAAAAGAATAACTAATCAAGAGGCACGAGAACGGAGAGATAGGAGCTTGTGCTACTACTATGATGAGAAGTTTGTAGCAGGTCACCGTTGCGCGTGACTCCAAATGTTTATGATAGATTAATTGCCTCAAAACCCTGTAGAAACTCTAGAAGAAGAGCACCTTGAACAAAAATCTCAGGAACTGGTGCCAGAAATCTTGTTTCACGCAATAACAAGTACTAATCATCCTCAAACACTTAGAGTCATGAGAAATCTAAGAAATAAAAGGGTACTGGTTTTGATAGATATGTAGTACACATAATTTCATTGATCAAACCTTGGTTTCCCAGTTTGGCTTCACTATCACTAAGAATCAGAAATTGGAAGTTATGATAGCTAATCGTGAAAAGATTGAATTTGTGGGGCAATGTAGAGGCCTTACTCTTTCTATTCAAGGGTATTTGGTCTCAACATATTATTTTGAGCTACTAGTAGCTACATGCTAGGTAATGCTCAGTGTTCAATGGCTTTAAACCCTAGGTCCAATAAAAATGGATTATAAAAGGCTCACCCTTAGCTTTAAGATAAGAGGAGTCACTTATACATTCCAAGGCTTACAAAGAACCAATAGTGTAACCCTAACCAACAAGGAATGCAGTGAGCTGCAAAATATAGGGTTGTTCCTTCAGATTTTTCCCATAAGGGTTCAGGACCTACATGAGGATGTTTCCCCATTTCCAGAAATGAGACAATTATTAATAGAGTTCTCTCATATATTTGAGCTACCCTCAGAGCTGTCTCCAAAAAGACAACAAGATCATCGTATACCTCTGAAGCCAAGAGTAGGCCCAATTAGTGTCAGACCCTACCGTTACCCCTATTATCAAAAGGTAGAGATTGAGAAGATGGTTAAAGAACTCCTTTAGTCTAGGCTAATCAGGCATAGCAACAGCCCATTTTCTTCACCAGTTTTGTTGGTAAAAAAAAACTAACGGTAGATGGAGATTTTGTGTTGACTATCGAGCATTGAATGATAGCATAGTTAAGGACAATTACCCCATCCTTGTGATTAATGAGCGGCTAGATAAGCTCCATGGGGCTCATGTTTTCTCCAAGATAGATTTGCAACCAGGGTATCATCAGATAAGAGTTTATCATGAGGATATCCCTAAGACAACCTTTAGAACCCATGAAGGCCATTATGAATTCTTAGTAATGCCTTTTGGCCTCACTAATGCCCCAGTTACTTTCCAAGGTCTCATAAATGATCTTTTCAAACCTTACCTTTGAAAGTTCATCATGGTATTCTTTGATGACATCTTGATATACTCCCAATCAAGGGATGATCACTTGGTGCATGTGAGAGTAGCCCTTCAGCTTCTAGCAACTAACAACTTGTATGCCAAGGAAACCAAATACCAATTTGGGGTAAAAAAAATAGAATATCTGGGCCATGTGGTCTCAAATCAAGGGGTTTTTGTGAACCCCTCAAAGATCTAATCTATTAAGGAATGGCCAACCTCAACCACATGTAAAAGAGTCAGAGGATTCCTGGGGTTAGCTGGCTATTACAGAAAATTTGTGTAATTTTGGTAGTTTGGCAGCTCCCTTAACTCGTCTCATGAGCAAGAAAGGGTTTAACTGGAATGCATCTACTGAAAACTCATTTAAACAGCTAAAGGAGGCCCTAATAATACCACCAATTTTAAGCCTTTCTAATTTTTTCCAAAGATTTGTAATTGAATGTGATGCTAGTGGCATCGAGTTGGGGGCTATCCTTATTGAAGCAGGCATACCAATAGCTTACTTCAGCCAAGCTCTCAAGGGTTCAACATTGGCTTTATCAACATATGAGAAAGAAATGTTAGCTATCATTAAAGCTATACAAGTGTGACGTCCTTACCTATTAGGAAAACCATTCACCATCCTCACTGATCAGAGGAGCCTCAAATATATGCTAGAGCAACGCATTACCACCCTAGAATAGGCACGATGGTTGCCTAAGTTACTTGGGTATGATTATAAAATTGAGTACAAATATGGGAAGAAAAACCAAGGAGCTGATTCTCTTTCACGAGTAGTGTAGTTTTTCTTTTTAAGTATATCTCATCCACAGATGGACTAGTGGCCACAACTATAGAAGGAAGTTCAACAGAATCCCTTCTACACAGACCTGATGGCTAAGTCAACTCCTGCAATGGCTCATAAGTTGTTACAATGAGATGGGGTATGGTTTAAAGACAATAAGGTATATATGAGCCCTAAATCCTCCCTTATACCTTAGATCATAGCTGATTTTCACTCCACCCTAATGGGGGGATACTTTGGGTTCCTTAAAACCCTATCTCGCATCAAAAATAGCTTCACTTGGCCCAAACTATGACAAATGTTTAAGAAATTCCTCAAGGAGTGTAAGACTTGCCAAAGGTTCAAAACAGAGACTATGAGACCAGCAGGGTTGCTTCAACCACTTTCCATACCTGAGAATATTTGGGCTGATATCTCAATGGATTTTGTGGAAGGATTACCAGCTTCAGAAGGACATATAGTTATAATGGTGATTGTGGACCGCTTGAGTAAATATGCTCATTTCATTCTTATGAAACACCCATTTTCAGCCCCTACTGTGGCCAAGACATTTGTGTCCAACATCTTGCGCCTATATGGTATGCCTACTTCTATCTTCAGTGACCGTGATAAGGTGTTTATTAGTTCCTTCTGGCAAGAGTTGTTTTGTTTACAAGGAACCCAATTGTGCATGAGCTCTAGCTATCACCCTCAGACAGATGGACATACTGAGGTAACCAACCACACACTAGAATAGTATTTGCGCTGCTTCACTGGGGATAAACCACGCAAATGGATTGAGTGGATTTCTTAGGCTGAGAAAAGCTACAACACTTCCATCCACTCCACAACATAGATGACTCCCTTTGAAGCAGTCTACGACATTCCATCTCCACCCTTATTAACATATGTTCCCAAAACTACTCAAGTGTCAGTTATGGATGAACACCTACGTACCAGAGATCACCTGTTATGAGAATTAAGGCACAATCTGCTACAAGCTCAGAACCGAATGAAATCCAAGCTGATAACATCGGCGGGAGGTCATCTTCAAGGAAGGAGATTATGTATACCTGAGGCTCCAACCCTATAGACAAACTTCAATAGCCTTTTGCTCATCAAGAATATTAGCTTCTCATTTTTTTGGGTCATATAGAATCATCGCTCAAATAGGACTAGTGGCTTACAAGCTGGCACTACCTCCTGCTTCACAAATACATGATGTATTTCATGTAAGCATGTTAAGAAAACATAAAGGGGGAATTCCATCAAGCTCAAGCCAACCTCCTCCAGTCTTTGAACAAGAAACAATTCTTCCTTAGCTTGAAACCATTCTCAACCGTTGTGTAACCCAAAAAGGAAAATATCGACCCAAGACATAAATTCTGGTCAAAGGAAAGACATTCCAACCGAAGAAACTACTTGGGAAAATGAGTGGCGATTTTTGAAATCATACCCAAACTTCATCCTTGAGGACAAGGATTCTCCTAGGGATGGAGGAATGATACGAGCTAATTATGTTCATCCTCATCAAAAAAGCATCGGACTCATAGAGTGCATGGACACTTGCGGAGGATAGGTGCAGGGAAGGTGCGAATTCGATTAGGAAAACAGAAGGGGACCATAAAATAAATTAGAACTAGGAATTCTGTTAAGGATGTCAGAAATTAGTTAGGAATTTTTCTTCAATTTGGTTCCTGTAAGGCTATATATAAAGCCACTTAGAAATCAAAAGGATTATCGAGAATCTTACACAAATTCAGCTCCTCTTCTAGCTCTTCTTCTTCCTTTATCTTCTTCTCTGCAAATTTATTGTAACAAAAACCTAGAGAAAGAAGATGAATACAAGTAGAGATGGCCTGGGAGTTTTATTTGCTTTTGCATAGGTAGTGCTACATTAAAGCACTAAATCAATTATGCACTTAAAGAATAATACACTAAACAACAAATGTTCAAACCTTCGCGAATGAAAAGGTCTTGAAAAAGTCTATTCAAATAAGCATAGTCTGGTTTATCATCAAACCTTAAAAATCGACGATAATGAAAAAAATAAGCAAACTCTGTAGGATAACCATGACATAGAGCCTAAAAATGAAATAAGAAAGGGACATGAGTTTTAAAAGAAAAGATAAAAAAATACCATTATCATACATCACATCATAAGAGAATAATATTATTTAACCTCAATGGAATTAAGTTGATACTTTCTTTCCATTGGTCTTCTCATACTTTTGCTTCTAAGTTCCTAGTCCTTGCCAAGGGAGATTATACAAATATACAATCATAACTTTAGAAACTACTAAATGACAAAATTATTAAACAAAACTATAAGGTAAGAACTTACTTTCCCATTAAAAAGTACATCAAAACATAGCCAAGTGATTCAAAGTCATCCTTGTGACATTGTTTTGAGCATTGTGACCCAAATAAGATGAGTATCTAGATTAAACTACTATGTATATTATTAATTAATGAAGTCTAATTATACCAACAAACAATAAGTGTGCTTCAAGGACAAAAAGCCAACGAAATTACCAATTCCAAGGTGAGTATTCATACTTGAATATCGAACTATTCCAACCAAATGATTATTTTCTCTGCAATAAAATTCCCCGATCAAATTAACTAGGAAAAATAAAAGGTTAATGCATCATTTATGTATTTATGTGTGTGAGTTTTAATCTATTTAACAATATATTAAAAAATGCTCACTTATTCTTCTATTTGAGATCAAATCAAAACAAATGCATAAAAATTTATTATAGTTATTGCTAGGCCACAACCACTATCATATATTCATAGCAACTTCTGTTAATTGTTTCCCAAAACATTGAAGCTCAAAACCCAAATCTAATTAAACCCTTACTCTTCAGCTTCAATATATATATATATATTGCCTTATTCTGTGAATTGTAGTAGAGAAAAATCTACCGCAGAGTTGAGAGCTGCTTCCAAAGCCGCCAGAGAGAAAATATAAAATTGCCGAAACAGAAGCTGACACTCATCAATTCAATTCATATAGCCTAGTTCCACGACTTTGCCTCTCCTCTTCGAGCTACTGTTTCCATATCTTCTCTTCATTCCATCAAGGAAATCTAATGCCTCATTTACTGTCGTAGCCTTTGTCACTATTTCCATTACCTTGCTACTGTCAGAAAGGTGTATTCCTCTTCGAGCTACTGTTGCCATATCTTCTCTTCGTTCTATCAAGGAAATCCAACGCCTCATTTACTATCATAGCCTTTGTCACAATTTTCATTACCTTGCTACTGTCAGAAAGGTGTATTTCAGTTTTCTTCTATCAATTCCTTACATCATCACCATCAAATCTGAGAAGCTGTAAAAGATGAAAACAAATTGAAGAAGGTGTTATTGGTAGATTTTATGATAATATTTGATTTAATAACAAGTTTGTTAATTTATCTTGTTATATATTACTAGTAAATTATAGAGAGATATTTTTTGGGTATATTTAGATTTTGGTATAATTTTGTAAAGTTCTTTGAAAATTGGTGTTTGTATCTCTATTTGATTATTAATGGATTTTTTTCTCGATTGTCACCGTCGTCGATAGAGTAGGACTTTTCGCATTGAAAAAGTTGAAGCCAAATAAATCGTTGTGTCTTGTCTATTTTTCTTGTCTGTTATTTCTTGTTACTCATTATTATATATTTGTTCAACAAAATTGGACCCAAACTTCGCTTCTACAAGTGCTAATTTATAACAAATTGGTATCAGAGTATTGGGTTATTCTATTATTTATTGGAATTGATCAAGTTTGCTCTTTTGGATTTATTTTGAGCTTCTAGTTATCTGTTTGATTTCATATTTTCTGGGTTGTGCTTCTATTTATTTAATATTAGGTTTTCTGTCATGGCGGCAAAATACAAAATTGAGAAATTCAATGGTAGAAATGATTTCAGTCTATGGTGTATGAAGATGTAGGTCATATTAGTTAAAGAAGGGCTCGTTAAGACACTTGAAGGCAAGGATAAATTGCCAGAAAAATTGACTGATGAAGAAAAAGATGCATTGATGAAAAATGCTCTCAGTTCAATTCAGTTATCCTTGTCTGATGAGGTATTACGCGAGGTTGGTGATGAGGAATCTCCTACTGGGTTATGGCTTAAATTGGAGAATTTGTATATGATCAATTCTTTGACAAGTCGGTTATATTTGAAGCAGTATTTGTATACATTCAAAATGCAGAAGGTACACCTTTACACGATCACCTTGATGAATTTATTAAACTTTTTCATGATCTAAAAAATGGTGGTATTAAGATTGATGATGAGGATCAGACCTTAGTTCTATTATGGTCTTTACCTCATTCATTTGAACATTTTGTTGATACCATGCTATATGGACGAGACACTATTTCTTTGAAAGATGTCAAAGTAGCTTTGAATTCTAGAGAGTTGAAGAAAAAGGTGTCTACAAGTAGTAATGATAATAACAGTGGTTTATTTGTTAGAGGTAGAAATCAAGAAAAAGGCACAAACAATAATAGAGGCAAGTCTAGATCCAAATCTAGAAAAATAAAAGATAAATGCAACTATTATCGTCAAGAAGGGCACTAAAAAGTAAATTGTTTGAAACTCAAAGGTAAAGGAAAATATGCCATAATGTTTTCTGGTACTAATGATGTTGCTGGTGTTACAGATAGTTCTGGTTTCGATGGTGAAAATGCTCTATTAATATCTATTGGTTCTCCTAGAAATGTTTGGATTCTTGATTCGGGTTGCACTTACCATATGTGCCCTAATAGAGACTGGTTTGCTTCTTATCAGTCTATTGATAGGGGTGTTGTCTTAATGGGAAACAATATGTCCTACAAGGTTATTGGTATTGGTACTATCCAAATTAAGATGCATGATGGTATTGTTAGGACTTTAAAAGATGTTCACCATGTTCCAAATTTGAAAAAGAACTTGATATCTTTGGGTACTCTTGATTCATAAGGCTATAAGTATGTAGTTAAAGGTGGAGTTTTAAATGTTAGTAAAGGTGCTCTCGTTGTTATTAAAGGGCAATTGTCATGTGGTCTCTATATGCTTCAGGGTAGCATTGTTATTGATAGTGTTTCAGTTTCATCCTCGTTAGATTAAGATTCAGACACTACTCGATTATGAAATATGAGGCTTGAGCATATGAGTGAGGCAGGCATGTTTATTTTGAACAAACAGGATTTGCTTTATGGTAAAAAAACTAGGAAGCTTGATTTCTGTGAGCATTGTGTCTATGGAAAGCATCGTAGAGTCAATTTCAGTACAACCATCCATAAAACGAAAGGTACTATTGATTATATTCATTTAGATCTTTGGGGTCCTTCTCGTGTTGTGTCTAATGGTGGTGCCCAGTATATGTTGACTTTTATTGATGACTTCTCTCGTCATGTTTGGGTGTATTTTTTGAAGAACAAGAATGACACATTCTTAATATTTGTGAAAATCAAGGCTTGTATAGAAAATCAAACAAGCAAGAAAATCAAGCATTTGAGAACTGATAATGGTTTGGAATTTTGTGATAGTCAGTTTAATGAGTTTTGTGAAAGAAATAGCATAGTGAGACACCGTACTGTGCGTCATACACCACACCAACATGGAGTAGTAGAACGTCTGTATAGGACTCTCTTAGAAAGAGCTCATTGTATGCTCTTTTAAGTTGACTAGAATAAATTTTTTTGGGCTGAAGCTTGTAACCATGTCTGCTATTTGGTGAATCGGTCTCCATCAACTGCAATTAAGTTGAAGACTCTGTTTGAGGTATTCTTTGGTACTCCTGCTAATTATTTTGATTTAAAATTTTTTGGTTGTCCTGCTTATGCTCATATTAATGATGGTAAACTTGAGCCTAGGGCATTGAAATGCATATTTTTAGAATATCCTTCTAGGGTGAAGGGTTATAGGTTATGGTGTGTTGAACCCAAGTCACCTAAATTTTTGATTAGTAGAGATGTTAAGTTTGATGATTTTTCCATGTTAGAAAAGAAAAATGAGTCTATTATTGTAGATAAAGACCACGGTGTTAGTGAGCAGGTGGAGCTTGAGAGTAGAGCTTGAGAGTGAAGCTCCTAGTCAAGTGTAAGAGAACACTTTAGATTAGCCATCTGTGGATGAGATAGATGATTCTGCTCATGATGTAGCAGAAGAGCAACATGAGCAATCATATGGTATTGCTAAGGGTAAAGGAATAAGAGAGATTCGATGCCCTCAGAGGTACACATATGTAGACTTAGTTTCTTTTGCATTGTCTGTGGCAGAGTCTTTTGAGGTGTATGAATCTTTTAGTAATCATGAAGCTGTCACTTGTGATGAGTCTGTTTAGTGGCTGGTTGCTATGAATGAAGAGATTAAATCACTTCATAAAAATCATACTTGGGAATTGGTGAAACCACCTAAGGGTCAAAAGATTGTTGGAAACAAATGGGTCTTCAAGAAAAAGGTAGGTATACCTGAGATTGAAACAACTAGGTTCAAGGCACGTGTTGTTGCAAAGGGTTATTGCCAAAAGAAAGGTATTGATTTCAATGAAGTATTTTCACCTGTTGTGAAACATAGCTCTATTCGTGTGTTGCTTGCTATGATTGCATTGTTTGACATGGAATTAGAACAACTTGATGTCAAGACAACCTTCTTACATAGTGAGCTTGAAGAACAAATATATATGCATCAACCAGAGGGGTTTGTTGTTCCAGGTAAGGAAGATCATGTTTGTTTATTGAAAAAGTCTTTATATGGGTTGAAGCAATCCCCTAGGAAGTGGTATAAGCGGTTTGATTATTTTATGATTGACCATGGTTACTTTAGAAGTGATTATGATAGTTGTGTTTATCATAAAAGATTTCATGATGGTTCATCCATTTATTTTTTTCTTTATGTTGATGACATGCTTATTGCTTCTAAGAATAAGTTTGAGATTCAGAAATTAAAGTCTCAACTTAATGGTGAGTTTGAGATGAAAGATTTGGGTGCAACGAAGAAAATTTTGGGCATGAAAATTTACAGGGATAGACAAGCGGGCAAGCTTTATTTGACTCAAAAAAGTTATATTGAAAAAGTTCTTGAACACTTTGGTATGAAAGAGTCTAAACCTATGAGTACGCCATTAGCTACGTATTTCAACATTTCTTTGGATTTGTCACCATAGTTAGAAGAAGAAGAGCGACACATGTCTCAAATTTCATATGCTAGTGTCGTTAGTAGTTTGATGTATGCTATGGTTTGTACTCGTCTAGATATTTCACATACAGTTAGTGTTGTCAGTAGATATATGGGTAATCCAAGCAAGGGTCAATGGCAAGCAGTGAAATGGATACTTTGATATTTGAGAGGTACGTCTAATTTTGGTTTGGTATATGATGGAAGTTATAATACCAGTTGTAGTGTTATTGGTTATGTGGATTCCGATTATGCTGGTGATTTGGATAGAAGATCTCTGATAGGTTATGTCTTAACTCTTTCTCATTGTGCCATTAGTTGGAAGGTTACCTTACAGTCTACAGTTGCTTTGTCTACGACAGAGGCAGAATATATGGCAGCAACAGAACCAGTGAAAGAATTCATTTGTCTTAGAGGTTTGGTTTGTGATTTGGGTTTACATCAGGATACTTATGTTGTATTTTGTGATAGTCAGAGTGTAATAAACTTGACTAAGAGTACTATGTATCATGAAAGAACCAAACACATTAATGTCAGATATCACTTTGTTCGTGACATTGTCTCTCAAGTTGCTATCGTTGTCATAAGATAGTCACTACAGAGAATCTAGCTGATATGTTAATCAAACCAGTTCCATTTAATAAATTCAAGCATTGCTTGGACTTGATTGGTATTTGTAGAAGATGATCACCCTTTGGGGCTTTGGACGACGATTATTTGGTAATCCAAGGAATTTCTTATTTGAAGAACATGTTTTCTAATTAAACCTTTACTCTTCAGCTTCTATATATATATATATATATTTCCTTCTTATGTGACTTGCAGTATAGAACAATCTGCCACAGAGTTGAGAGCTGCTTCCAAAGTTGCCAGAGAGAAAATAGAAAATTTCCAAAAGAGAAGCTGACACTCATCAATTCAATTCATATAGCCTAGTTCCACGACTTTGCCGCTCCTCTTCGAGCTACTGTTGTTGTATCTTCTCTTCGTTCCATCAAGGAAATCCAACGTCTCATTTACTGTCGTAGCTTTTGTCGCTATTTCCGTTACCTTGCTACTATTAGAAAGGTGTATTTCAGTTTGCTTCTATCAATTCTCTGCATCATCGCCATCAAATATGAGAAGCTGTAAAAGATGAAAACAGATTGAAGAAGCTGTCGTTGGTGGAGTTTATGGTAATGTTTGATTTAATAACAGGTTTGCTAATTTATCTTGTTATATATTACCAATAAATTATAGAGAGATATTTTCTGGGTATATTTGGATTTTGGTATAATTTTGTGAAGCTCTCTGAAAATTGATGTTTGTATCTTCATTTGATTATTAGTGGATTTTCCTAGGTGTGTCGTCATTAGTAGAGTAGATTTTTCACATTGAAAAGTTGAACCACTTAAATCATTGTGTGCCATCTATTTTTTTTACTGTTTATTATTTTACTGTTACCCATTATTATATATTTGTTCAATCAAATTGGACCCAAACTTCGCTTTCGCAAATACTAATTTATAACAACTTCTGTAAAACTAAGTCATTTATTTCCCAACAATGCAAACTAGGTATTAAAAATATATAACCATTACTATTAGGCACGAGGGCCTTTATTTTTGTAAAGTTCATGAACATAAAGATAAAAATGCAGTTAAGAAAAAAACCACTGATATTGCATCATACATTAATATGTGACGAGTTATGGCTTACATAATTAGGATTAATTGAATAAAAATGCACTACAGTATCAGGAAATACTACAACTTCATAAAAGAGTCTCAATTCAAGAATGAACCTATGAACTCCATTCATCATATTTTAAAATATGTTACCAACTATTAAGATGTTCAAAACAAACCAATCTGTAAGGAATCTGTAAGGAATATGTTGATGAGTTTAAGTCTCTATGTACTTCTTAGCAAGACCAAAGTAAATGATGTAAACCTATATTAGAAAGGCAATAAGAGATTGCATATGCATAGATGATGAGAACGTAGGAAACTTTAAATTTTAATTAGTTCCAAAATTTAATTTGCACTCCTTCCTAAACCCATAAAAAATTATCTGGCTTGATATCTGCATGTAGAAATTATTTGGAACGAACAAACTCCACTCAATTGATATTATGTTTAAATATCAAATCTTAACTCCTACTTTTCACACCCAAAATGGATACTTATTATTTCAACTAAAAATATTATCGAGTCAATATCCTAGTTGACTTAAGCTACTAAGGAAACAATATCCAAATAGTGTATTATATAAAGATAAATATTATAAAATGAATATACCCTGATATGGCAAATAACTTGAATAGAGTTATACATTATCATAACTGTTAAGATACAAACTATTGGGGCTAAAATAAATAAATGCAACTTGATACGATCTCATAAGTCCATATCATCAAGGATGACTCATTGATTAGCCCACTGTATACTGAGTTATCAGATAATCATATTCCATAGATATTCTTTTAAGAGGTAAATGATTGGTATTATCTCTAACTATTTGTAAGATGTAATAAGGCGTAAAATTAATAATCCTATTACTACTAGAAGTCTATCTAAATGAGCGTGGGATACATATATATAATAATATCTAAACCATATAATTAGATCACTTCAACCATTTGACACAATAACATTATACGTATTCAATTCATATTTACTCGTAGATATATAAAGATCATAGTTCTCCTTTCTTTCCTCTACCTACTCGTATTGTTTTAACTATTAGAGCATCTTTAGAAAGACATCACAATGGTTTCTTAAGTATCTTCTTATGTAGGTTCTTGAGGATCATAACAAGTTTGAGTTGATAAAAAATGTCATAAACATATACATCTATTACTGCCATAGCTACCAAAACTTCATACCTCCACAAGTACTCTTTAGTTTTCACAATTCATGTACGACATAAATTATCACAATAAAACTCTATCATTTTCTTTGTACACTTGATATATAGCTTAAGCATTATTATCTCTTTAGAAAATACCACACTAGTGTCAAGTTCACTATTAATTTCTTTGGAAAACACCACATCAATGTTAAACTTACTATTTTGCAGGATTTGACGAAAAACACAAAAATAGTAAAATGAGTTCAACGCTATTGTTGGATACAACAATTAAGGGTAAGATGGTTGTAGGGTAGTTCCTTAGTTGGACAGGACTAGAGTTTTTTTCTAGCTTATCCTTCTAACAAGTTGTCTGGTTTTCTTTCACTTTTATATTGTTATTTTGAAAAAGAAGGGATACCAATAGCGCTTTGATAGGAGTAACATCTTTAGTAATGGGTATTATAGATGCTGAAGATCGCGGGTGCCTAAGACTTCTAATAAAGAGTACAAAGGTTGTTATCTTACTTTTTAGTATGAAGAAGTCTCAAAGTGTTGAGGTCAAAGTCTTATGGTAAATAGGTTGATAGTGGGATGATCAAGTGACTAAGGGGTGAGGTCCTCATGATAACCAAAGTCTTCATTTAGAGGTCTCATCTAAATGAAGTGAGTCCTCCTACTTGGTTAGTTTTCATGATTATTCATGACCGAAGACTCTCGAAGTATTTTTTAAAGTCTTCGTCAGTTGCGTTTATAGCCCATCTTTTCAACTTCTCGATGATGGGACATCACAGTTTCACCTTGGGAAATTTTGACATGTGTTAGCTAGGGGTTCAGGGGCTCTAGAGAATGGGATGTTGCTATCATTACCAGGAGAATGCGTGGGGAGGTTCAAGGTAGTTGGTTAACCACCATTGTTTGTCTGTTGGATGAAGGAGAGATTAGGAATCTAACGCATTCATTTTAAGTGTCTTATGTGTATAAAACCATTCTCTTCCCTTATTTTATCATTTTTTTAACATTTTGAAATTAGAATTCCCTCTTTAAGTAGTTGTAAATTTTCTCAATTCTTCAAAAATTTCTTTTGTAGAAAACTTCTCTCTTTGCTTGAGTCATTTCTTTTGATTTTATTATAATTTCTTAATTGCATTTCCACTTTTCTCATTGAATTTCTAATTTCTCAACCTTTTTAGTTTTTTGTTAGGTCATAATTTCCTATGTTCTTGGTCTTTCTTGTGTTTTCTTCATTTTGTGATGTTTGTCTTCTATTCTTCATTTTTCAAGGCATGTACTCATTTTTATGCTCTATGTTTTAGTTTATCTTCTTTAGATCTATCTTTTCCTCCTTCAAACCCTCTTTCGAACACTCCTTCAAAATTCTAAGAATGTTCATGGAAGGGTCAAGTAGCAATATTTTAGGGAATGATGATTTTGTTGGAAATTAAAGACAAGAGGACGTGAGAATATTTGGAACCTTTTTTCATAATTTATAAGGCATAACTTCCCTCCGCTCTTTGGGATAAGGTTCTTCCCTATGACCTCCAAGTTTGCCTCATATCATTATTATTTCTGAGGATGAGGGAGATGAGCCTAAATTGAATTAACCAATTCTTCTAGCGAGCTAAATGGGTCTAGTGACATGGATGCATGTTTGGAAGAAGCTTGCAATCTCATGGGTAAAGATAACTCCAACATAAATTTATAAGAGATGTCTCAGTTCATGTCTCACTTTATTTAGTGTGAAACTACAAAAGAGGCATGGAATGCAACGAGAAAAAGCTACCTTAATGTTTCTGACTCTTCACAGGTATATGAGTTGATAAAGAGGTCCTTTCAACTTTGTCAAAATGGTCGATCTCTTGTTGAATATCATAATGAATTGAATTCAATTTTCATGAAATTGTATTACCATAAAGCTAATAATGTGATATGTACTACTGATATTGAGAAGGTTAGAAAGCATTCTATAGAGGATTGATTTTAATTGTTCATAGTTGGTTTAGATCAGAGTTTAGATCAAGTTAGCAGTTGAATTTATGTTACTTCTCCTTTTCCAAGCCTAGAATAAGCATACTCCAAAGTCTATTATGAATTACAGGACCATCCTGAGCATTTTCTCTTGTTGTCTAAAGGAAAAGGCCATATTTAGATCCTTCCTATGGTGACTCTAGTTCTCAATTTTGTACATATTGAAATATTCCCAAACATATGGTTGATGTTCATTAGAATAAGCATGACTATCCAAAGTCCTACAAACTTAAGCAAGTTAAGTGAAAAAAAATCGTCTCAGGTTGCTACTACTAGTAACCCTTTGCCTTTGGTTTCTCAGGTTTCTCGAGTGACAACTCTAGGAGGTAATTTTTGTTATGTATTTATTTCTTCTGCTTCTAATACTTGGCTTATTAATTCATGGGCTATTGACCATATGATTAGTGATCCTTCCATTTTTGATTCCCTAATTGCCTCTTATGTTAAGTCTATTCAAGTTACCAATATAGTAGTAGAGGTTGTCAATGTCTTCTTATCACCCATATTTTCCATGTCTTCTATTTTACTTGCACCAACTCTTAAGAATAAGCTTTTATCAATTAGGCACCTATATTAATCTTGATTACTTTATAACCTTTTATTATACTCAATGTGTGTATAAATACAAACAAATGAAGATGATGATTTGCACTTGTAAAGCAATCTTAGTTGTGGATTTCTAGTGGATAGGGAAATCGAGAGAGCAAAATTTATGTTATGGCACTACAGTTTATGACATCCTTCTTTTTCTTATTTGGCATGTTTGTTTCCTTAATTATTTTCTAATATCTCTACTAATAGTTTTATATGTGAACAAAGAAATATTTTCCTAAAAAACGTTGTATTTCTTTGAAAATTAGTTCTAACAAAAGGTCAGTTCCTTTTTCTTGAATTTATATTGATATGTGGGCCCTTTCTCTACCCCTACTACTTCTAGTCATGAATAACTTGTCTCTTTTATTAATGATTGTACTAGTCACTTAGATTTATTTAATACAATCTAAGAGTGATGTTATTCATTTTATTCTTCAATTTTAAAATATGATTGTCACATAGTTTCATACACAAGTTCATGTTTTTCAATTTGATAATGAACGTAAGTTTGTGAATCAATATTTTACTAATAATTTGAAAAACTTATGGCATCTTCTGTTACACAAATTTTATAGTAAAAGCTTGAAGTGCATGAATTACTTATAATAAGAGACAAGTATACTCTTAAAGTTGGTCTCTCAAGGAATTGTAGTGGCTTTTAATAGTTAAATTATTTTTAATATAGTTAAGAAAAATAATTCTTAAACACTCTAACACTTTTCGGTTGGTAGAAAAGAATTGTAAATTCTTAATTAAATTAATATCTAAAGAAAGCAAGTAAAAGAAAACATGTAAATTAAAGCAAGTAAAAGAAAACATGTAAATTAAAGCAAGTAGACTAAACTATAGCAGAACCTTAGATAATGGATGAATATGAGATTTTTAGTGAGCATAACCCTTCATAAAAAGAAAAAAATTTAAATGATTCAAATTAAAAGTTATATTTACTGATTTTTCGTTTTTTAAATAAGTGAATCCCACGGTCATGTTAAGTATACACAATTCCCAATTAATCAATGACTTCCTCGATTGAGTTTGAAATTGATAAATTGACAAATTAAGAAAAATATATAAATCAAGATTCTCAATAAATTAATGACCTTTATTGGTCAGATTTGAAATTAATTGATAAACCTAAATTAGATATATTCTTTAATTATAAACCAAAGTTTGATCTATCGTTAATTTATAATTAAAGATATTTTTAACCCTCTAATTTAATCTCATTTGATCAACAACTTGCCTTGTCGAGCTTACTGATGATAATGAAATTAAATTAAGCTCTCATTCATTAATGCACAATGAAGCATAGATAATAAAATATTTTCTTTAACAGTAAATCAAAACTTGGTTTATCATTAATTTATAATTAAATATTTTAAGAACATCAAACCATAAAATTTGAAACCAAAAACTAAAATCTCATATTATAAAATTATCCATTCATTACTAAATCAACAATAGTTAATTCAACTATGATAGACATTAGATTATAAAGAGAAAAATAATATAAAATGATAAAAATATCCATTTTTTGATGTAGTTATTAGGAGTTAAAATTAATACATGTTTCCTTCTTATTTTATGTAACCAAATAAATTGATTTTGGCGTTTGGTACTTGGCACTTAGTGCCTTGCACATATGGTTGGTTGTGTGTGTGAAGAGCCTTGTGCACATGGCTGTTAGGCCTTTAGGCTGCGTGTGTATGTGTAACATCTTACATACATGGATGGTTGTTAAGCCCTTAGGTTGTGTGTATATAGTACCTATAAAGCTCACGTAGAGCCTTACTTAGCGACATAGTTTTTTTGTTTTTTTTTTGTTTCCCCATTTGTAGAGCTTGTTCTCTGAATTATCAGAGTTCAATCATCAAGTTGTACTCCTTCATCAATATAAATATATTTTTGTTCCTAAATTTATTGTCCTACCACTACTACAAAAAGTACATATGGTCGGTTTTTAACCGTGATCGTAGGTCTATGGCCACGGTTATAAAAACGGAGGCCTAAGTGAGAAAGACCATAGATAACGACCTATGGCCTCGGTTTTTCTAATTACCAAGGCCATAATGTATACATAAATTTTAAAAAAATATAATTAATAATTACAATATTAAAAATTAATATAAATTACAATAAATTTATTAAAAACAATATTAAAAATCATATTATATTAAAATTAAAGTATAATTACATTCGAGAGTTTATTATACACTAAAACATAATAAAAGATTACTATTACAAGCTACTTTTTACTATTAATTACAAGCATAAATATGCTACAAAAACAATTATAATAATAGTTCATACTTTTCACCTTATTGAAAAATCTCTCTCAAGTCTTTCTTAACTCCATCTTCTACAAATGTGTATTCGATTGCATCTTTTGCCAACTGAAATATTTCTCTCCTACATGAATCACCTGTAATATTAAGCAAGAATAATAATCAACTGAATTATAATTATAGAAAAACATTAAACGTCCTCAAGCATCCCAGTTTCATACACAGTTTCCATTACATGCATCATTTACAAGAGCATTCGAGAGACTACGCAATACATTAGCTAACGCACCAACACCAGCATAGCGCTAGCAATATTGTGAACAATTGATTCATCCTTATTTATTGCATCTTCTGCTTTCTCAGGCCCAGAAATTTCAGATGAGGTAGCAACATCACCTGAAACAGGAAGACCCATTAATAAAGATACATCAATTCTATGAACCTAGTCTTATAAATAAATATGAACACAAAACAAAGAAATTATTATAGTTTACAAAGTTCATGTTTCAATCACTCATAAGGGCAACTGAAGATGCAGAACATGGTTTATGTTTGTTGGCTAATGGATCCCAAAGATCTGAATGTTGTACATTTGACCACAGAAAGAGAAGGATCAATACTTCTCACATTTTAAAAGAAACCAAATTTCAAAAGAAAGAACTTTGATGCTTGATCAACCCTTACAGTTTCTCTTTCTATAGCATTCTTCAGAAGCCTTGAGTGTCTAGGCTTGAGAGCAACCAATTCTTGAAAGCTTGTAAGCAAGTAGCAAAGTACAGGACTAAAGTGATACCTTGAAAGGGGCAAGTTCTTCAAGAGTTGCCAGATTATCTTTTGTTTCTAAATATGGAAACATTTGTTTCAGCTGAGCCATATACTTTTTAGCTTTATAAATCTTACCAGCAGTAACATACACTAAAGTTGTATTATCAAAACCCATGCCTTTGAGCATCATACCAACCTATAGGAGGAAAGCAATCATTCATTATCAATCACCAGATGTTACACAGCAACCACTTCCAAAAGACATCTCAAGCACTTGTTATATGTTGATATGTTATGCATATGAACTAAGCACACACAACAACTATACCAAACTTGCCCAACCAGAGGAACTATGGTTCAACAAGTATTTGGAAGAAAGAGAGGGTAAAAGTAACAAACCCTAAATTGAAAATTAAGAAGAGTGACACACCCTTCAGAGCGTCAAGTGGGAAGGACAATGGCTCTCGTAAAACAGAGGAACTATGGTTCCCATCCTTCAGGCTATAGGTCAACGGGATTTTACCTATACTTAACCATTTCTAGAAAAATCAGCACATCACCATCCAATGATTTAGTCCCATCGCACACAGTTAACTCTGCCTCCATCGCGAGACGATGACAGCCAGAAGGCGAAGTGAACCACTAACTCCACCAATGTGCGCGAAGTCTGTCATCCCATAGGAGCTAAACGACTAACAATGACGCCACAACAAGCGATGCTAATGAAGAAACGTCTCTAGAGCTTTCCAAAGCTTTCTTTCTGGATTGATCAACTGGGAAAAATAAAAAATAAAAAATTGAGATCGAGGGAATTAAATGAAAAGATAAGGAAAATGAAAAAATGAGAGGGAAAATAAAAAATGAGAGAGAGAAAAAGTGAAGAAAAAAAATTAATGTTATGTCTATAGCCTCGATTTTTAAATAACCAAGGCTAAATGTTCGAGAATAAATGTATATATTGTAATAGTGTACATTATAATTATTATCAAAGCTAAAGTTTAAGCTTCAACTTAGATGGAAACATTCGGCACTAGAAACCAAGCTTACGATAATAAAGTTGATGCGCGAAAAGTTTATGGACTATGATGGCTGGTCTTGAGAGCATATTTAAACAACAAATTGAAGAGTTGTCATAAGACCTTCAACAATCATTCTAACATACCACTAATCAAATCCAAGCCCTATTGATTGAAATTCAAAAACACCCGAAACCCCTAGGAAAATATATTCTTCATGATGTGTCATCCTTTAAGCAATCATTGCATCTATCACTTAGTCTACAATGTATGCCTTCATTTCATCGCATTCATCCAGATTCTAATAAGATTTGGGTTCAATGGAGAAACCTCAAAATGGGTAAGTAGAAAACTAGAAAATGAGAAAATTAATTCTACTTCTCGACACTATGAAAAGCAAGACTACAAGCTCAACACTTATCTCCCTACCTTCACTGGTCATTCTCACATGAAGGAATTCCTAGACTAGATGGTTACTATCAAAAATTGCTTTAACTATATAGAGATACCAGAAGAGAAAAAAGTTAAGCTAATGGCTTACAAACTCAAAGGGGGTGCCTCTGCTTGGTGGGAATATGTAAAGAATGAAAGGAGACTAAGGGGAAAATCACCAATCAACTTTTGTGAAAGGATAAAAAAACTAATGGTGCAATAGTTTCTACCGGTTGACTATGAGCAGTTCCTCTACCAATAATAGCATGAACTTTGGTTTACAAGCTATCATGTGGGAGTAAGAACCACTGAGAGTTTCCAAGTATGTGAAAGGTTTGAATTCCCCTATTAGGGAAAATCTAGAATTGAGCCAAACCTTCTGGCTTTGAAGGGGGAAAACCATTTAGCCATTTGGCCAAACCTAAAAAACCAACACTATTTGGGTTTTATTTAAGTGACTCTTCCACCAATAAAAACTTGGGTGGCTTCAAACCAAAATTCACTTTACCAACTACAGCCAAAATAGTACCAACTATAAAAAATTTTTGTTCCTAAACAAATAGCTAATAACCCAAATAATCCATAAATTAAGCCTAACCCCTATGCTAAACCACTACCTCTTAAGTGTTTTAGATGCTACCAATAGGGCCACAGATCCAACCAAAGCCCTCAAAGATGTGCAGAAAACTTGGTAAATGCGTTTGATCATTCTGATGATGAGTTTAATCCACTGTCTGAAGGAGACTTGGATGGAGCACAAACCACTGAGGGAGATGAAGGTGTTAGGGATATCAATTGCATAGTTTATAAAGTTCTACTATCCCCAAAGCAACCAACACTGTCCTGAGGCATGCCATTTTCAAAACTAGATGCATAGTCCAATAAAAGATATATCATGTCATTGTTGATAGTGGTAGCACTAAAAATATTGCCTCAAAAACTCTAGTTAATTCCATGGGACTGATAACTAGCCCCTACCCTCATCCTTACAAAATAGGCTGGAATAAGAATGGAAATAAGGTTAGAGTCCAAGAGGTGCGTGTGTAGGGTTCCATTTTCCTTTGGAAAATTCTATAAAGATGAAGTGCACTGTGATGATTTTGAAATGGATGCTTGTCAAATCCTTTTAGGGAAGCCATGGAAATATGATATGGATGCTATCCACATAGGCATGCCAAATATCATTGTTTTCACTTAGAAAGGCCCTAAGATTGTTCTACTACTTGCAAAAGAGAACCCTTTAGAATCTGGTAAATATACCTCCAAACAAAAGATGCTTCTTAGTTGTAGCCTCAATACTTTTGACAATAAACTCAGCAAAGCTAGAGTAGTAATACCTTTGTGCACTAAAGAACAATACCTTATTTCTCATACTATCCTTGATGCTATCAAAGAACTACTAGCCACTTACAGTGATCTCATACCTATTGATCTACCTAACACCATACATCTACTAAGAGACATCCAATACCAAATAGAATTTATACTAAGGATAAATTTTCCTAACTTACCACACTATAGAATGAATCCCAAAGACCATAAAATCTTACAAGAAATAATGGAAGATCTCTTGAACAAACACCTAATCTTAAAAAGTAAGAGCCTCTTTGTTGTGCATGCACTTCTTATACCCAAGAAGGATGGAACAATGAGAATGTGTATTGATAGAAGTGCTATTAACAAGATAAATATTAAGTACAAGTTCCTTATTCTCAATATGGAAGACATGCTTGAAAAACTATGAGGATCCAATGTATTTTTCAAGCTTAAACTTCATAGTGGGTACCATCAGATTTGAATCAGGAATAGGGATAAATAGAAGACAAATTTTGAGACTAAAGAAGGGTTGTATGAGGGCCTTGTCATGCCATTTGGTTTATGTAATGCTCCCAGCACCTTCATGAGATTAATGAACCACATCTTGAAGCCTATCAATGGAACTTGTGTTGTTGTGTACTTCGATGACATACTAGTCTATAGGAAAAACCATAAAGTGCATTTAGAGGATCTATAAGCAATTTTAAAGACATTAAAGAAAGCACAAGATTTTCCTCGAACTTAAAAAATGAGAGTTTACGACTACCAAACTCCTTTTCTTGGGCTACATTATCAGCCCTGAAGGCATCTTAGTGCATACAAAAAAATGATGCCATTCAATCTTGGTCCACGTCAATACAAGAAGTTAGGAGCTTCCATTGCTTAACAACAATTTACAAGAGATTTGTAAAGGATTTCAACTCTATTATAATTCTCATAACAAATTTTCTCAATAAGGGGTAATTCAATTGGGTTAAGGAATAACAAAGTAGTTTCGAACTCATTAAACATAAGTTGTACACAACCCAATTTTTTCTCTGACTGATTTTGACAAGGTATTTGAAGTTGAAACAGATGCATCAATGGTAGGAATTAGAGTTGTGTTGTCTCAAAATGGTAAACCTATCAAATTTTTCAGTGATAAACTGAGTGAAATACGATAGAAATGGTCTACTTATAATCAAGAGTCTTATGATGTAGTCTAGGCTTTCAAACACTAGAAGTGTTATCTCATTTTGAAAGAACTCATCCTCCAAAGTGATCACTCAACACTCGGGTGGGTTAATTGCCAAAAAGACATTTGTAGCACATATTCAATGGATTATCTATCTACAAAGGTTTACTTATGTGTTCAAGCATAGGGAAGAACAAATAAACAAAGTAGCAAATGTACTTAGTTGGAGGCATACCTTGCTCATTACCCTTCAAGCTAAAATTACCAGTTTTGACACTCTTCTTAAGTTGTATGCCACAAATGAATATTTTTCCATTGTATGGATTCAATTCATCAACCACAAACCTAAAAATCGCTTCCACTTACAAAAGGGGTATCTTTTCAAAGATAATAGGCTATGCATCCCTAAAACTAGCCTAAGAGACTACTTGATGCATGAACTTTATGTTGTTGAACCCAGTGGCCATATTGGGAAAGATAAGACCATACATTTGGTTGAAAAAAGTACTATTGGCCTCATATGCGAAGATATGTGACCAGATTTATGTAAAAAAATTATATCTATCAAAGAGCTAAGGGGCAATCAAAACACTAGTCTCTACTAATCTCTACCAGTTCCTGCTACAATTTGGGAGAACCTTATCATGGATTTTATCCTCGAGTTACCAGTTAGCAAGAGAAGGGTAGATTCTATCCTTGTGGTAGTGGATATGTTCTCTAAGATGTGCCACTTGATACCCTGTAGAAAGATCCATGATGCTAGAAATATAGCCATTATCTTCTTTCGTGATATTGTCAAGCTGTATGGTATTCCTAAGACCATCATCTCTGATTACGATGTGAAATTTATGAGCCAATTTTGGAAAGAACTGTGGATAAGGTTTGATACTTCTTTGAACTTCAATAGCACATATCACCCACAGATTGATGGATAAGTTGAAGTCTTCAACCAAACTATAGGCAACATGTTAAGTTGCCTAACTTATAAAATACCTTAAGAATGGGATGCATAACTTCCACAAGCTAGGGTTTCTCTAAATAGAATCACAAACACAAACACCAACCATTCATTATTCTCTATTATCTACACCAAAGTGCCCAAATTTTGTGTTGATTTACAAGCCATACCTAGTACAAAAAGTAAAGTGGCAAATATATGAGTTACTGATTATGCACAGTTCCATCAAAAAATTCAGGAACACATTTAAAGATGAATGCACAATAAAAATTGCAAGCTGATCAACATCATAGACTCGCATAATTTTAGATTAGGAATGGTTATGGTACACCTTAATAAGCACCGACTATCACCAGTCACTTGTTCCAAACTCCACCTCAAGAACTATAGTCCTTTCTGCATTGCTAATAAAATCAATGAAAATTCTTATGTCATTAACATTCCAAAAGATTAGTCCATTTCAAGCATATTTAACATGGCATATCTTTGCAAGTATTATCCCACAGATGCAATTGATGTTATCGAGCTGAATTAGAGGTCGAATTCTATTGAATGGGAAGACTATGATGCAGATATTATGAGCTAAAACTAATACCTATTTACTTCTTTTTTGTAACCAAATAAACTGATTTTGGCATTTAGTGCCTTGTACATATGGCCAATAGGATTTTAGGCTCTTTGTGTGTAGCACTTTATGCACATGGATAGTTGTTAAGCTCTTAGGCTCCATGTGTGTAACTCCTATAAAGCTCATATAGAGCCTCGCTTAGTGACAAAGTTTTTCTTGTTGTTTTCCCCCATTTGTAGAGCTTGTTATGTGAATTATCAAAGTTCAATCATTGATTTGTACTCTTTCATCAATATAAATCTATTTTTGTTTATAAATTGATTGTGCGGTATCATTCTTGTTATAGGTGATTCTAGTTCTCTAAATATGGCTTTTTCAAATCCTTGGATCTTCTTCACAATATGAAGGTTCTCTCACTATATTTATATATGGTGGTGGAATGACTATGAGAGTTGGATCTAAATTTTATAATAAAGTATGGCTACTCTAAATTGCTATATGAAAGCTGAAACCTAAGGAATACATATTGTTCTATTTGTATGAAAATAGTTGAACAGAGGTTGGAGTTAGAATTTAACTTCACACACCGCAGTATGCATTTTTTCCCACTATGGCACAAGGATGAACATCACTCGTACAAGACAACCTAAGAGGACAATGAAATTAGACATTTGTTTTGAATCCACGACACCAAAAGTTCAACTGGCCAATTTGTTTTCCCATGAGCTAACCACCATGACACACATAATCTTCACCATGGTGTGCATTTTTTGCCTTGAATTTTCCTTATGTCCCTTACATATTGGTTATTTCTTTATGTAAGGTGCCTTAGTCTATTGAGCTCTTAGGGTGCTATTTGGGTGCTCCAAGTATTGTATCTTCATGTATTGACATGTTTATCTCTTTTGAAGCTACAATTGCTTAAAATACAACAAAATATCTTTGTAATTCTAAATAGAGAATTGAATAAATAATCAAATAAAATGTAATAATAAAACCAATTCATTCAAAATAAGTACAATATAATCATTAAATATGAGTTCTTTTCATGAACTTATCACATCTATTACACAATGTGTGCATATACGCCACAAAAAATGTTGTCATAGAGTATACGAACTGTCACTTTGTAATGGTGTCACCTTGTAATGGTGGTGCATACCTTTTTATTTTCTATATAAGTTCCTAAATGCTTATGGGTAGAGGCAGTAATGACTGTTGGTTGTTTCTAAACATTTATAGATATATAGAGTAATGGCCTTTGGTTGTTCCTATACACCACATGGATGGTTTTCATAGCGTGCATGCTAGGTTGAGTATTTGTGGTTTTGTTTCATTTTGTTTGTGGGTATTCTTAAAACATTACTTTGTACTTTTTGAAAACAAAAAATTACTTTTTTATGACCTTTCCTACCCTTTTCTACCTTGGTTGTTGAGGCTTTAATGGCTATTATCCTCGTCAAGGTAGTGGTTTACACTTGCAAGGGTGGGTTCGACAAGGCCCTTGGATAACTAAGAATTTTCTATAAATACCCATCTTTTATTGTTGAGTAATTAGAAAAACATAACTAAGCAAAGCTCTGTTGAATTTTGTATTGTGTTTTTTATTCCATTCATAAATTACCTTGAGTGTTATTTGATGTTTATGTTATGTGTTTGTGAGAGTACAAATAGTATTGTTGAGTATTGAGTACTTAAGACAATTTTACTAGTGGTTTATGTTTTAGGTGTACCTCATTGTGTTTACATTACTGATAATTTATGATTGATTATACTGCTTTATGTAGTTTTAGCTTTGTAGAGGAGCCCAATTTGTGTGTTGAATCAAGTTGTTGTGAAGGCATAAATAGGTAGTTAGGGTAAGATGACCCAAACAACTGATAGAGGTATATGTTTACAAATAATCGACAAAAATTTGTGTTGGTTTTAAAAAACCGATGCAAACTTTAATACGCCACGATTTGCATCGGTTTTACCAAACTAATGCAAAAGGTGATTTTTAGTGTAAAAAAGATGTAAATATCTAGTTTTGGTGCAATTGTTGTATCTATTTATTCTTTTTTAGTGAATTTTTTATTACTCAATGATTGCGATAAGTAACTCAAGGATTTTACCATATAGGCAGGGGTTCTATGTGAATTTAGCTCATTATATCATTGTGTTATACATAGTCAGATTTTATGTTAGTAGAATATGAGTCTTTATCGTGTATATTACAATATATGATTAGTAGAATCTGAGTCTTTATCGTGTATGTTACAATATATCAAATTTGGAATGTAATTGGAAAGTGTTTTTATTTCTGTTTTTATATGCAGTATTTTGTTCCTATGTAGCATGCCTTTTTATATTCTAAAATTTGATTCTATTGAAGTAAATTAATCTATATGTTACATGAATGATTTATACTACTTTTAATTTTTACCTGTTGTGTATTTATATTTGTGGCTTATGAGTTTGGCCTGAGTCTCTAAAGATTCCACATCTTGTTACCCTAGTTTTTCACTGGGTTTTGGACTCATTTAATTGGTATTAGAGTGGGTTCACCTTATTGGGCTTGATCGCCCTAGTGTTGATTCTTTTTAAATTTTATTTTTACACACACACACACACTTCTCTTTAATAGACTCAAGACAAAGAAATGTAGGTAGGCTTCTATTATTCAATGGGTTGAACTATGCCTATTATAAGTCCCAGATGTAGGCCTTTTTTATGGCCACTAGGTATCGCATATGGTTTCTAATTAAAAATGGATGGATGTATCCAACCAAGACCTCCTAGACAACACGATTATCCCAAATCTAATGATATAATAGATAAAGTAGGAGCATAAAGAATTTGAATAGAACAACAAAGGTCTATATGCCATCATCATAGCTATTAGTTTAGATGATTACAGAAGAATCTAAAGTTACACTACTTCCAAACAGGTATGGGATACTCTTGAGACTACGCATAAAGGACCTCAATGATGAAAAGGTCTAGAATTTTGAAATCGAATAGAGATTTTGATGTCTACAACACAAAATAAGAAGAAACATTTGATAAGTTCTATGCTCGCTTCTCCAATATTGTTAACAACTCTTACAATCTAGAAAGACCTATATGTGAGGAAAAATATATTATGATTATTATTACAATTCTCTCAAACTCTTTACATGTTAAGATTATGGTTATTAAATCCATGTACAAGTTAGGAGAACTCATTATTACCTACCTGGTAGGTGACCTCCAAATCTTTGAACTTCATCATCGCCTCCCTAAACAAAATCAAAATTTTGTTGGTAAAGGAAAGTGCATTGCATTCAAAACTACTAAGGGCAATGGTTCCAGCAAAGAAATAAGTACTACTGTTGTTAGTGATAAAATTTTAAGTCTTAACGAATGAGAAATGGTAGTTCTTGCCAAGAAGTTTACAAGATTCTTTTAGAAAAAGAAGAGCTCTTCTAATGGAGTCAAAAGAGACAGCTCAAGTAAAAAGGACTCGATATTAGTGAAGAACGATGATGGTTCTAAGGATGAGTCAAAAAAATAACATAGAAAGAGCTATATTAATAAGATTAATTACTTCGAGTGTGAGAAGGTAGGTCATATATATTATTACTGCAAATTGCTTTTCCAAGTAGAAAAGAACAAATAAGCATGATATAAAGGTTGATATTACTATTTTGAATAGTAGCAATAGTGTTGATAGGATGCTACTAACTTATTAGCCTATATGGCTTTGAGAACTGTTAAAGATCCTCCTACTATAGCCTCAGAGGACATCACGACTAGCTATTAGATACTTACAATGAGCTCTTAGGATAGCACATCAATTCAAAGAAAGCCAAGAAGAAGGCATTGGAAAGCCTTGAAGAAAGAAAGCATAAGTTAAGCATGTTGAAGGATGCTTTTAAAAAAAGAAGTCTTTAATTAATAGTGATCAAAGTGATCTTATAAACATATGTGAAATTAAATGGAAAAGATATTTTGATTTGCTAGAGAAGTTTAATACAAATCATACTAAGTTAATGAGTCTTGAGAAGGACTTGATTAAAACTGATACTTATAAAGCCACTCCTCTGTATACAAGTTTTGATCCTTCTTCCAATTAAACTACTAAAATTGCTCACTTGAGGAAGCAGGTGATTTCGCTTGAAAAGTGACAAAGAGTATTTGGCAATACTTTTGATGAAAAAGAAGCATAACTTGAGTAGGTCCATGCCAAAGCTAATATTCTCAATAATTTTTTTGCCTATTTTGAATCTTTCCTTCAAGTAAAGGAAGATTTAATTAGAGCTTTGAAGAACAAGCTCTTAGTGAGTGACATCGAGCTCCTTCATTCCTCTTATGTGATTAATAATATGATGATTGACTCATAGAAACTCAGTAAGATCATCAACATCTCCAAGTCTTTTAGTGACAAGAGAGGAATCAAGTTTAAAGTAGAGCTATCTACCAATGCGATGCTGCTACTAAGTTTTTAAAATCAACTACTCAAGACCCTAAGATAAAGCCTACAGTAGCTGTCCTTAAAGGTAAGTCAATTGTTGTGTCCAAGCCTCCCTCCTCTAGCAAGATGAACACTTCATTTATTGCTAGTTCTTTCGATTGCACTACATGTCTCTAGTCTATACCAATTTATTTTCCTCCTATATGTAACCACTATAATGAATGGGGGAATCTGAGACCTAATTATGTGCAATTAACTTCTCATCTGAGACCCAAATTCTCTCATTCTTCTACACATGTGTGCCATCTGTATTACACTTCTAGCCATATTACTATGAAATGTCCTAGATACGCATGAAGTATCTCTAAGATTTATTTTCCTCTCTCTTAATCTCTATCCCCTCAAGATGTAGCTACTATGGCTCACTTAAGCATATTCAAGTAGGATGTATTATGCATCTAAGGCATAGTCTAGAAAAGACTAAAACATTTTCTAAAATCTTGATTGGCCATGTGTATAAGGATCACTCAATTGATCAGTTGGGAATTTAAGACAAATGATTCTCTAAGTTCCTCATACACCATATGCTCATATAAACCAAAGACTATACTTTGGCATTGTTTCCACTCATAAATTGTTTAAATGGAGGGATTTTGTTTGATCACACTTTCTCGTGATCTGTATGGGTTAAGCTAGTTATTTCTTTTCTCTATATTTTCTTGTAGTATTTATGTACCTTTTTATGGTTTACCATATTCGTTTGATATTTTCTTGTGTTATTTCTCTTCCTTTAATATTTGAAAAATCTAAAAATATCTATGTTTTTTAGTTTAGCATTCTTTTTCTCTCTTCCTCTCATCTCCCTGGATGTTTTGTGTCAACTCGTCGAACCTCACTACCATATTGCTAAGGTCTCACCAAAGCACCTAGGCAAGTGGTTAGCAAGTATCAAGATTTCCTATATAAATTCCCTTCACTGTTTATTTCTTCACACCTCAGACTTATTAGTCTTCTCTTCTCTCTAAAAAAATACCCACCTAACCTTCTTCTTTTTTTACCAAAATAGCCCAAAAATGTTCTCAAAAAGCAAGAGATACCTCCAAATAGTTAGAGCCTACTAAGCCTTCTCATCATAAGGCACCCAATCTATAAGCATATTGTGATAATCAATGACTTCCAACTTATCCAAAAAAGGTTTACCTACTTCTCCTAAATCTCTCTTTACAATATTTCTTATTCTTATGACCCTATGTTTGTTAGGGAGTTTTATGCTACCCTATCTTTTTTTAATCCTACTTATTTTTCTACTACTCTTATCCTTAGAGAGTGAAGTGTCACTTTCTCTTAGATAATATTCTTAGAATATTATCTCTTCCTAATGTTAACGAATCCTCTTTCTCTTTCATTCCATTCGAGTTCAAGAACCTTTTTTTCTCTTGAACTTTTTTTTAATTATCTTTGATTGGTGAGTGCCATATCTTTGAGATGGCTTTCTAGTTGGTTGGACCTGGCCATACCTATAGTAGTAGTGCCTTTACAATAAAAAAAATATGCATTTGGATGTTTCCTTAATGATATTATGAATGCAGTCAATTATCCTTGTGCCTATCATTCTACTATCACTAAGTGTAGAGGACACTTTCTCTGCATTATTCTTAACAATGATACTATAGATCTTATAGGCATGATTTATAGCACAATCATTTGTTTTGTTCTACTACCCCTATTGCTCCTCAATTCTCGCATTTTTCTTCTAGCAAAGATTCATGACATTCTACCTATTCCTTTTCTTCTTCTTGGAATGATGCTCAGTATACTCAATATACATCTACTCTTATTTCTCCTCATTCTCCTTCTACTTATTCTTCTTCTCACCATGATTCCAATTTCTCTCCTCTCTATCAAGACATCTATACTCTCACTATTGAGATGCATACTTTCTTCCATAATTTCTTAGATATTCAGAGGGCTTAGGCTCTAGCTACTCCTTTTCACCCTACTCATCTACCCCTTGTTCATAGCTCTCATTGCTCTTTTGCCTCAGTTAAAACCCCTCCTATTGGCTCCAAAGTCCATTGATAACTGTATTTTATATAGTTATTTTCATCAATTTTATTAATAATAATTGCTATGTTCGTTTAATATTTATTAATTTTTGTTAAATAAATTAATATTTTCCTTTTATATGCAAAAAAATACATTTTTAATAAAATTAAATAATCTGTATCGAAAATGTACTTAATTTCATATTTCTGTCCACAAATATAATTTCAGATAATATGTTTTCTTAATTACAATTTATAAAAATCGAAAATATAATTTAAATTAAATTTGGGGTTAAGTATAATTATCAAAAGTTTAAAATTTTAATTTAAAATTAGCAAAGGGCTTAACTGTAATTTAAGAAAGTGCAAAATGTAATTTGGATTAAATTTGTGGGTCAAAAATATAATTAATAAAAGTTTGAATTTTACAGAAAAGAATCGCACTCGCACAAATCACCACGTTCGTCACGCGCGGATTCGATCATCAATTAAACGGTCCCGGATTTGGCCGAGTACAACCCGACGAGGAAAAATCGTGTGTAGAATCTTCGCGCGGCTTCGGCGTGCCGATGGGTCCTACGTGTCGCGCGGGCCGGCGTCGGAAGTGGGCCCCACATTGCCGGCGCAGATTCCCCGAGGTGATCGGCGACCGGCCGTTGGATCGGATCAACGGTCCGGATAGGCAGCGTCCATCAGTCGGCCGCGCACCGAGCCCTTCGTGTAAAAATCCCGTGTGATGCGGTCCATCCAAGCGGCGTGCACCCTCACTCTCCAAATGGTAAATGACCCGTACGTGTCTCATAAATATTCCGGCGAATAAAATGATGACACGTGGCATGTATTTGGTGAAATAAAAACGCGAGAATCGGCGCCACTTCCAGCCGTTAACCACTTCCGTCAGGAAGAAATCGTGTGCGTGCGTTCTTCATGCGCCGGCTTACCCTTGATGAAAAAGCCTGCCACGTGGCACTACGGTTCTCTCGGCGAATCACACGTGGTGACACGTGGCATGCGGAAAAAGAAAAAAAATTCAAAAAATTTGCAGAGTGTGTTTACGCGTGCTACTCCCATACAATGTTGTTCCCCACTGATGATAAAAAAAATAAAAACAAAATAAAAAGAAAAATAGGGGATATATGTTTATGGGGGGATACGCGTAGGATAAAATTTTTTTTCTTCTCTTTTTTTTTAGTTAGTTTTCCAGTTCGAGCATTTTTCTTTCTTCTTTTTCTCTCGAAACTTTGGGAGAAAACTAGCAGTTCTTGCAAGTTTTTCTTCCTTGTAACATTTTAATTTTTACTGTTTTTCTTGTTTGCGTGATACACAAACACGCGAGTATTGATTTAACATTTTATGTTGTATTTTCTTAGGAAATTACGAGAAAAGAAGACAACAAAGAAGAAGAAAAGGGATGAAATTTATTTTTCATTGAGGAATCGTGAAAGAGTTTTTTTCTTATCTATTTTCTTTTAATTTTCTTTCTCTCGCAATGTTTTATTTTTGTTGTGTTGTAATTTTAAATTGCTATGAACTAATACATTTGTTCTAGGATTACGATGTAGCGTAAATTATGAAATTTGAATTAAATATTTTTGAATGATTTATGAAATTTGTTTTAAGTTGTTTATTTTATCATGTTTAATGCTTTTAATTATCGGAAGATTAATTAAGCGATATGTGACATTTAAATAAACTTGAAAAAAGGCATTTTTGTGTCTTTGCTTTCGTGATGAAATAACGTATATACATAAGAGATAGAAATATACTTTTATTGTATGTGTAATTGGTAGAGAACTCGAACTTAATAAATCTGGTTGAATTTAATTCGCATAGGAATATAGTGAATCATTTTAACTAGATGTTTACGTATGGAGCTCGGAAGAGATATATGGATAAATTAGGAGTTCTTGGTTAACAACTTAAAACACGATAACATAAATCAAGATAAAATATAATGATTCAAGTGGATTAATTTGGTGAAAGCGCAATCCTAGAATTTTCTTGCAATCTATAAAAGTTAAGTTAGTCAAATGCATCAATTATCGCATTTGTTTGGATAAAATTAGGTTGAAATAATTTTAATAATTAACGAATACTAGTAACAAATCTCTGTGGGAACGATATTTTACTTATCATATTATTACTTGTGACCGTGTATACTTGCACGAGTTCGTGTGTTGAAAAACACGCAACATCCATTCTCACCCTTCACATTCTAGTGCCTCTTCCCCTGGTTCTCTTACCTCCATTTTTAGAAACCTAAGTAAAAAAGATCCTAAACTAGCCTTGAACCAGTTTATTTCATCCTACTTTCACCATCAATCATCTACACCACTTCTAGACCATGGGGATCCTGGTGGTTCTTCATGCAATCCAACCTAGGATGATGATGATGAGGCAGAGGGTTTTGGAGAGTACTAAGATGGTGTTTTGATGTATTTTTTATTTTTACTTAAGAAAATCTTATAGTCAAATATTTATTATTATTGAGAAATTGTTATTTCACTGTCTTCTATTTGAATACTTTTATGTTTGCATGTGTTTCTTGGTATTTAATTCTTGCTTTAATCTTCTCTACTGTGTTGCATGAGTGATAGGATTATTGCATTCTTATATGTCTTTTCTTCCTCATGGAAAGGTGTTCTTTTGACTATGTCAAATAGGGAGATAAATTTGTGTGCATAACTTGATATTTGTTGACATGGTGTGTGTTGCATAAGATACAAGTGTAGGATTATACTATTTTTTATTGATTGACTTGCATTCACTTAAAAGAAGTATTACATGATGTCAGTGGGAGTTGTGTACTTTGTATGTTTTCCAACTACATGTTTTATTGTACTTAACCATCGATATGTACCTATGTAGGTACAACAAAATAGTATTTGGATAAACTACAAGTTATTTCTACATGATACGTTAATGGATATATGTTTGTTTCGAGTATGTAGGTTGCAAGTATAGATTGAGACCATCAAGTTTCAAACTTCCAAAGTATGGATGTGTTGATCTTGAAGACGGATGAGGCATACAAAATGGATGCACTTAGATTAGGTGTGTTCTAGGTGTTAAATGTGTATTAATGTTTTGTTAATGCAAACATACATCTATAGGTCATCTTCATGATTGTATCATACTAATGTGTGTTTGTACTTAGCTATACAACGTTTTTTAAATCCTTCAAGTCTTTGTTGGTGTTCCAGTATGCAAATATAGAGTTTGTTTTATTTTACTCATTGTATTCTCTTCCTCTTTATAAGGTTGATTACTAATTGTCAGTAATGTACACATGCACTTAGTTAGGTACACTTTGTATGTGAGTATGTTTACACACACTATGAGGATGGTTTTTATAATGTGCATGCTAGCTTGAGTGTTTGTGATTTTATTTCATTTTATTTTCTGGTATTTATGAAAATTCCTTGGCAATTATTGAAAATAAAAAACCTTATTTTTATGGGATCACCTACCCTTCATCCACCCTAGTTGGCAAGGCTTTAACAACTATTATCCTCATCGGGGTATTCGTTTACCAAAAATGGAAAGATAATGACTTAAAATATATTCTCACCAAGTAGTCTCCTCTATTTGATTCATAAATACTAATTTTGGGTTCATCGTAATTTCAACATTTTATCATGAAATATTAATTATGACAAAAATTAAGTAATTATCACATTACTCCATGAAATATTTTTAAAACTAATCTAACAATGTAAAAACTTAATAATTTTCTTAAATTTAACTAAAAGACGTGATAATTTTGTAAGAAAAAATTTAAAATTATCCTAAAAGTTCCTAAAACAATAGAAATAAATTAAAGCACACAGAAAATAAGTAAAAATAAAAACAATATTAAAAAATAAAATGTACATATGAACATATAAAAATTTCATGTAAGCATAATTCTTATAATGTAATTTTTAACCTAATACTTACATTATTCTAAATGTAATTATTGCAATTTAAAAAATAAGAGAGTAGAAAAGTTACCCAACTATTGATCCTCTTAAGTGTTGGCATGTAGGTGCATCTATTAATCCAATCATTTATACACAAATAAAAATTGTATACTTCTAACATACTTCAACAAATAGTTATAACATTTGATAATCTAAATAATGTTCACTAAAATGGAAATATAATAAGACAAAATAATTAATCTAAAATAAAAATAATTATTACAATATTCAAAAACACTAAATATTAAAGCTCTAAACTTAAAATAAAATAAAGCAAAGAAAAAATAAAGTAAAAATGTAAAATTTTGGATCATGAATTAGAGCTTGTCCTTCATGCCTTGACCCTTGTTCTTCAAGGTGGTTTTCTAATTGTTGTAAAGGTATAAAATTAAAATAACAGTGTCGATACTTGAGTGTTGGTAAGTGGCTTATATCCACCCCGAGATGACTCAATTGTAAGTAATTATTCTCGTACATTAATCTATTGTGTTCTACCTGATCAAAATATTATTGGTTTAAAAATGTAGCTTGTTGGGTAAAGTAAGAATCCTGGTAATCTTTTGTACAACTCATTCTCTCCTAAATATTATAAAGTTGAGTTTTTAAAGAAAGTCTCGAAGGAGGGATGACTCTTCGTTCTCTTTGGATGATATTTATACTAGAAGTGAGTTTATCATAGTATGATAGATTCAATAATTTATCGGGTTTTAAAATTACTTCACCTTTTGAGTGAGGTGCCCCCTCACATTTACATAAAGCAGTTATTAGTTGGGAGAAAAAGTTGCTCAAATGGTGGTTATTAGAAGATAATTTGACCCAATTGTTAATTATGGCCTCTAATCCATAGGCATATGTGATTGCGTAAAGTGCAATGGCCCTCTCTCTATCAACTATATTGTAGTGTCTAGTGGGCATTAGTGTTGTGTATACCAAATTCTAGCAATTTTGTCCTAACATTTTGTCTCAAAACCTTTAAATTTATCACCAGCATAAATCCATTCAACATCATGAATAGTTAAAGCTTTAATTATTGTATTACAATCCACATTATTAAGACAATGTTCATAAACTCCCTCTATAATATTCACTTATAAATATTGAGCACTAATGCTATTTAGCTCAAATGGGACAAATTTATTCCTTACTTTAACCATGTTATTAATAGCATCAGGAATATTTGCATAAAATTCCTGAGCAGAAGGTTCGATAACAGCCCTAGGAATTTTTACAAACCTTTTCCATCCTAAGACTAATATGACATCAAAAATACCGTCAAGTTCTAAATTAAATTGTATCTCTCTTTTTGGGATAATTCCTTTATTTATTTTTGTTGCTCTCTCATATCAGACTTTCGCTTCATAACTGGAGAATTTATCATTATCAAAATTCTCAAAAGTACAAACTTCCTTCTCTCTCTTACTCCTTTTAGGTTCCATTTTTCAAAATTTTCCACAAATATCTAAACTAAGGGTTCACAAGAAAAAATCCAACAACATAGTAATATTCATAGTTTTCCTAACCCTCTATTTGTCTTTAATAGGGTTTTGGAGTCCTAAATTTGTACATATTTTTAAAGACTTTAAATTCCAAAAATTATGAATACTTGCTATTTGTTGTTGTAGTTTTGAAGATTAAGCTTGTGAAAATGAACATCCTTGAAAGAATGTTTTAGAAATTTGAAAAATTCTTAGTGGAGTGGTAGAAATTGGTTAGGAATTTGATTTTTAGAAAGGATTTTTGAAAAAGGATTGATGAAAAGTGGGATTTGTAAGGGTTTAAGTGTGTTTAGGGGGAAGAAAATTTAGGATTTGAGAGAAAATATGGAAAAATAGAGAGAAAAATGAGGTGAAAGAAAAAGCATGTTACGGCCGAAATGCTAATACTTAATTCAATTTTAAATAGTTTCCCTCATGCGGTGGCACCGGTAAATTCATCCCGCAGTGTGAATGTTCTATCTTCATTTTTTGTTTTATTTCAAAGGCACCCTACGGTGCATACAAATTCATGTCGTGGCATAGTTAAACTCTCCCATTTTATTTTTTATATTGAATTAAATAAAAAATAAACACATGTAACACAAAATAAAAATAAAATAAAATAACAAAGATTTAAAAGCAATAAAATAAATATAAATAATGGGTTACCTCTTATACAAGACTAATTTTATTGTCTTTAACGAGACGTTGCTTGGGATATTTCATCTTTTACTAAATCCAATACCCCTTATTATTGAGTTTTTTTATTTTCTTTTGACCTTTTTGTAGCTATTATTTACCTTGCTTTCACAAGTGCTCAATTAGCTGGTCCACCTAAACTTTTATTTTTTAATGGAAACTTCCGTAGAGTGCAACCTTTGATTTGTTTGTGCTTGGTTGTCTCTACTTACTTGAATAAATAAATTCAAGTTGTCCTCCAGATTGGGTTTATTGGGAGGACTTTTAGGTAATTATTGGTGGAATTGTTGACCCGGTGGGTTTGAGTTTTGGCCAAAAATAGGGTTGTTTTGCCTCTATAAGAAATTGGGATGATTTCTTCCCCTAAGATTCTAAGTATTGCCATTGGAGTCATAGTTAGGTCTTGTTTGGTATTCCCCTGATGTATTGACCTACTTGAATCCAGTACTAGTATCTCCTTGATAGGCATTTGTTCTAGCACTATGTCCAAGATTGTTACACATACCACATTGTTCTTTGTTTGATGTGGCATGTGTTGTAAGGAGTGAAACTTGCTTAGTCAATTGGGTAAGCTACAATTTAATTTCGGTACCAAATTCTACTTCATAGATTCTGACTCTTTTCACTCTGAAGCTCTTTTGTTGGGAATTAGCACCTAACATCTCGAAAAGATTATAAGTCTCTAAAACTATCTTCTTCCCCATAGCTCCTCCTATAGTTTTGGCAACGATGAATAGATATTGTTATGTCAATCCATCATAGAAAACTTGGTTCTATAATTATAAAGGATAACTATGATAGGGACATTAAGTGAGAAAAAGTTTAAACCTATCCCACATTTCATGGAAAGGTTCTCCCTCCATCTAAGAGAAAGTTGCTATCTTGGTTCTTAGTTTTGAATTTTTTATAGGAATAGAATTTTCCCATAAACTTGTTGTAAACATCCTTCTAAGTTGTTAGGGGACCTAAAGGAAGTGACATTATTCAAGCTTTACCTTGTCTTATAAGGAGTAAGGAAAATATCTCATTTTCAATTGATCCTTAGTGAGTACATCGAGAGAAAAAGTTTGGATTATGGAGTAGAAATCCTTAATGAAAGACAATGAGTCTTCATTGGGCAATCTATGAAAAAGGTAAAGTAAAAAAATGAATATTTCGCAATTCATAGTTTCTAATAGCCTCACTCAATTAGATTAAGGTAATTGTAAAACTAATTATTGGCCTTGTAAATTCCTTCATAGTAAGTTCCTTAGATGGTGGATTCTTTCCCATACTTAATAGTTCAGGCAAAGGATCACTAGTTATTAATTTCATCAATTATAGATCATACATATAAGGATCATACATCTTTGCCTAAAAACAATACATGTTATTTAATCAAGAACAACAATTAAATAATTCTTTCAAACATTTGGTTCTCATATAATGAAGAGTTATATTGTGAATCAATTTTTTGATAAAATTTATATGTCTAAGATTGGCTTGAAAGTCAATTTATCAGGATCATAATTATGTTAAGGTGGGATAAAATCAACTAGTAAAATAGGCTTATAACCTACCAAACCAATTATACTCACCCTTAAATTATCTCACATTTTTAGTGAGATTATTGCATTTTAATGTAAAATCCTCTTGCTAGCTTGCGTTTATTTTAGAATTAAATGCATTATTAGTTTGTATATTATTTAATTTCATTTAATTTGATCATTGTACAAAACTTTGATTCAATTTGGTCATCAAAGGATCGGCATTATATCTAATTTAATTCAAATTACTTTTAATTTTAAAACAAATACCAGTAAACTAAATTCAATAGTTTTATTAAAAAAAAGCAAGGACAATAAATAAATTTCATTTATTTTATTTTTTGCTAATTTTTTAATTTTTCTTTTAAAGATAATTTGTTCCTTTTGTTTCTTTAAATTGAAAACAATTTCATTAAAAAAAATCAAGCTTGTGCTTACCCAAAAAAGAAACTATGAATCAAACTATAAATTTAGTTTGATTTGAAATAACACTAAGTCATAACAAGTTTTATTTTCTTTGTATTTAATAGCAAAATATATTTTCAAATATATCGTATCTTTTGAAATAAATCACATATTTAAAAAAAGAAAATTATTTTTTTTCAACATGAAACATACCATACATTTGACGAGGTGTTTTTACTTTTATAATAGGTAGTAGATTGTCATGTAAGCATAAATTAATCAACCCAAATGCGACATAAACAAACTAAAGTGATCAAAAATAAGTAAAGTAGTGATCTTATCTCCAACCATTGAGTTGCTCTTCAAGCTCTAAAAATGATCAAAACTGAAGTACTCTCTGTGTTTGAAACTTCTAAGCTCTCATCAACACTCAAATTGGATGGTGTATTGTACTGTAATTGTGTGTTGAGCTTAGGGATCATAACACCCATTTTATAGTCGTGCTTCCCATCAAAGCATTGACATCCTTTATCAGCTTCAGTCATAACCGATGAGTTCTTCAATGACAGAAACGTTTGAACCAATAAATGATCTGTTAAAGAAAAATGAAAATAGAAATTGAAAATGAAGAACGAACGAATCAGTTACATGTCCATCATTCTTGGTATATGTGAAGTTTTTGGGAGTAAACTTGATATATTAATCAAGGTCTTATTGAATAAAACTTGGATTCATTATGAAAGGTTTAGGAGTAGGGTTTCATGTGTGGGAATAGAAGTGGGGAAAGTAGGAAGTGACGTTGATGGCTTAACTTTGACTCATATTTGATTTTTTTTCCTTTAGATTAGGTTTCTTATATTTTGAAGAAATAAAAGAAAAAAAACTTTAATTATTTTTACGTTATTGACTTTATTTTTATTTTAATAAAACAATTGATTTACTTTTTTTTTGGTTAGGAATGAGAGTTTATTGTTGTAGAACATGAACAATATAAACACCTTAAATTATATATAATGTTGAGGTAACTAATATAATTTTAACATTACACCCTAACTAAAATGATGTATCTATATAAAGGGGAGCTAAAATCTAGTAACTCTAAACTTTGTCTCTTGGAACGTCGTTTTCCAACAACATCCTTTAATGAAACAAGAAAAGAGCCAACTAGTACAGTTTACAACAATGTCATACTACACACTATGTAGAAATTAAAAATTAAGTAACACACAAAAGCTAAAAACCAATAAAGAGACATACAGTGAAACAAACCAAAGGAAACATGAAACTAATACTACCATTACTTCACTCTTAGAAAAATCAAAACACCTGCATTGAAAAACTTTATTCCATTCTTATCCAGACGTGAAAAAAACAACTTCATGCCTCAAGGTTGGTATATTAATTAGCATCTTATGAGGTTCTTGCTTCCTTTTTGAGAAGGTACTTTTGAGCCATGCCTTCCTTCTGAGCATCGAAGTTCACAAAAAGAACAAGAAGCATCCGAGTTGTAATCACCAAGTCAGAAGGTTCTTGATCTTCATCGTCCAACCCTTCAAGTTCAAGCATAGGATCAAGATGATTTATATTTGTAAGTTCTCTTACATTGAAGAAGAGGAAGAAAACATAAATGATAGGTACAACCACAAATGTTAGATGCAATTATATTTAACAAATGCATCTAACATTGATAGGCAATGTTTTTACCTTAGAGATATATCAACACACCAAAACAAGAAGAGAAACAAAGCAAAACCAAAGAACTATAATGTTGTGTGTGAGAAAGTGGAAGAGAATATCTTAGAAAAATATTCTTAGAAAAATATTAGGATTTTTTTCTAAAAGAGGAGTGACAAAATAATGAGTTTGGGAATGATAAGAGTAATTTGAGAGAGAAGAGGAAGAACAAGAGTAAGGTAATTGGCTTAATTTCCCATCCCATTTTCATCGTTTCTCGACTATCTTATAGCCTTACAAAGCAAGAGAGAGAAATAGAAAATACCCTAAATAATAGAAAGAGAAAGGCATGAAATAATAGAAAGCATGGTCTAACAGAATCTACTCGGGCACTACTCTAACTGATTATTGATCCCCTTCTGTGATGAGAGTGGATGATCTCCTCCTCCACAAACCTCAACCTATTATGTTCGTTGTTGCTTATGGAGCTCACACGCGGTTTTGCGCAGATGCACTTATCAACTCCCCTACTTGAGAATCCTTATCCATAAGGATAAATGCAGGGTAGGCTTTAGAGAATCGCCACTCATTCTCCCATGTGGCATCCTTGGCTGGTGCCCCTACACATTTAACGAGGATTTCTAATTTTAGTCGATATTTTCCCTTTTGGATCACCTTACGCTCCAAAACAGTTTCTGGTTGAGGGATCACTGTAGAATCATCTAAGAGAGTAGGCAATTGGTTGAAGGTAGGGGTATGGGGTCCAAGGTGCTTTTTTGAGTCGGTTGACATGGAAGACGTTGTGAACTTGAGAACCAATAGGTAGGGCGAGCTTATAGGCCACAGTCCCCATTCAAGCTGTTATCTGATAAGGACCATAGTAGCATGGAGCTAGTTTTATGGTAGCTCAAAAGACCACTGAGGATTATCTATAAGGCTGCAGATGCTAGTATACATAATCCCCTATCTCAAAATTCACCTCCCGTTTATGTTGATCAGCTTGACATTTCATTCTATTTTGTGCTTGTAAGATATTCTGGCACAGATCACGTAGCATCTGATCTCGATCTCGTAGGGTCTTATCCATCAACTGAACATTGGAAGTTCCAGGAATGTAAGCCAATAGACGTGGCGGTGGAGTTCCATAGACTGCTTCAAATGGAGACATCTTAGTTGATGAATGAATTAAGGTGTTGTAGCTAAATTATACCCAAGTTAACCATTCTATCCAGTGTCTTGGTTGATCTCCTACGAAGCAGCGCATGTACTGTTCTAGGGTACAATTAACCACCTCTGTTTGGCCATCTGTTTGGGGCTGGTAACTTGAACTCATGCACAGTTTGGTACCTTGGAATTGGAATAAGGTTCTTCAAAAAGAATTGATAAATATCTTATCTCTATCACTGACTATAGATGTAGGGAAACCGTGCAATCGCACCACATTGGCCACAAATGCCTTGGCAACTGTCAGTGCAGTGAAGGGATGCCTTAGGGTAGTAAAGTGAGCATACTTTGTCAAGCGATCCACCACTACCATAATAACAGTGTTTCCTTTTGAGGGAGGTAAGCCTTCTATGAAATCCATTCAAATTTCAGTCCAACTTCTGTTAGGAATGGGTAAAGGCTACAATAGCCCTACTGGTTGCATACAATCATTTTTGCACCTCTGGCATACATCACATGAGCGTAGGAACTCCTTTACTCTTTTTACCATATTAGGCCAATTGAAATTCTACTTAATACGTGCAAGTGTCTTGTGGAACCCAAAGTGGCCCCCTACGGGTGATGAATGGTAGTCAGCCAGTATTTGGAAAACTAGTGTTGACTTGGGATTTAGGTATACTCTATTTCTTTTGAACCATACCCCATCCTGTTGGTATAAGTTATGACTAGCAGCTGAGGTGATTCTATTTTGGAGTTTCTTATAAAATAGATCCTGGTGAACTTCTTGTTGGAGTATAGGCCACCAGGAAGCTTGAGGTTGAGAAATGGAAAGAAATTGAAATTCTACTACTTGGGATAAGGAATCTGCTGCTTGGTTTTCTGAACCTTTTTTATATTCGATTTCATAGTCATAACCGAGGAGCTTAGGTAGCCAACGTGCCTGGGCTGGTGTGGTGATCCTTTGTTCCAAGAGATATTTCAAGCTCTTCTGATCCGTTCGTACAGTGAATGGTCTTCCCAGTAAATAGGGTCTCCATAGCCTGATAACCTTAACCACTACTAGAATTTCTTTCTCATAAGTAGATAGAGTTAAGGCTGATCCTCTAAGGGCAGTACTGAAGTAAGCCACTTGGTGATTTTCTTGTGTCAAAACTGCCCCAAGATCTATGCCACTTGCATCACACTCAATGAAAAAACGTTGAGTGAAATCAGGTAACTTCAGAATGGGAGGGGCAGTCAATGCTTCCTTTAATTGTTGGAAGGCTCTAGCTGCAGCCTCGTTCCACTGGAACCCTTCTTTTCCCAATAGGCAGGTGAGTGGTGCTGCCATTCCTCCAAACTATTTGATGAACTTTCTATAATAGCCTGCTAACATGAGAAATCCTTTGACTCCCTTAGTTGTTTTTGGTGTTGGCCATTCCCTTACTACACGAATTTTTGTGGGGTCAACTGAGACCCTTTGTTTAGAGATCAAGTGGCCCAGATATTCTACCTGCAAGACCCTGAAGTGACCCTTGGATGGTTTAGCATATAAACTGTTAGTTGCAAGTATTTGTAAAACAGTTTGTAAGTGTAATATATGATCTTCCCAATTTCGGGAGTACACTAAGATGTCATCAAAGAAAACTAATATGAATTTCCTGAGATAAGGCCGGAATAGGTCATTCATTAGGCTTTGGAAGGTGGCTGGAGTGTTGGTGAGGCCAAACGGCATCACAAGGAACTCATAGTGCCCTTCATGTGTTCTAAAAGCAGTTTTTGCAATATCATCCTTGCAAACCCTTATATGGTGATACCTTGACCGTAAGTCTAGCTTGGAATATATCTTGGCTCCATGTAACTCATCAAGTAATTCATCTATGATTGGTATAGGGTACTTGTCTTTAACAATGATGGCATTCAATGATCTATAGTCGATACAGAATCTCTAGGCTCTATCTATTTTTTTAACCAACAAAACTGGTGATGAGAATGGGTTGTTACTAGGTCTGATCAAGCCTGACTGTAAGATTTCTTGCACCATTCTTTTTATTTTAGCCTTCTGATAATAAGGGTAACAGTAAGGGCATATGTTTACTGGGCCTGAGTCTAACTGTAAGGGTATGTGGTGATCATGTGATCTTTTAGGTGGTAAGCTGGATGGAGGTTCGAATACCTAAGGAAACGAGGCCAGTAGTTTCTGTATCTCTGGAGGGTGAGCTTTGGTTTGTGTACTGGGGTTGTCATTGAGATTTATTTGGAAGAATAACCCAATTCTTGGCAAATTGTTGACCTCTTTGCGAGTTAGGGCTACAATGTTGGTACGTTCTAATCCATGAAATTTATGAATAACTCCTTTTTCCCTGAAACTGATGGTAAGTTTCTTATAGTCTATCTCCACCGGTCCTAAGGTTTCTAGCCATTGAACTCCTAGAACCAATTGACAAGCTGCAACTGGGAGAACATAAAAGTCTGTTGTGATTTGAAAACCTTGGATGGTACGGTTAAGGTTGCAGCATTGACCAGCACATTCTATCTGTTCTTGATTAGCCATCATTACCTGTAATTTTTTTCCTTGGTTATGGCTATTCCCAATTGGGATGTTAGGGTTTGGTCAATGAAGTTATGAGTACTTCCCCCATCAATCAACACTAGTACCTTCTTATCTTTTATCTTTCCCTTGATGCACATAATTTGTGGATGTTCAGCTCCTGCAATTGCATGGAGTAAGATCTCAGGTAATATTTCAGACAATTCTGTTTTCAACCGAAATTCTTCCAACTGATCTATGTGGTCTGAGTGAGGCTCTTCTATCATAAAAAACTAAGGCCGCGCACAACGGTGACCAGTCACAAATTTTTCATCATAGTAGTAGCATAGCCCTTTGTCTCGGCATTCACGTGCTTCCTGGTTAGTGATTCTACGGAAAGTAGTTGGTTGAGCTGCTTGTGCTGAATTTGGTCGTTGTTAGGGTGGTGGTCCTAGTACACTAGTGCTAGGATTCGGTGAGTTTTTTGTTGTTACTGAAGTTGTTGGATAACGTTGGTATTGCATCATTTTCCTCTGGAGTGAACTTCTCTCTTCGATCAATCTGGCCACCCCTATAGCATCAGCTAGGGTTCGAGGTTGTTTGATTTTCACATCAATCCGAATATCATCTCTTAGCCCCGCTATGAAACATCCTATTAGGAATTCTTCAGGCAAGCCATCTACCCTATGAGATAACTTCTCAAAGGCTTCTTGGTAAGCTGCTATGCTTGAGGTATGCTTCAGTCTAGATAATGCTTATGAAGGATCCTCATAATCTGTGGGTCCAAACCTTAGTTGTATAGCTCTAATGAAATCTTCCCAGGTAAGAGGGCCGCAAAATTTGGTGATCCATCGATGCCATTGCAAGGCAATGCCCTCGAGGTGGAACGAAGCCAACTATACTTGTTGTTCGAATGGAGTATTTGTGTACTCGAAGTACTGTTCGGCCTTGTATATCTATCTGGTGGGATCTTCCTCAGCAAATGTTGGAAACGAAAGCCTTAGGTGAGAGCGAGAGTTTTCAAAGGGGTTTCGAGAGGTGTGAGGGTGAGGGTTTCTTCCCTAGCGAAGGGATTAACCTCAAGAAGGGTGCAAGAGGCGCGCAATGCTTGTAATTCAGTGAGCACTGCTTGTAAGGTGGTTCCTACCTGTTCGAACCTAATCTTATGTCGAGCAAGGGTTTCCATTACCACACTACGAAATTCAACATTGGATTTTCCCCTAATGTCCATGGCTCTGATACCACTGATAAGAGTAATTTGAGATAGAAGAGGAAGAACAAGAGTAAGATAATTGGCTTAATTTCCCATCCCATTTCCATCGTTTCTCGGCTATCTTATAGCCTTACAAAGCAAGAGAGAGAAACAGAAAATACCCTAAATAATAGAAAGAGAAAGACATGAAATAACAGAAAAGCATGGTCTAACAGAATCTACTTGGGCACTACTCTAACCGATTATTAATTCCCCATTGTGATGAGAGTGGATGATCTCCTCCTCTACAAACCTCAACCTGTTCTATTCGTTGTTGCTTATGGAGCTTGCGCGCGGTTCTGCGCAGATGCACTTATCAGGAAAACACTACACTTGTGTGACATTATTTTGGATTTATTTTAACTTATTGTATTATCTTTCACTTTATACTCATTAATTTTATTAATAAAAGAAATATTTTTCAAAGTTTGTTCGGTGAACTTAATCCAAATTAAAGGATAAACCACGTTAAATTACTGGTGTTACTATTTTACTCTTTTGAATTTATTTTATTTTTACCCATTGTACTCAACAATGTTTTGATCCATATTTTCCATAACATAACAAGGTCACAATAACTCTAATCAAAACAACAAACCAAAAAGCCAAAAACCTCTTGGTTATAATTGATCAATAAATACTACCAATGAATGATGGCAATTAGACGAATGACGGAACGAGGTGAAGATCGAGACTAAGAATGGAAACATATGGAGGTGGAGACCAACGACAGATGGAGAAGAACATCAATTATTGAACTCACAAAATAGCAATTGCAAATCGCAACAAAAATCTTGAAAAAGCTGAGTTTCAACCATTGATTTAAATTGACAAATATTTCTTAGCATAATAATAATGTTATTAATACAATAAAAATATATATTAAAAAATTTTATTTTATTTTTATTATTAATTATATATTAATATCATATTTATTATATAAAGTTATTATTATGAATAATAATAATTGTAAAATTAAATTAAATATAATAAAATTTAGGGGATAAAATTGGATCAAAACTCTAAATAAGGATATAAAATTGAACGGTACAAGAGATAATCATGCATTTAATTATTGAAAATAAAATTATTATTTTAATTAATAAATAACTGTTATTTTAATTATTATTTTGAAAGAAGGTTACATTCTTGATCCTTTATTTTACTACTTTCCACGTGTTGCTCACTTACCGAAAGTATACCATTGAAGAGCTCCTAGAAAAGTTATAGCCCACAGTAGCTGAATAGCAGGCGATCCATATCCTTTTTTCTGCGAGTAGGAGGTTCCATTCTCATTCTCTTGATAATTTATTTATTATTATTTGTGTAATAATAAATTTAAAATTAATATGATTTTTTTAAAAATAAATACTTAATTTGTAGTAAAAGATAATTTAAATAATAATTAATATATTTCGAAAAGGGTGCACTTTTTTATTATACATTATTACATTTTATTTAATATAAATTTTTAAAATTAATAAAAATATTTTTAAAATTAATTTAGTTGATAACAAGTAATTTAGTTAAGAGAACAAGTAAACCTTGGTACAACTTCGACCGTCCATACACCAAAAGAGAGAAACAAACTAAAGTCACTTAAAGAACAACCAAAAGATAAATGCCAGCCCATAATCTTGAAGCTCAAAACCCTAAAACTTTGCTGCTCTCACTCTCTTTTCTGTTTCGATCCACTGTCAAGCTTTTTCTGCTCTCTTCCCTTTTAGTTTCAGTTCTTGGTTTCTTCGTAATTAGAAACTTCAATTTTCACTTGTTTATTCATTTCCTCCCGTATTTTCGGCGACAAAGTAAGAGATCGGCACCGAAAAGTTTCTTATATATTTCTTTGTATGGTTATTGCTATTTATGTTCTTTTTTTTCCCAATCTATTCTTTTGTTTTAGACCGTCATACTATTTGATTTTGCTGTTGCATTTCGCAGTGGTTTAATCGGTTGTCTACTGCTCCAATTTGGGGTTGAGGTTGCCATTCTTTAAAATTCACGTTAATTTTAGGGGACGGTTTGTGACATTTGATCCATCTGATGTTTTGTTTCCAAACGCCCTATCAATCTTGGGTGAAATTTTCATCTAGACCTCCGTTGTTGTACTCAATTTCGTACATTTTTCTTCCCTCCGATGTGTTCTTTATTTGTTGCTTTAATTGTCTTAGATTTCGCCTAAAAATTTGACAATTATTGACAACCTCGCTGCTTTTAATTACTCTTGTACGTTGAAGAAAGCTAAATTGGTTGAGAGAAACATATGTACATACACAGGTCCATAGAAATTCTTGATTTTATCTCTTTTGTTTAAAAGAAACTAAATTCCTGAAGTTTTGTTATAATGGCTGAGCGTTATAGGCCGATTTTAATAGAGGAATTGCCATCACATCTGATTTTAGAAATTTTAACCTCGGGGCGACTCAGTGCTGTTGATCTTGTATGCTTAGAGATAACTTCTAAGACATTTGGTGGTAATCATGGGCTATATCCTCAAAAATTTCGGTCATTGGTTGAGTTGGCTGCATTTCAGCTATGTGTGTCCCATTCTATATATGCTGGGATGCCATGGAATGCTCAGAAAGAGCTCTTTGAACGGTGTGGTGGAAACTGGAAGCGTGTTTTGAGGTTCTTGCAGTCAGTGGAACAATCAGCTGATATGGTGGAGACTTCAGCACGCAATGTACTATTTCTTCATATTTGCATTTGCCTCTAAATGCATGCACTGCATCCACATTTTATAGCTTGATTTAGCATTAAGCATTGCTCTAAAGCTTTAGATATATTATAGTTTTCCAGTATATTAATTTGTCTTGTGTCCCAAGTTAAAGAGTCTCTGATGTTCTTCCTTTTGGGTGCATAAATATCCTTGAGGTCATACTAGATAAGAACGCACCAGGGCTCCTATTTAATTTTTATGAAATAGTCCCAGTTTTTCATTAGGTTTTTAAATGGAAGAATGCGGAGAACAATATCTTTTTATTTTTTAACATCATCCTGAATGTGCTTTCTTGTGATTAATTTGCTTGCATTTATACTCAGGAACCTTGGCTATATGTATGGAGTCTGGACTCATGGATAGATTCTGTATTGTATATCATTTGATGTTAAATTGATCAAGCTGATAATCATCCAGCTCATGTTTACCATTTCTAGATTAAGCTTTTGCTCTTAATAACAATGATTGGTCTGTTTTGTTTGTTCTTCACATATAGCCTATTTGGGTTATTTGATGGAGCTCTTAACCTTTGTGATTCTTGTCACCAAATTATCAGTATATTTTATGTTTCAGTATTCTGGTAAAAGGAAATAGGAGAAAGGAAATGTGGTATTTATGATTGCTATTTTTCAGCAGATGCAGATAACTACAGGAAAGTATCATACATTTTTGATCCGCAACTCAGCAGTTTACTCATGTGGTTCTGGCTTATGTGGTGTTCTTGGTCATGGTCCTGAAACTACACAGTGTGTAACATTTACCCGAATTAGATTTCCTTCTTCAGCGAATGTGGTTCGAGTTTCTGCTTCCCACAATCATGCTGCTTTTGTCCTGCAATCAGGAGAGGTTGGTAGTTACTCATCAGTCTTTTTACTCAAGTTATTACTTGTATATGCTGTATGACCTTTCCTTGAAATGGTTGTTCCTTTGGTGCTTTTGTATCATGTATGTTGGTTGTAACTGTTCTGCTTTAGAATCATCATATTTAAGGGCTTGACAAAGTTCATTTAAATTAACAATCTGGAAATTTTCTAGGTTGTCTTGTTCTTAAAAAAACCAACAATGTTGCTGGAACTTGGTCTATGGGGCTCTTAGGTATCATTCTGATGTTTAGTATGACTGGTGCAGGTCTTTACATGCGGGGATAATTCATCATTTTGCTGTGGGCACAAAGATACAAGCCGTCCTGTATTTAGGCCTAGGCTTGTTGAAGCATTGAAGGCGGTACCTTGTAAGCAGGTATGTTTAAGAGACTAAGAGTAATGGTATATTGTAGATCAGGAGCCCAACAGCAGGTTGGCGGATGAAAATGTGATATGTGATACTGACCCCTAGGGAATGCAGATCATATTTGCTTATTTAACTTAATAACATCCATCGTAGGAAGTTGAACCAATGAGAATGACTGACTAATCTTGGTCTAGTTTCATGTCTGCTTTGTTTCGCTTTCCATAACTTGCATAAAAATAAACTAAATATTATTTTAACTATAAATATTTTACTAAAAACACTGTATAACTAAATGTTGTACAATTTATCGAACTATATTATACATATTATTACCAAACACTTTACGTACTAATTATAATACAATTCGATACGATTCAATCCTATACGAATATACTTATCTTATCTTATACGGTGTACCAAACATGTTATTAGTTCATAACTTTCTATCTGAAGTACATCACAAGACTAAAGCACTGTATTTGGTTGGATACCGATTTTTTTTCCAGTATAAAACATTTTGAAACCTGACTATGTATATAAACATTTTTGAAACCCAGGTAAGAAGTGGAAACTTTTAATTTTGAAAGTCACTATTTAACTGCCATTTCTTCCTCTAAACTTATGCAGTTGTTTATCTTTCTATCTAAGGCAATGTATCACTTTAATTTATGTTTGCTTCTTATATTAATTTATTTTAGACGATTTAAGTTTCTTATGGCTATTATTATTTTGTTTAGCATTCAAAGCTGAAAACTCTTCTCAGGTTGTTGCAGGTATGAATTTTACAGTTTTTCTTACAAGACAAGGATATGTTTATACATGTGGAGCCAACACACACGGGCAACTAGGTCATGGAGACACTCTAGACAGACCAACACCCAAAATTGTTGAACTACTTGTGAAAGTAGGACCAGTAGATCAAATTGCTGCTGGTCCAAGTTATGTGTTGGCTGTAACAAACAATGGAGCAGTTTACTCTTTCGGGTCAGGTTCGTACTTCTGTCTTGGCCATGGAGAGCAGCATGCAGAGTTTCAGCCACGTCTAATTCAGACCTTTAAGAGAAAGGGTATTCATGTTGTTCGTGTCTCTGCTGGTGATGAGCATGTAGTGGCACTTGACTCGAGTGGACACGTCAGTCTATAAACTCATGAAATATATGCTTTCATTGTATTGACTTGCCTTCTGTTTCTAATTCTAAAACAATTCTCTGATATGATTGGTGCAGGTATATACTTGGGGTAAAGGTTATTGTGGTGCCCTTGGCCATGGAGACGAGATTGACAAGACAACTCCTGAACTTTTGATAAGCCTTAAAAGCAACCTTGTAGTGCAGGTGTGCACTTTTCTTACATTGAATATATTGTTTGAAATTATATTTTATATGCCAATTGCTAGATAATTTGAGATGGCTCCCTTTAATTCTTCTGCTAGCCTTTTGCAACTGTTTTTGTGTGTTTAATATAATACTAATTTATACAGCAAGAAATGTCACCTTTTTCTGTTCTGAAACTCAGAAGCTTGTTTAGAAAGTGTAAATTCTATTCTATGGTCGCTTATCTTCTCATTCAATCAAAATATTAATTATCATATTGGAATAACAGTTAATTGTTAACATATTTTTTACTTCTTATAGGTTTGTGCAAGGAAGAGGAAAACCTTTGTCCTAATTGACACAGGTTTAGTATATGGTTTTGGTTGGATGGGTTTTGGTAGTCTTGGATTTCCAGACAGAGGACTTTCTGATAAAGTACAGAGGCCACGAGTGCTTAATTGCTTAAGATCTCACCATGTTTCCCAAATTAGCACTGGTCTTTACCATACCGTTGCCTTTACCACCCAGGGACGAATCTTTGGGTTTGGAGATAACGAAAGGGGACAACTTGGACATGACACTCTAAGAGGATGCCTTGAACCAACTGAGATTTTTGTACAGGAAATGGATGATGAGTTAGATATTCTTCCAGAAAGCCTTTAAACCTCAAAAGTGAGTCTTTAAGATATGTTCATAGGTAAACTGGTAAGGATTTTCGAGCTCATTTTGTTAGCCCAACTGCGTAAGTGTTCTAATTTATTAGCAAAGCTACTATCAAATTAATTCATAGTTAATATTTTTGTTGTGTGTAATGAAATTACGTAGTCCCGTAACTGCTGAATAAGATGTAGATTTTGCCAGCAGTGGATAAATTTTATTTGATTGATATATTCTTCATGTTTTTTCTCATTATTTTGTCATCATCATTTTTTATACTGATAAAATCTGTACGAAATGGAAGCATGTAGTAAGTTGGAAAGTTGGAAGAGGCATAAAGCATTTAATCTTATTATCATTTTTCCCACAATGATTTTGGATCTGCCTTCTGAATTTGTCATCTCCTCTCTTTGCATTTGAAGTACCAAGTACAGAACTTGAAAACAAACGGCTTATAATGTATCCACTTGAGATCCGTTAGAAGTGTCACAACTACTTTTATTAATAATTTTTAACCATATAAATAATTACATTTTAATATTATTATTGTAGGTAAAATTGTCTTTAATGAAAATTAATTATAACAGTAATAATTTAGCTCTTGAGAATATAGATGGTACGCCAGGCAACAATTATTCATTAGTTAGATTCTGCCTTAGTTATTTTTGTTGGGAAATAAGACTGTCACAGCTTTCTTAATTTTAAGGTCGTGACAGACATAGTATTTGGGGAAAATTGTTGGGAAAATTTAATAAAAATAAAAATAAAAATCCAACCTTCCTAAATTATGGTTGGTTGGTTAATGTGTCTCTAGATTGTAAATTGAGACTTGGTATTCTACTAAAATTTAACATTATTAGTAGATAAAGTAATGACTAATTCCCTTAGGGGCACACCTTGGTGCTGTTGAGATAGATACCTTGTGCTGTTGAGGTGGATGGGTTGTAGGTTGATATTATTGAGTTGGAGTCAAATTGGTTATTTAAGGCTGTTTGATTGTTGTTGAATAACTTAAATTTGAATGATATCTCTATCTTGTGTTATAAGTATCTCTGTGCTTGAAATCTTCTAACAATATTAAGGTATTCATAGTTATTCTCTTGATTATTCTCTTGAAGAGCGAGATATGTCAGTGGGATGTTCTTTTGTAAAGCATATTCTATGAGTCTTAATTTATTTGGTAGTTAATTGTTGCATTAAAGTAACAAGATTATTAAATTGTTGTTCAAGATGGGAGTTAGTGTTTACCTTAATTACCTTGGCTTGTGGATTAAAACAAGTGTCAAATTATCAAGAATTAATGTGCATGGTAACAATCAAGGATTATGGTGATTTATTTACAAATATCCTGTCATCTGTAGCATCGATCATGTTTTTGTATGTTGGTGCTAACCCTAGAACATAAATTGTTGACTTATTTGGTGTTATTGTTAAAGAACTTAAAGAACTTGAGATCCAACTGGTGACAACTAACACACCAGTTGGAAGCAGCCACCAACAGCTTAGTGGGGAAGGATATGCTGTCTAAGAACATGTCTTTTCATAATTGTGTTTATTTTTAATTATTACAATTTTACTTTTTTTTTGTATAAATAGGTTGTAAACATTCGTTTATTCATCATCAATAAAATTATTTCTTACATGGTATCAGAGCATAGGAAATAATTCTCAGAAAATTCAGCTCACAGAAATTTTTTCCTTTTTTCCTCATTCTGTTTTTTTTTTCAAAATCAATTTCGATTCACAAAATAATTTCAATTTCATCTCATCGTATTATCCAGAAGAATCCGAGCAATCTGCAATTAAAATCAAGCCAAAATACCCCTTCATGCACTGACACGCGCCTTGCTTGATCCCACCGGCGGTCAACGCGCATCGTCAGAGTCACATGCGCCAGTTGCTGAGGAAGATGACTCCAACGACACGTCGTTCGCGTGTCGTTGAAGCAAACGACGTGTTGTTCGCTCGGTTTGGTCCTCCATCCAATCTGGTCTGGTTTGGTCTTCATCCGGTTCAGTACTTCACCGTTGTAGCTATCGTTCTAGCCACTCCAGATGTCGGTTCACCCACTTTTTGACCGATTTTGTGGCTGAAATTTCTGGTTCTGTAATCCTTGACTCATTTTATATAAGATAAAGCATATTTCAGTTCATTATTTATTTCATAAATAGTCATTATTGTTTAAAACACACTTAAACCTATCATGTTCTTTCGGTTTATTTTACTCAACAATAATGTCTATAACTACCAATACCAACCCTACTTTACCAAAGTGGTATGATGACCCTAGCCATTCATTATATCTACACCAGTCAGACCAACCAGGCATGGTTCTAGTAGCCCAATCCTTAAATCAAGAAAATTATCACATTTGGAGTCATGCAATGCTCATGGTTCTAATAACCAAAAACAAAGAAGGATTCATGGACGGCACAATCAAAAGGCCATCAACAAACCTTGAAGCAGAAATCAAACAATGGACTTGCTGCAACATTCTTGTCAAAGGATGGATCCTCAACACCATATCGCCCAAAATTGTAGAAAGTGTCATGTATAATGATACTGCATATGAGCTATAGGAAGAATTAAAGGAACGTTTTTCGCACACCAACAGCGTGCACCTATTTCACATTGAGCAAGAGATCCATGATTGCATACAAGAAGGTGTAAGCATTGGAGAATAATATACCAAATTAAAAAACTTATGGGATAGTCGCGATGCACTATGTCCTCTTCCACATTGTGGAGGAAATGCCGGAAAGGAACTACAAGAATATCAACAAAAGCAGCGAACCATAAAGTTTCTCATGGGGCTTAACACAGTTTACACATCAGCACGTGAACAAATCTTGCTCATGGAACCATTACCTACAGTAAATAAGGTATATTCACTTATTGTTCAAAATGAAAAGCAAAGAGTTGTCTCCACGCAAAGCATAGGAAGGATGCCAGAAGCTGCCGCACTTGTTGCCAGAGATAATCGTCCACAATATCCCCACAAAAATTACCCACCAAGGAACCCACATCTCAAGTGCAATCGATGCAACAATATAGGCCATAATTTTGAGAATTGCCGAAGTTACCTAAAATGTGATTTGTGTGGTCTCAATGAACACATTTTTGAAAATTGTCGAAAGTGTCTCAAATGTAATTTCTGTGGTTTGAATGGACATGACATCAACATGTGTCAGAAGAAAGGAGCAATTCAAGATAAGAGAAATACAAGTTATGGCTTCCCTTCCAAAGCTTATCATACTAACTTTTAGGAAAGCTGCTCCGACACAAAGACATCATCCCACAACCTTACATCTGCCTAATATCAAGAGCTCTTTACACTTCTCAACTAATCCAAATCATGTAGCATGGCAAGTCAAGTGACTACTTCTTCAGATAAGACATTATGTGTAACTGTTTTCCATTCAGAAACTCGTTGGATTTTTGATACAGGAGCAATTGATCACATAGTCTGTTCCCAAAACCTTATGAGCTCTAGCATTCCAGTTATTAATCGATATGTGCATTTACCTGATCATTCTTTTACCCGTGTCACACATATTGGCACTGTACATTTCTCAAATAATTTCATACTTCATAATGTCTTGTGTGTTCCCTCCTTCAAATTAAACTTAGTTTTAGTAGCCAAACTAACTCAAACCTCATTTTGCCATGTCACCTTCACTAATAGTATGTGCTTTGTTCAGGACAAATGTTCAGGGAAGACGATTGGGATGGGAACTAAGAAAGCAGGACTTTACTACCTGACTATTTATGAAAAAGCTGGATGTTTCTCCGTTTCAAATACTCCTTCCACCAACTCTCATCTATGGCATCAACGATTTGGTCATTTATCTAATAACAGTTTGCGTGTAATTTCTCTTTCCATCAACACACATTTTTGTTCCATTAGTGGTTGTTCTATTTGTCCATTAGCTAAGCAAACACGTAATCCATTTCCTTTAAGTTTCATCAATACAAAAGCACCTTTTGAAATGATTCATGTCGATATTTGGGATAACTGTCACATTCCAGCACTTAATAGAGTACGTTATTTTCTCACTATTATTGATGACTACTCAAGATGCACATAAGTCTATCTCTTACATGCTAAATCTGATACAAATTATATCATACTTATAGGATTGCATGTAAAAAGAAATATGTAAATTTTCAAAAACCAAGTACTTATATAGCAATTGAGTAATTATGATTTATACTGTAATACAAATTATATCTATAGCAATTGAGTAATTATGATTTATACTGTAATACAAATTATATCATACTTTTATCAGTCTTTTATCAGTGAAATATATAAGAACATAAAACTTAGTAATATATAAAAATAGAAAGAAAAAAAATTATCTTATAAACGAATGACAAGATATAACAAGTATATATATATATTTAGAGGTGTCACGAACAAAACTAGGACGATAAATTTGCTTGCAATAATTTCCATTTGTTTACTGTACAATGTACATAAAAGAGAAGAATTTTATTTACCATCTACATAATTCATTTATAGGAGTTTAATTAGGGTTAATGTAATCATATTAGAATGAGTTATTAATTGAAAATTTTATTAGATTACATGTTAAACGAAGTGTTATGTTTTCAAAAACAAAATATATATATAGCAAAGGACAATTATCATTTATTTAGAATATACAATTGTTTAATATATAATTTTGTTAGATATTCATAAATTAAATACAGAATAATACAAGACTAATTAGTATTCAAAAAATGAAAAATTTATCTTAGAAATGAACAAAAAAATAACAAAAATATTATTTAGAGGTAACATGAATTAATGAATTTAAGATATTTAAATTTTCTTGCCTAATATTCGATAATTTTCTATACATTGTACAAAAAAAATATTATGTACCATGTTCATTATCTAATTAAGGTTAAAACATTTATAACACTTTGAAGTTAATGTAATCAAATTAGAACGGGTTGTGAAATGAAAATTTATTTATGATTGCATGTTATCAATTTTTATACAGATCTTATCACAATGTATTTACTCATTTTTTTCAATTCAAGAAACATATAATCAATCTATATTTATCAAAGTTCATATATATATATATATATATATATATAAACTTTCTTTCAGGAGAAACTTGGCTGATCGTTTTCATATATTTTCAATTCAAAATTATAGAATTCTTCTTGCTTCGATCTGTATAAAATGATGGATTGTTATCCCTTGTTTGTATAAAATAAATAATGTTGCTTTATGAAGCTATAATTGGATCAAATGGTGGAAACAATATTAATTTTTTTGGTTTTGTAACCTATAGCGTTTTTAGTAGTAATCTATTTGTTATATATTAAATGCAATATAACTCCAATGCTTGAAATATTATTTAATTAGCGTGCACATAATTTTTTTATAATAATTTCCAAAATGGCATAAACATGTCATGTAAAGTAGAGTATTTAATGTTATAATTTTTTTTTTATTATTTATGATTCTTATATTTTTTTAATATTAAAATAAAATATAAATGGTAAGATATATTATTATTTTAAAATATAGAGATATTATTTTTCAAAATAATTTTACGTGTGATCTAGATATAACATAAATTTGAAAGTCATATATATAAAATAAAATAAAATAATTTCTTGTAAGAAATTATAATTACCGACCATGGGGACAGATAGCAGAGAGAACTAAAGCAGAAGCTTGGACAGCCATTAAAACATGCAAAGCAATTCAAATTCCTAAGGGTTTGATTGGTTCAGGGAAAAGGACTAGTCTTGAAATCGAAAGGCAATGAAAGTAGAGGTGGGTTTTAAGTAAAGGAATATTCCATGATATGAACTCAAGATGATTCATGACTATATTTTATTTTCAGGATTTTTTATCATATATTTAAAAGTATTTTTTTTAAAATACATAAGCACAAAATTTATTATAGTTCTAACAATACCCATAAATTATGTTGAAGAAAAGTTTTGAATCATAAATACTACTTTTAAATATGTATTCAAATAAATTTGTGATTTTTGAACCTTATGGCCTACTTTGTAAATAAATTAACTAAAGCTTAAAATACAACAAAATAAATAGTATACAAAAGAAAAACTGCTCTTTAAGAAATTCAAAATAGGTCAAATGACACAACATTAGTTGATCATTGTTTGTCAAAGAAAATTGCTATATATCTCAAATTTGATGTTTCATAAGCAAGATTATTGATAAATATAGACTATTAAACGGCATTAAATAAATAATCATAATGTTAGTTGAAATAATAATACATTTTTTATGTATATTAGTGCTCTTTGTCTAATGTCTTACCATCATCACGATTTGTCACCCTAATACATTAGATGTTACAACAATCTAGCCGTTTATATTTTTATTTTTGACATAGATTTTATATAATATATATTGAACTCACTCTGCTACAACCAGAAAGAGAGCGCAAGGGGAAGAATTTAAAGGGAAGTGGGTTAGCTTTCACGAATATATCCATTAGTTACTATAAGTATTGTTGCATCATACAGAGGAAGAGGTCAGTTAGAATGCTTAGGACCATTTCAAGGAGTACATATAAGGCATGAAATCCTTTGTTGCTCAGCAAAAATTTATCATAGCCAATGCACACACTTTAAAAGAATTTTCAATTTTAATTAATGGAGCATTTTGCAATGCTCATGTCTCTACAATTCTGATTATAGAAATCCATTGGTTTCTAAATTTCATGTAGTTTTCCCCCTCTTTTTTTACCAATTTATTTTCTTTCTTGATGCTAAGTCAGACAAGAACCGAACTCTAATTCTGACATTCAATAAGCAAAGAGGAAAATAAAATAAAAATTAAAAAAAAATAAAAATAAAAACAAATGGAACTCTCTAGTATTACAAATCCCACCCAATGCCTCTGTACACAAAGGAACCGTGGCATATAGTTCCCCATCATGCTCATACCCTCCTTGCTATAAGTCTCCTATTTCTTTGAGCCATTAAATCCGAATTGGCAACCCAAAATTTTGATAAGTTCTAATTTCCCCTCGAAGGCCAGCCGTAATAATCACCATGCCCCATGCAGACATGTTCTGGCTAACCCCCTTACTATAATCAAAACTTGAACGGGGACTCCAATTCCTAGATGCTGCAACAAGCCTTTCCTCTGGCCATGTTGCTGCAATTCTATCAAAGTAATTGTTGGTTGCACTTGCAATGGTTCCATGAAGGGGGCTGTTAATGCAACGAGAAGCTGAATGCAAACCATCTTTACCTAATGTCTCCTCTACAGGGGTAGGGGGATGATTGGCAGTGGAGACTTCATCAAGGTTGTTCTCCAGCCCATTTTGTTCTACACCTTGTAGCCCCCAGGTGTCACCCATCCCAGGCCAAGGGATAGCCATCGATACGTATTGACAATGAAAATGTTCGTATGAGTTTGTTACAATGATGCTTTTGGTTCCACTAGGTCGGGAATCAGCTTCATGTTTCCATATATATACATGGGAATCCTCGCTAGCAGAGATTACATATTTACCACTTGCGGTTAGGGAGGCTGATATTTGGCTATTCGTGTTACGAAACCCTGTCAAAAATCAGCAACAACACACCCTTTATAGACAATGAAGTTATACTGAATCTAGGTAAAATGTTGGTGGATCCATAGATAGTATAATAATTAAAGATAACCACTTGACAAACAGATCCTACCCCACATTATTTATTAGACTTATGTAGCAAATAAAGTGTCAAATTAAAGTTGAATTTCAACAATTAAATTAAACGCCAAATATTAATGTTTTGGATGAAATATGAAAAAGCAAAAAAGGAATCCTGAAGGAAATCGGTTACCACCATTCCATGTCTTCATAGTGCCAAGACATAAATTTCATATTAAGCATCACCGTCAACACACAAATCCAATGACACAAAATGATTTGAATCACATATAACAGCCTTGTTAGACACATCTTTATCCCCTTGTGCTCAGCAATTTACAAAACGGCATGCTCATAAAGTAGCATAAAATCTTATGTGCATGGGTACCAATGCAAATGTTCAAAAGTTCACAGTAATCAGCATTAACAAATGAGCCTAAATTCCTAAAACAATCCCTAAAACAAAGCATCACCAACTTATTGACAGAATCAGTAACAGTGTTAAGAAGCAAACAAATAAAAACCTACTAGTCCTTCACAAGATTTTATTCTTACCTTTGAATTTGTGAACCAGCTCAACACGGTCAATAACCCTGATTCGTGAATCTGCAGATGTAATAAGTACCTCGGATGAACTCCCAGGTGCAAACTGTTCACTGAAACTGATCAGTAGCTGAAAACAATCATGCACAGTTACAAGTTGGAGTTAACATAGAAAAAACCATGCAAGAGGGGGTATTAAAGTGAGTTCACCAAAGAATCGTGAAATGCTATGATTCTTCAATATGATTTCTTAATTTCTTCAAAAGTAATTCGTGGAATCATGCACCTTTACTATACTGATTATAACTAAAAAAAGTACAGTTGTTTGGACCAACATATTCTTGACATAAAATACCGGTACTACGCTTAGATTTATTGAATTTGTTGTTAAAATATCAGTGATAAACCTGAAACTCCAGCTAATAGCCAATACCCAAGGAAGGGAAAGAATCGGTTACATTTTTCATATGATCTCCTCTTTCTTCCGGGGGGAAAACTCTGTTGCTAAATGTTAGCTTAAATAAAGAAACAAATCCGCTAAAAATTACCTGGAAACCAGTTATTTTCTTGCCATGAGCTTTCTTTTTTTTGGTCTGCAAATTAATTTGGCTTTTCTGTTGCAACTTGTTCTCTGAAAAAAATAAATAATAATAATAGAATTAAAACTTTATCAATTCATATTCCAGGGTACAAGCACACTGGTATAGAGGTGTGACACACACATACACACAGATATGTTAATGCATACCAGATGTATTGTACAAATGGCAGGTCCCTTTGTTTGATCCTACCAGTGCACCCTTCACATTCAAACAAATGCCTTTCAGCTACAAATTTATTACATGGATGCTATAACTCTATAATAATTAGTCTTTTACCCAACCTGACCATCTGGTGTGTAACAAGCAGCAGTGATCATCTCATGCAGATCATTCCAATCGACCACTTGACGCTCAGGGATACTCCATATGCGAACCTTAGCATCCAGTGATCCACTGATAAAGTATCTATCATCAACAGGATTAAACTGGATGCAAGTTACTGTATCAAGGTATTCAAAAATAAGGAATCATTAGAAACAAACGTAGGAAGAGGAGAGAAGAAAGGGGGAGCAGGGGGATGAACATTACCGAAAAACAGTGAAAGAAGAGAAAGGGGCAGACCATCCTATTTAAACCGTCCTAAAATAAAGGGTAAATATCACTTAATACCCTGAGATTTTACAAATCAACATTTTAATCCTAATATTTCAAAGTTACACGGTCAACCCAAGTTTGACTATGGACTAGCACTTTTTGAAGAGAAAATTAGTACAATCAATATGAATCCCAAAAAAACAAAAAACAAAAAAAATCATTAATATCTAAATTTAGTTAAAAGAGCTCAAAATTTTGATAATACTAATAAAATAATAAGAGAAACATAGCTCCCTCTTCCATCCCACTTATCTTGCTTTTGAATTTTTTTCAGTTATGTAATTTGATATGTATATATGCAAAAATACGTTGATAATGAATCTTAATTTTTAAATATTCAAGTAAAAATACAAATGAGCTTAAAAAAAAAGCCCACACAGACCTTTTTGCAAGAATCATAAACGACATCAGTTTTTCAACAGCAAAACTTGGAGAATAAATCCAAAAAATATGTATATTCACCATAGTCACTGTGCGAAAAAATCTTCAAACAAGACTCGCTGGATAAATGCCACAGCCGTACTGTTTTGTCCATTGAAGATGAGAGCAGATGCTGAAGAAGCAGAAAAACAAAAATCAGACCGGACTAGATATTTGGCAAAAATGTATTTTTAGCAAGTAACTACGACCAATCTCTATATTGTGTGAAAACGTCATGGGAATAGTAATAGAAATAGAAATTGAATACCATATAAATAACATTACTATTACTATTTTATTCAAAATAATGGTAAAATTCAAAACAAAATTTACAAAATTCATAATGAAGTAAAATCATAAAATAAAACTTTTTTGTCTAGTAAATGAGGAAAAATAAGAGAAATGAATAGATGATGATACAAATAAGTGGAAAAAAAAAACAGCATTTCAAAGTATTCTTAAGGTGGCGTCTGGTTCACAGACCAGAATCGGAATCAGAATCGGAATGAAATGGAAAAGAAACAATGTTGTTTGGTTTGACCACTGGAATCAAAGAAGGAATCAGTATTACACTATTTGTTTTTCCACTAGAATGGAATGAAAAAAACTATAAATTACCTTAATACCCCTATATTCAGTAAAGTTTAAATAATATCATTTAATTATTATTTTTTCATCAAACAAAATACATTATTGAAATCATTATTTTTCTAAATAATTATTACTTAAAAAGAAAATATATTATTAAAATTATTATTTGTGAGTTAAAGTTTATGGTTAAAATTATTATTTTTCTCAATAGAGTTTAAGATTTTAGGGTTTAGGGCTGGGGGTTGGGGGCTTGGGGTTGGGTTTCGGATTTCGGATTTCGGGTCGGGATCAGTGTCGGGATTCGGGACTTTGGGTTCAAGATTCGAGGTTTTGGGTATTAGAATTTGGGATTTGAATTTAGGGTTATATTTAGGGTTGGGGTAAAATTGGAAAAAAATTGAGATAGGAATGGAATCATGATTCCTAAGGGAAAAGAAGGAATTATGATTCTTTCTCCTTTAAGAATCGATTTCATTCTTGACTCATTTTTTAGTCCAATCAAACGCACAAATGGAAGGAATCAATTCTGATTCCTTTCCATTCCCTCCAACTAAACACAACATAAGTGGTATGGGAGTAAAGTAGTAGGAATGAGTATTCATGCTAGTAGAGAAATGCATTCCATTACGATCCAATCCAGACGAACAATCAAACGAAAGATAAGAATACTCATAACTTTTTCCTATTACCATTTCTATTACTGTAAACCAAACATGTCCTAGAGTTCTCTTTCAAAAGAATCGAAACATCCATTCATGCCCTTTCCTAATATTAACTTATTAAAAATCTACATTTCTCCATCAAGAACCTTGCCAAAAAGTTTAAATACACTTTTCATTCTGTCCTCAAAACCTATCAGAAAACTGAATTCCATTACGTCTCAGCATTAATAATAAACAAATGAAACAATCATTGCATTCCTTTGCACAACTGCTATGTGGCTAAAATAGTTGGGTACAAAAGACTTGTCTTAAGACTAAAAAGATCCATTTCGTGCAAACAACTGCTCAATGGGCAAAGTGAGTCATTAGTCGCAATGATAATTTATTAAATGAGACATATCACCCAATTAGCAAGATTGATCAGCTACTAGCTCCAATAATTTCCACATATTAGACTAATTATCATTGGTAAATTCCAGAATTTTTATCTAAATATTATGAGATCCCTGATAATAGTTTCTTCACAAATAGATTGTACTGACATGCATCAACAAATTGGAATCAATCATTAGGGATGGCTATCAGCATGGTCAACTTTTCTCCCTCAAGTAGACAAAGTTTTGTTAACAGATCTTAACTTGACCTACAGCAGCACTTTGTACTTTGTAGAAGATCTCATCCCCAATAAATCCATCATTGATTTTCTCTAAATCCGCATAAGACCAACTTCTGGCATATAATTTCACTATGAAATAGATGAGTAATCTATTTGTGCTCATTGGAATTGCATCCCCACCAGGTTGGCATATATGGGTTACGCTATCAAATCAGGTGGGACCCACAGCAATAGTGGGTATGTATGAGTAATGGGGATAGAGAGTTTTTGGGAATAGGTCCAAGTCACATAGGAAATGAGAACGCAATCCTTTTCTACATTATTAAAAATTTAAAACAACAATTTTGGTAGAGTTGCATATTTTAAGCTTATAAAATAGGCTTGTATTTCTCACACCAATAGAGAAGCAGACAAACATGTTAAAGTATACCTATGCACACATTAAGGCGCATAAATGTTAAAACACTAGCAAAAGAGGTTGATGTGATACTTCCAACACAAATGTATTGTGTATATTACAGTTAAAAAGATAATATACATTTTCTTCAAGATTAACATAAAAGAAAAATAAAAACTACTCAGCAGGGAATTAGGATAGTAACTAACCTGAGACTTGGACCATGAGAGGTCAAGCACATCATCATTGTGTCCTTGAAATGAACAGAAGGGTTTATCTGATAGCGCAAAAACAGTCTCTGGCACCACAATATGGTCCAAGCTCACAGATTTCCGACTTATAGAGAGTCTTCCTCTTCTCTTCTTTTCTAAATGTTTAACCACATTTGGTGACAATGAAGTTGGTTCCGGTGACCCATTGGTAAGAAAGAACAGAGTCAAATTACTATCTTCTGTTTTTTCCATCAACAAATCACCCTTCCTCTCAGACTCCATGACCTTCCAAACATGAATAACACAGTCCTCACCAGCACTTGCAAGATGTTTTCCATCCAAACTAAACTTTAATGTCCATATGGACCCATTATGTGCCTGAATCTCTTGACTCTTGTATAGAGCAGTGAGTTCCTTTGAGGACTTCCCATAATGTCGAACCCTGACTCTCTCAGGCCCATGAAAAGAAATATCCTGGCTATCATCTGTGGCTGAGCTTGATCTTCGCCCTCCCTTCTCCGATGAGGTGTCCCTCTCATCACTGCTCCGCCTATCTTTATGACCAGTCATGGTGATTGCAACACTCTTAATACTCTTCAACCAACTCCCTTTCTTCTTCACCTTTCCACTGCCCCCACCACCCCCATTGGCATTACAATCCAAGCTGTCCTTATTACCCTCTTCCACACTCTGCCTCCGCATTAATTCTTGAACAATCGGCGAGTGCCCTACACACATCTGAAATTCCTCCATGGTCAACTGCCTACCAGTTCCCACTTCCTTGAGCTTTTTCCACATGCCATCTTCCCTAATCTCATTCACAACGAACTCCTTCCCATTATCCAGATTTTTAATAGTGCACACTAGATGATCACTAACCTTATCAATCTCACTACAATCTACTTCCTCCTTAACCTTCCCAACCCCACAGCCCACAATCTCCGAATTCCGACCCGAATTCATTGGATTACTTCGAATATCATCAACCCTCTTGCAATTCTTACCAGAGGGTGGCTTATTTGGCGAAGTGGCACTAGCGAGAGGAGAACCAATAGTTTTACCACTTTGCGATTTATAGACACGGTTCAGATTGTTATGGCTATTTACATATGAGCCGGTCTCACCCGAGACCGAATGACTAGAAAGAATCGAAGAAGAACAAACGGCAGAAGTAGAAGTAGAAGTAGATGAAGAACCACTATCCGATTTCGACCTAGCTATGCCGGCAACGCCTCCACCACTCTGTTCCTCGCTGGTCAAGCCATCCGACGACACTGATCGGCTCAAATCCCCACCATCCTTGATCCTCAGACCGTTGTCAGGTATAGTGCGAGAAAGAGTCGGGTCAGAGCTAAGACCCATATGACGGAGGAGTCGATAACGGCGTTCCGAGATAGAGGAAGGCTCGGAGATCCAAATATCGTAGTTGGAAACGACCATTGGGAATTTGGGTATTGGGAAAGTATGGTCGAAAGCATCATTGGGGGAAATGGAGTTGGAGTTGGAGTTGGAGTTGGAGTTCGGGTTCGGATCGTTTTCTTCGGAATCAGAGTTTGAAGTAGAGCAAGAGCACGACGAGGAGACAATGCGATCAAGGGACTCGTAGAAGCACTCGTCTTCTTCTTCCTGGTCCCCTGTTCTGCTCATCGTTTATTGGGCATTCCCATTTCAGAATGAAAATGCCTCTAACTCATCGATCGGATCGGAGGAGTCAAATAAACAAACTGGGTTTTGCTCATTTATAAGATAACAAAAAATGTGACGTTCAGCAGTTCGATCTGTATGGAAGCGGTGCAGTTATGAAACTGGTTTGGTATCACCGAAAGAGTATGGTTGGAATTCTAAGGGATCGGACAAAGAAGGACAGTGGAACTTTTGTGGGTTTCGGGTTTGTGAATCAGATCCGATAATGGGCACAATCAGAGAGAAGGGGAGAGAGAAAAGAAGCTGGAGGGAACGAAGCCCTATGCTCTGGGTTTGTGCGTGTTTTAGGAGTTTGAGTTGGGGCTTGAACAATGTTGTTGCGTATATAGAGATAGAGAGAGAGAGAGGAGTGTTTTTCTATGGAAAATGAATGAGAATTTGGATTTTAGATTTAAACGTGGAGTTGGAAGTAATAAATTTTCAGGGATGTGAAGAGTGTGACATTTACTTATGCATAGTGAAAGAGAATATTAGAATAACAGATTAATTTTTATTTTTTAAAATAAAAACTAAAACCAACTCACGTTAATTAATTATTAAATTTCTCTAACTGAATCGAGCTGACAAAAATATTCATACTCTATAATTTTAGTTCAAATTTATTAACTTTTATTTATATTTCATAGTTATATTAACCTTAATTTTAAATATATTTATATTATTTTCGCATATTATTACATGTATTACTAATAAATAAAAAATTAATTAATTAAATTTAAACATAATTTTAAAACTAATTATATATGTGTACTAGTAATATGCAAGCATTATACTTATAAGGTAGTAAAATTTAAAAGTCAAATTCTAGTACTCTTTATTTTTATTTTTTTCATAAAATTTTCTTTATAATTGATAAAATTTTACAATTTTTTAACTATAAATTCAAAGTAAATTTTAGTAGAAAAATTTCAATGAGGTATTGTACACTCCTATTTTTCATAAATAATTAAATTATTTATAATTAAGATTTAAATTTTAAATATTTTATATATTTAAATAAATTTATGTTATAAATTGATAAATCATTTGTTTACTCGTGAATTAGTTTATATCATTAATATGTAAAAATATATTATAATACATTTTATTTGTAAAGTGTAATCCAATTAAATCAAATAAAAAATGAGTATTTGGCTCAATTCAAAGTTTAGTTAAATGAAAAAAAAATTATATTATTTAAATAATTTAAAATTTATCTTAAAGTAAAATTAATTAATTTAAAATAAAATAATTAATTTAAAATTTATCCAAATAATTTTAGTGCATTAGAGTTTCACTTTAATTCAAAAAACATTCGGCCCGACTTAGTCACAAACATATGTAGACGAAGACAAAGTAGGGTAAGAATCTAAAGTTTCGAAATTGGTTAGCTTAATCACCAAGATTAGTACAAGATTAGTACAAGATTAGTACACCTACATCTAAGCTTTTTTTTCATTAGTGTCTTTTTCAAATTAAACAAAAATCATATTTGGGGGCAAGAATTCCAACCAAACCCTATTTGTTTCGACTTTATGCTGACACGAAATTTAATCGTACAAAGTATGTCATTTTACAATTATTGCTTAGACGTTGATGGCAAAATAATAATAATAATAATAGTTAATGATTACTTGCATCTTTAAACACAAAAGATTTCTTATTGTACGGTTGTTGTTTCCATCAACCTATCATAAAAATAATATTTTAATATATATTTTCAATTTTGAAATGTTACTTCAACTAAAAACAGTAGTCACACGTATAAAATCATAAAACACTTTGTAAACAAAAAAATAATAAAAACATTGTTTATGTAAGTTATTGTTATTGATATCGATGATTTGTACAAATATTTGTAACAAATTATCCTAACTTTCGAATTAAATTTATCTGAGAGTGCATGTTATTATTTATCATAATTTAATATTTTTCTTAATATTAAAAATTATTAATTAATTTATTTTAAAAATATGTTACCATTCATCTCTTTAAATAATTAAAAACATCTAATAATTAACATAATTTATCTATCTCATTATTTGTTGTGTGTGTTTATGAGCAAAATTTATCTATATTATTTGTTGCGTGCTTGTTATCATTTTTAATATAAATAATTTAGATAAATAATTTTATCAACACAATTTAACAACATATAGTTATAATTAAATATTTTTTTATTTTAAGAATCATTCATTAATTTAAGTTTATATATTTATTAACATTTATAATTTTAAATAATTTCATTTAGCTTTTACTTGTCATCAAAATAATATATATATATATATATCACTATTAATTTCATATTTTAATCTCGTATATATATCACTATTAAGTGAATTAATCACGTAAGTAAGCATGCAATTATATATTTTAAATACATTTTAATATTTAAAGTAATGGCATAATACTTTAGGCATTAAGTACTACTAATTTATCTAGGGCAGTAACCATATGAATGTCAATTTATGTGACTCTCGTTCGAATAAATATTATAATGTAATAATAATATGGAAAAATAAAGTTTGATATCTCACAAACTCCTATTTCTCATATTATTTTTATATAAGTATATATGTATTTCACACATTTTTACCTTTCAAGTATTTGAGGCATTAGTCCCAACATAAACATCTTTATGTTCATACTAAACCAAAAAATCTATACTCACTTAAAATAAGTATAATATATTATCGTAATAATATTAATTATTTGATTAATATATTATTTTTTAATAATAAATTTGATTCAAGATTTATTTATCGTTGTAAATTTTTGTCAATACTAAATAAGATTATTCTTTTATGAATATGTAAGATAGATAAATTTATTAAGATCTCATACTATGGCATAATTGAAATTATATTCATTTATATAAGTATAATATATTATCCTAATAATATTAATTATTTAACTAATATATTTTTTTTTAGTAATAAATTTGATTCAAGATTTATTGATCGTCGTAAATTTTTATCAACATCAAGTAAGATTATTCTTTATGAATACGTAAGATAGAAAAATTTGTTAAGATCTCGGACTATCGCATAATTGAAATTATATACATTTATTTTCAGAAGCCTAAGATTGCTTAAAGATTGATTTTCATTGCTCAATTGATATAATTTCTTAGAGCATTGATTTCTTTAATCATTTCTCTTTTCCATTTTCTTTCTAATGATTTTAATCTTTAGTACTTTGCATTGCACCAACATACTCGTAGCTAGGCTTTGAAAATTTATACTCAATTATTTCTAAGTTGTCCTACTAGGATACCTTTATGTGTTTTAGCATTTTGCAATATATATATATATATATATAATCCTATTTTTTAGTGAAAGCAATGTTGATTTATAAATTTTATCATATATTGAGTTACTTAATAAAATTTTAGTTCAATACAATAATGCATTATGACAAATTTCTAGCCATTATTCTGATTCCTCCCTTCATGAGCACCATTCACTTTAATATTCAAATTTTGATACATTATCTTTTATTAAATAACTTATCTAATTGTATCAAGTTGATGTAATAGGGACTTAACTAATTAAAACAGTTGAAACTTGTCATTAACATTTAAAACTGCATTTAATCTAATTGTTAGCTAAAGTCGAACACTAACATTCATGACTTCATAGTGAAAATAAGCTGTATAATAATATTATAACTCAATGATTTATAATCATTTTGGGGTGTGAGGTATTTAAAAAAAAAAACCCAACACTTTCTATTGGGAACATGCAACTTGCAAATAGTTATTAATCGATATACCACAGTCTTTATAATTTCTTCTTAATTAGATAAATCCATAATAACATAATTAATTAATCATGATAAATATCTCTTTTAAAACAAAGAATTTCAAATTCATCATATTTGAGCAAAAATTATAAATTTAAATTTAATTTTTTATCATGATTTATCTTTCCGTTAAATGGAACAAATAATTTTTTTTATATATATTTATATGTTCGTTTTTTATTGAACAATATTTATGCTACTGAATATATAATATTGTTGGTCTTTTAAATATAAAATTTAAAATATATATATAAAATTATCAATAAATTTATTCATTGAGAGTTCTTTTTTTTTATTTAAATTTTATAATAAAATAATAGTTATATATATATTATCAATAAATTTATTCACTTAATGAGATTTTTTTCTTTATATTTAAATTTTATTATTAAATAATATTTAATGTGAATTAAAAGAGATATAATAAAGGTTTTATTCACTAAATTATAAGGTGAATCATATTTAATTAGTTGTGGTGGTAATTAGTACCATCAACAATAATTGTTTGTTTTTATAGAAAAGGATGCATTAGGGGGAAGATTTCAACTTAAAAGATTACAAAAATCAATAATTGTTTTTATTCATAAAAACTAAATCCCTACAACTAATATTGGTCTAGAGTTGGTGGGCCTCAAATTGTACAAAACAAACTACGCCCAGAAAAGTCAATTTTCATAGTTTGATTAATTAATTACTCTTGGTACCATCTCTTTACATATTAATAAAAAATAATATAATATATATTTATACTTAATAATAAAAAATAAAAAAATAAAAATAACATATATAGAATTAAAGTGAAAAATATAAATAAATATGTAAATATATTTAAATATAATCGGTTTAAGTTTATGATTTAAGATTTAAGACTTAGTATTTTATATTTATGATTAAAAATTTAGAATTTAATATTTGTGATTTATAATTTTAGATTTTGGATTTTGTGTTTAGTATTTAAAAACTAATAAATAAATATTTTTTATTTAAAACATATTTTTTAATTACTAACTCTCTTTTCTTTTTTTCTTTTTTTTCTTAACCATGCATAATACTTATATTAACCCTAAAATGACTTTCACATACTATCCAATACTTTTGGGATCAGCTTAAATTATAACACATATATTCCAACTTTTGAATTTATTTTTTTAGGTTAAGTACCACACACATATATATTCAAATTTAACAATTAATATCCTTTATTATTCATATTCATAAAAGGTTTCAATTTAACGTATAGAATGGATTCTAACATTATAAAATTTAGCTCGGGGATTTTGTCCAAAACATTAATGAGAAATTTTCCTTTATTTTTCTTCCACACCTTCCTTTCCTTTATTTTTTTTGTAGAACGGATCAATAGGCCAAAATAGCTAATCCGCGGCAAGCAAGTAAAAATACAAACCAAAGCTATTCGTCCGACTCCACTCCATCCAGTTCTACAATCTAGTAAAATGGCTAATGTTAATTTGAATAAGTAGCCATCAACGGAACATTAATTTGCTTTATAACTAAAGCTGTCAATGCCTGTGTACAAAGAACAATGCCATCGACAGTAAGCTACTCATATGCTTTCCTCCTTTTATATATATATATATATATATATATACATGTGTGTGTTTGTTCCTCGTTATAAGATGCCGCCAAAGAGCAAAAGAAAAAAAATTGAGAGCAGCTGCCTAAGAAAGAGCTGCCAAATTTTATTTTCAGCTAAGAAATCTCTTATTTTTTTCTCAAATTTTAGAAGAAATACTATATGTAATAAGCTTATTTGTATGATAATATCTGATTTAATAACAAATTTGTTTAATTTATCTTGTTATATATTACCAATAAATTAGATAGAGTTATTTTGTTGGTATATTTCGTGAAGTTCTTTAAATATTAGTGTTTGTATCTCCATTTGACTATTAGTGGATTTTTTTCGATATATCGTCGTTAGTGGAGTAAATTTTTCACATTAAAAAATTGAACTACTTAAATTATTGTGTGTCATTTATTTTTCTCATTGTTTATTATTTTACTGTTACCCATAATTATTTATTTGTATAATTAAATTAGACTAAAATTTCGCTTCCACAAGTGCTATTTTATAATATTTATTATTACTTGAAGAATTATATTTGATTATCAGGGTGGAATCAAGTATTTTTTTATTTAAAAAAATAACAGATGGAAAAAATAAAGAAAAAAATTTAATGACAAAATTTTTCTTTAATTATAATAATAATTTTTTAATTTTCTATTTAAAATATATAAAATTATAATTTATATAAATTTAATCTTAATTATACTTCGTGTATATAATTTTAATTTTAATTTTTTTATACACACTGAACATGTGCTCCCATTAAAAACAATATTTATGTTATAGGTGCTAAAAAAGTTTAAAGAGTAGTGTGAAAGGAATAAATTTATATAATTATTTAAAAAAATTATTTAAAAAAATATCTTCACTTTTAATCGGCACATCAACTTAAGATGTATATAATACGTATACATATAAATTATATATATATTGATGAATAACTTTAATAAATTATATAATTTATAATACATATTATAGAAAGAAAATTAATTTTTTAAAATCTCAATTATTGGGATAAAATAGTATAAAAATCATATAAAAAATTAGAACAGCCTATATATAGATGAATAATTTTTATATATTATATAATTTATTACATCTACATATTTTAATGGTTAAGATTTATATTGTAGAGAGAAAATTAATTTTTTTAAAATCTCAATTATTAGGATAAAATAGTCGAAAAATAATATAAAAAAGTTAGAACCTCGATCATATATATATTAATTTAATAGTTATTTATTTTAAATATTTATTATTATTTTTTAAATTTAATAAATGTTTATTAAATTTTAATTTTAATTAAATTAACTTATAATTAATATGATTTAATGTTAATATGGTTTTTTATATTTATTTATATACAAAACAAAATAATATATAATATATATATCCGACATGCAATGTGGGAAAGGCATTATCCGTAAATATTCCTTACAAACCAACAAAATGTAGCCTCAAATTCTTCTTGATTAATGTGATCGATAATATTACTCTGTCGTGCCGATTGGTGCAGGTTATGGGGTCCATTTTTTTCTATGGTGAGAATAAGTATATATATATATATATATATATATTTTAAATCTAATCGAGGCTTCAAATCATTAACCCAAAAAAAATTAAAATTTTGCTATCACTAAAGAAATACTAACAGCGAAGATGAATAGACTGATGAACAAATAAATATCGAAAGGTTTATATCATGCATGCAAAATCAAATCAGGTAATAAGTTTTTCTTACTTATCAAACAATAATTTGATCACGCTAGCTTTCTTTTCATTTTGACACACATATGTTATATTCAATCATTAGTCTGTTCCATTTTTTTTCCAACACAAATCTTACTCGAGTCCTGCAGACGATTCGATTATTTTCTCTTTGAAAAAGTCTATAAGATGTGAAGTTATTATAAGAAATCAAAGTTAAGAATTTATTTTTTATATTGTTAATTAGATTATATTTTATTAGCATTTTATACCTATTTAGATATGTTTTCTTTTGCATTGAGATTTTTGAGTCCCCTACTTATATAGAGTATTGTATCAAATTTATTATTGATTAAAAAAAAATAATGTTGTAAGACTCATTATCATAAGACAAAAATACATTTAGTATAAATAATAATATTAATAATTATTATAATAGATAATCATTAACAAATAATTAATAATTGATGATTATTGTTAATAACCGTTGATCGATGATTGGTAACTATTGATCGGTAATCATCGATCAACTATTGATGACCACTTCCATCAAATTATTCTCTAATAATCATAAATAATATATTATTTTAAAAAATAAACATACAAATATATATAAATGTAAAATAACGTAGACAAGTATATTATTATAAAATATAAACGTATCCATGTATATAATAATAGAAAGTATACATGTTTATAATCTAGAAAAGAGATATATATGTGTATAAAAATATAAAAAAATGTACATATGTCACTACCAAGCATTAAACCTTGAAAATAACATGAAAAATGAAGAGGACAAAAAACTTTGAATTTCAAAATTAGTCTTAGACACTCCATGTTATTTTAAAACTAAAATACTTCAAGTTAGAAGACTACTATTTTAAGGGTCCTTATTGACTTTCCTGCAAATATCCTTTCTTAATTTACACAGGTATTAGAGTTATCTTACTATTAATTATCTCTTCTATGAATAATTAGAGAATTAAATTTATTTATTAAATAAATTATTTTAAAAATACTTATTTGATGATTTAGTATTGATCATATAAATCAAACAAATCATCTTTGTTGTGATAAATCAGAAAGTTTCACGTGGTTAGAGTTGATTTACACCCACGAGAGTCTATAATTCCACCGATATTCACAAGGTGTCTCTTTTAAAGAACTACCTGCCTTTTGATAAAAAATATCTTAGTAAGAAAATTATTAAAAATATCTTTATATTATATTATTTATATTATTTAATTATTTAAATTATAAATTGTATCATTTAATTTTTTAATTTAAAAAATATGAGTAAATTAAAAATAAATTATATTCTTTTAATATTTTATATTAAAAAATAATATTTAAATAAAAAATTATTAAAATAACTTTTTTTTTAAATTACTTAATTTCTTAAAAAAAAAAAGACTAAATGATATCTTTTTAATCTAAGACAATACCAATAATATAATATAAAGATCTTTACAACTTTTTGTTTTTCATTTATTTTAAAAGATAACCATAATCTTTAAGCTCGTACACATGTAAGAAGAAGAAAGAGGAGGAAGGAGGGGTACGGAGTGTGTAACACGCTAAATGTTATTATTTTATAATAAGTTTTGTTTGATTAACTTTTTAATAGCTGTTTTTTTATAATTATATCTTATCATAAATTTATTACATTTTTAACTTGCATGATAATTCCTTAATAAAAACAAACTCAATTGTATTTTTTTAATAACTATGCTATGTAACTATTTCTCAATAAATTTGAGTTATATAATATTTTTTTTGAAAAACGTTATTTTGTTCACCAACTTTATTAAATCTCCCAATTTAATCTTATAACTTCCATTTTTACAGATTTAATTCCCTAACTTTGTTAACCTATACACATTTTTGTCCCTAATTTATAATTGAACAAATTTAATCACTTAATATTTTTTAATTGGACTAAAAAATATTATTTTCAAAATTTGTATTAAGTTAATGGTAAAATTATTACGAGAATTACATGATTCAATAGTAGTCCTTAATTATTGTTTCTCATCGTTTTTTTTTAATAAACGAAAAATTATTATTCAAAACAAAACACACATATAAAAACTCATAGAGTACTACCGAGCACAATTAACAACAACCTTAACAACTCACCATAACCAAGGTAGCAACCACCATTTATATGGGAGGAATAAAACTAGTACCTTACAACGCTGATACATGCCCAAAAGTACATATATCTTGTGATTTATAAGAGATGAAAGAATAAACTAGGTTTTAATATTGTATTTTTTCCTAAGAATTTTATAAATTATGTTTTCAAAATCAAGGATATGTTTTGATGTATTTCATATACTTTTAGACGTTAAAAGATGCAAATGAAAAAAGACTGAACAAATTCTCACAATCACAGGCATAATTATCATACAATAGAGGACCTAAATGCAAACATTTGTATATAATACATTAAAGAGGGCTCAAAACATGAAAGTGGAAAAAATAAGAGTACGTCACGACATAAGTGTATGTGCACTACAACCCCATTCTCTCGGATGGAATTTCATAGAAGCAAAAACAAGGTTATGTCACAATCCATCGAATTTGTATTAAAACACTAGATTTTCAACATCCTTATCCCATTTACTCTAGATTTTCTAGGCCGAGAAATTCTAATTGTTTCATTCCTCTACAATCCTATTTCTAATTACATTGTGTGTAACTCTTATATTATAAATATGTAACTAGTGTTAACCAAAAAGAAAAGAATTTAGACACAAAATTTAATAGAAAATACACTTGGGTCTACCCCAAATTTAGAGGCTAGAGATAAGATAGGATTCAAAGAGGCAATTGAGGAGTTTCTGATTAACCATAGACATTAGTCTTACTTTTTTCTTCTTATTCTTGTTTTCTATAATTTTAATTATGATTCTTTCATAATACATACCTAGCTAATTTATTTATGCAATTGTGGATAACTTTCAACCCTAGTTTATGGTTTAATTAAAAGTGATTTGAATGTGAATTAAACCTAGTGTGAAACTCTTGTGGTTGGTGGTAAGAATGATTGAGTAACCTAAGTATTTTATATTGTTTTGTGTGTGATTATTTCATAGACATATTTAAGGTCTAAAAAAATTATATAACTTACTTTGGAAAACATTCAAGACAAAATCATAAGATACACAATACTTAAGAGATGATTTAGGCCATTTTATGTGTGTTGATACAAGTACGTTAAAATAGTATTGGAACAATATTACCGATAACCTGAAATGAACTACTTGGGTTGAGTCGCGGACTAGGTCGCTCTCTTTAAGACGTTTCGTAGCTCTGCCCAATTTTGTGCAAGCAAACATAGCCCCGTCGTCCCTAGGATAAAACAGCCCAGAATATTTTTCTCTGTCTCGGAACTTCACTGCACTGATGAAAACCGGAATGCTACACCTAAAATTTGTTGCTCGAAAAACTAAAAAGTAACTTAGAATTGCAGACAGAATTTTTTTCTTAGTGAGATCAGTTTGCAGATTGTTGTGTTGAAAATGAGAGCTGAGGCCCTCTATTTATAGGTTTCAGAAACCGTGTGGCCATTATGATAATAACGGTAATGTCTGGAGATGGAGAGTGTCACATCCATTCTGAGTAATGAAGAGTAACGACCATTTTCTGAGTAAAGACGAGTAACGGTCATTTTTGTGAGTAAAGACGAGTAACAACCATTTTTTTGAATAAAGAAGAGTAACAACCATTTTTTTGAATAAAGAAGAGTAACAACCATTTAACGGTCATATTTTGATAAAAGAAAACAATGGCCATATTCTGAGTAAAAGAAAATAACAGTTGTTTTCTGATATATATATATATATAACAACCATTTTTGAGTGGAAAAGCTTTTGTAAGAAAAATATTTTTCCAAAAAATAAAATGCCACCTCATCCCATACACACACACATGCATACGCACTCAGACTCGACACGACACGGCCGGTCAGTCGGACGGACGACGGTGGCGGCGGCGCACACGCGTGTGTGGTATCATATTTGCCTAGGTCCTCTCCCCTTCTACAAAAGTGGGTACCCCTTGGGGCCCAATCTCAATAGCCAACTATTCACTATTTATGCATCTTTTAAGTAATGTAAAAAAGCAATGTGGGACAAGGCTTCACTAAATTTTTTTATAAAACATTCATTTTTTCCAACAATCTCCCACTTGAATTTTATATAAAAATAATTTTCATCGAGCAACCGATCAATTAAAATTATAAGATTGTGCATAAGCAAAAAAGGTGTCTATCGACTTGAATATTTGCATAGTGTTGATGCTTTAGAATATACTAGAGTAACTCGTAGTTTTAAAATCTATCTCTAACAATCATCACACACAACCTTTCCAAGGTGTAGTTCGAAAAGTCCGTACTTTACGGCCATGCACGTGTATCCCAGTATAGTGAACGCTCTAGTAAATTTTGCCCAAAACATTTCCATAGGAAGCGGCCACACTTCCATATTCATATATGTGAGTCTATCAAAAGCACTCATGTAGCTATGTACTCCACTCCATATAGAGTATAGAACTCATTATGAGTTTAACAATTAACTCATCATTTTCTATCGCTTCAAGACTCCATGCTTCTAACAATATAGAATGAGATTTGAAAATAGCATAATTCATTTCATATCACTTCATGACTTTTTTATTACCCTTTGAACTTATTTCTTGGGATCTCCAATCTATAAGTTAGGTTACCATCACGAGTGACTCTTCATTCTAAGGGCATTAGTCCCATTCCTTTTGAGGTTTTGAAAACCTTCTCTCGGTAATCCTTTCATCAAAGGATCTGCCAAATTTTCATCAGAACGTACATGATCCACTCTTACAGCTCCCGTAGAGAGAAATTCTCTAACAGCACTATACTTACGACATATCTGTCGTCTCTTGTCGTTGTAGTAACGGTTCTGAATCTTTGCAATAGCCGCGGTACTATCGCTATGGATCAAGACAGCTGGTATCGATCTTTTCCATAAAGGGATCTCAACTAACAGACTTCTTAGCCAGCCTGCTTCTTCACTAGCAGTGGCTAGTGCTATCATTTCAGACTCCATTGTAGATTGAGCCAATATTGTCTGTTTCTTAGACTTCCAAGAAACAGCTCCACCAGTTATGTTAAATATATAGCCACTAGTTGCTTTGGAATCTTCTGATAAAGTGTTCCAATCTGAATCGTTGTATCCTTCTAGAATAGCAAGAAACTTTTTATAATGTAACCCAAGGTACATAGTTCTCTTAAGGTATCTTATAACCCTTTCAATAGCATTCCAATGCTCTACACTAGGTCTACTGGTAAACCTATATAGTAGTCCCACAACATAAGCTATGACTGGTCTAGTGTAATCAGTAGCATAATGTAAGCTACCAATGATGCTCGCATACTCAGTTTGTCTAACATCGTCTCTAGTGTTCTTGAACAACTTTACACTAGGATCATAATGAGTACATGTAAGTTTGTAGTTAAAGTAATTATATAAATTTTTAAGATCTTCTCAATGTAGTGAGATTGATCTAGATAAATTCCCTTTTTAGACCTAGTTTTCTTTATACCAAGGATTACACTCGCTTCTCCGATATATTTCATATCAAAATTAGCACTTAACAAAGTTTTCACATTGTTCACATTGTTCACAATATGAATATTTGATCCAAAAATAAGCATGTCATCCACATATAAACATATAATAGTGCAAATGTTATCTTCTAATTTATAATAAATGCATTTGTCACTTTCATTTATTTTGAATCCATGTGAGATAACTAGATTATCAAATTTTTCATGTCATTGCTTAGGTGCTTGTTTTAGACCATAAAGAGATTTATCTAGTTTACAAACTTTATTTTCTTGACCTGGGATAACAAAACCTTCAGGTTGATCCATATAAATTTCTTCTTCTAAATCACCATTTAAGAAAGCAGTTTTAACATCCATTTGATGTACTACTAAATCATGGATAGCAGCAAGAGAAAAAAGTACATGTATGGAAGTTATTCATGTGACTGGTGAAAAGGTATCAAAGAAATCTACATTTTCCCTTTGCCTATACCCTTTAACTACAAGACGAGCTTTGTACTTTTCAATAGTACCATCGGGTTTTAATTTCTTTTTTAGTATCCATTTACATCCAATGGTTTTGCAACCAGGAGGTAAGTCAACTAAATGCCAAGTCTTATTATACTCAAGTGAGTCCATTTCATCATTTATGGCTTCTTCCCATAAGTTGGCATCTAAAAAAGATAATGCTTCTTTAAGAGTTTGGGGATCTTCCTCTAAGGTATAAGCATAAAAATCAGACCCAAAATCCTTAAGGGTTCGAGCTCATTTACTTATTCTAATTTTAGTGTTTAATTCTTCATTTTGTTCACTAGTTCTAGTTATGGGTAAACTACTAGAAGACGAGCCCCCAATATTTTTAAATTTAAAGGGAAACCTATGTTCATAGAAGTTAGCATCATTTGATTCTATAACTACATGATCATTTAAGTCATAGAATTTATAATTTTTACTATTCACAATGTATCCTATGAATACACACTCATATGCTCTACTAGCAAGTTTATTTCTTTTAGGATCAGGGATCCTAACATAGGCTAAACAACCCCAAGTTTTAAAATAAGTTAAATTAGGTTTCTTATTTTTCAAAATTTTATATTGTGAAATTTTATTTGTAGGTTTAGGCACTCTATTTAGCACATAGCAAACAGTTAATAAAAAATTTTCCCACTAATGAGTAGTAGCACTAGAGTTTAATAAAATTGTAACAACTGATTCAGTAAAAGTTCTATTTTTTCTTTCAGTTTTGCCATTCATTTCAGGAGAATAAAGTGCAGTTTTTTCATGAATGATTCCATGAGTTTTATAAAAATCATTGAAAATATTGGAATCATATTCAGTGCCTCTATCACTTCGAAACCTTTTTATTTTTCTGTTAAGTTGATTCTCAATCTCAGTCATAAATATTTTAAACATGTCAAATGCTTCACTTTTATTTTTCATTAGATATACATAAGTGTAATCTGAACAGTCATCTATAAAAGTTATAAAATAACGTTTTCCATTTCTTGTTAAATTTCCATCAAGTTCACATATGTCAGAATGTATTAATTCTAAAGGTTCAGATTCTCTAACTATTGATTTATGTGAAGTTTTGGTTATTTTAGCTTGACTACAAAAATCACATTTTTCAAAATCATTCAAAGATAGTTTAGGAATTAGTTCTAAGGTACTCATGTTCTTGATTATGCGTTTATTAACATGACAAAGTCTAGCATGCCAAATATTAAAAGAACTCAACATATAAGCAGAAGAAGAGGTTTTATTGATTTCAACATTTAATTTAAACATGTCATCAGTGACGTACCCTTTCCCAACAAATATGTTATTTTTAGTTATAGTATATAAATTAGCCCCTATAGTTTGAGTAAACCTATCTTTGTTAAGAAGATAGCCTGAAACTAAGTTCTTTTTCATCTCTGAAGTATGCAGGACATCCTTCAAGATGACAGTCATTCGAGAGGTAAACTTCAATATCACCTCACCAGTACCAGTAACTTTAGTGGAGTGGGAGTTGCCCAGTAGCACTTTCTTATCCTCAGAATCAAAATAGGACTTGAACATGTCTCGATCATAGAAGACATGGCGAGAAGCACCGGTGTCCACCCACCACCACTCGGATCCACCAACAAAATTAACTTAAGATATCATAGCAATAAGTTGATCTTCAGTAAGGTTCACTTGTGGGACAGGATGATTCCTGTTTCGACAGTTCCTGGCCAAGTGGCTAGGTCTGTTACAACTATAACACATGAATGTGTTATTCCTTAAGAGGGCTTGAGGTCCATTCTGGGGAGGATAGTTTCTATTTCTATTTTGGTGGTTATGGTTTTGGTTATTATTACGATTATGAATTTTCATATTTCTACCTTTAGGTTTGAGAATTGCAGAAGAGGGTTTCTATTCTTAAACGTGTTATAAGACTTTCTAAAGAAAATTGCTTAGTTTTATGCCTAAGTGTATTCTTAAAATCTTTCCAAGTAGAGGGTAATTTATCTATAATAGCTACTTGAAATTAGTCATCTAAAGTCATACCTTCAGAAGTTATTTCGTGTGCTATCTTCTGCAATTCGTGTGATTGAGCTTCCACTGATTTGTCATCAATCATTTGAAACTTCATGTATCTACTGACAGCATACTTCTTAGTTCCAACTTCCTCAGTGTCGTACTTCTTTTGAAGTGCTTCCCAAATTTCCTTAGCAGACTTATTAGAGTTATAATAATCATACAAGTCATCAACTAAACCATTAAGAATATAATTTTTGCACAGAAAATCATTTTCCATCCAGGTGTCTACATCCTTAGATACAGCTTCAGTAAGAGGATTAGATTGTATTAGTTTTTCAATAGTAAGAGCAGAAACAACTTTTTTCATGGTTAAGAAAAATAACATTTTTTGTCTCCATCTTTTAAAGTGTAGTCCCTCAAAATGGAATGCTTTGTTGAGATTAGTAGTTAACATTTCAGTAGACATGGCAGATAGAATTGTCTTAAATTTTTTGATATAAGTACGTTAAAACAGTATTGGAACAATATTATTGATAACTTGAAATGAACTGCTTGGGTTGAGTCGCAGACTAGGTCGCTCTCTTTAAGACGTTTCGCGGCTCTGCCCAATTTTGTGCAAGCAAACACAGCCCTGTCGTTCCCAAGATAAAACAACCTAGAATATTTTTCTCTGTCTCGGAACTTCACTATACTGATGAAGACTAGAATGCTACACCTAAAATTTGTTGCTCGGAAAACTCAAAAGTAACTTAGAATTGCAGAGAGAATTGTTTTTCTTAGTGAGATGAGTTTGTAGATTGTTGTGTTTAAAATGAGAGTCGAGACCCTCTATTTATAGGTTTCAGAAACCGTGTGGCCATTATGATAATAACTGTAATGTTTGGGGATGGAGAGCGTAACAATCATTCTGAGTAATGAAGAGTAACGGCCATTTTTTGAGTAAAGACGAGTAATGGCCATTTTTGTGAGTAAAGACGAGTAATGGCCATTTATCTGAATAAATAAGAGTAACGGCCATTTAACGATCATATTTTGATAAAAGAAAACATCGGCCACATTTTGAGTAAAAGAAAATAACAGTTGTTTTTCTGATATATATATAACAACCATTTTTGAGTGGAAAAGTTTTTGTAAGAAAAATATTTTTCCAAAAAATGAAATGCCACCTCACCTCACACACACGCACACGCACTCGAACTCGGACTTGGCTCGGCTCAGCACGGCACGGCCAGTCGGTTGGACGGACGGCGGTGGCGGCGGCGCGCTTGCGCGTATGGTATCACATTTGCCTAGGTCCTCTCTCCTTCCACAAAAGTGGGTACCCCTTGGGGCCCAATCCCAATAGCCAACTATTCACTATTTATACATCTTTTAAGTAATATAAAAAAGTAATGTGGGACAAGGCTTCACTAAATTGTTTTATAAAACATTCATTTTTTCCAACAATGTGTCATTAGTAATTGTTTGATAGAGTCTCCATAAGAGGGTTAAAGCCTAATGGGGTTCTAAAAGATCCAAATAGCATCCCTAAACCTATCATTTATAGTATATCTACAGTACACATGTTGATATTTCATTGGGGGTAATATGAAAATTAGGGTTTATGAGGAACCCATGGTGCGCATCTGGCACGTGGGTCAATGAATCTAGTTAGGTCTAACTTGTTTTTTGAGTTACCACACTACATGTATATCACAATGTATAAGGGGTCATTCGAGCATTATTCAGAACCTTTACCTATAGGGTGGACTAGGGTTGACAAGGTCATATTTTAGTATTTAATGGGCTACAATAGTTAGGACTAGTCGTCCATCAGCATGTCCTGGTTTGTAATGGGAAAATTAGGCCTGATCTATCTCGGTCTAGTTTGGGTTTATATGGGCTTGATATTGAGCTTTTTTGGGCCTGGACCATCTTGGTCTGGTTCAGGCTTTCATGGGCTTGATATTGAACTCTTTCAAGTAAACTTGATCATCTTAACTTGTAGAAGGTTGTACCGCCTATCCTAGTACTAAACATCAAGTCCCCCGTTCCTTAAGTTTGTATAACAAACTGATGAAATATATGAGTAATGCTATATATTACTTATATATATTTTATTTTTTTCTTCTTTTTTTACAAAACAATAAATCAATATAGTTAACTTACACACTTCCCAAGGTATTTAAGGTCACACAGTACTAGTCTGGGTCTAAACCATCATGACTTTGGGCTATAAAATGGGATAAAGGGGGTTCATTTTCATGTTTATCAAATTGTATTCCCTCTTCTTCAGAGGATATTAGCCCGTGTAAAGAATAACAACCCGTTGAGCATACTAACCTTTAGAGAAAATTAGCCTATGTGGGACATCAAATCTTTTACATTCATTAAATTAGCTTGTCTACTTGATCTGTAACTATTCTTCTTATTAATAATTAGGTTGAATTTTATCTTTTCTATGCCTAGATTTGCCTAACATTTTTGAATCATTTTTCTTGTAGGCATTTTTGGGAAACTAGAGGTTGGAAAAAATATGCATCCTTCAAAGTCGAGCTCCTACGTCACTTTTAGGTGAATAACTTTTATTTGTACTTTCTATAGGTCATTTGTTAGGTATGGTTGAATACAATGATTTATAGGCCACCTTTTATAGGGAAAAGTCCATCTTAATCAAGGGCTCTTGTAGTTTGACTAAGTTTAGTCTATATAAGCCATAGGTTGGTCAATGGGCTACTTGGGGTAGCACTTCTATCCCAAATAATAAATATACATTAACATTGCTAGCCCCACATCAAAACTTAGTTTGCTTACCAAACCTTCCTATAATTCAACGTAAAATCTAACCAAAGGTTCCAAAAAATCCTCGGCCACCAACCAATCAAACTAAAGAGAATAATTTCCAATGTGCTCATACACCCAACATTTTTACATTATAAGATATTGAATGAATTTGAGCTATGTATTCATTTCCTCATAATGTTTCCATTATTTCTTGCCCGCTAGACAAGCTTGACAATCACACTCATCTTGACCGGTGTGTTGTCTTTCATAAGGAGGATTTCAAGGAAGGGCTTAGGTTCCCATTGCCCTAAATTGTGAGAATGTTTTTGGATGCCATGGGCTTAGCGCCAAGCCAGTTAAATCCTAATTCTTGGAGAATTTTATTCTCTTTATCAATTGTAAGTGTAGAGTTAGGCATCAAGCTTAGAATACCTAAAATTAAGAATTTTTAGAAGTTAAAAAAGAATGATGTGAATGAAGGTTGGGTGTACACATCTGCTCGTTATGGCCAAGGTTTAATGCAGAAGTTGCTCGAGTCTATCATGGGTTGGAAGCATAAGTTCTTTTATGTTTTAGGTCGCTTAGGTTATGAAAACACATCAAAGGTGCTTCCAAGCTTCTGGAAAATGAACACTATTGATCTTCATTCTGTATAGGGTTTTAGTGCAAATGTTTTAAGAACCTCCCAAAAAGATCGTGTCATGCTTATACATGATTATAAATCTAGGAATAAAACCTAAGACTTAATTCTCACACAGTCTTGTTTACGAACATCTTATGTTTGGATTGAGCCCAAGATGATATATACTGTTATTTATGATCCGAAGTATTTGATCTATTGTGGAGATTATTGACGTCGTAGCAAGGAAATTGTACTATACGGATGAAGAATGCTTCAAAAACATACCAATTTATTCTTTAGTAAGCCTATGTTTTTCTAGGATACAAATAGATATTTGAGAAATAAATTGTTGATAAACATTATTGAAAATTAACTAAGCAATTTTTCAGTTGTTTTACTAAGAGGACATTAAGGTGATACATGATTTCTCACTAATATATTACATATTTACACACCCAAGACAATATTCATGCCTATATTCTTAAATTGCTTGCTTAAAACATATGCCATTGTGACATGGAAATTGGCGGTGATAAATTTGAAATACTAATATTATAAGTTTGGTTCACGTACAATAAAAAAATAATTATAATTGTAAAAATAATGGTATGGAATGAAATGAAAATAATAAAATTATTATTATTTTTTGGTTTCTAACTTGGAATTTAAATCTAAACTAAAATAAAATATATATCGAGACTTAACATGAAACTTGTTAATTTTAGATTGAACTTTTTAAAATATGATATCTTTGTATATTATTCAACTTGGTCATAAATAGACATTGAAAAACAACAAATAATGATGTAAACATTATGCCATGACTAACCATGTTTAATTGCATGGAATATTGGTTAAATAATCTATCAAGGCTAGACAATTATAACCAAGTCTCTATTACCTATGGATATATTATTCAAATAACCTAAAAAATAAAAAACTAAAATTAATATTTTAACATTCTTCCTTAAAATCAGTACAATCAAGCAATCATCATATATCCAAACTCGAACAGACTCCGAATAAACTTCACATTTTTATGAAATCTTCAAGCTATAGACTCCAAGTAAGTTTCACATTTTTATGAGATCTTCAAGCTCTAGTAGTTTTGTTTGAATATCTTTGACTTGTTCTTGACTTTGACAATGGATTAGGTCCACCATTTCTTCTTTAATGAGCTTTCAAAAGAAGTGAAATCCAACATTTATGTGCTTACTTCTTCCATGTATAACTAGATTGTTGGATAACTCAATAGATGAGATCTTGTCACGTTATATTAGAGTAGATTTATATTTTGGACAATTCAACTTATTAAATAATCTTTTTAATCAAATGGGTTGACAAGCACATAAGGTAGCAACAATGAATTCAACTTTAATTGTCGTGAATTTAGTGACTATTTGTTTCTACGAGAACTAAGAAATAGATGTAAAAAAACACATAAAAACATACCCTAAAATACTTCTTTGATGCTCCAAATCACTAGCATAATCATTATCACTATAACCCAAAATTCTCCTTCCAATCGTTTCTTATAGAAAATTTCATATTTAATAGATCCTTTTAGGTATTAGAGTATTATTTTTTTGCTACTTGAAGATGACTTCCCCTAGGTGATTTCATGAACCTACAAATTAAATTAGTTATATACATTATATCTAGATGTGTAAGTGTTAGATATTTGGCTTCCCACGATTTGCTTGAAATGTGTGTTGTAAACTCTCTACCCATTAGTGTCTCGAGTAAGTTTAGTTCTTTGAATAATTGGATTTGTACTTTATTGCAATAAGTCATATAGAACCTTTTGAGCACTTTTTCTACTCTACAAAGATTCCATCTTTAATTTGCTCATGATTATATATGGAATCAGAGTTATTTCCAAAAAAATTCTAAGAGATTCAATGTATCTTTAATTGGAGGTTATATTATTCTTTTATAAGGACTTGTATGAGTGATTTTAAAGAAGTTTGGAAGTAATTCTAATTCTTTATCAACTAGAAATGCTAGATGTTCAGATTAGGATCAGATAAGAAGTGAGAATCATAAGTAGTTATCCAAATGGGTATGAGAATGAGTTCTGTTAATGATAGAACTCTGGAGAGGACGTTGTACTAGATGCTGAGAGATGATATTCTCCTTTTTGGAGATAGGTTAGATGATGCGCTATTTAAGTGAAAAGTGTCATGAAGATCACCATTGGCTCTGGGAGTAGACCTCTTAGGTCCTTTAAGGTCTCTAAGGTAATCAATATTACGTTATAGGTCCATGGAGATCTTGTGATATGTGAAGAGGTTGTTCTTGATTGGTACTTAACTTGTGGGAACTACTAGGAACTCTCTATCACCATCTATTATAGTTTAAGCCTCTTGAGGCTCATCTTTGGTAATGATCATTTTGGATAATCTAGCTTGTTGTTAGGAGCTATGTGGTAGCTCTATGGAGATATAATAAGCCTCTATTAGTATCTAGAAGCCTCTTTGGAGCTCCTAATATGTATTAAGCTTCTTTTGTAGATCTTGAGTACTCTAAAAATCTTAAATGATATGAAATGATATGATAAGATGTTAGTGATTTTTACTCTCTACACTTGCTATTTTCCTAAGTGATGAAATATTGTTCTAAGGTACACTTTTACCAAAGTAAATGAAGATATTTTCAAATTGACCAACTTTCTTGAAAGATGTCTATACAAATGAAAAACGTCGAATAAAACCTAGAGATTTGACAAACATGCACGATCAAAGACAGGACACTTATCGACATATAAAAAGTGGGAAGAAAGTGCCCATTGTTGACCAAAAATCCAAGCTATGTGCTAAGAAAATCTTAGACAATTAAGATAGAGGGTGTCCCTACTAGATGGCTCAAGAGTAGGAGAAATAACCCCTAGGTGAACCAACTAGGATCGAGATTCTCACTAACAAAAAAAGATCTCGAATCCAACCTAGAAAGATGTTGTTAAAACCAAAGAACTACACTTTTAAGATGAAGTCCTAACGCATAGTGTCAAAAGGCTAACAAATATCAATTTTAAGAGCAACTTTATCCCCAATTAGTTACATTGCATTATAGTATTTAGAAAAGCCAACTATATTGTCACCAATGTTACAACCCAGAATGAACCCAAAGTGATTTTAGGGCAGAATGAGAGAACATATGTCTCATGGATGTCTAGCAATGATCTTTGTGATTAGTTTGAACATAAAGTTTTCTAGAGCAATTGGTCTATACTAATCAATAATGCTTGCCTGTGGGTGTTTGTGTATTAAGAATTAAATTGAGTTCAATCCCGAATGCATATGACCCATTCTAAAGTAGTGTTGGATTGCCCGTATTACATCTACACCAATAGTTTCCCAACACTGATGAAATAATTTATCTGTAAAACCATCCGACTCGAGAGCATTTAGGGTGTCCATGTCAAATATCATGGCACATATATCCTCTAATGACGATATGTTTAGTAAATTTTCATTTTTTGTAGAAGTGATCAAAGTGGGCACTTACTTTATAAGAATTTTGAAGAACTTTTAATACAATGTCATGAAATCACCTTGGTATATTAAAGATTTAGAGTTTAAATCTCAATTATAAATGTATAAGTTGTATTGTATTAAAAAAACAATTATATTGTCAACTTTAATTAGCTGCAATTATTACTATAAATTTTTTAACGTATTAATAATATCTAATTAAAAGTTTTAACCATTTTTAGCAATATGATAAATACTTGCATCAATGATCGGATCAATATATAAGGTTAAGAAGGGCTATAGTCGATATAGTTTTTTAAAGAAATTAATTAATATTTATATAATAATATTTATTAATTAAAATCAATAATTAATTTAATATTCTAATTTAATCATATTTTATGAGACACCTCAAATTTAATATCTTAAAAATATACAGATTAATCAAGTTAAATTTAAATTATTTTTTAAATTAGTAAAACATTTTTAATATATTTAAGTTTAAAAAACAATAATGATAAAGTAGAAACCTATATAGATGTGAATGATAAAGCACGTAAACAATATAAATGTGATAACTATATACAAGTTTTAAATAATATATTTATAAGATTGTATAATAAATTTGATTTTTTATTCTCATAATTTTTTATTACTTTTCGTAAAATAAAATAATTTTATTTATAAAAATTAATATGAAATTTTTAATTATAATAAAATAAAATAATTAACATATTTATTAATTATGAATATTAAGAATAATTTTAATTAAATTATACAAAATTTTGAGAATTTTAGTTAAATTTATTAATAATTTTAAAATTTTAACTTTAATTTATTAAATTAAATGATAAAAAAAAGCAAAATAATTAATATAGTTAGAATAATTATAAAGTAGTTTAATTCCTCCGTACAATTTTTTATCACTCCGCTGCATCCCATCAATTGACGTAAACAAATATCGATCTGAGTGGGCCTGTACAGAGGATAGGTAGCTTCGGCATAGATTGCAGCTAAATCAACCAAACGATCACGTCAATATAAAAGATTTTTTTTTAATCGAATGTATCGGTGATAAAACAAAGAAAAAAAAATATTTTTAAAGGTAATAAAGAAAAATTAAATGTTCATGAATCATCAATAATGAATTCATCGAACTAAAACACAAGACTGAATTGAGATGGATAGGAGTCTTGTCAAAATAAAATAAAAAAGTTGCTTTTTACAATCATAATTAATCATAACCATATTAATATCATAATTAATATAACATTTTTTAAATAAATTTAATTATATTTACTAATAATATTATATTATATTATTTATAATTTATTAAAATATATAATAAATACAATTTTATACTTACGTATACATATATATTTCTAAGTAAAAAAAAAACCAAAACCACAACATAGAAAGCTATATCCTCTAATGGTTACTGTGAGTTTAGTTATCTTAATAGTATTGCTATTTTTTTTTGGTACTTTTTATCCATATTTTTGAAGTATATTCATAGTGATATAATTTGATACAATTTTTTATTTAATTTAATATTTTTCACATATATAATAATATACGTACGATATTCAAAAAATATTTATAAATAAATAATTAATTAAATAATATTTAAAAGGTATATTAATTATCCAAAAATTTCTTTGGAACACCTCACATATACTACTACATATATGAAAAAAAATTATTTAAATAAAAAATTGTATCAAATTAATACATTTTTAAAATGGAGTATCACTAAGATATCATCTCAAAAATATATATATAAATACTAAAAATAAAATCGTAGTACTACTAAGATATCGAAAACGTTACGATAATATCATAAATTTATAATAATTATAAATAATTTATTAAAATTTGATTGGCTTTTATATTGAGAGATTCATATATTTTTTCTATTTAAATTGGTGAAGGTCTCTCTATTTAAATTTGAAGAGTTATTTAGTTTCTGTGTTTAGAAAATATGTTTTTAAATTCTTTTATTTGTGAAAAAGGCGTTAAAGAGTAATAAAATTAACTTTTTATCAATTTGTTTTGTTAAATATAATGGAATAGTACATGTGACACATATATATTTATATTTTTTTGATAGATGTACAATTTATAGCTCTATATATTAAATAACATTAAAAAAATTTCTAGTGAATTAAAAGAAAAAAATCAATTACAAAAATTCTTATGATGTTTAACATATGTTGAAATATATATCAAAAAACTTGCAAAAGTGTGAAAACCTTTTCAAATAAAATTAAAAAAAGACCATGCATGGTTGAAAATGTACAAAACAAGATACTTTATACATGGATAAGGTAAAAGCATATGTAAAATATTTACTGAATTTATATCATCTACGCCTAAATGATAAAATTATAATTGAAATAGATGCTTTATATGGATATTATGGAGTAATTTTAAAAGAAAAAATTGATGAAAAAGATGAATATATTTGTAGATATAAATCAGGATCTTTCCATAGTATAAAATTAAATTATCACAGTAATGAAAATAAATACGTAGTTGTCAAAAAAACTATTAAGAAACTTGCAATATATGTAATAAGTTTTAGATTCATTATCAGAACCAATAACAAGAATTTTGGTTATTTTTTAAGAGCTAATATTATTAGTGATTATAAATAAGGAAAATTAGTCAAATGACAATAGTGGTTTAATCACTACAATTTTGATGTCGAACATCTTCCAAGAAATAAGAATAGTTTAACAAATGCTCTTACAAGAGAATTAACACCTTTAACTATTTTTATTTTGCAAGATGGAACATCTTAATATCAAAATCAAGGAAAATGAGATAAGAATCTTTCAGGAACAACTCAAGATTTTATTTCTATAGAAATCTCTTTTGAAGACAAGAATTAAATAAGAAGAACCTAACAGTTCAAAACGATCATTATAGTCCAACAACTCACAAGAATCCCCATCAGAGATTCATTATAAGGAAAGTAAAAATTCTAAAGAAATAATTCAAAATGAGAAAAAATAATCTACCAATTCAAAAGAGAGTAAAATCTCAGAAAAGAAAAAGAAAAAAACTCAATTGGGATAAAGAAGTAGAAAAAGAAAACTAGAAAAAAAGACTTACGTGGTCTATAATGATCCAAAACCAGAAATTACAACTAACCTAAAGCTAGTGCTGATTATAAAAGTAGAGTCATTAATGCACTTTTTACTTAATAGTTATTTTTTTTATTTAATTAGTAGTATTTCTGGGGCTAAAAATATTAAATATAAACTTTTTATTGAAAATGGGTGAAAATATAATTTCTAAACTTTTTTGGGATTCTTTTGGATTTTTTATGAATTTTTAATACATAACCAATTAGGAGCTGCCATGCAAGCAAAGGAGCTCACTAGGTAAGCCACGCGGACACCACTCTAACAAAGACGATGAATCATAGATCATTGTGTATGAGGAGTGATGCAACATGTGCCACATGTAAGAACGAAGTTCAATCTAACTTCGGAGCATAGTTAAACCCTTTTGCCATGTTTCGTCATTCGATTGGTAACCTCTATCAGCCAATGCGCAATGCTAGCTATTTTTATGAATCACGTTGCGCCAAATAGCGCTGATTGACGATTGTTGACTTGGACCTGTCTCCCCTGCCACTTTTCGCTCTCTAATTTTTCCACTAAATCTGCATGCCATGTGTTTGATTCTGATTGGCTAGCATCTTTAATTTTACTTATTTTGATTTCAACCCTTTATCTGTAACTGATCTGACGACCTAGATTCCACCTGGGCTATATTTAACCCCTTAATGGGCCACCATTAGCATAATTTTGATAAGTTTTTGTTGCTAAGAAGAGAAAAAAATATAGAAAAATTCAAAAGATGATACAATTTTGGTGGAGATTAAAGAGGAGATTAGTACTACAATTTAAGAGATTGAATTGTGTCTAGTTAATTTATTAATTTATGAGGCTTATGAACCCAATTTTTACAATGTGATGATCTAATGTTTTACCCCAATTATGATTTCAATTTAATTATATTATTTAATCTAATTTTTATGCTATTAATTATTTGACCAACAATTTATCTATAAAGGAAATTAAATAGATTTGAGAGACTTATTTAATTGTTTGTCTTTGATTAAATAACATGTATAGTTTCTAGACAGAGATGTATGATGCTTATGTATGTGACCATAATTGATGAACTTAATAAGTAGTATACAATCTAATTGACATGAGAGTGTGATTAAATTAATTGTTTTATGGTGTGTAATTTACTTGAAAGAGGAATACATGCTAAGATAGATTCAATTGATCATATAATTAATTGATAATAACATTGAGAAAATTTTAGTAATTCACATGTTTAGAAAATTTGGAGATTAAGTATTCTTAGATATTTTCTTAGTTACCAAATTTGATTTAATTAATTATTGTTATTTATTTTTAGTTATTTTAATTTTGCTTTCTAGAAACACTAAAAAAATATTGATTTTTTTTGTTTTAAAAATTAGTTTCTAATAACATAATCTATGTGGGAATGATATTTTATTATCATTATATTACTTATTGTGATACATATACTTGTATATTTATTGCACATATTTCGTGTATAGTAATCAAGTTTTTGGCGGCGTTACCAGGGATTCTAAATATTAAAAATTAATTTTTTTATTTAGTTATTTTTATTTACTTTAATTTTAATTTTTATTTACTTATTTTTTTATTGACTTATTTTTGTTAATTTATTTAGTTATTTAGTTATTTATATTTCTATATTTTTATTTAATTTTAATTTAGACATCTCCTTTAATACTTGTAGAAACATAGTTGAGTAGGGAGAAATATTACCTTTAGATTTCAAAATTGAGCGTACTTTGAGATCATTAAAAAAAAGTTGTCATCCAAGAGAAAAAAATGGCTAATCTACTAGAAATAAATAATAATGAACTATAATTGAACAATCAGATACTTTTGATGGATGACATGGATAAAGTTATGAATGAATTTACAATACCTATGTTGAAAGGGCTGAATCCAAGTATTACAAGGCCAAACATTCAAGCTAATTAGTTTGAACTAAATCCAATGATGTTTCAAATGTTACAAATAGTTAGACAATTTAGCGGACTATCAACAAAGGATCCTAATCTACATCTCAGATTGTTTATTGAAGTTGAAGATTCATTCAAATTTAATGGTGTGACCGAGGAGGCATTTAGGTTTAGATTATTCTCTTATTCTTTACGAAATCGTGTTCGAGCTTGGATAAACTCTTTTCCACCTAATTCCATTACAACTTGGAATTATTTGACAGAGAAATTCTTGATGAAATACTTCTCATTCTTGATGAAATACTTCTCACCAATAAAGAATGTCAAGCTTAGGAATGACATTACCTCCTACCAACAATATGAAGGAGAGTCTTTATATGAAGTATGGGACAGATTCAAGGAATTTCTAAGGAAGTGTCCTCATCATGATATTCTTTCTTGCATTCAAATTGAGACTTTTTACAATGATCTCAATGCCCAAACAAGAATTATTATTGATGCATCTGTTAATGGAGCTCTGCTAGCAAATTAATCTTACAATCAAGCTTATGATTTACTTGAGAAAATGGATAGCAATAATTATCAATGATCAATGGACAAAATGACATCCATAATAAGAGTAGTTGTAATGCATGAGATAAATGATACCACAACACTTACAACTCAAGTGTCATCTTTGGTTAATCTTTTGAAGGCTCAAAACTTGTGATCGGGCAGAACCGACATCGCCGATCCTGCCGTTACTTTGGTTTTATTTATTTATAAAACTCTCGCAAGTGCACGAATCATTTCGTAGAAAATGATAAGTATACTCCAAAGGTCGATCTAAGAAAAGAATGTATGTGGTTTTTAATTTATTATTCAAACTTTTTAAAAACGAAATTAAATCCTAAACATCCTGTCACGATATTTTGGGGTTTTGTGTTTTTAATCTACTAACATAAAAATAAACATAGATTCAATAAACATTTATGCAAATTTTATCATTTATAATGGTGGAGTATTTATGGATATAATAATTAAGTTAATTATGCTTGCTCATATTATTTAGGTTATTAAATATATGAATTGATATTTATTCATTCTCTCTTTTTTATATGAATATCACCTTTGATGGGATTAGATATTCTTTGTTAACTAAACAAATCAATTAACACCTATGGATGAAGTTGATAACTAATTTGATTAATTAAATTAATTCATTTTTCTAAGAGATTGAAAATGAACCATTTAAATGCCACCTTTGGTGGGGTTAGACAGTTTAAACTTTATTCAAAGTGTCCAAATTAAACCTAAGAATTTAATTATCCGAGTACTAACTTTCACGTTTTAAAACCACTATTGAAAACATGTTGTCAATATATTTTCAGATAATAATTCTTATAAAAACTTTTGAAATAGAGCTTCACTCTAACTACCGGGCGATTGTACCAACAAATAAAAGAGCACTACTCTAAATTAGACCGGATAACTAAACCTTAAAATCTAAATTTCATATTTAAGTTTGTAATGAAAAATAATATATTTCTCTCTAACATTCTTAATATAAAATCTTGAATAAAAATAAAAATCAATTCATTTTAGAGATTTTTACCTATTTAATATTTCGCAAGCATAACAACGTTATTATTATATCATGTTTACAAAATGCCTGATTAAATTTAATCACAGACAAATTAAATATAACATGTAAGAATAAAGCATAAAAAATAACTACAAAGAAAATAAAATCTTTACAGAACTTCGATGCTATTCCCGTTGCTAGAAAACCTCCAAGCGGAATTTGCACTCCCATTTATTGAATCAAAAAGCTAATAAATTACAAAAACATAACTAGTTCTTCCCAAAAAGGGAAGAACTCTAAAACTAAGAGAAATTAACTAAGAAAAGCTAAAAACTAAGAAAAACTAAAAAATCTAAGAAAAGAGAGAAAGAAAGAGAGAAGAGAATGTGTTTTGAGGTGTGTTTAGAAGTGAAGAGAAGGGAGGTATTTATAGGTGAGGATGGAGAGAAAAAGTGGGTGAAAAAATGTTAAAAAATGGTAGAAATGCGGAGTAGTGATTGATGACATCATTTGATGACGTCAGCATGACGTGGGGGTGGCTGCGCGTGGATTGGGGCGCAGATGGCAGCGGCGCGCACGGAAGGCACCAGTGGCGCGCACATGCGCACAAGGAAGGCAGGAGCAACGCGCGCGGGAGTAGGAGTAACGCGCACAGAAATGGAGCAAGGCGCGCGCGGTAGTGGGAGCTGGCGTGCGCAGTAGTGGGAGCTGGCGCATGCGGTAGTGGGAGCTGGCACGCACGGACTGGGCGTGCTGCGCGTGGCTGGGCACTGGCGCGCGTGGGCTGGGCGGCTCGGTGGTGCGATTTCCTCCTTTTTGACATTTTTGACCTTTTTGTCCAATTTTTCCATATTTGTTGACCTTTCCTCATTTATTTATTAATATATTTGTGATGTATTGCTTCCAGTATTCCTGTTTGAGTCTTTAAGTTACGTTTTTAAGCGAAAATACCTTAAAAACAATAAAAATACCCGTGATTCCGAAAAAGACAAATTTATATAAATATATGATATAATCATATAAATATATATATATTTAATCAATTAATGTGCATAAAATCATGATAATATTAGTGCTTTTTGAGCACTCATCAACTTGCCAGGAGTATAAACTAGGTCCAAGATTCAGGGGTGTCTCATGTGTTTTATGAAAGAGCTTATTTGTTTGATAATTGTCCAAATAATTTTGATTCAGTATTCTATGTAGGTAATGTGAACCGACATAATAATCCATACTTAAAAATATATAACCCAGAATGGAGATAACATCCAAATTTCTCATGGAATAATAATAATCAGGGTGGTAATCAATTCAATCGTCAATCATTTCCACCACTTAGTTTCCAATAACCATAACAATTATAAGCCCAAGAAAAGAAGCCACCTACTAAGGACAATATAATTTCCTTAATAGGGATGATGAAAGATTTCATTCAATCAATAAATACAAAAGTGTCCACTCAAGAGGCTTCAATTCAGAATTTAGAAAACCAAATGGAGCAACTTGCCCAAGCCATAAGTCAAAGGCCTCAAGGTAACCTTCCAAGTGAAACAATTGTAAACCCAAGAAGAGAAGGTAAGGACCATTACAATGCCATAGAATTTAGGAGTGGTAAAACTGTAAAGGAGGAACATGGGACCCAAAAGGATAAAAAGGAACATAAAACTAATAAGGATGAAAAGGAATTAGTGGATAAAAAGAGTAATAGAAAGGAAATTATTCATCTAAAAAAGAGAAACCTCTACAAACCCACTATTCATTTCCCTCAAAGTTAGCAAAAGCAATAGTCAGTTACGCAGTTTTCAAAATTTCTTGATGTCTTTAAGAAGCTGCTCATAAACATACCATTTGTAGATGCACTTGAAAAAATGCTATCTTATACCAAAATCATGAAGGATATACTGTCAAAGAAAATAAGGCTTAAAGATAATGAAATAATAACCTTAACTGAAGGTTGTACTGCTATCCTTACTAGAAAAATACCACAAAACTAAAAGATCCATTTAATTTCGATATCCCTTGTACTATTAGGAACATCCATTTTGGCAAGGCACTATGTGATTTGGGTTCTTGCTTTAACCTCATGCCATTATTGGTCTTCCAGAGATTGAGGGTTGGTAAAGCCAAATCCACTTCAGTAACATTACAAATGGCAAATAGATCAATTAAGAGACCTCGAGGTGTGATAGAAGATGTGCTAGTAAAAGTAGACAAATTCATCTTTCCAAAAAATTTCATCGTGCTAGACATGGTGTAGGATTGTGACATTCCTATCATACTTGGTCATCCATTCTTAGAAATCGGAAGAGCACTCATTGATGTACAAAAAAGTGAACTTACAATGAGAGTGCAAGATGGATAAGAAATGTTTAAAGTTTTTAAAGCATATTAACTCCCTAATATTGATAATGCTAAAGAATGCTTAAGGATAAATGTTACTGATTGTGGGGATAACTTAAAAAGAATCTGTTGAGTCATCCACACTTAAGATTATTACACATGATGATATGAACAAGGACATAAATCACCATAAAACAACTTAACCTATTTTAACTTTGAAAGTATGGAATCAAAGGTTGATATTATGGATTGTGTGAACTTTTTGGAGGACGCACCTCTCATGTGTGTATCACAGGTCATTATGAAATTTTTTAAGATAGAATCTAAGCTCAAACCATCAATTGAAAGGCCACGAAGTTTAGACCTCACACTTTTACTCTTCCATCCCTAATTAATTAGGCAAGAAAAATAGTCCAATAGAGAGGTGAAAAAGATGCTGAAAATACATAAATTGGATGAGTTATGGTGTAGTGCATATAAGAATGCCAAAAAGTACAAAAAATAAAACAAAAATATGGCATGATAAGAGAATTAAGCATCATGTTTGTAAGTCTGAACATAAAGTGTTATTGAACAAATCAAGACTCAAACTATTTCCAAGAAAACTCAAAAGTAAATGGACATTAAAGGGTGTGCCTTAAGACTTGATATGATAGTCTATTCAAGGACGTTAAATATGACGTCGGTTGGGAGGAAACCTAACGTTATTTTACTTATATTTTCATTGTTTTTTATAGGTGAATAAATATGGAGAACAATGGCACAAAAAGAATAAGCATTTCAACAATAAATATGGTGTGTCATGACTAATAGAGTTTTCTTTCCTTTTACCTTGTCATATTTTTATGTGCACATTGTAGTTTCGAATAGGGAACTTCATTCTCTACTTTAGTATTTAGTATGAATTTTAAATTTTTAGGGACTTTTTTAGGATATTTTTAATCATGATTTGGGTAAAAATTGATAAATATTTGGAAACTAAATGCCTATATTCTTGATATGAACATATGAACTCAATGATTAAAATCGATCATTATTACTAGGATAAGAAATGTAACATATATGTTAAGATACTTAAATTAATCATGTGATATTCTTTCTAGTTTTGATTAGATTGATTCAAATTTTATGCATATATTCATGATTTATTTTGGTGTGCTTATTAAGAGAAAATTTGTATTGAGTTATGCGAGTTGACGAGATCTACCAGGTTTTATAATCTATTTGATCATCCCTTGAGGCAAAATCCATAATAGTATTTAGCAAAAGAAATGATTTAGGCCTTATTTTGATTAATTGAGCCTTTCAAGCAAACCATCTTTAATATCCTTTGTCCCCTATTTGAGCCTAACAAAGAACCTTTCATATCTTTAAGCCATATTTTATGCATAACTAATAAGCATTACCTTTATCCTTGCACCTTTAGCTTGTATGAAAAGAAAAAAAAATACAATCATGTGTTATGCTATAGAGTAAGGTGAAATGTAATGCACCCTCTAAAGAAAAATAAAATAAAATTCGAAATAAGTTTGGAGGTGTTGGGAAGTTACAAAAAAAAGGGATGTAGAATAGAAGAATATGAAAAAAATGATAAGAGATGGTGGACTGAAATATTAATTAAAAGCTCAATTGCAGTTAAAAAGTGTATGATGAACAAAAAGAAAACTAAGGTGTGGAAAGAGCCTATGTGTTTTCATTTATCGACCCCCACCTAAGCCTTACATTACAAACATGTAAAGTCCTTATTGATCTCTAGCTAAATGCATATTTATATTAGTGGAGAGGAATGTGAAAAATAGACTTATGAGCCTTGTTCTAAGATTGAATTGATTAGCATGCTCATATAGGTTGATTTTATGAGTGCATTGGATGATATCATGTTCAGCACACACATGAATCAATTAATCAAAAATCTTGCATATCCTTGTATTAATGGAACGTTGATGGATGAATATGTAAACCTTTTTGTCATAGAATTATACGACTATTGAAGAGGGATAAATTTTGCTAAATATGGAGGTATTAATAGGTATATATTTATGAATATACTACCCATATCACTTTATTTAGTTAGACTTGGTTTTACTTGAAGACAAACAAAGAGTTAAGTTTAAGGGTGTTATGACTCTATAAAAGTAGGGCCATTAATGCATTTTTTTTTACTTAATATTGATTTGCTTTATTCAATGAATAGTATTTTTGGAGCTAAACTTATTAGTGAAAAGGGGTGAAAATATAATTTATGAAATGTTTTGAGATTTTTATAGATTGTTTATGAAATTTTAACGCATAACCAATTAGGATTTGCCATGTGGCACCATGCAAGTAGAGGAGCTGAATAGGAAAGCCATGCCAGTAGAGATGACGAATCATAGATCACTTCGTATTAGTAGTGATGCAGCATGTGTCATGTGTCAAAACAACATTCAATCCAACTTCGGAGTATTGTCAAACCCTTTTGCCACGTGTTGTCAAACCCTTTTGCCACGTGTTGTCAAACCCTTTTGCCACGTGTTGTCATTCGATTGGTAACCTCTATCCGCTAGCGCACTATGCCAACTATTTTTGTGAATCACGTTGTGCCAATTGGTGCTAACTTGATGATCATTGACCCAAATCGGTCTCCCTTACCATGCATCACTCTCTGATTTTCCTACTAGATCAATGTGCCACATGTATGATTATGATTGGTTGGTGTTGTTAATTTTTCTTCTTTTGATCTCGGCCCTTTATCTAAAGCTGATATGATGATCCAAATTTAACCTTAGCTACATTTAACCCCCTAATCACCCCCAAAAACCCTAATAAGCTGCCATTAGCATAATTTTGATCAATTTTTGGTGCTAAGAAGAGAGAAATATACATAAAAATTCAAAAAGAGATACAATTTTGGTGGTAATTAAAGAGGAGATTAATACTATAATTCAAAAGATTGATTGTATTTCTTCTTCTTCACATTTCTTTATCCATTTTTATGTCTTTCTTTATGAAAAATATGAGTTTTATGAACAAAATTATGTCTAGTTAATTTATTAATCTAGGGGTCTTATGAACCCAATTTTTACCATGTGATGATTTAATATTTTACCCAATTATGATTTTAATTTAATTATATTAATTAATCTAATTTTATGCTATTAATTATTAGGCCAATAATTTATCTATAGAAGCAATTAAATAGATTTGAGAGAATTATTTAATTGTTTGTCTTGATTAAATAACATGCATAGTTTCTAGGTAGAGATGTATGATGCTTATGTATGTGATCCATAATTGATGGACTTAATGAGTAGTATGCAATTTAATTGATATGAGAGTGTGATTAAATTAATTGCTATATGATGTGTAGTTTACTTGAGAGATGAATATATGATACGATAGATTTAATTGATCATGTAATTAATTGATAATAATATTGGGAGGATTTTAGTGATTCACATGTTTAAAAAATTGGGAGATTAAGTATTTATTGATATATTCTTATATATATTTTTAGTTACCAAATCTGATTTAATTAATTATTGTTATTTGCTTTTAGTTATTTTAATTTTGCCTCCTTAAAATCTAAAAACACAAAAAAATATTATTTTTTTGTTTTAAAAATTAGTTTTTAATAATATAATCTTCGTAGGAACGATATATTTTTATCATTATATTACTTTTTACGATACATATATTTATGTATTCATTGCACACGCTTCATGTGTGGCTATCAACTAGAAAAAATATTATCATATTTAGTGGAATAACTCATAAAACTTTCACTAATACAATAGAATCTAAAGGCTAACTACAAAGTATCAAACTAATAACTCCAGAAGATATGATTAAAAATTACTCTGTAACATTACAACAACAATCATCACTACTAAGCATGTTGAAGACCTTAGGAAAGATAATATGACCATCAGTACTATTTAGGGAAACACCTCTCGTAGAGATAGTAAAAATAGTACGACCTTCGGTACTATTTAGGGAACATCCCTTAGGAATACATTGATCATTAAAGATGAAAAAAACCAATGCATGAATTTAAGTAAACCATAATGGTTGAGTCTTTATAACTTAGCTAGAAAATCTACACTATAATATATCAAATATATGAAATTTTATACCATAGAAAAAGAATTCCTTGCATGTAGTAAATTTAATATTCTTGAAGGAACTGATCCAATTTTTTGGTTATAAAGCTTTGCATATAGGTTTAATTCATACCTATATTCAGGAATTAATTTAAGTGAACTAAATTATGTTTCTAAAAATTTCAAAAAGGTTATCAAGAACTTCAAGAAAAAGATGAAAGTAGGTGACAAGCGTGTCTATCTTAGATTTTTCAGTTCACTTATGGACTAGAATGAAGAAGGTTGTGTTAGACCGTAACATTTTATCAAATTAGGGATTTTCAACACTAATGGGAAAAGTTCGAAAACCAAGGGCACTTCAAGAAAATGAATTCAATATAGATGAACTCTATATACAAAGATGATAGATGTTAGGTCAAATTTATCATGAACTCAAAAAATTGATAATTCTTCTAAAATTAAAGTAAATTATTCGACAAATGATGTCATAATCACTTCCCACAATAATATGGCTCTTACTTAAGAAGATGGCGAGAACATTAATAAGTTTGAAGCAAATTTTAATACTAATAACTTGAAAATTTGTCAAGAAACAAAAAAATGTGTTTTGTTTTTATGCTAAGAAAACAACTAAGGATCACAAATGCAATTACTACATTAGAGATCGAGAAGATAGAGATGTATAATCATCTATGTCATCAAAAGGACTACATCTAAAAAAATAATAAAGAGGAATAAAGATGTAGAACCCATATTTTTAGTTGGGAGGTCAATGTCAATAAAATGAAATGCTTAAATTCAAAAGTCAAAAGCAAAAAGTTAGGTAAATTATTAAAGTAGGAGTAAAATAATGATTTCGTACTATTATAAACAATGATTCTTTGCCCTATTATAGGAACATTTATTTGCATTAATTGGACACAATTTCAATAATAGTCGTCTCTCTACTCTTAAAATTATTCATCGAGCAACTATGTATCTAGAAATTATAGGAGGCTAAGAATCTCTTTAAGATTCTTGGTTGACTTTTAGAATTATAATAATTAATATTATGAATAAAATAGATTGCAATCATCCTTTTTCTTATTTTCTAATTAATCTAATTTGGATATAAAATTATGTATGAATGAAAAGACTTCACCATTATCGGAATGGTATTATGATTTGAGCTAGCCGAGGTATATTGGATGTAACAAAAGAAGACAAATACCAAAAAATAATATTCATAAAGGATCCATTAAATTTAGATATGATAATTATAATTATAAGACAATTAAGGATATTAAGTGATTAAATATATTTTTTATAACATTTATAAAACTAATAAAAAAGAAAATGAATACAAAGAAACTAACCAAAAGCTTGTATGAATATAAATATAAAAAAATTATACAAATAAAATAATATGTTGATAAGAAATTTAAAAGTTTACCTTGAAATAATAATATATAAAATATCTAGTCACAATTTGGTACAAGAGTCATATGAAAAAATATTATTCGATAAAAAGTTAATGTCATTAATCATTTAATAACATTAGTGATATTAAATATAAATTTTGATGGTATTAAAACTTTTTTTACAAACCTACAAAATATAAACAAAGGTATATTAAATTTTAAAAATATTAGTGATAAATTTCTTTAAAGTATTAGATGAGAAAACATTTGTATTTTGACATATTATTATGGGTGTCGGTAAAAGTCTCTCTACCTCTTTCCACTTTATGTTAGACTAAAAGTAACGTTGATACCAAAAAATAAATAAATAAAAATAATTTTACCATTTGATCTACCATAAAAGTTTAATATAATAAATATTTATATTTAATAATAAAAAATAAAAATAAAACATCTAATAACTAAAAAATATAGTATAAAAATTAATATATATTTAAAATAATAATAACCTTATATCCAATTAATTTAAAATTTAAGAGTTAGTTTTAAAATTTATAACTTAAAATTTATAATTTAATATTTAAGATTTAGGAATTAAGTTTTAAAACTTAACGATTAATAAATAGATATTATTAATAACTTTATATTTTTATTATAATTTAAAATATAAATTTTAATTATTAATTTTTATTTTTATTTATGTTACTCTTAATTATAAATAATATTTATTTAAATCCCAAACTTTACATTTGTGGGTTCATAAATTATAAATTTTAGGATACGGGGTTTAGTAAACAAACACCTTTAAATAAGAGAATCAAAGGTTACATTTGTATATTGAGTTTATTTTGAGATATTGAATATCAAAAGCATAGTATAATTTTATTATAAGTATGTAATTTATTTATAATTTTATAAATATTAAATTAAATTTTTTTTTATCCAAAATTAAAGTAAAAACGTGTTCCTCCTCATCACTCACTATATCCGGCACTGCTCATAATAATTAAATTGATTTTTTAGTAGTGTTTACTAATTTTTCTCTGCTATCCAAAAAGGAAAGAAATAAACTTCTTCCATTTGTGAAATAAACAATGTAGAAAAAACGTAAAGGATGACCAAAAATATATTTTTATCAAAAAATTTCTTTTGATACAATATTTTCGGTCATTTTAATCTTAATTTATAGTTTTCTTTATATATTCTAAAAATATGATTTAAAAAAAATACTACTATAAAATAAAACAAGGTAATGAGATATAATAAGTATCAAATAAATTAAAAATATATACTCAATAAATAGTATAAAGAATATTATAAGTAAAATTATTATTTTTATTCATATAATATTACTATTATATTATTGATAATATTGTCATTGTTTAGATAAACTATGTAATTGTTATGATACCAATGATTTAATAGGGTATAACCTATCACAGGATATGTAGCTTTAATTATTATTGACGTGTTAGAAAAGTGAGATTTATTAGATCTTTGAGTCAATGATCTCTTTAAAGTGTGACCTTTTGAAGATTTTATCACTATACAACATGCACAAGATTGACTAACCTGGAAGAATGCAGCCTGACCATTACACAACTTAACCAGCCTAGTTCTATACACAAACTTTAGTAACCCAACCATTATATAATTTGATGTAGCGCAGCCCATGTAACCTATATCAGTAGAACATTTGGTTTTATTCTTAAAACAAGTTGATAAAGTTAGAGATATTTTCAGAGTATATAGAGTTTAGCTCAGCCTAGGACAATTCACATGTCCCCTCATCATCAATGTACAAACATGACCTTAGCTTAAGATAGTGCATTTTTTCTCTTATCATCTGAAATGGTTGGTCCATTCAAATAGCAAACATGTAGGTCGATTTTCCTATATTTATCTCTATGTATCTATTGTTAAGAGGATATGATAATTAATACTTGTAACCCTATTTAAGACATACTTTCTAGACAATTAGTGTAAATCTTGGGGCCTTAAGTTTTCTAGCCCATCTATTTGACATTGAGACCTTTATTTTTTGTTTTTTCTAATAAGGAGATCAAATCCCTAAGGTAGGGAAATTTAGCTAGTAACAATGACCAATAGTTCACTAGCATAAATAATTGAAATATGAACACATAGTTACTGAAACAATCATCTAAGGATCCTATCTAACATAGCATACCTCAATCTAGGCTACAAAGCACCTCGGTTTAGGTTACAAGCATTCACTTCTTATAGTTGAATTGGATGATGCTTTTTAGGGAGGACAAAATGGGCTCAAATAGGGAGACCATGAGTTTCACAACGATAATGACCAAGTCCACGCCAGCTCAAGCCATCACATCTCCAATCAGACTACCTCTAGTTCCTCTTCAACAAAACCAATTGAGAATGAACAAAACTTTGTTTCCACCCTGTAAGATACATCACAAAAGTGGTTTAGCAACTTACCATCATGTAGTATAAATAGTTTTGTAGAGTTGGTCTAATTGTGGTAGAATGACCCACTTATTGAGGTTAGTGTTACTAAAATCGCACTACCCACCCTACTGGAAGTTTGGAAGGTGTTTGTAGATGTGGCATGCAATTCAAAGGGAATAGGTGTGGGAATCGTAATTTTTACACCAATAGTGAAATAAATGAACAAGGCATTCAAATTGCATTTAAAGCCACCAACAACATCCTTAAGTATGAATTTGTACTCCTTTCATTACAACAATTACAATCCTTGGGAACTCAACATTTTGTTATGCATAACGACTTGCGACTAGTTGTTAACAAGGTGAATTGCACGTTTGAGGCAAAATAAGATCAAATGAAATTGTACATGGGTGAAGTCAAGAAGGAACATGCATAGTTTTAGAAATATAAAATCCCCCAAATACCAACGGGTGGAACCTACCATGCTAACTCCATGGCTACTTTGGCCTTAACAATCAATTCAATATGAAAAGGATGGTACTAGTTGCTTGCATCATCACCCCAAGTATTCTCCTAAATAAAGAGCTTTTAAAGACAACCATAGTTAATGCATAAATCTCAACTACTAAATGGATGACACCTTATGTTGAATATTTATCCAAGGGGTGCTACTTTCCCACAAAGATATCACTTGCAAAATTGCAACCAAATCCAAGAGTTATGTACCCCAAAATGGAAAACTTTATCGGAAGAATCCTTGAGGACCATGGCTAAAATTTATATCAGAAGCAAACACAACATTGATATTAAAGGAAGTCCACGAAGGTTGATATGGAGTACACTCAGGAGGATGAATTCTATCGTAAAAAATAATAAGGTATGGATACTATTGCCTAAAATTATAACAAGACTGTGTGGCCCATACAAAAAATGTCAATGATTTATGATTGTGCCACACCAAACTTCCATGAAATAAAAACAGTCATCTATCTGTGGCCATTCGAAAAATGGGGACTCTACATTGTAGGTCCATGATAACAATTCTGCAAGTATATGGGTCGTATAATTAATAAAGTGCAGTAAAGCACGGGTATCATCCCGTAGAGAGTGCTTGTCTTTTATAATTAAGTATAAATATGCAACAATCATAATACTATCTAGGTGAGTAATAAGAGAAAATTATCTAAACAACAACTGATTCTAAAATTAATTCAAAGCAATAAATAATAATCACGTAAACAATGTTTAGCACTTGGTTATGTTCAAACAATCACATTGTCATGCTATTTTATTCACACATTAATTATGATCACATGTAACATACCACACATTCCTCAATCATACTATCATCTAATTTTAATTAATGTGATAATAATTCTATGACTAATTCAAAAACTTACTTTATCAAGTCAGAGCATGAATATCAAATCATATAATTATTGACCAAACAATTAAAGCATTAAAATAAAAATTCTTATATCAACTAACAATAGAGAAATTCATTCAACAAAATAAAATCAATCATATGATTTTGTGACTAGTTTCATCAAAAATCCCAAATAAGAAAAAAAGCTAGTTATAGTTCTAGAAATCATTATTAAAATATATGAGTTCATAAAAGTTACAAAAATGATGATGAAATGAATTAAATCTAATTTTTATGAAGAATTTAGCTCCTTATTCAATCTCCTTTACTAGTTATTAAATTGCCTCCTAAACATTTCTATACTTGATTTCTCTTTATTTTTTTAAGATCCTATATATTCTTATGAATTCTCTATTTTAAGGTATTATTATTGTTGTTGGAGATATTTGTGAATAAAATTTTTTATTTACAAATTAGTTTTTAGCCTCGTTATTATATATGTCAATTAAAGCCGAAGAAACACTCGTGTTCCAAATAGATACACTTTAGGTACAAAAATCTATCCTATAATTTTTAGAATTGCATTCATGCATTCATGAACACACTATATAAAACACTTAGAACTTTTTGTGTGCTTATAATTATGTTTATCAATTGATCTTACAAGGTTTGATCAAATGAGGTGATAGATCAATCTAGGTGTTCTTAAGTTACATTTTTTAGGGTTTGATCAATCGATTAATCTGTGGTAGATCCATCGAGTACCCTCAGGTTAAAATAAATGAGTAGCTTATCATTGTTAGATTGATTGAAAAGGGTTTCAATTGATTAAAAATGGCAAGATTGATCAAGCCCGTATTTTTTAGTTTTAAAATCTCTATTTTAACAAGAGCCAATTGGTACAATTATCAAAATTTCCTTCTTAAATTTGTATTACAAATCCTTTTATGAGTAGAAGAGTCATTTAAGATTGACATAGGGTTTGGGTTTTAATTTTCTTATTTAAACAACCCATTGCTTATGGTTACTCTAACTTATTCTATTCATCTTGTGTTTTCTCTACTCGTCTCGTACTAGATTTCTCCAATTTTTTCTTGGCATGTTTTCCTCTTGAATATATATTATGGAAAACAATGTGTCATCTATAGGATGAAGATGAGTCTCTCTCTTATATTTCTCAAACATCGGGTTGATTATATAAAATATGAGATTGAATAAGATTTTGTTGAAAGTTAAAATGAATGATTGGCTAGTGAATAGCCATATCTTTTTGAGGAATTTTTCCTAGGGTTCAATCATCATGTATTGATTGGTAGCTACAAGAGTGAAAATGTTTCCATAGGTCAGGAGCATATGTGGTGATGAGTTTTGTTTTGGTTGGTAGTTACAAGGATGCAAAAATTTCCATAAGGAGTGAGCCTAAGTGTTTATGGGATGTGTGTAGGCTAGGTGTTATGGGTTGGTAACGTGTATGCATGTCAAGAGGTTGAGCCATTAGTATTTCATCACATCGTGTGGTGATGGAACTTTGAGGAAGAGCTTGAATCTACTTGAATTAGGTGCTTTGTTAAAATTGTGTGAGGGTAGCTTAGACACATTTAAGGTAGCTGTTTTGACTAGTAGAGATATTTGCTTTCTACTTTTATCATGTTGTATACTTTTGATTTATTTTTTAGTGAATGGCTTATTTCCATGTGGTTGTCATAAGAAACCCATGGATGTTACCCTATATGAGTTGGATCTTATGTTAGTTTATCTCTTTATATGTTATGTTATGTATGATCATACATTGTGAGAATATAATCATTATTTATTAAATATGTTTGCACATAAGGGGTTCTAAAATGATTGAAAATATTTTATAGATTTTTTAACCTTTTATCTGATTAATATGTTGTGTTTTGTTTACTATGTTAATGCATGTTGCTAGCCTGGACAGAAGACTCTGAGACATATATTATCACTAGTGTATTTATTATATATTATTTTTTTCTTATCTGCTGGTTGTTTTGGTAATGTGTTGATTTAAGTATGCTATTTTATTGTATTTTTACTATGCTATTTACTTAATATTGTGAGGTTTGCTTGGCCGAGATGGAATGCAGCTCACAAAAATATTCCATAGGTTGGCGTGTCTACCTCCCTTGTTAGACCTGGATGCATATTTAGATCAAAATTACAATTTATATATGTACAATTGTTCCAACTTATATATAGAATTACAAAATAAATGTAAAGTTTGCATTTTTCAATGGTTCCTTGAAAAAGAGATATATGTAGAGAAACCTTAAGAGTTTGTGGTGCAAGTATTAGAAAACAAAGTCCCCAAGCTAAAGAAAGTAGTACACAGACTAAAGTAAGCTTAAAGAGCATAGTATAGCATAATTGACAATCATTACATCAAAAAATATGGTACAAATACTTTCATTGTTTCTTTGTATGTGGATGATCTTATCTACACAGGTGATGATGACATGATGATTAATGAGTTCAAGGAAGAAATGATGAAGAAAATAGATATGACTAATTTAGGATTGATTCAATAATCCTTGGAATTGAAGTTAGATAAAGTGACAATGGGATTTTCTTCTTATAGAAGAAATATACAAAGAGTCTCATCAAGTAGTTTAAAATGAGTAGATGCAAGACTATTGCAAATCCACTAGATAATAGCAAAATCTTAAGAAAAGAAGATGGCTCGCTAAAAATAGATAGCTCGTAATTTTAAAGTCACATAAGAAGTCTTCTATATTTGATGAAAATAAGGCCAGACATAATGTATGTTACCTGCCTACTATATATATTCATGCAATGTCTTACATAAGTTCAATGGAGCAACAAGGTAAATACTCAGGTATCTACAAGAAACAAAGAAATATGTAATATGGTATCAACCATCACCAAGTTCTAGACTAGTAGGATGCATTGAGAGTGATTAGACGCGATCTATTGATACCATAAGTTTCACATCTGGATATGCATTCATATTGATCTCCATGATATTATGTTGGGCATCAAAGAAACTAGAAACAATAGTATAATCATTTGTAGAAGTAGAATACATTGCAATGGTTCTCACTAAAAGTCAAGTAAAATGATTGAAGTAAATTTTTGAAGACATGGGAGAGTCACAAGAAGAAGCTACATAAACATTTTGTGGTATCAAATCGGCTATAGTAATGACAAAGAATCAAATGTTCGAAGTAGAGTAAAGCACATAAGTATAAAATATCACTTCATTATAGAAGTAAAAACCAATAAAAAAAATTAATCTTAAGTACTACAAGATAAAGGACCAAAAAGTTGGAATTTTAATACAAGAACTACCGTCACAAAGTTCAAGTAACTGTCATAGATGATTGGAGTAACTGAAAGTAACATCAATGAGGAGTGATAGAAATAGATATTAATTTTTCTATAATAGTCTACACATATTACACATATTTTAGAATAAAATATATTTTAGAGATGGTTAGAAGTGTTTGGAGAGTAAGTAAAACTTTATGGTTATGATTAAATAGATAATTCTAGATAGTCCTTATCCATAAGTAAATCTTGTAAAAAATTCTAAAATCATTAATTAAAACAAGTAGGTGGAATTGTGTAGAATCTACTTACTTAACAATAAATACTCATATCCATTACTTATGTAAGCAAATTGAGTAACTAATTCAATACAAGGTCTTCTAATATTATCTTATCTTGTATTTACTTCAAAACCTTTTCATTTGTCATCCTCTAAGTAACTACCTAACAAATACCAAACTATAAAAATAAAATACCCAATTATTCAATATTACCCAGACATAATAGCATATCAATATCCATTACTACCAAATATTATTCAACTTCAATAACTACTCATTCATATATTCTAAAAATCATCAATATGATTATCTACACACCGGACATATTTAGGCTTAGCACATTGTCATTTGGATCAATGATTGTTGGGTATAGATTAGAGAACCTTTATTTTTCATCTTACCATAAGAAAATTATATTTTTTTATGAAAAATTACAAAAAAAATAACATCTTTAAAACTTAAAACAACAAAAATAACAACTTAATAACATTGAGCGGATTCAACTAGACAACGTTAAACAATAAACAAGTTAACATGACCGCAGTTCAATTTAAATAACATTTAATGTAAAATAATGTGTCATATTTTTTTTAAATAGTAAAAATATATGAGTTGTAAATTATATATATTATTTTCGTAATTACAAGTTTTAAAGATGATATTTTGGTTCCTTTTCTCTCTCCCTCTGTTATTTTGGTAATCTAATTGAATAATTCAAACCACAGGGATAATTGATACTTGATTATGTTTCTTTTAGGCTCTAGATCAAGAAAAAAGAATTATGTGAATAACTATTTATTTATCAATTCGATCATTTGGTCCATGTTTAATTTGAAGGTTTTGTTCTGTCATTTGATCCATATAGATTCACTCTCATGTTTGAATCGCAACAACTATCATTTGATCTTTAACTACTATTCTCTTTATTTTTTGGGATTACTATCCTTCAAGTTAATTTTCTGAATAACCGATGACTCTAATGTCAATATAGGATGAAATAAATCACTGGTTTGAAATTTAAAGCTACCTGAATGAGTTGTATTTAATTATTTGAAAAAGGAAAACAAACAATTATTTAGTTCTATTGGCATATTACTAATGATAGGTAAATGAACAGATGAAATCAATTTCTGTTATTGATAATAACAATAGAGAGAATTTCACAGAGAGTCCAAGATATGAGAAATATTACATAACTATTTCCAACTAGATCAAACTCTTATGCAACAACTCAAACATTTAATGGAATAGGCAAAAATCAATAAGAGACTTTAATTAGACTATAACATCTATAAAAGTCAAAGTATTAGGCCATGACCTCATTGATGAAGTTCATTTGTAGGTTCCCCCGCCCACATCGGTTTCTCTAGTATGGTTGGACGTTTTCTTTGGCGTGGGAATAAGAAACGTAGTAAAATTCGGATACAATTGCAGTGAAGAAGATGAAAGCAGCACCTGCACCAAAGACTCCCTTTCTCAAAGTCTCACAGGACAAATTGTTGTAGAAAGGAGCATACTTGGTATGGTAGGCATTTCTAACCGAACCGGCCAACAAGCAAATCTCAGCAATAAGGAAAAATAACCTAAAAAAAGTCATGAAGCAAATAATAAGCAAAAATCATATCAACAGCAAAGTAAACATTTTCTTAGGTATGGCAATTGGTAATTTACCAGCAGACAATTAGAAGGATAAGTGCCCAAGCCCTCGAACCTCCAGGATTCAATGCCTTTCCACAACAGAAGCATCGACTCGCTACCATTATAAGAACCTGACTTGTCATGAGAAATAAGAATGCACCAACCCCTAAGCCAGTTGAGATGTCAGAGTCATATACACAATAATTGTAGTTACCCTCAGTATCAGGTTGAATTCTTGCCTGCAATTAGGAAAAAAATAAGATTGTTATCTTTCAAAGATCTTACTAAAAGTGAGAGCAAAGCTTTATGTTTCTTTTGTCTAACTAATTTAAGAGTAAGTATCTTTTGTTTTGTTCTCAACTGGAAATCAATGAATGCAAACAAGAAATCACACTTTGTGAGAGATCAAGCAAAACATAATGATATGAAATTAGTAATGAACTAATTCATCTATTATACTCGTAACTCTTAAGTTTGAGTTAACAAATTATTATTCATCTACCAAAAAATATGTACTTGGGTTTGACATTTTAAGAAGAAATTAATGTATCCCAGAAACCAAAATTTTACATTAGATTAGACTAAAATAATCCCTAGCCAAAATACAGAGTTCATCCCTTTACGAGAGAAAAACCTTATTTCTCATAATATCAATTAGTTGTTAAGACAAAAGAAAAGGGGAAAACCATTACATGGTTATTTCTTCGATATGATAATCAGCTGAAAATCATACGTTAAAATAACCAATTTTCCTAAAAACTTCTTTCTTAAAAAGATAATTAACCGATCTCTTCTGGCTTGATGTGTTAAGAAGATAATTAGCACATCCTTTACGGTTTGATATGTGTTTAAAATTAAGAATTATTGAGTTAATTGTATGACATAATTGATAATCTCTTTATATATATAATTTTATTTTTAACAAAGACAAAAGAAACATATATATTTTTTATAATAATAGACTAAGGAAGTTAAAAATAAAACTAACATAATAAATGTATTATTTATGTATCCAATAGGCATTTTTTAATTAAGTGTATTCAAAAATTATTTTTTAATTAATTATATACAGAATAATCTTTCTTTTATTGTCCAACCATCAAAGTTTCGTAAAAGTCATTGAATTTTATGTTTTTATTTCTCTTTAATATTTTCTTCATTTTTCATCTAAGTATAAATAATTCAATTATTTAGCTGGTTTAATTTTTAATTCTTAATAAAAAATTATGTTTATTTTCTTATAACGTTAAAAAATATATATTTATTTACGTTTATTTATTTACATTGTAAGAAAAATAAACATTTAATTTTTTTCCAAAAATTAAAAATAAAACTCAATGTTATAAGGAATCCATACAATTAAATCTATTTTTTTCTTTATTTCTTTATTATTTGTTGAATTATCGATATAAATACATGTAATAAAATTTACTAAAACCAATAAGTCTCGATTAGTAAAATAAAAATCTTTAAAATTTATAAACTTTATCAAAGTTCCAATTGAATAAACCAGCTAATCTGACAACCAAAGATTAGAACTTTTCATGATTTTCTAACATTCTTTCGGCGAGAGAAAAGAAATAAAACACCAACATTCAATAAAAAAGAAGTTAAAAGCTCTCAAAAGAGAGCAATGAAAATGGAGGGTTTAGTACTTACAGTACTCCTTCTCTGCTCAGCAGCAACTGCTAAACCAAAAGCAATGACATCGAAGACGAAGACTGTAATCAAAAGCAGCTTCGAAGCCATTTTTATTGATTTTGGTGTTCCAGAACTTTTCCCCGGATCTATCTTTGCTTATACATGTGTCTATCCCCCTGTTACTCTCTTCCTCTCTAAATACACAAAATAAATCCTCAAATGTGTTAAAGAAGCATACAAATAATATAAATAAAATACAATAATACTGATCGGAAAAAAAATATTTACCAATAGAAAACTACTTCCCACCGGTTGACAAAAACTGGGCACCTCACTTGCAACTACATATCTCGTTGATAAAAGCATCAATTTGGTGGTTAGTCTTTTTTTTTTCTTCCTTTCTTTCAAAATGGTTAGTCTTTTCTTACCGGACATATTTTCACCGATATTTGAAACTAAAACTAGGAAAAATTATCTTTAAAGTAACTAAAAATATATCATTTGTCACTTTCGTCACGTAGATTTTATATACGATACATAAGTTATTAAAAATTTTAAATTGTGACACTTTAACCACAATTGAATTTGAATGAACAATTTATGAATTGGCTCTATAGTTTTCATTAAACAAGTAATGTTTTTCGATGACTTATACCCCAAACTTAACTTTTGTCTTTTTTCTCATTACAAAATGTTGCATTTGTAAGCATACAATTTTGATTCTTAGAATTGAAAAAATTAGAATTTTTAACTTTCTTCGACGTTTGTGGGATAAAATATTTTTAAGAACAAACAAATCATAAATATTTGTGTCTATTTCCAACCATCTTTTGATGTTTTGTAATGAATTTGGATTAACTTTTCTTATCAACGTGACTCTTTTCTAGATATTTTTGAATAATTTTATGTTTTACTCTTATGAACTAACAAAATACCTATGGTTTGATACACAAAAATTATCCTTCATTTTTTATAGATAGATAAACTGATTTGATAATCAAAATTTCCTCTTTCATTTCGTAATTGGGTTAGTCATACACTTCATATGTTTCTAGCAATTCACATGGTATCATCAAATGATACAAGTATTGGATAAGAATATACAACACATTAGAATGCCTTTATTGACGATCCTTTACTCTGATAGCATGTAGGGTTCCTTAAATCTTGATTCATGGATCTCTTGGTTTGAGAAAGAAAAATAAAAGGATCGAACCATTTCTTCTGACTCTTTTTCAAATTTGATAAATGTCGGTTGATCTTATATTTCATTACATCATTTCCTATTTGATCCTTTTGAATTCCATCTTTGAAGTTATGATAGGATCTATTCATTAAAAAGAATCGATTCAATACATTTATTATGTATCTATAGGTGTTATATTGGATTTGAATCAGATTTTAGATCAATCTATATTGATTGATTACCTCCATTACGTTGTTGCTAGAAAATATCACTATTTTTTGGTTTTGGATCTTCCAAATCATTTCTATAGGAGGTCCAGACCCATTTTTTATCCTTAAGTTTCCATTTATGAAAGATATAAATTCATAGAAAAATCAAAAATATGCATGTCGAATGAAATGGTTGTTGTTATCTACTACAATATTGCTATCTTCTATAATAATGAATCATTGTTTTAACTGAATAACTAAATAAAATAGATAGATATTTCTCTTTGTCTTAGGTCAATAGACCCTTGTCGTTCTACTTAAGAATCCAAAGGTCACCTTTTAGTGTTGTCTTGATGCTTTGGTTACAAAAGTTATCGCGGTCTAGGTTTAAGAATGGATTCAGTTAGTGGAAATCCCTCAAACTTCTTCATTATTAAAAACATGTCATGACTAGTTAGGTTAGGTTTATTTTGTTAGTGAAGAAAGTGGGTTTCAAGGGTTCATTAATTAGTACACCTCTAGTGCTGGTAAGGTTGGGACTGTAGTCGTCCTTCTCTATTTATCAATCGATAAGATCTTTGAGATTGACTAGCAAGCTGAGTTGTTTTGGCTTTTCTTTTATTTTCAATTTAAAGATAAAAATTTATTTATGTTATGTTATATTTTAAAAGAAGATAGAAAAAATTTTGAAGGGTATAAATTGAAATATTTGTATTATATAGAGTGTATAAATTAAAATATTTGTATTATATAGAGTATAGGGGTAGATGTAACCAAGTGGATAGAGGCAATGGATTGTGAGTCCACCATGTGGGTGTTTAGTTAATGTTATTTTCCCATTAAAAAATAGATTATATATAAAGAAATCTAAGAAAAATGAACCTTTTATTTTATAAATAGAATGTAAAGCGAAAGAAATATTTCACCTCTTCGACAAGTTTAGTAATGAGTATAATAGTCATATTGTTTGGATGAAGACAAGAACCTATGATTAACTTTTCGAAAAAATTTCAAACGAACAATTTCAACGAAATCTTTCAATTTTTTATTTTATTATGTTAAACTTCATGTATTTCCCTAACTGGAGAGTGCATTGAATGTACATAAATGAAATAATATTTTAAATAGATTCATAACAAAATTGAAAGATATCCATTAAACATAGTCTAAAAAATAGATTGACCTGTGTATTCGTTAATGATTTAATCTAGTAGAAAAGAAAGGGTCGAGAGTACCATTGTCGGGCCAGAGACCGACCATATAAACCTATTGATGACTTGCATAATTTGACATAATTTATCATTTTTTAACTTTAATTTAAGTCTAATTTTATTTATTGAATTTGAACTTCATTATTATTATTTAAATTTTATTGTAGATTTGAAGATAATGAAAATTCAAGAATTTAAAAACATATCATCTAATGACTTTATAATTTAAATTAAGATGTATTTAAATGAAATTTAAATGAATAATATATATATATATCAAAAACCAAAAAGCGAGGAAGTTATTATTATTATTATTATTATTATTATATATATATATATATAACAAATGGGAGAGCCGGGTTTAATATATATATATAAAGGAGGAGGAAAAAAGAGGAAAATGAAATCGAGGGGAGCGGTATAAACAGAAACAAACAGAGGAAGGAGAAGAATAAGCAGCTAGATCAAAGAAAAAAAAAGGGATAATAGTGACGCAAAATTAAAGAGATTCCAATTTCTCTCAAAAAGTTATGGTGAATTTGTTTATGTTAAATTTAATTTTTAGTATGAATTGATTTTTCTTATTCTAGAAAAAAGATGTCATTTAATTTCAAACTATACTTGATTTCTATGTTAATTTGAATTATTTATCTTCATGTTTGTATGATTTATTATGAGTTTAATGCTTCTAATTAATTAGATGATTTTTAGTCTTGCGATTTAATGTTGAAAAGGAGAATTATAGAATAGAACTAGAATATTTCGGTATAGGTAAATAAAGAGATCAAAAGACTTGTATGAACTTGTGTAGTATTAAAATCATTGATCTTAATGTTTTTTTGCTTTATTAAATTGCATACTCTTATGGAAATTAATTAACAAGATTGTTTCAAATTGAGTATCGAAAAAGGCTTTCAGATATTTTTTGGAGATTGCTAACAAACAAAGAGAATTAAATTCAATTAGCTAGATGAGTAAAGCATAGCGAGGGATTAGGTGAAATCAATTTCCTAGAAGTTTTCTTTCTATTAATTTGATCTTTGAATATATTTATTTTCTTTTGCATATTTTCTTTAAATTGATTTTATTTTAAATTTCAATTACAACAAACTTAGTGATTTTTCTAGATAAAATTGAGATTAGTCTAATTTTGGTATTTGTCAAAAATAAGTTACCAATTTCTTAAGACAATACACTTCTTACCACTTTATTATAAAACTACGATATTGTGCACTTGTAATTTTTGCACCGATCAAGTTTTTGGTGCCATTACGAGGGATTATTTTTTTCTTATTTTTGTCAATATCAATACAAAGTAATATTGGTCTTAATTTAGAATTATATTTTATTGTTATTTTTATTTATGTTTTATTTTTTTTATTTTTTGGTGTTTTTTTGACGTTGGATGCGCCGTGTTAGAACTCGAAACATTATTTCTTTTGATTGAAAGATTGTAAGAATCTTTAGATCACGAAAAAAAGAAAAAAGTACTAGCCATGGCTGAAGGAGAAAAGAATGTACCACCATGCACCTTGAAAGATTATCTAAGGCCAATTATGAATGAAAATTACTCAGGTGTAAGACGTCTGACCATTAATGCCAATAATTTTGAGTTTAAACTGATGTTGATCAACATGGTGCAACAAGCCCAATTTAGCAGATCGCTACTTGATGATCCCATTATTCATTTGGCGATGTTCTTGGAGATTCGTGACACTGTAAAGATGAATGGTGTTACTAAAAACACCATTAAACTAAGGTTGTTTCCTTTTTCATTGAGGGACAAGGCCAGAGGTTGGCTACAATCTTTACAACCAGGAAGCATCACTAATTGGCAAGACATGGCAAAAAAGTTTCTTGCAAAATTCTTTCCACCTGCAAAAACAGCCCAACTTAGGAGTAAGATTGGTCAATTCAAGTAAAATGATTTTGAGACACTCTATAAAGCATGGGAAAGGTATAAAGATATGATTTAGCGTTGTCCTCAACTTGGATTTCCAGATTGGATGCAAGTTCAGATGTTCTATAATGGGTTAAATGGGCAAACTAGAACTATAGTTGATGTTGCTTCTAGTGGAACTTTGATGTCAAAGACACCTGAAGGTGTTATTTCTCTTTTGGAAAAATTGGCCTCAAACAACTATCAATGACCAACTGAAAAGATCTATGACTTCTCTATCTCATCAAATTTCAGCCTTGACAACCCAAATAATACCACAAAGTGTAGAATATGTTGCAAACCCAAGTATGACAATTCCGATGAATAAAGCATATCAAGAACAAGTTCAATACATTAATAATCGAAACTACAATTATCGTGGTAATCCTACACCAAATTACTACCCTCCAGGGCTTTAAAATCATGAGAATTTCTCTTATGGAAACACAAAGAATGTGTTGTAACCTCCTCCAGGGTTTGATAGTCAACCAAGCGAGAAGAAGATGTCACTTGAGGATGCCATAGTTTCTTTTGTTGAGGAGACCAAAGAAAGGTTTAAAAAGAATGATTCATAAATGGATAATATTGAGACTTATTTTAACAATATGGGAGCCACTATGAAAAATCTTGAAGTGCAAATTGGGAAACTAGCCACAACCATCAATGCTTAACAAAAAAGAACTTTTCCTAGCAATACATAAGTGAATCCAAAGGAACAATGCAAGGCCATTGCACTTAGGAATGGAATAGAAATTGAGAGGCCACCATCAAAGGAAATCGAGTCCACACCTATAGCTCCAAACAATGGCCAAGGAAATCATAAAGTAGAAGAAGAGGAGATTGTTGATGATACACTAGGAGAGGTTGACATGCCTCCATCAATTTCATTTCCTAACAATCCTCTTATTCTCTCTACTCCACTTCCTTATCCTCAACACTTTCAAAAACAAAAATTAGATAAGCAATTTTCTAGGTTTTTGGATATCTTTAAGAAAATTCACATAAATATTCCTTTTGTAAATGCTTTGAAACAGATGCCAAATTATGCCAAATTTATGAAGGACATAATTTCCAAGAAAAGAAGGTTGGAGGAGTTCGAAACAGTGAAGCTTTTTGAAGAATGTAGTGCCATTCTTCAAAATAAATTACCTCAAAATTTAAAAGATCCAAGGAGTTTTACTTTGCCTTGCACTATTAGAAATTTATTTTTTGATAAATTTTTATGTGATCTTGGTGATAGCATTAATCTTATGCCACTTTGTGTTTATAGGAAATTGGGACTTGGAGAGATAAAACAAATAACAATTTACTTGCAACTAGCAGACCGATCTATCAAGTATCCACATGGAATCATAGAAGATGTATTGGTAAAGGTGGATAACTTTATTTTTCCTACTAATTTTGTGGTGTTAGATATGGATGAAGACCAAGATGTCCCACTAATTCTTAGCCGACCATTCTTGGCTATGGGAAGGGCTTTAATGGATGTTCAAAAGGATGAGTTAACATTGAGAGTGAACAAGGAAGAGGTTATGTTCAACATCTACCAAGTCATGAGATTTCCAGAAGATCCAAGCACTTACTTTCGGGTAGATTTCATTGAGCAATGTGTAGTAAAAGCCTTTCAAGAGGATATTCCAACCGATCACCTAGAATGATACCATTCCATCTCATGCTTATGATTTCAATAACTATATTATTTATGAACCTGCTTTACCTTTTCTTGGTGAAGAATTTCTCCATTATGTATTTTCCTTGGAAGCTTTGCAGCAGGTTACATCATGTAGCACAAAAGTAGAGAGGCTAGATCCAATGGTAGCAAAGATGAATTATGTAATCTCTATAGAAAAAGTGCAGCAAACTACAACTCCATAGTTGAAGCAATTGCCTGAGCATCTTCTCTATGAGATCTTGGGTGATAATTTCACCTTTCCAATGATTATTATAGAATCACTTACACCCAAAGAAGAGAAAAAGTTACTATGTGTGTTAAGGAAGCATAGAACAGGATTGGAATGGACTATCTCTGACATAAAGGTATAAGTTCATCCATTTTCATGCACAAGATTCTAATGCAGGAACCTTACAAACCATCAATCAAGCCTCAAAGAAGATTAAATCCAACAATGAAGGAAGTTGTGAGAACTGTAATTTTGAAGCTCTTCAATACTGGAATTATTTATGCTATTTTAGATAGCTCATAGGTAAGTGCAATGCATGTTGTACCAAAAAAGGGTGGAATGACGGTGGTGAAAAATGATAACAATGAGCTTATTCCTACAATAATAATCATGGGTTGTCATGTATGTATAGATTACTACAAGTTGAACAAAGCAACAAGGAAGGATCTTTTTCCACTTTCATTCATTGATCAAATGCTAGATCGATTGGCTGGATATCTTTATTATTGCTTCTTAGATGGTTATCCAGGGTATAACTAGATTTCCATAGCTCCCAAAGATCAAGAGAAAACTACATTCACATGCTCCTACGAAACATTTGCTTTTATAAGGATCCCCTTTGGACTGTGTAATGCCCCAGTAACATTTCAACGTTGTATGATGTCTATTTTTTCTGATATGGTGGAAGATATAATGAAAATTTTCATGGAAAAATTTTCAATTTTTGGTACATATTTTGATCATTGTATAATTTAGCTCTTTGTTTTGTAAAGATGTGAAGATAAAAACCTTGTCCTAAACTAGGAGAAGTGTAATTTCATGGTTCAAGAAGGGATTGAGCTTAGACATAGAGTGTCATCTAAAGGAATTGAGGTTGATCGAGCTAAAATTGCAACCATAGAAAAACTACCACCTCCAAATAATGTGAAGAAAATCAGAAGGTTTTTGGGACATGTAGTATTTTATAGAAGATTTATAAAGGATTTCTCTAAACTCTCTAAACTTTTATGTAATCTTCTTGAAAAAAATTCTGCATTTGACTTTGATGACATTTGTTTGCAAGCCTTTAATACAATCAAGGAGAAACTATTTCATCACCAGTAATGATTGTACTTGATTGGAGTCAACCTTTCAAAGTCATGTGTGATGCAAGTGACTTTGTAATTAGAGTAGTGTTAGGACGAAAGTGAGACAAACTGTTTAGGACCATATACTATGCAAGCGAACATTTAATGAAGCCCAATTTAATTATACAACAACTAAGAAGGAGATGCTTGCTGTGGTGTTTTCTTGTGAAATTTTTTGGTCTTACCTCATTGGTACATAGGTGATAGTATTCACTGATCATACAACACTTCATTATTTTTTTAGCAAGAAGGATGCTAAGCCCAAACTAATTCGTTGGATTCTTCTTTTTCAAGAATTTGATTTAAAAGTATGAGATAAGAAAGGGAGTGAAATTTTAGTTGCTGACCATCTCTCTCAGTTGGAGCAAGAGGAAATAAAACCAGATTTAGTGATCTAAGAAGCATTCCTTGATGAGTAGTTGTTTGCATGTGAGATCAAGCGTCCTTGGTATGTTGATATTGTAAAGTACTTAGCTTGTAAGGTATTACTACCAGATCTTACTTACCATCAATGTAAGTAGTTTTGCATGATGTGAAATATTATATTTGGGATGAGCCTTTTATTTTCAAAATATACCTTGATCAAATCATTTGAAGATGTGTCCCTAAAGAGAAGATGTAAGCCATTCTCCATCATTTCCATTCCTCACCATATGGAGGACATTTTGGAGTAACACGAATAACAACTAAGGTACTTCAAAAATGGCTTCTTTTGGCCCTCTATTTTTCGTGATATTTATACTTTGGTGAAGAATTGTGATCGGTTCCAACGTATGGGAAATATTTCAAGACGTCAAGAGCTACCATCAAAAAATATCTTAGAGGTTGAGTTATTTGATGTTTGGGGAATTGATTTTATGGATCTTTTTCCTCCCTCTTTTGGATTTATTTATATATTCTTAGAATTTGATTATGTGTCAAAACAAGTAGAGGCAATTGCTACAAAAACTAATGATGCAAAGGTAGTGCTTAAATTTTTTGATAAGAATATATTCACAAGATTTGGCATTCCATGAGCTATTATTAGTGATTAAGGGACCCATTTTTGCAACAAGTTGTTCAACAACCTTCTCTCTAAATATGGTTTGAAGCACAAGATAGCACTTGCCTACCATCCATAAACTAATGGCCAAGCTGAAATTTCAAATTGGGAAATCAAGAATATTCTTGAGAAGACGGTCAACACCAATAGAAAGGATTGGGTAAAGAAGCTTGATGATGCTTTATAGGCATACCGTACAGCTTTTAAAACACCTATCGAGATGTCTCCTTATCGATTAATGTTTAGAAAAGAATGGCATCTCCTTGTTGAGTTAGAGCATAAAGCTTATTGAGTTGTAAAGAAGTTTAATTTTGATTTGAACGCAGTAGAGGAAAAGTGACTTCTTCAATTGAATGATATGGATGAATTTTGGACGATGCTTATAAAAATGCAAAGATCTACAAAGAACACACAAAGAGGCATGACAAAAAGATTCTTAGGCATGAGTTTGCTTCAGGACAATAGGTTTTTCTCTTCGATTCACGACTAAAAATCTTCCCAGGTAAGTTAAGATCAAGATGGACAGGTCCTTATACAATTGAAAAAGTTTCCACTTTTGGAGTAATAGACTTGAAGGACAAGGCATGGAATATATTCAATGTAAATGGTAAGAGATTAAAGCACTATTATGGAGAATAAGTGGAGAGAAATTGTGCATTTATTCCTATTCGAAATCCTAATTGATGAATATTGAAAAGTCTGGTTATAGACTATAAAACAAACACTTATAAGAGGTAGCCCATAAAACTTTCTTATATTATTTATTTTATTATTTATTACTATTCGAATAATTTGGATTTTGATGCTTGGTTATTTTGTAGGAATAAAAAACTAAAAATTACAAACTGATCGGGGCAGAACCGACATCGCCGATCCTGCCCGTTACTTTGGTTTTATCTATTTATAAAACTCTCGCAAGTGCACGAATCATTTCGTAGAAAATGATAAGTATACTCCCAAGGTCGATCTAAGGAAGGAATGTATGTGGTTTTTAATTTATTATTCAAACTTTTAAAAACGAAATTAAATCCTAAACATCCTGTCACGATAGTTTGGTTTTTGTGTTCCTAATCTAATAACATAAAATAAATAAACATATATACAAATTCAATAATTAATAAACATATATACAAATTCAATAAATAATAAACATATATACAAATTCAATAAATATTCATGCAAATTTTTATCATTTATATTAGCGGAGTATTTATGGATATAATAACTAAGTTAATTATGCTTGTTCATATTATTTAGGTTATTAAAGATATGAATTGATATTTATTGATTCTCTCTTTTTTATATGAATACCACCTTTGGTGGGGTTAGATATTCTTTGTTAACTAAACAAATCAATTAACACCTATGGGTGGGGTTGATAACTAATTTGATTAATTAAATTAATTCCTTTTTCTAAGAGATTGAAAATGAACCATTTAAATGCCACCTTTGGTGGGGTTAGACGATTTAAACTTTATTCAAGGTGTCCAAATTAAACCTAAGAATTTAGTTATCCGAGTACTAACTTTCAAGTTTTAAAACCACTACCGAAAATATGTTGTCAATACATTTTCGGATAATAATTCTTATAAAAACTTTTGAAATAGAGCTTCACTCTAACTACCAAGGCGATTGTACCAACAAATAAAAAGCACTACTCTAAATTAGACCTGATAACTAAACCTTAAAATCTAATTTTCAGATTTAAGTTTGTAATGAAAAATAATATATTTCTCTCTAACATTCTTAATATAAAATCTTGAATAAAAATAAAATCAATTTATTTTAGAGATTTTTACCTATTTAATATTTCGCAAGCATAACAACGTCATTATTACATCATATTTACTAAACAAACAAAGATAGTTAAATTTAACCACAGACAAGTTGAATATAACATGTAAGAATAAAGCATAAAAATAATCAGAAGAAAATAAAATCCTTACGGAACTTGACGCTATTCCGTAGTGGAAAACCTCCAATGGAATTTGCACTCCCATTTATTGAATCAAAAATCTAAATTATTACAAAAACATTACAAGTTCCTCTCAAAAAGAGTAAGAACTCTAAACCTAAGAGAATTGAACTAAAAACTAAGAGAAAAACAAAGAAAACCTTAGAAACTAAGAGAGAAACTAAGAAAAACTCAAAAACTAAGAAATGAGAGAAAAAAAGAAGAGAGAAGGATGTTTTGAAGATGTGTTTTGTAGTGAAGGGAAGGGGTATTTATAGGTGAGGATGGAGAGAAAAAATGAGTAAAAAATGTTAAAAAATATTTAAAAATGTAAAAACGCGTATTGGAATTGTTGATGTCATTAATGACGTCGGCATGACGTCACGGGGCGGTACGCACGTGAAAAATGGGGCGAAAAAGGCGTTAGGCGCGCGGAGGCTTGGCGCGCAGGGCGCGCGCGTGAGGCAGTGGCGCGCAGAGGCGCGTATGAGCGGAAAGAAAGGCGCGCGCGCGGATGAGCCGTGGGCGATCAATGGTAGGCGCGTGCGCGATTTTCTCCTTTTTGACATTTTTGACCCTTTTGACCCATTTTGTCCAATTTTTCCATATTTGTTGACCTTTCCCCATTTATTTATTAATATATTTGTGATGTATTGCTTCAAGTATTCCTCTTTGAGTCTTTAAATTGCGTTTTTAAGCCAAAATAGCTGAAAAACAATAAAAATAAGCGTGATCGCCAAAAATACAAATTTATATAAATATATGATAAAACATATAAATATATGTATTTTTAATCAATTAATGTACATAAAATCATGGTTATTTTAGTGCTTTTTGAGCACTCATCACAACCCCCAACCAGCTTCTTGCTAGTCCCTTAGCAAGAGAAGCGATAAAAACTAAAAATTAAACTATCCTAAATCACTTCCGTAGATTGACACGGTTGCATTTAGCCTATGCAACAAGCCTTTAAACCCCTAGGTTGCCCTAGTGGACGAGTTTGAGTCTCGTGAGGGTTTTCAGTAATGATACCCACAAACATTGAACTAAATGTAAAAATCAAAAGAAATAAAAATAATCAACTTAAAAACTAAAATTACAACAACATCAAAAATTAACTTTTAAGAATAAAAGAAAACAACATAACACAAAAATGTCTCATACTTTTTAATCTCTTTTAAGATCATAATTAAAATCTCAAGCATAAGTTATTTTAATCTTCTTAAACAATCATGATTTATTATAATAATTAGTTGAAAATCATTTTCATATTTCATATCAAAAATGTATCAATTTAATTTCACCCAATTTCAATGTCATGAATCTGAATTCGTTTCGAAACTATTCCTCCCAAGACAATACTCTCAAAACACCGAATCCTATGGGTTCAAACACTCATACTAATTTATATGCGAAAGAGTTGATGTATAGAAATGAACTAATATGTTCGCATATGTATAAAGAAGAAAGGCTCAAAGTGTTATTTTGACGTTGATCTCATGGAAGGAATCAAATGTATAAATTATAAAGATATCATATATAAAAATTATTTTCATGCATAAATCAAACTCATTAAGAAAAAATTTCAAGATATATGCCTTTTACAAATGAAGAAAGTGCAATGACTTTTTAGGGAATTACTTCCTATATCTTTCTTTTGTAATTAGCCTTTACTCACAATTTTGTAGGCAATGTGGGTCATAGTATGTAGATTATACTATATATTCTTTCTCTCTCTATTTTTTTCTGAAGATACTTTTCAATATATATCATTTTTTTTTAGAGAGTCAACCCATGTATAGATTGTACATTTTTTTTTTAGGATTTTGGTGAATGGTTAATTTTGTGGCTTTTTTGTTTGATCTTGGTTTAGGTAACCCCAGATATGTCTCTTTTTTTTTGTAACAGTCATGCACGAATGAGATAAAAGCATATACTATCAATTTCTACTCAAATCATTTAATCTAAGCAAAAATAATAATAAAAAATATACGACACTCTATTAAGATGAGAAAAAATTCATACATTCAATATTAATGCCTATAGAGATCATCTAAGAATTTGAAGAAATAAGAAATGTGTTTGGAGTAGAAAAAATATATATTTCACTCTGAATAAAGGAAATTAGGCTCAAATTATATCTCACAAAGGTAGTCTCCACTAAAACAAATTCATAAATACCGATTTTGGGTTTAATATAATTTCTACATCTTATCAAGAAATACTAGTTATGACAAAAATTAACTAATTATCAAAAATAATTACATAATATTTCATGATATGTTTTCAAAAATTAATCTAACAGTACAAAAGACTTAACTATTTACTTAAATTTGATTTAAAGAAATGATAAATTTTTGGGAGAACTTTTTTTTTTTTTTTTTTTTTTTTTTTAATTCCAAAATTACTAAATCACACAAAACAAAAATAAAACCAAACACAAAAAATGAAGATGTGAACATAAAAAAGAAAAAATTAATAATTTTTTTTTTTTTTTTTTTAATTTTTAAATTGTTAAATCTTTTTTTTTTCTTTTCTAATTAAGCATGGTAACTTTTCACCACCCCCAACCTAGAACTTACATTGTCCTCAATGTAACAACTGTAAATTAAAGATAAAGAGAAAAGAGAAGAAAGATTACCTATTTCTTGAGAATGTGTAAGTAGTAATGGAGAAATGTAGGTACATTCATCATATTAATCATTACAGTGTATACGTATGATTCTTTGTGAACTTCTAACAACTCAACAAATATTTTTAGTTTAACAATTTAAAAATTATTCACATATAATTAAACTAAAATAAACAATAAAATTAAGTATATAAAACAAATAACAAAAAGTTACCTAAAATGATGGGTTGCCTCCCATCCAGCGCTTAGTTTAACGTCTTAGCAAGACGTAACTTGGGGATTGCCTTTTAAGTAAACTCAATGTCCCCTCATCATTGAGTCAATCAAACCTACAAGTAAGACAAGATTGTCTACCTATACTTTTTCAGTCATGTCCTATGGATTTTTAAATTTTTCTGTACTTAAAACTAGGAACATGCTTGTGAGTTTTAGATAATCCATGTCTAGGTACAAATCAAATAATTAAAGGCATCAAAACACAATTGTACCTAGATCAAACAAAACAACTAACTCCTTAGATTGTAATTAAAGCTTTAAAATTTTGGAGATAGTTTCAGAAATTTTTTTTTTTTTTTTTTTTAATTTTTTTAAGTTAAAATAACATAATCAGTATTAACCAAGAGTGCTCCCAGGAAAGAATGGTGGGGCAAAGGCTCCTTAAAAACCATCCTCCTAGACAGAGCAACGTTCCCAGGAAAGACTAGTGGCACAAAGGCTTCCAAGAACTAGTCTCCTAGACAGAACTCCCTTAGATCTTTACTTTTCATGCTATTAAAATTAAGTTAATTAAAGTTAAGTTAAGTTAAAATTTAAGTTAATTAAGTTAATAAAAAGGTAGGTTAATTAAGTTAATGAAAATCTAAGTTAATTAAGTTAGTAAATTAAATTAATATAAGTTAGTAAATTAAGTTACTAAAAACCTAAGTTAATTAAATTAAACGAAAATTAAAAAAAAAAGTAGTTAAAAAAAATTTGAAAAAAAAAAAAAAATTAAACCAAAAATAAAATAAATTGAAGAAGTAAAAGAAAAATAAAAAAAATAAAAAGAGAAAAAGAGAAAAAATAAAAATTAAGCCAAAAAATAAAATAAAAATAAAATAAAATAAATTGAAAAAAAATAATTGAAAAAGGTAAAAGAAAAAAAAAAAAAAGGAAAAGAAAAACCAACAAAAATAAAATAAAAAATAAAAATAAAAAAAAAATTGAAAATACAGTTTTTGATTTTTTTTTTATTTTTATTTTTTTTTATTTTTTTATTTTATTATTTTTTATTATTTTTTTTATTATTTTTTATTATTTTTTTATTATTTTTTATTATTATTTTTATTTTTTTTATTATTTTTATTATTTTTTAATTTTTTTAATTTTTTTTTAATTTTTTTATTTTTTTTATTCTTATTTATTTATTAATTTAATTTAAAATTTATTTACTTTTTTTTTACTTCAAATTTCAAAATGCAAAATTATTTTATTATTCATGCTATATTTTTTTTTTATTTATTACGAAATTGAAATTTGAATTTTTTTTTTTACTTTTCACAAACAACAAAATTTTTTATTTTTTTTAATAAAAAAATCACAATTATTTACAACACAAAAAGTTAAAATTTTGATAAATAATTTAAAAACGCTATTCCTTCCCCCAAGAATCTGCGCTAAAAACTTGATCGCCATCCATCAAGAATCCGCCAAAAACTTGATACCATCCCCAAGAATTGCCAAAAACTTGATACCATCCTCTAAGAATCGCGCCAAAACTTGATCTAGGCAGAATCGACATCGCTGATCCTCGCCAAGTACTTTGTTTTTATCTATTTATAAAACTCTCGCAAGTGCACCTAATCATTTCGTAGAAAATGATAAGTATACTCCGAAGGTCGATCTAAGGAAGGAATGTATGTGGTTTTTAATTTATTATTCAAACTTTTAAAAACGAAATTAAATCCTAAACATCCCGTCACGATATTTTGGGTTTTGTGTTTTTAATCTATTAACATAAAAATAAACAAAGATTCAATAAATATTTATGCAAATTTTATCATTTAAAATAGTGGAGTATTTATGGATTTACTAACTAAGTTAATTATGCTTGCTCATATTATTTAGGTTATTAAAGATATGAATTGATATTTATTGATTCTCTCTTTTTTATGAATACCACCTTTGGTGGGGTTAGATATTCTTTGTTAACTAAACAAATCAATTAACACCTATGGGTGGGGTTGATAACTAATTTGGTTAATTAAATTAATTTCTTTTTCTAAGAGATTGAAAATGAACCATTTAAATGCCACCTTTGGTGGGGTTAGACGCTTAAACTTTATTCAAGGTGTCCAAATTAAACCTAAGAATTTAGTTATCCGAGTACTAACTTTCAAGTTTTAAAACCACTACTGAAAACATGTTGTCAATACATTTTCAGATAATAATTCTTATAAAAACTTTTGAAATAGAGCTTCACTCTAACTACCTATGATTGTATCAACAAATAAAAGAGCACTACTCTAAATTAGACCGGATAACTAAACCTTAAAATCTAATTTTCAGATTTAAGTTTGTAATGAAATATAATATATTTCTCTCTAACATTCTTAATATAAAATCTTGAATAAAAATAAAATCAATTCATTTTAGAGATTTTTACCTATTTAATATTTCGTAGCATAACAACGTTATTATTACATCATGTTTATAAACAACAAATAGAGTTAAATTTAATCACGTACAAATTAAATATACCATCTAAGAGTAAAGCATAAAAAATAACTGTAAATAAAATAAAATCCTTACAGAACTTCGATGCTATTCCCGTTGCTGGAAAACCTCCAAGCGGAATTTGCACTCCCATTTATTGAATCAAAAGCTAATATATTACAAAAACATAACTAGTTCTTCCCAAAAAGGGAAGAACTCTAAAACTAAGAGAAATTAACTAAAAACTAAGAAAAACTAAAAAAACCTAAAAATCTAAGAAAAGAGAGAAAGAAAGAAGAGAGAAGTGTGTTTTGAAGTGAAGGGAAGGGGGGTATTTATAGGTGAGGATGGAGAGAAAAAATGAGTAAAAAATGTTAAAAAATATTTAAAAATGTAAAAACGCGTATTGGAATTGTTGATGTCATTAATGACGTCAAGATGACGTCACAGGGCGGCCGCACGTGAAAAATGGGGCGAAAAGGCGTTGGGCGCGCCTATTGTAGCGATCTCAAGCGTCTTGATGGCGCGCGCGCGATTTTCTCCTTTTTGACATTTTTGACCCTTTTGACCCATTTTGTCCAATTTTTCCATATTTGTTGACCTTTCCCCATTTATTTATTAATATATTTGTGATGTATTGCTTCAAGTATTCCTCTTTGAGTCTTTAAATTGCGTTTTTAAGCCAAAATACCTGAAAAACAATAAAAATACCCGTGATTCCGAAAAATACAAATTTATATAAATATATGATAAAACATATAAATATATGTATTTTTAATCAATTAATGTACATAAAATCATGGTTATTTTAGTGCTTTTTGGGCACTCATCACAAACTAATATGAATCTACCATAAAACCAGGGAAGTTCCTTTCATTTCTTCTATCTGTCTCAATTTTAAATTACAATAAGGACATTATTTAGTTTAAGTTTAGGGGTGTCAACTCCTATAGTCTTGATTTGTTAGATTCTTTTATCAAGCGTGTATTTGAGTATGATTGAATTCGCTATGACTATGAAATTTGTGATTAAGGATGGGTTTGAGAAAAAATTTCCAAAATTTGCTATTATAGTAGGCATGTTTTTGTGGGTACTTTGATTTAAATCTTTATCCTTGGAAATAATTGAGCACATAGTAAATTTTTCTCTACTCTATTTGGCCTATAAAGAAAAGGAGTTGAATTAACTGGGTTAGGAAAGTTTAATCTTACTTTGCTCTAGGATCCAGAATCTGTTGATGGATCCTTGAGGCAAAATCCTAATTGATACCAAATATTAGAGAAATAATCTAGGTAATTTTTTTCACAACCAAAAAGCTTTCCCAACTGTCCTAATTATCACACCATCATTGCACGATGTATTCCCATAATTAACCCCTTTAAGCCTTATTTTACATAAACCTTATTTTTTTCTTTTAACTACATAAATCAATCACATTATAAGCTTGAAAAACCATGAACTTACCTTAAATTTTGAGAAAATACTTTGGTAGAAACTTGAATTTAAAGAGAAAGTTAGTTCAAATTAAATAATTCATATTATGTTTGCTTTATTTGATCAAAGAGTAATAAAAAGAAGAAAAAAAAGTGAAAGACAAGAATCAAAAAAAGGTTAAAGTGGTTGAAATTAGTAAAGACTACGAGTATCAAGACAACCACACCAAAAAAAAAAATAAGCACTCTACTTATTGAGTATGACAAAAATATTGTCATAAGTATAAGCATATTGTCGAGAAAGAGCTATGGTGTAAATCATGTGGATATTCTTTTTATTGTTTCTTTATACAAAGTATTTTCCCAATTTGTTTTGATTTTCCATATCCATTTCTTTCTTAGCCATCACTCTATGGCCTTTCATTACAACCCTGATTAAAGACCTTTTGATCTCTAATTTTGGTATTTGATTACATTAGTGTAGAGGATTTCTGAAAATTGGACTTATAGAATTGAGTTTTGAAAGAATTCTTCTAATTTCAGTTATTCTACTTTTATCTGAATTTGCTAGTGGTTTGGAGTTATATTGACTATTTTACACACACACACTTAAGAACCTAGCTTTAGGTTGAAATAAATACTTAACTCTTGCTTAACAAATTGTAAAATTTTCATTAATTTTCTTGCTATCTTTGATGTAAAAAGAGTAAGTTATTAGTGATGAAATCTAAATTCAGATAATGGCTTGGTGAGTGATGGTGGATATCTATGAGGTCTTGTTGACACTATTTACAATTGTTTTTCTTCTTTCTTTTATGTTCTTTTATTTGAGGATAAATAAAGTTTTAAGTTTTAGGGTGTTTGATGACTTGCATAATTTGACATAATTTATTACTTCTCAACTTTAACTTCAGTATAATTTTATGTATTGAATTTAGACTTCATTATTATTATTTAAATTTTATTATAGATTTAAAGATAATGAAGAGTCAAGATTTTAGAAACATATCATCTAATGACTCTGAAATTTAAATCAAGATTTATTTAAATCAAATTTAAATTACGATGTATTTAAATTAAATTTAAATAAATATTTTTCAAAAATAAATATATATATATATATATAAATCAAAAGGCGAGCAAGTTATTTTATATATATATAATATATAGGAGGACAAAAGCAAGAAGGAGGAAAAAAAAGGAAAACAAAATTTAGAGTAGTTGCATAAATAGAAATGAATAGAGGAAGGATAAGAAGAAGCGGCCATATCAAAGAAAAAAAGAGGGAGAAAAATGACACAAAATTAAAGCGAAAGCAAAGTTTTTTGCGATTCAATTTTCTTTCAATTTCTCTCAGAAAATTATGATGAATTCGTTTATGTTAAATTTAATTTTTAGCATGAACTAATTTTTCTTTATTTTAAAAAAAAGATGTAATTTAATTTCAAACTATGTTTGATTTCTATGTTAATTTGTATTATTTCTCTTCATGTTTCTGATTTATTCTGAGTTATATGCTTCTAATTAACTGGCTATTAATTATATGATTTTAGTCTTGTAATTTACTATCGAAAGAGAGAATTATAAGATAGATCTAGAATATTTCAACATAGGTAAATATAGAGATTGAAAGACTTGTATGAACCTGTGTAGTATTAAAATCATTGGTCTTAATGCTTTCTTGTTTTATTAAATTACATACTCTTATGTAAATTAATTAACAATATTATTTCCAATTGACTATCGAAAGAGGTTTTTGGATATTTTTTGGAGATTACTAACAAATGAAGAGAATTAAATTCAATTAGCTAGATGAGTAAAGCATAGCGAAGGATTAGGTGAAATCAATTTCTTAAAAGTTTTCTTCCTATTAATTTGATCTTTAAACATCTTTATTTTCTTTTGCATATTTTCTTTAAATTGATTATTTTAAATTACAATTACAACAACCTTAGTGATTTTTCTAGATAAAAATGAGATTAGTTTAATTTTGGTATTTGTCAAAAATAAGTTACCAATCTCTGAGTACAATACTCTTCTTATCTCTTTAATATAAAACTATGATATTGTGCATTTGAAATTTTGCACCGATCATCTGTTCAATAAATGGAACACATTAGCCATCCGCTTTCTAGTTGGGTAGTATGGGTCGGAAAAGAGCAATCACTCATTCTTTAAACCAACATTCTTAAGACCAAAGAATTGGATGGAAAAAGGGGAAAATTTCTCCATTCCTATGAAAATGGGGTATGAGAGCAATACAAGCGTTGTGTTACTAGGCGAAGAGATGGAGTGTAAAACCATAAATGGAAATAGTCTAGTAGCCAAAAGTCTCACTAGCTTATGCTTTATCCCGAGTAGTATAGGACACATGGAATCCTATATGAATCAATAAGGACCACCTTGCAAGGTTAAATACTTCTAGGTGACTGATAATGAAGTAGTACCATGGGATAAGGATGAAAAGAACCCCTATTAGAGGGTGAAATAGAACATGAAATTGTGAGCTCCCAAGTAGTGGAAAGAGCCCAAGACTATGACTCGTGCCTATTTAAGAATGAGTCAACAACTCATAAGTAGTGGCTTGGTTGAGGGAACCCATCAGAGCCATAGTAAAAGCAATTCTTCATAGGGAAATTGTCACTAATTATGGACCCTAGCCTCAGTGATCTATCCATGACTAGGATGAAGCTTGTGTGAAATTAAATGGAGATCAGAACGAATTAATGTTAAAGAATCAGTAGATGGGTTATGGTTAAAGGTGAAATTCCACTTGAACCTAAAGCTAGCTAGCTCTCCCCAAAATGTGTTGAGGCACATTAGTTGACTGGACATCTAGGAGTAAAGTACTTTTTCAATGCAAGATGTGAAAGTAGTACCAAATTGAGGCAAACTCTGAATACTAGATATGACTTCAAAATAACAGAGGTCATGGTCGACCAGTGAGACAATGAGGTATAAGTATCATCAATGAGAGGGAAACAACTCGAATCACTAACTATATGCTCGACCAATGGATTCTGTTTATGATTCTTTTTCTCAGTAGTTTATATTTTCTAATTCTATAGATTTTTTATTTCCCATGATACTTTTATTTTCACTAGAATTTTCATATATTATTAAATTTAAAAGAACTAAATTGATTAGCATAGCCCAAGGTTTAATCTTACACACATTATAAAGTATCATAAATTTTGAGAAGAACCAAAGTTTCAAATTTAATGCTTAGTATTTCATTATTCATTCCCATTAATTGCTCGAGCATCAACCCAGGGAGAATTAATTTTGAGCTTATTAACAATCCTTTATTAAATTCCTATTATAGCACACTACCCTAGGGGAAGTCGAATCCCCGCTACTTCCTTGAAAAAGAGATGGGGTATACTTACCTGATAGCTATAATACTATGTTCATAGTATGAATAGTTTTTCGAAATTATCAATATAATAAAATAGTATAACTCAATACAAAAGATATTTTGTTTTTCACGATTCTATATAATTTGGATCCATCATTGATATTCATGAAGCACTTATTCTAATCATCATTCTAGAATTCCCTAAATATTTTATTTATTTTCAAATGAAAATATGAAATTGGAGAACTTTAATAATTCTAATTATTAAGAATGTTAAAATGAATTAATATTCAATAAGTAATTCATTTGGAAATCTAGAAAGGGGTATTAGGGATCAATAAGTTATTTTATTGAATTTTTTTATCTAAGAATTGTGATCAAGGGACAAGGGAAATCTCTTTTTCAATGATTCGATGAAATATTTCAGATTCATGTTAAATTGATAGGTATATATATTAATCAAATAAATTTTGTTATGTTATAATAACAATTGTCACAAGTTTTAAAACAATTCACTGCATTGATATTAATCAAATCCCATATTCAAAAATCATTAAAAAGAATCAATTCAATACATTTCTTATAAACCCATAGGTGATCAATCTATATTGATTGACTACCTCTATTATGTTGTTGCTAGCAAATACTACTATTTTTTATTTTGGATCTTCCAAATCATTCCCACCAGAGGGGCAGACCCATTTTTTTTATCATTCAATAAAAAGATTCATTTTCTTCTTAAAAAAAAGGGTTAATCAATAAAGATTTCTTTTTCGATTCATCCTTGGAGTTGAATACCTTATTTAAAATTTTTTATCCAATCTATAGGAATAAATAGAAAAAGACAAATCCCTTATGATAGACTAGATTTGGCTAAATTATTACTAGAGTGAATAGATTTTTCATTTCTTGAAATCTCTCTTTTGATTTAAAATCGTAGTGTAACATGTATCCTCTTGTTATAGCCTTGAAATAGATGAAATAAATCAAAAAAAATGGATTTTTGTTAAAGAATGAAATATTATTGTAACTATCCATATCAAGTTCATCATTCAGAATCTTATCAAATCCCAAATCTAATGAAATATGATGAATTGAGATGGTATTTTATAAATAAGTAATTATCTTGAATATATTCACTATTTATTTATTTTTCAATTGTTTGGAAAGGACAAAAGAAACATCTTGTTCTTTCTTCAATATTTTTTTTATCTCTAATGGACCTCTCAGTAGGATTCGAATCCAAATAAAGTTCTAACCATCCGTTAGAGAAAAACATGAATGGATCTTGTAGGATCGAAAGAAAATGATTATTCATATTCTTCTCACATTCTATGAATAGACAAGACATTGAGCAATATCCAAACAAGAATTTAGGAAATCAGTTCGATTTTATCTCTATTCGTTCTATTTGAAGACTTCATGGAGTTCAATTCCCGTTCTCACCCCATGACCAATACGAGCTAAAAGTTTTCTTTGTAACTCTAGGAACTTCTTCATAGTGGCTCCATTTCATGCCTTATTTCCTAGGGAACCTCAAAGTGGCTCTATTTTATTATGATTCACCCATATCCCAAATCACTATTTTTATCCACTTGGCTACATTTGCCCCCAGACTATATATATTACAAATATTTTAAATATATACCATTCAATATTTTTTCTTTCTTCTTCTAAAATAGAACATAATTTTATATTTAAATTAAAAATAAGAGATTCAAATAGAGAAATAGACAAAAAAAAAATAAAAGTCGATAATTATGGCACGTTCTCTCATAAAAAAACACGTTTATAACAAATCATTTATTAAGAAAAATAAGGGAGCCAAAAAGGGATTTTTTTGTATAATCTTGCATAATCTCAAATGTTATCAATTTTGGTACATAGACCAATGATACGATGCAAACAAAAGTTATGTATTCATTGAGATATAGAACAACATATAAGTTATCATGTTTGTATATCCCCTATTTGAGTCTCCAACAATTATTCCAATAATTATATATCCAATTTATGGATGAATATACAAGCATACATTTGATACTTGTTTGAGTAATAGCAATGAGATTCCCCAATATCTTGCTAAGAATAGCTAGGATTTCCAAAAGAAGATGTCATATGTTTGATGAGCAATAAAAAGGAATATCAAAAATTCAATTGGCTAAAGTTGAAGCAGCTACTTTAGAAGTAACAGAAAGAAAAAAAATAACTGAAGTGGGATAGTCATAGTCAAAAAGAAGATTTCTCACCTTTTTCTCTCATTCAATGCCATGTATGAGACTTTCATCTTGTACGATTCCTAAGTGATAAAATAAAGAAGAACTCATCGCCTTTCTTTTTTTATTACATTCTCGCATATGTATAAGACTTAATCCATTCAATTCCTAAAATAAAAAGGAATATGAATCCTTAACTTTTTGAGGAATCCTTTATCAGTGGTTCTGAATGACTAATTTTTCTCGAAAAAAGAATGATCACTTTAGTCACATAACTATGAAGATATGTAATTAAAATGTCACAATTTAAAATTTTTAGTAACCTATATGTCCCATCCAAAAGCTACATGACCAAAGGGTCCTAATGACATAAAGTAAGTGACCTCAAGAATTGGTCATCCTTGTAATTATATACAATAGTTAATAGATTTATACACATGTTTATAAACATTTAGACTAAATAATAATTTTAACTGTGTTTCGCCTAGTAGTATGGCAGGGAGACTCACATCTCCCCCTATTTCAAGTCACAGGTTTGAATCACGTAGTATCATTTAGTCTAAAAAATAATAATAATAAATTTAACTGATTTTTGATTAAATAATTATTTATATTATTTTGTCTCTAAACGTAATGATTTTGATTTCTTATTTTTGTTCAAATATTTATTTCATAATTTTAATTTTTTATAAAAATAATCACTATTGTGTTTGAGAATAATTTATAAAAAATTAGAAATCAAAAATCAAACTAGGAACACAACCTTACTTGTGTTGATTTTTTTTTGTCAGTATCAAAAGGGAAAAATTCCAAGAAAATATTATTTATGGTAACCTTGAAAATCTTACCTAACGAGCTCAAATTCATAAAGCAAAAGGTAGACAATAGAGAGAATTAGGTAAAGTCTTATACTAATTTAACCTTCTGACTGTTGTTGATGTATAGGTCCTGTGTAATCAACACATTCCCTTGTATATGTCCTATATATATTATTATCTCTTATTTTTCTTTCTAAAATCAGATCATTATTGACAACTACTAAAATAATTTCTCTGTTATTTGTATTTTTTTTCATATCAATTAAATTTTTATAAATTAGTTAGTAATATTATAACAATGCATTGTTTTAATATAAGACAATAAACGTAGAAATAAAAACAAAAACAAATAACACGTGTAGGATATGTGCATTTACCTATTATGTACATAAATGTATAAATTTAAAAAGATAAATATATGCATTAACAATATATAAGTCAACTTAGTTAACAAATTTAAAAACCTTAATCCACCGAACTTACTTCGATTTTTGATTTTGAACCAACCAATTTGAATTTTACTTTTAAACTTTTAAAATAAGAATAGGTTCAAACTAACTTGATTTTAGTCAAATAGGTTGATTTATCAGTTATTGTGTCAACCCTTATCAGATGCTACCCTCTCTTCTTTTTTTTGCTACCAAGAAATAGACATAGTGTCTATAGAGTATAGTCTCCTTGGGAGGTGCACTCCTTAATTTGGAAAGGTAATAAACTTCTGTTAATAATTCCTTTCCTACAATCTGTGCCACCCCATTAGATGAGATTATAAACCCGTAGATTGAGATCCCTTGATATCCATCTTAGAGAAATCATAAAAAATCTTCCTAAGAGGGTTGAAAGGTTTTTTGGTTGTGGTGGATACATTGTTCCAATTTTCATGAAGAAGTGTGTCTGTGATGAATTTTACATAACCCTCCATATAATTAGCTTGAGAAGTAAAGTTCAGGGTATACCCAAATATGTGTGGCTCTGCCTTGGTGATCAGTGATCAAGAATCCGAAGCCTCTAATCTTTTTCTTGTATTGTGGTGAAAAATTCTTCAATTCTATTAAATAACCTTTTCATAAGAAATAAGGGAATGATATCTGATTTCCTAAACATCACCTCATTCCTCAACCACCAAATATGTTCCATCATGGTGATTGCTACCAGAGTGAAAAAAATTTCCTTAGTATGTCACATGGTAGCGCAGTTTTGGTAGGATATAACAAGAAATTGATGTAAGTCAATAGTTTAGCTTTTTCAATGAAGTTTCAAAGTAGATTTCAATTCCAATTGAACCACCAAGATTTAAGTATTTCACATCTAATGAAAAGAAGTTCCCTGTCTTCTAAGAGAGCATGGGAGTTCTTCCAAAGATATGATAGCACTATATTTTTTTGTACTCGGTAATTGTGGACTTTTTTCCAAAGCATTAATTTGTGCAAGTCATGTATGTTGGCCTTCCAGATTTTGTTCCAAAAATAGGTATATTATAATGATTAGGAACCAATAGACATCTTTCACTAAAAAGTGTCCTTTACATGAGCAAAACCAGTACAATTTGTCTCTCAGTGTGGGTGAAGGAGGGTTTAAAATGCTAATGAAATGTGTTATACGTGTGCCAAGAACAAAGATAGTGTGTATATTGATGTTTTGGTAATCAAGTGAGTATCCCCTTCTTTGTGATAGATTTATGGAGAGTTTTTGTTCTTTGATACCAGGTATCCACGGGTCTATGATACTGCCATCACCAATCTTCCTGTAAACACATTTTTAATGGTTTCTCTTGATCCTAAAATGCCTTTTCAAATGAAGGATTCAATATTTTGTTTTGAGCCCCCAAAAAAAGTTTGATTTCTCATGTATTTGACACTGAAACATTAACAAATAACTTTTAGGTTTTGTCACAATGTCTCAGGTTGCTTTTGATAGCATTGTTGTATTAAAGTCCTCACATTTCCTCAATCCCCATCCACCAAAATCTTTGTGTTGACATATTATCTCCCAAATGTAAAATAATATTGAGATGATGAGTGGCCTTTCCAGCAGAATCTTTTGATGATAGAATTTGCTTTATTACAAATACTTGGTTGTATTTTGAATGTGCTCATTGAGTATATGGCTAAGTTTTGAGGTACTGAGCTCATTAAAGTTATCCTTCTTGCTTGAGAGAGAACTTTGGACTTCCAAATATCTAGTTTGCCTTTCAACTACTCAGTGAGTTTGTTAAAAAACACACTTTTTCTTATTCCATATAGGAAGATTATGGTCTAGATATTTTACAAGAGAGTCAGTGTTTATGTTTTGGTTTTCATTGCAAATTAGGGATTTGAAAAATGGGTTAAGGTTTATGAAGAAGAAAACTGTTGATTTTTGTCGGTTGATACGTTGTCCTAACCAGCTATAAAATTAATTAGGATTTCCTAGACCTGTCTTGATTTATTTACATTTACTCTTAAAAAAAGGACAATGTCATCACAAGTGATAAATGGTAGGGGCATGTAAGAAGATTTTTATGCCTTATATGTGATTTTTGTCTCAACTTTAGCTATGATCCTTGATAGGCATTCTAACATAATCAGGAAAAAATGGAGAGATAATGGATCTTCTTACCTAATTCATCTATTGGGTGTTGTTTCAAAAAGGGCAGTCATTTAATAGTGTTATTGACCTGATGTAGTGGGGTTTTACAGTTGTTTAACATTTTTGACAAAAATCGCTCTACGACCTCGTTTTGGTTATCCTTTGTAGTCATATTCGCTCCTTACTCTGTCGTATTTGCCTGTGTCTCATTCCATGGAAAGCCTCTGGTCCAAGATCCATTCCCACTGTCTCCGTTTGAGAGAGTTGCATGCCAAATCATAACAAGAAATGCGAAATCGAGAGCGTTCGAGGCAACGATGACGTAGAACATGTTGATAATGAGATTTATATCTTTGATTTTGAGGATGATGTAATTATTAAAGAATATGATGGAGATGTTGACGAAGATGAAAACGACAGTGACAATGAAGTAGTTCCATGGTCTTATTCTACGCCACTGATGTTGTCACCGTTATCGCCACCGTTAGCGTCACCTGAGAGTTCTTCGAGTAGTACTAAGATATGGAGGAAGAAGCAAACTGATGTCACGAGGTTTCTACAGAGGGTGAGGTGTTGGGAGTATCGTCAACAACCTGCCATTGTTCGAGTCACAAGGCCTACTCGCCCTAACAAGGCCTGTCGTTTGGGTCACAAGGCCGAACAAGTAAGAACTAGGGATCCACCACCAAATTATTTATTAAAATTGGTCATTTTTAATAGTTTTTATGCCCTTTTTCTTAAATATACACGTATTTTGCTGTGTGTTTGATACCGTGTTAATTACTTGTGGAATTCTTTTCATGTATTAATATACACATAGTTTATGTGAATTTGAGCCTTTTAAAAGTCAAAATGACGATAAAGACATTTTTAATAATCAATCTTATGTCTATCTAGTATATTTTATTTTTTTCTTATTATAGTAATGTTTCATCCAAACTCATATTTGTGTTTATATCGGCACATTACTTATCTATATTTATATGTAATATGTAATATTATTTTTATTTATATGTATAACATGTTACATTATAGTTGTCTTTAGATGTAACACATTATATCACATCCAGTTTGATGTTTTGATGAATTCGTCAATAAGTGGTCAAAAATTCGGTGAAATATCTAATGGATGATCGGGATGGGGAAAGTAAAATTGCGTGAATGAGTTTGTAAGTTTGAATTGGTCAGAGATTTTAAACTTAGAGGATAATTTGATAAAATATAATTTATTGTTAACATTTTAACATTGAATTATGTGTTTTATTCCTTATTTTTACTAGTTTAGGAAAAATGAACAATAAGATTGAATGTGAGCTATTTAAGTCATTTATAATAATTATAAGATTGAAAATCACATTGTTGATATACATTGACGGATAATACGTAGAATTTGTCAAAAAAAACACATATATTTCATTTTTTGCATAAAGGAAATCCCATTCTAGTATATCATATGTTTTCCTCATATTCAATTTAATCCCCATTAAACCCCATAAGCATTTATTCTTTTTGGCAATTGTTGATGTAATTTCGCATACAATGAGGGCATTTTCAATTATCCGTCCCCTTGTTATGAAAGCTACGTGATAAGGAGATACATAATCTTTTAAATAAATTCTTAGCCTTTTATCCAAATTTGGTATAAACATTAAAATCCTCAAGCTTTGAGGTATCCTTAAAAGTACCCCTAAGGTTTTTAAAAAAATTAAAAATACCTCCAAATATAACGAAAATTAAATTTAACATAATTGAATAGTAACATTTTATAAATAAAATGGAAAAAATAATAGAAAACTAAAAAATAAAAAAATCAAGCAATATTAGAATTAGAAATAGAAGATATCTCATTATGCTTTTTACAAAAAATGATAATAAGTAAAATTATTTTTTGAAGAAATTTAAAAGGCAAAAAAGTTAGAGATGGATTTAAAAACCATCATTTTTCATCTTTAAGAAAATTATTCTCAAAAAAAGATATAATTTATCATAGAATAAGTAATAAAAAATGAGCATTAAATATCACATATGCAAAATGAATGTATAATATACTATTAATTGACATGAAAATTATATTGAATAAGCTATCCAAAATTTCCCAAAAAGATAAAGAAAAAATTGGATATATACATTTAGAAAGAATTCAAATATTAATACAGGTTCGTTTCAGAGAATGAATATATACACCAATAAAAATACCATTACTAGATAATAGAATAATAAATAGAAAAGATGTTTTACTAGGAATGATTGATGGTAACTTGAGATACCAAAAGCTAAAATTTACAACATACCTCAGGTTTGCTATTAATATCCATGATAAAAACTTAAACCAAGTATTGAGCCTAATTTATGAATTTGAAAGAAGATATTTAATAAAAGAAGAAAATCATCCATTTTTAATATACTACTTAGTAGGGTATTCTTTAACAAGCAGTCATAATAATTCAATATATAGACAAAATTAATTTATAGAAATAGACAAAATCTTTCAAGAATTTGAACAAATAATAAAACCAAAAATATTAACAAACTTTGAAATACCATAGGAATGATGATATCAAAGAAAACCCCATGATAATAGGAAGAAAAAATAATATTGTTAAAAACAATAATATACCAAGATTTACTTTAATAGATCATAAAGGAAAAACTTCTAACCAAGCATAAGTTAAAAAATTAAAAGATGAAGTCTAAGTAATGAAGACATTAGTTCAAGATGTCATATTAGAAAAATAATAATGTTTAAAGATAATTAAAAATATACAATTAGAAACAGATAAAAGCCTAATAGATATAGCAAAAAATCAAGAAACGTTAATGAAAAAAGCTTGAAGCTTCTAACAAAGGAAATTGATTTAGTCTAGAAAGTAAACACGAAATACCTACAAGGTATAATAGAAACACAAAAAGAATTATTAAAAAAAATAAAGGAATGTGGTTATAATAAACTCAAACAAGATATACATATGGAATTTTACAAAATTAAGAAAATATGTATATAACATACATAGAAACAATGATATTGTAGGTAATAAATATGATCCCCTAGAAAGACTAAAAATAGAACCATCTAAGAGATCAAATGCCCTGATTTCTTAAAAATGAGAGATGGAATTGGAACCAATCGAGGAATCTGATATAGATGATAGAATATTTATCTATTAGAGGAAACTGAGGAAGAAATAATTGACTTAGAATATGAGTACTCATATTATGATTACTATTTATCAGAAGATTAATGATTTGTATAGTATTATAAATCCAAATAACATGTACACGTATATATAGATACAAAAGTTAGTATGTGTGTAGCAAGTAAACATTTGTTTTCAGAAGAACATTGGAAACATGTACAAAAAGATTTAATTGTAAGAATTGCTAATAATACTACAATAAATTTTAATAAAATTTTAAAAGATATAGATATAATAATAGGAGAAGAAAATTTTCATTTTCTTACCATATATCAACAGAAAACATGAGTTGATTTATTGATAGGAAATGATTTTTTAAATTAATATCAACCTTTTATACAATATTTAGACAAAATAAGTCTAACAACATTAGATGGTGATACCATTTATGTATCAAAAATAAGGAAAGCTTTGACTGTATCAAACCTAACGTTTATCCAACAACATAAAAGGCAAAAACGTGGTGAGATAGAGCAAAAAAAACCTTATTTAGAAAATATTTCATTGAATATAGAAAAGAAACAAAACTCTTTTCTTAATGAAATATAGGAAGATAAATCCCTAACGAGCATCATAAAACTATTAAAAACAATAAGCTCAAAAAATCCTTTTGATTAAAAAATAAATAAATCTAAGACGATTGTCAATATATAATTAAGAGACCCTAACAAAATTATAAGTGTAAAAATAATGATTTATACTCTAGAAGACATGATTGAATTTGAAAAACAAATTCAAGAACTTTTGGAATTGAAAGTTATAATACCAAGTAATTTATCTCATTCTACTACAACATTCCTAGTTGAAAAAAGAAGCTGAGAAAAAAAGAGAAAAAAAAAGAATGGTAATAAATTTTAAAATATTAAATAAAGAAATTATTGATGATAGATATTTTATTCCAAAGAAATAAGAATTATTATCATTAATAAAAGGATATAAGTATTTCTCAAGTTTTGATTCCAAAAGTGAATTGTGGCAAATAAGACTGGATGAAGAATCTAAAAAATTAACTGCATTTAGTTGCACTCAAGGAAAATTTCAATAGATTGTTGTACCATTTGGATTAAAATAAGTTCCAGGTATCTTTCAAAGATATATAGATAACATATTAAAAAAAATTATAAAATATTTGTTATGTCTATATAGATGTTATTTTGGTTTTCAGTAATTAATTAAATAAACACTATATGGATATTATTAATATTCTACAAGAATGAAGGAGAATGACATTGTACTATCAGAAAAGAAAGTAGTACTTGTTTAACAAAAAATTAAGTATTTAAGGTTGAAAATTGAAGATGAAAAACATAATCTACAACCCTATATACTAAATAACATTCAGGATTTTCCTAATGAATTAAAAGACAAAAACCAACTACAAAGATTTTTAGGATGTTTGACATATGCAAAAACATATATCAAGAAACTTGCATAAATACAAAAAAATTTACCAGCAAAATCGAAAAAAAGACTATATCTGGAAATGGACAGAACAAGATACTCTATATATAGATAAAGTAAAAGCAAAAATAAATATTTGACAACTTTATACCATCCATGGCCAGATGATTGAAATAGATGTTTCTCAAGAATATTGAGGAGCAGTTTTGAAAGTAAAAGTAGATAACAAAGATGAATATCTTTATAGATATACATCAGGATCTTTTCAAGGTCTAGAGTTAAATTATCACAGTAATGAAAAATAATATTTCGTAGTTAAAAGAGCTATTAAAAAAATTTCAATATTTGTTATAAGTTCCAGATTCATTATTATAATAGATAACAAGATTTTTGTTATTTCTTAAGAACTAATATTGTAGGTGATTACAAACAAGGAATATTAGTTAGATGACAACAGTGGTTCAACCATTACAAATTTGATGTTAAACATCTTTTAGGAAATAATGATAGTTTAGTATATGCTTTTACTAGAAAATTAGCACCTCTAATTATTTCTATGTTTTTAGGAATGGAACATATTGATATCAATATCAAGATAAAGAAAAAATAGACAAAAATCCTATAGGAACAACTCTAGGTGTTATACCTCAAGAAATCTCTTATGGACAAACATGAAGAACTTAATTGTTCAAAACAACTCAAAAACTCAAAAGATTAATCTTCATTAAAAATTCAATTTAAAGAAGGTGAAACTTCTAAAGAAAGAATTCAAAATAAAAATGAAGAACCTAACAGTTCAAAAGAGAGTAAAATCTCTAAAACAAAAAAGCTTAATTGGGTAGATGATAAGTGCTCAAAAAATACTAAAATTACCATGATTTTATGCACATTAATTAATTAAAAATATATATATATATATTTATATGATTTTATCATGTATTTATATAAATTTGTCTTTTCAGAATCATAGGTATTTTTATTGTTTTTTAGGTATTTTTGCTTAAAAACATAACTTAAAGACTCAAAGAGAAATATTGCAGGCAATACATCACAAATATATTCAAAAATAAATGAGAAAAAGTCAACAAATATGGAAAAATTAGACAAAATGGGTCAAAAAGGAGGAAATTGTGCACGCAGCTTGATCCCATCCAGCTTATCCAAGGCGGCGCTCTTGTCTCCGCGTGCTGTCTCCCAGCTGCTCCCATTCATACGCGCCCACTGCTCCCATCTCATAAGGCGCTACTATCAAGATCCGGGGGTTTTGTCCAAAATGGCCATTTCTCATATAATACTTTAAAAAAAGGAGTATTGGTGTTATAGTTTAAAAAGAGGCAAAACTTGACTTGTAACTTGAGAATTAATTTTTGTGTAGGTTTTTTAACTTTTAATATTTTTAAATTTATTTACCAACTTGAATAATATAGTTTCATATCTATATAAATTGATAAAATAATTTAAAAATTAAATAATATAAATTAATAAATATATAAAAAATAGATTATAACAATATTAAATATATAGTATGTATAACAATAAATATTTATATATTTATATGATTTTGTCTATAAAAAACATATCATATATAATAGTTTAAAAAATGGTTGAATTGTGTTTTAATTTAGGTAAAATTTAACCTTAAACTTGAAAACTTATTTTTTAAAAAATAAAAAAATCTCATTTTACAAAACATAATTATTATAAACATAAAAAATATTAATATCTTATAAATTTATAATTAATTTTAAATATAATATAATACATTATTATTATTAATAATAAATATAATAATAATAATTATATTTAATAAATAATTATGATATAAAAAATAATATTTATATATATCCAACTTTATATAAGATACAATACAAACATGGAACATTATATCGTAAATTTTAAGGTCAAAATATTATCTAATATATTATTATTATTATTATTATTAATATAATAAAATATATAAATTATATCTAATTAATTATATTTTAATACTTAAATAAAATTATTATTAATAAATATTTATTATCTTAATAATAATTAAAATTATAATAATATTAGAGATATGTGTTACAATGTAATTTATTTTTAATTTTTTTAATTTTAAATAATTCATTTTTTTAAAATGTCAATAATTATTGCAACTATTTAGTAAAGTTTTTAATAATTTAAAATTTTATAATTTATTATTATTATTTTAAATTATTTTATAACAAAATTTTGCTAAATTATTTGTTATAAAAAATATATATTTTTATTATATAAATATAAATTATTTTTTAGTTATAATAAAAATAAATTTTTTGTTTTCTTTTAGAAAATAAGAAGAGAGATAAAAGAAATGGAGTTGGGAATTAAGGAAGGAGAGAGAAGAAGATAGTGGAATGGTGAGTTGGAAAAAAAAAGTGGAATGATGAGTTGGAAAAAAAAGGAAGAGAGAGAAGAAAGTGAACGTGGGTTCAAAAAAAAAAAATTGACCGGCAAATGGTTGAATAAGTTTTAATTTGACTATTTTTAAACTAAAATGCATTGAAACCTTTTTTTAAACTATGAAAGAGAATATGTCTTTTATGTCTTTTCGGGTATTTTTACTTAAAAACATAACTTAAAGACTCAAAGAGAAATATTGTAGGCAATACATCACAAATATATTCAAAAATAAATGAGAAAAAGTCAACAAATATGGAAAAATTAGACAAAATAGGTCAAAAAGGAGGAAATTACAGACGCACCATCCACCCGCGCCTACCCCACGCTGGCCTTGTTTCGTCTCCCGCGTGCCGTGCGCCCACCGCTTCCTCCCATCTGCGCGCGCCTACGCCCATCAAGATCTGGGCCAGACGCGTCGCGCGCCGCCCATCTGTGCCCATCTGTGCCCATTATGTGCGCGTAGCCGCACCCCACATCATGCTGACGTCATCAATGATGTGAGCAATCACCATTCTGCGTTTCCACCATTTTTTAACATTTCTTCACCCACTTTTTCTCTCCATCCTCACTTATAAATACCCCCCTTCTCTGCACTTCTAAACACATCTTCTCTTCTCTTTCTTTCTCTCATTTCTTAGTTTTTTTTAGTTTTTAGCTTTTTTAGTTAGTTTTTCTTAGTTTTTAAGTTCTTCTCTTTTTGAGAAGACCTAGTTATGTTTTTGTAATTTATTTGCTTTTTAATTCAATAAATGAGAGTGCAAATTCCGTTTGGAGGTTTTCCAGCAACGGGAATAGAATCGAAGTACTATAAGGATTTTATTTTCTTTACAGTTATTTTTTATGCTTTATTCTTACATGTTATATTTAATTTGTCTGTGATTAAATTTAACTTTGCTGGCTATTTGTAAACATGATATAATAATAACGTTGTTATGCTTGCGAAATATTAAATAGGTAAAAATCTCTAAAATGAATTGATTTTATTTTTATTCAAGATTTTATATTAAGAATGTTAGAGAGAAATATATTATTTTTCATTACAAACTTAAATCTGAAAATTAGATTTTAAGGTTTAGTTATCCGGTCTGATTTAGAGTAGTGCTCTTTTATTTGTTGGTACAATCGCCCGGTAGTTAGAGTGAAGCTCTATTTCAAAAGTTTTTATAAGAATTATTATCTGAAAATGTATTAACTATATGTTTTCAGTGGTGGTTTTAAAACTTGAAAGTTAGTACTCAGATAACTAAATTTTTAGGTTTAATTTGGACACCTTGAATAAAGTTTAAACTATCTAATCCCACCAAATGTGGCATTTAAATGGTTCATTTTCAATCTCTTAGGAAAAGGAATTAATTTAATTAACCAAATTAGTTATCAACCCCACCTATAGGTGTTAATTGATTTGTTTAGTTAACAAAGAATATCTAACTCCACCAAAGGTGGTATTCATATAAAAAAGAGAGAATCAATAAATATCAATTCATATCTTTAATAACCTAAATAATATGAGCAAGCATAATTAACTTAGTTATTATATCCATAAATACTCCACTGTTATAAATGATAAAATTTGCATAAATGTTTATTGAATCTATGTTTATTTTTATGTCAGTAGATTAAAAACACAAAACCCAAAATATCGTGACAGGATGTTTAGGATTTAATTTTGTTTTTAAAAGTTTGAATAATAAATTAAAAACCACATACATTCCTTCCTTAGATCGACCTTGGGAGTATTTATCATTTTCTACGAAATGATTCGTGCACTTGCGAGAGTTTTATAAATACATAAAACCAAATGAACGGCAGGATCGGCGATGTCGGTTCTACCCGTATCAGTAGATGAAGTAGGAAAAGAAGAACAAAAAAAAGACTTATGTGATCTATAATGGCCCAAAACTAAGAATCTATAACAACTGGACAAAAGCCAGTAAATCTATTTTAGGGTTTAGTGGACTAACTCATAGAACCTTCACTAACATAATAGAAGCTGAAGGCAGTTATACCAATTACAAAACACCAAAACCAATAACTCTAAAGGATATAATAAAAAATTATTTTGTAGCATTACAACAATAATCAATAGCACCAAACAGGTTGATAACTCTAGGAAAAATATCAAGGCCTATAGTACTATTTAGAGAAGCATCTCTCTGAGAGACATTAAAAGTAGTAAAGTATTCATTATCATTCAGGGAAACATCCCTTAAAAATTCATCACTCATTGAAGATGAAAAAGACCAATATAAAAGCCTCAACAAACCACAATGGTTGAGTCTCTACAATTTGGCTAGAAAATCTACCCAGGAACATGTTGAAGATATGAAGTTCTACATTACAGACAAACAATTTTCTACAAGAAGTAAATTCAATATTTTGGAAGGAGATGATCCAATATTTACAAAGCTTTCCATGCATGACTAGTAGAAAACATATATTCATAAATAATTTATGGTGAATTAAATTATTTCTCAGAAAACTTTTAAAAGAGTAATAAAAAACTTCAGAAAAAAAATTAAAGTAGGTGACAAGCCTATTTATCTTTGATTTTTAGTTCACTAATAGGCTGAAATGAAGAAGGATGTATTAGTCCCTGCCACTTCATCAAGTTAGGGATTTCCAACACAATCAGAGAAGTTCCCAAACCAAGGACACTTCCAAAAAATGAATTCAACATAAAAGAACTTTCTATACTAAGAGGTCAAATGTTAGGCCAAATTTACTATGAACTCAAAAAAATTTGACAACTACACTAAGATCAAAGTAAATTATTTAACTAGTAAAGTCATCATTATTTCTCAAAGTAGCATGAATCTTTCAAAGGAAGATGGTGAAAAAATTACCAAATATGAAACCAATTTTATTAGCAATAATTTAAAAATTGGTCAAGAAATAAGGAAAGAATTTTGCTTCTATGCTAGAAAAGTCACCAAAGATTATAGATGCATTTACTGCATCAAAGATCAAGAAGACAAATATGGACTATCATCAACATCATCAAAAATATTGTTAGTACAAAACGATCACGAAGAATAAAGAGAAGAACTGTCAGTAGAAGACAACAAAGAAATAAAGATATAGTCCCACATCTAAATTGGCAGCATATTCCAAGGAAAAAAGTAATGGTTACCATTTAAAGTAGAAAAACAGACAAATTACTAAAACAAGGAGAAAATAGTAAATTTTGTCTTATAAATAGGGATTCCTTGTGCAATAAAGGAACATTTATTTTCATTTTAAGACACAAGGAAAACTAGAACACACTACTTTGAAAAAAGCATACAAACTTTTGCATAGAAATTTCTTCTATCTAGAAAATCCAAAACCAGTAATGATATACATAGTAATTATGAGCGACTAAGAATCCCTTCAAGGTTCTTAGTTGGGAACCATCTATGTACGGATACATAATACTCACCATTACTAGGAGGGAGTTGAGGTTTGAGCAAAGTTGAGTCATAACTGGTGTATCAAGAAGAGACGAATAGAAGGAAACATATGGTGGTCTTATTAATTTCAGGTATAATAATTATAAATTTAAACCAATTAGGGATCTTGAATGTTTAAATATTTGCTTATACCAAATGATAATATCGATAAATAGAAAATGAAGATAGAAACATCACAATATTATGATAAGAGAAATTAAGTAACAAGAATTAATAAATATTAAACAACTAGTTTGAAAGAAATTAAAATGAAAGATAAAATTTAATTTTGTCAGAAAAATTTGATAATGGTTATCTCTTAACCTTAAACGAATATTTTATGAAAATTTTAGAAGATTTAACACCTTATTAGATATCTATTCGAATTATATTAAAGTTATGACAAACATAATAGATTATCCTGTATCAAGGGTATTGAAAGATTATTTTAGTCAAAAACATAACTTAGAAGAAAATGAAGAACGAAAAAGAGAATTTAGTAACCTTTTGTTTGGTTATTATCTCTTTTAAGATTATAAATACACTTTATAAATACACTATATGTGCATAAACATGTGGTTGTATGAACTTATACACTCCATTTTGATAATTACAAAATTGGTATTAACAATTAGTGTTAAACTAGCTAGTCCCAAATTGGTATTAGAGCCATAGAAATATTAACAAAATATGAATGAAAAAGTTAACATCATTAGGTGACATTTGGTTCATAGAATGAAGTTAGAATGAGAATGAGAATGAAATGAAAAGGAAAAAGTATTATTTGGTTTAACCACTGGAATTAAAGAAAGAATCAGTATTACATTTTTTGGTTTAGAACTGTAATGAAATGAAAAATATTGTACATTACCTTAATTCCCCTATATTAAATAAAGTTTAAATAATATTATTTAATTGCTAATTTTTCATTAGACAGAATACATTATTAAAATCGTTACTTTCTTAAATAATTATTACTTAAAAATAAAATATATTATTTTTTCTAAATAGGATTTAGGATTTAGAGTTTAGATTTAAGGTATAGGGTTATATTTATGGGTTATATTTGTGAGTTTAAAGTTAAAATTATTATTTTTCTAAATATGATCTATAACTTTTGGTTTTGGGATTTAGAGTTTAGAGTATAAGGTATAATGTTTAGAGTTTAAGGTTTAATGTTAAAATTATTATTTTTCTAAATAGGGTTTAGGATTTAAGGTTTTGGGATTTAAGATTTAGGGTATAAGGTATAGGATATATGGTATATGGTATATGATATACGATTTAAGGTTTAGTGTTTAGGTTTTAGAGTTTTGGAATTGATTTCATTTTATTTTCACTTTTTAGCACAACTAAACATAAAATTAGAAGGAATTAATTTCAATTCCATTTCATTCTAGTGAACCAAATATTACCTTAGTTTTGAAGACATTAATGATATTAACCATAAAGTCTAAGAGTATTCTAAAATTTTCTACAAATTTAAAGAGCATAAATGAAGATATGTTAAATCTCAAAAATATTTTAGATATATATCCCATAAATTTGAACTATAATTTTATAATTTACATGATATAATATTCTTTAAATAATTAGGGTCCCTTTATTATTTTGAGAATAATCTTATAATAAAAATTACTTTATTATTTTCAGAAATAATTTTATAATAAAAATAGGAAAAAATATAAAATAAAAATAATAATAAAATGAGAATATATCAAAATTGTTATACAAATCGAGACATAATTTAAACAAGAAAAATATCATAATAATTTTGTTATAACGTATAAATGAATATTTTATTTTTGTAATTTTTGAATGAATCGCATCTTGTCTTATTTTATAATTATAAAATTAAAAATATTTACGTTTCATAATAATAAAATTGCAATGATTAATCTATAAATTACGGGTTAAAGTGAATACTTTGAGAAAAAAAAAATCTTTACTATATTGCATCCCAAAACAATTAATTAAAAAAACAAAACCAATACAAAACGAAAGAGACCCCAGCACAACCTCCCATCGAATCTATTACAGTTACCCTAATTTCATTCTCTCCTTCAACATCAATGCTGGCGGTCAAGAATCTTCATCATTGCGGTTGGCGAAGCTCCATTGGCGCCAATCACTAAGCCAATACTCTCAACCGTACATTCTCCTACTCTCTTGCCGTTTGCGGTTCACCATCGGTTCATCTCCTTCTGTAATATGTAAGTTATCTTACCCCTCTTACTCAGCTTGTGGTTCTCAAATTTATTTCATTAGCTGATCGTTTAAGATGATATTTTCGTCGGGCTCTGAAGATAGGTTTGGTGATCCCTTCAAATAAAATAAAGCATCTCTCAGTTTCGTTTAGATTAAGGTTACATTTGGGCCATCGGTAAGTCGTTTTCCGTATTCTGCATGGTTGTGTTTTACTCTTCTAGTAGTAGATCATCTATGAAACGGGGCTCTGTCTCTTATCATGAAAGTTTTGATTTAGCGGTTTGAGTTTTATTATTTATGCTTGGATTTGCCGACCTTGTATAATACTGTGATCCTAACTGTGCTATGATTTATGCACCTTTGAATCGTTTGAAAGTGTTATTATGAACTATTTATATTTTAAAGTTTTATTTTTTCTTGTGGATTTGTTGAAAGCTTGAAATAGTACTTCATGAAAACACATGAAGTTTCTCACCTTAATTTTAATCTTAAAAAAAAGGGAATGGTCAAAGACTTGGAATGCAAAGGTCAAAAACTTTAATAATAAATAACGATAAAAACTCATTCAATGATTTAGTTAGAAAATTAATAGTCATGATTAATTAATAATGACATAGTTGTTTTTTTTTATCTAAAAGTATGAGTAATATTGGGGTGTTAGTTTCTGACACGGCCCGATAGTAACCATTGAAAACCCAAATGACCTGACCCATTTAAGTATTGCGTGGTATCTAAGAATAATTGGGTTTATACTATCTGTTATACCTTTCTTTGGTTATGGGACTGTTCTATATTCTGCTCATGACTGGCATTGTTATTGATGGTATTGCCCAAATAGTTTTATTCCTAATTTTAGTCATTGAGATCTCAAATTTTGTGGTTTAATGATAGATTAAGTATGTTAATTTGAAGGGAGAAAAAGAAAGGAGGGAGCCTTTCATTGCACTGTTACCCTAACAGTTAGTGTATAATTTTGGTGCTTAAGTTGATATCTATTGTTGTTTTGATCGTGCATCTTTTATTTCTGGATCTGGCTAGGCAGCTAGAATGAGCACCACTGAGGCACCAAAAAAGCATTCTGCTTCTAACATTATTAAGTTGGATAGTGCATTAAAATTGGTAAGCCTTTGTTTTTTATTTCCTCATTATTTCTTATTGATATGTACGCAAGTATATGTGATCAAATCGTATAAGTGATGAGTAAATTAAGATTAAGGGTTGTTGACCCACGAGGATTGTTAACAATAATTATCACTACTTATTAGATTATTAATAAGTTATGAAATGGGGATTTTCTGAAAGTTGGTTTAAATAAAAAAAAACATAAAGCAATAAATAAAATAAAGAGAGCACAAGTTTGAAAGAATTATGTGATCATGACACTATTCTCACTACTAGTCTATAATTTAACCAATTATGTTATGAATTGATATTTAGTATTATCCTTGAATTTTTAACATTAGCTTGGGAAATCTATGTACTAGTTGGCAACGACTTTCAATCCACATTTTCTTGCTTTTAATTGAAGTAGAATTTCTTCGTAAATTAATCCTAAATCAGAATATAAATATAGTCATCATTGTTGTTAGATAAAATTCATTCATCGCATTACGTACAAAAAAAGAGAACTAAATTTCGCAAGATCACAATTCTTAGCAATCTTCAATGCAACTCTACTTGTCACACTGTCACAAAGCAACAAGTTATCACTTCGAATAAGAATTTTAGCGAATACCATAACTGATGAACTAAATAGGGGTAATATTCTTGGTTGTCACATGGGAAAACCTATATATTCCCAAAATAATCTAGTAACATTTTAAGCTAGCATTAAACGTATACATGCAATAAACTAGTTACCTACTCTAATTCGTATATGCATAGTTTTGGAATTTAAACATTAACACATTAAGAATCAAGAATTGAAACTAAAAATTCATCATAACATTTTATTAATCAAATCATGTTCTATGGTTTGGAAATTGCCTACAATTACATAATAGAACTAGGCAGACATAGGTTCTAAAAGAATCATTATTAAAATCTTTATGATCAAGAAAGAAGAATAAGAAGAAGAACTATTGATTGGATGCTATGGTGGAGATCCAATTTGTCATTGCCTCTATTTTGTTTCGACTTTAAATATTTATTTCTCTATATTTTCTCTGAATTTTCTGTGCCTCTTATGTGTATTTTGTTGTTAATCCTAATTACGTACTTATAGAATAAGAGTTATACATAATATAATTAGGGTTAGGATTGAGAGGTTTAATACACTTAAAATTCTAAGCCTAACAAATCTTTGCACAAGTGTATCCAAAAGGGCTGAAAATTATGAAAATTCTATGTAAATCCAAAGGGCGGGCTGCGGCGCACTTACAATCATGCTGCGGCGCACTTACAATCATGCTGCGGTGTGATGTGAATTTCGTATCAGGGAACTATGCTTAAAAGAGTTGTGTCACAGTGAACCTCAAATCATGCCATGGCACAAAACCAATGCCTTTGCTTAGAATTTCACTCAAATGACTTCTGCCGCGGCACGTCTAGACTTAGGTTGTAGCTCGTAATCTTTTTCCAGAATTCCATAGGAACTCGAAAGAATTGTGCCATAACATGACTTGACTCATGTCTTAGCGCACTTGTTTTGCTCTAAAACACCCTCTTTACCCTTGTTCACTCATCCTTGTTCCTTAATACATGCGTAACGTAAAACAAGCGCATAAAATGCATAGGGAACAATAGATTATCATAAATATGCAGGAGTTCATACATAAATATATAGGAAAAATGGCATTGATCAAACTCACTCATATCTACTCTTTGCTAGTCCTCGAGCAAAGATAAAATAAATCATCCTTGAACACACTTTTTAATTTTGTAGCTAAGGTATTTAATAACACTATCGTTCCAAATTCTAATAACTATTAGTGGGGATCTATCATTCATTCATTCGCTTGGATATCCATACCATGTGACTCAAATCAATAAAGCCATGTGCATTCATCTGGAATATTATTGGATTTTTAGAGTTATATCAAGCATCGTATGCTTTTTCTTAAAGGTACAACTCCACTTGTCGAAAATATTTCCTAAGATCAATAGGTCTTTCATCTTATCAAAATATAATTGAGCATTGTAGGTTGTATCAAATGAAAGGAAAGAGGAAAAACAAACGTTCATAAGTTTATGGAGTAAGAGAAAGAGATCTATAAATAATACTATCATATGACCAATCATGTTAACAAAATAGGGTTAAATTTCTTTGTTTTGGACCCAACATTATTATTGGCCTTTTTTCATTTATTTTTACCAATTTTTTTATTTTTTTTTCTTTTCAATGCAATTCCCTTTTTATGTTTCTTTTCAACTCTTCCCCTTATCATTATGATATATATTTAATTTTTTTATATAGGGTATATTTAGTAGTAGGGTATTGTTTTCTTTCTTAAGTTGGACATTTAATCATTTATAACACAATTGATGTTCTTAACTCTTATTCTAGTATTTTCATGATTTATTATCTTTTTATGCAACTCTAATTCCTTGAACTATAGGGTATGATCAATATATTTGGTTCATAGGTTATGGAATAGGTACAGACAATTGGTTCATGTTGGTTCAAATTAGTTTACCAAAGGGGTTGTTCTTAAAAGAACAACAACGTTAAGGGTAAGACAATTTGGCTAAGAAGTTAATCTTATTGCCTTAATTATTTCTCAAAAATTGCTCATTCAACACTCGTTTTGAAAAACTAAGAACAAGTTATAGCAACCTGATCATACTTGTTGGAATTAAGGTAGCATTATAAGAAATTAACATAGTACTTTAGAAATTCGAATACTTAGGTCATTATGTCACCAATTTAGTTTCTCGTGCATGTAGATTTATGAGCTAGATTATCACTATTTATGAGCTTCACTTACGAATGCAATGAAGCTTCCACTAGTATTCATTATCATTCAAAACTTCATATTTTTAAACATTTATTATTGTTGTTTCCAAGTCCATCTATTAATTCTACCTAATTATCTTAAGAATTGCAAATAAATAAAACAAATTTTAATTTTTTTTAGCCTAGATGTTAATATTATAAAGATAAACTAATATTATAATGATAAAAAGTATGTTATCACTCTTCCACATGTAATTCTTACATTGTCATCAATGTAAGCGCATATATATATATATATGCAAGTGGGAAGGGAATAGAAAACATATTGGATGGGTTGCCTTCCATGAGTGTTAAGTTTAACGTCGTCAGCCCGACGTATCTATGCTTCAAGCATCTATGTATGTTGGCTCATAGAAGTAGATTTCATCCATATGACTTGTCTAATATTTCATAGTAAGGTTTTAGTCTATGTTTATTCACTTTAAACTGTTTTCCATTTCTTTCATCTCGAATTTCCACTACACTATGAGAAAATATATTAATTGCAATACGTGGCCTAGTCCATTGAGAATGAAGCTTACCTAAAAATGTCTTAAGGCGAGAATTAAATAAGAGCCCTTTTTGTCCCATTAGGAATTGCTTCCTTGATATCATCTTATCATATATTGCTTTCATTTTCTCCTTATAGATTCGTGCATTATCATAATATTTATTTTTGATCTCTTCTAATTCATTCAGTTGGAATCTTCTGTTGTCCCTGCTTCATTTAAGTTCATGTTGTATTGTTTTATGGCCCAAAATGCTCTATGCTCCAATTCCATTGGAAGGTGGCGTGGTTTACCATATACCAATCGAAATGGTGGCATTTCAATTGGTGTTTGTACAAGGTTCTGTATGCTCAAAGTGCATCATCTAATCTCTAGCTCCATTCCTTTCTATTAAGTCTCACTATCTTTTTAAGGATGGATTTGATCTCTCTATTGGACACTTCAGCTTGTCCACTTCACTATGGATCGTATGGTGTAGAGACTTTGTGGTTGACATAGTATTTTTTTAGTATAGGTCCTAAAAGGTCCTATTGCAAAAGTGCAGTCCAACATCACTAACGATGGCTCTTGGTGTGTCATACCTAGCAAAAATGTCTCACAAAATCTACAACTTTAGAATCATTAGTCTTGGTGGCTTTAGCTTCCACTCATTTAGATACATAATCTACAGCAAATAAGATGTACATGTAACCATTAGAGGAAAGGAAGGGTCCCATGAAATCAATACCCTAAACATAAAAAATTTCAACATTAAGTACGGGTGCTTGGGTCATTTGATCTTTAGGTCCTATGTTACTTGTTCTTTGACGACAATCACAAGCTTTGTAGAAAATGTGTCCTTAGTAAGGTGGGTCAGTAGAATCCACTCTCATGATCCTTGAAAGCAGTCATCTTAATATGAAAGTGTCTTCCACATGCATAAGCATGACAAAAGTTTAGTATAGAATGGAATTCAGTTTCAGGTATGCACCTTTTCAGTGGTTGATTGGGATAATGCTTCCATAGATATGCATCATCCTAGATCACTTGGCATTTGTCTAGATGCAAGGTTGTTGACAATGTTAGCGTACCATGGTGTGCTTGTCTGTAGAAAAGAGTTGCTCATATGGGAATTGTTCTTCTAATGGTAGTGACTTTTGTAGTATTTGACTCAAATGGTCAGCTATCAAGTTTTCATTTCCCTTTTTGTCTTTGATTTCTAGGCCAAGTTCCTGCAATAAGAGAACCCAACTAGCAAGTCTGGGGTTTGCATCTTTCTTTGTTAGCAAATACTTAAAGTTGCATGGTCAGAAAATAAAGTTACTTTAGTGCTTACTATATATGATTTAAATTTTTTTAAGGCGAATATAACTGCAAGTAGTTCTTTTTTAGTGTAGTAGTTGACTTGAGCGTCATTGAGGGTTCTTGAGGCATAATATATGACATGTGGTTGTTTGCCACTTCGTTGCCCTAACACTACTCTAACTACATAATCATTAGTATCACACATAAGTTCAAATGGTTTACTCCAGTCAGGTGCGTTAATGGTGAGAATTGTAGTGAATAGCTCCTTTAGCTTTTCAAATTATCCTTTGAACTTTTTAATCAAATACAAATGGGGTGTTTTTTTGGAGTAGTGTGCATAGCGATCTTGCAATTTTTGAAATCTTTGATGAACCTCATGTAAAAACCTGCATGATTATGAAAAGAACGAATCTTCCTCAAAATAATGGGAAGTGGTAAATCACGGATGTTTGTACCGCGCCTAGCTCAGCAGAGGGCATAAGGAATCTCGGGATATCCACTTGGGGTAGCCTAGATGGTACAAGTTTTCTTCCTAAGATCTATTTAAGGGCTAGGTCCTTGGTTCGAGTGTTGGGGAGAGCAAAAGAAACACGTGTCAGGCTATAGTCGCCCCACTGTGAACGTAGATCAGTGTGGAGCATCAACGCTAAATCCTTGGGTCTCATGTGGATATCCCGAGATGCCTTGTGTCCTCCGTTGAGCTAGGCACGGTACAAACATCAAAAGGTACCCTTTTTGCTAAAGATATCTACATGGGGGTCCAGGTGGATGGCATTGATGCTCCACACCGATCTATGTTCATGATGGGGCGGCCATCGCCCAATACGTATTTACTTTGGCTTCAATTTGCTTCGCAGTCGTGCGGTCTTCGGGTAGGTCCCCTTTATCCAAGAAATTATAGATCGGAGGGTACCATGTGGTAGAAGGTGTCTACGCATCCGATCCTTCTTTCAACCTCTGCCAGCACCGTTACTGATACTACCCTATCTTGCTTGGTGTCCCTTATTGATGCCAAGGTTGCTAAGGCATCAACGTGATTGTTCTCATTTCATGCTATTTGTTCGATCTTGAACTCTGAGAATTTGGAGCACTCACGCTTTAATTTCTCCAAGTACTTCATTTTCTCGTCCCTTGCTTCAAACGTTCCCAGAAATTGATTGATTACGAGCCTGGAGTCACTACGTAGGGTAATTCTATTTGTCCCTAATTTTTTCGTAGTCATGACTCCGAATATGATAGCTTCGTACTCTGTGATGTTGTTGGTTGCCTGAAAATCAAGCCTGGTTGTGTACTCAAAATAGTTGTTGTCCTTATCTATTATAACCACCCCTAGTCTTCCACCATTAAAGTTGTGTGCTCATCTACAAGTACCTGCTAGGTTGGTGCATTTGTTCGGTCAACTATGCATACCTCTGCAGTCTCTGTTGTGTTAACGACCTCAGGACCCTCAGAACCATTAGTGAACTCGACCACAAATTCGGCCACAGCCTATCCTTTGATGGCTGCTCTAGTCATGTATCTGATGTCGTACTCTCTCAGTTCTATGGCTATTTGGGCCAGTCTTTCTACAATCTCTGGTTTTGTCAGTACATTTTTGAGAGGGTGTGAGGTGAGTACTATGATTGTGTGCAAACCAAAATAATGTCTGAGCTTACGTGCAGTAATTTTGAGAGCGAAGGTGAGTTTATCTATGGTGGGATATTTGCTTTGGGTCTCTGTTAAAATTTGGCTGACATAGTAGATGGGGTGTTGAATTTGTTCCTTTCTGTTATTAGCACGACACTGCATGTCTAGTGTGTGACAACCAAATAAAGATAAAGAATCTCCCCTGGTAGTGGGATGACCAAGACAGGGGGATTACTAAGGTGTCTTTTGATTTCTTCGAAGGCCATGCTACAGTCCTCGTTCCAAAAGCTAGTCGTGCTCTTTCTAAGCATCTTGAAGAAAGACATACACTTGTCTGTGCATTTAGCAATAAATGCTCAACGCCCCTATCCTTCCATTCAGTTGTTGTATACCCCTGAGACTACTAGGTGGTTTCATGTTCACCAGTGATTGTATTTTGTCAAGATTGGCCTCGATTCTTCTTGCTTATATGAGATACCCTAGGAATTTTCTTGCAACCACACCAAAAATGTATTTTTTGGGGTTAAGTTTCATGCCATACCTTCGTATCACTTCGAATATCTCCTGTAGGTCTCTGACATGGTTCAGGGGTTGAGCTGACTTAACCACCATATCGTCAATGTACGCTTCCAGGTTCCTGCCCAATTGCCTTTCGAACATTTTGTCGATGAGGCGTTGATATGTCACACCTGCGTTTTTTAGTCCGAATGGAATTCTTGTGTAGCAGAACGTTCCTTCTTCTATTATGAAAGAAGTTTTTTCTTCATTCTCAGGGTGCATTTTGATTTAATGAGACCCAGAATATGCGTCCAAAAAGCTTATCAACCTAAACCCAGAAGAGGCATCTACTAGCTGATCAATGCTTGGGAGGGGGAAGCAGGGCATGCCTTGTTTAGATCAGTGAAGGCTACTCACATGCGAGATGCACTGTACACCTTTTTTACTAATACCACATTTGAGAGCCACGTGGGATACTTGACTTCCCTAATGACCCCTGCTACTTTGAGGGCAGCTGCATGTTGTTTGATTGCCTCATTTTACTTTTAACCCATATTGTTTTACTAGTCGATAATGACTTTCAACCCATATTTTTTTACTTTTAATTGAAGTAGAATACCTTCATAATTGAATCATAAATCAAAATATAAACCTAGCCTGCTGGATAAACTTCATTTATCATATTACGTATGAAAAATGACATAACTAAAAGGTCATAATTCTTAACAACCTTTAACAAAGGTATCAACTCTATTTGTCACATTGTCACCAAGGTTTTAAAAGGTTGCTTCTAATCTCATTGTGTACCCCCAAGCAAGGCGTAAGCCTTGAAGTGATAGGAGGCTCTCAAATTAAAACAAAATAAACAATAAAAAACTTTACATAAACTACAAAAAAATTTATCACAAAATAACGTTATAGTAATCTTTATAATCTCACATAGTTCATAATATAGCAATCCAATCATCATTAAAACATCTAACCATGATAAAGTTAAGATCTTAAAAAAATTAATTGAAAAGGACATTAGCAAAGTTTAACAAAAAGCTAGTAGCATAGCATTGGACTAAGATATCTCTCATGTTTAGAGTCCATCATCATCATATTCTTTAATCTCATTCCCACCATTAGAATCATTATTATCATTATCTTTTTGCAACTTTTGGCATGCTAAGTTTTATAAAAACTTAACTCCAAAAGCAGCACTTATTTCAATTAAAAAATTCACCAACTTAAAGAAAAATCAACTCCAAAATCAAACTGAAATAATTATGAAAAACAAATCAATAAAAATAGCCAACTTAAAGCTTTGTAAACATAGAAATTGGAAATAAATCAAACTTTTGTATAGAAAATCAGTTAAGGTAATTGTGCAATATCATATAACAGTTCATAGAAAACAACTAAAAAAAAGCTCATAATTGTGCAGTGTGAGCTGTGATATAACAGTTGAAGAATAAATAAAACAGTTCATAGAAAAAAAACAACCCATAGAAAGGTAAGAAAAAAAGTTCATATAAAATTTGGCAATTTAAGAAGGAATAAGGAAATAAAACAAAGAAAGAAGAGAAGTCAAAGAAGAAAGAAAGAAGGGGGAATGGATACCCAGAGAATAAAAAAGAACAAAGAAACAACAAGAAAAAAAAAAGAGAAAAAAGCAAGGAAATAAATGTTTGTGTCTCTTTAATGCTTTTTGATGTAAGGAGCCGAGAAGGAAAAAATAGAGCAGAAGAAGACAGGTTGCTTGAGAACTTCTATCGTAAAAAATAGTTTTTTTTTCACTTTTACATTCACTTTGAGGATAGGTTTTGGTTTTATCAACCTCTGTCACTTATTAGGTCTTAGGTCGAAATACTAATGGGCTTTGTTTAGAAATCGAACGTGCTGATTTTATTTTTACTTTCTAGCCCATAACTTTTTGGGCTAAAATCGAGACAATAAGCCTCAATAGCATTAGTGCTTTAGTATCAATGCCTGAAAAAAGGCTTAAGTCTCAAGGGTAAAAAGGTGTATGAAATTTTCAGCACTCAATAAGCTAGCTTTAAGGTTATCATGATTTCAAAAAACAACAAGTTATAACTTCAAATAAGAATATTAGCGAATACTATAACTGATCAAATAGATAGGGGTAATTATTCCCAACTGTCACACGGGAAAACCTATTCCTAAGACTAGCATTAAACATTCACATGCTATAAACTAGTTAGCTATACATGCATAGTTGTGGAATTTAAACATATAGTAAAACACATCAAGAATCAAGAATTAAATCTAAAAATTCATCATAATATTTTATTATCAAGTCATGTTTTTAGGGTTCGGAAATTATCCACAATCAACTATTCAGACATAGATTCTAAAAGAATCATCATTAAAATCTTTATAATCAAGAAAGAATAATAAAAAGAAGAAAAAGAACTATCGATTGGAGTCTATGGTGGTAATCCAATTTATTGTTGCCTCTATCATGCTTCAGCTTTAAATCTTTATTTCTCTATATTTTCTCTGTATTTTTTGTGCCTCTTGTGTGTATTTTGTGGTTAACCGTAATTGCATATTTATAGAATAAGAGTTACAATGTAATTAGAGTTAGGATTGAGAGGTTTAATACACTTCAAATTCTAAGCCTAATAAATCTGTGCACAAGTGTATCCAAAAGCGCCAAAAATCAGGACAATTCTGTGCAAATCAGGAGGGTGGGCCGCGGCGCACTTACAATCATGCCGCGACACTATGTGAATTTCGTATAAGGGAATTACACCCGAAAGAGTTGTGCCACCATGAACATCAAATCATGCTGCGGTGCGAAACCATGCCTATGCCCAGAATTTCACCCGAATGCCTTCTGCCGCTGTGCGCATGGACTGATACCACATCATGCAATCTTTTACCAGAATTCTATAGGGACCTGAAAGGAATGTACCGCGGCATGACTTGGCTCATGCCTTAGCGCACTTGTTTTGCTATAAAAATGTCCTACCCCCTAGCCTTCTTCACTCGTTCTTGTTCTTTAATACATGCTTAACACAAAACAAACACATAAATCGCATGGGAACAGGAGATTATCATAAATATGCAGGAATTGATACAATAATATATGGGAAAAATGGCACTGATCACTTACCGTCTTCTATTGGTCATTTGAGTTATGATGCATAACCATGATTTCATTGTTTATAAGAGCCAACAATATTTTTGCCTATAAAGAACCAGTGAAACTTTGTCATAGAAACATTGCCGTTGATTTATTATATTTTGTTGCCACCACTGAAACTATATGAAAGTGGTAAATTGAAATCCTAAGAGATAAAGATTAAGTTGTATTGGCTGTAGTTTACACTTAATATTGACAAGTCAATGATCATTTAATCACAATCTGTGGTTGGGACATTCTCATTTGACTCTTACATTTAAAACTATATGAAAGTGGTAAATTGAAATCCTAAGAGATAAAGGTTAAATTGTATTGGCTGTAGTATATACTTTATAATGACAAGAATGATCATTTAATCACAATCTGTGGTGGGACATTCTCATTTGACTCTTACATTCAAAAATTAATACCGTTTGTCTGCAGCACTGGCTGTTATTCAACTTAGGGACTGAGTCAGCACAGTGGTGTCTTGATCCCAAAAACTACTTTTATTGCACTGTTACTTGAATGCAGTTGCTTTTACTCAAAATCTAACCTGTTTTGTGCTTGAAATCATCTTTATGTGCAGGCTGAAAAATGGGTTAATCACATGACAAGAGTTGCAGAGGATGATCCAACTGAAGAAGAAGAAAGTCGACCTATTAGGTGAGTGAATCTATCCTAAATTGTGAATAAGATCTACTATAGCTCTCTCTCTTAGAATTTTAAAGTCTCTGTAGGCTTGGCCTAGGTGCCAAAGTTCCACGGCAATCCAAGTATGTACCATCAGAAGATCCTCTAGATAGAAAACTATATGCCAAGTTGGATTCTCATGCTAGAGTGAGAGCCAGAACTGCTGAGGAGTCTGCCCCAGCTTCTAGAGTTCAACGTACTAATGACAATTATGATGATGACGATGATGAAGAAAATTTAGAGAGCAGAACCATTGCATTTGACAAAAAAAGAGCAGCACCTCAATTGGCACCATCTATGCACGCAAAGAAAAAGAAGTGATCGTCAAAATTCTTGATAGATTACAGTCTGCACCGCAAAAAATAATTTTGTTGGATGGCTATCACATTGGCTTTAAAGCGGAATTCAAACATGTTTGGGCTGGGGAAATTGTAAACAGAAACTACTTGTCAAATCCATTTCGCTTATTCAAACGTGTGATCTAATTTTGTGCATGTAGCGTTAAATAATCATATGCTCCTTAAAATTGAATTAGTAGTCTCTGAAGGAAAATGAAAGTGCGATTTAATTTTGTGAATGTAGCGTTAAATAATCATATGGTCCCTAAAATTGAATTATTGAACTGTTAAATGTGGATGTGGTTGGTGATATTATTATCGTTTCGTACACAATTCTTACTTTGGGAGTGCATAGGAGGCCTTCGATGGAGCTCAAATTTCCCTTTTTTTTTAGGTAAGGGTTCTCAAAGAATAAGTGTTTTTGTTATAAATTTATGATTTGTTGATATCGGGGATAATATGAATTTAGAGAGAAATAAGAGACGTAACAAATGCTATTGTATGGTTCAAGTATATATGTGTATATATAGCACATCAACATGTGTTAGATAGGGTAAATTGGTCAATATCAAAGTTCTAAAATGCACCTTTGAGGAATGGTATGTGCTTTAGATCGTGCTTGGGTTCTGGTCGATCTTATACATGGGAGACTAGGTCAATTGATACTCAAGGGCTAATTACATGGATTCTTATAGATCACCTTATACATGGCATCAAATCTTACCCAATATTCAAATACCAATTACCTTTACTCTTTTTGTTCAGTTCTTAAACTAAGGTGAGAGAGTAATATTGTTTTGAGGGGAATCGTTTTTCTTTCCTACAATTCTTCCTGTTTCAATTTTAAATTTCGGAAAGATCTTAATGATGATTAGAACCATCACCGAAGAAATTATAAAACAATATGATAGGGGTGGTAGTTCTTAGACATTCATTCATTCTTCCAAAGCTATATTCACCCATCCCTTTCAATTATATTTTGTCACTTAAGCTCATACTATAAATTTTAAGCAAGTTGGTAAGATCTTTTCAACTAGCCCTTTAACTTATCCTTGTTTAGTCTTTTGTTGTTTATCCTCGTGCCTAAAAAACCTATTGTTTGAACATATAAATCGATCTTGAGTTTGATCCAAATAATATCTTGAACCATCAGGCGAGTTACCTTAAGAAGACTTGACTACATATAGGATCTTTGGTATTGGAAGACCGACCTCCAAATCAAGCCATGGTGTAATCAACCTCAAGCTTTGAATGTGTTTTCTTTTACTCTTATATCTCTCTGATACATTGTGACATATACTCCCTATGTAATCGACACATGTATATGTAATGCGCTATATATACATGGACCTTATAAGAGATCAACATATTCTACAAAAATTCTCTAACTTTTCTCTAATTTCTCTCTCTAGAAATCAAATCAATCTTAACATTTATCATTTTCAAGTTGATTTTTGTAATTTTTATTTTTAAACTTAGCTCATCATGCTTTTTTATTTCGTAGGTATCAAAATATTAAATATAATTCAAATTTAGAAAGAGAAATAATAGATATTAATAAATGATATAAAGGCTATGTAATTTCCATGTTTATCCTATCTAAAATATGTTGATATGCACCCCTATGTAATTGATACATGCCTATGTAATATTATATATATGATAAATAGTATTAAGTCACATTTGATATTATGGTCAACCTTAGAGATGGATAAAGAGTAATAAGTAAATTAAACAAAATTGATCATGATGACAATTTTTAACCTAAATGTTTGATTATACTTTCAACTAGCAAATCACAATGTGCTACTTTTTAGTAAATTCAGACAAAAATTATAATCTACCAATATGTTAATCATGTTGTTTTGTTGTTAGGATTGTCATATGCAAAACAATATCTGTATTTTATTTGATATTTTTGTCTGACTCTTTGTAGGGTTGGTTACTGGTTGTTTAATATCATTTAGGACACAATTTCATGTTTGCTTGTTACACACACACTTAGATTGTATATTGATGCATTCAGATGAACATTCAATTTAAATCATACTTTAAATTGCTTAAGATGTCATTATTTAGTATATAACAAGTAAGAGTCTTTCCTATAAAGAATTTTGAAAACTAATTCCTATTTACGAAAATGAGATATTTTGGTTTTGTAAACTGAAAATTAAATCTAACGATTAAATAATAATAAGATAAAAAGATCTAAATATTACTATAAAGATTCAAATAAAATAACAATTTGATGACCATTCTCTACCACTAGCATGCATTGTAAATTAACAAGCATATTCTAATCTCCTATTCCTTGATTATATCAACTTAAATAAATTCACAAGCATAAAAGTATCCACATCTTCTTACATATTTGTTGAATTAAACAAGCTCTTAATTCAAATTTTTCTTATAGACAACCTAGAATAAGCTCTCAAAACTTCATCTATCAAAATCATTCACTTTTAAGAAGCATATTGGATCAAGGTTTAACATAAAAACTTGACTTAACTATCTTGAATGTTAATTATCATTACAAGAAATTTATCACTAGTTATTTAAAATGATCAAGCAATTACTTACCCAATCAACTAAATTGATTAACGATGAATTACTCTAATTATTCAATTGCATACTTGAATAATCAAAAAAATTCATACAAAGATTAAAACTGAGAATTAATACATAATCAAGAAGAATAGTTGAAAAGAATATTGTAGATCTTATAACTATTGCAATCCATGTCAATGATTTTGAAATCACCCATAATTAATTATAAAATTAGCTACTAATGGAACATAATAAATTAAAAATATTATTCATGATAACAATAAAAGAAGAAGAAGAAAACTTAGGACTACTGTCTTTAATTCTAATCTTCAACACTTTTGATTGACTCTTTGAATCTTGTTCTTAGTCCTTTCCTTCAACTTAATTCTATAAATCATGTATCTAAATCTATGTGTAGTATGAGAGTTACACGTGATGTAATTACGATTAAGGTTATGGAAGTCTAAAACAACTAGAGTTCTAAGCTATCAAATCTGGAGAAAATGGGGTAAGGATGCTGGCAATCACAAAATTATGTACAAATTAAAGAGCGCAGGCCATAACACGCCTAGACTAATACCGCGATGAGACCTTGTTTATGGTTCTGTCCAATTCCATCAAACACTAGTGTTGTAGTGTACATTTACTTATGTCGTGATGCGATCTTATTTTTTACACCATTAATGAGACTGGTGTCGCAACATACATTTACCCTTTCTTGATGTATTCTATAAAAATATTTTACAATCAAGTTCTCCAATTTGTCATTTGTATCTTGTAATAACCAAAATGCCTGAAATACATCAAAACATAACCTGTGATTTTGAAAATATATTTTGTAACATAATTAAGTAAAAATGTAATATTAAAACTTAATTATCTTAATTAATTTCGATAAATCACCAAGTAAGCAAGCTTTTCAAGCCCTTATCACAACCACAACGTAGCTTATGGCTAGTCCCTAGCAAGCTAAGCGGTCAAAAGAGGGTCTTAAAAAGAAAATAAATAATTATATACCAAACTAACCTAAATTAATTTCGTAGATTGACTCAGTTTTATTTAGTGTATACAACAAGCCTTTAAACTCTTAGGTAGTCCTAGTGGATGAGTTATAGTCTCTTGAGGATTTTCAGTGATGATACCCACAAACATCTTAACTAAATCAAAATAAATCAACTTAAACATACAAAAACAAAAAATAAACAAAATTTTTGAATTAATTTATATATTTGTTACAAAAATTGCCCATAACACATATGAAAGTTCTCATTTATTTAGTTATGGATCTGATTTGTTAACTAGCAAAAGTATGACAAATTAAAATTTCATAAGCGCGCAAACAACCAATAACATGTACATAAAGTAATGCAAAATTAAAAAGATCAACACATGAGATTTTTAGGTAAAAATAACCTAGGTCACACCAATGAGTTAAGAGGAAAACCATAGGCCCACCGGATCATCTAACTATCCACTATGAAAAATAAGTATCTAGTTACAATACTATGACTAAAACTATCTACCTAGGTTATGCCCCCAAGTAACTTACTTTCAATCTACCTCTGTCATCATAGTCTCTATAAGATAGACTTTCAGATCCAAACTGACGTTCTAAAAAACTTGAGCCTTACGAGTTAATCAAACCCACATCGCTATCACTTGAAAAGTTAGCACATAAATACAAGTGCAAGTGTGTGTCTTAGAGCAGATTCAATAATTAACAACGCTAACTAGTTAATTTAAACAATATATTAGATAAATCAAAATCAACTAGCATGCCTAGAACAATCAATTTAAGCACAAGTTCAATAAAGATGACTTCTTTAAAGATTAATAATAAAAGAAAATAATTATGATATGATCCAACAATTCAAGAACAAAATAAAGAAGAAGCTATAAGAATATTTCATTAAAATATCATAAATCAAATAGGCCTATTAATCAATCAAACACAACCATCAATATTTGATAGATTAACTAAATAAAGATGCTTAAAGAATTATGATCCTATATTTTCAAAATAAGAGAAAGATTACATGATAAAAAAAATATGCACAATTAAGCTCTTGTGTGGTTGGATTCAAATATGTACTTAGGTTTGTATTTATTGAATATTTTAAAGCACATTAGATTAAAATGGAGTTATCATATTGTTCATAAAATCAATTAGAAATATTTTAAGAAATAAGCATAATACTATAAAAAATCAATCCAAATCGTAATAGAAATATGTTTTAAAATCAGATATCTAGTTGCTCGATTGCTCTAACCAATGATCATTTAATTAATATTCAAAAAGGGAATCGATCCAGTGGTTTAACTCAATCGATAAAGTAAATCCCTCGATCTATCTAGTCACTAATCAATCAATTGAGTAGCCTATTTTCACATTGTTCCTATTTTTTCTAATATGTAATCTAACTTGCACAAGAATATAAATATACCTCATATGTGATTGTTGAGGCTCGATAGTTTCTTCGGTTTGAAAGTATTCTTCTAAGACACACCTAGAAACTAAAATTATAATTATATGTTTTGTTTCACGAATATCACCAATACTTACATAAATCTTACAACATAAAATATTCAAGTATCGCTTACAATTAAAGGACAATTCAAACATTAATTTCACTTTTGTAATCGACTCTTAAACATTCATCTAAGCACAAACTATTAATCTAAATACAATATGATTTAATGCATAACATTCACAGAACAAAATTTCTAATCTAAAGATTATGCAAATATGCTATGTGTAAGCATTGTAATCACAAATTTCATAGGCTTAATTCTCAAATCACTCTCCACTAATATAGAATTCAGATCAATAGGTCTTTATCAAGGTTATAATGTTAAGTTAGAGGTGTGGGTTATAAAAGAACGAGAAGGTGAGTCATAAAAAATAAGAGAACTTAATTAAATTCAATATAGCTTCATATGTTACCTGACTCATCTAGCCAGTATCTACCTTCACATTCACAATTAAGTACACTATACTTCCTTTTCTATTTCTTTCTTTTTGCTTTCCTTTTCTCTTCTTCTTTCTTGTTTCTTTTATAACCGAGGAGATATAAAATTGAATTACTAAAACTTCCATCATTTTTACATTTAAAATTAATTTTCTACAATCTCCAAATTTTTATTTTAAATATTTTTTGAGTTGTAGTCAATTTTTACTAAACTTTTTACCCTTTCTTCATGGAGAGTTCATAGCAAACATGTGTTTACGCTAAATCCTCTCAAATATTAGAAGGGTAGGATAATTTTTTCTTTGGCTCATAAAAGGTAGATTATAACATATTAAAGAAGAAAATATTTATAATTTATATAAGCTCGAAGGGATGCTAGTGATAAAGATACAAGTGGTAGGCTTTAAAAGGTACAAACAGTTCAAAGATGGTCTCAATCCTTTCCTAAGCACTATGTATTCTATGATTTTATGGTCTCAATCCTTTCCTAAGCACTATGTATTCTATGATTTTACCTTGAGGGATTTTCAAACAAGTTATAAAGTTTTTAAAGACCTTAAATATGCCTATGGAATAAAAGTCACACACAAAACACTCTTAAATACTTAGATTAATCAAACCTTCTTACAATATACCATAAGAGTCTCAAACTAACTGAGATTTACATCCAAATCATGCTCTAATTGAAGTAAAGTTTAAATTCCTCTATATGTTATTGTTATCACAAACATGTTCTTATCATTGGCATACAAATTGACTCAAAATAAAATTAAACACGTAATAAAATAAACAGTAAACAAAACAAGTAAACCTACAATAAAAAACAAAAAAAATATAAAATTAAAAAGAAATGTTTGAAAATTCCATAATTCATAATTTATAAGGAACGTTTACCTCACCCCAACCTAAAATCTATATAATCTATAATGTTCAAATGTAAATCCAAGGAAAAAGAAGAAAAGAAAAGTAACCACATTTTAGCAGTGAAGTGTGATTAATCATGGCAATTTGGTTCATAATGTCATTGCATTCCATCATCTGAATCAAATTCTATCATGCATAAAGAGTTATATTGTACCTCATATATATCATACATTACCAAACTTTGGTGAAATTAAGGATTCAAAATGAACAAACATTGTAAAAGAAAATCACTAACAAATAAAAATGTTCAAAAACTAACTAGAATGAAAGAAAATAAATCTCAATAGGTTGCCTCCCATTTAGCACTTTGGTTAATGTACTCATCTTGATGGTACATAAATTTTTTCTCTAACCATTTTCCAACTGTGATGGATTCAATTTTCTATGTGGTCTTATTGGCTTTTCAGTTGTCAACCATTTTTCTTTAAAAATATTGAAGTGAATGACCTTTCCATCAAACTCCATTGTAATTTTTGCATCATACATATTTATCTTTGTATGAGTTATTCTCATGAAAGGTCTACCCAAAAAAAAGGGTGCTTCTTTAGTAGTGGAGTTATCTCTCATATCAAGTATATGAAAATCAAGTGGAAAGATAAGCTCATTCACCTACACCAAAACATCTTCCAACACTCCCATTGGATAAACGTTAGAATGATTGGCTAGTTGAATAACTATGCTAGTCTCTTTAAGGGCACCAAGCTTTAAACTAGCATAAAATGAGTAAGGCATGACATTAATTGACCTACCTAGGTCTAGCATAACTTGTTCAAATTTAGTGTACCTATAGCGTATGGTATGATGAAGCTACCTAGATCCCTGCATTTTGGTGGGAGTTTCCTTTACAATATTTCTAACATGTTCTCTCCCACACTTACTAATTCATTACCTTTGAGTTTTCACTTGTTAGTGCGCAATTATTTTGAGAAACTTAGCATAATGTATCACTTGGTTGATGGCATCCAACAATGGAATGTTAACCTGTACTTTTCATAAAATGCCCGAGACTTCTTGATGTTGTTCCTCCTTAGATTTTACATACATACTATAAAAAGGAATAGTAGGTTCATAAGTAGAAAGGAAACTTTAGGTTTACCTTTAGTGGTTGTTTTTCTTCATTTGACTTAGTTTCTTTATCATTGGTTAGTTTCTTGTGAGCTTCTTCAAATTACTTCCCACTTCTCAATGAGATAACACTAACATTCTCCCTAGGATTGACCATGGGTTGAGAGGAAATTTTACAATATCCTTATGCTTCTAATCTTCAAATAACAGTAGCTAATTGGCTAAATCCATTTTCAAGACTCTTAATATCAACTTTTGTGTCTTGATGAGACCTCATTGAATCTTGTTGATTTGATAGTATCTTTTTGGAATATATTGTGGTATATGCTACTAAACTTATTAAATCCTCTAAAGAGTTACCTTGAGGTGGAGGAGGATTTTTTGACCTTACTTGATAAGGTTGTTGGCCTTTTAGAAAAGGAAAATATAATAAATTAGCATGTGTAGCTACTTTATTGTCTCCTAAATAGTTGAAGTTGGGATGATCCCTTCAACCAAGATTGTTAGTGTTAGAGAAGGGATCATATCTTTGCCTTTTTTTCCTTGGTATCCACATATAGTATTTTCTTATTCAACATTAGGATCTTGAATATTAGGAACTTGTCTAATCGCTAATTGTTGCACAATTGAAGTAAGGTTGCTTAGTTATTGTTCAATATTATTGGGAACTCTCACTTCATAGACCTTTTGTGGAGGATTAGAATGGGTCCAAACTATTGAGCATTTGTAGCCATAGTGACAATCAATTTCCTTGCAATTTCAGGAGTCTTATTAACCAAAGCTCCAGCACTTGCTACATCTATCATGCCCATATGTATCAAAACCTCATAGAAGTATTGAATTAAGAGCGACTCACTTATTTGATGATGAGGGAAACTAGAATAGACTTTTTTGAACTACTTCTAATACTCATATAATTATTTTTTCATTGTACTACTAAACACCACAAATTTCCTTTTTGATTAGAGTAGCCCTAGAAGTTGGAAAATATTTCTCCAAGAAGAGTTTTTTCATCTCATTCCAACTTTTCATAATCCCAAATGGTACGTAGTACAACCAATTTTTAGTGTTGTCCATTAAAGAGAATGAGAATGTTTTAATTTTTATCCATTGCTCAATAGTGCTATTAGGTTTCATGCTAAAATAGACCGCATGAAATTCCTTTAGATGCTTGCTTGGATCCTCACCAGCTAGACCTTGAAAAGTAAGCTAGAGATGAATCATGCCAGATTTCAATTCAAGAGTATCACCATTGTCATTGTATTGAATTCATAATGGTTTTTTTTATCTAAAGTCAGTGCGACCATCTTCTTAAGAGTTTGTTTATTCATAACAATTTCTACGCGGATGGAATGATCCAAATCATTAGATTAGCAACTTGAAATTGAAACATCTATCTGAATCCCTTGCCTAATCAAAAGTGTAATATGTGAATTTGATATAAGATTGTAACGTGAGTTCATTCACCGTGACTTTGGAAACAAAATAAAGACTATAAACAAAAAAATATATAAATAAAAAAATATATAAATAAAAAAAATATAAATAAAGAAAATATTTTCTTATATAAAATAAAAATAAAAATAAAAATAAAAGTAAACAAGAGTTAATTTAATAAAAATCTGTGGCAATACGACACCAAAATTGATACTTTCAAGTGAACAATAAATTTACATTTTACTTTAAATTTCTCAAGATTTCGTTATTTAGTATATAGCAAGTAACAGTCTTTCCTGTAGAGGATTTTGAAAACTAATTCCTATTTACAAAAATGGGGATTTTTTGTTTTATAAACTGAAAATTATATCTAGCAACTAAAGATTTATAAGGTAAAAAAAGATCTAAAGATTCTAATAAAGATTCTAATAAAAGAATGATTGTAGGATCACCCTTGTAAGTCTATGTGCAAAATACGGAGTTTGTTTGTTAGTATTTCTTTCTTTCTCTGTGTATGGTTAGTTACTACGGATCAGTAATGCATATATGTACATAGTTAGATGCACTTTGAATGTATGCATGTTTACACACACCACAAGGTTTGTTTTCATAGTGTGCATGCTAGGTTGATGATCGGGCAGAACCGACATCGCCGATCGTGCCGATACTTTGGTTTTATCTATTTATAAAACTCTCGCAAGTGCACGAATCATTTCGTAGAAAATGATAAGTATACTCCCAAGGTCGATCTAAGGAAGGAATGTATGTGGTTTTTAATTTATTATTCAAACTTTTAAAAACAAAATTAAATCCTAAACATCCTGTCACGATATTTTGGGGTTTTGTGTTTCTAATCTAATCACATAAAAATAAACATAGATTCAATAAACATTTATGCAAATTTTATCATTTATAATGGTGGAGTATTTATGGATATAATAATTAAGTTAATCTAAGCAAAAATAATAATAAAAAATATACGACACTCTATTAAGATGAGAAAAAATTCATACATTCAATGCTAATGCCTATAGAGATCATCTAAAAATTTGAAGAAATAAGAAATGTGTGTGGAGTAGAAAAAATATATATTTCACTCTAAATAAGGGAAATTAGGCTCAAATTATATCTCATAAAGGTAGTCTCCACTAAAACAAATTCATAAACACCGATTTTAGGTTTAATATAATTTCTACATCTTATCAAGAAATACTAGTTATGACAAAAACTAACTAATTATCAAACACAATTACAAAATATTTCATGATATGTTTTCAAAAACTAATCTAACAGTACAAAAGACTTAACTATTTACTTAAATTTGATTTAAAGAAATGATAATTTTTTGTGAATTTTTTTTAATTCCAAAAATTACTAAGTCACACAAAGAAAATAAAACCAAACATAATAAAAATGAAAATATCAACAAATGTTTTTTTTAAATTGTTAAATATATTTTTTAATTAAGCATGGTAACTTTTCACCACCCCCAACCTAGAACTTACATTGTCCTCAATGTAACAACTGTAAATTAAAGATAAAGAGAAAAAAGAAGAAATATTACCTATTTCCTGAGAATGTACAAGTAGTAATGGAGAAATGCAAGTGTATCCATCATATTCATCAATAAAGTTCACACAGACAGATCGCTGTGAACTTCTAACATCTCAAAAAATATTTTTAGTTTTAACAATTTTAAAATTATTCATATGTAATTAAACTAAAATAAATAATAGAAATTAAATAAATAAAAGAAAATTACCTAAAATGATGGGTTGCCTCCCATCCAGCGCTTAGTTTAACGTCTTAGCAAGACGTAACTTGAGGATTTCATTTTAAGTAAACTCAATGTCCCCTCATCAATGAGTCAATCAAACCTACAAGTAAGACAAGATTGTCTACCTATACTTTTTCAGTCATGTCCTATGGATTTTTAAATTTTTCTGTACTTAAAACTAGGGACATGCTTATGAGTTTTAGATAATCCACGTCTAGGTACAAATCAAATAATTAAAGGCATCAAAACACAATTGTACCTAGATCATACAAAACAACTAGCTCCTTAGATTGTAATTAAAACATTAAAATTTTGGAGATAGTTTCAGACTTTTTTTTTGTTTTTAAGTATAATATCTAAGTTAAAATAACATAATCACTATTAACCAAGATTGCTCCTAGGAAAGAATGGTGGGACAAAGGCTCCTTAAAAACCATCCTCCTAGACAGAGTAACGTTCCCAGGAAAGACTAGTGGCACAAAGGCTTCCAAGAACTAGTCTCCTAGACAGAACTCCCTTTGATCTTTACTTTTCAGGTTATTAAAATTAAGTTAATTAAGTTAATAAAAAGGTAGGTTAATTAAGTTAGTAAATTAAATTAATATAAGTTAATAAATTAAGTTACTAAAAACCTAAGTTAATTAACTTAAACGAAAATTTAGTAAAAACCTAACTTAATTCAGTTAAACGAAAATTAAGATAAAAAAAATAGTTAAATTTTTTTTAAAAAAATTAAACCAAAAATAAAATAAATTGAAAAGGGTAAAAGAAAAATAAAATAAAATAAAATAAAATAATTGAAAAAAAAATAATTGAAAAAGATAAAAGAAAAAGATAAAAGAAAAAAATTGAAAATAAAGTTTTTGATTTTTTTGATTTTATTTATTTATTTATTTTTATTTATTTTATTTATTTTTTTTCATTTATTTATTTAATTTATTATTTATTTTCTTTTTTTTATTTCAAATTTCAAATTTCAAAATTATTTTATTATTCATGCTATAATTTTTTTTATGAAATTTAAAATTTTAATTTTTTTTATTTATTATGAAATTGAAATTTGAAATTTTTGTTTTTTATTTTTTTACTTTTCACAAACAACAAATTTTTTTATTTTTTTTAAATAAAAAAAATCACAATTATTTACAACACAAAAAGTTTTTAAAATTTTGATAAATAATTTAAAAACGCTATTCCTTCCCCGGCAATGGCGCCAAAAACATGATCGGGCAGAACCGACATCGTCGATCCTGCCGATACTTTGGTTTTATCTATTTATAAAACTCTCGCAAGTGCACGAATCATTTCGTAGAAAATGATAAGTATACTCTCAAGGTCGATCTAAGAAAGGAATGTATGTGGTTTTTAATTTATTATTCAAACTTTTAAAAACAAAATTAAATCCTAAACATCCTGTCACGATATTTTGGGGTTTTGTGTTTCTAATCTAATCACATAAAAATAAACATAGATTCAATAAACATTTATGCAAATTTTATCATTTATAATGATGGAGTATTTATGGATATAATAATTAAGTTAATTATGCTTGCTCATATTATTTAGATTATTAAAGATATGAATTAATATTTATTGATTCTCTTTTTTTTATATGAATACCACCTTTGGTGGGGTTAGATATTCTTTGTTAACTAAACAAATCAATTAACACCTATGGGTGGGGTTGATAACTAATTTGGTTAATTAAATTAATTCCTTTTTCTAAGAGATTGAAAATGAACCATTTAAATGCCACCTTTGGTGGGGTTAGACAGTTTAAACTTTATTCAAGGCGTCCAAATTAAACCTAAGAATTTAGTTATCCGAGTACTAACTTTCAAGTTTTAAAACCACTACTGAAAACATGTTGTCAATACATTTTCAGATAATAATTCTTATAAAAACTTTTGAAATAGAGCTTCACTCTAACTACCGGGCGATTGTACCAACAAATAAAAGAGCACTACTCTAAATTAGACCGGATAACTAAACCTTAAAATCTAATTTTCAGATTTAAGTTTGTAATGAAAAATAATATATTTCTCTCTAACATTCTTAATATAAAATCTTAAATAAAAATAAAATCAATTCATTTTAGAGATTTTTACCTATTTAATATTTCGTAAGCATAAAAACGTTATTATTATAACATGTTTACAAATAGCCAGCACAGTTAAATTTAATCACAGATAAATTAAATATAACATGTAAGAATAAAGCATAAAAAATAACTGCAAAGAAAATAAAATCCTTACAGAACTTCGATGCTATTTCCGTTGCTGGAAAACCTCCAAGCGGAATTTGCACTCCTATTTATTGAATCAAAAAGCTAATAAATTACAAAAACATAGCTAGTTCTTCTCAAAGAGAGAAGAACTCTAAAACTAAGAAAAACTAAGAAAAACTAAAAACTAAGAAATGGAGAGAAAGAAAGAGGAGAGAAGTGTGTTTTGAAGTGAAGAGAATGGGGGTATTTATAGGTGAGGATGGAGAGAAAAAGTGGGTGAAAAAATGATGAAAACACGGAGTGGTGATATCGACGTCATGCGATGATGTCGGCGTGACGACGTGGCGGTACGTGGCGGCAGCGCACTGGTCGGGCACTGATGGATGCACGCGCGGATGGGAAGCGAGGATGGGCAGCGTGCTGAAGGAAGATATGGCGCCGCAGCGTTCTTTGGCCTTGCGCGCGTTAATGGCCGTATGGTGGCCACGTGGTGGGCGGCACGATTTCCTCTTTTTTGACATTTTTGACCTTTTTGACCCATTTTGTCCAAATTTTCCATATTTGTTGACTTTTCCTCATTTATTTTTGAATGTATTTGTGATGTATTGCCTCCAGTATTCCTTTTTGAGTCTTTAAGTGACGTTTTTAAGCAAAAATACCTGAAAAACAATAAAAATATCTGTGATTCCGAAAAGACAAATTTATATAAATATATGATAAAATCATATAAATATATATATTTTTAATTAATTAATGTGCATAAAATCATGGTAATATTAGTGCTTTTTGAGCACTCATCAGTTGAGTGCTATGGTTTTTGATGAACTAGGTCCAAGCGAGCTGATGTTTTCCCTTGTGTTTTTATTTCATTTTTGGTGTTGGCATTTATGAAAATTACTCAAAAGTTTTGGAAAAAATTGAATTTTTGGCACCTCGACATGAGCCTTACTACACCTATACTCGTTTACCAACATTGTTGCTCATTTTTTTGTTTTATTTTTGGTATGGGTATTTATGAAAATTACTTGATAATTTTTGGGACCTTAACGAGGGCCTTGCCATACTCCTCGACAAGGATGTGGCAAGGTGGTCGCCCAAGAACATAGTGAGGTTGGCCATGAGCTTGGGTAACTTCTATAAATACTTCCTCTCTTCTTATTTATTACCCAAAAAATATGTAACAAAACTTTTTCAAATTGACATCTCATTTTTTCTATTTTCGGATTACTATTACCTTGTGTTTTCTTAGGTATTAGTGATTCGTGATTGTATAGATAAAACCATGCCCTTGAGTGGTGAGTACTCGAGGTAGTGTTTGTAAGTGAATTATGTGAGGAGCTTGTGTGGTTGTGAGCCACGTGATGGTTAGTAGTTACCCTCATGTAACTTTTTCTTATGTGAGAAACATGTGATGCTGTGAGCCATGTGTCAGTTGGTAGTTGCCTTTGTTCGAATTGTTCTTATATGAGAACAACATTGTGAGAGTGGGTTAAGTTGAACTATTTGAGTTATCATATATTTAGATGTGTATAATGCGTGGATTGATTGTGTGTCCTACGTATACAATTTTTGATTCATTGCTTAATTGTGTGTCCAATGGAGTTTATTGGGTGTTCGTGTTCGAGGGTGGTTCTATTGATCATTCACATTACTTATTACTAATCTATAATTTCCAATCATACCATATATGGTGGTGTTGGATTTAGAGGAGAGTCAGGTTCGTGTGTCAAACCAGGTTATTACAAAGGTAGCAAACGAGGGTAGTATTAGGTAGTTCGGACAAAGGTCCCAATTGATAGAGATAATATGGGTTTTATTTCTATCAAGGTTGTAATTATTTTATTACTTAGTGGATTTTTTATGCTATCAAGTGGTTTCCATAAGAAACTTGAGGATGTTAGTATGTAGGTTAGGGTTCTATGTAGGTTTACCTTGTTATATCTAGCATTACGCATTCTCTAATATTTGGCTCAATTTGAGTTTAAATTGTGTATATCTCTACATACTGAAGTATAAACTCTTATTAGAAAGCTTTTATTATTTATTACCTGTTTTCTGAATATTGAATATTGCATCTACTTTATAATATTTTTAATATGTGATTATTTGTGCGTGCTTGGGATGAGTCATTAAGGAGTTAGTTTCTCCTTAACTTGATTGTATATTGGGTCTTAGACTCCTTCAATGTTGTTATGCATGATTAGATTATTATGTTAGGATAATCAAAGTTTTATTTTGTATGTGCAAACATATTAGATCTAGACTATGATTAGAAAGCTTATTTATTTCGTGTTGTTGCATGTTTTCTTTCCTTTAATTGTGAGATGCATATAGATTTCTAATTATTGCTTATGTTTTATAATCATGTGTTTTTAGTATGAGTCTTTAAAGAGTCTGTATCTTCTTATCTTGGGTATATACCAGGTGTGAGAGTCTTTCTTATGTAATGATATGTTATGTATGATTGCATGCTATAAGAATACAATCATCATTTATCGAGTATATACCCATATATGAGAGCTTAAAGTGATTGGAAATTTTTTTATAGCTTTTCCAATATATATGAGTGATTCGCATGTTGTGTAATTTTTGCTATGTTTATGCTTCTTGCTAACCTAGACAGGAGTCTATGAGACATACTGTCACTAATGTGTGTACCATAGTTTGTTCTTTTTTACTATTGGTTGTTTTTAATGTATATTGAATTGAGCATGTTGTCTTGTACTTTCTCTATTTTATTTTCTTAATTCATGTTTGTGAGGCCGGCTTGGCCGAATTATTATAGAGATCACGAAAAGATTCTATGGTTTGGAATTTCCATCCCTAATCTAAGTCTCGATTACCTATTTGAGTTGGAAGAACAATTGACCTTCGTGCAATTGTTCCTACTCATAAAATTCTTAATTCTCCACCATTAACATATATTGCAAATCAACAAAATCATTATTCAGAGGCACTAAAGTTTCCACCACTTCTTATATATTCATTGAATTAAATAAGCTTTTAATCCAAATTCTTTCTAATAGACAACCTAGAGTAAGCTCTGTAAATTTAATCTATCAAAAGCATTCACTTTTAAAAAGCATATTGGATCAAGGTTAAACATGCAAGCTCGGTTTAATTATCTTGAGTATTAATTCTCATTGTAAGTAATTTATCACTAGTTATTTAAATTGATCCTGTGATTACATACCCAATCAAGTAAATTGATTAATGATGAATTAATCTGATTATTCAATTGTATACTTGAATAATCAAGAAAATTCATATAAAGATTAAAATTGAGAATTAATACATAATCAAAAAGAATAGTTGAATAAAATATTGCATATTATATTAAACATAGCAATCCATATCTATGGTTTTGAAATCACCTACAGTCAATTATAAAATTAGCAACTCATAAAAAAAATTAAATTCAAAATATTATTCATGATAATAATTAAAAAGAAGAAGAAAAGATAAAACTATTGTCTATAATTCTAATCGTCAACTTTCTTAATTGCTTTTTTAAATCTTGTTCCTAGCCTTTGCCTCCAACTTAATTCTATAAATTTTATATCTAAATCTATGTATTTTGTGGTTAAACCTAGTTAAATATTTATAGAATGGAGTTACACATGATGTTAGGATTGTGGAAGCCCAAAATAATTAGACTTATGCTATCAAATTTGAAGCAAGTGGGATAAGGATGCTGAATATTAGGAAATTATGTGCAAATCCGAGAGCGTGGGTTATGTCATGCCTAGACTCATGCTATGACGTGACCTTGTTTTTGTTATGTCCAATTCCATATGATATATTGGTGTTACGGTGCACATATACTCATGTTGCAACATACTTTAATTTTTCCCACTTGCATATTTGACCCCACCTTGATGTATTTTGTATAAATATTTTCCAATCAAGTCCTCAAATTTATCATTTGTATCTTTCAATGATCAAAATATTTGAAATACATTAAAATATAACTCATGATTCTAAAAATACATTTTGTAACACAATTAAGTAAAAATACAATAATTAAACTTAATTCTCTTAATTAATTCTGATAAATCACTAGATAAACGTACTTTTCAAACTCTTATCAGATATAGTTTATATTGTTAAGTATTTGTTAAATTGGTGTCCTATTAGGAGACATTGTTAAAATTAATTTTCTAAAATAAGAAAGGTATAAATAACATTAATTTGTTCAATTAATGATATCTAGTGACAACATAATTCAACACAACCATGCAATAACCCCGAGCTTGATCCTTTTATCAAATCCATGATTAGGCATTGCACATTGGAAAATGTCGATGGTGACTTTGAAGTTCTTAAAGAAGAACATGCTACTCAAACCCATCTTGAAGTGTTGTTGGTAATGACAAGAACACTGATATAGACATTAAAGAGATTAAAATATTGGATGAGGATAGCGGTCAAAAACCTATCCTAACCTAGCTGAGAAACTAATCCTAGACCTTAATGAAACTGTAAGCAACCTTCTTATGACCAGTGTAGGCTCTGAATTCCATAAAGAATTTAAAGTCAGCAAGTCTATTGTGGTTTTGTTAGACAAAAAACTTATGCAAGGGGAATTAATTGTCCTTGAGGGAGCAAAATTAGTGCCAATTGAATTTGTGGGCTTATCACATGTCAATGATGACTTATTAAAGGAAAATATGCTCATGCTTACTCCTTATTTCTGGAAAACGTATTGGGAGAGATGTAAGCCTATGCTATATGAAGGATTTTTGCCACCTAATGAATTTTCTTTGGGAAGTATGATAAGCCAATTTTTTTAGTTTTTGAGTTTCTACATGGCAACCAATTGGACTTAACAATGAAGAAGTTTGTGTTTTTGATAATTAATTTTCCAATCCTGAGTTTTGTGAATAACGAAAACGGGAGTTTTATGGTTCATGGCTAAAGGAAATTTGTAGGAACACTATGCAATGTAATATAGAAAATAATACACGGACAAACAATTTAAAAATAAAATTATTTTATTAAAATTAAATATATATATATATATATATATATATATATATATATATATATATATATATATATATATATACACACAAAATTTAAATAGGAAAATAAAAATAATAATCGAGGCATGTGTATCACACAATGTTCTTAAAATAATTTTTTTCGTTCACCGTGGGTGTTTAAGAATGACGTAAACTTATCTTATAGGATACAACGATTAAATAATAATAAACTTACACCATACTTTATTATTATACGAACTTTAAAGTGTCTGAACTCTATTAAAGGAACCTAACTCTAGATAAAAAATATACAACAAAAATAAAAAACAAAAAATATATTTTTTTACCTTTTACGAGAAGGGAACTAATCCACTTAGCTTAAAGAAATCCCCAATTGGATGGAATACGAACAATTGGACTCGACCTAAGGTAGGGAAACATGCAAAGACAAAGACTAAGCCCCAGATGCCTCTCTCCACATGAGTGAAGACCTTCAGTTCCTTGATCTCAGGGTGGGACTTAACTAGGCCAGAGTGCATTCCGAGGCTAGAAGGCAATCAATTCGTTGCTCTTTTAGTCTCAACATCAGTTGCTATCGCAAGTGCACGAAACATTTTCTAGAAAATGATAAATATACTTCTAAGGTCGATCTAAGGAAGGAATATATGTGGTTTTTAATTTATTATTCAAACTTTTAAAAACACAATTAAATCCTAAACATCCTGTCACAATATTTGGGTTTTGTGTTTTAATCTAATAACATAAAAATAAACATAGATACTGATTCAATAAGCATTTATGCAAATTTTATCATTTGTGCAAATTTTATCATTTATAATAGTGGAGTATTTATGGATATAATAACTAAGTTAATTATGTTTGCTCATATTATTTAGGTTATTAAAGATATAAATTGATATTTATTGATTCTCTCAATACCACCTTTGGTGGGGTTAGATATTCTTTGTTAACTAAACAAATCAATTAACACCTATGAGTGAGGTTGATAACTAATTTGGTTAATTAAATTAATTCCTTTTTCTAAGAGATTGAAAATGAACCATTTAAATTTCACCTTTGGTGGAGTTAGACAGTTTAAACTTTATTCAAGGTGTCCAAATTAAACCTAAGAATTTAATTATCCGAGTACTAACTTTCAAGTTTTAAAACTACTACTGAAAACATGTTATTAATACATTTTCAGATAATAATTCTTATAAAAACTTTTGAAATAGAGTTTCACTCTAACTACTGGGCGATTGTACCAACAAATAAAAGAGTACTACTCTAAATCAGACCGGATAACTAAACCTTAAAATCTAATTTTCAGATTTAAGTTTGTAATGAAAAATAATATATTTCTTTCTAACATTCTTAATATATAATCTTGAATAAAAAAAATCAATTTATTTTAGAGATTTTTACCTATTTAATATTTCGCAAGCATAACAACGTTATTATTATATCATGTTTACAAACAACCAATAATGTTAAATTTAATCACAGACAAATTAAATATAATATATAAGAATAAAACATAAAAAATAACTGTAAAGAAAATAAAATCTTGACAGTACTTTGATGCTATTTCTATTGCTAGAAAACCTCCAAACAGATTTTACACTTCCATTTATTGAATCGAAAAGCAAATAAATTACAAAAACATAATTAGTTCTTCTCAAAAAGAAAAGAACTCTAAAACCAAGGAAAACTAAATAAGAAAAAAACTAAAAACTAAGAAATGGAGAGAAAGAAAGAGAGAAAAAGATGTGTTTTTAGGTGTGATTTGAAGTGAAGAGAATGAGGGTATTTATAGGTGAGAAGGGGAAGAAAAAGTGGATGAAAAAATGATTAAAAATGGAAAAAACGCGGAGTAGTGAATAATGACATCATGGTGGTGTGGGGCATGGCGATGCGCGTAGATGGGGGCAACAACACGTGCGGAATGGAGCAAAGGCACACACGGAATGGAGAGCAGGCGCGCGCGGAATGGGCATTGTGCTAGCGCGGCGTGCGCGTTGGCCGGCACGGCTGCGCGCACGATTTCCTCATTTTTGACCCTTTTGACCCATTTTGTCCAATTTTTCCCTCTTTTTTTACTTTTCCTCAATTACTTTATGAATATATTTGTGATGTATTACCTCCGGTATTTTTCTTTGAGTCTTTAAGTTACTTTTTTAAGTAAAAATACGTAAAAATCAATAAAATACCTGTGATTATGAAAAGGTAGATTTATATAAATATATGATAAAATCATATAAATATATATCTTTTTAATCAATTAACGTGCATAAAATCATGGTAATTTTAGTACTTTTTGAGCACTCATCAGGAAGCGCATTTAAGAAGTTCCTAAGTAAGCTCTGTCTGGATAGTCTATATAGGTAGAGCAGGGATGAAGGCAATCTTTAGAGTTTCAGCTCATTCAAGCCGTTCTGCAAGAAAAGGAATTGATGGGGTAGATTAAGAAGCTACCTGAGGCTTAACAGGGGTTGTTGGTGATGGAAATCTATAGGGAGTGATCGCCTTAGTCTATTAAAAAAGTTCCATCAAAGGCTGCTCTACCCGAAAGTCAAGAGTCGAAGGTCTTTCCCTATTAGGTTGCCTTTTGGAATCAACCTATGGAACCATGCCAACAAGAAAAATAGTAAGGAGAAAAGCAAAACTCAAAGCAAAGACAGAAAGACGAAAGAAAGCACTACTGTAAAACCTTATTTTCAAAGGCAACTATTTCTGCAAGTAAATAACGGTAGGGAAGATGGGGATCGGGGGTTTGGAAGGAAGAAAATGTCTTCCACCGCGGAGTTAGAGTATGCCTCTCTTTTTAGACCGAGGGTGACTGGTACCACAGGAGACTAAAGATCTATTTATTAGAAAACCATACGAATGAGATCAAAATAGACTACATTAGATGGTAGAAAGTTCCAATGTTGCCTCGGACGAAAAGAAGTAGAAGCTCATGAGACAAAGTTCGACTCTTATTTTTACTTCTTTTTCTTTATTATTTTCCCTTTTCCCTTTCTTCTCTTCTCAGCTCCTTCCCTTTCTTCTTCTCTTTGCTTGTTTTTTTTCTTCTCAGATTTATTTTCTATTCATAGAAGAATTATACATAAACATAAGCTAAGAATTGATGCTTGAGTAGAGAAAAAAAATATGAAATTAAAGTAGAGAAATAAACAGAGAATTGGAAGAGCAAAGGAAGAAATTAATTTTCCAGAGAAATGGAAGAAATAAAAATCAGAGGTAATGGAAAATTAAAAATTGAGACTAGAAATTGAAATTTTAATTCAAGTTTTCTAACAATCCCCCACATGAATAAAAATTGACATAGATTTTAATTCAAATTTTGATATAGAAATAGAGTTCAACGGATCGAAACTTGTATAGGATAGGTAGGTATTACCATTTGAACCTTCCTTTGTGAAAATATATTTACCCTACTGACGAGTAGACACAATGTCCTTGAACTATTCTACCTTTTATATAAGCGATGACATACTTCACATAAGAATGTTTCCTGACACAACTTAGTTCCCACTGTTATGTTCGTTTTGGCTATGAATATATGCATGGTTATGTGAGAGTCTATAAAGTATTGCGCCGTAGACAATTCTCTTTTGAAGCGGCCTCACCCTTCCTTCCCATAGGTGATCTATTATCTTTAAAAGTAATGCACATACTTTACTCGATATTCTTTTTATAAGAATCATTAAAAGCCTTAGGTTATCCTGTATCTTACGGGTATCACTGTTTTCATCATAAGAATGGACTTGAGGGTAAACCCCCACAATGATCTCACACAAATAGATTGTCCCTTTGAACCTAGATCTTGGGATCTCCAGTCAAATAGGTTGAGTTTCCTTTGCAAATATTTATTCATTCATGGGATTCAGTCTCATTCCTCTTGATGAATTATCAACTAACTCTTGATTTAACCCTTTAGATAAGGGATCAACTATGTAATCTTTTGACTTCACATAGTCAATAGAGATAACCCTAGTTGAGAGTAGTTGTCTAATGGTATTATGTCTACGATGTATATGTTTAGACTTACCATTATACATATTGCTTTGTGTCTTGCCAATAGTAGATTGACAATCATAATGAATGCATATTATAGGTATAGGATTTACCCAGTTAGGAATATTCTCTACAAAATTTCTTATTCATTCGTCTTCTTCGCCATATTTATCCAAAGCGATGAACTCAAATTCCATGGTGGATCTAACAATGCACATCTATTTAGAGGACTTTTATTAAACAGTTGTACCACCCAGTATAAATACATATCCACTGGTAGACTTTGACTCTTTCATATCAGATATCCAATTTTCATCAATGTATCCTTCTAATATAGCTGGATATCTTGTGTAATGTAGTCCATAGCTATGTGTATATCTTAAGTATCTAAATAGTCTTGTAATACCTTTCCAATGATCATATCCTAGATTAGTAGTATATTTACTTAGTCTGTTTACAGTGTAAGCTATATCTGGTCTCGTACAACTCATCAAGTACATAAGACTTTCTATCACTATAGAATATTCTAGTTGAGATAGACTCTCACTTTTATTCTTGGATAGGTATAGATTTATATCTACTTGTATTCTCATAATTCCAGAATCACCCTTGTTGAATTTCTCAAGTATTTTGTCAACATAATGACATTGACTTAGAATGGGACTGCTTGATATCCTTGATATCTTAATTCCCATAATTACATCAGTAGGCCCCATGTCTTTTATATCAAATCTTGAATTCAACATAGACTTAGTAGATTTGATCATTTGATCATTACTACCCACAATTAGCATGTCATCAATGTAAAGACACAAGATAACATAACCATCTTCTTTGTCCTTGACATATACACATTTTTCACATTCATTGATTTTAAAGTCATTTGTCCTCATAGCATTATCAAATTTTTCATGCCATTATTCTCGTGCTAGTTTCAAGACATGTAAAGACCACCAATTTATAGACCTTTCATTTTTCTCTAGGCATGAGAAACCCTTAGGTTGGTCCATGTAGATTTCTTCATCTAACTCTCCATTTAGAAAGGTTGTCTTTACATCCATTTGATGTATTTCAAGATTTCGTAGAGCTACATTTGCAATTATTATCCTTATAGATGTTATTCTTGTCACATGAGAATAAGTATCAAAGTAATCAAGGGCATGTCATTGTTTGTATCCCTCAATTACAAGCTGGACTTGTACTTATCAATTGATCCATCTTATTTATGTTTTCTTGTGAAAATCCACTTAGACCCTAATGTTTTACTACTTGGAGGCAAATCAACTAGTTTCCAAGTGTGATTTTTGAAATGGACTCAATTTTACTATTAATGGATTTTTCCATTGAGGTCCTTCAGAAGAATTCATAGCCTCTTCATAGGTTTGAGGTTCACTTTCTAGAAAATAGGTCAAAAACATAAGACGTTTTTATCCTAGCCCTCTTGCTACATCTGATTTCAACCTCAACCTTATCCTTAACCTCTTGTTCAGGTTCTTTGTTTTGACTATCTTTATTTATAGTCTTATATGTTTGTTGAGACGAATTTGATTTTTCTTGAGATTTACTTGGAAATACATGTTCAAAGAACGATGCATTCCTTGATTCCATTGCCATGTTCTTGTGTATGTTTGAGATCTTTGATTCATGCATAAGAAAATGATAAGCACTACTATTATGTGCATATCCAATGAAGATGCAATCTATTTTTTTTACCTATCTTCACTTTCTTAGGTATAGGGACAACCACTTATGCAAGACACCCCCACACTCGTAAATATTTATAGACAGGTACCCTTCTTTTAAATAATTCATAATGTGTCTTATGTGTTTTTTCAAGGTACCTTATTTAAAAGGTACTTAGCTGAAAAAATAACTTCCCCTCACAAGTTTTATGGCAACCCAAAACTTAATATCATTACATTCACCATTTCTTTCAAGGTACGATTCTTACATTCAAAAACTCAATTTTACTGAGGTGAATAAGGCGATGTGGTTTCATGAATAACTCCGTGTTGTGCACAAAATTCACCAAACGATGCCTCATTTTCACCATCACGATCACTACACAGTACCTTGATCTTCTTATCGAGTTGATTCTCAACTTCTATTTTTATAAAGAATAAATTTCTCAATAGCTTCATCTTTGCTTTTAAGCAAATAGACGTAGCAATATTTTGTGCTATCATAAAAAAAGTAATAAAATACTTGTTGCCATCCATTGTTTAGGAAAATTTCAAATCACATAGATCACTATGGATTAAGTCAAGGGGTTCAATGTTCCTTTGAATCGAATAAAATGATGACCTAGTCATTTTTTCCTCCACACAAGTCTCATACTTATACTTTGAATCTATTTGGAATGTGGGTATGTGTTCCATGTTAATTAGTCTTCGCAATGTATCGTAATTAACATGACCTAGTCTATCATTCCACAAGTTGGAAAACTTAGACAAATAAGAAAAAAAATTAATCTTATTAATATTCTTAGCTTTTATAGTCATTACATTGAGCTTAAATAGCCCATCAAATATATACCCCTTTCCCACAAACATCCTATTTTTGGTCACAACGACCTTATCAGATTTAAACACCATCTGAAAGCCATGCTTGTTTAACAATGAGCCAAAAACAAGATTCTTATGGATGTATGGCATATAGAGTACATTGTTGAATGTAAACTCCTTCCCATAGGTCATCTTCAGTTTGACCTGGCCTTGCCCTTGAATGAATGGTGTGGCATAATTTTTCATGAAGAGCTTATCTCCATCTTACATTGCTTCAAAAGTAGTGAATAACCCCTTATTTGAGTATATGTGCCTTGTTGCACCAGTGTCAATCCACCACTCCTTTGGGTTTGATCCTATCAAGTTTACCTCAGCAATGACTACACATAAGTCAATGTTAGAGATATCATGAGTTATTTCATCAATGATGTTTGCCTCACAATTTCTATTTCTTTTTGAAAACCTACAATTTGAGGCTTTATGCATTGTCCTCTGCTAGTCATAGAAAATCCTTATGAAGCTTTAATTCTTAAAAGTTGCTACTCTAGGTCCCAATTTAGACCATTTATCCAACTTTCCTTTATTTATATTGTGTTTGAAACTTTGATCATGTTCCATCACATTAGCCTTAGGTGTTGATAAGATATAACCTCTTTTAGAAGAATCTTATCAGTAAGTCTTTCAAAGACATTTCCCTTCGCTTGTGCTTAAGGTAGGCCTTGAACCTTATCCATGAAAGGGATAACTTTCAATCTACAACTTGAAAGGTTTTACTAAGTATCATCCCTTCATCATACATCTCTGTTATGATATCTTGGATTTCACATGCCTGATTGCATATCGATTTAGAGTCCACCATCTTATAATCAAGAAAGTGACCAACCAAAATTTCTTGGCACTAACATTTTCAGTTTCATACTTTAGGTCCAATGATTCCCACAAGTCTTTGGTCATCTTTTTCTTATTGTACTCATTATACAAGGAATTGGTTAGACTATTCAGAACATAGTTCTGACATATATAATCAGAATGCTTCCATGCTTCAATAGCACTAGCAGACTAAAAATCTTGTTCACCCTTAGGTTGATCAGGAGCTTTTTCAATCAAGAACCTTGTTAAATTCAAGATGGAGAGATAGAACATCATTTTACTCCTCCATCTCTTAAAGTTAAAGCAATTAAAATTCTCCGACTTCTCTACCACAACATGGTTCATTAGAAGAGAAACTGGAAACATCGGGGTTTCCCTATGAGCCATAAAAGGCCTCATCATTTGGTTCCCAGTAGAACCACCCACAATATGGTCAACAACATTTATAGTTGGAATTTTCATTTGGGACACTTGAGTGGTCATTTCAGATTCTATAATCTTTTCTTTATATTTTCTATTCAATACACAAATAACAATACAAGTTTTAAGAATCACCAAATAAAATTTTAGATTATATATATATATATAATAAATGATAGAAATATGTTAATTTACATATATATTTGTAATTTTATTAATTATAGTGATTAAATAATTTTAAAATAAAAAAATTATTTATTTATAAAATTATAATATATATATAGTAAAATAAAATAAAAATATAAAGTAAAGAAAATTAAGATTAATAACACAAAATAAAAAAACAAAAATAATTAATAAAAATATAAGTATTAAAAAAAATATTACAATTATATAAAATAATTAATAATTACAACAATACATAAAGTGATAGAATCTAAGTAAAATAAAGTGTAATTAATTTAATATAAGAGTAAAATTAATAAAACTTAATATTAATTATATGATGAAAGGGATTAATAAAGATGTAAAAATTGAATAGTAATTATAGAATATATATAGTAGAACAAATATATAACATAATAAATAAATATAACATATTATAAATAATTTATTTGTCTTAAAATATTTATTAAATTTTTTTTGTATTTGTTTTTCCAAAAAATAAGGGGAGAAATTATCTTAAGATTGTAAGAAATAATACACAACCAAACAATTTAAGAATAAAATTATTTTATTAAAATTAAAATATATATATATATATACAAAATGTAAATAATAAATAATTTAAATAAGAAAAATAAAAAATAATAATCGAGACCTGTGTATCACATAGTGTCTTTAAGATAATTTTTTTCGTTCACCGTAGATGTTTAAGAATGACGGAAACTTATTCTGCATGATATAACAATTAAATAATAATAAACTTATATCATAGTTTATAATTTTACGAATTTTAAAGTGTCCAAACTCTATTAAATGAACCTAACTCTAGATAAAAATTATACAAAAAAAACAATATATATATATATATATATTACCTTTTTCACCTCCTTTTCTTTTTTTTCTTTCCTTTTTCTTTCTTTCTTTTTTCTTTTGCAATTTATCTTTCTTCTCTTTCCTTCTCAGCTCCTTCCCTTTCTTTTCTTCGCTTTTTTATTTTTCTTCTTATTTTCGTTCTCAAATTTTTTTTGTATTTTTCTTCTCAACTTTCTTCTTTATTTATAAAAGAATTATACAGAAGTTGAGAATTGATGCTTGAGCAAAGAAACAAAAGCTAAAATTGAAGCAGAGAAACATAAGAAATTAATTTTCCAGAGAAATGGAAGGAATCAAAATCAGAGGTAACCGAAAATTAAAAATTGAAACTGAAAATTGAAATTTTTATTCAAGTTTTCTAGCATTTAATTGATCTTTCACAATACTTGAAGATATCTGCCATTTTCCATCAGTTAGTTATAAAGTGCTAATTTCCTGTTGCGGCTTCTTCACATAATAGAATGTATAATCTCAATTAAGTTTGTTCTCTTTAATATAATATCATGGAGTGCAACAAGAGCTATGGAAGTGAGTTGTTTAAGTTCTTGGAGTCAAATTTTGAAACTCTACTTGGTACAAATGGATTTTCAATTGAAAAATATTAAGTACAAATTTCAAGGGCCTAAGGTCTTCAACAATCTTCAAATGGGATGTGGTACTTAGACAAGGGGATATGTGTGAATGTGGGATGTTATGAAGGACCTTTGCAACGCCTATTCTATGTAGTGCAGATCAGCAGTCCAAGTTTGAAGAAATATGAACTCCTGGTTGTAATACAGATGAGATTCTGTCTTGTGAAGTTTTCAAGTGGCTGGTATTCATGAGTGTAAACTTCAATGGTTCAAGACTGTCATCAATTTTCAACTGGCTAATCTTTATGAGTAACATCTTCAAATATAACTTACCACCTTTTTTATGGAGATTTAAGACGATGATGCTCTGGTTGTTGAGAATTTAGAGCGAATTCTTTTCAAGACGTAGACTCTATGTTGGTTTGTAAACTTCTTTACAAGCCCAAAGAAATCAAAAACAAAATTTGAAATATTCTAGCCCATTTGAAGTCCAACTCATAGAAGCTTCTATGATGATGATCTGGATTGATAAGGATGTAGCTCATGGTTGGTGGGAAGAAGAAAATAAATGGGTTAGGTAAGAAGATAAATGTATGGTTTAGATTGTTTTGGTAGGTTTAGATTTTATGGCTTAGATTTATTTGTTGTTTCTATAAATACCTTTCAGTAGCAATGTAATAATCAAGTTAAAGAAATCAGAAAAAAATTTGAGAATTTCTAAGTGTTTCTGGAAAATTGTTCTTGAGTGTTCTTGAGTTTTGAGAGTTTTGATATATAATATTCCAACAAAGTGGTATCAGAGCTGTATTTGGAAATATAAATATACACTATTGTATATCAAATCAAAGCTCTCGACGAGACAAATCCAACGCCGTAAGAATCATCCTTATCGGAGTTCGGACGCGCCGCCACGATCCTCCGGAAGTTTCTGCCAAAAAGTGAGTTAACTCACTGAGTCAGCCGAGTTGGAGCCAAGTTGACCGAGCCACCAAGCCGTTTGACCGAGCCGTCAAGTCGTTTGACCGAGTCGCCAAAACAGTTGACTAAAAAAGTTGACTTTGAACGTTGACCAAAAAATTCAGATTTTTCCCCGGAGTTCCTCCTAAGGTTTTTTGACGTTCTGAATCCATCTGTGCGATCAAAATTTACAAATTTTCACTATATTGAGAGTTATGTCAAGTGGAGGTATGTCATCATTTCAAGTCCCAACACTCAACAACGACAACTATGATAATTGGAGTATCAAGATGAAAGCTCTTTTGGGTGCACATGATGTGTGGGAAGTCGTAGAGAAAGGCTTAAGTGAGCCAGACGATGAAGCTACTCTAACGCAAGTGCAAAAGGAATCTTTGAAGGATTTAAGGAAGAGAGACAAGAAAGCCATCTTTCTTATCTATCAAGCCTTAAATGATGATGGGTTTGAGAAGATTTCAGATGCAACATCTTCCAGAGCAGCGTGGAATAAGCTTCAAATTTCTTTCAAAGGAGTCGAGAAAGTAAAGAAGGTTCGTCTCCAAACACTAAGAGGTGAGTTTGAATCTCTACATATGAAAGCTTCCAAATCTATTTCTGATTATTTCTCAAGAGTCGCAGTTGTTTCTAATCAATTAAAAAGAAACGGTGAGATGTTGGGAGATGTTAGAATAATGGAAAAGATACTTCGTTCATTAGATTCCAAATTTGAACACATTGTTGTAACGATTGAGGAAACAAAAGATTTGAAAGAAATGACCATTGATGAACTCAATAGGTCATTACAAGCATATGAAGAAAAACATAAGAAGAGGCAAGGGATCACTGAGCAACTCTTCAAAATGCAATTCAAGGATAAACATGAAAACCAAGACAATGACAGAAACCAATGTGGCCGAGATAGAGGTAAAGGCCGTGGACGAGGTGGAAGCCATGGTCGTGGATGAGGTTGGAATTACAACAAAAATTCCAATAACTTTGAGAGAGCAGAAAGCTCAACACAAAGTCGTGGAAGAGGTAATACGAACTCAAGGTATGGCAAATCTCAAGTTCAATGCTATAATTGTCAAAAATTTGGACATTATGCTTCAGAATGTAGAACTCCCAATAATAGAGTAGATGAGAAAATCAACTACATAAAGGAGAAAACCGATGAGAAAGAAACTCTTTTTCTAGCACGAAAGGAGGGTGATAATAGTCAACCAAATGCCTGGTATCTTGACAGCGGTGCAAGCAACCATATGTGTGGAAGGAAAGACATGTTCGTGGAACTAGATGAGTCAGTAAGTGGAAATGTCTCATTTGGAGATGATTCAAACGTAGCAGTGAAAGGAAGAGGTAACATTCTTATTCGCTTGAAAGATGGGCTACATCAATTTATTTCCAATGTTTACTATGTCCCAAATATGAAAAGTAACATCCTAAGTTTAGGACAATTGTTAGAGAAAGGTTATGATATTCATATGAAGGATTATAATCTTTCTATAAAAGATGATAAGAATAACCTCATTGCTAACGTGCCGATGTCAAAGAATAGAATGTTCTTGATCAACATACAAAATGACATTGTAAAGTGACTAAAAGCCTGCTATAAAGATGCATCGTGGCTATGGCATCTTCGATTTGGACATCTCAATTTTGGACATCTCAATTTTGGAGGATTGGAGCTGTTGTCTAAGAAGGAGATGGTGAAGGGACTACCTTGCATTAACCATCCTGATCAACTTTGTGAAGGGTGTCTACTCGGAAAGCAATTCTGAAAAAGCTTTCCAAAGGAGTCAAACTCAAGAGCCAAGAAGCCGCTGGAGCTAATCCATACTGATGTGTGCGGACTGATCAAGCCTAGCTCTCTCGGTAACAGTAATTATTTTCTTCTTTTTATTGATGATTTTTCAAGAAAAACTTGGGTATATTTCTTGAAACATAAATCAGAAGTTTTTGAAGCATTCAAAAAGTTCAAAGCTACAGTGGATAGAGAAAGCGGTAGAAAAATCAAAGCCATGAGATCAGACCGAGGTGGAGAATTTACATCCAAGGAGTTTCAAGAGTTCTGTGAAGCAAATGGAATTCATAGATCTTTAACAGTGCCAAGATCCCCCCAACAGAATAGTGTAGCTGAAAGAAAGAACTGAACAATCCTCAACATGGCACGAAGCATGCTCAAAAGCTAGAAACTACCCAAAGAGTTTTGGGTAGAAGCAGTAGCATGTTCAATTTACTTGTCAAACCGATCTCCAATAAGAAGTGTATAGGGAAAGACACCGCAAGAGGCATAGAGTGGAAGAAAGGCTGGTATTTTCCACCTAAGAGTCTTTGGAAGTATAGCCCATGTTCATGTACCGGATGAGAGAAGAACGAAGCTTGATGATAAAAGCGAGAGTTTTATCTTCATCGGTTATGATGCTAATTCAAAGGGATATAAGTTGTACAACCCATACAATAAGAAGATTGTGATAAGTTGAGATGTGGTATTCGACAAAGAAGGAGAATGGGATTTTAACTCTCATGCAGATAACTTCAATTTCTTTCGTCAGTTTAAAGAAGATGAACAGACAATGAAGGAGCAACCTATAGAAATTCAACAAGAGCCAATGACTCCACCTACTTCACCAATGCCAACCACTCATGAAGACCCATCACCTTCATCATCTTCGAGTGGAAGTGAAAGAGCCATGACACGTACACGAAATCTCCAAGATCTTTATGAGGTAACAGAACGACAAGATAATCTTACCTTATTTTGTCTCTTTGCTGATTGTGAACCAGTGAGCTTTCAAGAAGCTGTACAAGAGAAGAAGTGGAGAGATGCGATGGATGAAGAAATCAATGCAATTGAGAAGAACGACACATGGGAACCTATTTCACTTCCCAAAGGGCATAAGGCAATAGGTGTCAAATGGGTGTACAAGACAAAGAAGAATGCTAAGGGAGAGATTGAAAGGCACAAGGCGAGGCTAGTAGCAAAAGGATATAGTCAAAAGGCTGGAATTGACTATGATGAGGTATTTGTTCTTGTTGCTTGATTAGAAACTATAAGACTAATCATTTCTTTGGCAGCTCAAAATAAGTGGAAGATACATCAAATGGATGTAAAATCTGTGTTTCTAAATGAAGTCTTTAAAGAAGAAGTCTACATTAAGCAACCATCAGGCTATGAAGCAAAAGGTCATAAAGACAAGGTGTTGAAGTTGAAAAAAGCACTTTATGGGTTAAAGCAAGCACCAAGAGCATGGAATAACCGCATTGACAAGTAATTTCTAGAAAACAACTTCACCAGGTGTCCCTATGAACATTCACTCTACGTCAAGATTGAAGATGATGATATTCTAATCGTCTGTCTATACGTAGATGATCTCATCTTCACCGGAAGTAATTCGAAGCTATTTGAAGATTTTAAGAAGGTGATGACCCAAGAGTTTGAAATGACAGATATCGGGTTAATGGCATACTACCTTGGAATTGAAGTAAAGTAAAAGGAAGAAGGCATCTTCATTTCTCAAGAAAGCTATACAATGGAGATACTAAAGAAGTTCAAGATGAACAATTGCAAGCCGATCAACACACCAGTGGAATATGGAATCAAACTATCCAAGCATGAAGATGGTGAAAGTGTGGATCCAACATTTTTCAAAAGTTTAGTTGGAAGTCTACGTTATCTCAGGTGCACAAGGCCTGACATCCTGTATGCTGTTGGATTGATTAGCCGCTATATGGAGAAACCGACAATCATCCATTTCAAAGCTACAAAAAGAATCCTATGCTATCTAAAAGGTACAATTAATTTTAGCTTATTCTATTCGGCTTCTAATGATTACAAGCTTGTTGGATATAGTGATAGCGATTTTGGTGGAGATATAGACGATCTAAAAAGTACTTCCAAATTTGTATTTTTCATGGGAGATACTACTTTTACATGGATGCCGAAAAAGCAACCGATTGTCACCTTGTCTAGCTGTGAAGCAGAATATGTAGCAGCTACCTCATGTGTTTGTCATGAAATTTGGCTGAGAAACTTATTAAAAGAGCTAAGTATGACACAAGAAGAGCCAACCAAAATTTTTGTCGATAACAAGTCAACCATTACCTTAGCCAAAAATCTTGTTTTTCATTATCGAAGCAAACACATAGATACTCGATATCATTACATCAGGGAGTGCATCGCAAGAAAGGATGTACAACTCGAGTATGTAAAATCACAAGATCAAATTGCTGACATCTTCACTAAACCGCTCAAGCAAGAAGACTTTGTCAGATTGAGAAATTTGTTCGGCATCATAAAACAAGTTTAAGGGGGAGTGTTGGTTTGTAAACTTGTTTGCAAGCCCAAAGAAATCAAAAACAAACTTTGAAATATTCTAGCCCATTTGAAGTCCAACTCATGGAAGCTTCTATGATGATGATCTGGATTGATAAGGATGCAGCTCATGGTTGGTGGGAAGAAGAAAATCAATGGGTTAGGTAAGAAGATAAGTGTATGGTTTAGATTCTTTTGGTAGGTTTAGATTGTATGGCTTAGATTTATTTGTTGTTTCTATAAATACCTTTCAGTAGCAATGTAATAATCAAGTTAAAGAAATCAGAAACACAAATTTGAGAATTTCTGAGTGTTTCTAGAAAATTGTTCTTGAGTGTTCTTGAGTTTTCAGGGTTTTGATCCATAATATTCCAACACTCTAATGCATAAGCGTAGTTTTGATACTCTCTTTATATCTTAATATCGTTTATATATTATATTATTGTTTTCTTTTTGCAGATGTCATTTATATAAAAGTTTTTTTTTTGTTATTTGATTTGTTTGGTTTGTGGTCCTTTGTCTAAAAATAGGTGTTATTTTTGTTTAGAAGCAAAGCTATTTAACTAAAGCTGATCCTAGGCTCTTATACCTAAATTGTTTTGTACAAAAAAATTAATTTATAGATATAATTTTAGTAAATTTAAGTCAAATAAAATTAAGTGTAATACTAAAAAGAATTATTAACAATAAAACTTGTTATTAAATATTTTCATATTTATTTAACTCTAGAGAATTTTATTATTAGAACTAATAAACAAGTAGTTAAAGATTTCTTATATAGTAAAAGAAATAATTTTGAAAGAAGAAGATTAAAATGGTATAACTAAATTGACATATATAGTTTTGAAATGGAACATTTAAAAGCCACTAACAACTTTATTGTAGATTATTTATGAATACTATTAACCAAATGCAAATTCATTTTTGTAGATGAAAAAACCTCTAAGAGATTGGATTACCATTGCTAAGAAGGCAAAAATGTGGAATAAACAAATGTTATAAAGAGAAAATGTTATGTCTTTTTCAAAGGCCATTGGAATATATGTTTCTTAGAATGCTTATCACTATCAAGTAAATGAGTCAAAAAAATGATTGTTATCAAGCATATGATTCTCTTAAAGAAGCTAAACAATCATTTGATGCATATCAAATAGAATCTAATTTTGTTCATCTTATGTCTAAACAAGACATCAAAATTTTTTATTATCCTAGTATTCCAATTTATGAGGAAATCAATGGATTATGAAAAACACATATTCTAGATGAATAACACAGAAAAAAGTTTAGATAACACATGACTCAATTAATATAAAAGATAGTTAAAGAAACATCTACATTATCAAATCTTAAAGAGCTCTATTTTCAAATCATTAAACAAATTAATTAGGAAGATGATATTAATTTTGAGAAAACAAGAAATTTTCTTTAATTATCAAATATACTTAAAAGTGAATTTCTTAATCCAATTTTGGAAAAAAATCAAAATGATCTATTTATTTGAAAAAGCTAAAATATTATTAGAATATGGACAATAAGAAATATTCTAGAATATCAAAAATAGAATTGAAGATCATAAACCTAAAATAAAATAAATGTTTCAAAGAAATAGATAATCAATTAATCTTATTGATGGATTTTTTTTAAATTAACTATACTTGTTAATCATGATTTATAGCATATAAAAGATATTGAATGGGGAATTACTAATAAGACAATTTTCAAAGTCTTAATATGATTAATACAGTTCTCAATGAAGATCAAATCCATGATCTATTATTATGCAAAAAAATTATATTTTTTTCAAATACTTAACATGACTAGATGGCATGAAAGAGAAAATTATTTCAACCTTATCAAATATGGTGGTTAACAATTGAAGAAATTTTTTTTGAAGCAGAACACTTCAATAATTCTAAAGATTTAATTCAAACCATGAGTACAAAAGAGTATTGGATGTAAAATTTCATCCATACATCTCAAATTGCCAAAAAAATCTTATCTAAATTAGAAGATAAAAGACCATTTATGGTAACAGATAGAAAAAGACTATTTGTTACAGAACTTCCTATCGATTATGATAGATCTCAGGAATAAAAAAGGAGTTAGAAAATATATTAGAGAATCTTTCTAGAAGAAATAATTTAGATATGTTGAGTTGTCATTGTATGTTAAAGATATGGAATCTTCCTATTAAGATGCTCAGAGTCCACTAAGTGTTGCTAATAAAGAATTCCATAATATAATAAATACTATGGAAGCGTAGTAGACTCAATGAATAAATGTAGCAGATAACCTTTGAATGACTACACCTTTATCTTGCACATGCAAGGAATCTATCAAAATTAGAGAATTCAGATGGATCTGAAACCCATTGAAATCCAAAAATTTCACTCTATAAATAGGAGTCTCTAGCAATGCACTGTAGGCATAAACAACAAATAGAAAATCCTTTACAATAGTATTCTATAGGAAGAAAAATTTTTCTTTGTAAAATACTACTCTATTGTAATAGCAGTCTTGTCTTTATAATAATAGGGTTTATTTCTTTATCTTTATTCAAGTTCATTATTATTAAAATACTATAGTGATATCTCCTAATTCTCGTAGTATCCTAGTGGATATATATATTTATTGTTCTCATACTTTGTTAAAAGTTACAATTAATATCTCCTTAGGCAATCCTGTATTGGTATCAGAGCCTAGGATCTGCTGGTTACATTATAACTAAACTAATAAATTATATATATTATTGTTGTTCTTATTCTAAGGTTTTTGAAAAACCCATATACCTATTATTGTTTTAAAGCCTATAATTTCCCATTTTAGAACCTTGTTCATCTAATAAGATGGGTATAAGGGAAATTTTTTTGTTTTAAGCATTAGAAACATTAAGTGATAGGAGATTTTAGTTACCATCAAAAACTTCATGAATAATTAACAATAATCTAATATAAAATGTATTAGTTCATGGATGGAAAAAGAACCTATGAATTTAGGCATGTATTTCATATACATAAAAAGTCAAAAAATAATTTGAGTATTATTAATGGAAACATAAACTCTATAATAGGTATGTTAGGAAGTTAGTTAAAAAGCCTTGAAAAATACCAAATGATTAATCAAACTCATTTAGAAAATAAAATAAATATTCTAGAATTTAGTATTGAAAATTTTGAAAACCAATTAACTCATATTTGAAAAATTGAAAATCTTAATCTTAAATTAGAAACCAAAAATAAGATTGAATTCTTATTAGAAAAAATAGATGAAAATATATATTACCAATATTGTATGAATAGTCTTGGAAGTAATACGTGTCTAAGATTATTTTATGGGATTGAAGAAATTAAATTTTTTCAAACTCATAAATATAATAAAATAGAACATAATAACTTTGTCGAAATTCTTGTTTATTGGAGACATCTTTATAAAGATCTAACATTAGGAATAGAAGAAAGACAACGATTACTAAAATAAATTCAAAAACTTAATCTCTTTACATAGCATACTTATCTCAATATGCAAACTCAAATAATGCAAATGAATAAAATAAAAAAAACCACTTACAATTATTGCTTAGGATACTGTATATTAGAATAAAAAATCAATTGTAAGCTTAATATAATCTAATTAAAAAGATAATACATAAAGATGATCAATAAATAGTGTAAGTATTTTTAGTGAATATACATATATATGAAAATTTTAAAAAGGTTGAAATTATGGAGTTTAATGAACCATGCATTTGTAACTTAATTTCATTCTATATCATATCAACAAACGTTGAGCCCTTCGATGTTGATGAATATTTAATATAATGTGAACCCTATATAATGAAAAGTAACATTTAAAAAAATTGAACTTTAAAAAGAATTAACCTTTCTTTTATGTACATCTCATCGTAATAAGTTCATATACCTAAAAATAAAAAACCTAGTTAGGACAAATCAATGCACTAGATAACAAGTCAAAAAAATAATAATAATTTATATGAGCAAGAAGAAAAGCCATATCCCTAAATGGTATCAATTCTCAGCTTCCTCTTAGGCAGTAATTTCTCATTTATCTACTTTTGTGGATCCATGAAACTAGAACCCTTTTTTGCAAATAATCTCTTGAGATTGATAATTGAAAGTTCACTCAAACTAGCAACAACAAGATCGACCTGCTCTAATTCATATCTATATATTCAACAACAGTCACAAAACACAAGATGTTAGGGTTTGAATAGACATTTTCAAGTTAACCCATCCAATTAGCATTACATAGAAGAATATTTATACATATAGCAGAAATGAGATTCAATGTGAGCTTCTTTTGAATCTCAATTTGCATATGCACATATACATACAAGCTTGAATTTTCATGCACTTGATGATTGACCCTAATAGTGTTAGCCTAATACAATTATTTGTTTCTATAATGTTAGAAACCTAGGTCTAACTCAACCCAATAAGATATCATTAAGTTAAGGCTTGTCCAGGTTTATAAATAGGATTACTGCCTTCCTCCTAGTCGATGTGGAACAAGAATACTTAACAACTCTCCTCCATACGGCAGACAAAGGTGGACACAAGTGCCACAATGAGACTATGGTAAAGCCTAGGGTCCAAGCACATAGATACTAGGAGTAGAGCTCTAATACCATGTTAGAAATCCAGGCCTAACTCAACCCAATAAGATCTCATTGAGTTAAGGATTGTCCAAGCTTATAAGTAGCATTACTGCCTTACTTCTAGCCAATGTGGGACAACGATACTTAATAGTCCCCTTCCACACGGTGGACATAAGCACCACGGTGAGACTGTGGTAGAGCATAGGATCCAAACATATAGAGACAAAGAGTAGAGCTCTAATACCATGTTAGAAACCCAGGCCTAACTCAACCCAATAAGATCTCATTGAGTTAAGGGTTGCCCAAGCTTATAAGTAGCATTACTGCCTTACTTCTAGCCAATGTGGGACAAGGATACTTAACAGTTCCCTTCCACACGGCGAACAGAGGTGGACATAAGCGCCACGGTAATACTGTGGTAGAGCATAGGGTCCAAGCACATAGAGACCAAGAGTAGAACTCTAATACCATGTTAGAAACTCATGCCTAACTCAACCCAATAAGATCTCATTGAGTTAAGGGTTGTCCAGGTTTATAAGCAGCACTGCTGCCTTGCTCCTAACCGATGTGGAACAAAGATACTTAACAAAAAATATGCACATAGAGCATAAATTATTACAACAGCCATCATCGTGCAATTGTGGGTAGTAGTTATGCCTATAGGATCATCTTTAAACACCATACAACTGGATGGTTGTCTATCTAGCTACAAGATATATATAGAAGTAATTAGGAAAAAACTACAATGAAAACACATTTTAGGTTGTTTCACATAAATTGTATTCCCTACTTGTGTCATTCTAAGAGTTAAATCTGTAAAAATAAGCCATCAGAATGAAATACAGCTCTCAATTATGATAGTCAAAGAACGAATTCATGTTTACTAAATTTTGAATAAGTGAACTACACTACTGTAATATTACTTGACAAACAACTACTAATTTGATTAAATATAGTTGCTTTTAGATAGATATATTTTATGAAGGAAAAAAATCAAGGATTTTACTGGAAGTATGTGGAGAAAAATTGTTGGAAAAAAGGGCTGGAAGTGGAGGATGCTTAGCTAGCATGAGGGAAAATGAACCTTTGTACGATAACCCTTCTTATGAACCTCATTATTGAACTATGCAAACCCAATTCCTTGCATCAATAAAATTCACATACAACACAAACTCAAAAACATGAATAATAATCACATATAATTTACAATTTTTACAGTAACATTCTTTGGAGCTTCTCCATCATTAATAACTTTTACACTTTGACAAAGAAACATGTCTTTGCATTACATGTCAAGATGAGCTTCTTTTGTGCTTGCATGGTGACTGAAACATAGAAAACATTACAAATGGTACTATGAAGTTGAAATAGAGAAAACACTTACAAATCGATAAATGAATCAATGAAAACCCTATAACATCATAAGAAGAATAAGGTGACATAATCCTGATGTTGGGTTGAACGTAACACTTCTTCGAATTTATAGTTTTGACCTGGACATTGTTAATAAAATTATCAACAAACTTATGAAAGATCCAAGTTTTAATATTCTCTAACAGATAGAAATGAAAAGTTAAAACCAAACTCTATGTTTCCAGTGCATCATTTGAATACTCAACATGTAAGTGGGTCGCAATAATTAAGAAGTTTAGCTTGAGCAAAGAAACAAAAATTTAACACCATGCTATGTCAAGTCGATTCATAGTTTGTCTCTGATCCCAATCCTCAATAATTTACGGTGAAAAAGAAATCTTCAATTTCCAAACAACCTACAGAAGGCAAGCATTTTGATCCACAAAAGTAAATCAATCACCAAAAACATAAATCAGAGCACATAGTAGAGATTACCTTAAAATCCACATAATCATTGCTTTTATTAGACAATTGAAGTGTACATGAGATCTACTTCTTCAATTCGACTAAAATATGACAAGATAACACCCCAAAAAATCAAAACCAAAATAAAAACAATAAAAACCCTAAAGATAGAATAGAAAACAAGATCGGGAAAGTGAATGCTTAAACACATATAGGAAAACTTGAGCTCCAAAGGCTAAAGGCTCAGAAATATCAGACACACGAATGCGAAAAAGAAAAAGAAAAGAAAGGAAAACGCTTGAAGGGGAAAAGAAAAAAAAATTGGGAGGAAAAAAGAAAAACAATTGGGAGAAAAAAGAAAAAGAATTGATAAAGAAATTTAGTATGGTGTAAAAGAGAGAAAATACATAAAATTAAACTAAGAGAGAAATGAAAACATTTTAATTTTTGTATTTTTTTAAATGAATAACACATATTATTTGATTTCAATTTTAAAAAATTGAGATTTTATTATTTTAATTAGATTATGGTTGTTTAATAATCATTATTATAAAAATTTATTCATGTTTAAGTAATTTTTGTAGTTTAACTTATGGTCACAATTAGTGATAAAAATCGAGGCTATGTGTATACATTATAGTCTCTGTCTTTAATTAAACCTTGATCAAAATCCTATGGCCTCGCTTTTTGAAAATAACGTGGCTAAATTTTCGAGACCAAAGATCACTATTTTAGTAGTGTAGAGAATAAACAATATTCTTATTGTAAAATTTTCTCAAATATGATGATATATTAAGAGAATTTACGAAATTAATTAAAGAAAATTTGATAGGAGAAACTAGAGAACCAATAGTTCAAGAAATTGCTAACTATGCTATATCAAAACTAGAATTATGCAATATTTATCAATTTGAAAATTATGTAAAATTATTTAAAAAATATTACTTTCTTATGGAATCTCCCGAGGACATATATTGTTTAGATCAATTTTTTCATAAACTATTAAATCCTTGGGATAAATAGCTATTAAAAGATATCCAGATTGGTTAAAAAAGCTAAATAAATCAGACATTATAGGGTTTAGGATAAACTATGCCCTTATACAGATAAATAAACAATGCTTATTTGTTAAAACAAAAAAGGCAAGTTAAAAACCAAATCAGTAGTACAAAACATGATTAATAATGTTGTGATAAAATATTAAATGAAAATTGAAAAATAGGATGTTCGAAATAGAAAATTCTATAAGAAAAGAAAATTCAAAGGGAAACTTTGGAAAAAAAGAACAAATCTTTCCAAAAAGAAAAAAATATATTAGAAAACAAAAACCTAAATCAAAATTACTTTAAAGAAAAATTACATATGTTATATATGTAATGAAGAAGGTTATTATGCACCCGAGTGTTCTAAAAATGAAAAAGTATAAAAAATATGATCAAAACTTTAGAAACATATGAATTAGAGATTCTATATATATTTAAGGAAGAAATCTCCAATATAGAATAAATAATATATGAAGTAAAAACTGAAGACGAATTATCTGAAGAAGAAAATGAGATGATATTTATGATACAAGAACAATCAGGTTTTATTATAATAAAAATAAATGAAACTCCTATTAAAGAATTAAAAATATAAAAGTAAAAAATGTGATGGTAGAACAACTAACTTATACTCAAGAACAACTTGAATAAATAGAATGAACAAGATAAAATGTTAGGATAGAAGACATATATAAAATGTCCAAATTGAAAATTTTCTTAACAAGAGTTTATGAACAATTTGTTGAAAACTCTTATGCTAAATGTCCAGAAGACGAAATAGTTGAAATATAGCCATATGATAAAAAGAGAGTAAAAATATGGAAGAAAAATTTCTAGAAATTAAATATATTCATATAGGTCTAATACAGATTTCAATTAAAGGTTTACTTAGAAAAGAAATACACTCCTTTACTTTCAGTAATTTTAGAAAGAATAAAAGATCAATTACAATCAAAATAGGTGGTTCAGTCAAAATTAGTAAATGAAATTGTTTAGTTTAACATAAAGACCAAATTTTTTTATATCTATAACATATCGTAATATAATTAATTCAATAGAAATGAAGATTCAACTTAAAAATTGAAGTATGGATCATCAATCTCAAAGTTTAGCTATTTAATGAAAAACCATCCATGAAATAACAATTTTTTTTGAAACTTCAACAAGAGAAGTTGATAAACATTTTGTAGAATTATTCAAATGAAGACTTTATGAAACATATATTCAACTTTGACTTATTAATTGGAGACACTTAAAAATACCAAAACAATGTTTATTTATAAATCTCATAGATAATTTTAGACACAACAATCCTTCAACAATGAAAATACAAGTATCCTTCAACAATGAAAATACAAGTATCAAGAAATCATGTATATTTTAGAAACAAAAACTCAATCAATAAAAATTGGCAAACTTCGTATCTTGACCAAGATTGAGAAAATTTTAAGGCAAAAATTAACAAATCATCTTCTAAACCTAAAGATAATGATAATAAAATTATTGCGGTAAAAAATGTTCAAATTTTAATATTACCTGAAATTAACCAAAAAGAAGAAATTTATCAAGTACAAATTCATTATATCTAAGTAGGTAAAAAATAAATAATCTTTTTACCAAGTTATAGTAAAAAAATGTTATAATTATGTGCTAGTATATTTTAATTTTATAGGCTACAAATCATATAGTTTATGTACTTTAGCACAGTAGCAAAATTATGTTCTTGTAGACATCACAATTTCATCAAAAAAATAGATACTTATGAAAATCCTACTCTAATTAGAGGAATAAATAGAAAAAACACCATCATTCAATACAAAGTTAAAAATGTAGTTATTTGATTTAATGACAAAATTTATTATTCCTAAAATATTATGTATTCTTAATATGCATGTAGATTTTGTCATAGGAAATAAAACTATTTAAATATTTTTTTAAATAAATTAATTAATAAAACATGAAAATAAAATAGGTATAACTAACAAATAATAAAATATATATTTTGTGAATTTTTTTCATATTAATTCATTTTAATTTAATTTTTTTTTTCTCACTTGATTTAAAAATAATAAGATCTTAATAAAAAATATTAAAATAATATAATTTATCCTTAATTGATGTCTTCTTTGTATAACTAAAAGATTAAATGATATTATTTTTAATATAAAAAATTAAACATATATAAATTACCTAATCTAAAAACATTTGTGTGACATTTTTCTCTCTAAGATATTGAAAACAAACCATCTAGCTATGATGCTTTAAGGTTATAAATGTTCCAGACAATTATGGGACTTTTTACTAAAATATATATTTTCCTTATTTTGGCTTGTAATATAATTGAATTTAACAACTTGCTTGTATAATTTACACTACAACAGGAAGTGTGTGAAAAGATACATAAAGGCATTTCAGATGAAAAAATTATAAATACAATAAGGCTTAAAGACATGTCGTTGGTCATACTACTACCTGTTCCTTGAGAAGAAAAGTAGGAAGGAAAAAAAAAGCCGTACTATTATTAATGTACAATCCACTACACAAAGCACAGGTTTTGGATCTTTGTCAGGACTCAGTACATATACTAAATCTAGCATTCAACTCCCTTATTTCGTCATTTTGCATATATTCAGTTGGAACTCTGTCACTTGCAGAATATTTCAAACATTAAATTGTGTACAAATACAAGATCAAAACAGACCCAAATAAGAAACACTATCACACTCACACCCTCACAGTGAATAAAATTTGAACAAAATGAACACTCCAAACTACTAAATCTGAAGAAGGTATTGACATGCAGACATACATAGCAACAGAGAGGATACACGTTAGCCATATGAAATCAGTGAGTGGAGAGCTCGCAAAGAGAGTTTTCCTGCTTCTGCACAATGGTCTGTGATCAGTTTATGAAACACGATCTTGGACTCCTGTGAGCCATGGTTCTGTATTAAGCCAAATTCTATATACATGATGATTTCAGTAGTTAAAATTAGAGAAAAATAAACCATTCCCACGTCACTCGTTCCCGTTTAACTGGGGAAGTAGACTTGCTCACTCCTAGGACTTTCACTTATATAGCCTAATATGGTGTCTTCTAGCAAGTCTACAAGAATATCTTCACCTAAATTAAATCCAATAGCTTCCATATCAAACCGGAGGTCCATCCATGTTTCGGTTCTGGCCATGTCTTTTCTGACAATTTGGTCTATACTACGAGGCAGTGGCAAATGAAGGAGATGCCAATGAACTACTTCTGAAATCTCAAGAATAGCACTTTTCAAATTTGGTAGTGGCCTAATACCAGATTTTACAAATGAGCAACCAAAATAGTTTTCACAAATCTCCACTAAAACTTCATTGATGCAATCAAAGAGCAGATAAGAACAATGTTGGTTGAAGAAAAATTGTATCTCATCAACCAATGATGGGTCAAGTAGTAGATTGGAAGATAGCCACCTTGAGTAGAATTCATCCAAGTTACAGCCAGAAGATTGTATCAATAATTTAACACATTCAAAAACTGATTCCTTCTCTTCCATAATTGATTTTGCACACTTTGCTTGATCTGAAATTGAAGTTTCAGGTTCTTCAAATTGAATATGTAATGGTTGATCTGTAGTTTTGTGAAGTTGACTAAATCAGCTTGAAAGCAACATAGGAACAAAATCATAAGAGAGAAAAGAAAAGAAATATGTGCGAAGTAAATCAATACTTGCCATGTTGAGATATGGTTCTGGAAGGGCTGATGTCATCCTCTGTGAATAGTGGCTCGAGAACAGAGACAGGACTTGTCCTCTCAGGGAAATCAATGGACCTTCCTTGATCTGCAACCTTCTTGGGAATCACAGAGCATGGAGATGCTAACGGAGAAGACAGAAGTTGATTATCATCATTTGGGTCCTGGAAAACGTCAAATGGTGTCACTAGCTATAATCTACTTGATGGACAGGACAAATTGATGTAAAGAAAGGCATTAATTTTGCGCTCAGTAACTTCACAGCTATTAAGAATCCAGTGCATTTGTAAAATAGGACATGTATCCTCAGCATGCTCTTTGGAGGAGAGCAAATAGAACTTTGAGTCAACTAGCAGCATACATGTAATCATTCATTCTCGGGCTATTTTATGAAGGGATTTTCTTGTACGTTTATGGTAAATATATTGCATGACTCAAAAATAAAAGTGCAGAATAATAGAAAATCACTAAATTAATAATAGTACCAAAATAAATTGAGAGAAAAATTATTTTTACCTCTTGTTCCAGGAGTTCTAAATAATTATTATCTTCAGAGAGGTTAGACATGTCACAGTTTTGTTCATCCCTTGGACTGCAACAGGCACTTGGATTACAGGAAGCAATTGTGATAAATGTTTCTTCTTTTACAAATCCTGAATCATCAACATAAACTTTTGATCGGGCAAAAGATAAAGGAATTTAAAAACTTAGCAAAAGGATGTCTACGCAGCTTCACATTAAAATGGGAAGTGAAAAGTCACTACCTGCAAGGTTCATCCCATCTTTACTGGGACATACATTTTCTTCTACTTCAACATCACTGATAATGTCCTCCTGCAAACAAGTGCTTATGTTGGGAGCTTGTGCTGTATAATTGGGGCTGTTATCAGAAGTAGGTGATTTACTCTTTGAGTTTTGTGCTTCCTGACCTAAAAGACTGCCACTGTGTTGACGTTTGGGAGACCACATATTCTCATTGACCTGTTTGAGTTTGTCAATTGCAGAAAATCTCATCTTTGCAGTCACAAAACTATTCTCCCAACTTCTTCCGGGGCTGCCAATGGGAGAAGAATTGTACTCGGAAAGAGAGAGCATCCTCCCTAATCTTTTAGGAATTTGTCGGCTTGATGACTCCACACCATCATGTCTGCTACTTAGCATCTCAGATAGATGTTTCTTGGCCTCAATGTAGATATTAGAGACATCAACAATTTCATGTTTCGTATTCACCCCCAAGCCTTTTGTTCTACCCTTCTTATCTGCTCTCTTAGAAACAATAGAAGGTTTTGCAATTCTTTCATTGTAGAAATGTTCTTTACCAGGAGACCTCTTTCCAGGATTGTCATGTCCAACTCTATCAGAAATCTCAAAAGATGATACTTCAATTTGTTTCTTTCCTACAGCATACTTCAACTTTCTTTTGATTTCAGAAAGAAAGAAGTGGGAGCCAACTCTATCACTCGACCCTTTACTTCTGACACTACTAATAGATGCTGCAGAGGATGCAAAGTTACTTTTACTTCCAAAATCTTGTGATTCTGTAGGCCTGGGTTTCAAAATAACAATTCTATTTGAAACATCACCAAACTCATTGGCCTTGGATGAATTAACTTCCTGAGACTTTATCTTTCTCCGGAAAAAGTGACGGGGTTTATCATTACCGACATCCTCAGACTTCCTCAGCTCAACGAGTTTCTGTTCTGAAAGGTCAGCTCCCAGCTTGGGCTCTTCACCCTTCTGTAGAAACAGTTTCTCATCTGAACTTATAAGCTTGAGTACATCCATTAGTTCTCTGGAGTTCTGGATCGTCTGATCTTCCATTAGATCTTTCCCATTAATAAGCTTATGATTTATGAAGTCCTTCATTGCCTTAACCAACTTCTCTTCAATATCATGATTCTTGTAACCTGCTTCTCCATTCAGGTAATGCTTCACACATTGATTACTTTCCAAATGGATCTTGTGACAGAGCTCGCGTATAATCTCATCCAAACCAATATTTTTTGCAGATTGTTGGGAAGTATTCTGATCATAGGAACACTCAGATTTCAAATTTTCAGCAACATTTGAATCATAGGCATCCATATCAAGGTTTTTCTTGCGAGTCTTCTTAGTTCCTTTGTGATCTCTCCTTATCTGGTTGTCATGTGCTGATTCACATTGATGTCTTCCGACTTCAAAATTGCTTGCATCATTCATTTTTCTCTGCTCATTCAACATCTCTTCTTCTATGAGCTTCTTCACACTCGACTTATCAGTTTCAATTGTCACTTTTGCTCTTGTGGTTTCTTCTCCATCCTGAAACTTTGATAATTAGTATATATCTCAGTTGCATACTCATACTGTTAACAAATTTGTAAATTTTGGCAACGTTATATTTCTTTTTCCCTCCCCAAATCATCATAGAAAGAACCACTTTAAAATTCTAAAGAACATTTATGGTATGGCAAAATGTGTGTAATTCCATCAACACTTACAAGGGTTGCGACTGGACCAGTCTCGTCCAAATTGCTCAAAATCTCAAACTTATTTTTGAATAGTCCAGTACCTGCAGAAAGAAAAAAGAACTAAATATTTTTCAACAATATTTAGATGATCTAAAATGCAAATCTGCTAAAATTTTAGAATGAAACTTTTTTGACAAAAAAGTTCACCGAAATATTTTCTGCAAAAGCTTGATAACATATATCTTAAATGAAAATTATAACTATGCCCCAAATTCAATTCAGACCAAAGAAATTTGTCAATAAATAGCAGAAAAAGTTGTGCAAATGGTGTCACCTCTCTGGCTCTCCAGCCTGAGTATATACCTAAATAAGCATGTTAACAATGAACCAAACAGATCTCTTACCATAGTGCTTGCTGCGATTCCTCCTATCTGGAAGCAGCTTTGGAGCCAAGCGACCATGGCGGAAGTCAAACATACTAATTAAGCCCCACATGCAGCTTGACCGATCCTTCTCATACCGCACAGAGTGTCTCTGAGATCTTTTCCCCATTTTAAACTGGTTGATTTTTACTTTTAATTGACTTCTTACATTAAAAAACAAAAATGCCTTTGCTAGTTTTGCTGTATCCAAATTAAACAGAAGAAGACAGAATTAATAAAAATAGTGAAAAGATGTTACAAAAGTTATAACCAATCCTCTTCTTCTATAAACAAAACACTAAATTTTAAGGACTCAAGAGAGCATGTGAATCTTAAATGATTCATACTATGGATAACTACAAAGCATTCATATGCTTCTTTACTTAAGAGGAAAAGGATCAACATTAGTTTTCAAAAAGGAAAGAACCCAAAATTAAAGCGATCTCTAATATTCAAACAATAAGTGAAATATGCAACATGGTACTCATAATGAACAAGTTATTGCATGAATCTGTGAAAGTACCTTGAATTTGCACTCTTCAACTTGACAAGGCTTATAATAAACAGGGCTAAATAAGAGACAATATGCAGCTTCTTAAATCTTGTATAAGGAAAAAAGAAGAGGAAATTCCAATTTCAAGAGCTTTTCACTAGAGTGAATTTCAAGGAAACGAAACTTTCTTTGGATGAATAGGTATCAAAGCCTTCTTTTTCATCGATAAAAGCCGTAAACAACGCGTCTCTTGTAACGCATCTCCTGCTTCGTTAAAGTTTCTTACTTTTTTGCAATTTTCGCTTTCCTTTGATTAATACTCAATCAACAATAAACAAAATTAGTAAATGTTAAACTTTGTGAAGTTAAATCGGTAATTCCGATAAATGACACATGAGACGATAATTCCAGTGATTCGTGGAATCTCTTGTTATTCAGAATCCACTTATGAGCTGTGTGTGCTTGAAAGAACAAAGCATGCAGGTGAAAATAGATTAGTAATAATTTTTAACAATGTAGCACCAAAATGCCCTTGAAAGTAAAAAAAAAAACCCAAGTATTTGAATCAACCCAAATCATTCTCTTTACAATTCAGCATTCTCAATAAGCAAATTTCCCAAGTTATTCAACACCAAATTTCCCTAAAGTAACCAACTTTTTGGCAAAACCCAGATAAAAATTTCAACATAATGTACAAAGAGCTGATAAAAAACAAAGACTTTTCCCAAGTGGGTTTCTAATTTTCTTTTATGCTAGATTTTATTGTTTTTGAAATGGGCAGCCATTAGAGACTGAGAAAAGTGAAAAGTTGGAGGAGAGAGAAAGGCTGGGATGAAGAGAAAGTGAAAGAGGAGGAGTGCTTTACAAGGTATTAGTGGTTGGCTGGCTGGGGATGAATACGTGGCGATTTGAGTTGGGGTAAGATTGATGGGGTCCACTGAAAGAGTAGTCCCCATTTTCACCTCCTTTGCAATTCCGATTTCGGAATCTAATTTCCATGTTCTAAAAAATGGATGAACAGCATTTTATTTTATTTTTGTTTTTATTATTAATTTTTTTTTAAATTGAAAAGGATGGAGAGCATTTTAAGTCACATTGCTTTTAAATGAACCTAATTCTTTTACTTTTAAATTATTAACCTTACTATCCTTCCCATCTATAATCTTCTAGTTCTTCGACAACCTAATCTTCCAGCTCTTCTCTTTATCAGAAATCTTTTAAGCTACCTCCATTCCCACCTATAAACTTCAAGCTTTTTCGTTTAAGTTTTCCATATATTCTTAGGTGAGCTGATAGGGAAGAGTACACGGTATATCAAACTTGCTTTGATGAGGATCCAACCATATCTACCTATTCAAAAACTCTTCATGTTCTGCATGCACCGTTGATGGATAATTATTGCTTGTCTGCTATGACTGCAAGCCAAAGGATTTCACTTCTGCATTTTATCAGGTCCGAGGAGTTGCATTTCTATGATTGGATCTATTACAAACATTCTACTCTATATCTTTAGTTCTAAGGTACTTTATTGTTTAAAAATGTTGTTAGCCTTATACCTCTTTACTAACTTTATCTACCTTATTGTCTTACTCTCTTTATCACACAGCTTCTTAAGTTATTGTTTTTTTCAAGAAGGTCAGGTATTTTAGTTCTCTTCCACTTTTAATCGCGAGCTCTTGTTTATTTTCCTTTTTTCTGTTAATAACTTCTGTTTGTCCTCTTCTCCATTTCATTTAAGCTCTATTTTCTTTTATAATAATTTTAGAAACCTTATCTTCTGGTGGAAAGTTCGATTTAAGAAAAAAGTCCTGACCTTTTCAGTTTCTGGCTTTTCGATTTTCCTTCTCTAAAACTTCAGCCTTTTATTTTTTCTGCATGCACTCCGATTTTTCTTTTCAAGCTTTCAGGCTTGCAGCTATGGCACATGCTGAGTTTAATAACTCAAACAAACAGAGAAATCAAAAGGATATCGTTTCCCCTTTGCTTGAAGTGGATCCCATTGAATTCGAAATAGAACTTACTCCTAACCCAGATATCTTGAAAGCATGCATTGAAAAATCTCTTGTTGGAAAAATTCGGAACAAGGACAGACTTATGAGATCTTATGTTTATTCTTATTTCAAGTCTTCTTGGAACCCACTTCGCTTAGGGGTAACAAAAGAAAGACATGTTACCGGACGATATGAAAAAAATTATGGGAAAAGAGAATTTGAAATATTGATGATGTTGAAAAATTACACAAATTTTCGATAAGTTAAATTTATGAGAAAATAAAATAGACAAAATAACATACAAATTTAATAACGGAATTCGGCCAATTTTACTTATGTATCTAGATCTGTTGTAGATCTTTTTACTAAAAGGGAGAAATTATACAAGATATTTACAACACTCACAACTCATAACTAAATTACATCCAAGAAAATTATTCTCAATTTTCTCTCACTAAAGCTTTTTTTTCAATTAGAATGATCATTTGATGATGAATTCATTACAATTTACATCTATATATAGGGAGATTGACTCCTTAAATTTCTTCTTCAATTAAGCATTGATTTATTCCTTAAATTAAGGGTGGTCACTCCTATATTTTTTCCTTAATTTGCATATTGATTTGCTCCTTAATTTGTTCATTGAATTAAGGTCATTTACAACAGTCTCCAATAATCTCCCACTTGAAGACTGATTTTAATTTGTCTTCACATCTCGATGAATGCATTAGCTTTTCTAATCTTGTTACTCTAGCACACCAACTAAAGTTGAACACAACTTCAGTTTGTCATTAGTCACCGCCTTTGTCAACATATCTATTGAATTTTTGCTTCCTTGAATCTTCTCCAATATTAACGCATCATCTTCCAATAAAGATATGATGAAGTGATAACGAAGCCCAATATGATTGGTTCTAGAATGAAATGCTAAATTCTTCGCCAAGTGTATTGCACTTTGACTGTCACTATGCCACACATTCTTTTCTTGTTTGAATCCCAACTCAGTTAACAAACTTTGAAACCATATCATCACTTTACTAGCTTCAGTTACTGCTACATACTCAGCTTTTATAGTGAATAGAGTGATAATCTTCTGTATCTGTGACATCCAACTCACAGTTATAGTTCCAACAGTAAATATATAATCAATGGTGCTTCTTCGGTGATCAACTTCACCTCTAAAGTCTACATCTATGTAACCTTGTTCTTTTAACTCTCATTTACTAAAGTACAAACACTTCTCTATGGTGCCTCGTATATACCTCAAAATCTACTTGAATGCTTTCCAATGAGTTTTTCTTTTATTTGACATAAACCTACTAACAACTACCACTGCATGGCCAATGTTTGGTCTCGTACAAACCATTGCATACATTCAACTTCCAATTGCTGAGGCATAAGGAACCCTAGCCATGAATTATCTCTCTTTCTTTGTCTAAAGGGACTGATCCTTGGATAGGCGAAAGTGACTAACCAAAGGTGTGTTAATTGGTTTGGCTTTGCCCATGTTGAATCTCTGCAAAACATGGTTGATGTACTCTGCTGAGATAACTGCAAGGATCCTTTCTTCTTATCTCTTATGATTTATATTCCAAGAAATCTTTCATGTTAAACTCCTTTGATAATTGTTGTTTCAATCTTCTGATATCATCCATTTATGAACCTACTACTAACATATCATCAACATAAAGTAGTAAAATGATATAACATACTTATATCTCTTGGAGTAGCAACAGTGGTCGGCATTACACTTACAGAAACCTTCATTGTGCATGAATCTATCAAAATTTCTGTACCATTGTCTCGAGGCTTGTTTCAGACCATACAATTAAACTCTTCCTAAATCTACACACCATGTTCTTCTTCTCTCTTTCTGAAAAACCTTATGATAGGTACATGTATATCTTCTCATCTAAGTCTTCGTGAAGAAATGCAGTCTTCACATCCAAATTTTCAAAATGAATATCTTCAATGGCTACAATACTTAACATTAATCTGATAGTATTGAGCTTCACAACTGTAGCAAAAATGTCAATGTAGTCAACTCCTTCCTTCTACTGAAATTCTTTGACAACTAGTTGAGCTTTATATCTCTTAGAACCATCATGCTCATTTTTCACCCGGTACTCCTATTTTTTGTGAAATATCTTTTTCCCCATGGGTAACTTAGCTAGTTCCTATGTCTGGTTAGATATGAGAGATTTCATTTTTTCTTTCATGGTAAGCTCCCACTTACTAGCATCTCGAGTCTGACAAGCTTCATCATAGTATTCAGGTCCCCTCCATCAATTAGCAACATATAGTTAATGTATCTCTTATTAGGCATATGAGATCGGAAAGACCTTTTCAATACAAGAGCTAGAGTAGGAGGCTACGGTGTGTCGGACTACTACGCACTACTCTACCTAACTAGTTCCTCTGGCTGAGGACTTGTTATAATTGATTCCATCACAAGACTATTTAGGACATCATCTACATATGCAAATACTGACTCATTCTGCTCTGAGTCGTTGGCATCTATTTTATACTTGTCCTTATACATTACCCTTTCGTTGATAATCACATCTCTACTACGGATCACTTTCTTGTTTTCGTAATCCCAAATGCGGTAGCCAAACTCATCCTTACCATAGACAATGAAGGTGCATTTCTTGGATTTGGGATCAAGCTTATTCTTGCCTTGATCACTGATATGCATAAATGCTATACAACCAAAAACTTTTAGATGTGATAGTTTTACCTCTTTTGCTCCATATCTCCTCTGGTATTTAATACTCCAATGGAACCGATGGGCCTCGATTGATCAAGTTTTCGTGTTGACTACTTCTGTCCATAACTACTTTGGTAGACGTGACTGTATACAAATAATTCTTGCTCTTTCTTTTAATTCAATAAATAGTATTAATAAATTTGTTTGGAGGTTTTCCAAATAACATATTAGTATTAAAATTCTGTACTTAAAAGGATACATTTAAGGTATAAATTTTAAATGTATTCTTCTATTTTCATATTAATTTTATTTGTTGTTTTAATGGTACGTTTAATTTACTGATCATATATTAAACAAAACATTTTTAGCTAAAAATATTATAGGATATTAGTAATGTTATTATGTTTGTGAAAGATTAACTTAGGTAAAATATTTTTATAAAATAAATTGATCTTTATTTATTCATTCAAGAATTCTACAAAGTTATTACAGAAAAATATATTGACAAGATATTTTTCGTAATAAACTTAAAATATGAAAGTTAGATTTATTATTTGATTATTTAGATTTGATTTTTTTTATTTGAGTTATAATCTATTTCAAAGATTTTTATAAGAATTACTATTTAAAAATATATTGATAACATATTTTTTGTAGTAGATTTTAAAATCTAAAAGTTAGTTCTTAGATACATTAATCTTAAATCCAACTTTTGACACCTTGAATGAGATATAAATTATGTGTTCCATGTTAAGCAATGATTAAATGTTTTTTTTTCTTTCTATTTTTTTAGAAATAAGTAATTATTTAATATTAATCATTTGGTAGGCCTCATTCAAAAAAGAAAATCAATAATATCAATTTATATCTTTAATAAACTAATTAATATTGAGTAACTATGATTAACTAATTATTTTATATAATAAATTCTCAATTAAGTATTAAATTTTATTTTCATGATGTTTGTTGAATCTATTTTTAAGCTTATGTTGTTAGTTTGTATATTTCCAAACAAAAATTTGTAACAGAATGTTTAAATTTATTTTTTATTTTTAAGAATTTTTTTGAATTATTTAAAATCTATGTAATTTTTCTTTAGACTGATCATGGAATTATACTTGTCACTTTTTTACAAAGTGATTTGTGTACTTATGAATTATTTAAAAATAAAAAAAAAATAATTTATCAAGTTTTTATACATCAAGTTTTTGGCAAAACAAAAATCCTATAAACTTTTTATGTTGTAAATATTTATAATTTTATTTTTATTATAAAAAATTCATATTTTTTTGAAAATTAAATATATAGGTTATTGATTTACTTTAGATATTAAAATAAAATTTTAAAATTTTTTACAATTTAAAAATATTAAATTATATATATATATATATATATATAATTTATTTTATTTAGTTAATAATTTTTTTACTATTTCATTTATTTTATTTATGCAATTATGAACTTAATTTCATTATTTTATTTTTAGTATTTTTGTGTACTTACTTATTTTTGTTATAATTTATTTATTTTTCTATCTTATATGTAATCTTTATTTTTATTTTTTGTTTTTGTTTATACTTCTAATAGTACTTATTTATTTGTGCTAAGTTCTATGCTATCTTGATTTTTGTTTCATATTATTAATAAACAAAAATTAAGATATCTTTGAGAAATGAAATCCTACTTTTTAATGTTAACATTTACATATTCAAAATACTTTTTAAGAAAGATGAACATTTATTAGGGGAATGATGAACAACCCTGAGTGCAAGTGAACAAGGATGATGTTAGAAATAAGGTGAAAATGGAGTATTTATTGTCAATTATTGGCAATAATACTTCCTGCATGCTACTAGAAGAGGCTACAAAGAATTAAGTATTGAAAAATATTAATTATTCCTTGTTAACTTCATTTCATGGTATCACTAATGAAGGGCTCTTAAACTTTATTAGATAATTTTATGCTATTATAGAAATAATTCCATTATAGAGACATGATTCAGACCAACTTATGATGATGTGTTTTCCTTACACACTCAAGGATAAGAGCTAATTCTTGGTTCATGACTTTATAGCTGGCTTCATTAACTACTTAGGAGGAAATCTAAGACATTTATGGGTAGGTTATATTCTCATCAAAAGACTGCCGAGTTAAGGGCAAAAATAGCAACATTCTTTCAAATGGATGGAGAGCCCTTTCATGAAACTTGGGATATATTCAAGCTCCTTTTGACTCAATGCTCACACTATAGCTTCCCACTGTAGCTACATAACCAATTCTTTTATGATGGATTAACACAACAGTATCTTTACACTATAGATAATGCTACAAGAAGAGCTACAGGAGAAAAGATAGTAGAGTAACCTACAACTAGTAGAGTAACCTACAACTAGTAGAATTAACCAAACAAGTGCAACTCCTTATTACCCACTAAATGTCAAATCAAGAAGTATGTGGAGTTTGTGGTATAGATGGGCATAGTGTTATTGATTTTTCAATTGCAGGAGATTCTAGTGTGGATACCTTAGAAGAAGACAATTTTATACAAAGGTGTCATTCCAACACTTACAATCACCCTAACCTTACATGGGAACCAAAAAATTACCCAAAATATGTCCAAAACCAAACACAAAGGTCATATATAAACTAACCCTACCCATTAGATCAAACCTATAAGCCAACCTTAGAAGATATCTTGAATGCCTTTATTTAATTTAGTAGAGACAATCAGATGATGAATAATTAGTGGTTAATTCCCTTATAGGCTTTAGTAAAAAGAGTTGAAGTTAGAGTTGGCTTGCTAGTAGAACGCATATGAAAGAAAGAAAAAGAAAAGCTACTCAGTCAATCAAAACAAGCAGATGATGTCACAATCCTTCATAACGATAAGGTAGTTAACAAAATATTACATGAAATTTCTAATGATTTACCATCTAGTACACGTAATAAAGAAGGTGAAATTAAAGTCTCCCAAAATGGAGAGACAAGTACTAATAATGATTAACCTTCTAAAAAAGAATTGAGAAGTCAACTGACATTCGCAAAATTCAAAAGACATCAAAACCATACCACCCACTAATAACATTTCCACACTAATTGAAAGAATCAAAGCAAGATAAGTAATTCCCTGATATTTTTAATATATTTTCTAAAGTTAATATAAATTTACCTTTGTTAGAAGATCAAGAATATACCCTTTTATACTAAGTTCTTCAAGGAATCAAACACAAAGAAGATGAGGTATGAGCTCAATGAGAAATTTATGGTATAAGAGGTATCTAGTGGTATGTTTTAGCATCAACTACCCCTAAAGTTGAACAACCTAAGAAGTTTTATCATCAATATCATTATGAAAGTAGAAAGGTAGCTAAAGCAATGCTTGACTTAGGTGATAGTATTAGTCTAATGGCATATTCTATTTACTTACAACTAGGTTTGGGAGACTTAAAACCTACAACCGTGCCCCTTCAACTTGCGTATAGATCTATTAAATATCTGAAAAAAATGGTTGAGAATGTGCTGGTAAAGGAGCCAAATTAATTATACCTGTTGATTTTATGGTTCTAGATATGTAGAAAAACCTAGCCTTGGACAAAGAATATACAATACATGTTGGTAGACCATTTATGGCAACTACCAAGACTATTACTAATGTCCAAGATAGGAATTTGAAAATGATAATCTTAGGAGAGACTATGCATTTTAAAGTTTTTAACTCTTCACCTTTTCTTTCTATCTCTACCATTGATAAATTTTTAATGTTGATTCTATAAATAGACTTGTACATAAGACTTTTTTGCATGATAGAATGAAGGACAAACTAGAAGTTTCTTTTATAGTTGAATTGGTAGAAGAAAAATTAGATAATGAGACTAAGAGGTACAATGAATTACTAGACAATGGTAAACAAATAGAAAATCCTAATACACCCTTAGATCTACCTAGTACCCTATTTGGGAAAAGGCCACTCCACCTAACCTAAAACTAAAATATTTACCTAAAGACCTTAAATATGTGTTTTTGGGAAAAAAGGACACTTATCCAGCTATTATTTTATCCTCTTTGACCAAAAACCATGAAAAATAACTTGTTAAGGTGCTTAAGAAATTCAAAAAGGCATTAGGTTGGAGTATTGGGGATATTAGAGGCATTTGTTTAGCTATGTGTATGCATAATATCAATCTTGAGGGTGTTACTAAACTTGTTAGAAATGTCCTAAGAAGACTAAACCCAATCATACAAGAGGTGGTTAAAAGGAAAATTCCAAAACTCTTAGAAGTAGGAGTCATTTATCATATTGTTGCTAGTAGATGGGTTAATTTGATTCATGTGATAATAATAAATTCAGAATAACAGTGGTGAAAAATGTTAAAAATAAATTAATGTATGCTAGAATAATCATTGGATAGAGGATGTGTATAGATTTTAGAAAACTGAATGTGTACATTAAAAAATATCACTTTCCTCTTCCATTCATTGATCATATGGTTGAAAGACTAGCTGGTCATGAGTTTTATTATTTTTTGGATGGTCTTTTAGGTTATTATTAGGTACCCATTGCGTTAGAGGATCAAGAAAAGACCATTTTCACATATTCTTTTAGGACATTTACTTTTAGAATGATTCCATTTGGGTTATGCCATGCTCTCACTAAATTTTAGAGACATGTGATGTCAATATTCTCAAACATGGTGAAAAAATTTATTGAGGTGCTTATAGACTATTTTTTTATTTTTGGAACCTCATTTGATGATTATTTGCATAAATTGACTTTGTGCATTGAATGCAACATGACATTTAGTTGGAAAAAAAGTCATTTTATGGTACAACTAGGGAGTGTGTTAGGATATGTAATTTCTAATAAGGAATTGAAGTTAATAAGGAAAAAATTGAGTTGATTGCAAAATTATCACCCCTTACATCTGTTAAGAGGATAAGAAGCTTCTTAGGACATGCAGGTTTCTAGAGGCAATTTATTAAAGATTTTTCTAAAATAAGTCATCCTTAAAGATGTCTACTTTGATTTTAATGATGACAATCTTATCGCTTTTAATCCTTTAAAGGATAAATTAACATGTACCTTTTTTAGTTTGTCACCTAGTTGGTCTCTCCCATATGAAATTATATGTTATGCTTCTGATTATCCAATAGGAGCAATTTTAGGACAAAGAGTGGATAAACATTTGCATATCATATATTACACTAGCAAAACACTGAATGATGCCCAACTTAATTATTCCACCACTTAGAAAGAATTCTTAGCCGACGTGTTTTCTTTGAATAAATTTGGGTCCTACTTAGTAGGTTCTAAAGTAATTTTTCATTCTGATCATGTTGCTTTAGAACTTGCTAAGTAAACCTAATGCTAAGCCAAGATTAATCTGTTGGGTTTTACTCTAAAAACAATTTGACTTAGAAATCAAAGATAAGAAAGGTAGTGAAAATTTAGTTCCTAATCATTTATCTAGGTTAATTTTTGAATTCAATTCTCTATAAGGTGAGAGTAAATAAGAAATTGTTGAAATTTTCTTGATGAACAATTATTTTCAGTAGGTGACCCATGTTATGTTGACATAGTTAATTATCTTTCTATTGGTGTTTTGAGACATAACATTTCTTCTCTGGAAAAGAAAAGGTTTCTACATTCTTGCATGCAATACTATTGGTGTGCCTAAAGAGGAACATAAGTGCATCTTGGAATTTTGTCTTGAACTTCACTTGGAGGCCATTTTAATGGAAATAAAATGGCCCTTAAGGTATTATAGTTTGATTTTATTGGCCAATTCTTTTTAATGATGCTCATATATTTTGTGTGCATTGTTATAGATGTCAAAGAACATGTAATATAAGAAAATGTGATGAAATGCCTTTAACATCTAATTTACTTGTTAAACTATTTAATGTATGGGGGATACACTTTATGGGTCCTTTCCCCCATCTTTTGGAAATGAATACATTTTGGTCACTTTTGATTATGTGTCCAAGGAGTAAAAGCTATACCTATTAAAACAAATGATGCTAAAGTTGTTGTGTAATTCTTTAAGAATTCAATATTTTGTAGGTGCATGACACCTAGAGCATTAATAAGTGATGAATGTAGCCATTTTTGCAATAAACTCTTTGATAGAGCACTTAAAAAGTATAACATTACACATAAATTGGCTACTCCATATCATCCACAAACTTTCAATCAAGTGGAATTAAGTAATAGATAAATCAAAGGGGTATTGGAATGCACTATACACCCTTTAAGAAATGATGGGGAAACAAGTTAAATGATGCCTGATGGGCTTAGTGTATAGTATACAAAACACTCATTGGGATGAGCCCTTATCGGTTAGTCTTTGGAAAAGCATGCCACTTATCCATTAAACTTAAACATAAGGCTTATAGGACAATTATAGAGCTAAACATGTATTTAGATAAAGCAAGAGAAAAGTAATAACTCCAACTTAGTGATCTTGAAGAGATGAGGGACAAAGTCTACGAAAATGCAAAGTTATACAAAGAGCGTACTAAGCGTTATCATGATAAGAGGCTATCTCATAAGTCTTTTCATACTATAATGAAATTTCTTTTATTCAACTCTCATTTGAAATTATTTCCAAGAAAACTGCAATCAAGTGGGAAGAATTGCACACAATTACCCAATTATTTCCAAATGGAATGGTAGAATTTTTGAATCTTAAGACACTACAATCATTTAATGTTAATGGGAATCGCGTGAAGCCTTATTTAGAAGTAGGTCATAACTCTGCATACATTAAGTCCATATTGGTTAAATAACCTAAGCATCATATGGTAATTATGTCTTACTAAGTCATTAAAATGGGTTTGATGGGAGGCAACCCATTGTATTTAGGTAAAATAATTTCTTTTATTTTTGTTTCACATTATTTTCCATTTCAAGTAATTTATTTATTTATTTTAGTTTTCTTATTGTCATGTGAACAATGTTTATTATATTTTGAATTAATGAATTGCTTAATTGTTTGTTAAGATGTGTAAGAAGTACACAATATTCTATCTGTGTGGAATAAATGATTGAGATGATGGATGCACTTGAATTTCTACATCAAATATTTGATCATGTACAATAAATGGGCAATTTCTCTCTTTTTCTTTTTTTATCTTTAATTTACATTTGTTACATAGAGGGTAATGTAAATTCTAGGTTTGGGGTGAGAATTACATAAATTTGAGCAATTTTATTTTTTTATTAAACATGTGTTTACATTTTTAGTTATTTTTAGTTATTTTTATTTATTTTTAGTTATTGCTTTAGGAATTGTAGGTTTAATTTTAAATTTTTCTTGCAAAATTATCATGTTTTTATTTTATTTTAAGCAAATGATTGAGTCTTTGTACTATTGGATTAATTTTTTGAACATATCATGGAGTAATGTGATAATTAGTTAGTTTTTGTTATAATTTAGATTTCATGATAAAATGTTAAAATTACGATAAATCCAAAATTGGTGTTTAGAAATCAAATTGTGAAAATTATCTTGTGAGAATATTTTGAGCCTCTATCTTTCCATTATGAGTGATAATATTTTTATACACTTTTAAACACTCTCCTTATCAATTCGAATTGTTAGATTATCACTATAGGTTTTGAATTAAATGCTATAATTTTTACATCTGATAAAGTATATTATACTTATGTTTTATTATTTAAATTGAATTATTTAAGTAGAAATTAAAAATGCATGTTTTTTTTCATTCATGCATGACTTCCAGAAAAAAAAAAAGAATATATATGGGGCTACCTAAGCCAATACGAAGGAAAGCCAAAATTAGTCACTCACCAAATCATACAAAATATTTACAAATTGTACATAAGACCTCTCTAAAAAAAAGAATATCTTCAAAAAATGATAGAGGAAGAAAAAATAAAAAATGGGATAGAAAAATCAGTAATATGAACTAAATACTATGACCCAAACAAATCCCTACAGTTGTGAGAAATGACTAATATAAAAGAAAGATAGAAAATAAATCTCCTATAAGTCATTGCATTTTCTTCATCTCGAGAAGATATATAATTTGGAATTTTTTTATTTTAATGATTTTAATTGATGCATGAAAATAATATTTGATTTCTTTATGAATCATTTCATTTGATTCCCTCTATGATATCAATATTATGCATTACTCTGAGCCTTTTCTTTTACAAACATATACGAACATATTAGTTCATTTCTTTACATAAATTCTATTTGCAAATACTTTTGATTGAGTGTTTGAACTAATAGGATCAGTGTAATATCAAGAGTATGACTTGTGAGGTTTGGAATTGAAGCGAATTTGGATTCCAAATACTAAAATTGGATAAATCAATTTTGATGCATTTTTTATATGGACTATGAATTTATAATTTTTGACTAATTTTTGAAATAAACTATGAATGTTTAAGGCATTAATTTAGTTATGTTTTGGGTTTTAATTGTGAACTTAAAAGAGATTAAAATCATGAAAAAAGTTTCTATTTTATTTTTTCATTTTTCATTTTTAATTTTTACTTTGGGAAAATTTTAGTTTGTTATTTGTTTATTTTTGTTATTTTTTTAAATTTTTTGTATTTTAGTTTTTTTGTTTATGGGTATCATTATTAAAAGTCCTCACGAGACTTAACTCATTCCCTAGGGTAACATAGGGGTTTAAAGGCTTGTGGCATATGCTAAATGCAACCGTATCAATCTACGAAAATGATTTAAGATGGTTTAATTTATTTAGTTTTTTTTTTTAATTTTTCACTATCCTTGCTAGAGACTAACAAAAGCTGATTGGGGGTTATGATGAGTACTTAAAAAGCACTAAAAATAACATGATTTATATGAATTTTAGTGTCAAAATAGATTTCTATTTACATAATTTTATTATTATTTTTGCAAATCTATCTTTTGAGAATTACGGGTATGTTTTGTTATTTTTAGATATTTCTATCATCAATATTATTCAACTGATAAATACTTAAAAAATAGTACCTAAAAACACTCAATTAGAAACATGAAGAATAAAAGAATAACATATATAAGCCTTACTTATGCTCAAACCAAATGTAATGGGTGAAATACAAAAGCGGTTCTATAAGCTTAGAACAATGTAGGCTATGGTGAAGGTTATTGTTTGTTGAGAGGGATGGGATAATCGGATCGTGATTCAAACATGTATAAAATCAATGCATGTCATGATACGAAAAACTAAAGAATATTTCACAGTTTTAAAACAAACTCTCATTGAGAATTGTTATAGTTTTAGGTTCATAGCTTTTTTAGTTATGTAGTAATTCTTTGAATTCAATAATTAGTATTGATAAGTCATAAATTTTTTAGTACTTAAATTCTGTACTTAGAAGAATATTCTTATGTCATAAATTTTAAATGTATTCTTCTATTTTTAGATTAATTTTATGTGTTGTTTTAACAATATGTTTAATTTACTAATTATTTATTAAATTAAGCATGTTTAACTAAAAATACTATAGGATATTAGTAATGTTGTTGAGTTTGTAAAATATTAACGTAGTCAAAACATTTTATAAAATAAATTGACAAAATATTTTCGTAATAAACTTAAACTATTAAAGTTAGATTTTTTTTATTATCTAGATTTAATTTAGAGTCGATACTTTTTGATTTTAGATTCGATTATTTGGATTTAAGTTATACTATATTTTAAAGATGTTTATAAGAATTACTATTTAAAAATATATTGACGATATATGTTTTACAGTAAATTTTGAAATCTGAAAGTTAGTTCTTAGATACATCAATCTTAAATCCAACTTTTGATACCTTGAATGAGAGTTTAAATTATATGCTCCACCTTAAATAGTGATTAGATGATTTGTTATTTATTTTTAAATAAACCATAATTTAATATTAATCATATGGTAGGCCCTGCCTAAAAATATTAATTGGTTTTTATTAACAAATAATTTGGGCCTACCAAAGGACAATTTCATGCAAAATGAAAAAAATCAATAATATCAATATATATCTTTAATAATCTAATTAATATTGAGCAAACATGATTAAGTAATTAATCTATCCCATAAATTCTCCATTCAGTGTTAAATATTATTTGCATGATATTTGTTGAATATGTTATTATTTAGATATTTTCAAAGCAAAACTTTGTGACATAATATTTAGGTTTATTTTTTATTCTTAAGAATTTTTTTAAAGTATTTAAAAACCAAGTAATTCCTTTTTAGACCGATGATAACTTTACGAAGGTAGAGTTATTCGGCCACTTTTGAACCACTTATTTATCTTATATTTTCTTAAATATCATGAACAAACTTAATTTGTTTTTAATATGAAAATATAGGTGAAAAGATTTCAAACAAACCAAAAATAGGAAAACTTTGGTCAAATATAGGATCATCAAGGTGGATCGATTTAGATATCTGTAGAACAATCGAGGATTCCTCACTTGATCAATCGACTAGGGAGTAGATTGATAGAGGGTTCAAAACTCAATCTATCAAGAATTTCCTCGATCGTTCAAGCAACAAGGATTTTAATGTGTCAACCTTAAATTAAATTTCAACTTTCAATCTTAACCCTTGGATCAAAGTAATACAAATCATAATCTAATGAGGATCAATTTCAGCCTATTTAAAGCACCATAGGAAGGTCATAAAGAATACACAATTAAGAATTACAAAACCTAGTTGCTACCAAGAAGAGAGAAATAGAGAAAAGTTCAAAAGGAGATTAAATGAGACATAACTTTGTGAAGGATTAAAGAGAATATTAGTGCTACAAATCAAGATATTGAGTGTATCTTTTCTTCTTCTTTTTCTTTATCAATTTTATTATCTTTCTTTATGAAAAATTTGAGTTTTAAGAACATAATTATGATGTGGCTAATTTATTAATCTATGAGTCTTATAAACCCAATTTTGCACATGTGATAATCTAATATTTTACACCAATTGTTATAGCAATTCAATTATGTTATTTAATCTAATTTTTATGATATTAATTATTTAGCCAACAATTTATCTATAAAGGTAATTAAATATATTTGAAAAAATTATTTAATTGTTTGTCTTGATTAAATAACATGTATAGTTTCTACGCTAAGATGTATGATAGTTATGTGTGCGATCTATAATTGATGAACTTAATGAGTAGTATGTAATCTAATTGACATGAGAGTGTAATTAGGTTAATTATTATATGGTGTGTAGTGTACTTAGAGAGGAATGCAAGCTAGGTTAGATTTAATTGATTGTATAATTGATTGATGATTATATTAGGAGAAATTTTAGTGATTAATATGTTAGGAAATTGGGGGATTAAAGATTACTATATAGTTTTCTCATATATTTTCGTACTTGATTAGTCTTGCGATTTAAAATTAGTTGTCATTTATTTTTTTAGTATTTATAATTTTCTAATTGTCCAAATAGATCCATAATAATTATATTGGTACTTAGTTATAAGTTACACAACTCCTTATGACATCAATATCCGTACATAGATATATTATATTACTTGTACAACTCATATACGTGCAGATTGCATCATATTGATCAACTAACCTTTGAAGTATACTTTTTTCTTTTTTACAAAGTGATTCATGTACATAAGAGCTATTTAAAAATATATAAATTTATATATCAAGTTTTTGTGCATCAAACATATGATGAATAGAACTCGTTTTCTATTGTTTCAACACACTAGAATTAAAGAATAAACATAGGATAGTTTTGTAGTTTTTAATTTTTCTTTGCAAATGTTTGTAGGAGCAAGTTTAGGGTAGTTTTTAAGTTAGTCGTTCCACCATCATGTAAAGATATAGAGAAAATGATGAGAATCATCGAGCTCTACAAATTCCAAGTGGACCAATAACAAGGTCTAGGAAGGCACAACTCGAAAAGGCTTTAAATGGGCTCATTCAAGAGGTCATGCATAATCAAGCGGACCTAAATTGGGAGTGCAAGGATTGGGACAATCCTAGGATGGAAATTAGCGAAAAATTGGAAGAAAAAAAACTAGGCACATTGTTGTGCCATTTGGACTTTTTTTTGGGCAACTTCATTTTCAGCCCTTAGATGGAAATAAGGGTTAAGATGTAATATTTTATAGGGTTCTTTTGTTCTCAGCTGCTCCATATTTTGCTCCAATTGTGGAGTGCCATTTGGACTGATTTTGGGCAGCTTTCTTTTCAACCCTTGGATGAAATCAAGGGTTAAGATGTTATATTTTATAGGATTACTTTTGTTGTCAGCTGCCCCATTTTTTCCATGATTTGGTCAATGTTTTCTGCTACCTTTTCTGCTTTTTGGCTGTGTTTATTTTCAACCCTTGGATGAGATCGAGGGCTATGATGTTGTAGAGCGTAGGGCTGGTTTGTATCCTATTAAGAGCATCTCGGATGCAGTAAAATACAATTTTTGAATGAAGTTTGAATATTCAGATAATTTGAGAGCTCATTCTAGCTCTTTGTTCCTCTTTAAGCAACTTATCAAGGGATTGGCAACCTTTGTGGCGTTGTTTAGCATCCAAGCATTTGTGGTTAGTAATATCCATACTTGTTAGGGTGTCATTTATGCTAGACTTATCAAGGAATTAGCAGCTCCTTATGGCATCTTTTCTCCTCGTAAAAATGGTGAGTAATATCCATTGATTTGTGGAGAAACCCTTTGCTATATAATCTGAAATTAGCTAGGTCCTATCCCCTTGGTTCTTATCATTTGGTATCGTAGCTTTTGGTGCTAATTTTCAGATTCCTATCCTTTATATTTGTTCTTGTTCTTGTGTTCTTGTTGTATTTCTCGATACATAAAAAAATGAAAAAAAAATATCATTCTCATTGTTCTTGCCGAAATTTATTCTCCATACCCTAAAAATATTGCTCTTCTTTGTTTCCACATTTTTTCTCGCATTTTCCTTTCAAATTCTATTGTGTCCAAAGTTTTTCAAGAGTAACCTTGCAGATCTTGTTGTTTCGAAAGTTTTCTCAATTTTCCTTTCATATTCTCGTAGCTTCCTTGCAAATTTTGCTATTTTTGAATCTATTCTGCATTTTTCCTTGCAAATTCTGCAATATCTTATATATTCTCATAGCTTTTGGTCGTTTTCTAGTATTTCTGTGGTAGTTCCTGTAGAAATTTCATTTTCCCTTTGTGTTGTAATCTATGTGCTATTTACCAATCTTAAAAATTCCTTAAACTCATATTGAAAGTATTGTATTGATTTACTCTTGAGTTATTAGCATAATTGTTCCAAAAGAAAAGAAAAAAAAAACAGAAAAAGAGTGGCCAGAATTAATTCAAAAAAAAAAAACAGAAAAAAAGAGAGGCCAAGTTACATTTGCTAATTTCTAGTGAGTATTAGAAGTCATAGTTTCAAGGATTTTACACTTTGATTATAAATCTTCCATTGTGTGCTTAGTTCCTTTGGGGAAATTGTTGTTTTCCAATCGTGTTGTTCTATTGCTTTTTTTCTTGTGCTTACTACTCTAAACACTTTGAGTTAGTTTCCTTTGTGCTTTAACAAGTGGGATATTGTGAACTATTTTTTTAGGTGTTTGATAATTCTACGAATTGGTTGGAATCCTTGGATTTGGTTGCTTTGATTAGGAACTAAGAGGGTTTGAGCAATCAATCCGAGCGCTAAACACGTGAGGTATTGTGTGAATTTACATTAGTTCTATTTTATTACACTAACCTATTGTTGTGTAGAATTGAAAAAAAATGTCAAACAGTAGTCCCGAAGGAAGACCGGATATGATGTTCATGATGAGGGCGCTGCAACAATCTTTTGAGAGGATGAACAACTTGGTGGTTGATATGAATGAAAGATTGGAAAGGCAAGAAAATTCCTTAGCAGCTTTACAACGAGAAACACCTCCACCCAATGTTAGGAGGGTTAATAGGCAAGCACATGTTGGGGATGATATAGAGGAAGAAGATTGGGAAGAAGAATTGGAGGAAGAAGGGGGAAGAATGCCTAGAGGAGGAAGAAATGGGAATAGAGGAGGAAGAAATGGTAGAGGAGGTGTGTGGAGACCCCTACCTAGGGCTCAAGATGGAGTTGATAGAGATCTAAGTAGTATAAAAATGAAGATACCACAATTCCAAGGAAAGAATGACCCGGAGTTGTATTTGGAGTGGGAGAAGAAAGTGGAGCATATTTTTGAATGTCACAACTACTCCACGGAGAAAAAAGTAAAACTTGCTGTAATTGAGTTTTCTGACTATGCATTGAATTGGTGGGATCAATTGGTCATTAGTAGGAGGAGAAACCGTGAAAGGCCCATAGATAATTGGGAGGACATGAAGGTTATCATAAGAAAGAGGTTTATGCCTAGCTACTACTATAGAGAGTTACACCAACGCTTACAAAGATTGACTCAAGGATATAAATGTGTTGATGAGTACTACAAGGAAATGGAAGTGGCTATGGCAAGAGCTAATGTCGAGGAAGATAGAGAGGCAACCATGGCTAGGTTTCTTAGTGGGTTGAATCCAGACATTGCCAACATTGTGGAACTTCATCATTATGTGGAGATGGAAGACATGGTCCATATGGCAATCAAGGTGGAAAGGTAATTAAAGAAATGGAGTTTTCGATCCCAACCATTAAGGTCTAGTCCCATTACTCAAAAACCAAACCTTACTAGTCCTTGGAAGTCCAATGGGAAAAAAGATGAAATAGCTATATCCAAACCAAGATTCGAGCCTTACAACGCCAAAGAGATGGGGGCTAGCAAGGACAAAGGTAAAATCGACACCCCAATTCGTAATCGTGACTTAAGGTGTTTTCGGTGTCTTGGTAATGGTCATATAGCCTCTCAATGTCCCAACAAGAAGGCAATGATCACCTTAGCGAGTGGTGAGGTTGGAACCAATAATGAAAGTGAAGAAGATGAGATACCATCTGCAGGGGAAGCTAGTGAAGAGGAGATAAGACTCGTGGATGGGGAAGCACTTGTAATAAGGCGATCTTTGAGCACTCAAGTCAAGGAGGATGACCTTGAACAACAAAGAGATAACATCTTTCACACAAGGTGTCATGTGAGTAACAAAGTGTGTAGTGTTATCATAGTTGGGGGAAGTTGCACCAATGTGGCTGGTACTACCTTAGTTGAGAAATTAGGGTTGCCTATATTTGATCACCCTAAGCCTTACAAGTTGCAATGGTTAAATGATAGTGGGGAAGTGAAGGTTAATAAGCAAGTATTAGTGAGCTTCTCCATTGGAAAGTACAAGGATGAGGTGATGTGTGACGTGGTACCCATGCAAGCTGGACACATCTTGCTAGGTAGGCCTTGGCAATATGATAGGAGGGTTACACATGACGGATATAGAAACAAGTATTCATTTGTGAAGAATGGTAGAAACATCACACTTGTACCCCTTTCACCCAAGCAAGTATTTGAAGATCAATTGAGGATGGTTAGGGAAAAAGAAAAAAAAGAGAAGAATGAAAAAGAAAAAAAGAGTGAAAGAAAAAAAAAAGTGAAGAAAAAGGAGAGGAGAGTGGAAAAATACTAGAGAAAAAAAATGTGAATTTTTATGCTAAGGCAAGTGAGGTCAAGAGGGCTTTTTATTCAAAACAGCCCATACTTGTACTTTTGTACAAGGAGGTAAATTTTTCTATTAACAATCTTAACCAGTCTTTGCCTAGTACCACTATTTCTCTTTTGTAGGAATTTGAAGACGTGTTCCCTGAAGAGATTCCAGATGGGGTGCCACCAATTAGGGGGATTGAGCATCAAATTGACTTTATATTGAGGGCTTCTCTTCCAAACCGACCTACCTATAGGACCAACCCCGAAGAAACTAAGGAGATTCAAAGACAGGTTGAAGAGTACTTGATCAAAGGTCAAGTTAGGGAGAGCCTTAGTCCATGTACTGTTCCCGTGCTACTCGTTCCCAAGAAGGATGGATCAAGCAGGATGTGTGTTGATTGCCGATCCATCAATAACATTACGGTAAAATATCGACATCCTATCCCCAGACTAGATGACATGTTAGATGAGTTGCATGGTTCTTGCATTTTTTCAAAAAATGATTTGAGAAGTGGATACCATCAAATTAGGATGAAAGAGGGTGATGAATGGAAAACCGCTTTTAAAACTAAACATGGATTATATGAGTGGTTAGTCATGCCCTTTGGTCTAACAAATGCACCTAGCACTTTTATGAGGCTTATGAATCATGTTCTGCGTGCATTTATTGGAAAATTTGTTGTTGTCTATTTTGATGATATTCTCATTTATAGTAAAAATCTTGAAGAGCATGTCTTACATCTTAGGTATGTGCTTGAAATTTTGAGAAAAGAGCAATTGTATACGAACCTGAAAAAGTGTGTTTTTTGCATGGACAAGTTAGTTTTTCTTGGTTTTGTTGTTAGTTCTAAGGGGGTAGAAGTAGATGAGGAAAAGGTTAAGGCTATTCGAGAATGGCCTAAACCTAAATCTGTAATTGAGGTTAGAAGTTTTCACGGCTTAGCTAGTTTTTATCAAAGGTTTGTCAAAGATTTTAGTACACTAGTTGCACCTCCAACCGAGGTCATTAAAAAGTCTGTTGGTTTCAAATGGGGCGAGAATCAGGAGAGAGCCTTTAAAGCATTGAAGGATAGTTTGTGTTCTGCACCTGTTTTATCTTTACTTGATTTTACTAAAACCTTTGAAGTTGAGTGTGATGCCTCAGGAATAGGTATAGGAGCTGTTTTGATGCAAGAACAGCGACCTATTGCTTATTTTAGCGAGATAATTCATGGAGCAACCCTTAATTATCCAACGTATGACAAGGAACTTTATGCCTTGGTTAAAACCCTGGAGACATGGCAACATTACCTTTGGCCAAGAGAATTTGTCATCCATACCGATCATGAATCTCTAAAACATCTGAAGCGCCAAGGTAAATTGAATAGGAGGCATGCTAGATGGATGGAATTCATTGAGACTTTTCCTTATATTGTTCAATATAAGAGAGGTAAGGAGAATGTTGTAGCCGATGCTTTATCACGGAGGTATGCCTTACTCTCAACTTTAAATGCTAGATTGCTAGGATTTGAATATGTTAAGGAAATGTATGCTAATGATGATGACTTCTCTGCTATTTACCATGCATGTAAAAAAACTTCTTTTGAAAAGTTTTATAAATTAGATGGGTATTTATTTAAAGAAAATCAATTGTGTATACCCAAATGTTCCATGCGTGAGTTGTTAATTAAGGAGGCCCATGGGGGGGATTAATGGGCCATTGGAATTAAGAAGACTTTTGCATGAGCATTTTTATTGGCCAACAATAAGGAAGGATGTAGGGAGAATATGTTCTAGATGCATCACTTGTAAGCAAGCGAAATCCAAAGTCCTACCACAAGGACTATATACTCCTTTGCCCGTACCAAGCACACCTTGGGTAGATATTTCCATGGATTTTGTTTTAGGGTTACCTAGGTCTAAGAAGGGTAGAGACTCCATTTTTGTGGTTGTAGATAGGTTTTCTAAAATGGCACATTTTATAGCATGTCATAAAACCGATGATGCCACTAATGTAGCAGAGTTGTTCTTTAGAGAGGTTGTTAGGCTTCATGGAGTTCCTAGGAGCATTGTGTCTGATAGGGATGTTAAATTCCTTAGTTATTTTTGGAAAACTCTTTGGACTAAAGTGGGCACTAAACTCTTGTTTTCGACTACTTGTCACCCTCAAACAGATGGGCAAATTGAGGTAGTCAATAGGACTCTGTCCATGTTGCTTAGGGCGGTAATAAAAAGGAATTTGAAAAATTGGGAGGATTGTTTACCTTTTGTTGAATTTGCTTATAACCGGAGTGTGCATTCAACTACAGATCATTCTCCATTCAAAGTTGTTTATGGTTTCAATCCACTAACTCCTTTGGACTTATTACCTATTCCTATTTCAGAGAAAACTAACTTAGATGGTGCTAAGAAGGCTGAAATGGTGAAGAAGCTCCATGAATGCATTCATGAGCAAATTGAGAAGAGAAATAAGGATTATGCTTACAGAGCCAACAAAGGGAGGCGAAGAGTCATTTTTGAGCCTGGTGATTGGGTTTGGGTGCATATGAGGAAGGAACGGTTTCCTGAAAAAAGACGGTCCAAGTTGCAACCGCGGGGAGATGGACCCTTTCAAGTGATTGAGCGAATCAATGACAATGCCTACAAAATTGATCTTCCTGGTGAGTATAATGTTAGTACCTCTTTTAATGTTTCTGATCTTTCTCCTTTTGATTATGCAGGTGATGATTCGAGGACGAATCCTCTTGAAGAAAGGGGGAATGATGAGAATCATCGAGCTCTACAAATTCCAAGTGGACCAATAACAAGGTCTAGGAAGGCACAACTCAAAAAGGCTTTAAATGGGCTCATTCAAGAGGTCATGCATAATCAAGCGGACCTAAATTGGGAGTGCAAGGATTGGGACAATCCTAGGATGGAAATTAGCGCAAAATTGGCAAAAACAAACTAGGCACATTGTTATGCCATTTGGACTTTTTTTTGGGCAGCTTCATTTTCAGCCCTTAGATGGAAACAAGGGTTAAGATGTAATATTTTATAGGGTTTCTTTTGTTCTCAGCTGCTCCATATTTTGCTCCAATTGTGGAGTGCCATTTGGATTGATTTTGGGCAGCTTTCTTTTCAACCCTTGGATGAAATCAAGGGTTAAGATGTTATATTTTATAGGATTACTTTTGTGGTCAGCTACCCCATTTTTTCCATGATTTGGTCATATGTTTTCTACTACCTTTTCTGCTTTTTGGCTGTGTTTATTTTCAATCCTTGGATGAGATCAAGGGCTATGATGTAGTAGAACTTAGGGTTGGTTTGTATCCTATTAAGAAGCATTTCACCTTTGTAAAATACAATTTTTGAATGAAGTTTGAATATTCAGATCATTTGAGAGCTCATTCTAGATCTTTGTTCCTCTTTAAGCAACTTATCAAGGGATTGGCAACCTTTGTGGCGTTGTTTAGCATCCAAGCATTTGTGGTGAGTAATATCCATACTTGTTAGGGTGTCATTTATGCTAGACTTATCAAGGAATTAGCAGCTTCTTGTGGCGTCTTTTCTCCTCAGAAAAATGGTGAGTAATATCTATTGATTTGTGGAGAAACCCTTTGCTATATAATCTGAAATTAGCTAGGTCCTATCCCCTTGGTTCTTATCAGAAAAGACCATCCAATTATAAGGACGATCTAAGGATTTGAAGAAGGTAATGACAACCCATTTAGAGTTATAGAGTCCTTTATATCAAAAAGAGGATAGTTTTATTGTTATATCTTTTATTTCTCTTCATAATCTATCTATGAGATTTTTGTCTCTACTTTCAATGATTGGTAGAACGGTTTTGAAATTTAAATAATTAAAAGTTGAAATTTATTTTTTATTCACGATCTTTAAATCTTTAATTATAAATCAATTATGAACCAATTCTTGATTTCTTGATTTATGATTGAAGAAAACATTTTAAAATTAGGTATTAAAAACGTCATTTGTGCTTAATTATGTATAAGTGAATAAGAGTTTAATTTTATTTTATTTATCAATTTCAAATCCAACTAAGGAATTTTTCGATTAAATGAGGTTAAATTATATGGTTAAAGAATAACTTTAATTATAAATTAAAGATGGACCAAATATTTATTTATAACCTTAGGTTTTTAATCTCATGCTCAACCAAAAGAAGTTATCAATTAATTAAAAAATTTGGTATATATTTATTTCTTCAATTTACTAATCAATAAATTTCACCCTCGACAAAGGAAGAATTGATTATCGTTGGAAATTTCCCTTGATTATAGGGAGTTTTATTTAAAAAAAAATAAATCAATAAATTATTATATATATTTAAATCATTTAATTTGTTAGGTCCCCGTAAAGACATGTTTGCTAAGATCCCATATACATCCATAATTCTAGGTTCGGTATAGTTTTATTGCTTTCATTTATCAAATTTCATTTATCGCTTTAATATGTCTACTTTTATTTATCATTTTTTATTTACTTTCTTTTTTTATATACTAATTTTAATTTAGAATTTAGAATTTTGTTCTTTCAAACCCATAGCTTGTTAGAATATTTAGGATTTTTTTCTTTTTTAAATATATTAGAAAATAGATTTAACTTTTTAAAACCATCGTAATTCCATGAGAGACGATATCAAGAGTATACTTGTCATTTATTACTAGTGTATTTGCAAACTTTTTATAAATACAAAATTTAATAATCAAGTTTTTGTGCATCATGTACTATTCCAAACATCTGAAATTATTAGTGCAAATCTATCAATTTGTAGAGTATTATTAAACTATAAATGACTGAAAAGATTAAAGCATAGTTAGGTAATCTACCATATGATATAGATCTTAGGATGCAAGGAGATTCTACAATAGGAAGAAAATATTTCTATAAAGTAGTAAATAAAATATATAAAGAATTAATAAAAGAGGTATAGGAAACCATTTTACTAAAATAAGTGAATTAGAAATAACTGAGGCTAAATGACGTATAGAAAATATGAAAATATGTTATATGTGCTACATAGATTCTCTTATATGTCAATATAACATGTATTATCATAAGATACCTAAAATATAATAATAACAATAAGAAAATATTTTATCAAAAGTTACTTAAAACTCTATATAAAACTCTTGAAGAAAATTAAAGAAATAGAAATATTGTAACAGTGCTAGATACTTTAAGATGAAGAATAAAAGAACTAAAAGATTGGATAATTTTACAATGTTAAAAAATAAGTGAAAATAATTATGCTAAAGGAAATTCTAAAATATGTTATGATAGTAAGAATTTCTAGATGCTAGGAAAGTAGGATGTAGTATAAAGCTTTACAAACAAAAATATAAAAATAATGGAAAAGATTTAGAAAATATAAATTCAAAAAATAGGACTTTCTCAAATATAAGAGAGGATATAAATAGGAACCTTAAGAGAAAAGATATTTTAGAACAAGAAAATTCCACATAAAAGAAAATTACTATCCATTAGGCAAGAAAATTTATAGGTGTTGGATATGTAACAAGAAATTTCATTATGCCAATGAGTGTCCTAATAGGTTAACTCATAAAAAGGAATATAGAAAAAAATTTAAAGACATTAGAACAAGCCTATAAGATGGAATTAGAATCCATGGAAGAATTAGACATTAATGAAATAGAATCAATATACTTAACGAGAAAATTGAAGAAGAAAAAACAAATTCAAAGAAAAAATCTAAGAATGAATGACCTATATAGCATAACTAATCCTAATAGTACTTACAGAAAAATAAAATGTTTTTTCAAAGGATGTAATGAATACCATTTACATGCTTATATAGATACTTGAGCTAGTATATATCTTGCAAAAAATATGTATTTCAACAAGAACTTTGGACTAAAACCCTAAATGACTTGATAGTAAGTTCATGTCCTATAGTCCTTTGTGTCTTTGTTGTCTTTCCATGCGCATAAAATATAGTCAATTTATTTTACTTAGTGTAACTATCTTCTTCTATATAAGTTTGGTTACTGACGATCAATAATACATACACACACATAATTAGGTATGCTTTATATGCGAGCATGTTATCATAGATCATAAGGTTGATTTTCATAGTGTGTAAGCTAGGTTACGCATTGGGGTAGCTAGATCACCAACATTTCCAATCTTGTTTTTTTAGTTATGTGTATGGGTATTTATGAAAAATTACACGATATTTTTTGTAACAAAAAATTAAATTTTCGTGTGCCTTGTTGGACCCCTCTTCAAACCACCTCATTGGGGGGGTCAGTGAAGTGCCCCTAGATAGACCAAATTTCCTATAAATACCCTTCTCTTCTTATTTCTTAATGATAAAAAATGCAGCATAGCTCTATAAAATTGATATGTCATTTTTCTTATTTTGGATCACTACTACCTAAGTATTTTTCGATATTAATGATTCAGAATTAAGTAAGAAAAATTGTGCTCTTGAGTAGTGAGTACTCAAAGCATTGTTTACTAGTGGGGTAATATTAGTAAAGATCCTAAATTAGTGGTTGTTTTTTGTTCGTGGTTGAATGTATTTCCCATATTAGTTGTTGATTATTTATGGTTGAGTGTATTTTCCATGTTGGATGTTGGTTGTACATGATTAAATGTATTTCCCACGTTGGTTGTTCACTATCTAGTTCACTTTATTGTTCTTCGGTTACTAACCACACTACTTTGTATGATGTTGTCTTTAGAAGAAGTCAAATCCCTATATCAGTCCAAGTTGTATCTGTTTATAATTTTTAGTGGATTGTTTACTATCGAGTCTTTGCCATAAGTAAAGTGAAGATGTAACCATATTGGTAGGGGTTCTATATGGGTTTACCTCGTTACGTGACTGCGCTTTTATGATCAACTATTGTCTTAGTGTAATATGAGTTTCTATCATATATGTACCAACATACTTGATATAGACTTTGATTAGAATGTCTTTTTGATTTATATTATGACATGTTTTCTTACCTTTGCTTATTGCATACCTATATATTTCTATTTATTGCTTATGCTTTATGTACATGTGAGTCTCTAAGGAGTCAGTATCTCCTTACCTTAGTCATGTACTAGGTGTCAAACTCTTTCTTTGGTATACTATGTTATTTATGATTGCATGCTATGAGAGTATAATCATCATTTATCGAATGTGTTCACATATAAGGTCTTAAAATGATTGGAAATCCTCTATAGATTTTCCAGTTTGTATAGCGATTCATATGTTGTGTGAGGTTTGCTATGTTTATGCATGTTACTAACCTAGAAAGGAGCCTATGAGGCATACCATTACTAGTATGTTTACTATAGATTTGTCTATCTTATTTTATGGTTGATTTATTGTATGTTGAATTAAGTGTGTTGTTTAGTTCTTTCGCTATGTTATTTGCTTAATTCACATTTGTAAGGCTTTCTTGGTTGAGTTGGAATAGAGCTTGCGAAAAGATTATATGGGTTGGCCCTTCCACCCCTCATCTAGGTCCCAGTTGCCTATTTGGGTCGGAAGAATAATTGACATTTGTACAATTGTTCCTATATATGAAATTCTCAGTAGAATAGAAAATAATACAACAATTGATCTTAACAAAGTTATAAAAAATATTGATATATGAGGAAAAAGTTCTATACCCTTATTATATATCAACAAGAAATGAGAGTTGATTTCTTGATAATAAATAACTTCTTAAATTTATATCAACTATTTACACATTATATAGATAAGTATAACAACACTAAAAGGAGAAAAAATATATATTTCAAATTTTAGAAATGTTAAAGGTGTGTTATCAGAAACGTTTATTGAACAACAAAAAAGGCAAAAATATGATGAGATTTACAAAAAATAGAAACCACATTTAAAAAATATAAAAAAATTGTAAGATGAAGATGAACTAGAATTTAATAATCAAGAAAATCTATTCTTCAAAGAAATACAAGAAGATAAGAGATTACTGAAAATAATAAAATTACTTAAGAAAGTAAGTTTAGAAAATCCTTTAGATCCAATTATTAATAAGCTTGAATATGTAGCAAAAAACTAAAATACCATAATAAGGTTATAAGAGTAAAATCTATGGTATTAACTTTAGAAGATCGGGAAGAATTTAGTAAACAAATTCAAGAACTTTTGTAAAAAAATAGTAATTGAATCAAACATGAGTCCACACCCAAGCCCAACATTTGTGAAAAAAAATGAAGCTAAAAAAGATGAGGAAAGAAAAAGAATAGTGATAAATTTTAAATCACTATAAAGAAAGAATAGATGATGAATACTTTATCCTTAAAAAGGAAGAGTTATTTTCCTTAGTCAAAGGAAATAAATATTTTTCTAGTTTTGATTGTAAGAGTGAATTTTGGCAAATTAGATTAGATAAAAAAATCTCAATTATCAATAGCATTTAGTTGTTTGCAGGGACAATTCTAATAGATTGTTGTCCCATTTAGATTAAACAGGCACCAGGAAATTTCTAAGATATATGGACAATATTTTAAAAGAATATCATCCTTTTTGTTGTCTCTATATTAATGATATATTAATCTTTAGTTATAATATTGACCAATATTATCTAGACATATTAAAAATCCTAACAAAATGTAAGAAATAAGAAATAATATTGTTTGAGAAAAAGGTAGTATTAGCACAATAAAAAATTAAGTATTTAGGACCTAAAATAGAAGATGAAAAACACCACCTTCGACCACATGTGCTAAATAACATAGAAGGATTTCCTAGTGTCATCACTAACAAAAACCAATTATAAAGATTTTTAGGATGTTTGACATACGTAGAAGCATAGAAAATTAGCAAAAATGAGAAAAACTTTACAAGAAAAACTTAAGAAATATTATATCTGAAAATGGACTGATTAAGATAATTAGTACAATTAGTACGTACATGGAAAAGGTAGATGTATAGGTAAAAATTTTACGAGCACTTTACCATCCAAGACTAGATGATAAAATGATAATATAAACATATGTTTCATATGAATATTGGAGAGAAATATTAAAAATAAAAATAGATGATAAGGATTAATATTTGTGTAGTTTACTTCTTAAGCTTTTCAAGTAGCTAAATTTAAATGCCATAATAATGAAAAAGAATATTTAGTTGTAAAAAAGGCAATAAAATTATATTTGTTATATCTTTAAGATTTATTGTTATAACAAACAATAATTTTTTTGGATATTTCTTGAGAACTAATATCGTAGGAGATTACAAACAAGGAAGAGTAATCAAATGACAGTAGTTGTTTAACCATTACAAATTTGATGTTGAAAATCTACTAGAAAAAATAATGGTTTAGCTGGTGCTTTAATTAAAGAATTAGCTCCACTAATAATTTTTACAATTGTAAAAAATATTGAAAATCTTGACATAGAAATCAATATCTTCTCCAACAAAGAAAGAGATTATAATCTCAAAGGAAGAGGATAAAACCTCAGAATTAATTAAAAGAGAAAAGGGTAACTCCTTAAATGTTTTATGATCTGAAATCACTAATGAAAAAGCGCTCAAAGAAAATAATAAAGAGGAAAAAAAATTATACTATCTATAATGGACCAACCCCAGGAATGTATAAGAGATCATCAGAATCAAGTAGAGCAATAGTTGGATTCTCCAATATAACACACAAAGCACCCATTAATAGAATTGAAGCATAAGGAAGTTCTACTAATTTCAAAACCCCTAAGATACTCAGACTTAGTAATGTAGTAGCCAGCTTAGAAGGCAACTACATGAGCACTCAAAAGCCAAACAGCTGCAAAAGAAAAGATGACAATGCTAGGAAAAATACCAAGAGTCATAATCTTCAAGAAAATAAATGATACATTTCTTATCATTTAGGAAGAAAAGGAGAGACAAATAAAAATAAACCCAGACGAATGACTAAATCTTTATAATTTAGTAAGAAAATAAGAAAAATATCAACTTAAAACAATGAAATTTTTCACAATAGAAGAAGTCCATAAATCAGGAAGAAAATCAATCACATACAACAAATTCAATATTATTAAAGGAGTAGATCCAAATCTTGCTTATCAATTCTTTTATTGTAGGTTGATTGATTATATTTACCCAAGTAATAATTTAATGGAGTTAAATTGTTTTCTAGAAAATTTTGAAAAAGCGATTAAAAGTTTTAGGAAAAGAGCAAAAGCTTATGATGGTCCAGTTTTTTGAAGATTTTTTAGTTCATAATCGATTAGCATAAAGGAAAACCTATCAGTCCATATCATTTTATTAAAATAGGAATTACATCTTTAGCAAGAATAGTAGACCAACCCAAGGTTCTATCAAAAGAAGAGCTTGATGAAGAAGCTCTTAACTAAGAAATAGCAGTAATGTTGAGTCATATATACCATGAAACTAGGAAAATAGGAACATCCTCTTAAATCAAGGTAAATTACTCCACCAACAATGTCATAATGATCTCACACAATAACTTGAATATAATTCAAGAAGATATTGACAAAATTGTCAATTATAAAGCACCATTCAACTACAATGAGTTGGACATGGCTGAAAGAACCAAACAAGAATTTTGCCCACTGGCAAAAAAGCAAACTAAGGACTACAAGTGTTTTTATTGTATAAAAGATAGAGATGAGTCCATATATCCAGTACCAAAAGGAAGCATGTCAACAAATGATTTTTATTAAATAAGCATGGGTAGAAATTTTTAAAAAGAAGAAAGAGATAAGATAAAATGTAATCATTATTCTTCCACATGTCTTTATTTTAGAAAATAAATGAAGAGATAAAGATAAGATGTAATTCTTATCTTTCTACTTGCCTTCAAAGTTTGGTATGTAAAATAATTACTTTTATGTCTATAAAAGAGCTCTTGTATGAGGAAGAAGGGCATTGCAAGTTCTAACCATAGAACCTAAACATCTGTATCTTCTTAGAAAATATGCAAACAAATTCTTATGGAGTAAATTAGTCGGAAACTAAAGTTGTAACGATCTTACTTCCTTAATGAATAAAAGTTCCCATTTCGCCAAAACCTAGTGCCTTTCTTATATCTTAAATAAAAGTACAGATCCTATTATTGATTGAATGCAGGAAGCCATTGTTCCCGATCTAGAAGGTGAGGTTTCTAACAAGATAATTAAAGATTAGACACGAAGTAGAAGAAGACTAAGGTGGACCCATATTCATTAGAACAATATAAGATCGGAAATAATTCTAGATTCCTTTTGTTAAAATAATATTTATTTGTTCCAAATCCTAAAACCAGAAATTAATCAATATTTATTTGTTAAAAACTTCTTAGATCAAAAAATTAATCAAATCTTAAAATAATTTAGTATTAGAACAATATGAAAAAAATACATCATTGAATATAAAATTAATACCGTTAATTAATTCAAGGGTATTAGTGATATTAACTTAAAAATTGAAGACATTAGAATTATTCTTATAAAAATTAAAAATATATGTGAAAATATACTAAAAGTTAAAGATATTAGTAATATTTTTCAAAAAATATGTGAGTTTGAGTGGTATAAAAATATACATATTCATTACATCTCCCATGCTCTAACTATTTCTTTTTATTTTGTTTTGCCAATTTTTTTGGGTTTTTTTTTTGGCGAATTATGCTCCTTAACTCCCATCATTAGTCTATTGGTAGTAGTATTGCCTCATAACTATTAAGGAAGAGGTGATGAGTTCAAGTCTCACTTGCAATATTTATAATTTATTCCAGTAATGGTTATTTTAAAATTTCCTCTTTCATTCCAATTAGGCTAGATGAGGTGTAACATAAAAAAAATATGCTCATTAATTATTTTAGGTGTACTTGATTCCTAATTTTTTGTTTTTTAAGTGATTTTTCAATTGAACATAATTTTTGTTTTTAATTTTTATATTTTTAAAATATGGGATGAATTTTAAATATTTTTTTATATATTTTATTTTCATCAAACATTTTTATAAAGAGTAAATCAAATCTTATGAATTTTGTATGTATAATAAGTACCGAAAAAAACTTATTGAAAATTTAAATTTTTTAAATAATAACTAAAAAAATTATTTTAAAAGTTTTTAAAAAAATTAAAAAACATAAAATATTACAAAATAATTTATAGGTAATTTATAATTTTTTTAAAAATCACTAAGTATAAATTTTTATTAAAAATATTAATATTTATTTTTATAAAAGAATCAAAATCATTACAATTTATTATTTAATAAAAAAACAAAAATCATAATAATATCAAACTAGTACTTGATTTTCGGTAGCCTCCAATGATTTATATCAGTATAAATTGGGTTGTTACCTTTTAAGGTACATCTATTCCATATATTTTTTTATATTTTTAGATTACTTTCCTAATGTTATTAGTATTTATTTTAATTAATTTTAACAATAATAATATATCTAAAAACATTTTAATTTATTGTGATTATCGTTAAAATTTATAAAAATAAATATCAATAACTTAAATAAGAATATAAACTTAACAATAAAAGTAAAAAAAAAATATAAAAATAAAAATAAAAATAGAGGTATTTAAAGGTAACTTCTTATATAAGTTTTACCAACTTTGGGAATTCAATTCGTACCGAATGGACGGTAGATTAGATAAATCTTAAATTACATATTCACTATTCAGAATGCAAACCACATATTAAGAGACGTGGATGGTCAAAGCTACCAAAAACAATAATAATAATAGATAAATTTTGGATTTTTTTTCTTCTTATCATGTGATATATATGGTGATTATGAGGCTCTACCAACACTAGTCATATTTATTTATTTTATTTTTTGCTACATGTTTATTTATTTTATTTTTGGCCAAACACATTAGTTGTATCTTATATGCTTCCTTCACAGTTTCACATATTTGATTTTTTGTTTATTTATTTATCACAATGGTTTTAGTATGCAACACATAAAAAAGCATGCATGTTCGGCGGGTAAAAAAAAAAGATAGCAGATTTTCTTTTTTATAATTATATTAGGTTTAATTCCTTGGTTTTAAAATCATGTGAGGATTAACAAGCAAAACTGAAATTATTGGTAGAGATAAACTGTTTTTTGGATAATATTTCGATCATATTGCTATTTAGTTGGTCATGGACCGATCAACGGATGTTGTTCCTATCAATTTACATGGGAGAGGGAGAATTGTGTAAGTTTGATCTTTTGGTTTGGTATTCTTGTATGCAAAATATATTATCTATATTTTATTTGATATTTTTCTCTCTTTCTTTTGTAAGGTTAGTTACTAATGACTTAGTATCACTTAGGACATAATTTTAAATTTTTTGTTATTCGTACTAACTCTCTTAGATTACATATGGTGTGTATTATTGGGTGTTTTTTGTGTTGTCCAATTTGGAGATTTGTTTGTTGTCGTGGTGTCTCGTTGAAAAATTTGTTTGTTGGTTATGCTCTCCTACTCGAGACTCAACATTTTCTAGTATTTGAAATGCTTTTTTTGTGTGATTTTTGATGAGCTAGCTTGTGACCTAGCCAATGTTCTCGTCGTTGGCTCGCTGGGGTGCTCGCCACCTATTTTTCAACCCTCACCACTATAGGACGGCGAATGTACTAGCTATTATCCTCATCGAGGCATAGTTATTACCCTCGTTGGGGCATAGTTATTACCTCGATTGGGACATAGCAATTACTCTTCCCACCCTATCTAGTAAGATTAATTTTTCAAACAAAACTTTCACCTTTTATTGAGTAAAATAAGAAAAATATCAACCTTAAAAGACATAAATAACTATATTTTCAAACTTGACATTTTTCGTGCTTTCAACCAAAGTTAAAACTAAAATAAACAACCTAAACGTGGATGAATGATAAATAAACAAAGAGCAATTATGCACATATTTTAGACAAATATTTCATCTCGTCAAGGATCACATAGTCACGTAACAATAAAATTTACATTATCAATGATAAACATGGCATTCAAAGTGTAAACTAAGATTTTAATGAAATATTGCAAAACTAAAATTAAAACAAACAACCTAACAAAAAATAAATGAATGATAAATAAACAAAGGCCAATAATGCATTTATCTTAGACCAATATTTGAGTCCCTCACGGATGGCATATTTTACATAATAATAAAATTCACATTACCATTGATCAACATAGTATTCAATCAAGTGTAAACTAAGTTTTTTAGTGAAATATTTCATGTCTTTATTTCCATTTCACGTAACCTCATCGTGTTATTAGATAGGCTCATCTAGAAAAATTATGAAGTTAAAGTTGAAGTACAAGTAACAAGCTAGCATTAAAAGTCTATTTTCACACATTTCTATATTAGTGTAGACAATTATTAATCTTAAGATCAATAGGTCTTCATTAAGCTTGCAATATAAATTTTGGGTTTGGGTGATAAATTGGAATTATTTAGGTAGAAACTCACACTTTAGTTTACACTTTGTAATTAATGAACCAATGAATCTCTTATTTTTCTTTAGTGCACCGCCAAACTCAATTATTTTCTTCTTTATTTTCACACTTCATTCTCTTTTTGTTGAGATACTACATCACCAAATTTAATCTTTTTTATTATTTTTAATATTATTATGCTCTTTTTTTATTTTTTAGTACTTTTCTATGGGTTAGCACTCTTTTTTTCTTTCTTCAATTTTGTATTGCACACCACACTTTTCATATCAAAACATATCATAGTTATTGATGAATGCTTAAAAAATAGTAATATTTTATGATTTTATTGCACGTAAATTTGAATAAATAGATCTGATTATGTATGTTTATATCATTATTTATGTAAATCTATATGTTCAAAATCATGAGTATTTTTTGTTATATTTTAGGTATTTTTACCTTCAAAATAAATTTATCAATGTATGAAGAACAACACCTAAACACTCATTTACACCCTAAAAGCTTAACTAAATAATGCATGTACATGTAAAACTAGCCAATATGTAAAGGGGTGCAAATAAAGAATTGAAGCGAAGTATCATGTGTTGCGATGAGGATTAATGTGGGCTGCAGAGCACTCTTCATTGTGTGAATTTACTTAGCACATTGCTTATTCTGTGCCATTGCGAAGAATTGTTAGGTCGTGGCACGAATTTTTGGGGTAACCTTTGCCAAAGTTTTACGAGTTTTAGGCCACAATGGTGGAAAAGATGGGCCATAATGCTTGAACAATAAATTGGCCGAAATGCTTTGTACCCAACCTCCCCTTATAAATGCAAAACTTTGTATTAGGTTTACAAGAGTTTTTAGATTACAATTTTCCAACAATCGTAAGTTAGTTTATTTCTTTAGATCCAATTTTCAAAGCCATTCCACCACTATATACAAATACAGAAAAAGAACCTCCTTCTTGTGAAGATGATCTAGAGATTTAGAGAAACTAGTAACAACTTATTCAAAGATCTATAGTCATTTTCAACAAAAAAAAATATTTTTAATTGTTGCAATTTTTATCTCTTTTTGTAATATGATGTCTTTCATAGTTGAGTAATTTTTTGTTAATTTAGTTATGATTAGCTAAATCTGTAATATAGGATTTTAGTTGTTTGGCTTCTAATGATTGGAAGTACAGTTTTATGATTTGAATAAATATGATTTTTATTTATTTATTGTTTGTGTTCTTAAAATCTTTATATATAAATTAATGGATTAAATTTGATTTATGATTAAAAAAATTAATTAGGCATTAGGAATATTTATCAATTTCAAGTTCGGTTAAGGGAGTTATTGATTAAATGAAATTAAATTTGATGATTAAAAATAATTTTAATTATAAATCAATGATGGATCAAATCTTGATTTATAGTTAAAACAATATATTTAATTTATGTTTACCAATTAATAAATTTCAAGCCCGAACAATCAAGTTACTAATTAATTGAGACCTTTGATTTATATATTTTCTTCATGTTTGTCAATTAACTAATTTGAAGCCCGACCTAGTTAACTAATTTGAAGCCCGACCTAGAATGACATTGATTAATTGAGAATTATGTGAGCTTACCATAAACTTGGAAGTTCCCTTATTTAAAAGAAAAGAAAAAATCAATAAATATAACTTGTTATTTGAATTATTTAATTCGTTCGTTCCATGATGGTGGGTTATGCTCACTAATTAAAATCTCATATACATCTATCATCCTAGGTTCCACTATCATTAATTTTATCACTTAAATTTATTTGTTTTCTTAGATAAAATTTAATTTAGACTTTATGATTCCGTTTACCCACTAACAAATTATTAGAATGTTTAAAATTTGTTGCTTTTCTTAATGGAATTAGAAAGTAATTTAACTTTTTAAAACCACTGTAATTCTTTGAGAGATGATCTCGAGCATATAACACTTATTACAAGTTATTCGTATATTTATGATCTTTTATAAATACAAAATTTAACAATTAAGTTTTTATGCACTAAGTTTTCGGTACAATTGTTGAAGAATTGACTTTTTAAATTGTTTAGTTTTTTTTTTGTGATTTTTTGATTTCTGCGATTTGTGAATGTTTATGGTTTGTTAAAAATATATATAAAAAAATTTCTTTTGTTTTGTTTATTTTATACTTCTTTTCTTTTTTTTATTTGCTATTAGTTATTTATTTCTGTACTATTTTTTTGTTATTTAAATTTTTTTGTTTTTTTTATTTATGATTAATTTTTTTATTTCTTTTCTTTGATTTATTTGTATTAGTTGTTAATTTTGTTTTTATTAATTTTTCTTGAGCAATCACTTGAGCCAATACTTAAAATGGGAGATGCTTTTTCAAGGGGATGCTTATTAAGGAATATGCAATGCCAATTATTGTTACTTGCTACTTCCACTGTATAGCTAGAAGAGGTTGTTAGGAACAAGGAATTGAAACATATTTATTTTTCATGTTGGAATCTTTCTATGTAATGCCTAATGAAAATCCATTGACTTTCATTTAGGATTTTTACTCAATTGTATAGACGTTCCCTTTGCAAGGACTTATTGAGGACTAATTAAATATAAGGTGTTTCCTATACACCCTTAAAGGAAAGGCTAAGGTTTGACTAATCGCTCTCTCACCAGATTCCCTAGTAGCTTAGGAAGGAGTCTACAAGAAATGCATGAGAAGATACTATTCACTATAGAACACTTTCGATTTGAGAGCAAAACTTGTTACGTTCTATCAAATGGAAGGAAAACCATTCCATTAAACTTGGAATAAGTTGAAATTAATTCTCACTCAATGTCTAGACCATAGCTTCCAACTGTAGCTACAAAATCATTTTTTATATAATGGATTGACACAACAATGTCAATTCATAGTTCATAATGTTGTAGGTAGAGATGTGGGAGAAATAACAGCCTTAGAGATTTATGATATCTATTAAATTTTGGTTGCTAATTCTTAACAAAAGATTACTAGAATTAGAAGAGCTAGAGTCAATGAAATAGGGTCTGAGAAAAAAATGGGCATGTAACTTGCAGAATTGACAAAGAAAATTCATCTCCTAACTACCAAGAACACACCTAACAAAGAGTTATATGGAGTTTGTGGTATGTATGTGCATGGTACTAATGTTTGGTTTTTTGCAAGTGATCTCTATACAGGTACCAGTTAGGAAGTTTGTCTTATGTAGTGGTGCCAATCTAAACCCATAAGTGATCTTTACACCAATACCTATAATTCTGGGTGGAAAAATCACTCTAATTTCTCATGGAAAGTAAACACCAACCCACCATACGCCCAAAGAAAAATTTAAGGCCCAATCCAAAACCAAAACATGCCACCATATCCACTTAAAGAGCCAAATTTGGAGGACAACTTGAATTATTTCATTCATGTAAGTCAAGATCATGACACAAAAAACTTAATCAAAGTATGAACTTTCTAGAGGCATCTATGAAGAGGGTGGAAGGAAAAGTTGGGAAAATAGCTAAGAAAATGCAAAGACAAAAAGAAGGGAAGCTTCCCAGTCGATCTCAACAAGCTCAGAATATGACAACTCTAAGGAATGGTAAGGTTTTGAATAAATTTTTTCTTGAAATTTCTAATGATTCAATTAATAATGCATGAAAGACGAGTAGAGTGCAAGTAGCATCTAGTGAAGGTATGGACATAAATGAAATAATTGCATAGCCTTCTGAGGCAATTCAATGAGAGTCATCTAACCCACCTACATTACATAAAGTGAAAAAACCATATCGACTGCCCATACCATTCCTACACATCCTTAAGGATGTTAAATAGGATAAGCAATATTATAACTTATTTAAAATGCTTTCCAAGGTTAAAATTAATTTATCTCTCTTAGATATCATTAAGAGTGTGCCTTTATATGAAATTGTTTTGAAAAATTAAACACTAAGAGGAGAAAGTATGATGTTCCTAATGCAATACTTCAACAAAACCTTCCACCAAAATTGAAGGATATGATCCTAGTAGTTTTACTATTAATATTACTATGGGAGATAAAACAAAAGTGGTTAAGGTTATGCTAGATTTAGGTGTAAGTATTAATCTCATGCCTTAGCCAATATAATTGCAACTAGATTTGGGAAAGTTAAAGCCCATAACTATTTCCCTTCAATTAGCTCATAAGTCTATCAAATATTCTAAAGGCTTGGTTGAGAATTTTCTTGTATAATTGGATAAACTAATAATACCCATTGATTTTGTTATAATGGATATGCATGAAAACCCATCAATGGAAAAAGACCACACTATACTTCTTGGTAGGTCATTCATGTCCAAAACCAAAATTATTATATACGTCTATAATGGAAAATTAACTATGACAATCTTGGGAGAGAATTAATTTTAAAGTTTTTGATTCCTATCCTATTCTTTCTACTTCTATTGATGATGATTGTTCATATATTTATTGTGTGAATACACTTACATATGACACCTTTTTTCAAGATAAGATGAAGGATAAACTTTAGTATGCTTTAACTATTGATAGGATAGAGGATGATTTAGAATAAGAGACTAAGGGATACCATGATTTTTTAGATAGTGTTGAACCAATAGAGAAGCCTAATACACCCTTAAATATACCTAATATTCTATCTAAGGAAGAAAATACTCCACCTAATCTTGAGTTGAAAGAGTTACCTAAGCACTAAAAATATGTATTTTTGGGAGAATGGGATACCTATCCAGCAATTATTTCATCCACTTTGAACAAAATCCAATAAAAATAACTTGTTAAGGTGCTTAAGAAGTTCAAGAAAGCTATAGGATGGAGTATTGGAGATATTATATTATTAGTCTGGTTATTTTCTTCCATAAGTTTATTTTAGAGGATAATATCAAACTTGTGATAGAAGCCATGGAAGACTTAACCTTGATATGCAAGAAGTAGTGAAAATTGAAATTTTCAAAATCTTAGAGGTAGATGTTATTTATCCTATTGTTGATAGCAACTGGGTTATTCTAGTACATGTGGTACCCAATAAATTAGGCATTAACATGGTAAGAAATGATAAGAATGATTAATTAGTACTAACTAGAGTTATCATAGGATGAAGGATGTGTAATGACTTTCAAAAATTGAATCTTTACCCCAAAAACTAAGAAATATCACTTTCATTTCCTTTTATTGATCAAATGTTAGAAAGATTAATTGGGAATGACTTTTATTGTTTTCATAATGGTCTTTTAGGATATTATCATATACCAATTGCACTAGAATATCAAGAAAATATCACATTCACTTGTCCTTTTGGGATATTTGGTTTCAAGAAGATGCCATTCGGTCTATGCAATGCTCCCATCACATTCCAAAGATGTATGATGTCTATATTTTTGGATATGGTAGAGAAATTCATTAAGGTATTCATGTATGGATTTTTCTATAGTTGAAACCTCTTTTGATGATAGTTTACATAAATTGACTTAGTTATAGAAAGATGCACTAAATGCAACTTAACTCTTAGTTGGGTGAAAAGTCACTTTATGGTTAAGCAAGGCATTGTGTTAGGATATATTATTTCAAGTAAAGGAATAGAAGTGGATAAGGAAAAAAATCGATTTAATTGCTAAATTACCACCTTCTACTAATGTGAAGAGAACTAGGAGTTTCTTAGGGCATGTAGGTTTTTATAGGAGATTTATTAAAGATTTTTCTAAAATAACCCTTCCTTTATGTAATATATTAGCCAAGGATGTCTCCTTTGTGTTTGATGATGATTTCCTTATTTCTTTTAACACCTTAAAAGAAAAATTAACTTCTATACCTATTATCATGGCACTTGATTGGTCTTTATCCTTTGAAATTATACACAATGCTTCTCATTTTACCATAGAGATATTTTAGGATAGAGAGTGGATAAGCATTTACATGTCATTTATTATGCTAGTAAAACACTCCATGATGTCCAAATTAATTAATCCACCACTGAAAAGGAATTTTTGGCTATTGTGTTTTCATTGGATAAATTTTAATCTTATTTGGTAGGGTCTAAAGTAATTGTGCATTCTAATTATACTGGTGTGAGATATTTATTGAGTAAACAAAATGTTAAGTGAAGACTAATTAGGTGAGTTTTACTTTTACAAGAATCTGGCTTATTGATCAGAGATATGAAAAGAACTAAAAATGTGGTAGGTGATCATTTGTCTAGGTTAATTTCTCATTGTGACACTACTGGGAGTGATAAAGAAATGGAAATTGTTCAAATTTTTCCTTATGAATAACTATCTACAATAGGCCCAAATCCATAGTATTTTGACATAATAAATTATCTTGTTAGTGGAATTTTGAGGTCTAACATTCCTTTTCAAGAAAAGAAAAGATTTTTCCATGACTATAGGCAATATTTTTAGGATGTTCCTAATTTTTTCAAGCTTTGCCAAGATCCAATCATCAGGAGATGTGTACCTGTGGAGGCATGAAAGCATTTTGGCCTTTGTCCATGAGCTTAATTGTGAGGCCATTTTGGAAATAAGAAAACACCCTTGAAGGTATTGTAATTTGGTTTTTACTAGAAAATTTGTTTAAAGATGCTCATAATTTTTACCTGCATTATGATATATGTCAAAGGACTCATAACATAGGAAAACATGATGAGATGCCTTTGACACCTAATTTAGTTGTTGAAATTTTTGATGTTTAAAGGATTGACTTTCTGGGTCATTTTTCCCTTTTTTTGGGTATGAATATATATTGGTTGAAGTTGATTATGTGTCCAAGTAGGTTGAAGCTATACTCACTAAATCCAAAGATGCTAAATGTGTAATTAATTTTTTAAAGGATGCAATATTTAGCAGGTTTGGAAACCTAAAGCCATAACCGGTGATGGAGGGAGTCATTTTTTTAAAGAGCATTTTGATGACTTACTACAAAAGTATAATATCATATAAAAGGTAGCTACTCCATATCATCCATAAACCTCTAGTCAAGTAGAGGTAAGTAATAGAGAAATCAAAGATATATTGGGAAGAATAATGCAGAATTTAAGGAAGGATTAGGCAACAAAGTTAAATGATACATTATAGGCATATTACATAACTTACAAGAAACAAATTGGTATGAATCATTATCAATTGATTTTTGAAGGGGCATGCCATTTCCCATTAAGCTTGAGCATAGAGCATATTAGGAAATCAAGTAGTTAAACATCCACTACTATAATAAAGAGTATTTAAGTCAAGATTTAAAGTTAGTTTTTTTTTGTTAAAATTGACTCATAACAAATTTTAAGTCAATATGCTTATAAAGTGACTTAGAATTTAAAGTCAGTTCATGTTAAAAACTTGCATTGGTTGGCATGTATAATCAATGCTATAAGACACGTGTAGCATCGGTTGACACGTAGAACCGATTCTACATGTCTTTTTTTCATTTTTGATTTTTTCCACCCCGAATGCTGATAGTTTTTGCTACTGTCTCCTTATTTCTCTCAAAAATTGTGCTTTACATCCGAACTTGTTTTCCATTTTTGACCACTTCCAACCACCATTTTTGGTGCCATTAGTTAGGTTTTGTTCCTTTCCAATTTATGATCTAGATCCACCATTTTTTAAGCATAATACTCTATTTTGCTTACCTATTTCTCTTTACTTTCTCACTTTCTAAACATTATTTTCCTTCATTTAATGCTGACCCTCGAAGCGAACAACCCTAGGAACCCACTAACTCAAAGTAATAAGTACAATCAATTTTCTAGGAACGTGTTGAAGATGATAGGATTAGAAACCTAAGGAAAAAAAGTCCTTAAAACCCTAACCTTGAGATGCCACAAAGGATAATCACTCCCTTTGATAAGTCAAGTTCAAGCATTCAATCAAGAACACTAGAAGGCATATCAAAAAGGCTTTATAAAATAATTTTGATAAATTATATAAGGTATGCCTATAAATTACATAAATGCTCTTTTTTATAAGCAAGAAACCCTAAAAGAAAAAAATCTAGGATGAAATGGGCCTAATGGGCCTATTCAGTTGTGGATTGAGCCTAATCCATCCTTAAAAAATAAAAGACTTATGATAAATAAATTATAAAAGGCTCACAATTAACTAAAACAAAAATTGCTTCCTATATTAATCATTGTACCCAACTTAATCTTTCAAATCTATCCCTAATCATTGGATCACCAATTCATCACAAAGGATCTTGAGAATATTTGGGAATATCAACTTGATCAACCCTTGGGAATATCAACTTGATTAGTATCTCGATCTCCATTATTTCCATCCTCTTCAAAAGATTCATCCTCAAATCTTAGCTTTGCAAGTAGGTCGATTTGGTATCGGGGATTTGGGTGTGAAGTCTATTTGATACTCAATTCCTCTCAAAGGAGGTAATTTATGAGGAATCTCTTTATAAAATAGATCCTTAAAGTCCTACAATAAAGACACAACAACACTAGGCAAAGATGAGTTAAGATCGTTAGTACAAAGATAAATATCCTTGTATATGAGTACAAGTACTTATTGCCTTGCCATCATTACACTCTTAATCTCATGTTTTTTGAACAATTACACTCATTCTTTTATTTTATTTTCTCTACTATTTTCTCTTCTTTTTACCCCCTTTTTTCTCTTTTTTATAGAATTTTCTCTCCTTTTTGCTCATTTTTCTCTCCATTTTTTTGCTCGACCTCATAGGCTTGCAAATGTTTGAAAGGGGATAATAAAACTTTCTAATTGTTCATTTCAAAAGAATAATGATTTTTGTACCCATCATGCGACACACTCCTATCAAATTGCCACGATCGACCAAACAATATATGACCAGCATACATTGGTGCCACATCACAAAGAACCTCATCCTCATACTTTACTATTAAAAAAGGAACCCAAATTTGTTTGTTGACCTTCACTTCTCAACAATCATTCACCATTGTAGCTTGTACAATTTGTGATGCTTCTACCACTTTAAATTCAACTTTTCTACCAACATAGTACTAGTAACATTAGTATAGCTCTCAGTAGCAATAATCAACATACATTCCTTATCCTTCACGTGGCATCTTGTGTGGAAAATATGTTCATGTTGTTCCTCATCTCCTTCTTCTTTAGGCTGTATATTCAGGGCTCTCCTTGTGACAAGTAATTCTCTATGCATAGGTTCTTCCACTTCAACTTTAGAATAATCCTCCAATGATGGCATTTCATCATCACTTGAACCATAACCTTTTTGTTTAGGCATTCAGAAGTGATATGTTTGAATCCTTGGAATCTAAAATAGTTAATATCATATGACTTAGTAAGAGTTAGAGTTTCGGGTTTATCTCTAGGAACAACAATTGAATTGTTTGACTTTGCTCCACTGAGAGCTATAAGATGAACAAGATTTTAACCTCTTGGACTTGATATGCTTCTCCACTTTAGTGGCCTTATGTAGTAGTTCTTCCATCTCTACATAATATTGCAACTCAACCATATTGGCAATCACCTTGTTCAATCCGACAATGAATCTAGTCATTGTTGTTTCTATATCTTCCTTTATGTTTGCTTTAATCGTGGTGATTTCCATATCCTTATAATAATCCTCTACACTCATCGAACCTTGAATTAGACCTTTCAACTTTCTATATAAATCTATAGTAATGGCTAAGTATAAATCTCTTACGCATCTCCAACTTCATCTCTTCTTATGAACAAATAATGCACTCACCATTCCTTCGCCTATTAACCACCAATTGATCCCACCATATAACTGTATAATCTGTAAAATCCATGGATGCTAGCTTTAATTTCTTCTCCTTATAATAATTATGACAATTAAATATGTGCTCAACTTTTCTTTACCACTCCAAGCATAACTCAGGATCATTCTTTCCTTGAAAAGTCAAAATTTTCATCTTTATTCCACTAATATTACTATCTCCTTTGGAGTTAACCTTCTTCTTCTTTTTAGAACTTGTTCTCTCCTACACTTTGGATTCATCGTCATCATCATCTTCTTCTTATTCTTTTTCGAACTCATATCTTCTTCTATGTGATTCAAAACCGAAAGAGGATTCTAACTCAATCAACCTTACATTTAGCCTCTTAAATTGGTCATTAACAGCCTTGATGAAGAATTTCATGTCGACCTCTTGTTGTTATCCTCCTTCCTTGCACGTGTTTTCAATCAATAAAATAAAATGAGATAAAAGGTGTTGTTCCTTAAACACTCCCTCACGTGTTTGCTCTCAAATAAGATTGTTATCACTCGTGTTTCACACTATTTTGGCTTTTTATCTCTCTTTCCTTTTACCACTCAAAGCTCAAGCTAGCCCTCTTTTATGTTATTAACAAAATCAACAAATTCAACTAATCTCAAGAAGCAATGGTTTGTTGGTGATGATCCCAAAAATTAGAATTTTAAAAACTTAGTTGACAAAAAGAAAGTCAAAGAGGACTCTAAAGAACCAAGAAATAATATCAGAATATAAGGAAAGAAAGAAGAAAGGAAACTAAAGAGAAGATGTAAAGAAGTAAATAATCAATTTAGGAAAATTAAAATAGGAGAAAAATAATCTTGAGCTAGAAATATTTTCAAGATCTTTCTTTTCTAATATTAATGCTTAACCAAAATAAAGGAAAACTAGTACAAAATAAAGGAAAACTAATTTCAACAAGAACATGAAACTTAAGCAAGAAAATAAGAATTGGAGTCCAAACCAATCTGTTACTTTGTTCTCCCATTTTTTCAATCTTTTTTTCATTTTCTTTTTTTTTTATTGTTGTTGTGAATAGAAAATACGCAAAACAAATTTGTAACCCTAATGAACAAAAACCGAAAACATATAAAAAAAGGTGTAACAAACTTTAAATCCTCGTTAAGTGGTGTAAATGATGAAATTTGGGGTGAAGAAAAGTGAGGAACAGAGGAAAAGGATTTGTAGCTTATAGGAATCGAGCTGAGCTTCAATTTGATATGCTATAAAAGCTTTTTCGTTACCCGAGTCAAAATTTATGGCTTTTTAAAGTTGCAACTTTAATTTATCATTTTTTTTCTTTATGAAATTGTGAACAATAGTAAGCTCTCTTCTTCTTTTTTTTTTTGGAAGAACAAAGATGGATTGAACACAGAAATAAAGAACAAGAAAAAGATAGGAAGAATTCAAAGAAAACTATGAAATGAAATCCAAAGACAAAAACAACAAAAATAAAATTGAAAGAAAATAAAGGAACCAAACGAAGTTTTGTTTTGGCCATAAAACCCCAGGTAGATAATTCAACCAAACAAGAATATCACGAACCAAAATCCCAAAAAAATATTTTTGTTCCATAAATATAAGGAAAGAAAACAATCAAATTTGAAATCAAGATAGGTTTTTCCAACAAAAAACAAAGATAAGAAGAAAACGTAGAACTATGAAGGATGATTTTTTTTAAATCAAGAACTCAAACAAATCATAGATGTTGATAGATAAAATTTTTACAACAACCAAAGCTCTGATATCAAATGATGCAGACCCTCTAGGTGAACAGCCCTAGGAACCCACGAACTCAAAGAAATAGGCACAATCGATTTGCTATGAATGTGTTAAACATTATTAAATTAGAACCCCAAGGAAACAAAGTTCTTAAAACCCTAAGGAAACAAAGTGCTCAAACCCCTAATCTCAAGACACCAAAAGGATGATCACTCATTTTGATAAGTCAACTTAAGCATTCAATCAAGAACACAAGAAGACAAAGCAAAAAGCTTTCTGAAATAAATTTGATAAATGATATAAGCCTTCAAATTACATAGCTACTCTTTTTTATAAGCTAGAAACCCTAAAACAAAATAAAACATAGATGAAATAGGGGCCTATTTAGTTATCGATGGGGCCTAATCCATCATTAAAAAATAAAAGACTAAAAGAAGACTAATGATAAATAAAACATAAAAGGCCCACAATTAACTAAAAAAAATTACTTCATAAATTAATCCTTACACCCAACTTGATCTTCCAAATCTGTCCTTAATTATTGGACTGCCAATTCCTTGCAAAGGATCTTGAGAATATTTGGGAACATCAACTTGATCAACACCTCGATCTCCATTATCATTTCTTTCATTTTCTCACTTGTTTTATTCTTGTAAGTATTTTTATGAATTATTTTACACTTATTATTGATATTTTATATTTTTATATAATTATTTTTTATTTTAATGTATATTATGTGTTATTGATTATCTGTATATATTTTGGTGTTATGTAGGTTGTTTATTTTTATTCAAGCTTAAAAGAAAATAATATATTTTTATTTTTTATTTTAACTAATTTTATGTATTTGATGTTATATATATATATATATATATTATATTGTTAATGTTATAATGATTCGATACCCATGTGTTAAATATAAAAATGAAAAATTTCATGATGTTGATGAGATTGATTATCACCTTATTCGTAGTGGTATTATTTTGAGTTATAAATATTGGTATTATCATAGAGAAAATATTTATAATACTATTTCATCATTGTTTGCATATATTTCATGGATTCTAGGATGCTAGAGATTGTATATCTATATGATCCATTGGGTAGAATACATGTTCAATTTGATGCAACTAGTAATCTATTAGGAGAAAATGGCCAACAATTGAAATCTTCTATTGGTAGACTTGTGAAGTCAAGTATACCAATCAATATAAATGATTGGAGTAAATTTTAAGATGCTAAAAAGTACGAGATATGGAAAACCATTTATGTAAGTCTCTTTTATTTTACAATTAATTACATATTACATTCTTTTTGTATTATATCTCTTCTAAAATGTGTTTTTATATAATTGTTTAAAAGTCCTTGATAATTGAATGAATAATTGCAAATAAGGTATGGATGGAATACAAAACATCCAAATTGGGTAGAAATTATGTGTTTTTATACTTGGAACCACTTAATGAAGAAGAACTGCATAAAATTCCTAAAGATCATCCCTGGATATAATTCCAAGTATGGAAAGACTTCGTAGATTATAAACGTACGAATGAATTTTAAATCATTAGGGAAGAACATCAAAATATACAAACGTAGAATATTCTTCCTAATAGTACTAGGAGGTCATCAAATTCTGAAGCTAGAAAAAGAATGGTAATATTAAGTTGTTAATTTATAACTATTTTTATATTTAGTTTCCTCTAATTTAATTTAATAAATTGGTTAATAAATTTATTAAATTTATGTAGGAAGTTGAATTGGGTAGACCAATTACCTGTGCTGAACTCTATATAGATAAAAAGACACCTAAAATGAAGAAATCAAAAGCAATGAATAAACGAGGAGAAGAACTACTTAATAAGTTAGTGAGTAATTTAACTTGATAGAAGTCCTTGTTTTGATTTTTTTCATATTGATGTAAATTTATGATATACTTCATTGCTTTATTATTTGTAGAGAACAATTCAATAAAAAATAAACAGGGGGTGAAATAATCAAACAACCAAGGAATGATGCCATGTATTATGCATTTGGACCTGATCATCTTGTTCGTATTAGAGAAGGAAGCCAATATGATGGTTACATAGAGTTTTTCAATATTCCAAAACAAAGGCCTGAGATGGTTAGTAAGAAGAAGTTGAATAATGTTAAAGAATAATTGAACTCCTTTAAGGCTACAATGTTAAGTGAACTTGCTAGAATAAAGCAATTTCAAAATTACCAAGCTGGGGCATCACAACACATACCAGGCATGCCACCCATGGAATCTTATGGCCAAGCTATATCCTCTATGGGATATAGTCATATTATTGGTCCCATATATATGCCAAGAATGCCCATGCAATCATATAGTAGTTCAATGTCTCCAATGCAATCTATGCATTCTTACCATCCATCACAAGAATATTTTGATGAGAATGTTCTTCCAATAGCTACCCCATATGAGAGTCCTTCTCTATTTGATGAATCATTTGTGGTAAGATTTAAAACATATGTTGATGGTATATTATTTTTATTTTTTTATTATAAATTTTATTTATTATATATAACACTTAAATTTTACAAAATATGAAACATTTGTTGAAAGATCCATCATTTACGGACTATGTTGATATTGGAACGATGCAAAAATTGAGAATTGATCGAAAGATTCATAATCACTAATTTCCATATCATTGGTGAATAGTAATTGATCAATTATTTCTCCATCATTGTCCACTACTGATGCCCTCTAATGCTACCACATATCAAGTTGTGCTAAATTTTGATATGGTACTATTTATTTTTACTTAAGATAAAAAATGTACTACTTTTATTATATTATTATTCTTTTATTGTTACTAATATAATACCTCTTGTTTAATCTATTATACCAAAATTGGTAAGTATGCAAAATTTAAGGGATACAAAGCAAGTATCTAGTGACAAATCTATGTCTAGAAGAAAATTATCATGCACTAATTCATTCAAGAAGAAGCCATAATTTAATTATAATTATGAGTATACTACAAACTTCAACAGAATTATTGGCTTTTTGGTGAATGTTGTTGCGAGAAAAAATAGCATGAATGATGGATGGACTATGCCACTTCTTAAAAAAATATGAAGTAGACATTGGGCAATCTTATATATCGATCGAGTACATATTACAATTATTTGAATTTCAAATTATCGATATAAGTATAATTCAAGTGTGGACAAGGTGAGTGCTCAATTAGTAAATAACTTTTATTTATGTAGAGCATATAATTATGTTTATATTATCTAATAATTTATTTATATATCTTTCTTTTATAGGACATGTTATTATCGAATTCAAACTAATAACCTATCATATTTAGAAATGTTTTATGATTTTTCATTTGTGGATCAATATTAAGATCATGATGTTAGCATAAGAGTGAAACAGTTATGTGATAGAGCATTAATACTTCAGAGAAATCAAAAGTTGATAATCCCTTGGCCACTAAAGTTTGAACAAGGCCAAGATTATTGGATATTGGTAATCCTTGATCTATATGGTAATCATATTTGCTACTGTGACTCGACTTCCATAGAATTGAATAAAGACACAAAAACAGTTGTTGAAATGTAAGAGTTATAACTAGATATTTTTTTCCATTGTTATTTGTAATATTTAATAAAAAAACTAATTGTTTTAATCTTTGATAGGGCATGGAAGCTGTGGAATAAGAGTAGGAATTTCCCTTAAACAATCACATAAGCTTATATGAGATTAAGTTATGGTATGTACAATCGAATATTAATAATTTAATGAATTTTACAATTGAATAATAAGGATGTTCGAATTGATAAACCATGTACACTTATTTTTTATAGCTTTCACAACAAAATGATGGAGTCATGTGTGGTTACTTTGTTTTGAAATTTATGAGCGAAATCATCTCAATATCAACATGTCAATTAAAGATGTGGTAATCTCTTTTACTAATATACTCTTTTAACATATATAACTTATTTTTTATGAATTCATGATATTAAACTCTTATTTTGAATTTAAATACATGTAGTTCTTTGGTTGAAGTAAAATGGGCTATGATATGCAATTTTTTAATGATTTATGATATGAATGAGAGGAACACATGCTTCATATTATAAGATCACAAGAATAATCTGATAATATTAAATAGCATAGGTATCTTATAATATTTAGTGATATTTTAATTAAGTAAAATTTATATATATGCATTGTATATAAATTATTTTTTTTGTTATAATTTAAATTTTTTTAAAATATATTTTGGTTTTTTCTATGGTTATGTGATTGAAAACATGCAGTAAGGATAGCAAAATATAACCAAAATATTTTTAAAAGGCTTTTACCTAAAATTGACTTAAAATTTTAAGTCGATTAACATATAGGACTAACTTAAAAATTTAAGTCGATTTACAGGTAGAACCAACTTAAAATTTAAAGTCGATTCACGGGTAGAATCTACTTAAAAATTAAAGTCACCTTGATTTAAGTTGGTTTAGTGAACCAACTTAAAATCTCTTTTAAGTCAATTAATAATATACTTAAAATCCCTTCTTTGTAGTAGTGATGGACCTTGAACAAGCAAAAGATAAACGTTTGTTTCAACTTGATGAACTAAAAGAGATTATGAATGAAGCCTATGAAAATGCAAAAATCTACAAAGAATGCACTGAGAATTACCATGACAGAGGCCTAATTCATATGTTTTTTATCCTGAAATGAATGTTCTTTTATTTAATTATTGTTTTAAATTATTTCCAATAAAGTTGAAGTCAAGATAGAGTGAAACATTTCCAGTTGTTCAAGTTTTTCTATATTAAGGTTTAGAATTAATGGACACAAGGGCTCAAATGTCATTCAAAGTGAATGGGAAATGTGTGAAACCTTACTTAGAAGGAGTTCTAATAGGACACGAATAATGTTTAATGAATACATAAGTACACGTGTAGCAACAAGTAAAATAATGATAAGAAAAAATCGTTCACACAGAGATTATGTTATTAGAAACTAATTTTTAAAACTAAAAAAATAAAAATCATTTTTTTGTGTTTTTAAGTTTTAAGAAAGAAAATTTAAAATAACTAAAAATAATAGCAATAATTAATTATCTCATATTTAGAAACTAAGAAGATATATGAAAAAATATCTAGGAATACTTAATCTTCCAATTTTCTAAGCATGTAAATCATTAAAATCCCTCTAATATAATTATTGATTAACTACATGATCAATTGAATCTAATTTAACATGTATTTTCCTCTCAAGTAAACTACACATCATATAGTAATTAACCTAATCGTCTCTCATGTCAATTAAATTGCATACTACTCATTAAGTTCATCAATTGTGAATAATATACATAAGAATCATACATCTCTGCCTAGAAACTATGCATGTTATTTAATCAAGACAAACAATTAAATAATTCTCTCAAATTTATTTAATTATCTCTATAGATCAATTGTTGTCCAAACAATTAATAGCATAAAAGTCATATTAAATAATATAATTAAATTAAATGATTGGGGCAAAACACTATATTATCTCATGTTAAAAATTGGGTTCATTGTGTTTTTCTCACTTCTTAGCTCCAAAAGTTGATAAAAATTATGTTAATTTTGGTTCATTGTGGTTTGTAGGGAAACTAGGGGTTAAATTAGGCTCAGGTGGAATTTAGATCGTCACATTAGCTTCAAATCAAGAACTGAGATAAAAAAAGAATAAATTAACTATGCCAGCCAGTAGGAACACGACACTTGACATAGGGTATTCAATAGGTGAATCATCTGGTGACCCATGGAATGGGTAAACTGGTCTCAATCAGCAATGTTGTGTCATCATTATGTAGTGATTTATGATTCATGATTATGGCTTGCATAGTGCATAGTTGGAAATAACGAACAAGTAGTGTGACGATACGTGGAGAGATGTTCACTATGCGGTGAACTCAGAATGAATGTGGTGCTGAGAAATGGTAAGGCTTTGTGTCACTCTATACACGTGACTTCTCATGATTGGCCTTATCTACTTATGTGGCATCCATTGGCTTGCCTGATCAGCTCCTTTGCTTGAATTCATTAAAAATCTAGAAAATTTTCAAAAAAATATATTTTCATCCATTTTCACTAGAAATTTCTTGATGAGCAAGACCAGCATCGTCGATCCAACAAATACTTTAGTTTTATTTTCGTAAAACTCTCGCATGTGTACGAATCATTTTATAGAAAATGACAAGTATACTCCCAAGGTCAATCTGAGGAATATACGTGGTTTTTAATTTATTATTCAAACTTTTAAAAATGAAATTAAATCCTAAACGTCGTGTCACGATATTTTGGTTTTTGTGTTTTCCTAATCTAATAACATAAAAATAAACATAAATATAGATTCAATAAACAATTATGAAAATTTCATCATTCATAATAGTTGAGTATTTATGGATATAATAATTAAGTTAATTATACTTGCTCATATTATGTAGCTTATTAAAGATATAAATTGATATTTATTGATTCTCTCTTTTTTATATGAATACCACCTTTGGTGCGATTAGATATTCTTTGTTAATTAAACAAATAAATTAACACCTATGGGCGGGGTTGATAATTAATTTGGTTAATTAAATTAATTCCTTTTTTCTAAGAGATTGAAAATGAACCATTTAAATGCCACATTTGGTGGGATTAGACATTTTAAATTTTATTCAAGGTGTCCAAATTAAACCTAAGAATTTAATTATCTGAGTACTAACTTTCAAGTTTTAAAACCATTACTGAAAATATGTTGTCAATATGTTTTCGAATAATAGTTCTTATAAAAAAATTTAAAATAGAGTTTCACTCTAACTACCGAGTGATTGTACCAAAAAATAAAATAGAATTACTCTAAATTAAACCGGATAATAAAATCTTAAAATCTAATTTTTAGACTTAAGTTTATAATGAAAAATAATATATTTCTCTCTAACATCCTTAATATAAAATCTTGAAAAAAAACAAAATTAATTTATTTTATAGAAATATTTTACCTATTTAGTATTTTGCAAGCATACCAACGTTATTATTATATCATGTTTACAAATGGCCAGTCATATTAAATTTATATCATAGACAATTTAAATATAACATATAAGAATAAAACATAAAAATAACTCTAAAGAATTCATTTTAAAATTATACCTCAAAAGAATACTTACAGAACCTTGATGCTAATTCTGTTTCTAGAAAACATACAAACAGATTTGCATTTCCGTTTATTGAATCAAAAGCTAAAAATCTATAAAAAATATCTAGTTCTTCTCAAAAAGAAAATAACTTTAAAACTAAAAACTAAAATAAAAATTTCTAGAGAGAGAAATAGCTGAGAAAATTGTTTCTTACGATGTGTTTTTACAATGGGGAAGATGAGCTTTTTATATGTGAGGAAAAGCTAAAAAAGTGGAAAAATATCTTGAAAATGATAATATACGTGCATTGCATAGGCTGGCATGCGTTTGGGGCGTTAACGCAAGTAGAAATTTGGCATGATGGTGGGCAACTGTGTATGGAATTACGGCGTGAATGGGCACGGCTACACGCAACTTCGGCATGAAATGAGCATGGTAGTGCTTGGAGTTACGACATGCAGTTATCAGATTTGTCCATTTTTTTTTTACTTTTTCTCATTTTTTCATAACATATTTGTGATGTATTGCCTCCAGTATTATTCTTCGAGTCTTTAAATTATTTTTGAAGCGAAAATACTTGAAAAAAGAATAAAAATATCCTTGACTCCGAAAAGATAAATTTATATAAAAATAATAATAAAATCATATAAATATAATTATTTTAATCAATTAAAGTACATTAAATCATGGTAATTTTAGTACTTTTTAAACACTTATCACAACCTCCAACTAACTTCTTGCTAGTCATTTAGCAAGAGAAGCAATAAAAACTAAAAATTAAATTATCCTAAATCACTTTCATGGATTGACACGGTTGCATTTAGTGTATATAACAAGCCTTTAAACCCCTAGATTGCCCTAGTGAACGAGTTTAAGTCTCTTGAGGGTTTTCAGTAATGATACCCACAAACATTGAACTAAATGTAAAAATTAAAAGAAATAATACAAATAAACAAATAAACAAATAAAAAAATAACAACTCCAAAACTAAAAATCACAACAAAATAGAAAAATAAAATCAAAAATTAACTTAAGAATAAAATAAAACAAAGCAAAATGAAACATAACACAAAAATGTCTCATATTTTTTAATCTCCTTTAAGATCATAATTAAAATCTAAAGCATAAGTTATTTTCATCTTCTTAAATAGTCATGATTTAATAAAAATCAGTTTAAAATCATTTTCATATTTCATATAAAAAATGTATCAATTTAATTTCATCCAAATTCAATGTCAAGAATCTGAATTCGCTTCGACTTTATTCCTCACAAGTTATCACTCTCAAAAATTCTTAATCCTATGGGTTCAAACACTCATACTAATTTATATACAAAATACTTGATGTATAGAAATGAACTAATATGTTCGCACATGTATAAAGAAGAAAAGCTCAAAGTGTTATTTTAACGTTTATCTCATTAAAGGAATCAAATGTATAAATTATGAAAATATCATATATAAAAATTATTTTCATGCATCAATCAAACTCATTAAGCAATTTTTTTAAGATATATATCTTTTATAAGTGAAGGAAAAATAAATGCAATGACTTATAGGGATTTACTTCCTATAACTTTCTTTTGTAATTAGTCTTTACTCACAATTGTGTAGGCTATGTGGGTCATAATATGTAAATTATACTATATATTCTTTATCTCTCTATTTTTAAGAGATTTTTCAATATATATATATATATTAAAAGAGTGAACCCATGTACAGATTATACATTTTTGTCGAATTTTGATGAGTGGTTAATTTTGTGGCTTTTCTGTTTGATTTTGGTTTAGATAACTCCATATATGTCTCTTTCTTTTTTTTCTTTTTTGTAGAAATCATGCATGAATGAGATAAAGGCATATACTATCAATTTCTACTTAAATCATTTAATCTAAGAAAATGAAAAATAATAAAAAAATATACAACACTCTATTAAGATGAGAAAAAAATCCATATATTCATTACTAATACCTATAAAGATCATCTAAAACTTTGAAGAAATAAGAAATGTGTTTGGAGTAAAAAAATAATATTTCACTGAGAATAAAGGAAATTAGGCTCAAATTATATCTCACAAGGGTAGTCTCCACTATTTGATTCCTAAACACCGATTTTGGGTTTAATATAATTTTCACATCTTATCAAGAAATACTAGTCATGACAAAAACTAACGAATTACCATATACTCCATGATATGTTTTCAAATCTTAATCTAACAATGCAAAAGACTTTAACTATTTACTTAAATTTGATTTAAAGAAATGATAATTTTTTGTGAGAAAATTTTTAAAACTAATCCTAAAATTCTAAAAATTACTAAACCATACAAAGAAAATAAAACCAAATACAATAAAAATGAAAATTTTAGGTGTAGAAAGTATTGAATGAATTTAATGGGTTGTTATAAAGGTTAAATAGAGGTAAAAAAACTAGCCTAATTGGTATAGAATTTGTATTAGCTTTGATCCAATAGCTAAGAATGACAGTTGAAATTGAAAATAGTGCTAATGTGTCAATTTTTGCTCCACTCAATTGATCTAAGTATATCATCTTTCAAGCTAAGAGAGCTTGATCGATTGAGCTACTACAATCTATCAATACCATTTTTGGATCGATCAAGCCTTCTAGATAAATCCCAGGATCAAGCTTAATCCACCTGTATTAGAAAATTACAAAAAATTTAGAAAATTGTTTTTTTCTCTGCATAACCTAAATAAATCAATATTAATATTTCTAACACAATTTTCACCTTTTATCGACTAAAATGAGACAAATATTAAGCTTAAATGATATAAATAACTATACTTTCATAGAGTTATTAAAGATTCATTATTTCTTGGTGTCTGAAATGATTTTCTATGTGGCTTTTGGTGTTCTTGTCATTGGCTCGCTAGTACTCACCACCTCTTGCCATTGTGGACCAGGAAATGTCTAAAACCTATTACCCTCACTAGGGAATAGCTATTACCCTTACCACCCTAGCTAATGAGTGGTCGACAAGTGGTCGAAGAGGGTTTGAGAAGCTTGGAATCTATAAATTTCCCTTTCTTCCTTATTGTTTCTTCAACAAGAAAACCAAGAGAAAACCATATTCACATGCCCCTATGAAATCTTTACTTATAGAAGGATTTTTTTCGGGCTTTCTAACACCCTTAATACATTCCAACATTGTATGATGACCCTTTTCTTCAATATGGTGGAGAAACATCTTGAAATATTTGTAGAAGACTTTCAAGTCTTTGGGGATTATTTTGATGATTTCCTATACAACCTATCCTAGTATTAATAACATGTGAAGAAACCAACTTAATGTTAAACTAAAAAAAGTGTCACTTCATGGTGCATAAAGGTATTATTTTAAGCCACAAAGTATTTTCAAAAGATATTGAGCAAAGATTGAAATAATTGTTCAAATGTCACCTCTAATAAGTACGAGGAGAGTTAGATGTTTTATTGGGCATGAAATTTTCTACTGAAGGCTCATTAAAGAAATCTAAAAAATCTCCAAAACTCTATGTAATCTTTTTTAAAAAGATGTGCCATTTAAATTCAATGACAAGGGTTTTGAGATATTTCAGATATTGAATGTAAAATAGTATCAACATCAATTATTATACAATATTTTTTAAAAAGATGTGCCATTTAAATTCGATGGAAAGTGCTTAGAGGTATTTTAGGTATTGAATGCAAACTAGTATCAACATCAGTTATTATAGTATCGGACTAGAAAAAACCATTTGAAGTAATGTGTGATGCTAGTGATTTTACTATTGAGGCTATTTTTGATGAATGAAGAGACAAAGTGCTCCATGCCATTTATTATGCTAGCAAAACCTTAAAAGATGAAAAAATGAACTGTGCCACTACGAAAAATGAACTTCTACCAATTGTCTTTGATTTCAAAAAATTTAGAGCCTACTTAGTGGGAATTAAAGTCATCATCTACATGGATTATTCGACCATCAAGTATCTTATAATAAAAAAATATTTCAAACCTAGGTTGATATGATGGGTACTAATTTTATAAGAATTTGATCTAGAGATCCATGATAAAAAGGGAACTAAAAAAATTATTGGAGGATCACTTTTCAAGGTTAGAAAAATTAGCCATAACACATGTAGATACCCCATGGTTTATAGATATAACCAATAATATTATTGCCAAAATAATTCCAAAAGGACATGACACCAAAAGAATAAATTCTTTCCTGATACAAAATCATACTTTTGGGATGTTCCTTACTTATTCAAAGAAGGCAATGATGGTATATTGAGAATGTGCATCCCCTATGAAAAGGTTGAAAGTGTTCTCCACCACTACCACATCTTAGAGTATAGAGATCATTTTAGAAGAACAAGAACAACATCTAAGATACTTCAATCTAGTTTCTATCGACCTACTATTTTTAAAGATGCTATCTTATGTTAAAGCGTGTGATAAATGCCAAAGAGTTGCTAACATCTATAAAAGTGATGAGATGCCATTGAACAACATTATTGAGGTTGAATTATTTGATGTATGGGGAATTAACTTCATGAGACCATTTCCACCATTCTTTGGTAACCAATACATATTAGTGGTTGTAGATTATGTCTCTAAACGGGTAGAACCAAGCTAGTTCTACATATAATGCCAAGGTTTTTCTAAAATTTGTAAAGAAAAACATTTTTACTAGATTTAAAACATTTAGGATAATTATTAGTGATTGAGGTAATCACTTTTGCAACAAAGTTTTTAATTCACTAATAACTGTGGAGTGGAGCATAAAGTATCTACCCCCACTATCCCTAAACAAGTGGTCAAGTAGAGGTCTCAAATAGAGAAGTGAAAAGAATATTGGAGAAAATGATGAGTATCTCTAGAAAGGATTGGGCAACTCTATCGATAGAGTTGGAACGTAAAGCCTATTGGATTTTGAAAAACTTAAATATGCACTACTACAAAAACAGGCATTAAAGTCGGTTCAACCCGTGAACCGACTTTAATTTTTTTATATACATATTTTACTCATTTTCTACTCTACTTAAGAACTTGTATTCAATAACATATAAATTTATATAAAAAATTTGTGATTATTAAGATTTTTTTAAATAACTACACTACTTCAAATCATAGATATTTTAATGAGCATCATATTGTTGAATCATGTCTTTTCCATTCCATTTTAACATAAATAAATAAATTAAACACCAAACTTAAATTGCAGTCATAAATATATATAAATTTATTTTATTACGAAATACTTATACAAAATGTACATAATAAAAATAATAACATACATAATACAAAAATTTATACACATAATGTACAAAAAATAATGCAAAGTGAATAATAAGTGCGTAGAATTAATAGAAATACTTACAAGAGTAAATGAAGTGACAAAATGAAGGAAATGAAGAAAAAATGGTGTTTTGTAAGTGATAAAATAGGTATAAAATATTTAAGTATTTTACTCAAACAATAGGGGATCTGGAAGATAATTTAGAGAGAAAGAAAACTCACTAAACGGTGCTGGAATTGGTGGTCGTAGGTGGCCAGAAAATGAGAGAGAGTGGAGGAAGTGAAGCTCGATTTTGGGTTTTTGGGTGTTGTTTACAGCGCTACAAATTAAAAATTATGTCTGATGGGGAAAGAAAAAATCCATATGTGTTAGCATCGGTTGACGTGTCGAACCGATGCTACATGTGGATGTAGCATCGGTCCTACGTGTCAACCGATGCTATCTATGTGTGTTAGCTTCGGTTGACACGTAGAACTGATACTACGTCCACGTGTAGTATTGGTTCAACACGTCAACCGACGCTATGTGTAATGTTGGTTCTATATCAAACTGACTTTAAATTCATTATAAGTTATTTTTTTTCAAATATCGACTTTACATATTGACTTAAATGCCACATTTTGTAGTAGTTATGTCATTGAATGCCATTGGTGAGGAAATAATGATTCAATTGATGAACTTGATAATTTATGATTACATGCCTATGAAAATGCTAAATTGTACAAGAAAAAAAATATTGGCATGACAAAGGATTTCATGTTATCTTTTTTTATCCAGAATAAGAGGTATTGCTATTCAAATCAAGACTCAAGTTCTTTTTAGAAAATCTTAAAAGTAGATGGTCGGGACTGTATGTCATTACTAGGATGACAAGCTATAGAGCAATTGAACATGAAAACATTAAGAAAGAAAGACTTATGGTCAATAGGCACCTAGTGAAACAGTACTATGAAGGTTCTCTATCAAAGGAAGTAGAATTGATGACATTAGTGGGTGCACCTTAAAACTTGTGGAATCGTCTAACTAAAAACATTAAAGATGGTACTTGTTGGGAGGCAACCCAACATTTTTATTACTTATTTTTTTCTTGTTTTGTAGGGAATAAACAGTAGAGGATACTGACACAATACTTGGAAAAGCTTTGGTGATCATGCATATTTTGTTATTGTTAAGGGAGTTTTCTTTACATTTCACTACTTTTCTTTACTATTTTCACATTGAGGACAATGTGCAAATCAAGTGTAAGGAGGGAACTTCGTTCTCTACTTTAGTTATTAGTTTATCATTTTCATTTTAGTTAATATGTTTTTTTAATTATGTAGCTCTTTTATTTTTTGGATGTTTTGTTTTTATATATGGGCATAAATTGATGAATATGTTAAAACCAAATGCAAGTATACTTAATATGAAATACATCAATCCTATGATCAAATTAGTTGTCTTGATTATGATAAGGAATATATCATGTAACTAGTGAGATGATTACATTAACAATATGGCATTCTAATTTGCATTTGATTGAAATAAGTCATTATATATGCACAATGAATGTGATTGAGCCTTCTATGTTATAGAATCTATTTGATTATCCCTTGAGGCAAAATCTTAAATAATATTTAGTTTAAGAAGTGATTTAGGCCTTAATTGAATCAATTGAGCATTTCAAGCTAACCATTGAATATATATAACCTTAGTCATCCATTTTATAATAATTTAATATCATTTATGTGTTTAAATCATATTTATGTCCAATCCGAATCTATTACCTTTACACTAACACTTTTTATCTTATGAGTATATGAAATTATATGTAATATTAAACTCTCAGATTAAAGGCAATGCATCAAGAAAAGAAAAGAAAACACTCAATATCATTAACCCCATAAAAGAAAATAGTTAAACTTTAAAAGAAGTTTGGGGGTATTGAGTTGCAAAAAAAAAGACATATGACAAAAGATGCACTAAGTTGGTGAAGAAAAGTTCAATTGCATGATAATGAAAAGTAAGCTAAGGTGGATTTGAGCCTAATTATACCTATTTATCTACTCCTACCTAAGCCTAGCTATACAAGCTTTAAATTCATTTTGATTTCAAGCTGCATACATAATCTATATTAGTGGAGAGATATGTGAAACGTAGACTTAGGAAACATGTTAAGACTTTAATCTAATAGCATACTCATATAAATCTATCTCATGTATGCATTTAATAACATCATTTCCAAGTCATACATATATGAATTATTATGTTAAAAACCAGGTATACCCTTATAGTAATGTAATGTTGATTGATAGCAATGTGAACTTCTTCATTTCAAGATTATACAATCTATAAGGGAAATAATTTTTAACAAAAATGTATGTATTGGAGAAGACCTTTTTATTAATATGCAACTCATGTCTTGCTAGTTTAGTTATTTAGATTAGTTTTTAGCTTTGCTTGAGGACGAGTAAAGAGTTAAGTTTGGAAGTATGATAACTTTATTAAAGTAGCATTATTTAACCACTTCAAGCTAACTATTTGTCTTGTTTTTGGATAAATATTGTTGAAAAGGTCTATATTTAAATATGTTAATGTAGATGAAATGACATTAAATAGAACCAAAATAAGAAAATTAGGACAATTCAGGACTACTCAATTGATCTAGCTTCAATTAACTTCGATTGAGCACATTCGAGTGGAACGATGACACACTTAGATCAATCGAGCAGAGCAAAAGCCCTAATTTTACATCCAATTACCAATCTCAACCATTGGATCATAAATAATATGAATCCCAAGCCAACTAGGAAAAGTTTCAACCTACTTAAACACTATTGAGAGGTTATCATTAACATAACATACACATAGATAGATAGATACATAGATCAAAAGAAAAGTATGTAAGGAAAATAATAGAATTACACATCAAAGCAAGAAGATTGAAAGATAATAAAGATGGAGTCAGTACAATTCAAGAGTTTGATTGTATTTTATTAGTTAATTTTCATGATCTTTTATATTAAAATTATGAATTTGATCGAGGCTAGAGTTTTATATCTAGGGATCTTATAAACTCAATTTTCTACTATATGAATTGATTATTTTAAACCCTTTGTGATTGTTATTTATTTCATATTATTTAATTTTATTTCCATGTTATTAATTGTTTGGTCAACAATAAGTCTATAGATGTAATAAGTTAAATTCGAGAGAATTATTTTTATGCTTGTCATGATTAATAACATATGTATCTAGGTACAGATATATGATTCATATGTATGAAATTGATAATTACGAGCTTGATGAGTATGGTATAATTTGATTGGCATGAGATTGTGATATGATTATTTACTATATGGTACATAGTTTACTTAAGAGAAATTGTGTTCTAAGTTAGATGCAATTGATTTATGATTGCTATGATAATTACATGGGAAATTTTTAGTCATTCATTTGTCTAAGAAATTAAGGGATTAAGGTTCCTACATCATTCTTTAATATTTGTCTACTCATTAATTTAATAATTTTTGCAATTAAATTCTCCATTGTCCACAGAGTAATAGTAATATTAAATTGGTACTCATTGACAAAGTAATTAAACTCTTAATCGATATCCATACGAAATACACTATATTTTGTGTATGACTTGTGCACTTACGATTAACATGTTATATTTTATTATTAATACTGGAGACAAAATTATCAATATTAGTTTCTTTCTTCTAGTATCACCTTTACTCTCACTATTTTCATCATTTTTTTAATAATTGTATTACTATTGTTTGAATGTTCTTCTTTTCTTCGTAAAATTATGTGTGTTGTATTTTTTTCATTTTATTATTAGTATTTAAATACAGAAGTTACCAAAAAGAAACCCTAAAGAAAAAAATTGGAGTAAATGAGTAACCCATTAAATAATGAAATGAAGGATGTTTTTGTTAAGACAAAAAATCACATATAATTTTTTAAAAAATGAATAAATAACACATACATATAATTTATCGCCTACTTTTTATAATTTGTTTATGCCTATAAAATAACAAACTTAATCTATCAAATATAGTAGCTCAAGATAGGTATAAATTTTAAACCAAAAATTTAAAACATATTTAAAAGAAATAGGCCAAGAGTTAATCTATCAAATGTAGTAGCTTAAGATAGGTCTAATTTTTAAACCAAAAATTTGAAATATATTCAAAAGAAATAGCCCGAGATGATGAAAAAAAAAGGCAAAATAGTTAATGTGAAGATAATAGAAAATAAAATAAAAAGAGAGAGAAAAATGTTAAATAATAATAAAAAATTATTTTAGAAAAACGATGATAAAAAAGGGAATGTGATAATAGAAAAAAATTAATATTGTTCCCTTTGCCCCCAATTTTAATAAGAAAATTAAGGTCGGCATAAGGCCCAGGCATTGAAGGTGGTTGCCTAGGGCCCAACATAATGAGGTTCTGATCTAGGGATGGGCAAAAAAACTGCGGGTTTGGTTATCCGCAGTTATTCGAACCGGCGGTTCGGTTTTTAATCGGTAAATTTCGGGGACGGTGACGGTTTTGGGTAAAAACCGAATATGAAACAACGGTTACGGTTATACTAAAAACCGTACCCGCCCGTACCCGAAATTAATTATATTTAATTAATTAAATTATATATTAAATTATAAATAAAAAATTAATTATATATATTTAATAAATTAAATTATATATATATTTTGGTTTTTTTTCGAGGTTTTTTTATAACCGTCCCGAACCGTTACCCGCGGGTAAAAAACCGTCCCCGAACCGTAACGGTTTTCGGGCGGTTTCGGTTATAGGTTTTAAAATTCGGTTCGGGGACGGTTATATCAAAAACCGTCCCCGTCCGTCCCCGTGCCCATTCCTAAATCTGATCTAATGAATTTTTTATTTTTATTTTTATTTAAAAATATATTAATAAAAGTATTTTTATCTCCTTTTTTTTCTCTTTCCATTATAGTGTACGGGTGACAATATTAATATGACGAGAACACCATAAGAATATGATTGTTATACTACCAAAATACTATTAGATTAAAGTGACACTAACTTTATAAATTTAATTCTTATTATTTTAATATTATAAAATAATTTACATAAAAAATCTAATTTTTTTATTTAACCAACTGAAACAAGGAATATGAACATAACATGATGATGCACAAATTTTAATTGCTAATAAATGTATTGATATACAAAAACTTGATACTTAAATTTTTTTTAGTAAAAAACTTGCTAATAAATGCATTGATATACAAAAACTTGATACTTAAATTTTTTTAGTAAAAAACTTGTGAGTATACGAATAATATTTAAAAATGAATTACGTGGTTTTAAATATTTTATCAATTTTTTTTTAAAAAATAAACATGAAAATAAAACTTAAACATTTTATCACAATATTTACGTTTTGAAAATTCTAAACTAATGATAAAATAATAAAATGATAAAAGATAGAATTGAATTAAATAAATTCAAGACAAATATGAATTTATAAATCAATGGATAATTAAGGAAAAATTTAACTAGTTGACATATTAGAATTATTTAAGTTAATTAAATATAAATTTAGATTATAAATTATTTATTTTGTTTATAAATAATTCCTTCAATTAGGCTACTATTCTTTATTAATAAAATCTCTTAATATCTTTGATGGAGTCATTATTTAATTAAATTAAATTATGTCTAATATCTAAGGAATTAACAAAACATTTAATTTGATGTCTTCGAATGGGTTACCAATTTAAACTCATAATCAAGTTGTCTAAATTAAATCTAAAGGATGTATTTGAAACGTAACTTTTATATTTTAAATTTATTACGAAAAATATGTCATCAATAAAATAATAATAAATTTTATAAAAATCTTGAAATAAGAAACAATATGTATTTATTAAATGTTAAAATATTCACTTAAATAATCTACACAAATATGACAACAAAATTAAATTATCATTATAATGATCAGTCAAATATGCTTAAAATTAATAAATGATCAATAAATTAATTTTAACAAATTTAAGAAATACAGAAGAGTTAACTGAAAAAAAAATATAAATTATATCATAATACCAAAAGTACATAGATGATGTATCTTGCTCCACTAGTGTGATTTTGATCTTCAAAGCAATCTCTAATCTTCAAACTTGAAAAAATATTTTTTGATAAATTTTATTTTTTAAAAAAATAAAAATATATAAATATTAACATTTTATAAATTTATAATTAATTTTAAATACACAAATCTCTTTTATCATATCATATATTAAAATTTTATTTTATAATAAAATAAATATAAATTTATACATATATTAAAAATGATATAATAAATATTTTGATAATTCATAAATAATATAATACATTATTATTATTAAATATAATTATAATTATATTTAATAAATAATTATAATATTAATTATAATTATGATATAAAAAATAATATTTATAAAATAATTAAATTATTAAAAAAATTGTGAAGCCTCTATATCCAATTTTTTTACAAGATACAATACAAATAGAACATTATATTACAAATTTTGTGGGAAAATATAATATAATATAATATTATTATAATTACTTTTACTATTAATATAATATAATATATAAATTATATCTAATTAATTATATTTTAATACTTAAATATAATTATTGTTAATAAATATTTGTTATCTTAATAATAATTAAAATTATAATAATATTAGAGATATTTGTTACAATGTAATCTATTTTTTAATTTTTTTAATCTTAAATAATTTATTTTTTAAATATCAATAATTTTTCCTAAAAATTATTATAACTATTTAGTAAAGTTTTTAATAATTTAAAATTATTTAAAATGATTTTATAATAAAATTTTAATAAGTTATTTGTTATAAAAAATATATATATTATCATATAAATATAAATTATTTTATTTATAATAAAAATAAATTATGAATGAGTATATTTTATTTTTAGTATTCTTTTAGAAAATAATAAGAGAAAAGAAGAAAATTGGGTGTTGGGAAGTAGGAAAAGATAATTTTTTTTTAAAGAAAATGGGGTTTATGGGTTGTTAGAATTAGTGGGATGAGAGTTAGAAAAAGACAAATATATATATATATATATATATATATATATATATATGATCGGCAGCTTGTTGAATGAGTTATGATTTGTTTATTTTTAAACTTAAATATCATTGAACCTTTTTTAAAATTATTGAATGAGATATGTCTATTATAGATAAAAACCTCTAAACTATATGAAAACCTAAAAGTTATAACAATGAATTCATAAGAAAAGACTGAAAACAAAGGACTTGGGTGAATAAAATAAACAATGTGTTCTGGCCTAGTCTTTCTAATGCTACAACATGAGCTTTTTTGAATTCAAATAGAAAGGGTCACGTCATGGCCCATATAATCAACATTGTATCACAATATGTTTGACTTGAATTCTTGCCTTACACCCCTTTCATATTGGCTGGTTCCTTATGTATGCTTACATGTGTTATTCTTCTAAGCTCATAGGATACAAATTCAATGCTTTAAGTGGTATTCTTCATGTATTGATAAATTTATATATTTGAAGCTAAAAACACTTAAACACAAATAGAAAATATATGGGATTCCGTACATATAAATTTGCATAAATATTCACATAAACATGCTATAGTCAAATATATTTGTTACATTTAAGTTCAATAAAATCACAAAATATTAATGTTTTTCAAGTAATCATCATTAACAGACTAATGATAAGTTACTCAAAGTAGGTGTCTAAAGGAATTGATAGGTTGTTCTAAAAAATTAAATTATTTTCTTAATTAGTTAAAAAAATAATCATAAATATTCTATAAGTGTCGTTTGAGAAAAAAAGATTATAAATTTTAAATTACTTTAATAACTAAAATATCATAAGTAAACTAAATTATAACCGAAATAAGGATGATGAACGAATATGAAAAATTAGTTTGCATGTCTCCTCATGGAAAGAACGAATTAAATAATTTATATTACAAGTTAGATTTATTGATTTTTCTTTTCAAATAAGCAACTCTATAATCATGGTGATTCCCCCACAATTCTCAATTAATCAATAACTTCTTAGATTGAAATTAAAATTGATTAATTGATAAAACTAAGAGAAATAAAAAAATTTCTCATCATTAATTTATAATTAAAAATAATTTAAACCATCTCATTTAACACAAACCAATAAAATTAAATTTAATTCTTGTTTATTGATGCACAACCAAGCACAGATATGTCTAAATGTTTAGTTCTAAAATATTTTTTTTAATTATAAATCAAAATTTGATCTATAATGAATTTATAATGAAAGATTTAAAGAATATGAACAAGAAATAAATCTAAATACTTTTATTTATTTAAATCATAAACTTATTTTTCCAATCATTAGAAGCAATACTAAAATACCATATTGCAAAAACTAACCAATCGTAATTAAATTAACAAAAGCTAATTTAACTACAAAAGATATTAGATTATAGAGAGAAAAAAAAGATATATAATAAAAAAATACCCATTTTTGATCAATGATTGGTTCTTAGCCCTCTTCAAATCTTTGAATAAATTTTCTCTCCATATATATATTATGGAAGGTGAAATATGACTATAGGAGGTGGGAAATTGATATGTGGCTCTACATAGTTTGTAAAGGGTTTAAGGTGTATTGATAGGTTTAATTTAGGGGTCGAAGGGACACATGCATTGAATAATGTTTATCCAATTGCAACTCTAGAACTTCATGTCGCGACATGGTATTTGTTAAGCCACGACACTCATTGAACTTCTAAAGACATATGTGGATCTAAGAGGCTTATGCTACGACATGGATATTATTAAGTCGTGACGCGCATAGAAATTCAAAATCACCAATTGGAACCCAAGAGCACCTCACCATGACACGAAATATGTTTGAGTCAAAGCACACATAAAATTTATAGTTTTGACATTCTGTTTTGTTCTCACTTGTGTGAGTTACCATTAATCATATATTTTTACTCTTTTTACTCATGTTTATTCAAGATTTTTGTAAAATCACTTTAACATGCAAAACACGAAATACCTTTCAAAACAAGATAATAATAAAATAAAACATAAAAAAACACTTAAAAACATAACAAATAATATATCAAAATTTTCAAACTTAATATATTATACTTAAATAGAAATGAACGTTTATAAGTCTTAATTAACTTACCCATACCACCTCATTTGAAGTAGAACTTGGTAAATAATGAATTCGTATATCTTTTGCTACGCTCGAATCTACGAGATTACAACTATTTCGATATGAGATCGTTTATCTTAATTATTTTTATGTTATTAAATTAGTTATATGATTATTAATTTTATTTTCCATTAATTTTTTAATTGAATTTAATTGTTTCCTCGCAAAGATCTAAATTATAATTTTTATTATTATAATCCACCATAAAATATGTGCATATTACTATATATAAATTTAATAAATTTGTGCCGTGTTAAAAGCAAAAAAATATAATAAATTTTATTTATTATTTATTTTTATAAATTTTGATTAAATAAAATAATATTAATAAAAATTGATATATTCTAAAATATTACTATAACTCACCCAAAAATCATAAAATTACTAAATTTTATAAGTATTATTTTATATTATGTTATTATTATATTTTATATTTTTATCAAGTGAATGAGTTGTGCGTGTGAAAACAACTTGAGTGTTTATTTAACTGTATCAAAATTACCTGAACAGCTGGTCACCCGTTCCTTTCTGCCGCCCAACTTCCTTTTCCTCGTTTTATTACTTATTTATTTTCTTTATCATTTTCCTCCACGTATAAAGAATCATATAAGATAACACATTTATGTCCAACGAATGAATCGATCTGTTCTGTATGTATATTCCTAGTTTACTTTCAACAACCAAAATATTTCAGATTTTATTCTTGAAATCGGCCAAAACTGTTTCTGGGTCATATTGTTTAATAGTTCCGGTAGCTAAAGTAGTGTCTGAAAGATCAGACGATCAATATGACTCGTTTTCTAAGATGAAGACGATGAAAGGAGAAGGTTTAAAGAAAGTGTTTCTTTTTCTTTTGGAACCAAAGTTTTCAACTTTCAGAGTCCAAAGACATGCTTAGGAGGGAACTGTTTCAAACTGTCTCTCAACTCTTCGAATTTGAATCCATCCATTAAAGGTAAAAAAAAAATGTAATTGTTGGACCATTACCTTTTTTTAACCAACCCTTTGCCTTTAAATTTTTAAATTTCAGTAGTGTTTGATTCCAATAAATTTTTTCCTTTACTGATTTTTTTACAGACTTTACTTCATGTTTTCAGTGAATTATTACTGATTTTTCTGATTTAAGACAATTACCTCTGAGAACTTTCTTTTTCTTTGTGGGCTTACAATGTCCTGCCCAAAACCCGACCCGAACTTGAAGTTTCGGGCTTGTATAATTTACCTTACTTAATACAAGTTCCCACCACGTTACTATGTTTATATAATGATCATGAATTAATCATTTCAAGACCCACAACGATTTTCGCAATTTTACTTTATTTTTATCTGCAGGTTGATTTTGAAAATATATCAAATGGCAAAGTCATCAAATTGTGATGAAAATAATGATGTGGGCTATCAACCTTCTGTTTCTTCTTTGGAGCAAAATGATACATCAGTCACTGAGACCCCAGTTTCTTCAACAATGAGTGGTGACTCTTCTGCTTATTCCAGAACTTATTCAGAGACCTCAGCTTTCTCTGAACCTACAACTGATGATAACAGCTCTTTTGGTGAACCTTCTCCTTCTCCTTTTTGTTGGCCTGTTTTGAAATCTGGAGCTCATAAACAACCTATTCTTTCCAGACTAGGAATGAAGCAACACAAGAAAGTCTCTTCTGATGAACTTGATGATCCTGATGCTTTAAATCTAGGTAAAAAATTTCCTATATGTTGTAAAAATTTAAAAATAAAATTATCAATGTATTTCAAATTTTTTTAGGAAACTCACAAAACGAGGTTTAGTTATACCAATATTTACAATCAGTCTAATTACTTGTATTTCAATATGTTTCAATCACTATTCATTTTACTGTTTACAATTGTTTTAACCCTCAATCTTCACTTCCACATAACTAGCATATACCTGTGTAGAAACTACACACTCACTTGTAACCATTACAAGTCCCTGCGGAATTTACGTATATATATGAAAATTCTAAACGCCCATGTAACTTATGTTATTTTCCCATGTGGATTATGTGAAAGTCATATACAACCCACTCTACATTGTGAAATTTGTTTAAATCAAATACCTTTTTTGTGAATTTCACTGAGAATGGATCCTATTTTGGGTGATTTTTGTTTTTTTAAGCAAAAGATACTTTAGTTGGGATAATGGTTACTCCGAAGACAGAAGATATAAGAAGAAATGTTGGACTTTTACCACTGTAGTAGATAGCGGTTGACTAAGTTTGTATTTAATAAAACTGATAACTTCATTGTAAAAATGAATGGCAGAGTTAGAGATAATGAAGGAAAGATTTTCAAAGCTTTTGCTAGGTGAAGACATGTCTGGAAGTGGGAAAGGTGTTTGCACAGCTGTTACAATTTCAAATTCTATAACCAACCTCTATGGTAAGTTAGTAACTCCTCTATTGCAAGTTATGAAAGATTGAAGATATATAGATAATATGATTCTATATTTTTTTTTATTTGACATTTTGTTTTATCTTGGGGACTTTATGCAGCCACTGTGTTTGGCCAAAATTTAAAGTTAGAGCCTTTAAAACCTGAGAAGAAAGCTATGTGGAAGAGAGAAATGGAGTGTCTTCTATCTGTTTGTGATTACATAGTAGAAGTCACTCCTACTACATCACAGAAGTTGCAGGATGGAACTACCTTAGAGGTGTGTGTGTTCAAAAAATCATGAGGCAAATTCAGTTAGATTATTCCGCTTTTGTTTTCTTTATTAAGTAATGTGATTGATTTGTTCATTTAGGTTACGACACGCAGGCCAAGATCTGATATTTATATGAACCTTCCTGCTTTGAGAAAACTTGATGCTATGCTTATTGTAAGACTAACAAATTCTCATTGTTTTCATGGTGAATAATAGTAAAGTGCTTTTATGCTAAGTAAATGATCATATGATCACATTGACAGGAAATATTTGATAGCTTTGGAGATACAGAGTTCTGGTATGCAGAACAAGGTAGCATGTCATCGAATTCGACTCGCTTAGGATCATTTCGGAAGATAGTTGTTCATCGAAAAGAAGAGAAATGGTGGCTTCCAGTTCCATGTGTTCCCCCTGGTGGTCTCTCTGAGAAGGCTAGAAAGCACTTGCGTCACAAACGTGACTGTGCTAATCAAATTCATAAAGCTGCTATGGCGATCAATAGTACAATTCTGGCTGAAATAGAAATTCCTGACTCATACATTGCAAACCTTTCGAAGGTTAACCCTCCTTCCTGAACTAGTACTTTCAATTTGGAGTTTACTAGTACTATAACTCTCATAGTTTGACATTTGCTAGTATTAGAAGGATTTATTTGTTTCTGCTTTTGAGATTCTATAAAAGGGCTTCTGAATGAAAAAGGAAATTTTTTGTTAAAAGTGCTTTCAAGGTTTAGAAAGCATATTTTTGTGCATCTGGTGGAAGCACAAATTATGTGCTTCTTCCTATAAGCACTTTCTCCTAATATCACTTAAACCACTTTTAACAAAAACCCAACCAAACAAACACTTAAATCTCATTGTGTGAATGAAATTCCCATTGTTTAAGCAAAGCACCAATAGCCTTCTAATGTTATGGAATATGCTTCTTGTGGGCACTAAAGTGATCGAACCATTTATTTCCAAAAAAAAAGAAAAATACTTAGATTTATTACTTTCATAACAAGAATTATTAAACTATCTAAGAAAATCATAAGGAACTATGGAAGTGGTATTTCCAATATTTAAGGTCTCCTAAGTTTGACAAGACAAGTTGGTTTATTACCAGAGTGGGAGAGCCGGTCTTGGAGATACAATATACCGTTATATGTACTCAGCAGAAAACTACTCCCCAGAGCATCTACTAGACTGTCTGAACATAGCCTCTGAGCATGAAGCACTTGAGCTTGCCGACAGAGTAGAAGCTTCAATATATACATGGAGAAGAAAAGCTTGCATAAGTAATTCAAGATCTTCATGGGAAATGGTAAAGGATCTCATGTCTGATACTGACAGAATTGACAAAAATTACCTTTTGGCTGAAAGAGCAGAAACTTTGTTGTTCTGTTTGAAACAGAAGTATCCTGAACTTTCTCAGACATCCTTAGACACATGCAAGATTCAATACAACAGGGTAAGTGTATGAGTTTCTTTGCTTCTGTTTTTAAGACAACGTAAAGCGTTTATAAAATAAAATAGAAACATAAGTGCTTTCAGGAGGTTATAAAGTACATTTTATACTTTCTGAAAAACCTTCTTGTGAAAAAAAGTACAAATAAATATATCGTATATCATCCACATTCATATAAACGTAAGCAAAAGTATTAGAAATCATGATATGAGTTTCTTGTGACAGTAAAGAAGCAGTGAGATGAAATTTAAAGAACCCTTTTGTTGTTTTCTTTTGCAGGATGTTGGGCAAGCCGTACTAGAGGGTTACTCAAGAGTACTGGAAGGTTTAGCATTTAATATTGTTGCTTGGATTGAAGATGTAGTTTATGTAGATACAACTGTAAGAAACCAAGAGAAATAGATATTGTAAAATGTTCCAAGAGGGATTATCTTAATCTCAACACTCTTACCATGTCATGAATCATTGACAATTTGCTATATAATGTCTTGTTTAGGAACTAAATTAGGACCCAAATTAGACAATACTACTTGTCAATGAGGTTATTGATAAATTTTTCACATTATTTTATACATGTAAATTAGAATCAGAAATTATCATACTTGCATGGTTAATACCAAATTATTAAAAAAGTATTAAAATAAATTGGGTAGAATTCTAAAAATAATAAAGATTGTACTGTCTTCTGCAAACAAAATGCATCTAAAGGGAACAAAATAAAAATAAGAACAGTAAAAGAAGAAATGCAAGGCATTAGATGTAGAAAAACTAGTAAAAAATTATGACATTCTCATAAATACTAAGAAAATTTAGAAATAAATAAAAGATATCAATTTTATTTCTTAAAAGAAATTATTTATCCTATTATTTAAAATAATATAAATTATCCATGAGTTATGTGAGTAGATATCTTTTTTTTCCAAAAGATGAATGTATACGTTTACTTTATTTCAAAATTTATTTTATGTTAATTATGCATGTGAGAAGCCAAAAAAATATATAGATAAAATACGAACAAACTTTGAAAGGTATAAAATTAAGAGTATTATTTATAAAAAAGAAGAAGTAATAAATAAGATAAAATACATAATTTAATTATTTTATATATATATTTATTTTATAGATTAATGATAACGTATATAATTAAAGCAACCAAATTGAAAAAAACCATTCTTAATGAAAAATAATATATAAACAAAATATATACAAAGAAGACAATAAAAAATATGTGTGTTACAATTTATCTTCCATTCATTTCACAAAATAACAATTTAATTCAATTTTGAACCCAACAAAAATGAGATAACAAGAAACCAAAAGAATAAATCAAAGAACATGGGAATTTAAGTGATTCGATTCTTAAAAACTATGGACCTAATCCTTTATGAAAGTGAAAAATACATCCATTATGTAAAAAAATCAAAATATAATGATAATAAGAACATTTATAGAGGATAAAATATAATACAAACAGAGGATTCAACAACAGTAACATATTGTTCTTGTACACACACTCAAAAATAGTGTAGAGTCATAGAAAGAGTAGAGAAGGAGATGAAAATTCAAATGGCGCAAGAGAAACAAAGAAAACGAGAAAGCGTAGCCATCGCAAACCTGAGAGGGTTATCTATACTTGCAAGTGAAATGTTCATTATGCCCTAGGTTCAATCCAATCCAATCTTTAAAAGTCCATGGACTTTAGATAAATAATACAATAAACTCACCAATTCCAACACAAGTCCAAGGAATCCCAATATGTGGCAAAGATATTATAAGACACATATTAGTAACATTATACCATAATATAAAAAATGCATACATTATAATAATTTTTCATAAATAGAAACATCTCCTAAATGCTCCCATTACTATAGTAATATAGTTTTAACAATCTCCACCTTGACACTATGGTTCCGTGGATATATATACTTTAACCCAACCAATAGTATTGGTTTTGTGAGAGTATCTGAGGCATTATCCTCCTTGAAGACATTGGCAATTATAATTAAAGTTTGTTCAACAATATTTGTAATGAAATGCAACTTAGCATCTGAATATTTTGACCTAAAATGAAATATATGATGTTTATATAAATCAACAAAATATTGGTTGTCATAGAAAATAGTATCAACAACATCATAAGTAACCATTCAATTTTTTCTCAAGAACCCTTTTGATCACAAAATTTCTTTCATAGCTTCATTACAAGCAATGAATTTAACCTCAATGGTTGAAAGAGCCACTACATATTATAGATTGGCTTTCTAAGACACATCATTGTCAAATACGGTAAAATTGTAACCATACAAGGATATCATCTTGTCCTTACCCCCTATAAAATTAAGGTTAACAAAGCCTTGCACAATAGAAATATTTGAAGGATAAGTTTTAAACAATAAGCTAGTATTAATTGATCTCTTCCTTAAGATCTATTTCACTGTTAACTAATGAGCCTTACCATGGTTAGCTATGTACTTGCTTGTGACTTGCAACATAAGCTCAAACAGGTATGGTACAAACCATAACATACGTTAAAGATCTAATAGTATTAGAATAAGGAACTATACTGATATACTCTTTATCTTACGTAGCAGTTATTGCATGAAAGTTTAAAGTGAGAACCTAAAAGGACATTAACAATTTTTGCATCATACATTGAAAATCCTTTCAAAACCTTTTCCAAATAAAATTTTTGAGACTAAAACAAAGAACTAGTGTATCTAATAATATCTATCCCAAGTATCCTCCTGATTATTCTTAAATCTTTTATTTCAAACTCATTGCTAAGTTTATTTTCAATGTTTTATTTCAATTTTACATGTATAGGTAATAAGTATGTCATCAACATATAATAGTAGACAAATAGGATTTGAAACATTTTTAAATTTAAAGTAAACATAATTATCAAAATCACATCTTTCAAACTTGATTTAATTATAAAACTATCAATTTTTTTATACCATTGCCTACGGCATTGCTTTAGGCCATACAAGGATTTCTTAAAGAGACAAACAAGATTTTCATTACTCTTTTTAATGAATCTTTTAAAATTATTTTATGTAAATTTTCTCATCTAAGTCACCATGTAAAAATATTTTTTAACGCCTATTCATTCAAGCAACAAATCAAACTAAACAATTAAGGACAACAAAACTCTAATAGAAGTGAACTTAGTAAAGGGGGATAAAATTTCATTAAAGTCAAGTCTTTTTGTTTGTAAAAATCCTTGTGCAATTAATCTAACCTTATATCTGGCAGATTCAACACCTTTAATTCCTTCTTTTGTTTTAAACAACCATCTAGAATCTAGTACTTTAGATTCCTTAGGCATTTCTACTAGAACCAAGTTCTATTTTTATTTAAATAATTGATTTCATCATTGATGCTTGAGTTTTACATTTATAAAATAGCTCGTAAGTGCGTGAATCACTTTATAAGAAATGATAAGTCTAATTCCAAGGTCAGTATAAAGAAAATATGTGGTTTTAAAATAATTCCACAAAATTCTTAAAAATGGAAAACAATAAACCTAAACATTCTTTTACAACATTTGTATTTGAAATATCTAAACCAATAACATAAATTTAAAGATGGAGAATAGACAAGTTCATAGAAATAACACGTAGATATACAATTCATTTATTAATGGGATATTTAGCTATTAAATTATGTTTGATAAAATTAATTAGGTTAATAAAATACAATGATTCTTTCTAATATATACAAATAGCGCATTCAGTCAAGTCTATTTTATAATTAAAATCACTTAATGTCTTTGGTCATGTCTATCGGTTAATTTTTGAAAGTTTTTTTTTTTAGTTATGGATCTAATTAAATAAAAGGGGTATAGATAACCAACAAAATTAGGACAAATCAAAATTTTCATAGACGATCAAACATGCAGTCGTGTATAATAAAATAAAGTGAAAATAAATAAAGACTAATACATGATATTTTTAAGTGAAAATAACCTAAGCTATACCAATAACTTAAGAGAAAAACCATTAGTCCATTGGACCACTAAAAAAAATAGGATCCAATTACAAATCTAAGACTCAAACTACCCCCAAGGTAATGCCTCTAAGTAATCCACTAACAAATTACTACTTTCATCATAGTCGTTATAAAAAGGTGTTCGGATTCGTATCAAAATTTTGACAACTTGAGTCACACAAGAAATTGAACCTATTCTACCAGTAACTAAAATGTTAGCACAATGACACAAGTGCAAATGTGTATCCTATAGCAAATTCAATAATAAATAACCCTAATTAGATGATTTAATAAATATATAAGATAAATCAAAATCAACTAGCAATCCTAGAATAATTTGTTTAAGCATATGTTCAATAAAAATAACTTCTTTAAAGATTAATAATCAAACCAAATAATTATGATATAATACACACAATTATTATCCAACAATTTAAGAATGAAAATAAAGAAAAATATATAAGAACTTATGACCAAAATATCATAAACCAATTATACTTATTAATCAATCAAACAAAACTACCATGTTTGATAGTGTAAGTCTTGTTGTACTTATGTTTGTGTGTTGGCTTCCATCGTACAAAACATAGTATTTTTTATTTTATTTAGTGTTTTTATATTTCTCTATGTAAGGTTGGTTACTACAGACTAGTAATTCACACACATATATAGTTAGATACACTTTGTATGCAAGAATTCTTAAACATTCCATGAGGTTGGTTTTTATAGTGTGCCACGCTTGTTCGTCGATGTTTTTACATAAGACTTTTTATGTGTTTTGAGGGTATTTATGGATAGTACTCAATATTTTTCGAAATAAAAACATGCAAATCTTTAGCACTTCACCACCAAGCTCGCCACCACCATCACCACTACCTTTGGCGAGGTCATTGTCAAGGTTGCTGGCAAGGTGGGAAAATTGAGCCCTATAAGTACCCCAATCATTTCTCTCTTTTTTGCTCTTTATTAAAGAGCTAAAACTCTACCAAAATACACATTGAGATATATACTTGATTACAAAATTATTTTGGAGATTGTTCTGTAAGGTTATGAGTTGATACATATATTGTTACTAATCATTGGTTTCCAATCATATCACATTGGTTAGTGTTTCCTATAAAGGATAGCTGAGGCAAAAAGTGAAGAAGAGTAGTAGACAATTTGAACGGAGGTTTTAACTGATAGAGATAATAGTGGTTTTACTGTACATTGATATTGTAACCTATTTACTATTTAGGGAATTATTTGCTACTAAATGGTTGTCTTAAGCAACTCGAGAATGTTATCATATAGATACAGTTTCTATATAGGTTTACCTCATTATATTAAGTGTTATGCATGATTTGAGTTTTTGTTAATACAATTCAAGTTTAAGGTGTGTATGTCTCAACATACTTTTAGCATAAACTTTGATTATAATAAATTTGTTATTTACTTGCTTTATGTTTTACATATAGCATCTACTATTAAAGTTTTTTGCTTTTGATATTACACTGTTTGTTCTTCTGTTGTGTGAACTGTATAAGTGTTATACTATTCTGTTCCTTACAAGTTAGGGTTAAGTCCTTTAGGAGTCTATATCTCCTTACCTTGATCATATTCTGAGTTATGGACTCTTTCAATTGGTATCAAAGTAGGTGCACCTTTTTGTGCTTAACCACCCCGATGTTGATTATGTTAACTTGCATGTTCACATACACACATTTCTCTCTAATGGAGTCAAGAAAATGAGGTAATGTAGGTAGACCACTACTTTTCAATGGATTGAACTATGCCTATTAAATATTATAAATGAGGGCCTTTCTGTAGTCCCAAAGAGAGTAAGTGTGCTTCCTTATCAAGAATGGCTGGAAGTATCTAACCAAAACCCTACCTTATAACACTATAATTCCTAAACCTACGAGTGAATGGAATAAAGATGAGAGTAAGGAATCCTAATGGAATAGTAAGGGACTCTTTGAAATCATCTGGGTTGTTTTGCTAGATGATTTTCGAAGAATTCAGAGTTGTACTTCTTCAAAACAAGCATGGAACATTTTAGAGACCACTCATGAAGGCACTTCTACTGTAAAAAGATCTATAATTCTAAAGTTGAATAGATATTTTAAATTCTATATCATGTAGAGGATGAAAATTTTGACAAATTCTATGCACATTTTTCAAACATTGTCAACTATTCCTATAGCTTGGGTAGACATATTAGCGAGGAAAAGCAAATTGAGAAAATCATTGATAACCTACCCTATCATTTTCATACCAAATTTATTGTGCTTAAGTCCATGTACAATTCTGGTGAACTTACTGTTAATGAATTAGTTATTGACCTGTAAGTCTTCAAACTACATCACATGTTGCCAAGGTGAGAGTAATCTGCTTCTGATAAGGGAAATAGCTTAGCTCTCAAGACATCAAAGGATAATGGTATTGATCCCGGTGAGGAGGAAATGGCTTTACTTTCCCATAGATTTACTAAATTTTTCAAAAATAAGAAAACCTCTTTTGGGGTTATTGGAAAAAGTAATTCGAGCTCTAAAGGCTCAAAATATATAAAAGTTATTGATGACTCATATAATGAATCTAAGAAACCTAGCAAAGGGCACTTAATCAAGATCAAATTCTTTGAATATGAGAAACTTGATCACCTTGTAGTAAATTTTTAAAAAATAATTGCATAAATAAGTCCACGATATAAGATAAGATCATTGTTTCGAAAAGTATCAGTAGTGATGATGAGGAGGGCACTATTTTTTTGGCCTTAGTTTTTCTTTAAGTAGTTTCGTCGATCCTCTAACTGCTACCTCAAATGTTCAAGAGCTTAAATGTAAAGCTTATGATGTTGATGAGCAAGATGAATTACTTAACTCCTATAATGCACTCTTGTTGGAGCACATCAAATCAAAAAAAGCTATAAAAAAGCTTTCTTGAGCTCGGATGAAAATAAGCATGAGATAAGTGCTCTGAAGAAAACTCTTGAGGAAAGGAAATCCTTAACTAATGATAAAAAAATATGATCTCACTAACAGGTGTGAGGTCATTCAAAAAATACATCTAGATTTGTAAGAAAAGTTTGACATAAATATAGAGAAGATGAAGATACTTGAGGAGAAATTAAAGTATTCCACCTTTGATAAAGCTACTCTATTGTATGTTAATCGTAATCCCTCAAATGATCAAAAGGATGATATTGAATAGTTGAAGAAGTAGATAATTACCCTTGAAACTTTCAAGGAGTATCTAACTTATGCTTTCACTAAGAAAGAAGCTGAAGTGAAACATATGAATGAGAGAGTTGGGATTCTCAATAATTCAATGGCTTACCTAGAATATTTTTTTAAGGAAAAGGAAGAGTTGATTATAACTTTAAAAAATACACTTTATGTGAGTGAAAAAAAATTGGCTTAGTCTTCCTTTACTATCAACAAAATGATTTCTAGTTCCTTGAAATTAAGTGAAACTATCACTAACACAAAGCCATTTGGTGATAAATGTAGCATCCGGTATAATGAAAGGGTTTATACTTCTACTTTTATTACTCCTAAGTTTTTCAAGCCTACTAATTAAGATTCAAAGTCAAATTCAATTTCTGTCACCTCTAAAGGTAAGTCGGTTGTCACATTCAAGCCTAATTCCTCTAGGAACGTTAACCATTCACCTAAGGCTAAAACTTCCTATCACTTTGGTAATGGTCTATTGCCTTTACCTACTATCAATCTCGTTTTTCACCACAGTGGTGAGCTTGGGCATTTAAGACCATCTTATGGGAAATTGACTTCTTATCCTTGTGCAAAAGTCAATATGAGCATGTCCTCTTCTTCTCCTCTACATACTACTCCTCGAAGTCAGGAACCCCATTTTCCCTACTCTACTGTTCATACGTGTTATCGTTGTGGAAATATTGGCCACAATGGTAGGTAGTGTCCTAGATTTATTAAGAGTATAACTCAAAGTCCTCTTACTCGTACTTCTATATCGTCTCTATCAAGATATAGTTATAGTGGCTCATCTAAGCATGTTCATGTAGGTTGCATTGTACACTCGAGGCACAAAGTTGAAAGAAATAAATCTAGCTCAAAAATCCCACAATATCCTACTTATATGGATGACTCATCTGGATTTTGTAGAGATTTAAAAGAAACAAATCACAAGTTTCATACACTCCTCATGCTTATATGAATTAGAAACTATCTCCTAGTTTAGAATTCCCTCACAAATTCTTTAAATGGAAGGATGTTGTTTGATCACTATATTCAAGTGATATGTTGGATAGAGAGTTGTTTATGTTCTTTCCTCTCTTTGTTTGTCTTATCTCTATATGTGAAATTTTGGTTTGATTATTGTTTGCATGCTCCCCATTTTCCTATTCATATATATCTCTCCCCTTCTTCATGTTTCGTTATCTTACACAATGAATTAGCTATTTTACTTTATTTTATACCTGACTATCTAACTAGTTACTAGCTTTCTCCATTTATTACTATTTACTTCTTCTTCTATGGCTCTTGGCATGAGCATCATGTCACATGTTTTCATCATGTAGTATCATTGTAGTAGGATACTCTGTCTGCAATCCTATCTTTCTTTTGACATGACATTTATAACGCTTTTCGTTTGTCTGACTAGGTTTTACATTCTTGCACCTAGCATATTATGTGTTGATTATCTATTTGTCTCTTATTGACTTCTGTCTTTCTTCTACTTATCTTTTTGCCTCTTATCCTTTTTCTTTTCCTCAACTGTTTCTTTGAATTTAACTGAGATAATTTTCTTTTTTATTTCTTTGTTTACACTTATGTTGTTTAAGTTGTGCCCCTGTCTATGCATATTTTGTGTTTCTGTGTTGAAATTTTTGTTTTTCTCATATGCTTAGAAGTTTTAGTAGCATTTTAGTATTTCTATTGATCACTTTTGAGGCTCTTTTCTCTTATTTTGGGATTTGATCTGTTGTAAATCCATCCTTATCATCTCACTTATTTGTCTTTGTTCTATGTTTCATGAGACTGGTTGCTTTTCTCTTTCATAAAAGTTTGCATGTAAAATGAATTATAGATGGTTCATGTTGTTATATGTTTGGCATGCATTTGATCTGAATTGAAGTTTAGATGTTTGACATATGTATACTTTGAGAGCATATATGGCTAAATTTTTCTTTCTTTGTTTATTAAAAATACTTCTTTTCTTTTCACTTGCCATATCTTTGTGAATTTGTAATGACTATGCTCATTACATATTCAACATCTGTAAGTTTTCTTGCTTGATGGAAAATAAATGTTTTTTTGTAAAATTTTCTTTTAAAATATATTTTCTTATAAGGTTCCAGGTTATATCTTCTTTTATATTTAAAAAAATCTTATTTTTTGAATTTTTATTTCTTGAATCTTTTATATTTTTGTTCATAAGACTTCATTCTACATCCATACTTTCCTGGCATTTGGAAATTTTTACTATCATAACATATTTTAGAATTTATTTTAGCATAATTATATTCATTTCTTCTTTAACATTGTAAAATTATCCAAGATTTTAGTTATTTTATTTTTCCTCTTAAAGTATTTGGTGCTACTATAGTATTTCTATTCCTCCAACATTCTTCAATAGTTTTATATAGAGTTTCTAGTAACTTTTGATAAAACATTTCCTTAAATTGTTGCTATTGTATTTTAGGTATATTGCGATAATACATTTTATATTCACATATAAAAGAATCTACATAGCACATATCACATATTTCCATTTAATCTCATTTATCTCCACTTCACTTGTTTTAGCAATATAATTTCTTTTATCTTTTCCTATGAAGTTTTTATATGTTTCATTTACTATTTTATCTAGATATTATTTTCCTATTACAAAATTTCTTTGCATCTAAGATGTATATCATCTGGTAGATTACTAAACTATACTTTAACATTTTCAATCATTTTAGGGATTAATAATACTTTAGATAGATTTGTACTAGTAGTTCTTGTGGTATAGATCCTCTAGTATCCTAGTATAATCCTTCTTCTATTTTTGGTTATTGTCTTCTCATATTTGGAGGATTATGTTCATCTAGTTTTTGTCTATTTCCTTTATTTCTATGTGGATCAGAAGTTTCTCCCTTAATTATAAGAGATATTACTATGTTTCTTTCCATAGTAATTTTAGAATTTTTTTAGTTTAGAATCTACTTAACTAATTATTGTCATATCATCTTCTTTTTTATTAAAGCATATTTTTTATTCATAATATTTTCTTAATTTCTCATTTGTTAATGTTAAATAGCCTTACGAATGTTTCTATATTTTTATTTTCAAAATTCATAAATTGTTCTTCTAATTGTTTATATTCCATTAGGTGGGAATTATTTCTCTTCATCTTTTTTTTTCAATACGGGGAATCATTCTATTATATCTTCTTAGTGGTTCTTCTCTTAATCCTTCTAATGGATATCTTTTTAGAATGTCTAGTTATAATATATTATCATAACTATTTTTTCTTATTTCCTTAAAGATTTCTTTTGGATTTTATTTATATTTTGTAAATATTATTTTTTCTTCTAAACGAATTAAGGTTTTTATTATAGTTTTTTGATTATTTGTTATGCTTATTATTATCTAATTCTATTCCTTGTAATATGTCATTTGACATCCTTAAGTGATTTTTGCTTTGTGATTTATTTGTAATTGGCTCGTCTCCAAAGGATAATATTTTTCACTTATTTAATTTCTTGTTTTAACTTTTTTTTTCTTCTCTTTGTTCTCGTTCATGTTTGCTTATTTTTTTTATCATTTTTAAATTCTATTTGTAGTATGTCATTTTTTCTTATTATATTACTTTTTCTTTATGATATCAAATGTTTTTTTTAACTTAGATAGGTATTTTAAAGTCTATTAATATTTTTAGTTTTATTATTTGTCCAAATATTAAAATATTATGATAGTTTATTAATGAATATCCTAGTATGTAATGTACAAAAAATGAATGATTTTCTTCTTTCATTAAATCTCCTTCTTCAAATTCATAATCTAAATTTAATACTTGGTTTAAATTTGTATCATTAATGTTATGGTCCAATAATTCATTTGAGGATATGGTGATCAATGTTCAGTTCAATTTTTAGTAAATGACTTAAATAGCTCACATTTAGTTTTATTATTCATTTTCCCCAAACTAGCAAAAATAAAGACCAAAACTCATAGTTTAATGTTAACATTAAATTTATTTTACCAAACTACCCTCCAAGCCTAAAATCTCAGCCCAACCCAAACCTATAACCTCCATTCATGCAATTTCACTCTCCCCATTCGGCCACCCAACGGAGATTTCACCGAAGTTTCTACCCTCTACCAATGATTTCATCAGAGCTCTAATGAGGTCGTTAGTAACCTTTCCAAAGGCAACATGTTACTTCAAAAGATGTTACATGTTACGTCAAAAAACAAAGATCATATAACATGTTACATCAAAAGACAAAGGTGAAGTTTCACATGTTACATACAAAGATATAAAGGTGATGTAACATATTACATCTCAAGAGAAAAAAGCTTTGTTTAGTTACAAATTGTGTTAAGTAGATAAGGATGGGATAAGATAATCAACAAAAGTATAACAAATTAAAAATTTACAAAACGGCCATACATGCAATGGTGTGTACATAAAGTTATGAAAAAATATGAAAATTGATACACGAGATATTTAGGTGGAAACAACTTAGACCAAACGAATGACCTAAGAGGAAAGCCATTGGTCCATCATACCACCTAACTATCCACTATGAAAAATAAGGTCTAATTACAAGGCTAAGACTTAAACTACCTAACAAGGTAATGTTCGCAAATAATCTACTTAGAAGCTACTGCTTTCATCATAGTCTCTATAAGAAATGTATTCGAATTTAGATCAGCATTTTAATTAACTCGAGCCACACGAATTAATCAAACTCATTCAACCAATACCTAAAAGATTAGCACAAGTGCAAGTGTGTGTGCTAGAGTAAATTAAGTGATGAATAACCCTAACTAGATGATCTAATAAATCAAAAGATAAAACAAAAATCAACTAAAAACTCTAGAACAATGCGTTAAAAAGTACAATATCATAAATATTGTAGGTTTGTTAACTCATCAAAAACAACCATAAATGTTTGATAAATTAACTCAATGAAAAAGCCAACTTAATAATATTTTGCAAAATAATGAGAGAGATATTAAGAAGTATAAAAGAATGCTTAAATATGGTTGCTAAAATTATGACCCAATAGTTCGATTAAATAGAATGAATTGAAATCCTAGGTCAAAGGTTAACTAAAAAAAAGGTCCTTAAAAGTATTTATAATAGCTTAAAAATATAAGGATAATATAATAAATATACAAATTATCTAGAGTAAAAATTAGGTTAAATTTGAAAACATGGTCGTTCGATCGATCGGGTATAGGTGCCTGATCGATCTAGGCAAGCTCGATTAATAGACTATATATAATTTGATCGATCCAATAAAAAAAATAATTAATTTACAAATAAGTAGATCGATCTAGTCATTAATCTTGATCAATCGAGTTAATGCTTTGATCGATCTAGTCATATTAAGAATCAATTCAACCAACTTTTATTAAGCTCAATTGATTTAGTCACCACTTAATCGATCGAGTGACCTATTTGAACAATGTTCCTATATGTCTCATATGAAATATAACGTGTACGATAATAGAGATATACCTAATATGTGATTATTGAGACTCGATAATTTCTTTGGTTTGAAAAAATTCTTGAAAGATGCACCTAGACACTAATATTACATACAAATATTTTGTTCACGAATAATGTCAACACTCACAAATCTTATAATTTTCCCCTTTAGCATATTCGTGCATGTGACAAAACCTCTCTCTCATTACAAAATTCTCATAGGAAGAAAAAAAAACTATAGTGGAACTATCCTAGACCTGGTGAACCTTCTTCGCTTGAATCTTGACTAGTCTTGTTTACACTAAAAAATAAAAAGACCAACAAACAAGAAACTTGTCCCGAATGACTCATTGTTCATAATTGTTCAGAGTATCTAATAATAGATAAGAAAAGAATGCTCAAAAGAGGATTAAACAAATGACATAAATTAAAAAATAGCTCTTCCTAGGTGAAATATCCCAAAAACATTCAAAGTAATTCAAAAATAAAAATTTCCCTCTAAATTAACTATCCCTCTTTTTCGTACAAATTTTTCTCTCCATTTTTATCATATGAATAAATAAATACAAACCAAAGATAAAAATAGATAGATGAATCAAACATGAAGTAAAGATGAAAAGATTTATTTTTAGCAAAGGATAGTAAATTAATCCACATGAAGTAAGGATAGTAAATATGACTACAACATTACACACGCATAAGAAAAACTAATTTGTGTTCAAGGTATGACTAGTTATTAACAACATAAACATATGTAAGTAATACACACAACACATGATCACATAGTGGCATATCCACAGCCACCACAGGTGAGTTAAGTTTTAGAACAACACCTAGTATGTCAATTAGTCCATTCATGATTAATTATGAAAACTTTACATAAAAAGTATCACCAATCATGAAAGAATTGCACAAAATAAAATTTTACTAGGAAAGAACTTTAATCAATATTTTTTTTGTGAGGGATTGGTTACTTATTTTCTTTTTGTATAGCCATTTATGGATCTTTCTTTTTTAGCATGCAATTACTTTTATATCTTTTCTTTTCCTTTAATATTTTAGGAAAATATGCATAAGCCAAAAATCTAGAATGATGACTTTCACACTAGTTGCAAGGTAGCCATTTCTATTCACTGAGATTACTTCATATATCACAATAGGTAGCACTCTCAAAACTAGGTGTCTCTTTATAAAAGTATGTTATAATGTATAAGAGAGAGCTCAAACATAATTCTAGCATTCAAAGTTATCCAAGTCCCTAAATACTTACATAATCAACCACAAATGACATACATATATATCCAATAAGTATGTGAATAGGATCATGTTGACATCGATCACTAAATGTATAAGATTTGTAAGTGCATAAGTCAAATATCCAGTTGTTAAAGACGTAGTTAAAAGTATGAGAGTGGTATGTAATGTTCATGTTACTATTAAAGAAGTATATTTTTCTCCTTTTATATATATATTCTAAAAAATAATGAAAAAATACTAGGAAAATTTTATCAATAGTGCGGATTCCTAAGACACTTCTAAGAGATTCAAATCTTTAGGGATCAAGTATCTTAGTGAATAAATCAATTAATTGCCTTTCAGTAGTCACAAACTCAAGGGATAAAACTTTGTCTTCTATTAATTCCCTAATGAAATGATGTCTAGTGTCTATATGTTTTGGTCGAGAATGCAAAATAGGATCTTTAGAGATACATATAACATTAGTGTTATCACAATAAATGGGAATTGTACCTTGTTCAAAGCCATATTTCTTAAGCACATTCTTCATTCATAAAAGTTATGTGTAGAAGATTCCAACAACAATGTATTCTGCTTCTACAGTAGATAATGAGATGGAGCTTTGTTTCTTGTTATGCCATGATACAATATTGTTCCCAATATAGAAGCATCCACCATAAGTGTTTTTTCTTACATCCTAATTTTCTACCCAATCCACACCTGTGTATCCACTAATTTCACAAGAAATATCATGTAAGGAGGACATGTTTGAAGATTTGACAAATTCAATTGATTTTGAAGAAGATGGCATAGTGTGCTAGTTTACATATCCTAGCCTCTTTTGTCTCCAACTAGCTTTCCATAATCAAAATTTTGTTCGACCTTTTAGCTCCAATTGTTAACTTCCATACTACTTCCTTTAATTTTTTAAGTTCTTGCATAAGATTTTTGTTTTTCTGTTTAACATCTACAAGACTTGAATTCAAAACATTAGCACATTCAAACAGTTTAATTTTTCCTTTTTCTATAATTGAAGAATTTATTTCAATGAATTTAAGTTTGTCATTTAGTTTAGCTACTTCTATTTTGCATCTTACATAATCTATGAATATTTCATTAATACTAGTGATATTAAATTTGTTGAATAGATATTTAGCATTACTTTTCTCATCATCTGAATTAATGTCAAACTTATTGATTTTTCTACCTATAGTTGCAAAAAATGCCAAATAATTTTTGTCTAATTCAACTGGATTGTCTTCGAGGATTTTTTGTTAAGGATTATGTTCAATCTTCTGGTTAAGAGTACCAATTCTTCATCATCATTGTCTTCAATCATAGCATATTTGAAAGCAATATCTTTGTTCTTTGGAGGTTTTTGAAAAAGCGAGCCAATAAGTTCCTCTATTTTGATGGTGTCCACATCCTTACTTTTGTCAATGAAAATGAAATTTGCATGGAAGTAATTTGATAATGAGCATAGAATCTTTCAAACTATCCTAAAATCATCAATTTTGTGTCCAATATTAGTAGAGGTGTTAGTAATATCACATAATTTAATATAAAATTCAAAGAAAGTTTCATTTTCTTTCATCTTAAGATTTTCAAATTGACTACTAAGCATGCGAAGTTGTTTCTCTCATGGACAACCTTTAAAACATCCCAAGCATGCTTAGCAGTATCAACATGAGAAATACGAAAAAAACTCATTAGCAGACACAACAATAAAAATAACATTAATATGTTTCTGATTCCAGTTGCTTGCAGTTTTATCTTGATTAGTCCATTCGTTCCTAGGCTTAGGAATGGCTACATTATCTTTGGTAACTGTAGATGGTTCCCAACCATAATGCACAGAGTTCTAGACGATCTCATCTATGGATTGTAGAAAAGCTCTCATATGATCCTTCCAATATGGATAATTAGACCCATCAAAGTAAGGTGTATGGATAGTGGTAGAACTCTCTTTTAAATGATCCATACCAAGATCCTAGGAACAATAAGTGTATTTAGTGACCCACTTTAAAAACAATTGAGAGAAAAAAGTTTTGTTTGGTTATGGATTGTATAAGCTAGAAAGGGTTGTGAAAAGACAATCAATGGAAGTATAACAAAAAATTTACAGAACGGCCAGACATACAATTGCATGTAAATAAAGTAATGCATAAATATAAAGATTGACATACGAGATTCGTAAGTAAAAACAACACAAGTCATGCCAATAACCTAAGAAGAAAACCAATGGTCCACCGGACTACCTAACTATCCACTATGAAAAATAAGATCCAATTACAAAGCAAGGACTCAAACTACTCATCAAGGTAATGTCCCAAGTAATCTACTTATAAGGTGCTACTTTCATCACAATCTCTACAAGAAATGTGTTTGAATTTAGATTAACGTCCCAATTAACTCGAGCCACACGAGTTAATCGAACTCATTCAACCAACTGAAAGATTAACACAATAGCACAAATGCAAGTGTGTGTCCTGAAACAAATTCAATAATGAATAACCCTAACTAGATAGTTTAATAAATCAAAATATGAAACAAAATCAACTAGAAATTCTAGAATAATCAATTAAATCACAAATATTGTAAGTTTGTTAACTCATCAAACACAACTACAAATGTTTGATAAATTAACTCAATGAAAAAACGTACTTGAAAATCTTTTTGCAAAACAATAAGAGAGATATTAAGAGGTAGAAAAGAATGCTTAAATATGGTTGCTAAAATTGTAAACCAATAGTTTGATTAAATAGTATGAATTGAAACCTAGGTCAAAGGTTAATTACAAAATTGTCCTTAAAAGTATTTAGAAGAGCTTAAAAACATAAAGACAATATAGTAAAAATATTAATTGGCTAAAGTAAAAATTAGGTTAAATTTGAAAACCTGATCACTCGATTGATCTAAACTTATAGCTCAATTGATCGAGTATGGACGCTTGATTAATCTAGTCAATCTTAATCAATCTATCATAAATAATTTAATTGATCTAGTTAAATCTCGATTGATCTAGTAAAAAATTAATTAATTAAGAATTAAGTAAATTGATCTAGTCATTAATCTCGATCGATTGAGTTAATATTTCGATCGATCTAATCATATTAAGAAGTAATTCAAACTGTTTAATTAAACTCGATCGATCAAGTGACCTATTTGAACAATATTATTATGTGTATCATATGAGATCTAATGTGCATAAAAATATAGATATATTTTAGATGTGATTGTTGAGACTCAATAGTTTCTTCGATTTAAAAATATTCTTGAAAGACACACCTATAACCTAATATATATACAAATGTTTTGTACATGAAAATTACTAACCCTTACAAATTTAATTATTATTGGGTTTTTTTTATACCACTAACCACCAAAATGCTAATATACTAATGTACCATATTTTTATACATAATAATATTTGATAATTTTATTATATATTATATTTTTATTATTATTCAATAATTATTTTAATCACATAAATACTTTTACAATTTTAACCCTTCACTTTAAGTGTAACAAATCATCGTAAACATTACTTTTTATTTTTTTTTTTTATTTTTTAAATTAATAAATATTAAAATATCTCTATATTAAATATACATTTATATAAATAATTATTTGATAGTTTTATTATGTAATTTTATATTATTATTATTAGATAATTATTTTAATAACATTAAATGTAAAAATTTACTAATTTATCCTTATTAATTTAATGAATAAATAAGTCTTATTAATTTATTTATGTCCTATTATATATATATTTTATTAATATATTTTATTTTTAAATATAAAATATATATATATATATATAATAAATATATATCTTATAACAATAGTAAAATTTCAATAAACAACATTTTAGTTATTCTCTTTTTTTATATATTCTAATAAATTAAAACGTATTCTCTTTTTTTATATACTCTAATAAATTAAACGTATTCTCTTTTTTTATATACTCTAATAAATTAAACGTATTAAATGTGACGATCTCTATCACCACCGACAAACCTGGCCCTCGAAAGAAGGAAAATAATGACACCGATCTAGACCGCCAGAACAGTCGCTCACTCTCAGCAAGATTCAACTCTCTACCTACTGATCCGAGGCTGGAGCTATCGCTGGAGATGAGAGAAAAAGACGAAGAAGCTGAGGATGAAGAGGAGGTGGTTGCGTAGTCAGGACAAAGCATTACAAGGCGTTCACGGAGGCATATATATAGAAACATCAAAGGCAAAATCGTAAACTTACATTCGCAAAACGAAGCCATCTCGCGAGATATGGAAAAAAAATGTCTGGTTAGTCTATTAGTAGGCTATTTTAAGCCATTTTCACAACTTTCGTATGAAAGAGTTGAACAAACAGTCTTCATAAAATTCTTATTTGTTATTTAATCAGATTGAGTGAACGTTGTAAAAATTGTTATTTAGAAGGAAAAAAGTTTTATTTAGTTTAATTATTAGAATTAAAGAAGTAAACAGTATCATATTATTTGATTTAAAATTAGAATAAAATAAAAAATAATCTATATTATTTTATATATTTAATAAAGTTTAAATAATATTATTTAATTATTATTTTTTAAAATAAAATAAATTATTAAAATTATTATTTTTTAAATAAAATTTAATGTTTTGAGACATAAAGATTTAGAGTTTTGTGATTTAGTAATTTAGAATTTTGAGATTTAAAATTTAGAGTTTAAGATTTAAGGTTAAAATTATTTTTTTTTAAATAAGATTTTAAAATTTAAAATTTAAGATTTTTGTGATTTAGAATTATATTTATGGATTAAAATTATATTTTAGGATTAAGGTTTAGGGTTAAAATTATTATTATTTTTAAATAATATTTTGAATTTTAGGATTTAAGATTTGAGGTTTAAGGTTATATTTGTGGGTTAAGATTATTATTTTTTTAAATAAGATTTTGAAATTTGAGATTTAAGATTTAGGGTTTATAGGATCGAAAAAAAAATCGAAAAAAAAATTAAAATAAAAATAAAATTATGATTCCTTAACGAGAAAAAGTTATTATTTTTTTTTGTTTAGAATCGATTCTATTTTATTTTTATTTTTTAATCTAATTAAATATAAAATTAAAAAAAATTAATTCTAATTATATTACGTTTCAATCGACCAAACATATACTTATAGTTAAAAATATTAGCGGAAATGTTTCCCCACCAGTTGAGTAACTCTAAAAAAAATCCGATTTTTCCACGTACGTGGAAAACGAAAAATACCTCCTGTGTCTTGTCAAATCCTCCGACCGAAATTTTTTACTATTTTATATAATTTTTTATATATTTATTTAAAAAATACATTTTAATTAAAAATACAATCTATTTTGACTTTTTTAAATTATTAAAATATATAATTTAATTATATCTATAATTTATATACATTACATCTAATATATATTAATATAATTTTAATTTATTTTATTTTTAAATATAATTTTTTTTAATTTTTAAAATTAAATGTATAATTAAACTTATATTATTTATTAATAAAAAATACTCTATCTCCGTAAATTCTCTAAAATATTAGTAGATAATATTCATCCTGGTCGCACAAACAATTAACATGGGATGTAAAACCCGACCCAACATGATGACAACTTTAATTAAAGAAAACAAATGAGTTGACGGATTCAATAAAATGTTAGATAAGATGTTTGTTAAAATATATCAAAGTTTAATTCTGATTTTGATATAATTTTCACACTTAAAGGTAAATGTGATATAATGTTGTACCTCGGACAAGTCAAATGAATCTACACTAAAAGCGCGTTTGAATCTATTACTTAAAAAAAAAGTTTATATAAATGATTCATTTAAAAGCATTTTTCATTATAAGTGATTTTATAGAAAAGTACTCATACAATTGACAAAAGAAAAAAAGTATTAAAAGCACTTGTATTTATTACGATTACCGAAAGAGTGCAACTATAGTATACTAAAATTAATAAAATATTGTAAGTTCCGGCTAATGGAAAATAAAAATATTAGGTGAAATTATATTTGAAAATAAAAATATTAGTTGTAATTATATTTGACAAATATATTAAATATTTTTGTAACTAAAATTTGGTTAATTATATAACCAATTTTTGACCAAGATAGGTAATTTTTAATATAAATAGGTAATATTTTTACCTTAGAAAGACACACCAAAAAAATATAAACAAAGAAATAATATGAAAAATAATGGTGGTATAATTCACGCTACATCATGTAGAGAATTTTTCTCATCATACATACCTGCAAGTTTTTGTGTTGTTAGAATGAGAAATGAAGGTCTATCAAAAGTTGTTGGTAGAGTAGATGCTTGCTTGAAAACAGAGAATGGAATCAAACTCTTTCTATAAGATGTCAAACATATTCCAAATATGCACTTGAATTTGATCTATGTATGCAAACTTACAAATGAAGGATATTACAACTCTTTCATTTATGACAAATGAAAACTTACAAAAGGCTCTTTAGTAATGGCTAGAGGTGATAATCATACAACTCTGTATATAATACAAGTGAAACTCTCCACCGACACAGTAAATGCCATAGAGAAAGATAGTGCAGCTAAATTATGGCATAGGAGACTCAGTCACATAGGTGAAAAAGGTATGATAAGCCTAGCTAGGAAGAAGATACTGCCCGGAATGGATGAAGTATATTTGGAGAAATGTGTTGATTGAGGAAAGAAAAAACATAGTTGCTTTGAAGAGTTCCCTTCCTTCTAGAATGAATAATATTTTAGATATGATTCATTCATATTTGTGTGGACCAATGCCAAAGTCACTTGGTTATGCTCAATACTTTATGACTTTCATTATTGATCATTCAATGAAGATGTAAGTATATCTTCTTAATACAAAGGATCAGGTGTTAAATGTCTTCAAAGAATTTTAGGCCTTAGTTGAGAGACAAATTGGGAAGAAGTTGAAGTGCATTCAGACACACAATGGTGGAGAATACATAAGACCTATTCATGCTTACTACAAAAAGGATGGTATTCAGCATCAGATGAAACCTCCAAAGACACCACAGTTGAATGGCTAGCTGAGAGGATGAACAAAATTTTGATAGAGATAGTCAGATGTGTACTTTCACATGCAAAGTTACCTAAAACTTTCTGGGATAAAGTCATACTCACAGTTGCACATGTGTTGAATCTTTCACCCTGTAATCCTCTCAAGATGGATTTCTAGATAAAGTGTGGTCAGGAATGATGTTTCCTATGATCATCTGTGGGTGTTTGGCTACAATGCATTTGTTCATATCCTCAAGGATGAGAGATCCAGCCTTGATGCCAAGACAAGACAGTGTATATTTTTTGAAAATGAGACCATTGAAGATATTGTCAAAATGAAGAAGAATGTTCCTAATTCCAATGGTGACTCATCAGATTTAGAATTAATTCCTCCAATATTAGTGACAAGACAAGTTAGAGATAAAGACCAAGTTTATCCACTTGATGAAGATGATTCTCTTATAGAAATTGGTTCTGAAGATGAGGGAGATGATGATGGTTCATTATCCAGTACCAATACATGCGGCTTCTTCTATTCCACTGAGAAGAAGTGATAGAATGAGATGACCCTTGATCGGGGCAGAACCGACGTCGCCGATCCTGCCCGTACAATTGGTTTTAATATTTATAAAACTCTCGCAAGTGCACGAATCATTTCGTAGAAAATGATAAGTATACTCCCAAGGTCGATCTAAGGAAGGAATGTATGTGGTTTTTAATTTATTATTCAAACTTTTAAAAACGAAATTAAATCCTAAACATCCTGTCACGATATTTTGGTTTTTGTGTTTTTAATCTACTTACATAAAAATAAACATAGATTCAATAAACATTTATGTAAATTTTATCATTTATAATGGTGGAGTATTTATGGATATAATAATTAAGTTAATTATGCTTGCTCATATTAATTAGGTTATTAAAGATATGAATTGATATTTATTGATTCTCTCTTTTTATATGAATACCACCTTTGGTGGGTTAGATATTCTTTGTTAACTAAACAAATCAATTAACACCTAATGGGTGGGGTTGATAACTAATTTGGTTAATTAAATTAATTTCTTTTTCTAAGAGATTGAAAATGAACCATTTAAATGCCACCTTTATGCTAGATGGGCTTAAACTTTATTCACAAGTGTCCAAATTAAACCTAAGAATTTAGTTATCCGAGTACTAACTTTCACGTTTTAAAACCACTAACAAAACATGTTGTCAATACATTTTCAGATAATAATTTTATAAAAACTTTTGAAATAGAGCTTCACTCTAACTACCGATTGTACCATCAAAAAGAGCACTACTCTAAATCGTGATCGATAACTAAACCTTAAAATCTAATTTTCGTGTTTAAGTTTGTAATGAAAAATAATATATTTCTCTCTAACATTCTTAATATAAAATCTTGAATAAAAATAAAATCAATTTATTTTAGAGATTTTTACCTATTTAATATTTCTCGCAGCATAACAACGTCATTATTACATCATATTTACTAAACAAACAAAGATAGTTAAATTTAACCACGTGACAAGTTGAATATAACATGTAAGAATAAAGCATAAAAATAATCAGTAAAGAAAATAAAATCCTTACGTAACTTCGACGCTTATTCCCCGTTCTTCGAAACCTCCAAGCGGAATTTGCACTCCCATTTATTGAATCAAAAACTAATATATTACAAAAACATAACTAGTTCTTCCCAAAAGGGAAGAACTCTAAAACTAAGAGAAATTAACTAAAAACTAAGAAAAACTAAAAACCTAAAAATCTAAGAAAAGAGAGAGAAAGAAAGAAGAGAGAAGTGTGTTTTGAAGGTGTTTTGAAGGTGTAGCCGGGGTATTTATAGTGAGGACGGAGAGAAAAAATGAGTAAAAAAATGTTAAAAAATATTAAAAAATGTAAAAACGCGTATTGAAATTGTCGATGTCATTAATGACGTCGGCATGATGACGATGGGCGGCCGCACGTGAAAAATGGGGCGAAAAGGCGTTGGGCGCGCGGAGTGGGCTGGCCGGGCGCGTTGTGGGCGCGCGTGAGCGAGTGGCGCGCAGAGGCGCGCGCGAAGCAGGCGCCGCGCGCGCGCGACCGGGAGCAGCCGGGCGCGCGCGGACCGGGCATCTTTAGCCGCGCGCGATCCGGGCGTCCGCGCGCGCGGTCCGCGTTGCCGCGCGCGCCTCCGGGCGTGTCTTGCGCGCGGGCTCGGCGCGGCCGGGCCGAGGGCGGCGCGATTTTCTCCTTTTTGACGTTTTTGACCCTTTGACCCATTTTGTCCAATTTTTCCATATTTGTTGACCTTTCCCCATTTATTTATTAATATATTTGTGATGTATTGCTTCAAGTATTCCTCTTTGAGTCTTTAAATTGCGTTTTTAAGCCAAAATACTCGAAAACAATAAAAATACTCCGTGATTCGAAAAATACAAATTTATATAAATATATGATAAAACATATAAATATATGTATTTTTAATCAATTAATGTACATAAAATCATGGTTATTTTAGTGCTTTTTGGGCACTCATCACAACCAACCTTGCTAGTCCCTTAGCAAGAGAAGCGATAAAAACTAAAAATTAAACTATCCTAAATCACTTCCGTAGATTGACACTCGGTTGCATTTAGCCTATGAACAAGCCTTTAAACCCCTAGGTCAGCCCTAGTGGACGAGCTCAGTCTCGTGAGGGTTTTCAGTAATGATACCCACAACATTGAACTAAATGTAAAAATCAAAAGAAATAAAAATAATCAACTTAAAAACTAAAATTACAACAACATCAAAAATTAACTTTTAAGAATAAAAGAAAACAACATAACACAAAAATGTCTCATACTTTTTAATCTCTTTTAAGATCATAATTAAAATCTCAAGCATAAGTTATTTTAATCTTCTTAAACAATCATGATTTATTATAATAATTAGTTGAAAATCATTTTCATATTTCATATCAAAAATGTATCAATTTAATTTCACCCAATTTCTGTCATGAATCCGAATTGCTTTCGACTCTATTCCTCACAAGTCAATACTCTCAAAACACCGAATCCTACGGGTTCAAACACTCATACTAATTTATATGCGAAAGAGTTGATGTATAGAAATGAACTAATATGTTCGCATATGTATAAAGAAGAAAGGCTCAAAGTGTTATTTTGACGTTGATCTCATGGAAGGAATCAAATGTATAAATTATAAAGATATCATATATAAAAATTATTTTCATGCATAAATCAAACTCATTAAGAAAAAAAAATTTCAAGATATATGCCTTTTACAAATGAAGAAAGTGCAATGACTTTTTAGGGAATTACTTCCTATATCTTTCTTTTGTAATTAGTCTTTACTCACAACTTTCTAAGCAATGTGGGTCATAGTATGTAGATTATACTATATATTCTTTCTCTCTATATTTTTCTGAAGATATTTTTCAATATATATCATTTTTTAGAGAGTCAACCCCGTACGATTTGTACACATTTTTTCTTAGGATCTTGGGTAACGCGGGTCATAAGATGTAAATTATACTATATATTCTTTATCTCTATTTTTTTTTCTCGAAGATACTTTTCAATATATATCATTTTTTTTTTTTTAGAGTCAACCCATGTACAGATTGTACATTTTTTAAGGATTTTGGTGAAGTGGTTACTTTTGTGGTTTTTCCGTTTGATCTTGGTTTAGGTAACCCCTAGATATGTCTCTTTTTTTTGTATGTACATGCACGAAATGAGATAAAAGCATATACTATCAATTTCTACTCAAATCATTTAATCTAAGCAAAAATAATAATAAAGAAAATATACGACACTCTATTAAGATGAGAAAAAATTCATACATTCAATATTAATGCCCATAGAGATCATCTAAGAATTTGAAGAAATAAGAAATGTGTTTGGAGTAGAAAAAAATATATATTTCACTTAATAAAGGAAATTAGGCTCAAATTATATCTCACAGGTAGTCTCCACTAAAACAAATTCATAAAAATCGATTTTGGGTTTAATATAATTTCTACATCTTATCAAGAAATACTAGTTATTACAAAAATTAACTAATTATCAAAAATAATTACATAATATTTCATGATATGTTTTCCAAAATTAATCTAACAGTACAAAAGACTTAACTATTTACTTAAATTTGATTTAAAGAAATGATAAATTTTTGGGAGAACTTTTATTTTTATTTTTTTTTAATTCCAAAATTACTAAATCACACAAAACAAAAATAAAACTAAACACAAAAAATGAAGATGTGAACATAAAAAAGAAAAAATTAATAATTTTTTTTTTTTTTTTTTTTAATTTTTAAATTGTTAAATCTTTTTTTTCTTTTCTAATTAAGCATGATAACTTTTCACCACCCCCAACCTAGAACTTACATTGTCCTCAATGTAACAACTGTAAATTAAAGATAAAGAGAAAAGAGAAGAAAGATTACCTATTTCTTGAGAATGTTGCAAGTAGTGATGGAGAAATACAGGTGCATCCATCATATTCATTAAAGTGTATACAAACAGATTGTTGTAAACTTCTAACATCTCAAAATTTTTTTTTAGTTTTAACAATTTTAAAATTATTCACACGTAATTAAACTAAAATAAAAAATAGAAATTAAACAAATTAAACAAATAAAATTAAATTACCTAAAATGATGGGTTGCCTCCCATCCAGCGCTTAGTTTAACGTCTTAGCAAGACGTAACTTGGGGATTGCCTTTTAAGTAAACTCAATGTCCCCTCATCATTGAGTCAATCAAACCTACAAGTAAGACAAGATTGTCTACCTATACTTTTTCTACATGTCCTATGGATTTTTAAATTTTTCTATACTTAAAACTGTGGACACGCCATATGAAGTTTTAGATAATCGCATGCTCCAGTACAAATCAAATAATTAAAGGCATCAAAACACAATTGTACCTAGATCAAACAAAACAACTAACTCCTTAGATTGTAATTAAAGCTTTAAAATTTTTGGAGATAGTTTCGTAAATTTTTTTTTAATTTTTTTTAAGTTAAAATAACATAATCAAGATAACCAAGATAAGGCTCCCGTGAAAGAATGGTCAAGCAGCGTTCTTAAAAACCATCCTCCTGTACAACGCTCCCGTGAAAGACTAGCACAAAGGCTTCCAGAACTAGTCTCCTGCATGTAACTCCCTAGATCTTTACTTTTCATGCTATTAAAATTAAGTTAATTAAGTTAAGTTAAAATTTAAGTTAATTAAGTTAATAAAAAGGTAGGTTAATTAAGTTAATGAAAATCTAAGTTAATTAAGTTAGTAAATTAAATTAATATAAGTTAGTAAATTAAGTTACTAAAAACCTAAGTTAATTAACTTAAACGAAAATTAAAAAAAAAATATGAAAAAAAAAAAAAAATTTAAACCAAAAATAAAATAAATTGAAGAAGTAAAAGAAAAATAAAAAGAGAAAAAGAGAAAAAATAAAATTAAGCCAAAAAAATAAAAAATAAAATAAAATAAATTGAAAAAAAATAATTGAAAAACGTAAAAGAAAAAAAAAAGAAAAAGAAAAAACAAAAAAAATAAAATAAAAAATAAAAAAAATTGAAAATAAAGTTTTTGATTTTTTTTTATTTTTTGATTTTTTGATTTTTTTTTGATTTTTTTTTTTTTGATTTTTTTTTATTTTATTTTTTTGATTTTTTTTGATTTTTTTGATTTTTTTGATTTTTTTGATTTTTTTTGATTTTTTTGATTTTTGATTTTTTTGATTTTTTTGATTTTTTTGATTTTTTTGATTTTTTTTTATTTTTTTTATTTTTTTATTCTTATTTATTTATTAATTTAATTTAAAAATTATTTACTTTTTTTTTATTTCAACTTTTAAAAAACAAAATTATTTTATTATTCATGCTATATTTTTTTATTTATTACTAAATTGAATTTTGAATTTTTTTTACTTTACACAAACAACAAAATTTTTTATTTTTTTTAATTTTTTAATAAAAAAATCACAATTATTTACAACACAAAAGTTTTTAAAATTTTGATAAATAATTTAAAAACGCTATTCCTTCCACTTCTCGCAAAAAAACTTGATACCATCCCCGCGCTAAAAACTGATCTGGGCAGAACCGACATCGCCGATCCTGGCCGTTACTTTTCGTTTTAATATTTATAAAACTCTCGCAAGTGCACCAATCATTTCGTAGAAAATGATAAGTATACTCCCAAGGTCGATCTAAGGAATAATGTATGCTGGTTTTTAATTTATTATTCAAACTTTTAAAAACGAAATTAAATCCTAAACATCCGTCACGATATTTTGGTTTTTGTGTTTTTAATCTACTTACATAAAAATAAACATAGATTCAATAAACATTTATGTAAATTTTATCATTTATAATGGTGGAGTATTTATGGATATAATAATTAAGTTAATTATGCTTGCTCATATTAATTAGGTTATTAAAGATATGAATTGATATTTATCGATTCTCTTTTATATTGAATACCACCTTTGGTGGGGTTAGATATTCTTTGTTAACTAAACAAATCAATTAACACCTATGGGTTTGATAACTAATTTGTTTAATTAAATTAATTTCTTTTTCTAAGAGATTGAAAATGAACCATTTAAATGCCACCTTTGGTGAGGTTAGACAAGCTTAAACTTTATTCAAGGTGCCCAAATTAAACCTAAGAATTTAGTTATCCGAGTACTAACTTTCACGCTTTAAAACCACTCTTGAAACATGTTGTCAATACATTTTCGGATAATAATTCTTATAAAAACTTTTGAAATAGAGCTTCACTCTCTAACTACCTAAGGACAGACCATCAAATAAAAGAGCACTACTCTAAATCGATCGGATAACTAAACCTTAAAATCTAATTTTCGGGTTTAAGTTTGTAATGAAAAATAATATATTTCTCTCTAACATTCTTAATATAAAATCTTGAATAAAAATAAAATCAATTTATTTTAGAGATTTTTACCTATTTAATATTTCGCAATAACAACGCTATTATTACATCATATTTACTAAACAACAAGATAGTTAAATTTAACCACGACAAGTTGAATATAACATGTAAGAATAAAGCATAAAAATAATCAAAGAAAATAAAATCCTTACAGAACTTCGACGCTATTCCTCGTATCGAAAACCTCCAAGCTGACTTTGCTCCCATTTATTGAATCAAAAACTAATATATTACAAAAACATAACTAGTTCTTCCCAAAAAGGAAGAACTCTAAAACTAAGAGAAATTAACTAAAAACTAAGAAAACTAAAAAAAACCTAAAAATCTAAGAAAAGAGAGAAAGAAAGAAGAGAGAAGTGTGTTTTAGGTGTTTGAAGGTGTAGGGAAGGGGTATTTATAGGTGAGGATGGAGAGAAAAAATGAGTAAAAAAATGTTAAAAAATATTAAAAAAATGTAAAAACGCGTATTGAAATTGCCGATGTCATTAATGACGTCGACATGACGCCACAGTGGGCGGCCGCACGTGAAAAATGGGGCGAAAAGGCGTTGGGCGCGCGGGCTGGCCGGGCGCGCAGGCGCGCGCGCTGCGGAGCGCGCCGCGGGCGCGCGAAGAGAACGGCGCGGGCGCGCGCGCGACCGAGCGCCGCGCGCACCGGGCACGCCGCGCGCGATTGCGCGCGCCGCGCGCGGCGTGCCCGGGCGCGCGCCGCGCGCGTCTTCAGCGGCGTGCCATGCGGCTCTGCTAGGGCGGGCAGGCGGCTGGGCGGCCATTTTCTCCTTTTTGACATTTTTGACCCTTTTGACCCATTTTGTCCAATTTTTCCATATTTGTTGACCTTTCCCCATTTATTTATTAATATATTTTTGATGTATTGCTTCAAGTATTCCTCTTTGAGTCTTTAAATTGCTTTTTAAGCCAAAATACTCTAAAAACAATAAAAATACCCGTGATTCCGAAAAATACAAATTTATATAAATATATGATAAAACATATAAATATATGTATTTTTAATCAATTAATGTACATAAAATCATGGTTATTTTAGTGCTTTTTGGGCACTCATCAACCCTCTACCACATATCTTCCATATGAGTATGTAACTTTCACTGATAAAGGAGAACTGAAGATTTATGAAGAAGCCATGGATGACGAATCCAATCAAAAATGGATTGAAGCCATGCAAGATGAGATGAAGTCCTTACATGAGAATAAAACTTTTGAGTTGATAAAGTTTCCCAAAAGGAAGCGGGCTTTGAAAAATAAATGGGTGTTCAAGGTGAAGCATAAAAAACACAGTTCCAGTCTGTGATGTAAAGCCAGACTAGTTGTCAAGGGATTCAACCAAAGAAAAGGAGTTGACTTTGATGAGATTTTTCACCAATTGTGAAAATGACATCCATTTGTACTGTGATGGGATTGGCAGCAAGTCTTGACCTGGAGGTTGAGAAAATGGATGTGAAAACTGTCTTCCCACATGGTGACTTAGAAGAAGAGATATACATGGAGCATCCAGAGAGTTTCAAGCAAAAGAGAAAAGAGAATTATGTTTGTAAATTGAAGAAAAATCTCTACGACTTAAAACAAGCATTGAGACAATGGTACAAGAAGTTTGAGTCTGTTATGGGGAAGTAAGGAAAAAAGACTACCTCAGACCATTGTGCAAAAATTCTCTGATGATGATTTCATTATTCTTTTGCTTCGTGTGGATTATATGTTAATTGTTGGCCAAAATATTTTTAAAATCAATAACTTAAAACAGCAATTAAGTCTTTTTCCCATGAAAGACTTATGGTCAGAAAAGTAGATTCTTGGCATGAGTATTATGGTTGTCATAGGAGAAGTGGTGAGCAAAAATGACATCGCGTTAGCAATAACGATCCTCCAAATACTTCGGTTTTATATTTGTAAAACTTTAACAAGTGCACATATCATTTTATAAAAAATGATAAGTATACTCCCAAGGTCGATCTAAGGAAGAAATATATATAGTTTTTAATTTATTATTCAAAATCTTAAAAACGAAATTAAATCTTAAACATTATGTCACGATATTTTAGTTTGTGTTTTCTAGTACAATAGCATAAAAATAAATATAGATATGAATTCAATAAATATTTATGTAATTTTTTTATCATTTATAATATTGGAGTATTTATGGATATAATAATTAAATTAATTATATTTGCTCATATTATTTAAGTTATTAAAAGTATAAATTGATATTTATTAATTCTCTCTTTTTTATATGAATGTCACATTTAGTAGTCTTAGATATTCTTTGTTAATTAAATAAATTAATTAACACCTATAGGTGGGATCGATAAATAATTTGGTTAATTAAATTAATTATTTTTTCTAAGAAATTGAAAATGAACTACTTAAATACTACCTTTGGTGGGGTTAGACATTTTAAATTTTATTCAAGGTATCCAAATTAAACCTAAGAATTTAATTATTCGAGTATTAACTTTCAAGTTTTAAAATCATTACTGAAAACATATTGTCAATACATTTTCGAATAATAGTTCTTGTAAAAAAATTTGAAATAAAGTTTCACTCTAACTACCGGACGATTTTACCAACAAATAAAATAACATTATTCTAAATTAGACCGGATAATTAAACCTTAAAATCTAATTTTCAGATTTAAGTTTGTAATGAAAAATAATATATTTTTTTCTAACATCCTTAATATAAAATCTTGAATAAAAACAAAAATCAATTTATTTTATAGAGATGTTTTACCTATTTAATATTTCCTAAGCATAACAACGCTATTATTATATCATATTTACAAACAGTTAGTCATGTTAAATTTAATCACAGATAAATTAAATATAACATATAAGAATAAAAGATAAAAATAACTGTACATAATTTATTTTAAAATTATACCTTAAAAGAATTCTTGTAGCACTTTGATACTAAATTTGTTGTTGGAAAACCTCTAAATGGATTTGCATTTCCGTTTATTGAATTAAAAACAAGAAATCTACAAAAGCATAGCTAGTTCTTCTCAAAAAGAGAACTTTAAAACTAAAAACTTAAAAAACTAAGAAAGTTTTCTAGAGAGAGAAAACTAGAGAAAGAAAGAACTAAGAAAATTGTTTCTTAAGATGTGTTTTTTACAATTGGGAAGAAGGGCTATTTATAGGTGAGAAAAAAGGTAAAAAAATTGGGAAACAAATTAAAAAAATGGCCTTAGATGCTTAATGGACGAGCATTGACGAAGAATGGATGGGTGTTGATGTAGGCAATGGTACGCGTAGAAATTTGGTACAATGTGCGTTGGATTGCGGCGTGATGCAGGCACATATAGGCACGTTGTTCCAGAATGGAATTGGTGCAGCTACGCGTATTGTATCGGCGAAGAATTGGCGCGACTATGCGCATTATTTCGATATGATTGGTACAGATGTGCGCAGACTTTTAGCGTTGTTGGGCGCGACTGCGTGCGGACTTGTGGCATTGTTGGGCATGACTGCACACGGATTTGCGACGTGATGCGCACAACTGAGGGCAGTTTTTCCATTTTTCCATTTTTTTCATTTTTTTGATTGTTTCTCATTTTTTCTCTCAACATATTTGTGATGTATTACCTTCAGTATTATTCTTCGAGTCTTTAAATTATTTTTGAAACAAAAAATACCTGAAAAATAATAAAAATACTTATGATTCGAAAAGATATATAAAAGTATGATAAAATCATATAAATATAAATATTTTTACTTAAATTATATTAAATCTTGGTAATTTTAGTGTTTTTTAAGCACTCGTCAAGAAGTACATTGAGAAAGTACTTCAGAGATTTCATATGGACAAAGCTAAAGCGATTAGTTCTCCTTTTGCTAATCACTTTAAGTTAAGTTCTAACCAAAGTCCTTCTACAAACAAAGAGAAGGAAGAGATGAAAAAGGTTTCATATGCTTCAGTAGTTGGAAATCTGATGTATGCCATGGTTTGTACACGACTAGATATCGCTTATGTAGTTGGAGTTGTGAGTATATTCCTTTCAAATCTTGGAAAGGAACATTGGGCTATAGTGAAATGGATTTTCATGTATCTTTAAGGTTCTTCCAAAATATGCTTATTTTTTTTAAATGAAAAACCTATGTTAGTTGGATACATAGATACAAATATGGTTGGCAATGTAGATTTCAAAAAATCCACTTCAGGTTACCTGATTACATTTGTAGGGGGAGTTGTGTTGTGGCAATCAAAGTTACAAAAAATGTGTTGCATTATTCACTACAGAAGCAAAGTTTATAATAACAATAGAAGCATGTAAAGAGTTACTATAAATGAAAAAGTTCTTAAAAGAACTTGGGTTGGAACAAGACAATTGCTAGTTATTTTGTGATAGTCAAAGTGTTATCCACCTTGGAAATAATGCCTCATTTGATTCGAGATCAAAACATATTGATGTGAGATATCATTGGATTAGGGATGTAATGGAGAATAAGCTAATACAGCTTAAGAAGATCCATACAGAGAAAAATGGATCAAATGTTGACAAAAATTCTTCCAAAATAGAATTTTGAATACTATCGTTTAGCTGATGGGTTGGTAGAGCCTTCTATGTAGTCGAGAGGGGGAGATTTTTAGGTCCTGCCCACATGGAAGGGGAACAAAATAAAAATTTTAGATGCAATCACATTTGACAAATACATCAAATATTTTTGTTACTAAAATTTGGCTAATTATGTGGTCAATTTTTGGCCACATAAAAGATAGGTAATGTTTTTGCCTTAGAAAGATAAACAAAAAAAAAAGAGAATCAAAGCAAAGTCATATAAATAATTTTCTTTGATGAAAAATAGTGTTATATGTGTGAGAGAGACTTGGAGAGAATATTATAGAAAAATATTTAGGATATTTTTCTAAAAAGAAAGTGATAAAATAATGAGTTTATGAAACATTTATGTATTACTATTTTGAGTTTATCTTAATTTGTTGTATTATCCCTTATTTTGTATCCATTAATTTTATTAGTAGAAGAAATATTTTTCGAAATTTGTCTTGTAAATGTAACTCAAATTAAGGAGTAAAATACGTTAAATTATCAATATCATTATCTTAGTCTGTTAAATTTGTTTATTTTTTACTCGTTATACCTAACATATAATTTTGTTTCCAATATCACTCACGATTTTTGAAAAAATAAAATAATAAGATTAAAATAAGCCTAAAATATTAGATTGAAAATTTGTAATATATATAGCTATGGACACTTGGAAATGAGGAGCAGATATCCACAATAACCCTCCAGGTGTCAAATACTCTTACAATCTCTTTTCGTTCCATAGGGCTATCCGTCTTGGATTCATTCGCCATTGCTTTAATAATGATGTTGGGTGAACTTATTAACCCTCCCTCTGTCTCTTCACTTAAACAACTAAATGTAAGACAATGGTATCAAATAATTTAAAGTCGTACAATGAATCAGTCAATTTAAGAAGCATATAAACTCAAGGGATTGGTATCGTACAACTATTTATAATGGTATCTTTTATGTCTTATACTATTAAATAGTTTCGTTTTAATAACTTAATTTAAAAACATTGATACCATTTTTAAATAATAATCAATTTATTTAACCAAAATATCTTTCTAACTTGAAGTTTTTTTAATTTTTGGAGAGAATGATTTTTTTTTGCTGGAGGCTAGGTTGAATACTTCCTATTAAAAATTAAAAATTAAAAATTAAGAAAAGAAAAAAATTGTTAACTTTTAAACTTTAAAAAATATAAGTAAGTATTAAAAACATTTCAACAATTTTATTAGGATACGATAAAAATATTTTTCATAAATAATTAACAAAGATAAATTAAAAAGGTACATAAATATTATAATTTTTGTTTATTAATTCTTTTTTTTATAAATATTATATAATATTTATTAATTTTTTAGTACAAAGTGTAAAAACTCAACATTTAAGGAAAAATCGTCAAAATTCAACAAAGTATAAATAAATCGTATACAAACCATATCTATAGTGTATGCTCTTAATTGATAAAATAATCAATTTGTATTGATATGCTCTTAGGTGAAAAAATCTTTTAAAAATTAACAATTTTTTTTTACTTTTTTTGACTTTAATTAATTTTTTAAAATAAAAAAATAAAAATTCTTAAAAGGTTAATAGGGCATTTTGGACTAAAAAAATTTAATTATCATTTTTAATAAAAAATTATCCATACTTAAATTATGATATTAAAATATTATCTTTTAAAAATGACATTTAAGATAACAATAATACCTCTAAAATATCCCACCCTAAACTCAAGGGTGTAAATTTAGGCTAATATATTACAAAATTTTCAAATTGATATTTTGGTCTTGGTATGGGATGTTCTTAGGCTTTTTTTTTTCCCTAGAATCTTAAAATCTGCTTTTTAGCCCAAAACAGCGAATGACATCGGTTAAGCTTGGTTTATGTAGAAAAAGTTATGTACGGTTATTTGCTTAAGTATAGAAAGAAAGCTGATGAACAATAAATTTTAAAAATTTAGAGTTTATATTTTATTTTTAACGGTATAAATAAATAAAAAATTAACAAAATAACATAAATGAACGAAATTTTAATTTGATTGCATAATCATTACCATCGCAAACAATTTAATGGTATATTTATAGATTTACCGAGCAACGTAATTTTCAAAAGTAAAGGAATTTACTTCTACACAAATAATTCAAAGTGATTAAATGTGGGACCATGACTCCTAAAATTGCTTCAACTTTTATTGCTAAATACAATTGAAAGCATTTTTTCCCCCTAAAAGTGCTTTGTAGAGCATCCAAAGGCACCCGAAGTTGAACTTCAATAAGTTGATAAAAATGCTCTAACTGCATGTTAATTGTACATCTTTTACAGGCAAGAACATCACGATTATCCTAAAAAAAAAACTACTATTTAGTGTCTACTCTTTCTTTTCTTGAGATAGCTCAAATAGCAAGTGCGGGCATGGCCTCTCCGGCTCTCCTCTCGTCCATAGAGTTTTCAAGTCACCTCTCTTCTTTGCCATTGTCAACAAGGTTCCTAAAACATTCAGGATCAGATATAAATGTTAACAATTTGGTACTTAAGACGGCAATATATTATTCCTGCTCATAGAACACAGATGTATTAATTGTGTGCAGAGAATAGCTATGCAACTGCAAGCAAGCAAGTACTGCAACTTACCAAGTGTGAAAGGAACAATGTATAGCAAAGCTGGTTGGCCATGTCCATCCATCAAGTTCAAAGCCACGTACGTGATGAGCAGACCTATAACGCAAAACGCCAAGTGTGCGTAAGAATATGATCAATAATTAACGAGACAACCATGACCCATCACTCAAAACAGGAAGAAAAATTATATTTGATGAATGGGTTTATATATTGCATGAGATGACCTTGCTTTCATTTTTGACATACACTACTTTTGAACACATGTTCATAAATATTTTTTTGGATAAAATATAGCAAAAGTACATTTCACTTTGACAAAAGTACACAAACGTCCATTAAATTTTCGGTGGAGCACTAGAAGTCAATAACTATGAAAAAGTATACCAAAAATCCAAAACTTCAAAAAAATGTCAAAAATAGAACACGTGAACAGCGCATATTTTTCTGAGTTGTTATATGTTTCCTTAATCAATTATAACTCATAAAATATGAACTTAGATAGGTTTGAAAACATAATAATTTATTTATAAACATATAGCAACTTATAAAAATACGCATATGTACATTCACATGCTCAATTTCTGAAAAAAAAAATTTGAATATTTTTTCATAATTAATGGATTTGTAATATCGAAAAGTTAGTTGATTTTTATATCCTTTTATCCTAATTAATATACTTCTGTCATCCTTTATCCTATTTTTTTTTTTGTACATATGTTCAAAAACACAAAAATTGCCAGAGCTCTAGCAACTTTGGTTATAGAAGAACACAGAAGGGCCGACAAATCATGATATGCCTCCAAAGTTTTGAACTGTGCATACTACTCTTGAATATGTGTTCAAATGAGTTTCATTTTTAAAATAATTTTGAGAGTAAATTGGCTAGGGGGTCAAGCATGGAAATCAGTGTACAAGGGATCAAAAGGAAAAATGGTCTGTTTCATACCTGAACCATAGGCAGTCATTGCCCACACAAAGTAACCAGATTTAAGCTTCTTCTTTGCTAACCAATCATACCTGCAAAGTTCCCCATGAAATTATTAGTTTCATTAGTCATTCATCAAATATAATATATCCCTAGAAAAACCACCAAGGCGTCCTAAAGCTCAGGTAATTTGTAGTTCTCATTTATTGTTGCCTTTTGGTATGAATATAAACCTTAATGAGAATGCCACGACTAGTCCTGGTAGGATGATGTCACCAAATCCAATGATGCTGTAGCCACCCCAAGGATCAAACATTCGGGGGATTTTTAGCAGCATCGGTATGCCATCCTCTCCACTCTTATCACCACGAGCTACCTGCATAGAAGTTTAAATATGCTTATGTTTCAAATTTCTGTTACCCAGTCTAGCAGTATCAGTAAACATCAACTTATAGAGGCTCACATAAAGAGAACTTTGTCAGGTCAACTCACCACTATCATCACACTCTCATGGAACCACCACTTGGAAACAAATACCCAGAAGATGTCGTACAAGAAAGCACAGCTAAGAAGAACTGTTCCAACCTGATAACATTGATATAGGGATTAGAGGTTCTCAGTGTTTAATAGGTATCCATAATGATGAGCTGTATTCATTTTCTATTTTTTCCCTTCCTGGGGCTTAAGTTTCTGCTCTCTCATCTATAATGTAGTAACGAGTTAATATTCATATCATGTTGAGGAACCATAACAATAGAGCCATTACCTTTAAGGGTAACCCAATGAACATCGTATTTTATTGTTGGCGTGTAAGCCTACACAAGGAATCTCTGATGATGGAAAAAGATCCTTATTTTGTTAAATCTATCATTTTTCTAATATTTAATTAAAAATTCACAACCCATGCAGAGTTTGAGTATTACCCAATTTAAGCCCAAAAAAAAAAATCAGCAACAAGGAGATAGTATTTCTTAAGCATAGATCCCCCATTAAAAGTGAACAAAAACAAAAGATGGATTCATTGGTTCTCAGGCTTAACCCTTGAATAGGAACGTGTGCGTACATCAAGATCAGTAATTACAGAAGGCCAAATGAATGATCACCTTGAGATTTGGTATGCGAACAATCTGAAGAACTGTGATAATCAATGCAATTCCCTGGGGGAAACGAAAGAACATGTACCATTAGTTGGCTCCTCCAATCATTTGAAAAACTAATTTAAGTAGACATAAAAACTATAACTTTGCACATTTGTGTTAATGTTAACTGCTACACAGTTGCACTATGTTGTCATACATTCATGGGAAGATAAAGTAGGAGTGCATAATTCAAATACAAGTTTGTTAAATTCTAGAATGAAGTTATATATTAAAAATAAACATGCAAAAAATGGCATATTAGCTACTTTTAAAGAAAACCCAGATTTGGATGGATCCCAATTGCCAAGTCTTTGGGCAATATATTTAGAGTTTTGCCATTCTTTTCCACACAGCATACAGATTTACAGATACCCGTAAAATTCACAGTAAATGGATGAATAGAGTGGCAAATTGTGTTCGTTAGTAGAGTTCATGTCGTTTTTGGCTTTAATCGTGTTGTGTTAATGTGTTAGTTGACACATGAAAAACTAAACTTAATGTTTTTCATTTTGTATAGTAAAAAATAACATAACCTTTAAGAAAATAAAAAAATTATTGTTCATTTATGACTAAATTTCTTATCCGTATCATGTTCGTGTCATATCAAAGATTTCCACCCCATTCATTTTCAATAAAAAAAATAAACTACTGCACCAATGTAACGGAGATACAGCAAAAAACGAAAAAAGTACTTCACTTGGCTTCATTAATATCAAGATGAAAGTTCACAAAAACTGACTTCAAAAGGGCAATAGAGAAAGAAAGACAAGATTAAAAAAAAAAACTAATCTTACAAGGATATCTTGACCTATCCAAGCAAAGGAGATGCGGCGGTAAACTGCCCAAAGTACAGCAAGTGCAAGGCAAAAGGGTGAGACAGCTAATGTCAGATGTGAAACGGCTCCGACCAAGGGCACTTTGACATATGATCCTCCAGCACGCTTAAACCGTCTGAAACTATATTTGCCAGGTAGTCAGCTTTTATATGGAACAAATGAGGATAAATAAAATCGAGAACAATATAAAACAAGTAAATATTAGACCTCTGGAGGTCCAAAAACTCTAGTTTTATTCCTTAAAAGGAAATAAGCTTGAAATGTTGCTATTTGATCAATCACAACAAGAAACATGACATTTCGCTAGAATTCAGTTCAATTTTGAGCATAACTACATGAAATTGCCAAAGATGTCAATATTTAACTAGTCTATACAGATACCAGTATATCAGTAAGAAACGAACTATAGCCACATTTGTTCTTAATTTAATCTTATCTTATGTTGGAATAATCATATTATTTGGTCCCAACAGAATAGTCCAGTATACCTATGGAAGATCACAACTCAGAAACCAAGCTTTAAGGAATTGGATACCTTGAAAGTTTTTATCTTCTCCAAGTACATTGTAATTTTCAAAATATTCAGCACTCAATTGCATTACAAGATGGACCACATTCTCTAAAACAAAAGGTCTTAGGAAAAGACCAGGCTACTGGAAAAATACAAAATCTCCGTCAACACTTAACATCCATTTCCTAAGAAAAACCCAGCATGTGTTCTTTACGTTCCCATTTTACATAAATCCTATTAAATCCTTCTTTCTCCCTCCCTTCACTACAACAGTGGAATAAAAAACTGGAATGATCCCTTTCTTCCCATGTCAACAAGGAATGAAAACTCAAAAGCAACAAGAAAAAAGGGAGAGAGGATGAAGAAATGTACCATGATAACAAAGCTACCAAGCACGTTTGCAGACCCTAAAAAAATAGAAACTGTTATAGTTAGCTTTCTGTTCAATTCAAAGTTCAGAAGATGCAAATCAAAGCTCTTTTGTGCACATAGTGAAATATTCATGCAGTTAAGGATTTTAATCTCCAAACCAAATCAGAAATACTATGTTTAAATGAAAAGGCTCAATGAGTGCAAACTTCACATCTATCAGTAGCAAGTGAGAAAATAAGAAAGTTACTTATACTTGCACAAGCAAAATAATTATATTGCATGTAATGTACCCATGCACTTATCTATAATGCACATAATAAAGTACTGTGTAAAATAGAAATAGCCACACCTCCACTCCACCAATGCAAAATAGAATCACCAAAATCTCCACAAACCAATAGGACATAAGTTTATAAAGCATGACCAGGAAGCATGAAGCCACCACAACAAAGAGGACTGCTGCTGTGGTATTAATGTCCACATAACCAGAAGAACCTACACCTCCCATATCTGGAGTTTCATCAGAAGCTTCATCACAATCATCCTGCAAGGCACAAGCAGCAGCATTTTTACAGGCTTTTGGGAAGATTAGGTGAATTGCATATTAAGGATTCAAGTAACATAATTAAAATTAAATAATATAGTGAAAATAATAGATTATGGGAAGACATAGGTAACCTTTAGTAGCTTCTCCTGCTCAAGAGCTGCTTCTCTTGCAGTCCATGCAGACCAATATGAACCACATAATATGGTACCAACAGCCATAAGCCATAAAAATACTTCAGCAATGTCAACCAGTGGACGCAATGGAGAATACAGCTGCACGGACACTGAAAAAAAAATGAATTATATCCCATGGGCAAAAGAAGTGCAAACAAAAAGGGAAACAAAATACAAAAATGTTAAACAAGAAAACAACTTCGAAAATGTTATTTTATGAAACAGTGAATTGTGAACATGGGAAACATTATTACAGGTAGAAGAATAAGGCGTACCTCTGGAGTTATTCTTTAGGTATTTTTCAAAAACTGCACCAGCATCTTGAGGGAGCATGACAGCAGGAATGCCTATATCTATGTCAGTTTCATTTTCTTCACATACCATCTTGAAAAGTTCTGCACAAAAGGAAGCAATATTTCTCACATGGTGGGATCTGAACTCTTAACAGAGTTTTAGTTTTTTTTTTTTTTTGGCTTGCTATTGGAACTCTGAACAGAGTTAATTTTGACAAAAAGAAGCTATAACTAATAATGATATTATTTTGGTGCTCCGACTCTTTGTATTCCACACAGCATGTACTGGACATTCATGTCCTGCTACAGAGCCTTATGTCGCTCAAGATTGTTCCTCCTACTATACACCCATAAACCTAGATAATCTGATTAATTTGTCCACTGGAACACCTTAAACCTTTAGGAAGTCTAATAAATGGCCTAAATATGAAACAATCAGCTAGAATGTGTTGTTTTAATTACACGAAGATCTAAAATCAATAAGGCAACAAATGGAACGAGCAATTACCTGTTTGATTGTTTATTATGATGATAGCTGAAGAATTAGCAGTTTCAGCAACATTTGCTTTGGTTGTGAAACTGCAGTTTCCTCGGTGCACTAAAATGATCTCCCCTGCAAGCTAACAAGAAGGCAAGTAATCCATATAAATAGTGACGATATCTTGCAGCTCTTAAACAGAAAAATACACCCTTATATATCCGTATGAAACTTCATAAATGAGAGCAAGGAATCCGGTAAACAAAGCTTACAGCAAGAGTACCTTATTCTTGGGCTTACTGCAGCAGTCAGGAGGGTCTGCCAGCACCACTCTAGTATGGTTGGCACGTTTTTCCTTTGATTCTAAGGTAGGCCCAAACCGAGCACCAACACCAACATATTCACTACTTTCTAGGCCATCAACCCAAGTTGGGACTTTTACCTATCACATCAAATAAGATATGACATTTGATGCCAAAGACACTGAAATTTAAGGTTTTGAACCTCATTCTGCTCAGTTGCAGTTCCATAGACGAGTACTTGGGGTATAAAAGAAATAAGAGATGAAGTCATCCAGCTTCTAATTAGTCAACCAAGTTTAATTTCGTTTGATTTAAGTGCATAGGATAATCCCTTCATAGGTAAAGCTTCATTTTTAGCCATTTCCCAATTGCTGAACATATCTTCAAATATTTGGAATGTTAGGCGCTAAACATATATTCAATTTATGTAATATTATGATCATAAGTTGAAATTATATTCTCAACATTTATTATATATATATATATATATATGGATTCTTTTATCTTTATATTTATGAAAATAAATTATACCATAAAATCAATTTGAAAATATATGTGTTTAACATATCTTCAAAATGCATCAAAAGAAAAAAAATTTAACATATGTAATTCGTAGAGGATCAAATTCCTGGAGGGGATAGAAATGAAACCAATCCAAGAACTGGAGTATATACTTTTGTTTCCACCATGTGAGAAACAATGCCATAATCTCCATTCATTGTTCCTATTTTCCCCTAGAGGTTTTCCACAATAAATACAAGCTAATGGAACTAGAAATATTCACTTTTAAGATAAGCCCCAAAAATGTAAAGTATAATTATGATAAGTTGATAATAGCATCTCCAAATCTAAAACAAGAAGGCAAAAAGGAATAACTAAAGAAATAACTCATGATAAATGTAAAACTTTATATGCAAAGAGAATTAAGCAATGTTATAAAAGACTATTTTAATTACTGAGGCGCTTTCTTTAATTGGGATGAAGTTTAAGCCTCGAGGCGATATAAGGCGTAAGCCTCAAACTTCAACTTTAAAAAATATTTAAAATATTAATAAAAGTAATTTTTAATCCAATAAGTGATAAATATCATGCAAAGCAACACAAGCTTTAACTTTAAATAATATTGAAATTTTAATATAAGAAATTAATTATAAAAATAACCACAAAATATGTAAAGTAAATCATATAAGTTGTGACTCTATTGCTCAAACATCAATTTTGAGCGAAAGGAAAAATACAAATATAAATAATCAAATAGAGAGATAATGTGACTTCCAATGTTGCTATTTAGTGACCGACAAAATTTGAGTTGCTAAAGGCAAAGGAATAGAAAGATGTTAGGTGAACGAAGATTGAAGGGTGTTAAGGAATTAATCCTAATCACGTTTGTTCATAAGATTATGATATTTTCCTTTTTGTTTTTTTTTTATCTATGACTTTTTACCTTTTTTTATTTTGTGAAGTGAGTCATAATTTTATAGGTAACCCATGAACAAACTTTAAAGGTTAACCATTTGAGGCTATAACACAACTTTTCTGATCTCTTTAGTAGGCTTTTTAGCAACAGCACAAGGAAAAAGAAGAAAGAACACCGGAAAAACAGTTTACTAGGAACTATCAGCTGAGTTAAGGTTTGATTGGTCCAATAAATGAAAGGTCGGATTTTCATTATTTTGCGGGTAAACAATTTATTTATACAAGGAATCACTGAATTAGCATAAGTTATAACTGGTGCAGTACTCAACTAAACCGAATCTAAGTACTTAGGGACAAAATCAAATGTTTGTAATTCCCTCGTTTTCACAACAACCAATCAGAAGTCAAAGGAAAGAAAATTACATACCATAAAGGAGAAAGAAAGTCAACGGTATTTCAATTTTAAGCATTCTATTACAACGCAGGCATAAACAAAGTCACATTTCTCCTTTATTTTCTTTTTCTTCGTTTTCTCAGAAACCAAACGAAACATAGTACCCCTCGTTAATGTTTCCTAATTTGTATGTTCAAAATAAATAAAAAAACGACGTAATTTAAAAAAAATTACGAACGAAACTTTCGTTTAGTTCATCTTTACTTCTCTGTTACTTTCCCCGTTTTCTCTACTACCAAAGAAAAGCTGTAATCCATTAACAAATCAAAGAAAATTTAAGAAAGTAGAGAATGAAATTAATAGAATAGAGAAGATAAAGTCGAGATATTCTTACCAGAACGAAGTTGTTATCACAACCAGGCTTCTTAGGAGCAATATTGTCACTATGAACTATATCCCCAGCTGAACCTAAACTCAGGTTCAGTATCAACACCACCACAACTGTTACTATAGCTCTCTGTAAATTCATTATTATCGTCAAATAAAATTGAAACTCAAAATTAAAAGGAGATATTCAAATAAAAAAGAAATATATTTTGTTTGATAATAGATATTAAAGAGAGACGGTTAGGGTTCCAAGAAAAGGGGTCCTTCGAAGAAGATGATGAAATGTGTGAGAGAGAGAAAAAATGAGGTACAAAAAGGAAATATTGATTTTGCGTTTTGCTTTACTTCATTTGTCGTTTTAAGTATGGAGAATGAGAAAACGGTGATGGGTGTCGTTGTGAAACCGTTGAACTGGTTTTGGCCTTTGGCGAGTAAAGGCGTTGAATTGAAACAAACGCTTATTTCACGAACTATGTTGACAATCGAGTACGGTTTGTGAATATTGTTTCTATTTTTTTTTTCTTCCCTTTTTCCATCATTGGCCTGATGATTGTTTTATTTTATTTTATTTTCTGTGTATCTTTTTTTAGAGTTAGCATTTTCTTTTTCTTATCACACCGGTTAACATGCGAAAATATATTTTTATAAAAATATAGTAGATATTATTATTATCGAAAAAAAATTAAAAAAAATCATGAAAATATAAAAAAATTTATTAAAAAAATTAAAAAAATTATAAAATTTTATAAAATATCAAAATAATTATTTATTTATATTTTAAATTAATTTTTTATTTAATACATATATTTTTAAATACTCAAAAATATTTATATTAATTAATTTGTTGACCAATTAATTAAAGCATTACATGATAAAATATATTTTTTATTAAATATTATAAAATAAGTAATTAAAAGGTTTAAAATAATTAAGTAAAATATGTAATTGTATTAACTATTATAAATAAATAAATATCGATATTATGAAAATAAATTTAATTGATTATTTATTTTTAATATTACTCAGAGGACACAATGAGTCTTACTCTTCAATGCAATTTACATGCTATAACATTAATATAAAATAGTAGAAAATAAAACATTTATGTTGATTTTCAATTTTCTTTTCTTTTCTTTTTTAATTAATTAATAAATTAACTTCACAACACCCTCAAACTTATTTTCAATTTTATTTTCTCTTTCTTTAAAAAGATAATTGTGTTATGAGTTTTTTTTATCTAAGGCGCATTACATTTCACTTTACTCTATAGCATAACACATAATTGTAACTTTTTTTATACAAGTTAAAGGTAGAAGAGTAAAAGTAATGAATGTTAGTTAGGCATAAAATGTGACTTAAAGATATGAAAGGTTCTTTTGTTAAACTTAAATAGTTGATAATGGATATTAATAATTGTTAGCTTGAAAGACTCAATTGATTCAAATAAGGCCTAAATCATTTCTTTTGTTTAATACTATTTAGAATTTCATCTCAAGTGATGAACAAATAGACTCTAAAACATGATAAATCTCATCAACTCGCATAACTCGCCAAAAAATTTCTCTTAGTAAGAACACAAAAATCAATTATGAACATGTGCATACAAATTTAAATCAATCCAATCAAAAATAACAAGCATATCATATCATTAATGTAAGTATATTAACGAGCATGTTACATTACTTATCATAGTCGTGACAGCCAATTTTTATCATTGAGTTCATATGTTTTATATCAAGCATGCATGCATTCGGTTTCCATATATTTATCAATTTCTACTAAAAATAAATTTCCTAAAAATTGAAAATGTGTTCTCAATGCTAAAGTAGAGAATGAAGTTTCTACCCCAAACTTAAATTGCACATTATCCATAATGTGCATATATAAATATGAAAAAGATAAAATAAAATAAAATTCCCTTAGTCTCGACACACCACTTCTGTCATTGAAATTTTCAATCTTGTTATGTCATTACTCTCCACATTTATTCACCTACAAAACAAAAAACAATAAAAATATTAGTAAAATAACATTGGATTGCCTCCCAATCAGTGTCATGTTTAACATCCTTATCTAGACGAACTTATCAAGTCCTAAGGTACATCACTCTTATCACGTCATATTTTTATTTTTATTTTGTACTTTTTAGTAATCTTATAAGCACTTCACCATAGCTCATCCAATTTATGTATTTTTCACATCTTTTTCACCTCACTATTCGTCTCTTCTACTTGCACACTTGATTGGGGATGGTAGGGTAAAGGTGTAAGGTGTAGCCTTAGTTACCCTTCAATAGATGGTTTAAGCTTAGATTCTATTTCAAAACTTTCCATAACCATATTAGGTAAACACATAGGAGGTGTACCCTTTAAATAGTTCACATAATCATTAATATCAATTATAAGCTTCATATTTTCAAAATTAAAACAGATTGAGTCATTTTTTGGTGTCTACTTCATTATTCACAACATCATGTGTAATATAGTCTTATGTGTAGGCAACTCAACAGATTCATTTAAGTTATCATTGTGATTAGTAGTATTTATCCTAAAGTATTCATTAGCATTATCAATATTAGGAGATTCGTATGCTTTAAAAACTTTAAATGTTACTTGTTCATCTTGCACTCTCATTGTAAGCTCATTTTTTGACATCAATAAGTGCTTTTCTCGTTGATAAGAACAGATGACTAAGTATGATAGGAATGGTAAGGTCCTCTTCCATATCTAGTACAATAAAATCCTCTAAAAAGATGAACTTGTCTACTTTTACTAGCACGTCTTCTACCATACCCTAGGGTCGCTTAATTTATATATCTACAATTTATAATGTTATTGAAGTGGGTTGATATTGAAGACCAACATTGGCATAAGGTTAATGTTAGAACCTAAGTTACATAGTGCCTTGTCAAAATGGATGATCCCAATTATGTAAGGAATGTCAAAGCTACCCAAATCTTTTCGATTTTTGGAGTAATTTCTAGCAAGGATAGTACTACAACCTTCAGTCAAGATTATTGTTATATTATCCCCAAGTCTCCTTTTCTTAGACAAGATTTCCTTCAAAATTTTGGTATAAGAATGCATTTTTTCAAGTGCATCCACAAATGGTATATTTATGTACAGCTTCTTGAAGAAATTCAGAAATTTTGAAAACTGCGTATTTAACTTTTGTAGTTGAGGGAAAGAAATAGTTGGTTTGTAGAGGTTTCTTTTCTTTGGATGAATTATTTTATTTTCAATGCTCTCTTTATCCACTAATTCCTCTATATCCTTATGAGTCTCATGTTCCTTCTCTAAATTCTTACCACTTCTTTAGGCTATAGCATTGCAATTCTCCTTACCTTCTCTTCTTGGGTTTATAATTGTGTCACTTGGAAGGTTAGCTTGAGGCCTTTAACTTATGGCATGTGCAAGCTTCTCTATTTGGATCTCTAAATTTTGAATTAAAGCCTCTTGAGTTGACACTTTTGTATTTACTAACTGGATGAAATTTGTCATCATCTCCATCAAAGTATTTGTATTGTCCTCAATAGGTGGCTTCTTCTCTTGGACTTGTAATTATTATGGTTGTTGAAAACCAAGTGGTAGAAATGATTGATAGTTGAATTGATTACTACCTTGATTATTGTTATTACTCTAATAGAAATTTTGATGTTGTCTCCATCCCAGGTGATATGTGTTCGAATATGAATTATTGTTTTGGTTCACATTACCCATATAAAATGTTGATTCAATATTATTTGGATAATTATCAAACAAATAAGCTCCTCTACAAAAGAGGTAGGACACTCTTGAATCTTAGACCTTGTTTATACTCTCTGGCGTGTTTTAAGCCTTCAAAAGATTCACCAAAGATGACACTTGAGCTGTAAATGTCGTGATATCATTCACCTTATGTACTCCGGTGAATCTTCTTGTGGCTATCATTATGTGCATTGATCATTGATAATTATTGCTATCCATTTTCTCAAGTAAATTATAAGCTTGATTGTAAGATTTGGCTAGCAAAGCTTCATTAGCATATGCATTAACAATAGTTCTTGTTTGAGTATTGAGATCATTGTAGAAAGTATACATTCTGATCCAATGAGGGATACCATGGTGAGAATACTTCCTTAAAATTCTTTAAATCCTTCTCATGCTTCATATAAAGATTCTCCTTCATATTGTTAGTAAGAGGTAATATCATTCCAAAACGTGGAATTCTTTTTGGTGGAAAATATTTCATCAAGAATTTCTAACAAAATCTTTCCACGTTGTAATGGAATCAGGTGGTAAAGAGTTTAGCCAAGCTGAAGCACGATCTCATAAAAAGTATGGGAATAATCTAAGCCTAAATGCCTCATCGGTCACACCACTAAGTTTAAAGAATCTCCAATTTCAATAAACAATCTGAGATATAAATGAAGATTCTTTGTTGGTAATCTGTTGAAATTGTTCAATTTCTTGTAGCATTTTATACATTACTGGCTTTATTTTAAACTGATTAGTTGAATGTTTGGCTTTGTAATACTTGTATTCAACCCTTCCAACATAGGTAATGCATATTCATTTATAGTTTTGTCCCTATCATCCATCAAAAGTATCTGGTTATTAAAATTTAGCTCATTATTGTTTATTTATAATGGATTAGCCATTTCTTCCACTTGGGTGACAACATGTTGTTTTCTCATTGATATAAGAGTACGCATGATTTTGATATCTAAAGGTAAAACCTCTCCCTTATGAACTTTGCTCACACAATTGACTCAAATGTATTTCTAATAGACTAAATGAGATGTCAAAATAAATAAATAAATAAATAAATCAAAATTACGAAAAAAATAAAGAAAATAATTAGTATAAAATAAAAACTAATTTCTAACATTTATTATCCCTGAAAATAGTGCCAAAAACTTAATTGAGCACGAATTGGGTATAATGAATACGCAAGTATACATATCGCAACAAGTAATATAATAATAAGAAAAGATCGTTCCTACAGAGTTATTACAAACTAATTTTTAAAACCAAGAAATAAAAATCAATTTTTTGTGTTTTTATGTTTTAAAAAAGCAAAATTAAAAGAACTAAAAATAAATAGATGTAATTAATTAGCTCATATTTGGTAGCTGAGATGATATGTAAGAAAATATCTAATAATACTTAATCTCTTAATTTTTTAAATATGTAAATCATTAAAATCCCTCCAATATAACTATCAATCAATTGAATCTAACATAACATGTATTTCTCTTTTAAGTAAATTACATATCGTATAGTAATTAATCTATGTGAATCATACATCTTTGCCTATAAAGTATACATGTTATTTAATTAAAATAAATAATTAAATAATTCTTTCAAATACATTTAATTGCCTATATAGGTCAATTATTGGTCAAACAATTAATAGCATTAAAATAAAATTAAATGATATAATTAAATTGAAATCATAATTAGGGTAAGATATGATATCATTATATGTAGAAAATTGAATGCATAAAGCTAATGAATTAATGAATTAGCTTTACATAATTTTGTTCATAAAACTCATATTTTTCATAAAAAGACATAAAAATTGATAAAGAAACAAGAAGAATAAGAAATAAAATCAATATCTTGAATTATAGCATCAATCTCCTCTTGAATATCTACCAAATTTGTATCTTCTTTTAAATTTTTCTGAATTTTTCTCTCTTCTTGGTTCCAAAAACTGATAAAATATATGAATTTTTTTGGCTCCTTTGGATTTATGGGACAATTAGGAGGTTAAATTAAGCTCAGGTGGAATTTTTCATATTAACTTTAGATCAAAGGTTGACATGAAAAAAGAAAAAATTAACAGTGTTGGCTAATAAAAATGCGACATGTAGTAAGGGAGAAAGACGGATCCAATTAGCACGAGATGTATGGCATGGTTGACTGATCGTGGTGAGCGCACACTGAGTCAACACCACATGGCACGATGTGATTCGTAGTTACGAATTGCTTGGTGCCCTGATGGGAAGAATGGATTAATCCTATAATGACACGTGGCATGTCCATTAACCACAAGATGATACTTGGAATGAATATCGTGTTAACATGTGGCATAGCCTGTGTCACCTAGTACATGTGATGTTTCATGATTGGCCTTCTTCGCTTGCACATCCACGTGGCCTACCTAGTTAGCTCCCCAACTTACGTGGTGTTCACGTACTGTCTTCTGATTAGTCCTACATTAAAAATTCATAAAAAAATTAAAAAATTCCAAAATTTGTCTAAAAATTATATTCTCACCCCTTTCACTAAAAAATTTCATATTTGAATATTTTTAACTCTAAAAAATACTACTTATTGAATCAAACAAGCAAATATTAAGAAAAAAAAGTGCACTGATAACTTTACTTGCATAGATTCATCAGTACCTTAGGCCTCCTATGTCTGGATACATAGGCTAGGAGGTTTATCTTAACATTATGTCATCATCGGGGCTCAAGGCCCTCTAAGCCACACTAGTGGTGTCAAGCCCACTTTTATGTGATCATTAACTATCCAGTTGAAGGATTTCTTACCTGGCCTAGATCTTCAAAACATGCATGGTGGCATCATGTCATTGGTGGCTCTCTCAAAATCTTAATCAGACTTTAGGTTGAGGAATAATGTCGAAGTCAAAGTTGGATATCAAGGAGTCAATTCTTCCTTTTTTGGAGGGAGATAGCTGAAAAGTTAACTTCGAGGTTATAAATGGTCTTACACCTTTTGTAATATGCTTCTCTAAGGCTTCAATGATATGTATCAGACTCTTCAAGTTTGTGTAGAACACGTTCAAGTTATAAGACTTCTAATTAGTCCCTAAACTCTCTTTCTTAGTTGTACTCCACTTTCCAAAATTTGGAGAATATACTTGTATGTTTTCCTGCACACGATGGTGTGGCCAACAATATTTCGTGTCACAAAGGTGTGGCCAATGATGTTTAGGTCAACGAAGTCCTTTGGTAGGTGGTCCTCTAACTAGTAGTTATCATTCCAGCACACCTCTCTGGTTGATAGTGATCCCAACTTGTGACAAGCCTGATTCCTTACAATAATGTGATTCTTTTAGTTATGTTTGCTATAATGGTTATATGATCCTAATAGGATCTTTTATTGACATGCTATCCCTTTCTAGAAGGATTGCATACAGTTTCAAGGTTCTGATACTACTCTTGCAAATATCCCTACTCTTTAAGACTTAGGCTCATATTTTTTGTAATTATTTTTCTAACTCTTAGGCTCTATCCCTTTTTGAAGCAAAGTGTCATGGATGCATATAAGTCTAAACTTTTTTGAGGAGCCCAAGTAGTGGGGGATCATGCCTGATCACCTCATATTCTAATAAGATCAATATCCTATTCTACTTAATAAATTATATGCTTGACTCATGCATGGATTTTGTCTAGAATGTAGACACGTGGTTAAACAACTTGCACAAATGTTATGCAAATATGCTTGGTCATGTCCTTATTAGGTTCGTGTTTAGACTTCATAACATTTGTGTGAGTTATTCTTATTTTTTATACATTGGGTTGGTTTGTTTGAGCCAGGGTATCCTCAGTCTACCAGCTTTTCTACTTGGTGTGCTTGAGTTCATCAGGTCACCCAAGCATTTAGTGTTTATACCTAGAAAATTATTATCGTCCTTGGTGGACTATTCCATTCTATCATGAGTGTCGTTACACTTTGTTCATTTCTAATAGTTTTCATTAATGATAAGGGTTGGAAATCCAAGGTCCCTTTATTGAGAAAACATGAGTTTAAGTGAATAGAGGGTGCAAAAGTTATAGTAACTCCAAAATCATGAGTGTTGTTAGTGCCTATTCATATGTTAGTCGGGGCTCGTTGTGAGGATCCATCATCCTAGGAGATAGAAAGCCTATTAAGCTTTTCATAGTGTTGGTTTTATTATGGATTGTAAAGCATGTACTTAGCATGCATACTATCTTTAACTAGAGGTGACATATTTTAGTAAACCTATATCCCAAGGACGTAGAATGCAACTGTAGGGTTGCTATAATCTTTGGTTTGTCATAGGTTTTAACCCAAGGATACTAGCAAGAAAACTTCCTAGAGTCTACACATCTCAATCCCTTTTCTAGGTTCAATTTGGAATTCCTTTACCCTTGTTGAATTCCATAAATGTACACAAGTATAACTCATATACCTACAAAAAATACATTCTTATTAGTAATGCAATTGCCTATCTTTTCATTATGGTGGGGGTTGTCTATATCCCATGTTTATATCTTAAGAGTGGTATCTTGTGCCACTTTCTACTCTTTCGAGACAATTATTATCTCTGGAGTTTTTGGTGGAGATGATATATGGGGGTAAAGCCTCTTGCCTTATATAGGAATGAACTTTCTGAAACTTTATTGTAGGGTTTTTTTGGACAGCACTTACTTCTTAGGTGTATACCTCTTGGGTATCATTTGAATTTATGTAATCAAGGAGGGGTTGGAACATTATTCTAGACCTCTGATATATGAGTGGATATGTATTTTGATCTTTAGTTGGACATGATGTGTTAATTTGTTGAGTTTGTATTTATACTTAGTTGTTTATGTTAATCTCACAAAAATGTTCTCATATAAGACTTCGATGGATTTCTAGAATGAGCTCTTAGGTCATTCTCACATAACTCTTTTGGAAATAACTCTTAAGGAGGTGTGCACCATTGGATTCTATGATATGTACTTCTAAATGTCTTTTACTATCTTTAAAACTGGCCATGATCTTACCTATTTGTGAGGTTGTGGGCCTTTTCGGAGTGTGTTCCATTTAGGAAAATGTGGTCCTTTGAGTTAGTGTACGAGAACAAGAGGATGTACTAGTAGAGAGTGGACTACAAGTCCTAGACCCGAGGAGAGATAATGCGTGGAAAATGGGACATGATTTCTCAACCCACAACTCAAGCTTTTTAAGCCATCCACCTATCCATCTGACCATACTTCTAGTTGTTTGATCCTAACAAATTATGTCTAGTCATGGCCAGGTAGGACCATGGTGGAAAACTTTATTGAGATTTTCATGAATGATTTCTCTGTATTTGGAAACTTATTTGATGATTGCTTACATATATTGACTTTAGTTTTAAAAAGATGCATTGAATACAATCTGACCCTTAGTTGGGAGAAAAGTCATTTTATGGTTCAACAAGAATAGTGTTAGGACATATCATTTCAATCAAAAGTATTGAAGTTGATAATAAAAAATTTGAACTAATTTCCAAACTATCTCCCCCTACATTTATTAAAAGGATAAGAAGCTTCTTAGGACATGCAGGATTTTATAGACGATTTATTAAAGATTTCTCTAAAATAAGTCGTCTCTTATGTAACATGTTATCAAAAGATGTTTATTTTGATTTCAGTGAAGACTATCTTATTACCTTTAATACCTTGAAAGATAAACTAACATCTGCCCCTATTATTATAGCACCAAATTGGTCTTTACCTTTTGAAACAATGTGTGATGCTTTCGATTGTACTATCGTAGCAGTCTTGAAAATGAATCATTTAAATGTCATCTTTGGTGGAGTTAGACATTTTAAACTTTATTCAAGGTATCCAAATTAAATCTAAGAATTTAATTATTCGAGTACTAACTTTTAAGTTTTAAAATTATTACTAAAAATATGTTGTCGATACATTTTCGAATAATAGTTCTTATAAAAAAATTTGAAATAGAGCTTTACTTTAACTACCGGGCAATTGTACTAACAAATAAAATAACACTACTCTAAATCAAACTGGATAATTAAACCTTAGAATCTAATTTTCATATTTAAGTTTGTAATGAAAATAATATATTTCTTTCTAACATCCTTAATATAAAATCTTGAACAAAAACAAAATCAATTTATTTTATAAAAATGTTTTACCTATTTAATATTTCGCAAGCATAACTACGTTATTATTATATCATATTTACAAACAATCATCCATGTTAAGTTTAATCATATACAAATTAAATATACCATATAAAAATAAAATATAAAAATAACTGTAAAGAATTCATTTTAAAATTATACCTCAAAAGAATCTTTACATAATTTTGATGCTAGTTCTATTTTTGGAAAACCTCCAAATGAATTTGTATTTCTATTTATTGAATCAAAAACTATAAATTTACAAGAGTATAATTAGTTCTTCTTAAAAAGAGAAAAACTTTAAAACTAAAAAAAAGAAAGCTTTTTAGAGAGAGAGAGAGAGAAGAGTTGAGAAATTGTGTGTTTTGAGATTGAGAAAGAGAGTCCTTTTATAGGTGGGGAAAATATCTCAAAAATTGGTTTTTGATGTGTTTGGATAGACTGGCACGCGTGTAGGGTGAGATTTGCGACAGGACAGGCGCTGGCACACGTGTAGGGTGAGATTTGCAGTAGGACGAACGCTAGCACGCATGTGGGGCGAGATTTAAGACGGGACGGGCACTAGCACACGCGAGATTGGCAACAGATAGGCGCTAGTGGAAGCGGGCATGCGTAGGACTCGGCGTGATATGTACGCAGCTTGCGTGGACATGTATTGGTTGCGTGCAGTTTTGTCCATTTTTCCATTTTTTTTAGTTTTTCACATTTTTTCTCAACATATATTGTGATGTATTGTCTCATGTTTTTTTATTCGAGTCTTTAAATTATTTTTGAATGATAATATTTGAAAAACAATAAAAATACCCATAATTCCATAAGACAAATTTATATAAAAATATGATAAAATCATACAAATATAAATATATTTAATCAATTAAAATACATTAAATCATAATAATTTAAGTGCTTTTTAAGCACTCATTGCAACCCTCGACCAGCTTCATGCTAGTCCCTTAACAAGATAAGCGATAAAAAGTAAAATAAAAACTAAAAATTAAACTATCTTAAATCACTTCTATGGATTGACACATTTACATTTAGTGTATGCAACAAGCCTTTAAACCCTTAGGTTATCCTAATGGACGAGTTTGAGTCTCATGAGGGTTTTCAGTAATAATACCTACAAACATTGAACTAAATGTAAAAATTAGAAAAAAAATAAACAAATAAAAAAAATAACAAATTATAAACTAAAATTATAACAAAATAAAAACTAAATAAAATCAAAAATTAACTTAAAAATAAAATAAAACAAAACATAAAAATGTCTCATACTTTTTAATATCTTTTAAGATCATAATTAAAATCTAAAGCATAAGTTATTTTCAACTTCTTAAATAGTCATAGTTTATAAAAATAATTAGTTAAAAATCATTTTCATACTTTATTTCAAAAATGTTTTAATTTAAATTTACCCAATTTCATTATCATAAATTCGAATTCGCTTCGACTTTATCCTTACAAGTCAATACACTCAAAAAATTGAATCTTATTGGTTCAAGCACTCATACTAAAGCGTATGCGAATATAGTTTTATGTTTATAAATGAACTAATAAGTTTGCATACTTATAAAAGAAGAAAGACTCAAAAAATAATACATAACTTTAATCTCATGAAAGAAATCGAATGTATAAATTATAAAGATATTATATATATTGTTTTCATGCATCAATCAAACTCATTAAGCAAAATTTTTAAGATATATGCCTTTTAGAAGTGTAGGAAAAATAAATACAATGACTTTTAGGGAAATTATTTCCTATAACTTTCTTGTATAATTAGTATTTTTCTCACAATTTTGTAGGCTATGTAGGTCATAGTATGTAGATTATACTATTCATTTTTTCTCTTTTTTTAATATATATATTTTTTAGAAAGAGGATCCATGTAAAGTTTGTACATTTTTGTAGGATTTTGATAAGTGGTTAATTTTGTGGCTTTTTTATTTAATTTTGGTTTAGATAACCCCAGATATGTTTTTTTGATAGAAATCATGCATGAATGAGATAAATGGCATAAACTATCAATTTCTACTTAAATCATTTAATCTAAGCAAATGAAAATAAATATACGATATTATATTAAGATGAGAAAATTTATACATTCAATGTTAATACTTATAAAAATCATCTAAAAGTTTGATTTGGAGTAGAAAAAATATATTTCACTCAAAATAAAGGCAATTAGGCTCAAATTATATCTTACAAGGGTAGTCTCCACTATTTGATTTCTAAAAACTAATTTTGGGTTCATTATAATTTTCACACTTTATTATAAAATACTACTTATGACAAAAACTAACTAATTATCATATACTCTATGATATGTTTTCAAAAATTAATCTAACAGTGCAAAAGACTTAACTATTTACTTAAATTTGATTTAAAGAAATGATAAATTTTGTAAAAAAATTTTTAAAACTAATCCTAAAATTCTAAAAATTACTAAACCACACAAAGAAAATCAAATCAAACACAATAAAAATGAAAATACGAACATAACTTTTTTTAAAATTGTTAAAAATTTTGAAATTAAGCATGATAATTTTTCACCACCCTCAACCTATAACTTATATTTTTCTCAATGTAAAAATTACAAATTAAAGATAAAGAGAAAAGATAAAAAAAGTTACCTATTTCTTAAGAATATCCAAGTAGCAATGGAGAAATGCATGTGCATCCATATAGTTTATCATTAAAGTCTATGCAAGCATATTATTTCTATGAACTTCTAACATCTCAACAAATATTTTTAGTTTTAACAATTCTAAAATTATTCATATGTAATTAAACTAAATAAACAATAGAAATTAAATAAATAAAACAAATAATTTTTTTTACCTAAAATGATGAGTTATCTCTCATTCAGCACTTAGTTTAACGTCTTACCAAGACGTAAATAAGGGGATTCCATTTTAAGTAAACTCAATGTACTTACATCTTTGAGTCAATCAAACCTATAGGTAGGACAAGTTTGTCTACCTATATTTTTTAAATCATGCTTTATGAATTTTCAAAATTTTATTTACTTAAAACTAGGGATATGATTGTGGGTTTTAGATAACTCAATTCTAGGGGTAAGTCAAATAACCAAGGCATCAAGACACATTTGTATCTAAATCTAACAAAATAACTACCTTTTTTTATCACCAATTGTGATTAAAAACTTTAATTTTGAAGATAGTTTCAAATTTTTTTATTTTTTTTAAACTAATCTAACACTAAGTAGTAAAATAAATACTAAACAATAAAAGAAAAAAAACATAGTAAAATAAAAATAAAGTTAGTAAAATAAAGAAAATAATAAAATAATTATACAGATTTTACAATATATATAATATAAATAACTTTTATACAAAATTTGATATATATAATTATACATACTTAAACTATACATATTTATAATACACTCTATCTATTATATAATACAAACACATTTTTTTACAAATAAATATACATGATTAAATTATACATAATATATATTTACAATACACTATATCTAATATATAATTTAAACATATTTTTATACAAATAAATATATATGATTAAAATGTACATAATATAATACACTATATCTAATATATAATACAAACACATTTTTATACATGTTATATCATACAATATTTACAACAATTAAGGTAATCTCTAAGTTAAATAACATAATTAGTATTAACCAAGAGTGTTTCTAAGAAAGAATGATAGGGCAAAGCCTCCTTAAAAACCATTCTCCTAGATAGAGCAACGTTCCCAAGAAAGATTAGTGGTACAAAGACTTCTAAGAACTAGTCTCCTCAATAAAACTTCCTTAGACTTTTACATTAAAACTAAAAAAACTAAAAAAATTCTAGAGAGAGAAGAGCTGATAAATTGTGTGTTTTGAGATTGGGAGAGATGGACTTTTTACAGGTGTAGAAAAGGCTAAAAAAGTGAGAAAATATCTTTAAAAAAGGATTTGAACTCATTTGGATAGGGTGGTATTAGTGTAGGGTGATGTTTATGGCAGGGTAGAAGCTGGTGCACGCAGGAATGCGTGGGACTAGGAGTGACAAGTGCGGGGCGTGAGGGACTCAACTTGACATGCGTGGAGGAGTGTGCTGGCTGCTTGCGGTTTTGTTTATTTTTTCATTTTTCATTTTTGACTTTTTCTCAACATATATTATGATGTATTATCTTTGGTATTTTTCTTTGAGTTTTTAAATTATTTTTGAACGAAAATACCTAAAAATACTCGTGATTCTGAAAAAATAAATTTATATAAAATATAAATATATTTAATCAATTAAAATACATTAAATCATGGTGGTTTTAGTTTTTTTAAGTACTCATCACACGTGTGTAACCAGTACACGCCCGCACCAAGTCTCACGTTTAGAGTGAAGCTCTATTTCAAAAAATATTATAAGAACTATTATTTGAAAATGTATTGACAACATATTTTCTATAATGGTTTTAAAACTTAAAAGTTAATATTCGGTTAATTAAATTCTTAGGTTTGATTTGGATACCTTAAATAAAGTTTAAAATGTCTAACAACATCAAATGTGACATTTAAACGGTTTATTTTCAATCTTTTTTAAAAAAATGAATTAATTTAATTAAATAAATTAATTATCGACTCCACACATAGATATTTATTAATTTATTTAATTAATAAATATATCTAACCCCACCAAATATGATATTTAAATAATAAAAAGAGAATCAATAAATATCAATTTATATATTTAATAACCTAAATAATATAAGCAAGCATAATTAACTTAATTATTATATCCATAAATACTCCACTATTATGAATGATAAAAAATTATATAATTGTTTATTGAAACCATACATATGTTTATTTTTTTATGTTATTAGATTAGGAAACACACAAAAAATCAAAATATTGTGACAGAATATTTAAGATTTAATTTCGGATAAAAAATTTTGAATAATAAATTAAAAACCATGTATATCCCTTACTTAGATAGACCTTGTGAGTATATTTGTCATTTTTTATAAAATGATTTGTGTATTTGCAAAAATTTTACAAATATAAAACCAAAGTATCTATAAAATCAGTATTGTTAACTCGACCCCGATTTTGTCTCATCATTTATTATCTATTCTGAGTTCCAAAAATCAAATTTTAATATCTTTTTATTTAGAAATAGTTTAAAAATATTAAGTTTAATAAAAAAATAAAAATAATAATATGTTATCTTACTTAAAATATTGATTTTTATTTTTTATAATATTAAATTTTAAATATTTTTATCGTTAAATATGTATAAAATATAACATTCAATAAAATATAAATTATAAATTTATATTTTATATTTTATCCGGCCGTTAAGCCCTGGTACGTTTTACTAAGGCAATTTTTTATTTATTTTCTTTTTATAATATATATATATATATATATATATTAAAAATAATAATATATTATCTTATTTAATATATTGATTTTTGTTTTTTATAACTTATCTTCAAATATATATAAAATATAATATTTAATAAAATATAAATTTATATTTTATCCAACCCTCAAGCCGTAGTGCGTTTTCCTACTGACATTTTTTCTTGTTGACGTTCTTTATTGATATTATTTATTTATTTATTTTCTTTTCAAATACAATATATATAGAGAGAGAGAGTCAAGAAGAATGCAGTGTAGTTTAAAAGGTTGAATAGCGCGTGGTTTGAACTATGAACATATAATCTTTGTTTCAAAAGTTAACCACCTACTGTTCAAAGCGGTATCAAGAGCCGCAAAGACCGTACAAACAGATAAGACGGCAGATTAAAGAATAGGATGGAAATATAGAAAAATTATAACAGATAGTCTTAAATTTATATAAAAAAAATATTTAAAAAGTATTAAATGAATTTATAAAAAATAAATATTAAATGATATGTAAATTGGTAAGTTTTAATATTAAATAATTTTTTCATACATACTTATTAAAAATATGTAAGATAAGCAAGTTTATGATTTGATAGGATCTTTAGGAGAATTATCATCTTCCTCTTATATGCTGCACCTTTAAAGTCTAACGGCAACTTACATTCAAAAATCATCGTCATTGTATGTTATTTTTTTTTAGTTTTATACTTATTTATTTTAAATGAGTTATAATAAAATAGAAAATATTAAAAGATTATAAATAATTTAAATTTTATAAAAAATAACACCTATAAAATTCATTATAATAAAAATAACATTTTTATAATAATAAAAGAGTTCAATTAAACGTCATTTAATATTAATAAATTTAAATGATATCGTAGTTCAATTTAAACGGTATCCAAGTGAATATTCAAAATATACAAACTTTTTCTAATATTGTAAAATATATGAGATAAATATAAAAAATATTATTTTTATTATTCTTTTCTTCTTTTTTACAATGTCTTCTAATAAAGGTAAATGTATAGTCTGTTTGATATCTACCCATATCGAACAAAAAGTGTTCCTTTAAGGATATGGACATTGATGAGCAACAAAACCGGCATTGTAAATATCGATTTGTAAAATCTTTTGGTTTTATAATTTGTAAAACTCTTGCACGTGCACAAATCATTTTATAGCAAATGATAAGTATACTTTCAAGGTCAATCTAAGGAAATAATATATGTGATTTTCAATTTATTATTCAAAATCTTAAAAACAAAATTAAATCATAAACATTATGTCATAATATTTTGGTTTTTGTGTTCTAATCTAATGACATAATAAAAATAAACATAGATATGAACTCAATAAACATTTATGTAAATTTTTATCATTCATAATAGTAGAGTATTTATGGATATAATAACTAAGTTAATTATGTTTGCTCATATTATTTATGTTATTAAAGATATAAATTGATATTTATTGATTCTCTCTTTTTCATATGAATACTACATTTGGTAAGGTTAGATATTTTTTGTTAATTAAATAAATCAATTAACACTTATGGGTGAGGTCGATAACTAATTTAGTTATCTAAAGTAATTCTTTTTTTTTCTAAGAGATTGAAAATTAACCATTTAAATGCCACATTTTGTGGGGTTAGACAGTTTAAACTTTATTCAAGGCATCCAAATTAAACAGAGAGAGGTTGGGCATCGGAGTTACAGGTATACATTATTCCTTAGTTATACCGAGTCGACATTGGTGGGGATCTTGTGATGTATGCTTCAATCTTGGTAGTTTACTTACCATTATCGGTTGGCTATCAATATGGAATGAACTTTCAGGTTCTGAATAATCATCATGGACCAACCTTGATCTAAATTTCTTGTTATCATCTTGAGACTTAACGAATGCTTGTTGCAGTTTCACTACTTATTTTTGGAGACTCTCTAACATGGCATTTTTTTTACGGGATGTGCTTTCAGATTTTGTAACTAGCAGAACTAGTGGTTTGTGGAACTATCCTAGTTGGTTTGGTCGTGTCATCGCGGGCTATAGGTCACATGTTGTCATTGACGAGAGGTCATGCGTGACCATGTTCCAGACTGTGGTGTGACGTACTGATTGGCGACAGATGATGTAACTAATCATTAAGGTCGAACTCTTGAATTGGACGAGTAGAGCTGTTAGTTTGTTCAGGATGAGGTTGTCGCCATAACGAACGGAGTGAATTTCCCTATGACACGAGTTATTTCTCTAGGGATGTAAGATGTAAAGTCTCAAATGCCAACTACGAACTAGAAAGATTTAAGGCGCCACGATGAGTGCCAATTGTTTTGGAAAGTGCTCGTATGTTAAGAGTTATAATGAGATGTTAGAGAGAAGGTACTAGTTAGATCCTTTATTCATTTCATCAATGAGGTATATATAGGTATATAAGATATATGTGTCAATATTGCATTAATAGGTACTTTGTCAAGGTATTATTGTCAACCTTAACATGACATTTTATAACAATAACTCGTTTAGTAAAGTCATATCGTTGTTTTGACAATTAGGTTGTTGTCCTAGCGATTAGGTTACTCAAGTTATACATCCCTTGCCACAGATGTTTGGTAGAAACATAAAAAGCCACCAAGTTGATTGATCTTGGTATCCACATGGTTAGATTAGTAGGTGAAAGTAATACTTTAAAAGAATTCAATCCATTTATTGTTCATTAACGTTAAGTCGTCACAATAAATGTGTTCGATATATCAGGCTCTATTTAAAAGAGTTAATTTAGATCGTTAGTATTACGCATCTCTCTACATATAACACACCTAATAGAATAAATTATCATCTAATATTAAATATAAAATTTATAATATAATTATAATTAATTAATTTAATATAATATAACAAACATTATATGTGTCATTAATTAACTCAAAGAAATCAATATATGTATTATGGGAAAGCAGCATCATCTATGTGATTGGGTACTTGTTACACGGGAACGTTAGAATTCCTTGTAACATACGACATTAGTGGCCCACATAGTAGGGCCCTCACAAGGAATGATCAGATCGTACGCAGTTGTACCGTACTTTATGCTGGAGTCGCACATGCTTGTGCTTAGATCTTCGCTAAAATACCAAAAACCAAATATTGAAAATAATAATAATAATATTAAAAATTATAATAATAAAAACAATATTTTAACAATATTAAATAAAATATAATTAGATAATTTTTATATTAAATAAATAGTAATAATTTTAAATAAAATGTATACCAAACTTTTTTTATAGATATTAAGATGTAATTTTTATTATTACAAACTTTAAATATGTTTTTTTTATTAAAAAATAAATTTAATAAATTATTTTATATTAAATTTTATTAAAATATAATTATTAAGATACTTTTAATATTATTAAAATATTATTTGTATTATTATAAGATTTTTATTGTTATTTTTTGTTCATTCTAATTCAATAACATAAACACATCTCTAAAATTTTAAATTATATTCTGTTTAATATTTTATAATATATTTAAAATTTAGTTTATATGATAATTAATTATATATTTTTAAAAATTATGAATTTATTATTATAAAATTCATTAAAATGCTTTAATTTTTAACTCTTTAATCATTTATTTTTTGAAAATTATTAATTATTATTTGATTGTTATATACATTCGTATACATATATCACTGATTTCAAACCCACACGCTATCAATTCCATATATCTTATTATTTTTTAATACATATTTAAAATAAAATATTTTAAACATGCATTCAAAGCAGGAAAGTTCCTAAAGTTTTAGTAATATTGACGATGAATGTATATCGATATACGGACAAATTATATTATATCTATACAAATATGTGAAAACATGTATTCAAATGAAAATTATTTTTAAATAAATGTTAAATTTTAAATATAAATTAACTAAGATTTCAAAAATAATAAATAATGTACAAAGTTACCGTAAAAAAAATCTTAAACAAAAGCATATATAGATATTGAAATGGGTATAATAAATTTTTTCATTAAATTTCTTGAATTTTAATTTTATTTTAAGTGAACTCGGTTAATATTATAAAAAATATTTTTAATTTAAAGAGTTTTATTTAAATTATTTTTTAAAATTTAAATAAATGACTAAGATCATATACATTATTAATATGGATAGAAGTTTTTACAAAATTTAAAATAGTTTAAACATTGTTGAATATTTTTACCAAAATTTCTTATATAGATATCTTTGTAGAAAAAAAAAATATAGGGATAATATAAAAAACAGCCTTGAGATTTACTTTAATATAGGAATACTCATAAATTTTCAGAAAAACCCACCTATCACATCTAATACTTAAATCTAACGTAAATAAGTGGTAAAATTGTAAATATTTAAACTTTTTGCATATTTTTATTTTTTATTTTTGTTTAAAAAAAATAGTAATTGAGAAAGGAAGGATTGAAAGAATAAGGGTTAGTTTGAAACTTATTGCCAACTACGAACTCGTTAATGGTAATGACGTTCATAAGTAAATATAAATATTATAAATAAGTTGATGGTGGCGTAAATACAATAAAAAAAATATAAATTTAAATTGTTTTTATAAAATAATAAAAATTGATTAATCAAAAAATAATAAAAGTGATTATAATTATTAAGTTAGTATGAGATTATTTTATATTAAAATTGATAAAAAAATTATATAAAAAATAATAATTATTTTTTTAATTAAAAAAATCATCTTTTTATAAATTATTTTTTTGTAATTTAATCATTAATATATATTTTGTTAAGATTATAATATTTTGATAATATATGTTTCAATTTATACCTTTTATTTAATAATACCATTAAGTAGCTAATCCCTTTAACCTATAAAGTTTAGATGAGGCACATTTAATTACTAGAGAGCCAAAATAAGAGTTTAAGTAAATTTTTTTTTTTTGGTTGTTGTTGTTGTTTCTAATTACTTAATAGTATATGTTGCAAGTATGTATCAAAAGGACTTCAGTTTGTATGAATATTATTTATATTTATCTCGTTTTTAATTAAAAATCACATTTTAATTTTAACTACTAAATAAGAAAAATAATAATGTAAAAATAATATTATATATTTTTAATTAGTAAATTTTGTTAAAGTTTATATCTAAAATTTTAAATAACATTAATTTTAAATTTTAAGATACTAGTTCAACTCTCTCATAAATTGTATGAGTTGAAAGTTTCAAATTAGATCTCAAATAAATTAATAACGAAATATACAGGTAAGTTTTATATTTGTATTATATTATTCAATTTAGATTGAATTTACGAAGGGTTCTTAAATAAATTAATAACGAAATATACAGGTACGTTTTATATCCCTATTATATTATTCAATTTATACCGGATGTACGGAGGGTTCTTAAATAAATTAATAACGAAATATACAGGTAAGTTTTATATCTGTATTATATTATTCAATTTATATTGGATTTAGGAAGGGTTAATAACGTTTTATATTTATAAAGTATAGAATAAATTATAAAAATATTTATAGTTTTTATTTTATTATAATTATAATGTATGAATAATAATAAAAATATGTTAAATTTTAAATATAATTGTATAATTATTCATACAATATAATTATAATTTTAAGAATATAAATAATTAGATATATTTTTATCATTATTCGTATATTATAGATATAATTATAATAAAATAAATATTTATATAATTTTATGAATTATATCATATATTATATAAGATGAAATCAAGTTGCGTTTAAAATTTAAATATCTTCCATTTTCTTCTATAATAATTAAAGTGTCTTTATAAACTACCCGAAACATAGTACGTTTTTTTCATTTTAAAAAACGAAAGTCTCCTCATTTCAAATTGAGATAAAATATAAAGTTTGGTTGAGATAAAATATTAAGTTAGTTTAAGATAGAATACTCCCAAATAGGATAGTCAAAAAGGGGTTAAAGTTTATATAAAATAAAAAATTATATTTTAATATTTAAAAGTAAAAAATATATTATAATAAAAATCTAGTAAGAAATTAAAAACTATTTGAACTCTTCTCAAGACAGCTTAAATGTTAAGTTATAAGAGAGACATAAAATTATCATATTATAACTTATAACAAAAGTTATCTAACGTAAATAAAAATATAAAAATATAATAAATATTAATATTATACTTATATAAGGGTTAGAAACAAAAATAAAATAAATGTAATAAATTACAAAAGAGAATTAAGAAATGAAATAGGAGTTGATGAATATTTTCTTGTATTTATTCGATAAAACATATATATATATATAAAAGAGAGAATAAATTCTTTGTTAATTACAAGTCTAATATATCGTAATCCTATATTAAAGAGATATTTTTTAAAATAAAATTTAACAAATAAATGAAATAAATATAGACAATCTTGAGATAATGTAGAAGATTTGTAATACTAATGAATATCATGAAGTCCAACTTGTTACACAACATCACAAATTGGTCGTTTCCTAAAGCTTTTGTAAATACATATGCCAATTGTAAGTGTGTGGGTATGTATGAAGGACTAATCATCCCAGCTTGTAGTTTCTCTCAAATAATATGTCAGTCTATCTCAATGTAATAATGGAGATCGAGGTGCTGACCAAGTTAATGTTTAGAAATATTCTTAAGATTCTAAAAATATTCTTAAGATCTTATGAAATAGATAGATTTGAAAGATCAAGTTAGATGCAAGGATTAATTTAGAAATCAATTTTTTTTAATTAATTGTGGACCTTTTATGTTTTATTTATCATAATTCTTTTTAGTCTTTTATTTTTTAAAGATGAATTATGTTCAATCCATAACTAAATAGGCTCATTTCATCTAGGGTTTTTTCTTATAAAAAAGAACAGTTATGTAATTTGGAGGAAGACCATCTATAATTAATAAAAAAATTATTTCAAAAAACTTCTTACGTTTCCTTTTTGTGTTATTGATTGAATGCTTGAATTCAAATTATCAAAAGGAGTGATCATCGTTTGTGGTGTCTCAAGATTAAGATTTTAAGGACTTTGTTTCCGTAAGATTCTAATCCGATCATACTAAAGGTTAGAGTTCTTAGGGTTAATGGCCTAGATGGTCCACATCATTTGGTATCATAGCCTAAGTTACTGGAAATAGGTTATCTATCAATATAGTTCTTGATTAAAAAAAAAATTCATCATTTTTTGTGTTTTCAAGAATATGTCTTGATTCCAAATTTGATTGTTTTTTTCCTTATCTTTGTGGAATGAAAATATTTCTTTTTTAAGATTTTGATTTTTGATCTTCTTGTTTGGCCAAATTATATACCTAGGGTTTTGTGGCAAAAAAAAAATTTGTTTGGTTTCCTATTTTCTTTCAATTCCATTTTTGTTGTTTTCGTCTTTGGATATCATTTTGTAGTTCTCTTTGAATTCTTTCTATCTTTTTTTTTCTTGTTCTTTATTTCTGTGTTCAGTCCATCTTTTTTCTTCATAAAAATCCATCATTTTATAGTTCTTATGTTTTCTTTCAATTTCGTTTTGTTGTTTTCATCTTTGGATCTCGTATCGTAGTTCTCTTTGAATTCTTCCTATCTTTTTTCTTTTTGTGTTCAATCCATCTTTGTTCTTCAAAGAAAGAAGAAGAAGAAAACTTGTTGATGTTCATAGTTTTAGAAGAAGAAAAAAATTGATAAATCAGAGTTGTAATTTTAAATAGCCATAACTTTTAACTCAGGTAACGAAACGGTTATTACAGTATATCAAATTCTATCGTTTACACCATTTATCAAAGGTTTAAAGTTTGTCCCACCTTTTTTGCTGTTTTTTTGGTTTTTGTTTATTAGGGTTGCAAATTTGTTTTGTATATTTTCTATTTCCAACAGTAGCAACAGTCAAAAAGAAAAAAAAGAAAAAGAGAGAGAACAAAGTAGTAGATTATTCAAGACTCCAATTCTTGTTTTCTTGCTTAAGTTACTCGTTCTTGTTGAAATTAGTTTTCTTTTATTTTCTTCTAGTTTTCCTTTATTTTGGTTAAGCAATATAAGAAAAGAAAGATCTTGAAAATATTTCCAACTCAAGATTTGTTTTCCTATTTTAACTTTCCTAAATTGATTATTTACTTCTTTCCATCTTCTCTTTAGTTTCCTTTCTTCTTCCTTTCCTTATATTCTTATCCTTATTATTATTCTAATTTTTATTTTTATTCTTATATTTGGTTCTTAAGAGTCATTTTTAGAGTCAACTAAGTTTTAAAATTCTGATTTTTTTATATTGTCACCAACAAACCGGTTGCTTCTTGAGATTAGTTGAATTCTTGAATTTTGTTAAAAGCATAAAAGGAGGCTGGGAGGCTGGCTTGAGCTTTGAGTGGTAAAAGGAAAGAGAGAAAAAAAGAAGCCAAAATAGTGTGAAACACGAGTGATAACAATATGATTTGAGAGCAAACACGTAAGGGAGTGTATGAGGAACAATGCTTTTTATTTCAATTTATTTTATAACTTGAAAACATAAGTAATGAAGTGGAAGAACCTGTGCATGGAGAGTTACTTGTCATAAGGAGAGCCCTAAATATATAGCCTAAGAATGAAGGAGATGAGGAGCAATGTGAACATATTTTTCACACAAGATGCCATATGAAGGATAAGGTATGTATGTTGATTATTGATAATGGGAGCTGCACTAATGTTGCTATTACCTTGTTGGTATAAAAGTTAAATTTAAAGTGGCAAAAACATCCCAAACTGTATGGCTACAATGGCTAAATGATTATGAAGAAGTGATGAGATTCTTTGGTAAGTATCAGGATGAGATTCTTTGTAATGTGGCACCGATATATGCTAGTCATATATTGCTTGGTCGATCGTGGAAATTTGTTAAGAGGGTTTCGCATGATGGGTAAAAAAACCATTATTCTTTTGTAATGAAAAACCAAAACATTGTGTTAGCCCCTCTCAAACCTTTGTAAGTTTATGAGGACCAGATTAGGATAGTAAGAGAGTGTAAGATGAGGAAAAAAAGTGTGAGCAAGAGAAAAGTGAGCAAAAAGAAAAGCAAAGTGAGCAAAAAGGAGAGAAAAATGTGCAAAAGGAGAGAAAAGTAAGTAAAAAGAATGAGTATAATTGCTAAAAAATATGAGATTAAGAGTGTAATGATGGCAAGGAAACAAGTACTTGTACTTGTGTACAAGGATGTTTATCTTTCTACTAACGATCTTAACTCATCTTTACCTAGTGTTGTCGTATCTTTATTGCAGGAATTTGAGGATCTATTTCCTTGAGATATTTCCCTAAGATATTTCCCATGAATTACCACCTTTGAGAGGAATTGAGCATCAAATAGACTTCACACCCGAATCTATAATACCAAATCGACCTACTTATAGAGCTAATCTCAAGGAAATGAAGAAGATGTAAAGGCAAGTGGATGATTTATTGCAAAAGGGATTTATAAGAAAAAGTCTCAACCTATGCTTGGTTCCAGTCATCTTAGTCCTAATGAAAGATGGAACATGGTGCATATGTGTGTAATAGAGATTGAGATGCTAACCAAGTTTATGTTTAAAAATATTCTAAAGATTCTCAAAATCCTACACAACGGATAGATATGGAATATTAAGTTGGATGCAAGGATTAATTTAGGAAAGAAATTTGTTTGTTTTAGTTAATTATGGGTCTTTTATGTTTAGCAATTTTTGTTTGAGTGAATTGTGGGTTTTTTTTTAAATTCTTTTAGTCTTTTATTTTTAAGGTTGGGTTAGGCCTAATCCATAACTAAATAGGCCCATTAGGCCAATTTCATATAGTATTTTTTCTTTTAGGATTTCTTGCTTATATAGAAGAAGAGTTATGTAATTTGGAGGTAAGAACAAATATCATTAATAAAAGTATATTTCATAAAGCTTTTGTTTTGCGTTCTTATGTTATTGATTGAATACTTGAATCTGACTTATCAAAAGGAGTGATCATCCTTTGTGGCATCTCAAGGTTTGAGTTTTAAGGACTTTGTTTCCTTAGGGTTTTAATCTGATTATTTTCAACATGTTCTTAACAAATTAATTGTTTCTATTCCTTTGAGTTCGTGGGTTCCCAGGTTGTTCACCTAAAATGTATGCATCATTTGGTATCAGAGTCTTTGTTGTTGAAAAAATGTTATCTATTTTCATCTATCTTTGTTTTTGAATTCTATATTTCAAAAAAAAATCGTCATTTGATTATTTTCTACGTTCTTGAGTCACAAATCACAAAAAGAGAAAAGAGAAATTTTGTCTTTTGGAGTCTTGTGTTTTCTTTCAATTTCGTTGTTGTTGTTTCGTATTTGGATTTTGTTTCATAGTTTTCTTTGAATTCTTCATATAATTTTCTTGATTCTTTATTTCTGTGTTCAATATATCTTTTTCTTCAAAAAAAAAAAACAAGAAGAAGGCTGCTGTTCAGTTTCAAAATTGTTTTTGATAAACAGAGTTGTAACTTTAAACGACCATAACTTTTGACTCGCCTAATAAAAAGATTATTATAATATATCAAATCGAAGCTAGTTTCAATTACTATAAGTAAATTGGGCTTTACCTCCGTTCTTGCAATTTTTGAGTCTAAATTCCACCATTTACAACACTAGCCGAAGGGTTATAGATTTGTCATACTTTTTTGCGTTATTTTCGATTCTTGTTCATTAAGGTTGAGATTTTTTTTGGGAATTTTATATTCATGGAAGTAGTAAAAACAAAAAAAATAAGAAAAGGAGGAGAACATAGTAGTAGATTGTTCAAGAATCAAATTCTTGTTTTCTTGTTGAGTTTTTTTATTTTTGTTGAAATTGGTTTTCTTTTAATTTGTTCTTTCTTCCCAAGACCGATTAAAAAAAAAGGAATCCTAGTTGATCAAGAGTCTTTATTTAGAGTCTTCTTTGGTTAAGAGTCTTACTTTAGAGTCCTCTTTAGTCAATGGTCTTTATTTAAAGTCCTTCTTGGTCAAGAGTCTTTCTTTAGAGCCCTTCTTGATCAAGAGTCTTTCTTTAGAGTTCTCTTTGGTCAAGAGTCTTTCTTTAGAGTTCTATTTGGTCAAGAGTCTTTCTTTAGAATCCTCTTTGGACTCTCTTTCTATAGAGTCCTCTTTAGACTTTCTTGTTGTCATATTTTTTCATTTAGTTCTTTTAGAATTATGAATTTTGAGATTGTCACCAATAAAATAGTTACTTCTTGAGATTAGTTAGATTATTTGGTTTTGTTAAGAATACAAAGGATGTTGACATAAGCTTTGAGTGGTAAAAAAAAGAGTGATAAAAATCTTATTTGAGAGCAAACACGTGAGGGAGTGCATGGGTTATCTCATTTTATTTTATAGGTTGACAACATGAGTAAGGAAGGAGAAGAACCACAAGAGGTTAACTTGAAATTCTTCATCAAATCTATTCATGACCAATTTAAGAAAATTAATGCATGGTTGATGATTTAGAATCCTTTTCTGATTCTAAATTACATCAAAGAAGACATAGAAGACATGGGCTACGCAAAGAAAAAATTGATTCCAATGTGGAAGAGATAGAAAGTTTTAAACGGTATAAAAAGATCATAGTTGTACAAACAAATAGAGAAATTGAAAGTGACAATTCATGTGACGAAGAGATACCACCAATGAAGGATTATTTTGATGTAGAATTGGAAGAATTTATGCATAGGGAATTACTTGTCACAAGGAGAGCCCAGAGTATACAGCCTAAGAATGAAGGAGATGAAGAGCAATGTGAGCATATTTTCACACAAGATGCCAAGTGAAGGATAAGGTATGCACGATTATTATTGATGGTGGGAGCTGCATTAATGTTGCTAGTATTTTGTTGGTAGAAAAGTTGAATATGAAGTGGCAAAAGCATCCCAAGCTATACAAGCTACAATGGTTGAATGATTGTGGAGAGGTGATTGTCAACAAACAAGTTTGGGTTCCTTTTTCAATTAGCAAGTATGAGGATGAGATTTTTTGTGATGTGGCATCAATTTATGTTGCTTATATTTTGTTTGGACGACCATGGTAGTTTGATAGGAGGGTGATGCATGATAGGTATAAAAATTGGTACTCTTTTGATATGAATAATTGAAAAGTTGTATTAGTCCCTCTTACGCCTTTGTAAGCTTATGAGGACCAGATTAGGATAGCAAGATAGTGTAATTTGAGAGGAAAAAAAAGTGTAAGCAAGAGGAAAATAAAAAAAAGGAGAGAAAAGTGAGCACAAAAGAGAGAAAAGTGAGCAAAAATGAGATAAAAGTGAGTAAAAAAGAGAGAAAAGTGAGCAAGGAGAGAAAAGTAAAAGAATGAGTGTATTTTTTGAAAAACATGAGATTAAGAGTGTAATGGTGGCAAGGTAACAAGTACTTGTACTTATGTACACAAATGTTTATCTTTCTACTAACGATCTTAACTCATATTTGCCTAGTGTCATTGTATCTTTATTGTAGGACTTTGAGGATCAACATTTTGAAGAGATTCCCCAAGGATTACATCCTTTATGAGGCATGCAACATCAAATAGATTTCATACCTGAATCCACAATACTAAATCGACCTACTTACAAAGCTAAGATTCGAGGATGAATCTTTTCGAATAGAGGGGAATAATAGAGATTGAGGTACTAACCAAGTTTATGTTTAAAAATATTCTAAAGATTCTCAAGATCTTACACAAGGGATAAATTTGGAATATTAAATTGGATGCAGGGATTAATTTAGGAAAGCAGTTTGCTTGTTTTAGTTAATTATTGACCTTTTATGTTTAGCAATTTTTGTTTTAGTGAATTGTGGGCTTTTTTAAAGTCTTTTATTTTTAAGGTTGGGTTAGGCTTAATCCATAACTAAATAATCCTATTAGGCCAATTTCATCTAGGATTTTTTTCTTTTAGGATTTCTTGCTTATATAGAATAAGAGTTATGTAATTTGGAGGCAAGAACAAATATCATTAATGAAAAGTATATTTCATAAAGCTTTTTCTTTGCCTTCTTGTACTCTCGATTGAATACTTGAATCTGACTTATCAAAGGGAGTGATCATCCTTTGTGGTGTTTCAAGGTTTAGGTTTTAAGGACTTTGTGTCCTTAGGATTCTTATTTGATCATCTTTAACACATTCTTAGCAAATCAATTGTTTCTATTCCTTTAAGTTTGTGGGTTCCTAGGTTGTTCGCCTAAAAAGTCTGCATCAGTGTTCCTTTTGGTTTAACTAAGATTCAAGGATGAATCTTTTTGAAGAAGAGGGGAATAATAAAGATCGAGGTGTTGACATAGTTGATGTCTACAAATATTCTTAAGATCCTACAAATATTTTTAATATCATCAAGATCTTACAAATATTCTAAGATCTTATGCAAATGATAGATTTGAAAGATAAACTTGGATGCAAGGATTAGTTTAGGAAGCAATTTTTCTTTTAGTTAATTGTGGCCTTTTTATGCTTTATTTATCATAAGTCTTTTTAGTCTTTTATTTTGTAAGGATGGATTAGGCCCAATACACAATTAAATAGGCCCATTTTGTCTAGGGTTTTTCTTTTAGGGTTTCTTGCTTATAAAAAAGATAAGTTATGTAATTTGGAGGGAGACCATATATCATTAATAAAAAGTTTATTTCAGAAAGCTTCTTGCTTTTCCTTCTCGTGTTCTTGATTGAATACTTGAATTTGGATTATCAAAGGGAATGATCATCCTTTGTGGCGTCTCAAGGTTAGGGTTTTAAGGACTTTGTTTCCTTAGGGTTCTTAACGGATCATCTTCAACATGTCCCTAGAAAATCAATTATTCCTATTTCTTTGAGTTCGTGGGTTCCTAGGGTTGTTTGCCTAGAGGGTCCACATCATAATGTGCTATGTACGTTCATGGAAAATGGGATTTATTGCAATGTATAAGGCATCCTAATTGTCACAAAATAAAGGTGTAGGAGTTGGTTGTGCACATTTTAAATCTTGTAATATGTAATGTAACCATGTCAACTCTAAGCACGTGTTTTCCATGCCTCGATATTCAACTTCTACATATGATCTAGAAACATTGACTTGTTTCTTGGATTTCCATGAGATGAGAGAATCTATAAGAAAAATGCAATATCTTGTAACTGATCTTCTTGTGGTACAACACTCTCCCCAATCTAAGTTGCAAAATGCATTAAAGGTAAGACTGTTTGTAAAAGAAAATAGTAAACCTTGACTAGGATTACCCTTGATGTACCTAAGAATGCATAAAGCTACATCCCAATGTGGCTTTTTGGGTTCATGCATGAATTGAATCAATGTGTGAACATAGCATATTATGTCAAACCTTTTCAAAGTAAGATAAATCAATTTATAAATCAACCTTCTATACTTAGTTGGATCATTTAATAAGACTCCATCTATAGGAGTAAGCTTTAAATTTTGCTCTATCGAAAACTTGTCGAAACATGCACTAAGAAGTCACGAATCTTGTAAAATTTATATTGCATGTGTTCCTTTGAGACATGAAAATTTCCTTCTTTAATTGAGAAAATTCAACTCTAGTACTGTTAATTTAGCTTTCATTGCATTTTTCCAATATGGATCAAGGATAGCTTGAGCAATAAAATGAGGTTTAGTATGACTTTCAATGTTAGCTAAAAAAGTACATTGGGTAGAAGATATACAAGAATATCAAAGATAATAAGAAATAGGATATTAGGTATATGATGTTGAATTGGGTGTTAAGGTTGAATGATTCACTTGAGTAGACAAAATTTAGTATTTGTGCCATGTCGGAGGTTGTATTGGATGAATGGATTAATGTATAAGGAGATTAGGGGAGGTTGGTGAGTCTGCATGAGGCATGGATGAATGCTTAGGCGTATTGGATGAAAAGGTTATTTCTGTTGAAGTTTCAATCAACCAAGATTGTTGAAGTAATAAATGCTCAAAATCTATCTTTCAAGTTTTGTTATTTTCTATTAAAGAAAAATGAGCATGATAAGGACTCAGTACCAGACAACCTACATATGCTGCTTAGAAAAACTGCACCATTCATTTTAGTTGCTAAAGACTTTTTGAGTCACCTTATGTCATTCTACACATATTAGATCCTTTTGTAGATATAATAATCTTGGCCATACAGGTACCAGTTGTAGTTGATTTATCCAACTTTCTACTATAACTTTGAGCTCGCTTCATAACATGTTCGAATTTCTATTTTTTATGTTCAAATTCAATTCAAGTTTTTGGGTATGGTATCTAGTTTTGTTTTCATTGTTCAATTCGATTACAAATGAGTTCATTGTCTAACCTTATTATAGAGCTTGGATAAAAAAATCAAACTTTGAAAATTTGTTTTATGATTTCAAATTTCAAAGTTATACCAGAAAATTACAACCTTATTCTAGGACACGTCTCTTCTGTTACATTTTCCATAAAGCATAACTAAAATTTGAGAATATAAAGGGAAAAATAAATATTACATAGAAAGTAAAAATGTAAATTAGAACATAGTTTTACCAAACGATTTTTCTATATTTTGTTTTCATGTTTTAGAAAATATAATTCAAAATTAAATGAGATTTGGTTTTCTTTAACAACTGAATTACATAATAAAAATAAGTTTAAGTACAAGAAAATAAAAATCGTTAGTGTAAAAATTGTGACATTATATGCTATATGAGTTTACATCTCTTATTAGGCCTGGTTTTTTTAAAGCAATAAGTCAAATTTATTTGTAATATTGTATTGGATTTTGTATTGTGTACATATTGTGGTTTACTAACTATAACGACTTATACTTTATTGAAAAAGTGTATGTGTGGGTCTTAGTAGTTTATTTTAGTTTAACTTGTTTCAGACTTCTCTCAATAAGCCCTTAGTACACAACAACCCATCATTTTAAGTTATTAGGCTTATTGGTGCATAAGTTTAACAATTGGTACCCTTTTTATCTATATTCTCAAAATGTTATAATTTAGTACTCAATTCATCATGTGATTTCAACATTAGAAGATCGAAACAATTCCCCCATTTAATTTGGGGATTTTTACATGTGAAATGCACATGGAAAATAATTATGGGACAATTTTATCATTAATTTTTTTCTTTAATTTTCTTCCCCTTTCCTTTCTTTTTTTCCTAAACGAATGTGACTAGTGGCTGTTTTCGGTCACTTTGATATGAGTCTGGTAACGAGTAACAATGATGTTGGCATCGGAAGAAGCCTAGACGACGATAATGGTATGCTGGTCATGTTCATTTTGGAGGAGAAAAAAGGAAAAGGTGGAAGAAAAATAAAGAAATAAACAAAAAAAAATTGACAAAATTATCCTTTAATTATTTACCGTGTACATTTTGCATATAAAATTCGCTAAATTAAATGAAATTATTGTTTTAATTTTATAATATCGAAACCATTTGATGGATTGAGATACTAAATTAAAATCATTTGAAAACATAAGTAAAAAGAAATACTAGTTACAAAACTTGGATATCACTGTGGTACCTAATCTATATAGAAAAGACTTACTTGTGAAACTGGTGAAAAACGTAAAATGAGAAATATATGGGATAAGAAAATAAGAGAAGAACGATGTGAGAAGGAATAGCAATAGAAAGGCTCATCAGGGGCTTTGAATTTCATGATTCTGAAATATTTTTGAATATTTTTTTATTTTGAAATTCTATTCTTGTTTTCTAAATCTAAATTTTTGGTTGGAAACCCTAATTTTTTTAGTTGTATGAATTGGGTGATTATAATCATGTTAGAGGAATTTTTTTGTGATTTAGATATGTTTATTTAAGGCACATTTTGTGTCTCTTTAAATGAAATGTTTTGGTTTAAGATTTTGAGTAATTTTTTTTTGGTATCCTTCTCAATCTGTAAAAATTTAGTCTATGATTTTTAAGGTGTAAAAATATAAGAGAAATAAATCATTTTTTTTGTTTATTAAAATAAGTAAAAACATGTTGTTTCTTGTGTTTTTTGATATGTCAAGAGTTATGAACTAAAACTTTTATTTTATAAAACTAAAAATTTGGCATGCTATTATTTTTGTGAGCTAGCTAATGTAACTTGTTAATAGTCGAAGAAATTGAATAGCTTTTCGGGTAATATTAGTGATCAAAAATTGTTAAAGTAAATGTGGGATTTTCTAGGATTACATGACATGGGGAGATGGGGAGATTTACATGAGAGGTTATTGTAAAGAAACATCAAGGTTTGAAAGAGAGAAATTTAAGATATAGATCATTAGGTATCCTTTTGAACATGGGTGCAAGGTGTTGAAATAATTGCACTTAGTGGATAGTATAGCTAGTTGGTGAGTTATAGTGGTGCGAGTCCTTCTCTATTCTATATTTATTTAAAAAGCATTTATGTCAATTTTTGAATGAATGTTGCAATGCATTTGAATTCTTAATGATCTTTATTAAATTATTTTTGGTAGTTTAGCTATTATTTATGAAAAATTTGTGTTTAGAATCATATATTATCAAGTTGATTTGTTTGTTAAATTCATGGTGTTACAAATTTGAATGTTATATATATTTTGAGATTTTATTGTGTATGTTTGTTATCGTTGATAAAAAAAAGACAACATGAAATCTAAATTTTCTATGCAATTGAATGTTAGAGATAGGTTTTATTTGGTATAACTTATTTCTAGCTGTTAAAGTCACCCATGGTCTAAGTAGATATATAAAAGGAATTAGGTGTTTTCATTACTATTATGGAGAGATGCATGTTAGTGGCATGCCTTGTTATGAAAAAAAGAAAGATAACTTATTGATAATTCTAAGATTAGATATGCTTTCCAGTTATGATAATAGTGTTGTATTGCTAGCTGGAAATCATTATTATGAAATTTGAATTCTAGAATTTTAGATTGATTAGTATCTTGATTTTTCTTTTCATGTGTATCATCATAGTAAGAAATTAGTAATATTGTAAATTTTAGGTGGCAACCTGTTTGAAAGGTTGGAAGTATGGTGATATGAACTTGTTACTTGGGTTGTTATAACATTGTGAACTTTGTACTTTTTGGAATCTTTGGTATTTCATGTTTATTGTGTAATAAGGATACCCATTGAATAATGTTATTGAGTATATGCATAATGGTATTTAAGTAGTGTTAAGAAAACTTATTTGGAGTTGTAATCTTTTTTGCACTTATGTTTGGCACATTTTTGTTATGACATACATATTTAACCATATTGAAATGAGAGACTTGTATAAATTTTTAAAGTAAAGTTATGTTTGATACTTGGTACTTCTGGTATACAAATAGTTTAACTATATTTTTGGAAAGCATGGAATTAGAGATTATGTTTTGAGTAATTCATATTGTTTTGTATGGTACTAATCAGTTCTTAGGAAAGTGAAGTATGAATTGTATCACATTTGTTAATCTATGTTAGTTTATACTTGATTATCAATATTTTTAAGATAAGTTGTTATTGTTTTTTTTATCAATATTTGAATGATTTATTGTTTTCAACACTAAACACCTTTTAGAAATATAAAATTGATAATTTTTTTTGAAAATTAGATAATGTTGGAAATTGATCGTTGTTTGAGTAGCATGTTTGAAGTATTATATTAGCATGGTATATATGATGAGCCGTTTGCTTGCTCTTTTATTTTTTTACTAACAATGGTCAAGAGAATATGTCGCAATTAAGGTGAGGCTTACAGAGATAACACTTAATCTTGCAAGATTGTAGCTACTAATACAAGTGAGGTCCATGATGAGCATGAAGGTGCTTTTGCAACTTGGTGATTGTACTCGGTGGCATGTAATGAAGTAAGAAAAACTATGGTAATTTGATCAGCCACTTGGGTGGTATATTCACGTAGATTTTAGTACTTGTGTATGATAATTGTTGTTGGTTTAGATAACTTAAAGTTAACTTCATGTGATGATATTGTATTTAAAGAATATGAAAAATGATTTGATGTCATGGATGTTAATTTAAATTCTTTGTGTAATAATGAGAATTGTTTAAAATCTTAATATGTTGTGATTTTGTTATAGTTGTTTGACTTTGATAGAATATGTTAAATAGATTGTATTTACTTATGTGTGATGCTCCTAGTATTTTAGATATTTTCCTTAGCATATTATAGATTTGGAGTCTATATGGTGCATATTGACTTAAGATATGTATACATGTTAGTAATAATTTCTTTAATCAATTTATGGTTAATTGATATATGTGTTTACAAATATATTGATTATGTGTTGTCTGTATGTAATAATTTAGCAAAATTTATTACTTGAATTACATGCTTAAGTCTATTTTTATAATGAGTTATTTATAATTAAAGTGGAACCAATTGAAATAACACTTATTTATGTCATATCAAGTCACAAGTTGCGGTACAATCATAATTGATATGATAGATAATTATTGACTAAAACAATAAGATTTATTTTTTTCAGCATATACTTATTATCATATAGTTGTGGTAATATGCATGAAAAATATTAAAGACATATTTTATAGATTGTTTATTTTCTTGGATAAATGACAAACTAATAGTCTTAAATAAGTGTTTTGTAAACTTGTGTAACCTATAATCTTTTTTATGATATTTATTGTTTTATCATTAGTTTAGTATCCTAAAAATAGATAATGTGTTCGCAATATTAACACGTGTAAGTGAAATACTATACTTATATGTTCTATTTTTTATTATATGTTTATTATATGAAAATTAGTTTTATAACAGTTAATGAGTTATGTCATTTGAGTTAATTTAATTCAAATAGAAATTATTATTGGTTAAAAAATGGAAACTTTTACTATTTGTTTATTGTATTGTTGGTTTGGTGGTGGAAAATTAAACATGTATACTATATTGTGAAGAGTTTTACTAAGTTTTGTGTTGAAAGTGATTTGAGGGGTGATATCTTTTAAAAGGGATTCATGCTTGTAAGCTTTGATTGAGTACAGTAACTATTTGTAGTATGTATGAAAGCTGGAGCAATATGGACTATAAGTTATAGAATTACTTTATCAAATTATTGCTCGATCAAGTGTTATTTAGAAATTGTGACACTATATGCTATTGGGCTTGTATCTTATTGGACCTAATTTGTTAAAGTAACGAGTCAAGTTTATTTGTAATATTGTATTGGGTTTTGTACTTTGTACATAATGTGATTTACTAACTATAGCCACCTATATTTTATTGAGGCTTAGTTGTTTATTTTATTTAATTTGTTTTGGGCTTGCCTCATTAATCCTTATTACACAACAGCCCATCAGGTTTACGTTATTAGGCTTTGGGCTTATATATAGAGTCAGAATAAAAAAAAACAAAAGATTCGGAAATATTTATATAAAAATAATATATTTAATAATTAAAAGGTATAATTTTAAAAAATTAAATATACCTCTTTTTATCCCTATCAACTGAAAATGAAACAAAAGGCTCTATTGGAAATAAATGAAGACGACCAAAATATAAGCTTAGAAACCAACAGGACGATGAGGTCTAGGTGAATATGATGGTGTCTTAAAGGGATTAATTGTCTTGTGCAACAGCGAGCTACCAATAAAATTAGAGTCTTTATTGCATGTAGTACTCTATATGTAAATATCACACACTGAGAAATTACATAAACAATTTCCTGTTGGAAAAATAACACAATAAATTAGACAATTAAAAATCCATTTACTGTGAAAAAGAACATAAAACATTAATTCCTTAAGTCAATTTATTGTATCATTAAAATATTTTAATCATATAATTTTTTTAAAGAATTTTTTTAAAATTTTGATAATTTAAAAACATAATTTTATAAGTATGTGATTAAAGTGTCAAAATAACACATTTTTATTGACTTTTAAAGTAATTTTTCCGAAATTAATTATATACATCCAACTCATTTAACTTAATATGATAATAAACTAAAAATAGTTTGTAATTCAAGAATAGAAAGAAAAATAACCTTGTAAGATATATAAAATAATAAATAAGAACTATATATAATTTGCAATAAGCAAATATATTGGATTAATAGCTTAATAAGATTATTCTATTAGAGGCAGGCTTAAATATTACCAACACAAGATTTGTGTGCCAAATGCCTTTAAGATTAATAAGAAGTACTTTACGGATACCACCACCTTTCATGTTTGTGTCCTTGCATTAAAAGTTGATGAGAATTAATGTGAAATGTGGTATTGAAAGTTGGAAACTGCTGGTGTTATACTTTCAAGAAACAAGAAGGTTTCTTATTTCTCATAGCCAATACAATTAATATATGCACTAACTAGACAGTTTAATGTGATGTTTTTTTTCTATTAATTATATATTAATCAATATTTTATTGATTGATCCGAAGTTATCACAAATTTTTTTTATCTAAGCCACTTTTTTCCTTTTTGTCTAAGATTTTTCTCTTTTTGTCTAACTCACTTCCTTTTTTCTTTGTGAGTTTTGGGAATATCTTTATTCATGGGTATGAGATTTACATCTATGAATTGAAATGTCCGAATGATCAACTCTGCAATCAGTTGTTAGAATCAATAGGTCTTTAAATCGTTCATTTGAAAAAATTGAAACTTCTCTTTTTGGATGATCATGATACTTCTTAAAAATCGAAATTCTTGATCAATCGGGGAATAAAATCACCATTTTTGTTCAATAAGATATCAAAGTGGATGATTGACTCATTTCATACTAAAAATAATAACAGAAAATCTTTTGATAACATAGATTCCTAATTCTTAATGATATCCCACGATCAAGACAAATGTCTGAATCCTGTGAAACTATTTCATAGAAGTTAATTGATATCTTCTTTTTAGTTAATTTTATTTATTTATTATTGTATGTTTCAATTATAAACCTAGTCCAAGTTTATGAAAATCTGTTAACTTAATAGAGTTATTTGTAACTCATGTTACTTATTAGAAAGCAACAATTATTATACAATTCATAATTGCAATAAAATAATGCCTTAAAAATATCAACACTTATGGTAATAATAAAATTTAATCATTTTTTTAATTATTATTTTGACTCCAATAAACAACATGCTTTTTGTCACCTTAAAATTTTATCAAAATAGTTACACCAATTATGTTATAGCGCAATGGGTATACTTATTGTGAGCAATGTGAGTGAAATGGTTTGAATCCCACATTGTAGTGTCTACGATCTAATCTGGTCTAATCTAATCGAGTTTTTAAAAAATTTATAAAACCAAATCGGATTATTTTAATAACATAAATTAGATTAGATTGGATTAATTAAAACTATACAATCTGATTTGATTTCAATTACATACATTAAAAAACACAATATAATTATATTTGGGTAACACTATGCTTAATATATCATATAAGTGTTGGTGTTTTAATTACAATACAAATATTTAAGTCTTATTGTTTGCATGTTTTCTATTTTATATTGAAATGAAGTGTTATATATAGCTAAATATGTTAGCAAACCAATATACAACATGTGAAGCGTGGCGGTTTGGTTGATGCACAAAATTTTAATAACATACTGAATAGGGGTTCGATTTCCCTAATTAGTATTTTATAGTTTATTTTTAATTAAGGATTCGATCTCCCTAATCATCATTTTATAGTATATTTTTAATTAAAATATTATAATGACCAATCCAATCTCATTTATCTAGTGTTCTATAATATAAAAACTGAACCAAATCATAATGTTGTAGAAATTAGACAATCCAGTTAATTTAATCCGAATTTTTGATTTGATCTAGTTTACATAATTTCTTAAATACCCGTATCCGATAACATAGGTTCTAAGAAAAGTTCAATAGATCAAATGTTCAAATTCATTTTGCACACCATTTCTTAGGTAATTTCAACAAGCATTTTTATATTCATTTCAAACAAATAAGTGTTAAGATGATCATACTAACAATAGAAATTTTTATATTAATATATGTTTATGGTATATATTGTTGGTCCAACTCATGTCGACTAGCAAACAAAGAAAAAATAATAAAAAAGGGCATTCAACATTCAACAACGAAGGCTTGCAGTGAGAAGAAGAAAGAAAGAAAAAAGTCAAAACTTTGGGTTGTTTGTCTCTGTAAGTTTTGGCTTGAAGGATGAAGCTTTGACTCTATAAAACACATTTGCTTCAATCTCAATATTATTATATAACAACAAGCTAAGAGAAAAGAGAATTACAGGAAGCTTCTGTATTTCTGAGAAAAAAAAATTGAGAGTCAATTTGTGAAGCTTTATTCACAAATTGAATATGTATATTTATTGTATTTTTGTGAGAGATCCACCTAAATGTGAAGTTTATAATCACATCTTATTATAGTAGAAGTTTTAAGTGACCTACGAGTCCCATGGTGATTACTTTAATTTTAGAAGGTTTTTTCACCCAAAAATCTTTGGTATTATTTTTGTTCTATTTTAGTTTGAGAAGTTATCTTGGGTGTGTAGAATTTATTTCTTTACAACCATCTATTTTTTCCAACAAAGTGGTATCAGAGCCTTGGCTATATTCAACGAGAGGTACTATTCACATATATGTATTGTTTTGTCGACAGGTACTATTCATATAGTACTATTCGACAATACTATTTATAGGTACTATTTATCATCAGAAAAGTACCAAGCTCGACGAAACTTGTTGATTGACGATTCAAATGGAGGAGAGCATAGGTAATATGATAAAGTTGATCGCATTTAATTATGCAATTTGGAAGCCGAAGATGGAGGATCTTTTTTACATTAAAGATTTATGGAAGCCAATTATAATGCCAAAGGATAAAGAAGTAACCAGTGAAGACTTTGAATGGGCCGTTCTGAACCGAAAGTGTGCTGCTCAAATCAGACAATGGATTGACAAGAGCATTTTTCAAATTTTTGCTAATGAACATGATGCCTACGTTATTTGGCAAAAGTTGAAAAAAATGTATGCGAGGACAATCGCACAGAATAAAACTAATCTGATGTGACGATTAGTTAATTTGAAGTATAAAGACGGAAGTAGCATATCAGAACATATGAGCAAGTTTCAAGACATTGTAGATCAACTCAACTCTATGAAGATGACTGTAGATGACGAGCTACAAGCATTATTGATGCTGAACTCTCTACGAAAAAGTTGGGATACTCTAATTGTGTCAGTTAACAACTCAGCTCCTGACGGCAAGCTTACCATGGATATGATAAAAGATAGAATGCTAAACGAAGAGTCTCGACGAAAAGATGAAGGATATATTCCTGACACTGAAGCGCTTGTCATGCAGAAACAAGGCAAGCAAGAATGGCACGGGAGAAGTAAAAGTAGAAATCCCCGTAACCAAAGTCAACAAAGAGGACGATCGAAGTCTAGATCAAGGCATGATAAGAAGTGTCATCACTACGGCAAGCCCAGACTCTTCATTCGAGAATGTAGAAGGTTAAAGGCAGAACAATCTAGAAATTAGGAAGAAGAAACCCGAACAAATGACACCACAACTATCATTGAAGAAGTTGTCATTGTTCGAGATGATGATTATGTCAATCTTGCATGCCAAGACACTACTTGGGTAGTTGACTCAGGCGCTTCCTATCATGTCACCTCACTACGGGAATTCTTCCCAACCTACACTCAAGGTGATTTTGGACATGTGAGGATGGGAAATGATGATGCATCAAAAATTGTCGGCATTGGTAACATTTATCTAGAGACCAATCTTGGATGCAAATTAATTCTAAAAGATGTGAGGCATGTTCCTGATATTCTCCTCAATTTGATCCCGGTATGCTTGATGATGATGGATACAATAATTATTTTGATGAAGGAAAGTGAAAGCTCACCAAAGGCAATATGGTAGTAGCTAAAGGCAAGAAAGATACATCACTCTACATCACAGAAGCCAGACTGTGTAGAGGAGAAGTAAATACCACTAGGAAAGAAGTTTTTATCGAGCTATGGCATAAGCGACTTGGCCACATGAGTGAAAAAGGTCTCATCATTCTTTCCAAGAAGGAGCTCTTGCCAGGAATGAAAGGTACACCATTGCAAACTTGTGTTGATTGTATTATGGGAAAATAACATAGAGTTGCATTTCGTAGTCTTGCACCATCTAGGAAGGCAAATATTCTAGATTTAATACACACAGATGTTTGTACAATGAGTTGTAAGTCACTAGAAGGTGCTCACTATTTTGTGACCTTTATTGATGACCATTCTACAAAAGTGTGGACTTTTTCCTTGAAAACTAAAGATCAAGTGCATGAAGTTTTCAAGCAATTTCATGTAAAAGTGGAGAGAGAAACTGGCAGACATTTGAAGTGTGTACGTGTAGATAATGGTGGTGAGTATTATTGACCATTCAAGGAGTATTGTAAAATTTTTGGCATCAGGCTGGAAAAATTAGTCTAAAAGACACCTCAACATAACGGTGTCAATGAGAAGATGAATAGAACCATCTGTGAAAGAGTCAGATGTATGCTCTCAAATGCAAAACTGCCAAACTCTTTTTGGGGGGAGGCAATGAGGACAACAATCAACTTAATCAACCTTTCTCCATCAGTTCCACTAAACTACGATGTACCGGAAAGAGTTTGGACGGGGAAAGACGTTTCTTACAAACACTTAAAAGTATTTGACTGTAGAGCATTTGTTCACATCCTAAAAGATGAGCGGTCCAAGTTGGATGGAAAAGTGAAGTAGTGTATCTTTATGGGATATGCCCATGAAGAATTTGGCTACAGACTTTGGGATCTTATTAGCAAAAGGATTGTCAAAAGTAGAGACATGGTATTTCTTGAAGACCAAACAATCGAGGATTTTGAGAAATCTGAGAAACCACAGTCAAATGAAATTTCAGTTAATTTAGAGTCAGTCCCTCCACCAACAAATCATGATGACGGAGGAGTTACATTAGATACTGATGATGTTAATCCACTAGCTGGCAGTTCACAACCAGAACAAGTTTTTGAACATGTCCAACCAGAAGTACAAACAAAGAGATCCACCCGAGTACGAAAACCAAGTCATAGATATTCTCTTAACGAGTATATGATGCTCACTGAAGGGAGAGAACCAGAGAGTTATGATGAAGCTATCACTTATCAGTATAAGACTGAGTGGTTAAAAACCATGCAGGAAGAAATGAAATCTTTGCATGAGAACCACACATTTGACCTGATGAAACTACCACAGGGAAGAAAAGCTCTCAAGAACAAGTGGGTGTATAGAATCAAAAGTGAAGAAGGTAGCTCGTAACCATGTTACAAAGTAAGATTAGTTATGAAAGGATTCAAGTAGAATAAGGGCATTGACTTTGATGAAATATTCTCACCAGTAGTTAAAATGTCTTCAATCCGAGTTGTTCTTGGTTTGGTAGCTAGCCTTAATTTGGAGGTTGAACAACTAGACATAAAGACTGCATTCTTACATGGTGATCTTGATGAGTAAATCTATATGGAGTAGCCCGAAGGTTTCCAAGTCAAAAGCAAAGAGAAATTGGTATGCAAACTAAATAAGAGCTTGTATAGTCTGAAGCAAGCACCAAGGCAATGGTATAAAAAGTTCGACTCATTCATGGAGAAAAATGAATACAACAGAATGACGACTGATCATTGCGTCTTCATCAAGAAATTCTTTGATGGTGATTTTATTATTTTTTTTGCTTTATATCGATGACATGTTAATTGTAGGTCAAATTATTGATAAGATTAACAAGTTAAAGAAAGATTGAGCAAGTCCTTTGCAATGAAGGAATTAGGACCCACCAAGTAGATTCTTCGCATGACGATTACCCGCAACAGGCAAAAGCAAAAGATTTGGCTTTCCCAAAAATGGTATGTTGAAAAAGTTCTTGAAAGATTCAACATGAGCAAAGCTAAACCTGTTGGTTGTCCACTTGTAACCCATTTCAAACTTAATGTGAGTCAATGTCCCTCAAGTGAGGAGGAGAAATCGGAGATGAGCAAGGTGCCTTATGCATCGGTGGTTGGTAGTCTAATGTACGCTATGGTATTCACCAGACCAGACATTGCATATGCTATTGGAGTTGTGAGTCGATTCCTATCAAATCTTGGAAAGGAACATTGGGTAGCTGTCAAATGGATACTCAGGTATCTCAGAGGAACCTCCAGTCATTGTTTATGCTTTGGTAATAATAAACCTGTATTAGAAGGATATAAAGATTCAAATATGGCTGGCGACGTGGATACAAGAAAGTCTATATCCAGGTACCTAATAACATTTGGAGGGGGAGCTGTTTCATGGAAATCACAATTACAAAAGTGTATTGCCTTAAGTACCACAGAAGCAGAGTACATTGCAATCACTGAAGGTTGTAAGGAGATTTTGTAGATGAAAAAGTTCCTACAAGAATTGCATTAGAACCAATAAAATTATGTTCTTTATTGCGACAGTCAGAGTGCAATTCACCTTAGCAAGAACCCAACCTTCCACTCAAGGTCCAAACACATCGACGTAAGGTATCATTGTATTCATGATGTTTTGGAACATAAACTATTGCAAGTTGAGAAGATCCACACCAATGATAACAGAGCATATATGATGACAAAGATCCTGACTAGAGAAAAACTTGTTATCTGTAGAGAGATTGTAGGTGTGGAGGAGCCCTATCCCACATAGATGGAGGGGGAGATTTGTTGGTCCAACTCATATGGGCTAGCAAACAAAGAAAAAATAATATAAAAAAGGGCATTCAACATTCAACAATGAAGGCTTGCGGTGAGAAGAAGAAAGAAAGAAAGAAAAAGGTCAAAACTTTGGGCTATCTGTCTCCGCAAGTTTTGGCTTGAAGGATGGAGCTTTGGCTCTATAAAAGGCCTTTGCTTCAATCTCAATATTGATATATAACAACAAGCTGAGAGAAAAGAGAATTACAGGAAACCTTAGCATTTTTGAAAGAGAAAAATTGAGAGTCAATTTGTGAAGCTTTATTCACAAATTAAAGATACATATTTATTGTATTTTTGTGAGAGATCCACCTAAAGGTGAAGTTTGTAATCCCATCTTATTATAGTGGAAGTTTTAAGTGGTCTACGAGTCCCGTTGTTACTTTTATTTTGGAAGGTTTTTCCACGCAAATTTTTTTTATGTTATTTTTGTTCTATTTTAGTTTCAAAAATTATCCTATATGTATAAAATTTATTTATTTACAACCATATATTTTTCTATATATATATATATATACATTCAACAAACAATGAGTAGGTGATCATAATTTTTTAACCTATGGAATACATATTGATCATTTTTAACATCACTTGTTTGGTAATCTCAACAAGTATTTATATTTTCATTTCAAAATAAATAAGTGTTTATAATTTAGTAGATTATATGACTAATAGAAAATTTTATAGTAATATATGTTCATTACATATACACATATTCAGCGAACAATATGAGTATGTTTATCATATAAATACAAATTGATCAGTTACAAACATTTTACCACTCGGATATACGATCAATACTTAAATATAGACAAATATTTATCTTTATTCGCAAAATCATAAAAATAATTGTAAAAGTGAAAAAAATAAAAATAAAAGGACTTAAAAAATACAAAATATATATTGAAAAGTAACAAAATATGCAAAAATTTAAAATGGATTAAAATGCACCACTAGTTCTCAAACTTAAACTAAATTCACACGTAGATTTTCAAATTTTTAAAATGTATGATTTAATCTTTAAATTTTTAAAACTTCACATTTAATTTCATTAACGACTTGAAATCATTTGTATTTTAGTAGCAAAGTTAGAACATATGTGTGAAATTTTAAAAGTTTCGGGATTAAATCGTGTGATTTAAAAGTTTAAGATTTATATTTTAATTTTTAAATATTTGAGAAAAAAATCATAAAAATTTGAAGACCTATGTGTGAATTTAGTTAATATTTGATAACAAACAATGTACTTTAACCTTAAAAAAGAAAAAAACAAAATTTGCAAAAGCAAAAAATTGAAAAATAAGTTCTTTTTTGAAATAAATGTAAGTAATAATAATAATAAATTAGGAGGGGTTATCTTATATGGAACTATATATGGAAACTTGAAGGTTTGAAAAATATGTGAAACTTGGGTGCATATTCAGCCATTTCTACTCGTAATGAGTTAAAAGCATAAACTTGTAAATCAGATGGTAGGAAGACTAAATTAGTAATATGTTTTTCAAATTTATAAATGAATATTTGTTTTGATAATAATTGCTCGATCTTTAGAAAAAAAATGTTTCTTATAAATTTCTTGAAAATTTGTTAACTGAGTTTCTATACTCAAATAAGTTTATAAAAACTTGACCCTGACAAAAATCATTTAAAAATGACATTATAGTTCATATTATTAAAACAAAATGAATTAAAAACTTATTACTTCAATAAATTACAATTTAAATTTATATAATATTAAAACAATATGATATTTTTAGATGAAAATAAAATTTAATATTAATTAATTTATAATATTAGCATAATTATAGCCATTAATTAAAGTAATAAAATAAACAAAAAAATTTATTGTATGCATTAAAAACTTATTACAACTTTTTTGAGACGAACTTATCACAAATTAAATTTAAAGAATAATAATATATTATTAGTTTAAGTATTATTAAAAATAATTACTATCAATATATATTAAATTAACGGATGGGATAGAAGGATAGAATCATTTATCGCATAATTTACATAATTTATTATATCATTTCTATTTTAATAGTTGAGATTAATAATAATAATTTTCTCTCCGTCTTTCTTAAATCTTGAAATATGATAATGTATCAAATTATGTAAAAATTTGTCAAGATTGATCTTATATTATTCTCATATCTTATCTTTCTTATAATTAACCCATATAACGGGAGCGTTTTAAAAACCAATGAATTTGATCAATAATTTTTATAATAGAATAATTTATATTAATTACATAAATATTATTATAATTTAAAATTTAAAATTAATTAATAACTTTTTAACAGTTTTTCAGACAGAGAGGAAGCAAAATGCATGATAGAAATTTCATTATGATTCTTGATGATCAAGTATGTTACACTGTTTTGGTACTTATATTAGCTAACTTGCTATGTAATGTACACCTCTATAACAACACAACAGCTGTATAGAATCTAATTCTGTTATAATGAGGTGTTACAAGTACATTCTAACATATTTTGTTCTTATTTTTTATAATTTGTCATGTTTATAAAAATAGATAATTAAGATGAAAATATTTAATTATATTTTTATAAAAATAAAAAATTAAGATTAACATATTTAATTATATTTTTTATAAAAATAAAAAATAGTTTTACACAAATGTGTCACAAGCGTATGCCTATATTCATTTACTCAATATATAGTGATTCAAAAGATCAACTTCATGAGCTGCCACATTATATAGTATTGCAGTGGAACCAAAATCTTCTTAAGTAGTACTCAACAGCTGATATGGATATGACCACAATGACTTTCTTAGATAATTCATGCATCCACTAATTACCTAACAGCTGATATGGATATGACCACAATGACTTTCTTAGATAATTCATGCATCCACTAATTACCTATATATATATATATACTTTGGGTGTTACGTAGGACAGCAAGAGTTAGAATATACTAGGATTTTATTTAACTCCAAGCATTTCGCCGCCTACCTAAATTGTCATGTAATTAACTTATTTGAGAAATTCTTCATACATTCATAATTTATTTTGGACATCCTATTAATATTTAAAAAAAAAAATTGTATTAAATTAGTAAACTTATTGAACTAACCTTTAGACATCTGCCCCTCAAATATCCATAATCTCCTGGCGATTTACGGGATAAGGAATATATATATATACCTAGGAATATGTTCTTGACAGGTTTTACTCTATTTTGTTATTTATTTATTTTTATTTTTTTCTATATTTAATATATATAATTAGAGGTTTCACGTGATTTAGGTTGATTTAGTTTGTTCATTTAAATTATTTAAACATTTATGTCATGTTTGATGATAATTTTAATTTTTAATTTCTAATTCTTGAATTTTAAAATTAGATATCCAATTTTAAAATATTTTAAAAAAAATAAAAGTTATGTAATAACAAATTTTTATTTTCAATTTTTAAAAATAAAAATTGAATATTGAATATTACTTATTTGATAATTAATTCATAATTTTTAATTTTTAACATTTTAAATTGAATATGATATTTTATTAAAAAAATTGAAATTATAAATTATAAATTTTTTAGAAGTTAGACTTCTAGAAATTTTTAATGATATATAAAATAATTCATAATATTTTATAAGGTATTTTTTATATTTTAAAAATAAGTCAAAATGTTATACTAAATATGAACAATCATCGATAAAATGAACATAATTTTCTATAAGAAAACTCAAAATCTTAAATCAAAAAATTTATTATAAACTAAATTTATAAAAAAAATTAATAGTATATAAAATGATTCATAAAATTTTGTGAATTAGTACAATTTATATTTTAAAAATGAGTAAAAACATGTTTTTTTTAATCTGAACAATTATTACTAAAATGTATATAACATTCTAATAATTGTATCTGTCTATATCTAAAATTAATTATATTCGTTTAATTAATTTATATATTAAGTAAATTATATTATATATTAGTTAATAATTAGAGTTTATTAAGAAATTTTTAAAAAAGTTTGAAAAAACATTTTTTTAGAATATTAAAAATTAATAATCATCCCGAACTGTTACTTACGAATAAAAAACCTTCTTCAAACCGTAACAATTTTGTGACGATTTCCACTACACATTTTATAATTTTATTCAGAAATATTTATATCAAAAATCATCTCGTCCGTACCCGTACCTATCCCTACATGGACCACTTCGTGCTTGTTTCTTTAAACTTTTAAAGCACATAATAAATTAACAAATATTTGACAGAATTCTAAATTGACCCTTAAGAATTAACACTTATATGGGTATTTTTAAAATAAATACAACCTTAACTTATTTCAACAAAATAATACCTTATAATATTAACGTTACTTAATATTCAATAAGTTTAAATAACAATAATTTAATTTAAACAATTTTAAATTAAACAACATTTAATATAAAATTATTAATTAAACTTTTAATTAATAATAAAAATATATAAACTAAAACATATCATATTTTATTTTTGTATTTACAAATTTTAAAATGTTATTTTTATTGTTAAAAAAAACTATGTAGGTAATTTTACATTAATTAAATTATAAAGCAAATTAAGAATAATGATTCACTAATAGTAAGACTCACTCTTCTTTTATTTTAAATGGCAAGTTCGAACTATACTAAGTCTTATTTGTATAATTTTTAGATAAATTAACAAATATACCATCGAACAATAATGAAAGTTACAAACATAACATTTAACTACAATAATGAAAGTTACAAACATAACATTTAACTTTATTATTTAACTTTATTGAACGACAAAAATAACACTTTATGACAATCTACCATTGAGATTCTTCTTATTAATATTAATCTACCACCAAACTCCTTGCTATTAGTACAATCTACCATACAAATTGTAACGTAACTACCGAAAAAATAAAATAGTAATACATTTGTACAATAAATCATAGTTGAGTATTATTTTATCACTCCATAAAATTAAATGATATATTTATATAGGGATATTTTTCGATAATATATTTGTTAATTTATGACTAATTTTTTAGACTAAATCATACAATCTAAAATTTATAAGTTTGGGAGAAATTTATAAATGCATGTCAAAATTCGGATACCAATAAAAACATAAATTATGCACATTTTATTAACAACTTACCATATATACACACAGATTCTATTTAAACTCTCTTGAGAGATATCATTCCATGGGCCGGCAGGTAAATAGAAGCTTCTTGTACAGGAAAAGATATTGATTAAAGTTTCAAGTTGAGTGATATCCAACTAGAATTTGAATTGACCATTAGGTGAGTGCTTCTTAGAGTTTATTTTTTCTCTTTGCATTAAGCTGTGCTTTTATTTGTTGCTCAGTTGCTATAGCTTCGTGTATATCTTTTTGAACCATATTGCAAAGCTCATCAAGGGCCAGCATTGGAAACGGTTCCTCAATAAGAACACCAACCTATTAGAATGAATTGCCACGTTAGAACTCATAATTTACAAAATGAAACTACAATGGTTTCAAAGTGGGAGATTTTATCTTCAAACTCTTGCAACTCTAATTATTGAATTTCAAGTGTTGTTTCACCTACAATGAGAATAGAGTCGACTCTTGAGAGAGAGTGTTAAATGTATAAAGTAGATTGTTAACACATCTCTCAACAGCTTAAACTTTTTTTTAATGAAAGTTGGTAACCAATACACTCGAAACAATATTACACTCTAACATGGACAATATTAGAGAACTCAAAACACTTGCTTCAAATTAATAGCTAGTGGACAAGTACACAAGTTCAAAAAGTCTATTTGTTTTATCATAAAGTTTTGATAAACACATCCCCTGAAATAGTGACTTTAAGCTTAAGGTATATGATTTCTATTTTTCAAACAAACTTACAAGGTATTTTGTCATCAAAGCGAACATGGGGATCATGCCAATGACACCCAATCAAGCTAACAATACTAAAAAGAAACATCCACTGTGTTCCTCAGAGTTCATAAGTTTGAACAGGTTTTACACAAACAATTAAAAGAGTTTACAAAGTGCATTTCTTAAGAAAGACAGGGAAATTGAGATACCTCTTCTATGCAGAACAAAGAAGCAGCGCTGATAAAAGTAGCTGGAACAACAATCCAGTGGCATTCATCCCAAAGAATGATAGGAAGACTTAGATGCCAAAAGACTAGAAACCTCGAAGTCAATCGGGTATATGACAGAGGAATTGGAGTTCCAATAAGTTGTTCACATACACCTATTCCTTCATGAAAACAAGAGAGTTTTGATTCCTGCACATCCAAATCAACAGTAAACCGATTAACTCAATTCCGATATAAATATCACTTTCTTTGACGAGTTTATTATACAATTAGCAGCAAACGTCTTTTAAGTTTTTCCTTTTTTCCTCTCCCAACCACTCATATCTCTTTATCTCTCTAGCTTCTTTAAAATTAACTAATTCCAATTCATCATCCCAAACAGTACTACCAATCTGCAAATTGTGTACAGGTTCTCCTCTAGTCAAGGTGGTAATAAGAAATATCTCCTTCCCAACCAGGAGTTTGAATACCAACTTCTAAATATCCATTGAGCTAAAAATAACTGCAGATTGTATAAGTGAGGGGACTAAATTACCTAATAAAAGGAAACTTCATGTTAATTGAAATATATCTATAAAAAATAAACTGAGAAAATTGCAGCACAGTAATTTACAGATAGAATAGTTAAATCTATCTGATTAATTCATGAACGAATTACCAACACATTTCTTCTTGAATCATCCAACTCTAGCAATTGCAAGCACTGCGAGATGAACTCAATAATGCAGCGAGGGCGATGTTTTGAGTTCAGAATCACCAACAGATCATCGGCTTCAAGCAAATTTCTAAGGTCTTTTCTAATATCTGAGCCGTAGATAACATGGCACTACAATTAAAAAGTTAATATGAATCATATTAACAAGAGATGATCTATCAAAGTGTAATTCAAGAAATGATAAAGAAATTATAGTACTCAGCTTGTTCAGCATAGTGAAACTAGAACAGAATGTTAGCAGGTCTATGAACATGAACCAAAAATAATAGTTTGATCTAGCTCGATATGTGGTTTGAAATGGTAAAGTGACTTGAACGGGGGAGGAGTTTTATAAGCTGGACCAGACCACTACGAGAACTACATTTTGGAACACTTTAACTTCTGTATCATTGAACTAACTTTGAAAATGAAAAATTTAGACTTGAATTAGACACAAAGTTACAGATATTCAAACATGACAGACCTTAAGTGCAACAGGGAAGGAAATAATGTACTGCAAAAGCACTTTCTTGAGTGGTCCATTGGAGGAATTATCAACTACAGAAATTACTTGTCTCGCAAAATCATTAGCCCCTTGAATCACTTTAGTCCAAGCCTTCCTTCCTTCCTCGAACCTCGAATACGAAGCCTCCGTCCTAAACACCAACAACAACGCCAATGCCGGTGCAGTCAACTGGTACGGCAATGACGAGGTCCTCAATACAGGGAAGAACTCCGGCAACCAATTCATTGTAACTGACGAATTGTAACTAGCAATAACTAACGCCACTGAAGTGAAGGCTATAACAGGTGGTACTAAAGACAGAATAACCCTTGATGATAAGCTTGATAGTAAGTGGCGGACATGGCGGAGGGAGCTTCTGTGCCGAACCCACTTCTCGTGATCGTAAAGGGTTCGATTCTTTTGCATTCCACGCTCTTTTATCCGGTCCGACCAATCGGGTATGACGCGTAGTATTGAGATTAGGGTTTGGATTGGGGAAGAAGATGGGGTTGGTGGGTTTGAACATAGGATTTTGAATGAGAGGGTTCTGTGTTTGGAGGGAGGATTTGGGTGTAATTTTGGTAATGTTTTTGAGATAAAGTTGGAAGAGATGGAAAAACTGGTGTGAGGGTTTGATTGGATTTTTTGGTTGCGCCATTCGCTGGGAATTGAGATTAGGGTTAGGGTTTGGATGGAAACAGAAGGAACGGACATGTCCAACGCTTCATTCCAGTTTTGGAGGGTGGAAAAATGCCAGTGTCAAATACTCAGTACAAGCTCCGCGTCATATGAGAAAGTGTGGGCAACACCACAAATTCATTACGTATGTTAAAAAATATTTTTATAACAAATTAATCTTTTTATTTTGAAAAAATATAATAAAATAACAAATAATTAATTTTTATTTTATTATATTTTTTAATATTTTTTAAAAATTTATTTAAATATCACTTTTATAGATTATATTTAGTAATGAAAAAAATGACTAAGATTAGTAAAAATAAAATAATTTTAAAATTTAATCATTTATATTTGTATTGTTATTTTTTTATAATAAAAAAGATTAAATTATTACAAAAATAATAACTGACATAATAAGAAACCTAAGTTATTGTTTTTCTTTCTGTTACTTCGAAAGTAGCTGCTTTAACTTCAACCACTCGAATTTTTGATATTCTTTTTTATTTCTTATTAAACGAATGAGATTTTTTTCTAGAAATTCTAGCTATTCTTAGTATGATATTGGAAAAAATTTCATTGTTACTACTCAAACAAGCATGAAATGTATGCTTGCGTATTCGTCCATATGTCAAATTAGATATGTAATTATTGAAATAATTGTTGGAAACTCAAATGGGGGATATGTAAGCATGATAACTTATATATTGTTCTATATCTCCATGAATCTAGGAACTTTTGCTTGCATTGTATCATTTGATCTATATACTGGAACTAATAACATTCGAGATTATGTAGGATTATACACAAAAGATCCCTTTTTGGCTCTCTCTCTAGCCCTATGTCTCTTATCCTTAGGAGGTATTCCTTTACTTGTAGGTTTTTTTTCTTCGGAAAACTTCATTTATTCTGGTGTGGATGGCAAAAAGGCCTATATTTCTTGGTTTCAATAAGACTTCTTACTAGCGTTGTTTCTATCTACTATTATCTAAAAAGAATCAAGTTCTTAATGATCGGACGAAACCAAGAAATAATCCCTTACATGCAAAATTATAGAAGATCCCCTTTAAGATCAAACAATTCCATCGAATTGAGTATGATTGTATGTGTGATAGCATCTATTATACTAGGATTATCAATGAACCATATTATTGAAATTTCTCAGGATATCTTTTTTTTAGCTTCTAGAATCTATTTCTTAGTTCAAGATCCCTCTTACTAATTGGAATCAAAGAATTAGTAAATCTCTTCTGCTCAAAATGGGAATGGGCTAGGGTTATGAACTTATAATCTATAATCTAATGATCGCCATGATTATAAGTTCATTCCATACCAGACCAAACCGGAATAAGGTTATATACATTCGAATTATGAGAAGAGGTCATTTGAGCATATCTAAATAGATACGATGTTTACATATGGATCCCTATGTCATTACATTCCATTTAGGATAAGTAATAGTAATCAAACTTGCTTTTTACATCTCTTGTTATTTGAGGCCCTATTCACCTATTTGGGCTTCTATTGAATTGAGAAATAGGTTTGATTGTCCATCCTTTTGATATAATAGATAGATAAAGAATCTATCTAAATAAGGCATCCTCCAGATAATTCAAATCGAAGAAATTGGATGTCCGACTCGGGCCTATATGATCGGTCAATATAAAGACTCTAACAATCCACCTTTGTCACATATTTCATACATCACACTGGATAGATATCCTATTCATGGAATACGATTCACTTTCAAGATGCCTTGGTGGTGAAATAGTAGACACGCGAGACTTAAAATCTCACGCTAAAGAGCGTAGAGGTTCGAGTCCTCTTCAAGGTATAATATTGAATATTGAGAATGCTTATTGAATTGGAATAAGTTCGGCAGCGGATCACGAAATCTTGGTGATCTTCTCTATCTAATGAATGGGGAATCCACTTTGAAATCGTTCGCCTTGCACCCACTCCCGAGTATATGCTTCAATAGAAATCACAAAAAGGTAAATTGATACAATAAAAACCTCTGATAAAATTCCCACCCATAACCCAGTAGATAAAGTACATTACATAGTCCATTTTAAGAATTGGTGACTTACCCATTCAGTGACTTTGGCACTGGACGTTTCCAAAATGGGTATTATCGAGTCAGGTGAATTCAATAATAGATGCTTGTTGGCATTCTAGCCTTCCTTCTCCTTTCAGGGCATATCCAAAAGAGAATTCGGTAATTCTTAGTCGTGAATATCTGAATAGGATGAACTGCTATATGGATATCTTTGCTTCAGAACCAAACAATTCAAATTTGTCGATCAACTAGAATGTGTATTATCTATATAGGGGATATTTCAATCGAGAAGATCCGTCGATCTGAGATGAAGAGAAATATCTATCTATTTAATTTAGTTATTCAATTAAACCAATGATTTGTTATTATAGCAGATAGCAACAATCATTTCATCCGACATGCGTATTTTTGATTTTCCAATGGATTTACATCTTTCATTAATGGGATTTTTTTGATGTAATGGCTATTCAAGAATTCTTGTTTAGGTAGTTTATACCATCCATACATAATGTTTTGATCTAAGATTTCAATTATTCCATGTTTCAGCAGTAGTATATTGTTCCATAGAGCAAAGGTCAAAAATATGAAAGAAATAGGTGTTTCCACGACTCTACCACCCTATCAATTCTACTCCACTTAATCTCTATTTCATGACCGCATATTTTTCCGGCTAAAGAATGGGAAACCTTTCTTTTATTACATGAATCCAATTTTCATTTCATTTGGGAAAAGCCATCTTTTTCTCAACAATGTCTTTGTCATTTGATCCAATAGCGTTAATAACTTTGATAAATATTGATAAATCTCAGATGAAGTATTAGAAAGGAAAAATCCATTAGATAATGAACTATTGGTTCTAAGCCATCTTTGGCGAGGAATCAACAATTCGAAATACTTTTCTTGTGTATTCTTGATAAACCTGTGTTTATATAGAGATGTAGGAAGATTTGTTTGGAAAGTAAGAAGCCCCTTTTACATCTCTTCATCTGCAAAAAATTCTCGATGTGAAAACACAGAGACAAAGGGCTGATCTTTGAATAGGAAAAAGAGGGGGTCCCAAATGAATTGACTTATTCGAAAAAAGCCTTGTTCTTTGGAGGATCTATCTCGTGTCTAGTACTGCATGGTTTCACTCTACAAGAATTCCGAACCATTCTCTCGAAGCCCACCCTCTTCATCATAAATGATTCGCCTACCCCAGCCAAATAGGGAAATCCCAATTCATTGGGTCTTTCGATCCAATCAAATAGAACTCTCAAAAGGCATCATATTCTAGGAGCCCAAACTATGTGATTGAATAAATCCTCCTTTATCCGTTGCGAGTCGAGGACTCATTCCCCTTCTTCAAACTCTAATTCGTAATGTTCATAGAGAAATCTATTATCAACGATAGAACAAGACCCATTTTGCATGATATCTAAGGGATTCCTTGGTTCGGGCCAAAGAAGCAATGTCGCTCGATCATTATCAAATTGGCTACAATCTTTTTCTGTCCATGAGGATTCCACCAAAACGCCTTCTACTTTTAATATGCCATGAACTAGATCAGAATCGTTATCAACGAGTCCATAAGAAGTGATCCCATTTTTTTCATCGAGTCCGGGTAGAGATGAAAGGTCTTGAGCGACCGATCCGGTAGAACAACTCAAAGAGAAAAAAGTCTCGTTAACTTCTTCATGCTCATTCCAAGTTCGAAGTACCATTTGTACAAATAAGAATCCATTTTGTTACCATTACATGATTTCTTCTTTATATAGATAGATATAGGATCTATGGAGCAATTACTTAAAAGTACATTTTGTGTAATAGCCTTTCCTATATGATAGAAAGGATCCCATGGTCCTGAACCAGGATCATAAATCCCAAGTTTGTCTATGAATAGCATATCTAATTATATTAATGTCTATAATTGATTTATTCTATGTAATACTAATCTATAGGGCCTCATTGGTAAGTGCTACAAGATCTCGTACACTGGAACCCATGGTTATGGAGGTTATGGACCCGAATCCATTAGTATGAAACATTTTCTTTTCCAAGTGAAATCCTCTAGTATATGAAAGAGTGAAAAAGTGCTTTCATTGTTGTGGAATAAGAAGTCTTCGTATCTTAATGCATGTATTTAATTTATTTGGAGCTATTAGAGCGGATCCACTTTTTGAGAAATATGAGTCGAAGCAATAACAAGAATCTTTCTAGTGGAACATCTTTTACAATCCTTGGAGAGATAGTTCACTAATAGACCGAGGGATAAGTAATTTGACTCATTCACATCCAGATCATGAATGTTTGGAATCCATATTATGCAAGGAGACATTGCTTTTGCTAATTATAATTGAAGGGTGATATAAAATCGGTCCATTTCTAGCATCATATCCATAATTAGTGTATTCATCATAGTTAGAAGAAAAAGCTTTGTATCAAGGTCACAGTCGATATCATCATTATTATCAATATCGTTACTATCATCAATATCGTCACTATCATCAATAAGAAAATCCTTGTTATCTAGGAACTTGTTCAGAAATACTGTAATGAAAAGAACATAGGAGTTTGTCGCTAGGTATTTGACCAAATAGGATCGTCCAGTTCCTATAGAGCCTATCACTAAAATACCCCTAGATAGGGATAGGGCTAAACAGAGCAAAGAAAATGGTTTTCCATGAGATGAGAAATGAAAACTATTAGCTCCGCAGGGGGTTTGTGAATAAGTGATTGTCTCATAATGAGCAAGGAATATCCGCCTTTCTACTAAACAGGATATATTGAACTCATAATTCATTACATACTTTTTATGAATATAAACTAAGTATAGTAAGAAAATTGTCCCTGGTTGTTCAATCATTTGATAACTAGAGTCATTTTTTGATAAATGATCACTGTGAGTCAGACTCAATAGAATTTGATCAATCCTTTTTTTGTCGTTAAGATGGAGAATTGAACCAAGAATTCTCTTTCTTTATCATCAATCGCAAGACCCAAGATTCTATTTTATCATCAATCCAATCACCATTCACGTTTTTTTTCTTTTTCTTATCAATGAATAGATCTCTTTACTTGTATGACTTAGATGTCTCGTATTTCTCAAAAAAGCGATTCGATTGATGGGATTGGGTATGATACTTATGAAATTGATGATATCGATGAGTTTGATATTCAAATCTTTCTTCTTAGAATGTATTAATTTGACCTCATAAGCGAGACCACCACCCCATAGCATGTTGCCGCCAGAAGCAGAACCCCGTATTTCTTCTAGATAATCTCCTAATTATTCAAGAGTAACTATAAAGATATTCTTTAACCAGAAAGAATCCAGTTCAGATGTAGGATACCTATCCAAAAGTTTTCGCAACTCAATCATGTATGATGGAATCATTAAAGATTTTACCATTTCGAACTCTGTTTGTAACTCACTATAGGCTCGAGAAATAAAGAGAAGATGTGTATGAATGAAAGAAGAAGAAGGAAAAGGATTGAATAGAGGAACTCCCGCGATCTCAGAGGTGTCGATATCCATGGTGACTCATTATTTTGATGAATCATTTCTTCGGATAGAAGAAGATTATGTAAACACTTACTCGAAATCTCACTTATCAGATTCCATTGTCTTCCATAATTTTTTCTGAAGAATTCGCCATGATATATTTGATCTATGCATAATATCATGAAAAATGGATACCCATTTTTGGCTGCTACTTAGTATAGACAATAGGTCTGAAAAAGTATCTAAAAATATCCAATTTAGATATTTGTATCATGTCGAAGTAAGGAACCATGTCATATATGTTTGGAAGATATTCCATTTTGAGAGAGTTGAAAAAGCACTATCTCATTGAAAGGTTCTATACATCTGCCCTTTCTCAAGGCATTTCTTTAGACAAAGACCCTGTTTTTTTCTCTTTTCGGATGGTAAATATTTCTCAAAACATAGAGTGTGAATCAAACCCATGTTTGAATTGAAATTGAGATACTGAAGCCTTCTAAATCAGACAGATTCATACATGAAAGAGGTTGAGAATAAGTTATTTCAAAATTGACTATTTGTCCTTCTGTTAGAAGTGTTCCAGAAATGTCTATGATAGAGTAAATAGCTCTACAAACGAATGGATCGAGATGAATTGAAAAATGCAAAGATTTGTACAAGTTATACCTTTCATCACCATTTTGTGGAAAATCGTTAGGTATGAATATGTTATACATCTGTAACTCGATTGGTGAAATAGTATCTCTCCCCTCAAAAGCATTTTTTTTACCTTTGCGCAAAGAAAATATTTTGTTGCAAATGAACAAGATATTAAGAAATTTTCCATACGTAAAATCATAATTCTTGATACAGGCCTTATCCACATAAAAAGGGAATCATTTGTTACAATAGAAGCAGAAGTGATGTGGATTATTCAAGAATTGAAATAGATTTGCTTTATAAAAAGAAGATATCAATGAACTTCTATGAAATGGTTTCATGGGATTCAGACAATTATCTTGATCGTGGGATATCATTGAGAAATAGAAATCCGTGTTATCAAAAGATTTTCTGTGATTCTTTCTAGTATGGAATGAGTCAATCATCCACTTTGGTATCTTATTGAACAAAAATGGTGATATTGTTCCCCGATTGATCAAGAATTTCTATTTTTGGGAAGTATCATGATCATCCGATTTCAATTTTTTCAAATGAACGATTTGAAGACCTATTGATTCTAACAACTGATTGCAAAGTTGATCATTCGGACCTTTCAATTCATAGATGTAGATTTCAAACCTATGAATGGGGATATTCTCGAAACTCAAAAATAAAAAAAGAAAGTGAGTTAGACAAAAAGAGAAATAACTTAGACAAAAAGAAAGGAAGTGACTTAGACAAATCTTTTTTGTCGATAACCTCAGACCAATCAATAGAATATTGATTAATACATAATTGATCGAACACTACTTTAAAATGAAAACAACTTTTCTGCTCAAAAATGAAATGTTTCAAATGTTCTTGTAAATTCTTGCTCCTATTAGACCATTTGTATCTATATGCATTGGGATCCCGATTCATGGATCTCTTGGTTCGAGAAAGAAAAATAAGAGGATCGAACCATTTCTTCTGACTCTTTTTCAAATTTGATAAATGTTGGTTGATCGTATATTTCATTCTAGTTCTATGATTCAGAGTCTCATTTCCTATTTGATCCCTTTGAATTCCATATTCGAAGTTGCAATCGGATCTATTCATATAAAAGAATCGATTCAATACATTTCTTATGTACCCATAGGTGCTATGTTGGATTTGAATCATATTTCGGATCAATCTATATTGATTGACTACCTTCATTATGTTGTTGCTAGCAAATACCACTCTTTTTGGTTTTCGATCTTCCAAATCAATCTCGCAAGAGGTTCGGACCCATTTTTTTTTCTAATCCTTTGATAAAAAGATTCATTTTCTTCATAAAAAATAGGGCAAGAAATCTTTCTTTTTCGATTCATCCCTGGCCTCATTCAAGAATTGTTTGTGATCCAATATGTAGGAATCAATAGAAAAGGAAAATCCCTTATGATAGACCAGATCCAACTCGGTTATTGATAAAGTGAATAGATGTGTCATTTCTTGAAATCTGTCTTCTCATTCAAAATCATGGTGTAATGTGTATCCCTCTTGTTCCAGCCATGGAATAGATGAAATAAATGCAAAAATGGATTTTTGTTCAAGAATGAAATCTTATTGGAACTGTCCATATCCAGTTCATCCTTCGGAACCATATCACATCCCAGATATGATGAAATAGGATGAATTGAGATGGTATTTTGTAAATACGTAATTATCTTGAATATATTCACTATTTCTTTATTTTTCGATCGCCTATAAAGGATAAAAGAAACATCTTGTTCTTTCTTCAACAATTTCTGATCTCCAGTGGAACTCTCAGTAGGATTCAAACCCAGATGAAGTTCTGACCATCTGTCATAGAAAAAAGAACAAATGGATCTTGTAAGATTCCTAAGAAATTCTTCGATTTCTTCCGAAAGCAGATGATTATTCGTCTGCTTCTCACGTTCCGTGAATAGCCATGACATTGAGGCCAGAAGGCATTTAGGGAATCAGTTTGATTCTATCTTTATTCATTCCGTTTGAAGAAAGGAAGGATCCCAAAAAGTTGATCTTTCTTTTAGTTGTTGAATCTCTCTTTGATTGATCAATGTGTGATATTCTGAATCCTCATTCCTAATGGAATCGAATGATCTCTGGATCGAACAGAAGATCCTTTCAATTAGCTAGAATCCATTACTTGAACAAAACTAGATCTTGTGGAATTATATTGAATATTTGACGATACATTCCGTACCTTGTTAAAAAACCGATTCTTGTTTACCAACCATACATTGTCTAATCAAATCCAATTCTCTCTCGATATGTTTCTCAAAAAATCTGATTCGTGCAGTTGGTAAACATTGTGAACTCAATTTCTTTGTAAAAGATTCTTCCAATGTATCACTTCTAGGTCCAATGAAATTCATAGCTATAGGAAAAAGCCTTGTCAAATAGATATTTTTTCCTTCGACCATCTTTCGATTGTTAATATGATATATAAGGACCGCTACTACAAATAATACTACACCTTTGATCATGAAATATTGATTGTGAACCCTGTAAATGTGAATTGCGTGAAAGTAGGATACTTAAAATTCGTGAGTCCAAGAATTTTATAAAGCATTCTTGATGGAAAAAAATGTGAATGAAAGATCCCACTGAATTGATTTGGGTCCATGAATCTAAGAAATAGTGAGAATTTTTTCTCTCTCAATATCTATTTCAATTCGAAAATTCAAGATTTGAATTGATACTTTTTCATTGAGTCCTCCTAAATTGCATTGATTTCTCCTAAAGATTTAATCTCAATTGAAATTTGGTTATTCACAATGTACGAGGATCACTGCTAAACATTTATGGTTGAATGGTTAAAGCGCCCAACTCATAATTGGAGAATTCGTAGGTTCAATTCTTACTGGATGCACGCCAATGAGACCCTTCAATAAGTCTATTGGAATTGGTTCTGTATCAATGAAATCTCATCATCCATACATAACGAATTGATGTGATATATTTATATCATAACATATGAACAGTAAGAACTAACATTCTTATTGAGACTCGAGAAGCAAATTTATTAATGGAATCAAATATGCAATATTTATAAATGTGAGGTATGCTCGTGAATTTAATCTAAGTAGAAAATATCTTTACAAAATTTCTCGAAGAATTACTATATATTTATTTAAAAATCAGACTTATGGTGATGCCTCCAATTGTTGGACTATGAGTTCGATGCTAACTATAATACGTTGTAATATAGTGTAGTATGTCTCATCTAATTGTTTTATGTTGTATTTACACAACCAATACTTAAGTGTTTAACAACATTAGTAATACATGTATAAGTATCATTGTTTTGTTTAAAAGGTATAGAATATTATTCACAATTAATAATTTTTTTTATTTATAATAAAATAAATAAACCTTTAAAAAAAAGAGAGATTGAATTATTTTAATAGATATAACTAAATAATCTTACGCATGTATATCCATAAACAAATACCTTAGCATAGTACACGTGACCCTTCTGGCCTCCGGTGCCTTGTACGCTATGTTTTTTTGTTTACTAATTGGATGGAGGGAGATTAAATAAGAACTTTGATATTTCCAACAAAAATATATTAAATATTTATTTTATCTTTTTATTAATTATAACTTATTCTTACTATATATTAACATATACACTATCAAAATACTACCACTACCTTTTAATGTATTCACGCTGAAAATCTGAAACTCATCAGACCACCCAATTAGGAAAGACCCAAAAGAGTCTTCAGTAAATAAAATTTTCTAAATGCTTCAATGCCAGAGTCCTCTGAGACCTGTCACTCTCGCCATTTATCTTGGCTCGTGAAATCTTGCTTCCCTCAACCCCAAGACCACACCACTATTCACACCAATAAACCACCCAACAATCACAGACAAAGAACCATCAGTACCACACCTACCACTCTCTCCTCTCTTCCCGAGGATCTTCTCATTGACTGTCTTTCGCGGGTCCCCCATTCCTCTCTCCCTTCTCTATCTCTTGTTTGTCGCCGTTGGGCTCGTCTTCTTCTCTCGTCCACGTTTTCGTACCTCAGAAACCTCCATGGATTTATCCACTGTTCTCTATTCGCTTTCTCTTCCACGGACTCCGGCGATCTCTTCTCTGCTACTCTTCGTTTCGACGACGATAACTCTAATGTCAGTCTTTCGAACTGGAAAGTTTCAACCTTTCTCTCTGAAGATCCTAATTTTCACGGGTTTCCCTCCCATGTTCGCCTCTCTGCTATTGGACAAAGAATCTTCATCATCGGCCGAAATGCCACTCTTCTCTATGATACCTGGAGTGGTTCCGTCGTTTCCAAGTCTCCGATGTCAGTCCCTCGGAAGAGATTCGCCGTCGCCTCTGTCTCCGGTAAGATCTACGTCGCCGGTGGTGGACCTAGGTTAACTTCAGTGGAAGAATACGATCCTGCGATGGACAAGTGGGGCGTGGTTGCACACGCTTCAAGAAGTAGGTATGGCTGCATTGGAGCTTCAGTTGATGGAGTCTTCTACGTAATCGGAGGGTTGAAAATCGGAGGCGCGTTGGAGAATATTGAAGCTGGTTCGTCACGCGCAGATGCTCATGTTTACGCTAGTTCGATGGATTTGTACGACGTGGAGGCGCGTGGATGGCTGAGGAGTCGAAGCGTTCCAGGAGGTGGGTGTGTAGTGGCGGCTTGTGCAGCTGGGGGTTACATCTACTTGCTAACGAGCCACGCGGTTGAGATGTCCTTTTGGAGATTCGACGCGCGGAGGAAGAATGGGAATAGAGAGTTTGGGGAGTGGTGTAGGATAAGAAGTCCACCATTACCGGCGCAAGTTAGAGTGGATGGCACAGTGAGGTTTAGCTGTGTTGGAGTTGGGGTTAAAGTGGTAATGGTGCAAGTGAGTGGGTGTATAGGTGATTTGCTGAGGAGGAGTGAGCGAGGGTTCAAGGAAGGTTTGGTTTTGGTTTACGATCCGTTAGTCGGAGATTGGACCAGAGCGCCGGACTTGCCTCAGATTATACGACGTGCCGTTTGTGTTTGCGCCGAGTGCTAACTGTAGGAGAATAGTTCAATGTCGTTTTCAGTTGGATTGTCCAAAATTTGATTGGCCTCATTCTCCCTTTCGTTTCTGGGCCATGTCAGATGTCTATTGTCTTTTATTATTATTATTATTATTATTATTATTATTATTATTATTATTATTATTATTATTATTATTATTATTATTGTCACATGTGTATTGTCACGTGAATGTTAAAACTATATTTTATCTTGTTTTTATTTTTATGATTCTAATTGGATTTTTTTTTCAAAGTATAACATTGCGCCGCTGTATATATGCTAATAAGTAAGGTGTAAAAAATTATTAAAAAATCTCGTATTTATTTTGAAAAAGATATTTAATCATGTATTTATTTTTTTAATATTTTAATTCTTTTATTAATAAAAGTGAATATATAAAAATAAATGAATTTTTTATTTAATTTTTTCTACTGTTCTTTCAGTTATATTTTATTAAAATTAAATAATATTTATTTAATGCATTATAAATAATAGAAGAAAAATTATTTTTTTATGTGATCACTTTTAATAATATTAAAAATAAATTATTATAAATTGGAATTAATGGTAAATAAATTTTTTTAATATATTATTTATTTTAATTGTCTAATTTTTCAATTAATTATTGTAGTTAAATATTGATAAATTTGAGAGATGTGTTTCAATTATCTATATGTTAAATGAAGTTATATGGGTAAAAATATTGATTAAAAGATATTTTAATAATATAATTAATCAATTAAAATAAAAAAAATATTAAAAATATTAAATTACAAATATTTACTTTATATTAATAGCTAAATAAATATTTACCAACCATAAAAAACGGCAATATGCACGCTGAATTGAAGAAAAATCCCTTGTCTTTTGGCTTCCCTTCCAAAACATCATCAATCTACTTTGTCTTCTAATCTCATTTTATACATGCATCTCCTCTTTATAATAATTTTTCTCATATTTTTGTTGGTTTGAATAAAATATATATTTATGTTTTTCAAGTAAATTTTATTGTAAGGTTTATTTTTATTTATATCTTTATCCGTTAAAATTTTTAAACATATTATAATATAATATTAAGATTAAATTATTTTTAAATAATATTAAATATATTAATTAAAATACTTTTATAATGCAAGAGTTATTTAGTTATTAATCTATAATAACATACTTTATGTTTATACCCATTTGCTTTTGCCTTGTTGTGAGTTTAGATATTTATCTAAGTTAGTTGTATCTAATATCTTAAACGTAATAATAATAATGGAGTTATCTTTTACTTAATTAGTAATTATATTATATGGGCTGTTATAATTTGTTCCACCTAATATTTCTACACGTGTCTAATTCCGTTGTTCAAAACGTTGTGTTTTGCAACTACCCATTGGATACTAAAGCAAATCCTATACTCAGAGACGAGGATATAAAGAATTTGTTGAACAATTTTGTCTTATTGTGACTATTTTGGTGAAATTATATTCCCAAGGAATGAATCAACGAATTCTCCCTCTTTGGAGCCCTCTTTACCAAAATTGGAGCTACATCCAAAGGCTTATATATCAAATTTGATATCAGAGCCCGAGCTTTTCCTTGGATTCCAATGTCAAACATTGGTAATTTTAGCCTCCGTGTCGATGAAGATGCTCATGATACGAAACCCTATAGGAAGCTCTTTACGAATTCAAGACTCGATTTGAATAAAAGCTCGAAACCAGTGCCATTCATCAAGCTCAGTTGCAGCTTGGGTCAAACTATTCAACTATGAACAGCAACCATGAAACCCCACCCCTAATGAGAAGTGTTGTTTCAGGTTTCTAATAACAAGATAAAGAAAAATTGATAATAACAAAACTACCTTCGGGTTAATAATATTGATTTTATAAATAGTTTGGTTTTATATCGGTAAGAATCTAATAAATATACGAATTATTTTATAAAAAATGATAAATATATTCAAAAATTTGATTTAAAGAATAAATATATACGAAGTTTTTAATTTATTATTTAAATTTTTAAAAATCAAATCAAATTATGAATATCTTGTCATGATATTTTAATTTTTTTTATGTTTCCTAATTTAATAACATAAAAAAATAAACATAAATATGAATGCAATAAATAATTATGTAAATTTTTATCATTCATAATATTTGAATATTTATGGGTATAATAATTTACTTAATTATGTTTACTTATATTATTTAGGTTATTAAATATATAAATAGATATTTATTAATTCTTTTTTATATAAATAACACTTTGGTGAGATTTGTTATTCTTTGTTAATTAAAAAAATAATTAACACCTATGAGTAGGGTCGATAATTAATTTGATTAATTAAATTAATTCTTTTTTTCTTGAAAGAGATTAAAAATGAACAATTTAAATGCAACATTTGTTAGAATTAGATATTTTAAACTTTATTCAATGTGTCCAAATTAAACTTGGGAATTTAATTATCCGAGTGCTAACTTTCATGTTTTAAAACTATTATTGAAAATATGTTGTCAATATATTTTTGAATAATAATTCTTATAATTATTTTTGAAAAAGAGTTTTACTCTAACTACGAGGCGATTGTACCAACAAATAAAAAAGTAATACTCTAAATCAGTTTGTAAAAGTTTATAAATTATGGACCTAATTAACCTAGAGTAATAACCTAAACAAAACAGTTAGATATGCAATCATGTGTAAAAATAAGTACGGAAATAAAATAATAACACACGATATTTTTAAGTGAAAACAACCTAGACCATAATCATGACTTAAGAGAAAAACCATCGGTCCACCGGACCAACTAACTTTCCATTATGAAAATCAAATGTTCAAGTACAAACTCGGTCTTATGCTACCCTCCCTAGGATAATGTCATAATGTACTTTACTTACGAGCCCCTGCTCTGTTTTCACAGTTTTTAATATTAGCGTGAGCGGTTTTCAGACCAACGTTTCAATAAGCTTCCCGCCAATCAGATACGTTTCCGAAGTAACTGCAAAATAGTTAGTACAAAAACACAAGTGCTCGTGTGTGTTCTAGAACGGATTTAATAATGAATAATCCTAACTAGATAATTCAAAACATGTCATTTAAATTAAATCAACTAGAAAATCCTAGACCAAAAAAATCAAATATAAGTTCAATAAAAATAGCTTCTTTAAAGATTAATAATCAAATCAAATAATTATGATATGACAAAAACAATTATTTGATCTAACAATTTAAGAACAAAAATAAAGAAGAAGCCATAAGAACATAATATCAAAATATCATAAAATAATTAGGCTTATTAATGAATCAAATATAACCACTAATATTTGATAAATTAACTAAATAAGAAGCCTAAAGAATTATAATCTTATATTCGTAAAACAAGATAGAGAAATTAAGAATATTAGAATAATGCTCTTGTATGGTTAATTGAAACAATGAGTAATGAGTTTTATTTATAGGAAAAATTAAAACTCTTAATCCTATGTAATTGATAGATATCTTTTTTATTACAAATAAGATTAATAATACTCATTAATTAAGATAACTCATATATGATTGATAAATATCTTTTCTATTACAAATAGAATTAGTATTACTCATTAATTAAGATAAATCATATATTATTAATAAATATCTTTTCTATTACAAATATGATTAGTATTACTCATTAATTAAGATAACTCTTATATAAAATAGATTTCTTTTAAAATAGATTTTATGCTATCTTTTATGCTAAAGATTCGAGCTATAATTTAGAGTATATCTTATCTAATATTTTAGCATATCTTATTCCATATTTTAGCACTAAAAATAATATCAGATGTATAAACATGTACTATTAAATGCATAAATGTAATCTTATGTGTTGTAGTTATCAAAGATATATCTGAAGTATAATTATCTAGAACTCGAATAGCTTTTCTTGATAGACTTGATAGCAGGTCTAAAAATAAATTTAAAGGTTAAATATTTTGTCCACGAAAATAGCCAATACTCATAGTCCTTACAAACTCCCTCTTTGGCATTTTCGTGTGGCAAAACCTTTCTCTCACTACATGACACTTATAGGAATAAGATAAAATACAATGATTTCCTAGATTCCATAGTGGAACTATCCTATGGTCTAGTGAATCCATCTTCGCTGCAACTTGACAAGCTTATAAGTAACTGAAAAGACATAGGCAAAGCAAACAACGACTTGGCTTGAAAGCCTCATTGTACATTAGTTCAGTTTACATAAAAATAAGCGAAGTGTAAAGAATAATCATGTAGTGTGCATATCAATAAAGCTTAATTAAATATATTCTCCCCTTATATGTATAACAGAATAAAAACATGGAAGTAAAAAACATTATTTTCCCCCTTTTTGACATACGAGAAGGACAAAACATTAGACAAAGTAATGAAGCTAAACTCCCCATGAGTTCTATTACTCTCTAACTTAGAAACGAATTAAAAATGTATATGAAAAGAATATGTAAATGAAAAAATCTAATTAATTTTTTTTCTTCATAAATAGCCATATAAGGTATTAAATTAATTTAATCACAAATGAGCACACAACCAATTAAGAACTCATCATATTTTAACTCTAATTTTGATTATTTATCATATAAATAAATAAGTAGAATAGAAGAGGTGCACACACACACTTCGCACATATAATGACATATTGATATTTACTTAAAATAGTATATATGTTTAAACTCCACAAATATGTCAATTAATTCATTTATGACCTATCAAAAAAGACTCAAGAGAAAAAAAAATTATCGCCTATCATGTAAAACTATAATTGAGTCTTCAATCTTACAAAATAAAGTATATCTACTAAAGAAGGACTTATTATTTTATTTTATTATTTTTTTTTGTATATTTTTTTTCATACATATGAGGTAAATTATATATATATATATAATTTTATTGGCTCTTTCTTTTTGTGCATTCAATATACAAGATTTATAAGTAGTCACTTTTTGCATAATCCTTTTTTTTTGCACGAGTCATAAACCTAGCATGATGACTTTCACACTAGTTGTGAGGTAGCCCTCTCCACTCACTACGGTAGCTTCACACATCATAGTAGGTAGTCCTCTCAATACTAGGTGCCTCCATATGGTAAAGTTTTAGCAAGTAAGAAATATAACTCAACATAATTTTACAGTCAAGATTAGTTAATCCTAGAGTCTTTCAAGAAATTTCATAAACTTAAAGCATAACATATATATGTGTTAGTGAGTGTGTGAATAAGTTTATGTCAACATCGATCATCACATGTACAAGAATATGTCTGTGTGCATAAGCCAAAATTTTAGAATAATTTATACAATAAATATCAAAATGAGTCGAGTCACTAAAATGAGATTATGTATATGTAAGTATTAAATAAGTCCAATAGCGTGTTGGCCAAATAAGAATGCTATTTCTATTTTTTTTAAGTTTAACTAATAAAATAAAAACAATAAAGATTACTCACCTAGGGTCATTTAAACATTCTAATAAAAAACGGTTAGGTGACCGGGAAAAAACACCTTTCATAACCCACATTTTCTTGCATTTTGGTTTCTCTATATCATTGGGTTGAGACTCAACAAACTTAGGTTTCATCGGTGTGTTCTTGGACTTCACTATACTTTTCTTATTCATCCCAAATGAAGATGCAATATGCATAGTAGAATGATGATAGTGAGTCGTAGCATTAAAAGTATTGAATTTTACTTCCCTCTTTAAACCTAAGACTTCATGCTTCCTAGTAGAATTTTTGAACACATTATTATAATTTCCATTCATCCTTGAATATGATGTAGCATGCATAGATGGATGATGCTTATTGGTCCTACTATGTGAAACATGGAAAGAATGATTAAGTTCAAGAGCATTCCTCAAAAATCTACATTTTGGTCTTATATGACCTTTTCTACCACAATGATGACAGACAGGTACAAACTTGACAACTTTTTCTATCATAGGTGTAATAGTTCTTTGTGCATAAGTAGTAACAGTAGGAGTAGAGTTTAAGGGCCTTACAAATGTGGTCTTTGATGTTGAAGGTGTAGAACTCTCATCCTTATTACCAAAACCATATGTATCACCATATGACTTACCAATGCTTAATGTTTTATCTAATTGTTGAGCCCCAATGGTAAGTCTCTCCACTATTTCACATGATTCTTTGAGCTCTTGCACTTGTTTTTTATTATCTTCAACAAGCTTATTATTTTCTTCTTTCAAACCTACAAGACTCAAATTCAAAGCATTATTTTTTTCTTGCAAAATATTATTCACTTCTTTTAATTTATTAGAAAAAATTTCATGCGCCTAAGTTGTTCATTTAATTTTTCTATTTTTGTATTTAAACTATTATTCTCTTCTATGATCTAAGACATTTAGAAACTAATTCTATAGAACTTTTAACATTATATTTAGAGAGAAAAGAAGAATCAAGTTCTTCATCATCTGAGCTATAATCCTCAATAGAATGATCCATAATAAAAATTCGTAAGACTAACATTAAGTGTATCTAGTGTTGGCTCTGATACCAATTAATTAAGATAACTCTTATATAAAATAGATTTATTTTAAAATATATTTTATGCTATCTTTTATGCTAAAGATTCGAGCTATAATTTAGAGTATATCTTATCTAATATTTTAGCATATCTTATTCCATATTTTAGCACTAAAAATAATTTTAGATTTATAAGCATGTGTTATTAAATGCATAAATGTAATCATATGTATTGTAGTTATCAAAGATACACCTGAAGTATAATTATCTAGAACTCGAATATTTGTTTGGCTTTTCTCGATAGACTTGATAGCAGACCTAAAATAAATTTACAGATAAATATTTTGTCCACGAAAATAGCCAACACTCATAATCCTTATAGACCGGATAATTAAACCTTAAAATCTAATTTTCAGATTTAAGTTTGTAATGAAAAATATTAAGTTTCTCTCTAACATCCTTAATATAAAATCTTGAATAATAAAAAAATTAATTTATTTTATATAAATGTTTTATCTATTTTATATTTCGCAAGCATAACAATGTTATTATTATATCATATTTACAAATAGTCAATCATGTTAAATTTAATCACATACAAATGAAATATAACATATAAGAATAAAACATAAAAATAACTGTAAATAATTCATTTAAAAATTATACCTTAAAAGAATATTTATAGAACTTTAATGCTAATTCTGTTTCTAGAAAACCTTCAAACGGATTTGTATTTTCATTTATTGAATCAAAAACTAGAAATTTATAAAAGCATAACTAGTTTTTCTTAAAAAGAGAAGAACTTTAAAACTAAGAAAAATTTCTAGAAAGAGAAAGCTAGAGAGAAAAAGAGAAGAGATTTTAAGGGATGATTTTTACGATGGGTGAGAATGTCATTTTATAAGTGAGGTTTTGGCTCAAAAAGTGGGAAAATATATTGAAAATTGATTTTGGATGCGTTTGGAGAGGTTAACATGCATGTGGGGGCAAGATTTGCGATAGATGAGCATTGGCATATGCGGGCTCATGCATGACATGCTTGCAGGGCACATTGGACTCAACATTTTTGATCGTTTTGACCCATTTTGTCCAATTTTTCCATTTTTTTCTCAACATATTTGTGATGTATTACTTCTGATATTTTTTCTTCGAGTCTTTAAATTATTTTTGAACGAAAATATTTGAAAAATAATAAAAATATCTGTGATTCTGAAAAGACAAATTTATATAAAAATATAATAAAATCATACAAATATAAATCTATTTAATCAATTAAAGTACGTTAAATTATTATAATTTTAGTGCTTTTAAGCAATCATCACAACCCCTAACAAGCTTCTTGCTAGTCTCTTAGTAAGAGAAGCGATAAAAACTAAAAATTAAACTATCCTAAATCACTTCTATGGATTGACACGGTTGCATTTAACATATGCAATAAGCTTTTAAACTCCTAGGTTGCCCTTGTGGACGAGTTTAAGTCTCGTGAGGGTTTTCAATAATGATACCCACAAACATTAACAAAAAAATGATAACAAACAAAAAAACAAAAAAAATAAGAAGTTAGCTAAAATTTAAAATAAAGTAAAAATACTAAAATAAAATAAAGAAATGAAATGAAAAATATATTTCATACTTATAATCTCTTTTAAATTTCATAATTAAATCTTAAGCATAGATTATTTCAACTTTCTAAACATTCATTATTTATTATAATAATTAGCTGATAATCATTTTCATATTTCATATAAAAAATGTATCAATTTAATTTCACTCAAACTTAGTATAAGGAATCTGAATTCGTTTTGATTCTATTCATCACAAGTTAATACTCCCAAAAATATTGAATCCTATGGGTTCAAACACTTATATTAATTTATATGCGAAAGAGTTTATATATATAAATAAACTAATATGTTCCCATATGTATAAAAAAGAAAGGCTCAAAGTGTTATTTTAACTTTGATATCAATAAAGAAATCAAATGTAAAAATTTAAAAAATATTATACATTATTTTCATTCATCAATCAAATTCATCATATAAAAATATCAAGTAATATGCATTTATAAAATTAAATTAAAAACTAAAAACTAAAAGAAAAAATTAAAAATTAAATGAAAATTAAAACTTAAAATTTTAAAAAGTTTTTATTTATTTTTTATTTTTTATTTTTTTAATTATTTTTAGAAAATAAAATAATTAAATAAATTAAAGTTTAAAAACTTTATTTTATTTTATTTCATTAATTTTTTTAAATATATATTTTATTTATTGTTTATTTAGTTTTGTTTATAAAAATTTTAAATTTCAATTTTAAATCTTTTTATTTACTGTTTATTTAGATTTTTTTTTAATTTTAAGTTTTTGATTTTTTTAAGCTATAAAAAATCACAATTATTTACAACTTAGAAATTTTTTAAAGTTATGATAGATAATTAATTTTTTTTTCCTTCCCTACAACGACGTCAAAAATTTGATGAGACAAGATCGACATCGTGTGAACAATAACGATCTTACAGATACTTTGGTTTTATATTTATATAACTCTCTCAAGTTAATGAATCATTTTATAGAAAATGACAAATATACTCTCAAGGTCGATCTAAGAGAGAAGTATACGTGATTTTTAATTTATTATTCAAATTTTTAAAAGCAAAATTAAATCTTAAACATTCTGTAACGATATTTTAATTTTCTTTTTGTTTCATAATCTAATAACATAAAAAAATAGACATAAATATGGATTCAATAAATAATTATCTAAATTTTTATCATTCATAAAAATGGAGTATTTATGAATATAATATTTAAGTTAATTATGGTTGCTCATATTATTAGGTTATTAAATATATAAATTGATATTTATCGATTCCTTATTTTTATATAAATATCACCTTTGGTAGGATTATATATTATTTGTTAATTAAAAAAATCAATTAACATTTATGGGTGGGATCGAAAATGAACCATTTAAATGTCAGCTTTGGTGGGGTTAGACATTTTAAATTTTATTCAAGGTGTACAAATTAAATCTAAAAATTTAATTATCTAAGTACTAGCTTTCAAGTTTTAAAAACATTATTAAAAATATGTTGTCAATACATTTTCGAATAATAGTTCTTATAAAAAAATTTAAAATAGAGCTTCACTCTAACTATCGGGCGATTGTACCAACAAATAAAAGAGCAGTACTCTAAATCAAATAAGATAACTAAAACTTAAAATCTAATTTTCAGATTTAAGTTTCTAATGAAAAATAAAATATTTCTCTCAAACATCCTTAATATAAAATCTTGAATAAAAACAAAATCAATTAATTTTATAGAAATGTTTTACCTATTTAATATTTTGCAAGCATACCAACGTTATTATTATATCATATTTATAAATAGCCAATCATATTAAATTTAATTACAAATAAATTAAATATAACATATAAGAATAAAACATAAAAATAAGTGTAAATAATTCATTTTAAAATTATACATAAAAAGAATCCTTACAAAACTTTGATGCTAATTTTGTTTCTGGAAAACTTTAAAATGAATCTGTATTTTCGTTTATTGAATAAAAAACTAGAAATTTATGAAAGCATAACTAGTTCTTCTAAAAAAGAGAAGAACTTTAAAATTAAAAAAATAAGAAAGCTTTCTAGAGAGAGAAAACTAGAGAGAAAAAGAGAAGAGATTTTAAGGGGTTTGAGGGATGATTTTTATAATAAGGGAGAGAATCCTTTTATAGCTGAGGAAAAGGATAAAAAAAGTGGAAAAATATCTTGAAAATTGATTTTAGATGCGTTTGGAGAGGTTGGCACGCATGTAGGGGGTGAGATTTGTGATAGACAGGCACTGGAGCGCATAGGACTCGTCGCGAGTGTGTGCTGGCTATGTGTAGGACTCGGTATGTTTGAGATTTTTGATCATTTTGACCCATTTTGTCCAATTTTTCTATTCTTTTGATTTTTTCTCATTTTTTTCTTAACATATTTGTGAGGTATTGTCTCTAGTATTTTTTCTTTGAGTTTTTAAATTGTTTTTGAATGAAAATACCTAAGAAAAAATAAAAACACCCTTAATTCCGAAAAGACAAATTTATATAAAAATATGATAAAATCATACAAATATAAATTTATTTAATGAATTAAAGTACATTAAATCATTGTAATTTTAGTATTTTTAAGCACTCATAATCAGTATATTGAAATATACTGCTTGGTTTGAGTCGTGGACTAAGTCACTCTCTTTAAGACGTTTCGTGGCTCTACCCAAATTTGTGCAAGAAAACACAATCTCATCGTTCCCAAGATAAAACAGCCTAGAATCTTTTTTATCTCAAAGCTTCACTATACTGATAAAGCTTGGAATGCTACACCTCTAACGTATTTATGTTGCTTAGAAAACTGAAAAAAATAATTTTGAATTTTCTTTTCTTTGGTTTGCTATAAAGAGAAGTTTTTTGAGTTATGTCTTAAAACTGAGAGTTATGACCTTCTTTTATAGCTGAAAAAATATGAACGCTAATGTTCACAAAATAACGATCATAAAGAAAATGGCCACAAAATAACGGTAAAAAATAATGATCACTAAATTTTAAGAGAGTAAAATTTAGCACTTATTCTCATCATTTTTTATTTGAATTCACACTATTTTTAACAATCCCTTACTTGAATTTTATATAAAAATAGTTTTTATCAAGCAACCAACCAATCAATTAAAAGTATAAGATTATACATAAGCAAAAGGTGTTTATCAACTTGAACCTTTGTATAGTATTGATGCTTTAGAATATACTAGAGTAGCTCATAGTTTTGAGCTCTATCTCTAACAACATTACACACACAACCTTTCTAAGGTGTAGTTCGAAAAGCACGTGCTTTACAGCCATGCATGTGTATCCTAGTCTAGTTAATGCTCTAGTAAATTTTGCCCAAATATTTCATAGGAAGCGATCACAGTTCCACATTCACATAGGTGAGTCTATCCAGAGTACTCTTATATCTATTTACTCCACTCCATATAGAGTATAGAACTTACTAAAAGTTAATATAATTAACTCACCCTTTTTGTCGCTTCAGGACTTCATGCTTCTAACGATATTGAATGAGACTTCAAATAGCATGATTCATCTCATATCACTTTATGACTTGTTATTACCCATTGAGCTTATTTCTTGAGACCTCTAGTCTATAAGTTAAGTTTTCATCATGAACAACTCTTCATTCTAAGGACATCAGTCCTATTCCTTTCGAGGTTTTGAAAACATTCTTTCTTGCTAATCCTTTTGTCAAAGGATTAGCCAAATTTTCATCTGTGAGTACATGATCCACTCTTATAGCTCTTGTAGAGAGAAATTATCTAATATTATTGTGCTTACGACGTATCTGTCACCTCTTGCCATTGTAATAAAGTTTTTGAATCTTTATAATAGCCATGGTATTATTATAGTGGATTAAGACAGTTGGTATCGGTCTTTCCCATAAAGGGATCTCAAATAACAGACTTCTTGACCAGCCTACTTTTTCACTAGAAGTATCTAGTGCTATCATTTCATACTCCAACGTAGATTGAGCCAAAAATTTTGATTTCTTAGACTTCCAAAAAACAGCTCCACTAGCAATGCTAAATATATAGCCGCTAGTTGCTTTGAAGTCTTCTGATAGGGTGTTCCAATTAACATCGATGTATCATTCTAGAACAACGAGAAACTTCTTATAATATAATCAAAGGTTCATAGTTTTCTTAAGGTATCTCATAACATTTTCAATTGCATTCTAATGCTCTATACTAGGTCAATTGGTAAACCTACATAGTAGTCCCACAACATAAGCTATGTATGGACTAGTGCAGTGAGTAGCATAATATAAGCTACCAATGATGCTTGCATACTCAGTTTGTCTAACACCATCTCAGGTGTTCTTGAACAACTTTACACTAGAATCATAAGAAGTATATGCAGGTTTGTAGTTAAAGTAATTATATTCTTTAAGATCTTCTCAATGTAATGAGATTGATCTAGAGAAAGTTTCTTTTCAGACTTAATAATCTTTATACTAAGAATTACACTTGTTTCTCCGAGATCTTTCATATAAAAGTTAGCACACAACAAAGTTTTCACATTATTCACAACATGAATATTTGACTCAAAAATAAGTATGTCATTCACATATAAACATATAATAGTTCAAATGTCATTTTTTGATTTATAATAAATGCATTTGTCACTTTCATTCATTTTGAATCCATGTGAGATAACTAGATTATCAAAATTTTCATGTTATTGCTTAGGTGCTTGTTTTAGACCATAAAGAGATTTAACTAGTTTACAAACTTTATTTTCTTAACTTGGGAAAACAAAACCCTCAGGTTAGTCCATATAAATATATTTTTCTAAGTCACCATTTAAAAATGTAGTTTTAACATCCATTTGGTACACTACTAAATCATGGATAATAGTAAGAGAGAAAAGCACACTAATGGAAGTTATTTGTGTGATTGGTGAAAATGTATCCAAGAAATATACATTTTCTCTTTGCCTATACCCTTTGGCTACAAGATGAGCTTTGTACCATCAGGTTTTAATTTCTTCTTTAGTATCCATTTACATCCTATGGTTTTGCAACCAGAAGGCAAGTCAACTAAATTCCAAGTTATATTATATTCAAGAGACTCCATTTCATCATTTATGGCTTCTTCCCATAAGTTGGCATCTAAAGAAAATAAGGCTTCTTGAAGAGTTTAGGGATATTTCTCTAAGATATAAGCATAAAAATCAAACCCAAAATCCTTAGAGATTTGAGCTCGTTTACTTCTCCTAATTTCAATGTCTAATTCCTCATTTGTTCATTAGTTCTAGTTATGGGTAAACTATTAGAAGACAAGCCCTCACTATTCTTCAATTTAAAGGGAAACCTATGTTCATAGAAGTGAGCATTATTTTATTCTACAACTATATTATCATTTAAGTCATAGACTTTATAAGCTTTATTATTCACAATATATCCTATGAACACACATTCATAGGCTATACTAGCAAATTTATTTCTTTTACGATCAAGGATCCTAACATAGGCTAAAAAATCCCAAGTATTTTCAAAATTTCATATAGTGAAATTTTACTAGTAGATTTAGGCACTCTATTTAGCACATTTTAAATAGTTAATAAAAATTTTCCCCGCTAATGGGAAGTTTAATAAAATTGTAACAACTAATTTAATCAAAGTTCTATTTTTTCTTTCAACTTTTCCATTAATTTCAGAAGAATAAGGTGCAGTTTTTTTCATGAATGATTCCATGAGTTTTATAAAAAACATTGAAAATATTAGAATTAATCATATTCAGTACTTTTATCACTTCGAAATCTTTTTATTTTTTTGTTAAGTTGATTTTCAATTTCAGTCATAAATATTTAAATATGTTAAACGCTTCACTTTTATTTTTCATTAGATATACATAAGTATAATTTGAATAGTCATCAATAAAAGTTATAAAGTAGCATTTCCATTTCTTGTTAAAACAAGTTCACATATGCAGAGTGTATTAATTCTAAAGGTTTAGATTATCTAACTATTGATTTATGTTAAGTTTTGGTTATTTTAGCTTGACTGCAAAAGTCACATTTTTCAAAATTATTCAAAGATAATTTAGGCTCATGTTCTTGATTATGCGTTTATTAACATGACAAAGTCTAATATACCAAATATTAAAAAAACTCAACACATAATTAGAAGAGAAAGCTTTATTAATTTCAACATTCAATTTAAACATAAAATTAGTAGCATATCTTTTCCCAACAAAAATATTATTTTTAGTTATTGTATACAAATCGGCCCCTATAGTTTGAGTAAACCCAACTTTGTTGAAATGGTAGCTCAAAACTAAGTTCTTTCTCATCTCTGGAGTATACAGGACATCTTTCAAGATGATAGTCTTTCTAGAGGTAAACTTCAATTCCACCTTACCAATACCAGCAACTTTAATGGAATAGGAGTCACCCATCATCACTTTCTTATCCTCAGATATAGAATAATATGTATATTTTACTCATATTTAAACTATGGGAAAATATTTATATTGTTTACTAATTATGTGTATATTGCTCTAAATCTAGTTGTTTGGCTCTAAAATAATTAATCTAATTGATTAGTGACTCATGGTTAATGATTTATCTTTTTCGTATGTCAAAAAGGGTGAGAACAATCCATAAGGTTATGAATATAGGAGGAGAACACACTTTTAGGGGGAGCAATTAATGATTTATTTCTGACTAAATACTCTTCTATTTACTTTTTGAATGTTAACTAAATTAGTAACCAATAAAGCTTCCAATCCAAGTTTCTGTGCGATATCTATTATGTTTCAGTTACATAAAATATAACAAAAATGAACATAAAATGACTCCACTGGGTCATAGGATAGTTCCACTATAAATTAGGACTTTAATTATAATTTATTTTTCCTATGACTGACATGTAGTGAGAGAAGTTTTTCTATATGAAAAATGAAAAAAAAGAAGAGTTTGTAAAGTCTACGAATGTTGGAAATTTTTCATAGGTAACATGTTTTCACTGTAATCTAGGTACTAGTCAAGTGATCGAGTCTCTCACACAAAATAAATCATACTTTAAGTTCTTTATAGCAATACTCAGTTAACGTTTTAATTTTATATCACACTTACTATATCATTCATGCATATTCATACACTAACACTCATAACTAACACGTAGAAAAAACCTAAATGGCCTTCCAATGCATAGGTTGATTGGTCAAGCTAGGGTCTCCATCAATCTAGGGTCAATCAATGAAGTTGTGATTGACTCCTATCGAGTCCCTCTCGGGTTGTTTCTACATTTACTTGATTGCTTGACTTTCATGCAACTATGATCGGGTACTCTTAGGTGATCAATAGAGTGAGGGACTTGATCAATCGAAAGAGTACTTAATGGCATTGAAATATTTTTTTAACTCGACCCCGATGTGAAATTACCTCAAATCCTTATTTTAATTAGGTACTTTAAAGCCTCATAAGAGTATATTTGACCTTCCTTAGTGATCTAGGTTTAGGGCTTTAAATTTCTTTATAAAATCAAACCTTTGGCTCACTTATTCTTAAGCATACACAATATCAATATGGAAAGTCATTGCCTTCGTCCTTTGTGCTTCATCGCTCAACAACTACTCTCATTAGTTTTAGATCTAGGTAATCTTAATTATGAGTATTACAAGATAAATCATTACCTAGATTAATGTTTCATAATCTATTCTATAAATCTTAGTTCCATGTAGGTTTGATCTAGGATTATGATTCACTTGTTATAAAATCTATCTAGAACACACAAAACACTTGTGGTTTTTGTTCTAATCCTTTTTTTAGGTTTATTTTTGAATGAATCTCATTAGTGTGGAGCAAATAAGAACGTTGGACAAAATCTTTTTATACTATCTTGGAGATAGTAAAAAATAGTGTAGGTACTCGTAAGTAAAGTACAATAAGGATTTATCTATGTAAGTGTAATATAAGACCAATTTATACTTGAACATTGATTTTCTCAAATTGGATAGATTAGGTGGATTAATAGTTTTTCTCTTAGGTCATTGTTATGACCTAGGTTGTTTTCACATAAAAATCCTCTGTGATATTTTCTTTGAGTTTGTTTTTATAGTTATCTCAAGATTACATGTTTAACTGTTTTGTTAATATATTAATTTAAAAAGTGTTCATTTTTAAAAATGTACCTACCCATCCCCTATAAGCTTGGTTGGTATTTTGTGAATTCTCACCTTTAATGAATCATATTATTTATTCAATTTGAATGATGATGTATAATCATATAATAATTATTTTGAACAGTGATTACTTAAATGTTTGGCAGTAAGACTCATATATCATATTAAGTGATGCTCAAAAATTAAATATTTTAAATTAAAAAAATTACTAAAGTACAAAAATTGAATATTATATATTAAAGTAATCCTAAAATTAATAACAAATAAAAAACATATTCATGTTTTAAGGACAGGTCATGTTCAACCATAATAACAAATCAGATTATTGGGTTTGTGTTGCATTCTGTAGTTGTACTACCTACCATTGGTGTACCATTCATGTATATGGGTTAAGGTAGGTATTACCCTCTAGTTTCACATAAAATACACTTTTTTCAAGTTCACTCTTTCCCATATATGTCACGAAACATTTTTAAATTATAATTATGTATGCATTTCAAATAATATGATAAAATGTTAACTAAATATTACATTTACAAACACAAAGTATTAAATGGAGCGAGCAATTTCTAATATGACTTGCAAACCCAACATTAATATGAGATCTTTATATGGATTTGAGTTGAGATTAAATGAGTTTGGCCATAAATGGGTCGACTCGTCTTGACCTATTTATTTAATGGATTGAGTCCAAGTTATGTTTAAATGGATTTGGATTGAAGTTAAACAAATTGGGCTATAAATAAGTAACACATCTTAACTTATTTATCAAATGATTTGTGTCTAAAATTGCGCCTAAACAAGTTGGATTATAAACATATCAACTCAAACCTGACCCAACCCACCCATTTGGCTAGTACACAATGAGACTCTACCATTATAAATATTATAATGAATCTTGTATGTATAGTAGTATTCAACTAACTCTTGAGTCTCCACTAAGACAACATTGATTTTATGGTTTACTTAATAGTCTTATCATAAAACTTACCTTCCTTTTATTTAAAATCACAAATTTGAATGAAGTAAAAAGGGGAAAAAATTTCTAACATAATTTGATGTATTCATCAATAAACATATCAAAATATAATTGGACCTTATTAGTAATTGATTCCAAAATTGCTTCAACATCTTTTATTCTTAATTTAATATACAATAAATGCTTATGTATTGTTAATGAAAGTTTGGAACTGGTAAACCTCAGAGGTGCACAGGACATAAGTTGGCACCTTCGTAGCACCCTTCTTCATCTAACTCATCAACTACGAGTATTATTAAAATGATAAAAAAATGTAATAAAAATAATTCCTCAACAAAATCTATAATTAGGCCTGTTGCTAATATCCAAAACATTAAAAGCATTAGCAAATGATGGGGCATCCCACTACCATGTCGTTTTATAGATACTAGGTACTCTAAAGGCTATACAATCAGCTATAATGTTACACTCAATAAATATATGGGAATAGTAAAAATCTATGTGAGCAATATTTTTTAAGCAATGAACCCAAGCAGAATACCATCTTCACGACATCGATAATGATCTAGTGTGAAAAAGTCTCACCATATAAGCAAAGTTTGACTTCAATCAAAGCCTTTGTCATCTAAAGGTGGTGGCACACAATACTATATGAATAGATACTATGAGCTCTTCTAAAATGAAAATGGAAACCTAAGTGAAATATAGAAAAAACCTTTGACAAAGGATCTTGATGCCAAAAATATCCCTACACAACTTGCTAGAATAGGTAATCCAAAAGTGGCACCATCGGTGTTGACTTTATCCACCCTGAAGATGACGGTCTCCAAATTACCTCTACTATCCATAGTGCTCGTCATGGAATTCCTTGCATTCATAATCTTTGGGGGACCACAAGATCCTCTACTATATTTTGTAAGGACCTATGCTTTGATATGTTTGCTTCCTAAATGAAATGCCAAATTGTGACAAATGCAGAGCTTATACAAGTGCATTTATTCTCGTATTGAGCATCATTCCTAGATTTTCATATCACATAGACGACTAAAATTTATACCTTTTTTCATAAATTAACGGGCTATGACCCAAGGTTAAGCGATATTGCATATATCCATAAATTTAGAATGGAAGAATCTGACGAGGTCATCTACTAAAGAGGAAATAAATACTGATATCTCATTTGATACATATAACATTACTTAATATTGAGAACCATCATGGTAAGACTCCTAATTTATTACTTCATAACGAAAATGACTTCAGACAAAATAGAATATGTCAAAATTAAGGTTATATCTTAAGTGAATTTTTTTTATGAACATTACACAAAAACACACTTTTTACACTAGACAAAGGAAAGTTAAATGGTACAAACTTAATAAACTTAAAGGATTACATAAATTATTTTTTGAAATAACACAATAAATGAATAAAAAATGCAACTTAAATCAATAGTATAAAAAAATAAATGTGTAAAAGTAAAGAAGACACATAGAAATTTTAGGTGGAAACAAACTAAGAGTAAAACTACATGCCCATAACCAACCCAATATATTCACCATGAAGAAATAATTTCTAGAACAAAGCATATCTTTACTTTACCCTAACAATGGTCTAACTTGATGAGTGCCCAAAAAGCACTAAAATAACCATGATTTTATGTACATTAATTGATTAAAAATACATATATTTATATGTTTTATCATATATTTATATAAATTTTTCTTTTTCGGAATCACGGGTATTTTTATTGTTTTTCAGGTATTTTGGCTTAAAAACGCAATTTAAAGACTCAAAGAGGAATACTTGAAGCAATACATCACAAATATATTAATAAATAAGTGGGAAAAGGTCAACAAACATGGAAAAATTGGACAAAATGGGTCGAAAAAGGTCAAAATGTCAAAAGATCAATCGCGCCGCTTCACCAGCCTCGCTGCAAAGACCCCACCGCCCCATCCGAACGCTTCTTAGCGCTCATGCCCAGTGTGCAGCTCTACAAGCATCGGCTCGCTATCCGCGCGCCCCATCAAGGCGGCATCGTTTCACGTTGCTACGAGTCGCGCGTTGGCAATGTGACAATTTCTCGCGCGGCTGTAGCGCCAGCCCTCTCCGCGCGCCCAACGCCTTTTCGCCCATTTTTCACGTGCACGCCCGTGACGTCACGCCGATCATTATTGACATCAAGAATTCTAATACGCGTTTTTACATTTTTTAATATTTTTTAACATTTTTTTACTCATTTTTTTCTCTCCATCCTTACCTATAAATACCCCCCTTTCCTTCACTTCAAACACACCTTCAAAAACACACTTCTCTCTTCTTTCTTTCTCTTTTCTTAGATTTTTAGGTTTTTTTTTAGTTTTTCTTAGTTTTTAGTTAATTTCTCTTAGTTTTAGAGTTCTTCCTTTTTCGAAGAACTAGTTATGTTTTTGTAATATATTAGTTTTTTTATTCAATAAACGGAGTGCAAATTCCGCTGAGGTTTTCCAAATACGGAATAGCGTCAAGTTCGTAAGGATTTTATTTTTCTTTACGTTATTTTTATGTTTTATTCTTACATGTTATATTCAACTTTGTCTGTGGTTAAATTTAACTATGCGGCCGTTTAGTAAATATGATGTAATAATGACGTTGTTATGCTTCATAAATATTAAATAGGTAAAAATCTCTAAAATAAATTGATTTTATTTATTCAAGATTTTATATTAAGAATGTTAGAGAGAAATATATTATTTTTCATTACAAACTTAAATCAAAATTAGATTTTAAGGTTTAGTTATCCTGGCCTAATTTAGAGTAGCTTTTTTATTTGTTGGTACAATCGCCTCGTAGTTAGAGTAGTTTCTATTTCAAAAGTTTTTATAAGAATTATTATCTGAAAATGTATTGACAACATGTTTTCGTAGTGGTTTAAAACTTGAAAGTTAGTACTTGGATAACTAAATTCTTAGGTTTAATTTGGGACACCTTGAATAAAGTTTAAATCGCTCTAACTCACCAAAGGTGGCATTTAAATGGTTCATTTTCAATCTCTTAGAAAAAGGAATTAATTTAATTAATCAAATTAGTTATCAACCCCACCCATAGGTGTTAATTGATTTGTTTAGTTAACAAAGAATATCTAACTTCACCAAAGGTGGTATTCATATAAAAAGAGAGAATCAATAAATATCAATTCATATCTTTAATAACCTAAATAATATGAAAGCAAGCATAATTAACTTAGTTATTATATCCATAAATACTCCGCTTAATATAAATGATAAAAATTTGCATGAATATTTATTGAATCAGATATATGTTTATTATTTATTGAATTTGTATATATGTTTATTAATTATTGAATTTGTATATATGTTTATTTATTTTATGTTATTAGATTAGGAACACAAAACCAAAACTATCGTGACAGATGTTTAGGATTTAATTTCGTTTTTAAAAGTTTGAATAATAAATTAAAAACCACATACATTCCTTCCTTAGATCGACTCGTTGGGAGTATACTTATCATTTTCTTTAAATGATTCGTACTGCTAGAGTTTTATAAATAGATAAAACCAAAGTAATCTTATGATCAAATGATGCTTCCTGCCCGATCAAGTTCTCACAAAGGTAGTCTCCACTAAAACAAATTCATAAATACCGATTTTGGGTTTAATATAATTTCTACATCTTATCAAGAAATACTAGTTATGACAAAAATTAACTAATTATCAAAAATAATTACATAATATTTCATGATATGTTTTCAAAAATTAATCTAACAAGACAAAAAGAGTTAATTATTTACTTAAATTTGATTTAAAGAAATGATAAATTTTTGTGAGAACTTTTTTTTTTTTTTGTTTAATTCCAAAATTACTAAATCACACAAAAAAAAAAAAAAAAACTAAACACAAAAAATGAAGATGTGAACATAAAAAAGAAAAAATTAATAATTTTTATTTTTTTTTAATTTTTAAATTGTTAAATCTTTTTTTTCTTTTCTAATTAAGTACGGTAACTTTTCACCACCCCCAACCTAGAACTTACATTGTCCTCAATGTAACAATCGTAAATTAAAGATAAAGAGAAAAGAGAAGAAAGATTACCTATTTCTCGAGAATGTGTAAGTAGTAATGGAGAAATGCAGTGCATTCATCATATTCATCATGAAAGTGTATACACACATGTATTGTCGTGAACTTCTAACATCTCAACAAATATTTTTAGTTTTAACAATTTAAAAATTATTCACATATAATTAAACTAAAATAAACAATAAAATTAAGTATATAAAACAAATAACAAAAATTACCTAAAATGATGGGTTGCTCATCCAAATATTAGTTTAACGCCTTAGCAAGACGTAACTGGGATTGCATTTTAAGTAAACTCAATGTCCCCTCATCATTGAGTCAATCAAACCTATAGGTAAGACAGATTGTCTACCTATACTTTTTCATGCCCTATTGATTTTCAAATTTTTCTCAGACTTAAAACTAGTGGACATGCTTGTGAGTTTTAGATAATCCATGTTTGGTACAAATCAAATAATTAAAGGCATCAAACACAATTGTACCTAGATCAAACAAAACAACTAACTCCTTAGATTGTAATTAAAGCTTTAAAATTTTCGAGATAGTTTCCGTAAATTTTTTTTTTTTTTAAGTTAAAATAACATAATCAAAGATAACCAAGAAAGGCTTCCTGTGAAAGAATGTAATGGGCAAAGGCTCCTTAAAAACCATCCTCCCAGACAGAAAGCAACGTTCCCGTGAAAGACTAACAAAAGGCTTCCAAGAACTAGTCTCCTGTATTTAACTCCCTTAGATCTTTACTTTTCACGCTATTAAAATTAAGTTAATTAAGCTTGTTGTTAAAATTTAAGTTAATTAAGTTAATAAAAAAGGTAGGTAAATTAAGTTAATGAAAATCTAAGTTATTTAAGTTAGTAAATTAAATTAATTAAGTTAGTAAATTAAGTTACTAAAAACCTAAGTTAATTAACTTAAACGAAAAATAAAAAAAAAGTGGTTAAAAAAATTTGAAAAAAAAAATTTAAACCAAAAATAAAATAAATTGAAAAAGTAAAAGAAAAATAAAAAAATAAAAAGAGAAAAAATAAAAATTAAGCCAAAAAAATAAAATAAAAATAAAATAAAAATAAATTGAAAAAAAATAATCGAAAAAGGTAAAAGAAAAAAAAAGAAAAAGAAAAAACAACAAAAATAAAATAAAAAATTAAAATAAAAAAAATTGAAAATAAAGTTTTTGATTTTTTTGATTTTTTTTGATTTTTTTTGATTTTTTTTTTGATTTTTTTGATTTTTTATTATTATTTTTTATTATTTTTATTATTTTTTTATTATTTTTTATTATTTTTTATTATTTTTTTATTATTTTTATTATTTTTATTTTTTTATTTTTTTATTTTTTTTATTTTTTTTATTCTTATTTTTTTATTAATTTAATTTAAAAATTTCTTTTTTTACTTCAAATGTCAAAATGCAAACTTATTTTATTATTCATGCAAGATTTTTTTTTATTTATTAATGAAATGAAATTTGAATTTTTTTTTTACTTTTCACAAACAACAAAATTTTTTATTTTTTTTTTAATTTTTTAATAAAAAATCACAATTATTTACAACATAAAGTTTTTAAAATTTTGATAAATAATTTAAAAACGCTTATTCACTTCCAAGAATCCGCTGTCCTCTAAAATTGATCGGGATTTAAATCGCTGATCACGATCCTGCTGCTACATTTTGGTTTTATCTATTTATAAAACTCTCAAGAAGTGCACCTAATCATTTCAGAAAATGATAAGTATACTCCCAAGGTCGATCTAAGGAAGGAATGTATGTGGTTTTTAATTTATTATTCAAACTTTTAAAAACGAAATTAAATCCTAAACATCCTGTCACTTATAGTTTGGTTTTTGTGTTCCTAATCTAATAACATAAAATAAATAAACATATATACAAATTCAATAATTAATAAACATATATACAAATTCAATAAATAATAAACATATATACGTATTCAATAAATATTCATGCAAATTTTTATCATTTATATTAATGAGTATTTATGGATATAATAACTAAGTTAATTATGCTTGCTCATATTATTTAGGTTATTAAAGATATGAATTGATATTTATTGATTCTCTCTTTTTATATGAATACCACCTTTTTCAAGTTAGATATTCTTTGTTAACTAAACAAATCAATTAACACCTACAAAGCGGGTTGATAACTAATTTGATTAATTAAATTAATTCCTTTTTCTAAGAGATTGAAAATGAACCATTTAAAATGCCACCTTTGGGCGGGTTAGCATACGCTTAAACTTTATTCAAGGTGTCCAAATTAAACCTAAGAATTTAGTTATCCGAGTACTAACTTTCAAGTTTTAAAACCACTACCAAAACATGTCATGTCAATACATTTTCGCATAATAATTCTTATAAAAACTTTTGAAATAGAGCTTCACTCTAACTACCGGCGATTGTACAACAAAATAAAAGAGCACTACTCTAAATTAGACCGGATAACTAAACCTTAAAATCTAATTTTCGATTTAAGTTTGTAATGAAAAATAATATATTTCTCTCTAACATTCTTAATATATAATCTTGAGTAGAAATAAAATCAATTTATTTTAGAGATTTTTACCTATTTAATATTTCTCTATCATAACAAGGTCATTATTACATCATATTTACTAAACAAACAAAGATAAGTTAAATTTAACCAGACAAGTTGAATATAACATGTAAGAATAAAGCATAAAAATAATCAGAAAGAAAATAAAATCCTTATTAACTTTCGACGCTATTCCCCAGAATGGAAAACCTCCAAGCGGAATTTGCACTCCCATTTATTGAATCAAAAGCTAATATATTACAAAAACATAACTAGTTCTTCCCAAAAAGGGAAGAACTCTAAAACTAAGAGAAATTAACTAAAACTAAGAAAAACTAAAAAAACCTAAAAATCTAAGAAAAGAGAGAAAGAAAGAGAGAAGTGTGTTTTAAGGTGTGTTTGAAGTGAAGTGAAGGGGTATTTATAGGTGAGGATGGAGAGAAAAAATGAGTAAAAATGTTAAAAAATATTAAAAAAATGTAAAAACGCGTATTGGAATTCGTCGATGTCAATAATGACGCCAAGATGACGTCATGGGCGGCTGCACGTGAAAATGGGGCGAAAGAAGGCGCGCTACGGAGAGTGGTCGCTGGCGCCATACAAGACGGTTTGGTCAAGCGTCACACAAGGTGTGAACAAAGGTTCGCGCGATGGATGCGCGCAAGGTACTGGCGCCTATGGGGCCACGGCGGACAAGGCCATTTAAAGGTCAAGCTATCAAGGCAAGGGGCCGAGGCGCGATTTCCGTCTTTTGACATTTTTGACCTTTTCGACCCATTTGTCCAATTTTTCCATGTTTGTTGACCTTTTCCCACTTATTTATTAATATATTTGTGATGTATTGCTTCAAGTATTCCTCTTCGAAGTCTTTAAATTATGCGTTTTAAGCCAAAATACCCGAAAAACAATAAAAATACCCGTGATTCCGAAAAAGACAAATTTATATAAATATATGATAAAACATATAAATATATGTATTTTTAATCAATTAATGTACATAAAATCATGGTTATTTTAGTGCTTTGGGCACTCATCACAACCTCAACTGCCTTTCGCTAGTCCCTTAGCAAGAGAAGCCGATAAAAACTAAAAATTAAACTATCCTAAATCACTTTCGTGGATTGAAACGGTTGCATTTAGCCTATGCAACAAGTCGCTAAACCCCTAGGTTGCTCTAAAGCGGACGAAGCCTGAGTCTCGCGAGGTTTTCAAAGAATGATACCCACAAACATTGAACTAAATAAAAAGAAACTATAAAAACAATCACAACACAATCAAAAATTAATTTAAGAATAAAAGAAAACAACATATCACAAAAATATATCATTCTTTTTTAATCTCTTTAAGATCATAATTAAAATCTCAAGCATAAGTTATTTTAATCTCTTTAAACAATCATGATTTTATTATAATAATTAGTCGAAAAATCATTTTCATATTTCATTTCAAAAATGTATCAATTTAATTTTACCCAATTTCAAAGGTCATGAATCGACTGCTTCGACTCTATTCCTCACAAGTCAATACTCTCAAAGCACTCAATCCTACATGGGTTCAAACACTCATACTAATTTATATGGGAAAGAGTGGATGTATAGAAATGAACTAATATGTTCGCATATGTAAAAAGAATAAAGGCTCAAAGTGTTATTTTGATATTGATCTCATGAAAGGAATCGAATGTATAAATTATAAAGATATCATATATAAAAATTATTTTCATGCATAAATCAAACTCATTAAGAAAGAATTTCAAGATATATGCTTTTACAAATGAAGAAATTGCAATGACTTTTTAGGGAATTATTTCCTATATCTTTTTTTTTTGTAATTAGCCCAGACTCACAACTTTGTAGGAATGTGGGTCATAGTAGTAATGAAGATGATACTATATTTTTTTATCTCTCTAATTTTTTTTTTTTCAATATATGTATATTTTGGGAGAGTCAACCCATGTACAGATTGTACATTTTTTTTGGATTTTGGTGGAAGGGTTAATTTTGTGGCTTTTCTCTGTTTGATCTTGGTTTAGGTAACCCCGTATATGTCTCTTTTTTTTTTTGTAATAGTCATCCAGGAATGAGATAAAAGCATATACTATCAATTTCTACTCAAATCATTTAATCTAAGCAAAAATAATAATAAAAAATATATGACACTCTATTAAGATGAGAAAAAATTCATACATTCAATATTAATGCCTAGAGATCATCTAAGAATTTGAAGAAATAAGAAATGTGTTTGGAGTAGAAAAATATATATTTCATCAATAAAGGAAATTAGGCTCAAATTATATCTCACAAAGGTAGTCTCCACTAAAACAAATTCATAAATACCGATTTTGGGTTTAATATAATTTCTACATCTTATCAAGAAATACTAGTTATGACAAAAATTAACTAATTATCAAAAATAATTACATAATATTTCATGATATGTTTTCAAAAATTAATCTAACAGTACAAAAGACTTAACTATTTACTTAAATTTGATTTAAAGAAATGATAAATTTTTGTGAGAACTTTTTTTTTTTTTGTTTAATTCCAAAATTACTAAATCACACAAAAAAAAAAAATAAAACCAAACACAAAAAATGAAGATGTGAACATAAAAAAGAAAAAAATTAATAATTGTTTTTTTTTTAATTTTTAAATTGTTAAATCTTTTTTTTTTCTTTTCTAATTAAGCATGGTAACTTTTCATAACTACAATGTAATCTATTAATTTTTTTAGTTGTCATTCTTCTTTATAATGTCCCCAAGATACGTGTTTAATTTGAAAAAAACTCTACAATTAATTTGGGTCCATAAAGTAATATTGATGCCAATTTTTTGTCAATATGGAATAGGACTACTCTCTATAGATCTATAAGAGAGAGAAACTTGTTAGAACTTGGGACCATTATAATATAATGGCCTTTGGCTCTTCGATTCTTAAGTCAGTTTTGGGATTTGTAAAATGTAAAGAAGATCAGTGTCTCACTCTATGATGGATAGGAATAAGGGTGTTTGTGGCTATTCTCAATTATGATATGAGGTCTGAGTTAGATGTTCTAAGGTATCACAGGGTGTGTTCAATTGGGAATGTATATAGGGGTTATAAGTAACCTAATGTATATCTCTTACTTATATAGATAGACTTGTTGTAACATCATGATATCTCTCTATAAGTATCTCTTTCAGACAATTATGGGTAATTATTGATCCTATATATATTATTTTTTTGTAGTTGATTAGTTCACCTATCCAACTACCAGATCAACACTTCACCATGCGAGTAGGTAATGGTGATCTCCTTTCAACTTAAGCAGTAGGAAAAGTTAGACTTTAGTTTAGGAATAGTTCATATTTAGGAGATATTATTTATTTTATTCTTAGGTTTACCATAATTTATTTTTGTTTCTAGATTATACAAACAATGTCATAAAATTTCAATTAATAATATTAGTGTGACTATTTACAAAAATGAAAACATCTGATTGTATGATATTTTTGGAAAATGGCCCATATCTATTAAACCTAGAGTCCAATCTTTTGCTAAAATATAAAATATTCAAAGTAGAACAACCTAAACCTAGAAACAAAAAAATACTTGTAATGACGATAACTACTTATGTTGTATAAGGTTTGGCCATATTAACCTTGATTGTATTCAAACACTTATAAAGGATAGTCATTTGAGAGAACTAAGAGTTGGTACTCACCTAGTCTATGACTATTGTCTAGAAGGAAAGATGAACAAGAGGCCATTTTTGGTAAAGGGACATAGAGCCACAAAACTACTCAAACTTGTACACTCAAATGTATGTGGACTATGAGTTTCCAAGCCAAAGGTGGACGTAAGTACTTCATCCCTTTTATTGACGATGACTTAAGATAAAAGTATGTACACCTAATGCAATAGAAGTCAAAAGAAGAACTAGGTAAGCCATTGAAAATGCTATGATTAGATTAAGGTGTGAATATCTTGACACCGAGTTAAAGGACCACTTGTTAGAGCATAGGATAGTCTCACAACTCATAACACCTAGAACATCACAAAAAAATGGTGTTGTAGAAAGGAGAAACAAAACATTCATTAAGAAGGTTAGATCAATGACAAGCTATGTATCACAATTTATATTATTTTGAAGATAAGCCCTACAAACAATGACATACTTGTTGAGTATAGTTCCTTTTAAGTATATCCCTAAGATGTTAATGGAACTGTGAATTGGGCACAAACCTAATTTATGCCACATCTTTATATGGAAATGTTGGACGTACTGCTTAAATTGAAGTCTAGGAATTTAAAACCAAGGTCAAAAGTATATATGTTTGTCAAATATTGTGAAGAAACAAAGAGAGGTATGTTCGATAATAGTCAAGAAAATAAGGTGTTTGTTTTGACAAATGTCATATTTCTTGAGGAAGATTTGAAAGTCCCGCACTTGGTGCATAGCTAAGAAGAGGCGATAAAGAAACCTTAGGGACTCAACAACTCTCACATGCAACAAAAACAAATAATAATAGTAGTAAACATGCAAGTAAATAGGAACAAGGAATCAACTAGTAAATCATAGATGTAGATAATCAATAGAAAGAACAACTACTAGATAAGCATATGTTATATAAATAGAAGAAAGAACAACAATCAAATAAACACATGGAAGATAAGCCGAAAAGTAGTAAAGGAATAAAATATTTTCCAATTATAATCAATTCCTTCTATATGTGAACATATTTTGAAATCACTTTGATTGTACCAGCATCACATATGATCATACATAACATAATAATATAATGTGCTAAACTGGCATAGAATCTAACATCTAGGTGGTACTATTCATGTGTTGCTTAAGGCAACCACTTAGCATAAAACAATTCAAAAATAAGTAAATCAACACTTCATAGCTTAGAAAAGCATAGGTTTATACCTCCATTAGTTGGAGCACCATTGATGAGCAAAATCGGCAATGCCGATCTTGAAAATACTTTGGTTTTATATTTGTAAAACTCCCGCAAGTGCACAAATCATTTTATAGAAAATGACAAGTGTACTCTCAAGGTCAATCTAAGGAAGAAATATATGTCATTTTTAATTTATTATTCAAACTTTTAAAAACAAAATTAAATCCTAAACATCCAGTCACAATATTTTGATTTTTGTTTCCTAATCTAATGACATAAAAATAAACATAGATACGATTCAATAAACAATTACACAAATTTTTATTATTCATAATAGGGAAGTATTTATAGATATAATAATTTAGTTAATTATGCTTACTCATATTATTTAGGTTATTAAAGATATAAATTGATATTTATTGATTCTCTCTTTTTTATATAAATATCATTTTTGATGGGGTTAGATATTCTTTATTAATTAAAAAAATCAATTTGGTAGGGTTAGATATTCTTTGTTAATTAAGCAAATCAATTAACACCTATGGGTGAGGTCGATAATTAAATTAGTTAATCAAATTAATTTTTTTTCTAAGAGATTAAAATGAACCATTTAAATGCCACATTTGATAGAGTTAGACATTTTAAACTTTATTCAAGGTGTCCAAATTAAACCTAAAAATTTAATTATTCGAGTACTAACTTTCAAATTTTAAAACTGTTACTAAAAATATGTTGTTAATATATTTTCGAATAATAGTTCTTATAAAAACTTTTGAAATAAAGCTTCACTTTAACTACCGGGTGATTGTACCAATAAATAAGAGAGTACTATTCTAAATCAGACCGGATAATTAAACCTTAAAATCTAATTTTTAGATTTAAGTTTGTAATGAAAATAATATATTTCTCTTTAACATCCTTAATATAAAATCTTGAATAAAACAAAATCAATTTATTTTATAGAAATGTTTTACCTAATTAATATTTTACAACCATAATAACATTATTATTATATCATATTTACAAGTCAGCCATGTCAAATTCTATCATAGACAAATTAAACATAATATATAAGAATAAAATATAAAAAATAATTGTAAAGAATTTATTTTTAAATTATGCCTCAAAAGAATTTGATAACTGTATTTTATATACTTATTTTCATCTATTTTATTAATTATAATTGCTATGTTCTTCATATTTTTAGTTAATTTTAGTTTAATAAATTAGTATTTATTGTTTTTCATATATTTTAAGAAAATTAAATAATTTGTATCGAAAACGTACTTAATTGCAAATTTGTGTCCAAAAATATAATTTCAAATAAATAAGTGCTTAATTGCAATTTATAAAAGTCAAAAATATAATTTAAATTAAAATCGAGCTTAATTTTAATTATTAAAAGTTTAAAATTTAATTTAAATTAGAAAAGGGAATTTTGTAATTAAACAAAGTTTAAAATGTAATTTGAAATATATTTGTGGGGTAAAATGCAATTAAAAAAACTTATTTTTCTACGCAGGAGAGAAGAATCCATGCGTACAACATGGATCGTCTGATCAAAGCATAAACGGTTAGGTTGCGCGCCTGTTCTTCAAACCCGACCAAAAAGAGTGGGTGCAGGGTTTCCTCTATCACGCGGCTCGGTGCTCGAGTGAGGCCTACCTGACGTGCAGGCCGGCATGTAGAGTAGGACCCACGTGTCCAACGCGTTGCAACCGTTGTCCCCCACCTTCGCGTGCCCTTTTTCCCATGTGGTCGATCCACGTGAGCCCGGTTATTCCACAAACCAGAATCTGCCACGTGTCCCACTTTATCTATCAGCCAATATTTTTTGACACGTGGCATGTTACAATGAGCGCGAAAGCACAGGATCATGCCCACGTTGTAGCCGTTGTCTCCTACGTTTCTCACACCGCAATCTGGTGCGGAAATTCTGCGTGAGCCCGTCCTTGATATCCAATGATCTTCTGCCATGTGTCCCACTATTTGTTTCAGTGAATCAGATTGCAACACGTGGCAGCGTGTATTGAAAACAAAATCAGAAACGCGTAGCTCTCTCCTACTCAGATTTAAACGTGTTTTCAATACCAGTTTTGTCCCCATGCGTAATATTTTATTAGTTTTGCCATATCTCTCTGTTACGCGTGTATTATATTATAATATTTTAGATGTATTTTTTTAGCTATAAATAGGAGATATTATGATAGAGTTAAATTTTTTTGGAGAGTTTATAATTTTGTGTTGTTCGGTTTTGGACTGTGGAACACGCAGAAGCCATTTTTGGCTTCTTTTGTGTTCTATGTGTGCCAAATATTAATGATTCGTAATGTTTTAATTTTTCCTTTTCTTCATCTCATTTTCTTGAACTGTTGTAATTTTTATTTTAAATTTATGAAGTAATTTAATTTTTCTAGGGTTGCATTTGATCTAAATTTATGAAGCTTTGATTTTAATTATTTTTGATAGATTTATAAGACGTTCGATTTGTTCATTTTATTTTGTGCTTAATGCTTTTTGATTATTTACGAATTTTATCAAATTGATCCGTGACACATAAATAAACTTGGAAGAGGCATTTGTGTGTATATTGCTCAAAGATAGAATGACATGTATGATGAAGGATATGAATATACCCTAATTATATGTGTGGCCATTTGAGAACTTAGAACATAATGAATCTTGGTAAATTTAATTCTCATAGAGATATAGTGAATTAATTTAACGAGGTGTGTCTATACGGAGCTCGGAAGAGATGTATGGATAAAATTAGAAGTTTTCGGTTGACAAATTAAATGTACTAAAAAATATAAATCAAGAAAAAATAATATGATAAGAGTGGATTAATTTGATGAAAAACTACAATCCTAGATTTCTTTTTATTTCGTTATAAAAAATCTTTTCTTAACTTGTTTTAAATTAACGATCGTTTTGGATAAAATCAGAGCGAAATAATTTTAGTACTCAACAAACTATAGTAACAAATCTCCGTGGGAACGATACTTTACTTACAAATTTTATTACTTGTGACCGTGTATACTTGCACATTTTATGTTCTCCAAAAGAGACAACAGAATCCTTACAGAACTTTGATGCTAATTCTGTTTCTAGAAAACCTCCAAACGGATATGTATTTCCTTTTATTGAATCAAAAACTAAAAATCTATAAAAGCATAGTTAGTTCTTCTCAAAAAGAGAATAACTTTAAAATTACAATTAAGAAAACTTTATAGATAGAGACAACTAAAGAGAGAAAGAATTGAGAAAATTGTGTATTTTTTACAATGGGGGAGAGGGTTCTTTTATAGGTTAGGAAAAGGACAAAAAATATGGGAAAATATTTCAAAAATTCATTTTTGTCGCATTTGGACAAGCTAGCACGCATGTGGGGCTCAAGATTTGCTACAGACGGGGGTTTTGCACACGTGGGACTAGCTCAAGTGTGTTCTCACGTGCACGGTACATGGCGTGGGTGTGTGTTGGCACGCACGAAAATCGCATGTGTTGGGTGTGTGTTGGTAGCGTGCGGGCGTGTGTTGGCTACATGCGTTGGTGTACTGGTGTGTGATGGGCATGCTCGCGCACTAGTGCGCGTAGGACTCGGCATGGGTATGTACTAGCACGCATGGGACTTCGGTGTGAATACCCGGCTACGTGCAAAATTTTGGCATTTTTGACATTTTTTACTGTTTTAATCCATTTTGTTCAATTTTTTCATATTTTGACTTTTCCTCATTTTTTTCTCAACATATTTGTGATGTATTGCTTACATTATTTATCTTCAAGTCTTTAAGTTATTTTTGAACAAAAATACCTGAAAAACAATAAGAATACTCATGATTCTGAAAAGACAAATTTATATAAAAATATGATAAAATCATACAAATATAAATCTATTTAATCAATTAAATTACATTAAATCATGGTAATTTTAGTGTTTTTAAGCACTTATCAACCATACCTAACTGCACCAATGTTACCTTCACTATTATCTCCATAATAACTATGATCCAAATGAATTAAGATCTCCTTCAGACCTTTACCACGACATCATGTGGAACAATCACGTATGACTCAATATAGTGAACAACATAGGATAACGAAAACTCTCATGCATATGTACATAGATACAACAATGTGTTGGTATTTATTTCAATTTTAATTAAACCCTACCAAACATAAATTTTCATAAACTCACTCAAAGTATTTTCGATACGAAGCCATATTCAATGTATCATTGATAAAGAATAGAAAATATTTTTCTCAAAAATTCTAATTTTCAAACTATAAAAGTTTCCCATGTTTTCTTATTAATTAAAACACATAAAATGAAGGGATATTTATAGAAAAAAATTTAACTTACATGGGGCTCATTACCACTCATGCACCTCGACATGGGTAATAGCCACCCTCGGTGAGGGTAATGACAACAATCCATCTTAAACCACCATTATGAGCAACCAAAACTAGCATTTTTTACTTGAAAATTATTGAATAAGCTCCCACAACTAGCAAGAAACAACAACACAAACACATAACCTAAACATGCCAACTATATGCTCCAACACCCAAAGTGGTGTATGTATAATACAAATATACAAAGTGTAATCTACGTGAATGTGTAAAATATGAAATCGTAATTAATCAATTTTACATAAAGGAAGACAATACAAAAAGTAAATAGAATTTGTGTTTTTCACATGAGAATGTAAACACCTAAACAATAAGATTTACAATATCCCCATTTGGCTTTCAATAGAGAAACAATGCACAACTAAAAAGACATAAAATTAAACACAATATATTTATGCAAGATGATCATAAAGAGTTCGATCCAATGAACGAACTTAGGCTCATAACCAAGAAACTCCCAACACACATAAATCCAATGCATTTTTCTTGTTGTGTTTCATCCATCTTGATGACTCAACATATTCATCTTGATGTACTAATCCTTGATGCATGTATGATCTCCAGTAACTCCAACTGAGCTCCATATGTATCATACACATATAAAGCAACAAATACCCATAAAGAGCATCATGTAGAATTACGTGTAGTATAACCAAATACTTTCAAGTTATCCATATATTAGTAATCACAGATAGGCTAAGTGCACTTAAACATGTAACAAAGAAACATAACACCCCTTAACTTCACACTCTTTCTAAGAGTGTACATGTTAGGAAAAAAATGATGCATTGCAAACTACACTCATAAAACAATGCAACAATCAAATGAGTTTTACACATAAACTTCTCCTCTTTCACATAGAAAGTCAAAGATACACCCATATATGAGGGATAAAAGACATACAATATGGAATAGTCTTAACCACTCATGCAAAAATAGAGAAAAAAATTAAAATATGCAACCATAACACAACATATACTAAACTACACACAAACAACACTTAAACAAACCAAACAAACAAAAAACACATTTCATTAATAAACTATTTTTTGATTACAATAGATTTCATACTTAAAGAAAAAAAGCACATCAAAAATAGAAAAAAAACAAAAGAAATAAATAATTTACTCTATCCTTATCATCCTCTATTGCAACTCAATTAATTCCTATACCATACTCCTTACAAGTAGTAGGCTGAGAGGCTCCTTCAACAAAGTCATTAAAGGGATAAAAGAGAGGTTTGGTATCAATCAAAACAACAAAGAGATCTATGCTCTGAGGGCCATCAGAAGGATCTTTAACAGCTAAATCCAAATGATACACAACATTGAAGTTAACACCATTTTATGTGTATATAAGATGCAACAGTCCTCTGAGGTTGAACATAAGGGATAGAACTAGAAGAGCGAGGAGAATGATACCGAAGACTAGACTTATCCAATATAAACACACGATCACTAAGTTGCACCGAAGTTTACCAGAAGTAGGAAACCTTTTTAATGATGGCATGATATTGTCTGGTTATGTCAAAATAAGCTCCAATATCAATCGAGAGATATGTTAAGATTGATGATCTAGAGGAAAAGATATGTGAGAATTAGAAGAATAAATAGAAGCACCATAAGAAGAAGAATTAAGGTGAGGAGTCTATTGGGACTGAGAAGGATGAATGGAGGGAGACACCGAGGTAAACAACAAACTCCTACTAGAAATAACCTTTTTAGAATGAAAAGGTCTAAAGATAGACTCACCTTAATAAGTGATCAAGGAAATATGGTGAAAGGTAGTGTGGATGGTAGCAGAAGAATGGAAGGATATGTTCATAAAGATCATACTAGCTGGATCAATGGTCTCATTGTCGATAATGAAAACTATAAATTGACCATGGAAAGTAGTTATAGAAGAAGTATGAGAATGAGCATGGATTCCAACATTCATGATGTCACTAATATGGTGTCGAGGAAAGGTATCTTTTAAGGAAACATCACCTCAACCAAACCATTAATGCTTACTAGTAAACACAATAAGCATCCTATTAATGTCTCGAGAATAGAGGTTAAGGAATTCAAAAGGAAAGTTAATGTGAAGGATTTTCTCATATTCAAACGAAAGGATATGAAATGATGGATTATGAACCTCCAAAAAGGACAATATTCTATTAATATCTTTCATTAAGAACAGGACAAAACATATTCAAAGAGTGAAGGAGAGAGAAAACTCACAAGTAATAAAAAGAGAAATAACATGATACAATTCTCATAAAAAGACTAGATGCTATGAATAAGAGAGAGTACAAAGCGATAGCCAAGAAAATTAAGTAAACCTTTCTTAAAGGAAAGGGAAGTCATCAATCTACATCGATCTCTCTAGGAAAAATGGTGTAGCTCCAATAGTAGTAACCTCTTCTGCAACAGCTAAAGTCTCTTCAAGTATATCATTTGTAGGAGCATTTCAATTCTTATAAGATCTCTTAGGGTCATAGATTTTCAAAAAGTGGGAAAAAAAGTGGACTAAAATGTTTAAGGGATAATCTAAGAAGTGGCTAAAGAGTATAGGAGGTAAGAAATAAGTGGCTAAAAATTAAAGTGGATGGAAATCAAATAAGAAAGAGATAAATAACGCGAAAATTCACCCTACTTAGTACTTCATTGACTATTCATTGAGGCTTTACTAGACCTCAACATGTGTTGAAATCACACGCTCAACAAATATAGTATGAGATGTCAATGTAGGGCTAATGAAGGGGTTGGTGAGTAGCCAAATAGGAAATAGAAATAGAAAAAGAAGCAAAAGAAAATAGTTTTAATTTTTTTGAAATAAGTCAATAAAATGACATAGAGAAAAATAAAATAACATAAATTAATGCATAAAAAAATAAAATATAAAAAATTTAGAAGAAAAAAGAATATCCTACATGGTGATCACAATAGAACAGTGATCCAACTGCAATCCTTCTTTTGAAAATAAATGTTAAGGGAGAGTAGTACCAACATGTAACCCTTGGTTCACATTTCTCTCAATAGTATGAAATACCCTTTTTTTGTTTTGAAACTTAAGAAAAACCAATAGAGGTATCATTATATTGATTGTTGTCAAGCTTTAAGAAAAATATTTTGTACCCTTTAAGTGTTATGTTGTCGATGCATAATGCATCTAGAAAGAATATATTCAAGTAAACTATAGCAATTAAAACTTAAGTAATTAGAGTGGGTGGAATGGGGAAAAGATCTTCTTCTATTACCCCAAGAGTATCTAGGAAACTATCTTGCAAAGTGACCAACAATACTATAGAGATAGTAGGAAAGAGATGAAGAGTGAAAGTGAATGGGTCTCTGACTCCTAGGAGAAGTACAAGAGAAGTGGAGGAAGAAGAAGCACAAACACTAACTCTTACATGTGGATGGTAGTTAGTCTTTCACAGTGTGATTTGATATTCCCACACTTTCCATGGTGGTGACAAGTAGGTAAAAAGCATATAGGTAGGGGAATAGACCATCATTGGCATTATGAGAAAATACAATGAGAGGTGAATTGTTCACCTTACTGGAATATCCAAGGTTGTATTCATCCTAGTTCTTTCCTTTTATATTGGTTGCAACTATCTTCATCTTTAGGTTAGAAACCACTATATTGATGAACTTTAGAGCATAACAGACCTTTCTTCAACATAACCCAAACCACATCTCTCACCTTGCATCTTGGTTTTACTCAGAATCTCATCCAATTTTTGGGTAACTAGCATTAGCTTCTTCACAATTTCTTTGGAGTGTTCCAACTCCTTACCAAACTCAAACTTGTTAGGTTCTAAAGCTTATAAGAGGTCATTATTTTCTTTGATGGATGCCTTAAGAAATCTAAAAGAATATAACAAATCTTTTACCTTTTCTTATAGAGTGTTCAACTCAATATTATTTTCAAAAAGAATGTGTCCAAGATACTCTTTATTGCTCTCAAACATAATCACTTTCTTTCCTAGAAGGGTGATTTCATTAACTTGATCCTTGGATAAATCAAGGGTAACAACTCGTTGATTTTCTTTATTCAATTCAAGGCTCTTCAACCTTTCTTCTAGAAAATTTATCCTAAACTAGTTCAACTTACACTTGATAACCATTTCATTATAATTTTTCTTTATAATCTAACATTTATTTGAGAGATCATTCTTGTCTTGGTTTATTAAGTACTTTCTTTCCTCAAGAAAGACTCACAACACACTCAAAACATTTGTATTTTTTCTTCAAGGCTACTTAAATCCTTCTTATGAGCCTTTTCTGACTTGATGTCCTCTTTAAGGAGCTCATTATATGTTTCCAGCAAAATTCTTGATCTTCCTCATCATCATAAAAAAATATGATAGATTTAGAGGTATTAGAAGAAGGATCCTCAATAGGTTTTGATGCCATAAAGGCAATGAAATTATTCTCATTTTTTTAGTACTATAGTTTCTACGATCCATAATAGTAACTTCAACCTTCATGGTTCTCTTGAAATACTTGTTCTATATGTTCTAGCATTGAGCAATAATATACCCAAGCCTCATTCAGTCGAAGCATTTTATTTTATTAGCATGTCTTCTATTATGATGCTTGTCATTTTCCTCATAAGAATATTCAATTTTCTTCACTGGTCTTGAGTTTCTCATGCTTGAGCTTTCTCTTTTGGGACCACCAGAAGAGTTCTTATTTATCCTAAAGAACTTGGAAAACTTATTGGCCATCAAATCCATCTCTTTCTCATTGGGACTGAAACTATCATCATTAGCCATTGAAGCATACTTATCGTTCCTACTCTTGATCTAAGTAGATATGAGAGTTAAGTTCTTTCCCTTATTAGCAGTAGCTCTTCCCTTCTTGGGCAACAGATGGTGAATCTCAAAGGCATGGAAATCACCAACCAACTAATAGAACTTTAGATCCTCAATCTTGAAGGTAGTCTCGATTGTAATGACCTTTTCTCTAACTGGAGCAGAAATATTAAACATCATCTTTTCAACTTGCATCTTCTCACTGATACGATAACCAAGATTCTAATACATGTTTGAAAATGTCAAAGAATCTTACTTAGAAGTTATCGAAAGTCTTGTCTTCTTCCATTTGTAACAACTCATAATCTCTATTAAGTAGAATCAACCAAGACTTATTTACCATGAAGGTACCCTCATACTTAACTTATATAATGTACCAACTTTATTTGATGTTCAACATGAAAAAATATGTATGTAATCGTTTCGCATGATGACTCTAGTAGTGGCATAAAACCCTTTACTATTCCAGTCACACTCTTTACTATTTTCCAAAGTCCATTCGAACATTGGCTTTGTAACTTCCATACCATAAGCAATAATCTTCATAGGATACACCCAATCATGTTGAACATGGAACCAAACACAATCTCCTTGTAACCAAATACATGTATGCATCACTTTCAATAGGCATAGTTTTTTTTATTAAAAAGTAAAGGTTTGCTAACGTTTTCTCTATCATTGAAATCCATCTAAGTAAATATGGGGGTGTGTATAAGCTAGTAAGAAAATGATTAACACTTGAGCGGTTAAGCCCAACACAATCTACCTCTTGATACCAACTGAAAGTCTGACATGTGGTGCACAACGGAGTGAGAAATGATATAGACACCTTAGGAACTTAACAACTTTCTTACACAACGGAAACAAATAACAACAGTAATAAAAAACAAGTAAACAAGAAGAAGGAAAAATCTAGTAAATAAAATTGTAGATAATCAAAAGAAAAAAATATCCAGATAAACACATGGCTATTAAATAGGAATGTAGTAAACAAATAAAATGTTTTCTAATCAAAATTAATTCCTTTTATGTGTGATCATATTTGGAAATCACTTTGATTATACTAACAACACATGATTATACATAGCATAAAAATATAACATGGTAACCTCATATAAGATGTGACACATGTATAGTAACATCCACAAGTTACTTAAGAAGCCCACTAGGAAGCAAAAAATTCATTAATAAGTAATTCAACAATTCATAACCTAAGGAAATATACACCTATATCTCTTTTAGTTGTAGCACTAAGCTTAACTATACCTAAGTTGCCTCCACTATTATCTCCACAAAAACTATGATCCAAATGATACAAGTACTCCTTTGGAGCTCCACTACCACGTGATATGGCACAATCACTTATGACTCAATATAGTGAACAACCTAAGGAAAACTTATATGGACATATACCTGGATACAACTATGTATTGGTGTTTAATTTGATTTTAATTAAACCAATCCAAAAACGAGTTTTCATAAGATCACTTAACGTATCTTATATATGGAGCCACACTCAATGTATAATGAATATAATACTAGAAAACCATTTTATCTTAAAAAATCAACTTTTCAAATAACAAGAGCTTTCTTACATTTTCTAATTAATTAAAACACACAAAATGAGAAGTTATTTATAGAAATTGTTTTGCTTTTACGAGACTCATCAAACACCTCGGTAAGCATAATGGTCTCAATTCCTTGTTGACCATCTCGATTAGTTACCAAAACTAGTCATTTTTTTTTAAAAAATATTGAACAAGTTTACCACAAATACTAGCAAATAACAATGTAACAACAATGTAAACACACAACCTAAATATGCCAACTATAAACTCCAACCTCCAAGTGGTGTGTGTCTCATGCAAACATTGATACTTGACCGAACCAGGAAACAACAATCCATAGTCAAGATCCATAACATCTTCGTTGTAGTGGGAGCTCCATTAGAGTGTCTGACTAATACATGAGAGTTAGTGAGGCATAAGGTGTTGTGTCTAACAATCATGTATATGATTTATGTCTTATAAACAAGTAAAACAAGATATTGACAAACATAAATAGACTATGGTTGGGAACCTCGAGATAGAATCGATGTATTCTTACTATGTTTGAAAACTTGTAGACAAGCTCGATAAGGTGAGACCAATTGAGTACAAATGGTCCTACAAGTGGAAAAAAGGAGTGGATAAAAAGTCGAGACTTTAAAAGCTAAAATAATGGTACATGATTTTACCCAAAAGAATAAGGTAGACAATGAGGAAAACTCGCCAATAGCAATATTTAAATCCATTTGGATTATCTTGTCCTAGAAACTCTTGATCAAGATTTGAAAAATGGACATTAAAACATCATTGTTAAATGATTACCTTCACACAAAAGCAAAAGATGACCATGTTATTCCCTCTCACAAGTTTATGTTTCTTTATTTGGATTTTTCTCACTCTCTACGCAAAAAACTAATATTTGTTTTAATATATTATTGTACAAGAAAATATATTAAGTAATATATGCATTGTAAGGAATATTTTTATTTGGACCAATGTAGTTAGTTAACATTGGATCAATTCAGTTCTTTTAAGTTTCTTAATGAGCTCAATTTGATCATAATTTTATTTGGACCAATTTAGTCTCCTAAAATTTTCTAATATGAGTTAGCTTGAACATTTGGCCAAAATATATTATTTATTAAATTAAGACACATTTGACTCATTAAATGAAATAAGAATAAGAATAATAATAATAATTACATGGCATTTAATGAAAATATTATTATTATGTTTAATTTGTCATGTGTAACTTAAGGTTTGAATGGAATAAATACCAAAACTTATACAATATTACCCTTATTTTAAGAGAAATACTACATGTTATTATTTAATAACTAAAATTATATTATTATTAATAATACTAGTCGTTGAAACTTATTAATAATTAAAAAACATTTGTTAAAAAATATATCTAATTATTAATTTTAATAATTATTCAATTTTTTTAAAAGAATTAATTATTTAAGATTATTGTAAATGATTATTAATAGGAATAATATATATCATAAATGTAAATAATAACCTAATGTCTATCCATTACATGAGAAAATAATTAGAAACTTTTAGTTACATATACAGAGAATGAATTGTAAAAAAATACAGCAGTAGTGTTCGTCGACGTCATAAATAATAAGGGTATAATTAGCATCTGTACATATGATTAATTAAACTATGCTTTTTTAGGTGTCGGTGAAAGAATAAGATCAATTACCTTTTATATCTCTTAATATATTAAACGTGTTATAAATATATCCATATTATCTATAAATATAATTATAATAAAAAGTTTTTAAATTAGTTTTTAACCGACTTAAAATCAATTTACTTAAATTTTTAAGTCAATTTTACGTGACAATTGATGTAAAATTTTAAATTAATCTTACATGACAGTCAATTTAAATTTTTAAATCAATTGATAAGTAAAATCGACTTAAAAATTTAAGTCGATTTTACCCTAAAAGCAACTTAAAGTATAACCGATTTAAATATTTTTTGTTGTTGCTAATTTCTTACCTATTTTAAATGACATAAAAGCACAATACAATCATAATATTTTTAAAAAAAATTTTAAACCTTTTTTCATTTAAAAATTAGATATTAATCACTTAAGAATCAATTGAATAATAAAAAATAATTTATATACAATGTATATATAAGAATTTAACTTAATTAGAACAGTACTAAATATTACAAGAATATATATATGTGTATGGTATATAAAATATGAAATTGCATATATCCATTAGTATATGTGTCATCATATTCTTCTTTTGGCTTTATAATCTAGAGTATGTATTTCGTCCATTCTTTTCGTAAATCTTTAAAAAAAATTCCTAACATAGCCCATTTTACTCCAAGTAAAAAATTACAAGTATTTAAACTCAAAATAATAATTTAACATCATAAATTCATTAAAAAATAACTTATAAGTTAAAACATCAATATATTAATTATTTAACAAATATATATACAATATGTACCTCACCGTACTCTAATGACCTCAAATAAAGAGACTTAAAAATCGACATAACTTACTATATGAAATATTAAATCTAAGATCTTTGATACTAACAAGTTTAAAGTATAATTATAAAACAAGTAAGTATATTAAATACCATCAAATAAGTATTATGCCAAAAACGTAAATGAACAAAACTTCTTTCATAATTATTTTTAATGTTAAATACATAAATCAAAGAACTACATATATTTAAATTCAAATTATTATTTAACATCATAAGTTTATTAAAAAATAACCTATATATTAAAATAGTATATTAGTTAAAGATATTACAACATCTTTAATTGACATGTTGATATTTGAGATGATCTTGTTCAAATATTTCATAACATAATAACCACACATAACTCTATCTTGTTATTGTGGAACTACATGTAAGGATTATAAGTTTTGCTATTTTTGTGGACAAAATATTTGTATGTAAACTTGTTTCTAAGCTCGTATCAAGTCTATCAAGAAAAGTTGAAGAAACATCAGAATTTTAGATAGTCATACTTTAAGTATATCTATTATAAGTTTGACACATGTGATTGTATTAATGCATTTAATAGCATATGTTCATAAATCTAGAATTCTTTTTGCTACTAAAATATTTATTTAAACTTGAATGAATTTATGAAATTACCATATAGCCTATTCTTTAATGTGTTTCATTGTTTTGAATATATGTCCTAAATTTTAGGCTAAAATGTAGGATAAGATATAGGATAAAATATAGAATAAGATATACACTAAAATATTAGATAATATATAGCATAAATTATAGGCTAAAAGATAAACCTAAAATCTACTTTAAAAAGAACTCTTATTTAAATAAGAATCTTCTTGATTAATAAGTCAACTTTAAAATAAATTTTCTTTAAATAAAAGTCTTCTTGATTAATGGGTATTATTAATCTTATTTGTAATAGAAAAGATATTTATTAATTACATAAGATTAATGGTCTTAATTTTTTTTATAAATAAAACTCATTTCTCATTAGAGGTTGTGTTTGATTGATTAATAAGCCTAATTAGTTGATGATATTTTGATCATATGTTCTTATAGCTTCTTCTTTATTTTTGTTCTTGAATTGTTAAATTAAATAATTGTATGTCATATCATAATTATTTGATTTGATTATTAATATTTAAAAAATCTATCATTAATGAACTTGTATTTAAAATAATTGTTCTAAAGTTGATAGTTGATTTTGATTTATTTGATATAGTTATTAAATTATCTATTTATGATTATTCATTATTAAATATATTTTAGAACATATAGCCATACGTATGTATACTACTGCCAACCTTTCACTCCTTAAGTCAGGAACCAAGCTACGAATGAGCGCTATTTATCTTTCTCAAGGAATTCTCCATAGTGAGGCTTTTATTTACTCCATGAGGCATAATGTAGGCGAGTCATGAGAAAGTACTAGATAGAGAGAAAGGCTGAATTAGAGGAAAGGAATAACAAGTATTAGATAGAGGGAAATGGGGAAAGCGATTTTCCTAAACGAGAAAAGCAAAGGCTTACCTTAGAAGCTCTTTTTAAGTTTCCTTTTCACTAAATAAAAATAAATGTCTTTATAGCGATAGAGTCCCATAAGGGAACTTACTAATACTAAAGGCGAATCGATTAGGCTGAAAATATTGTAGCATTTCAAGCTTATCTTTCTTTTGCACCCACATACTCGCCAAATGTTTGCTACAGTTATAATTCTCTATAATAACTAATAAATCGATTCAAGTAATTGAAACACAGGACCCTTTTCCACAGTTACAAGACCATTGCGACAATTTTTGATACCAATATAGTTTCCCTCAGACATCTCGACTCGGAAGACCTTTTATGAGAGTTCCTTGCCTTCTAATGCTTGACTGCTTCTACTTTCGTTATGCCCTTATTTAACTACTTTCCTTATTTGCTTAACAAATAATTCCCTTAGGTTGATTATTCCTTGCTTGACAAAAGAGAAGGAAAAGAAAATTTTAGAGAAGAGTTTACTAGAAAGCACAGTAAGTGAATCACTTTCATATCTCTAAAAGGAAGGACAAGATTAAAAAAGCCTTCTTATGCCTTATTAGTGAGAGTTTTGACCGGTAGTAGTACCTCCACTAGAGGAGCGCTTTAATAGAACTTTCTCTTACAAAAAAATAGGCCTATGAAAGAGAATAAAAAAGGCTATAAGATTCACTCATAACAAAAGAGATTACCCACCTATCGTGCTAATAAGAAAAATGAGCAATTTCTAACCTTATTAGTTAGTCAAGTAATCAAGGTTAGTAAAGTGTGAAGAAATTCACCAAGTAAAAGGATACTAAAACTAATAAAGCAAACAACAGCTACCAAAAGAGCAGTATCTGTTTTCCACAAAACAGTTGCGAGAGACCAATTCTTAATAGAGGAGAGTATAATAGAAGATAAGGACATACAAGATATTGAAAGGCTTGAATGGAAAAGTAAGGGAAAAACTGATTGAAAGACTTATGCTTTTGTACTAACCCTTTTGCAATTGATTCGTAAATGTTTCTGATTAACGGGAACTTATTGGAACGTTGGTCTGGGTACTACTCATGCTAATATTAAAAACTATGAAAACAGAAGAGGGGCTCATAAGTAAGGTACATTAAGACAATATCCTAGAAAAGGGTCGCATAAGACCAAGTTTGTATTTGATCATTTGCTTTTCATAGTGGAAAGTTTGATGGTCCGATGGATCGGTGTTTTTCCTCTTAGGTCATGGTTCTGGCTTAGATTATTTATACCCAAAAACATCGTCTGTTATTCTTTTATTTCCGCATTTTATTCTTACATGCAATTGCATACCTGACCGCTTTGTTTAGGTTATTAAATTATAAATAAAAATATTGAAAATAACCTATTCATCCCTTCTAGGTTAATTGAGCTCATATTTTATACACTTTCATTACAAAAAATAAATATACATAGTTTATCAATTCGAACATCTTTATTATTCTATCGTACAATTCGTTAAATTAATAAAATTTATTATTAATATTCACTTGCATATAGCATAACACTATCTTGATAGGGTGTATCTAATCCACACATCCTTATTTATCTCTTCCCCATAAATATCATTAATCATTTTTTTATGATAATACCAATATTTATAATTTAAAAGAATATCATTACAGATAAGATGATACCTACCCTCATCAACATCATAATTTTTTTTATTTTTATATTTGACACATGGACATTGAATTATATTGATTTTACTATTACTATTTTTACAAACAAATTCAAGAAAGTTTCTACTTCAAAAATATAATAGTGCTAAATTTCACACTTTTACATCCTATATTTGTCCATTTTCTATAAAGTTCATTAAACATATTGAACATATACCTAATAAACATGCATGTATTAATCACCAAAATGGTCCAAAATTTATTATATAAAGCTTATAAACTATTAGAAAATCAATTATAACATTGTATAAAATAAATACATAAACATACCAACAATTAATAAATTTATTGTAACTTTAACAATATATAATATTATTTTCATATTAAAACAATCTAATAATACATGTAAATAACCTCTTCATATAAATTATAACAACCTAATAATATAAATTATAATAACCTAATAATAATAATATAACAACCTAATAATATAAATTATAAATACCTAATAATATAATAGCCTAATAAATAAAAATAACAACTTAACTAAAAATATATATTATTTAATACATGTAACAATAGGTGATGAACAAAATTAGCAATACCGATTTTGCAAATATTTCGGTTTTATATTTGTAAAACTCTCGTAAGTGCACGAATCATTTTATAGAAAATGACAAATATACTTCCAAGGTCGATATAAAGAAAAAATATATGTGGTTTTTAATTTATTATTCAAACTTTTAAAAACGAAACCTTTAAAAACGAAATTAAATTCTAAACATTCTTTCATGATATTTGATTTTTGTTTCCCAATCTAATGACATAAAAATATAAACAATAATGCAAATGTTTATCATTCATAACAGTTGAGTATTTATGGATATAATAATTAAGTTAATTATGTTTACTTATATTATTTAGGTTATTAAAGATATATATTGATATTTGTTGATTTTCTCTTTTTGGTATGAAAGTTTCCTTATGTGGGACCCAATCTTTTTATATTAATTAACTAATATCTTTAGGCAATGTCTATTAATTAATTAAGTATTAAATTTTTGCTTTATTTTTTAAAAAATAGCAAACCATCTAATCAAAACTTTAGGCGGAGTCAGTTAATTAGACTTTATTCAAGGTGTTCAAATTAGAAAAAAATTAATTATCCGAGTACTAACTTTTAAGTTTTAAAATCATTACTAAAAATTTGTCATCAATAGATTTTCGAATAATAACTCTTATAAATTTTTTTTGAAAAAGAGCTTCACTCTAACTACAGGACAATTATAATAAAAAAATAATATATTTCTCTCTAACATCATTAATATAAAATCTTGAATAAACATAAAATCAATTTATTTTATAGAAATGTTTTTTTACCTATATAATATTTCGCAAGCATAACATTATTATTATATCATATTTATAAATAGTGAGTTATGTTAAATTAAATCACAGAAAAATTAAACATAACATATAAGAATAAAACATAAAAAATAATTATAAATAATTCATTTTAAAATTACACATCAAAAGAATCATTACAAAACTTTGATGTTAATTCTGTTGCTAGAAAACCTCCAAACAGATTTGTATTTCGGTTTATTGAATCAAAAACTAAAAATCTATATAAGTATAACTAGTTCTTCTAAAAAAGAGAAGAACTTTAAAACTAAAAAAACTAAAAACTAGATAGAGAAAGCTAGAAAGAGAAGATATTTTTAAGGATTTGAGGGATAATTTTTACAATGGGAGAGAGGGTCCTTTTGTAGATAAGAAAAAAGGCTAAAAAAAGAGAAAATATTTCAAAAATTGATTTTGGAAACGTTTGAACAGGCTAGTACGCGTATGGGGGCAAGAATTGCAACATACAAGTGTTTGGTGCTTTCGGGACAAGCGTAAGCGTGTGCTGGCGTGCACATATGTGCTTACTGTACGTCGACATATGCTGGGTGTGTGCTGGGCATGTGCATACACGCGCGCCGGACTCAACGCGAATGGGTGTTACTGCACACGGGACATGCATTATGCGTGCGTGATTGGGCACTTTTGTCTTTTTACCATTTTTTTTTTATTTTTTCTCATTTTTTTTCAACATATTTGTGATGTATTGCCTCCAATATTTTTTCTTTAAGTCTTTAAATTATTTTTAAAGCAAAATACCTAAAAAACAATAAAAATATATGTGATTCACAAAAGACAAATTTATATAAAAATATAAATTTTAAATTTGCAAAAATAAAATAAAAATATAAAGACATGAATAATGAGTGCAAAAATAGATCATAGAAATACTTACAAGAACCAAACAAGTGAGAAAAATGGAAAACAAATGTGTTTGATAAGTGAGAAAGTAAAGGAAAATGGGTAATAAAATAGTGAGTATTAAAGGAAGATTTAAGCACTACAAATAGGTGGATCTAGGTCAGTAAGTGATGGGGAAAAAAACCAAGGTAACAGTGTCAGAAATGGTGGTCAAAAACGACCAAAAATGGAGTAAGAATTGGTGGAATCACACTAAAAGAGAGAGAAAAAGGAGACAATAGTGGCAACTTTAGGGGTGGTGAGAAGAAAAGACAAAAAAAGTCAATTAGTATTGGTTCAACGTATCAACTGATGCTACACGTAATGCTAGCATTGCTTCTACATGTTAAACAACGTGAAACTACATGTAACATTAATTAAGACACAAAACTGATGCTATGTGCCATGTGTAGCGTCTGTTAACACATTGAACAAATGCTACATGTGACATGTTGGTCTACGTGTCAACGAACACTACAGTTGCATGCAAAGTCGGTTGTACATATCAACCGATGTGACACCACATGTAGTGTTGGTTGACACGTAGAACAAACGCTACGTATCATGTGTAGAATTGGCTAACATGTATAATATATCAATCTTATGTTGCAACCGACGCTACATGTGACTTCACTTTAGTTGACTTATATAACTGATGCTACTTAGTGATTGTTTTGATATATTTTTTAATTTTAAGTCCATTTAAAGTCATGTTTTATTATAATCGACTTTAAATCCCAACTTAAATTCTCTTTATTATAGTAGTGAAAGTTGTATTTATATCTATAACATATATAAAATGCTAAAATTATAGGCATAAAGAGTTCTCCGTTCACTTATTATATTATGGACAAATCATACCTTTGAGCGAGAATACATTTTTTGGCACCATAGATTATGAAATGTTTAATATATACAAAGAAATAAAAGGAAGAGAAAAGTACAGAGAATAAAATGAAACAGGGAGCAACCATTTCAATGGAATTCGTTTATTGCTATTGTGGGAGACAAATCATATTAAGAACATTATAGATCGAAAGAAATTGAGGTTGAAGGTACTATGGCTACAACGAATATTACAGAAACAATTCCTGTAATATCCCCCCAAAAATGAGATTGGCATAAGAGAGAATCACTGCGTTTAATAAATGTTCAAAAAATTGAATATATCAATAATTTTAACATTTTATATATGTTATGAATATAAATATAACTTTATTGATATTATGAATATATTTGTAACAATCCAATATGTTGGACATAAAATAAAATTAACCTTACAAGAACAAAGGAAAAACATTCTTATTTGTTTTAGGCCCAACAAAACATGACAATTTCGAAAACACTTTTCATTCACATTTTTATTCATTCTAATCAAATATGATCTTAATGTTAAAAAAATAATAAAAAATAATGAAAATAACATGACTATTAATTAATACTCTTGAAGTCATCTTTCTTATCTCACCCGCCAAATCTATCATAATTATTCTTATTTTTCACATACATTAATGACCATAAAACTCCTTACCCATCAATCTTTATGGATTTTCAAACCCTAGTTTTCTAAATCTTCAATGTCTATGCCTTTCATATTTTTCTATTCAAAATTGAGCTTTAAATATTAAGAAAAAAATCAGAAATTTTTTTATAGTTATTACATTTTTATGATATTTTTTAAATCAAATAATATTTAGTGTAAATCAAATTTGATATTAATAGAGCTATAGAAAAATAGTGAAAAAATAATGATTTTGATAGGTACAAAGAATGATTAACTATACACCAATTTAATAAAATAATATTTTATTAATTTAATTTAAAATTATTAAAATTAATATAATTAGATGGTTAAATTAAATAAATAAATTAGGTAAAATTAATATGGTTAGTTGATTAAATTAAACAAGTTAATAAAGTTGGAAACAAAATGAGTGGTTTTTTTAAACAAATAAAATAAAAAATAATTTATTCTCAAATAATTTTTTCTTTGTAAGCTTGAATCTTTTCAACCAAAGAAAACCTAATAATATATCTCCTTTTTTGAAAGGATGCAGGTGATCTTATAATTTTGAGTGCATGATAACTTTAGTTGAATTTTTTAATCATATATTTTTATTAAAAAAAAACTTTAATCACGTATTTTTTATTTAAAATATATATTTTATTCCTATTCTTCACATTTTTACAAATATTAAACTTCAGAATTATATAATTAAATTGTTAATTTGGCTAAAATTATGTGACTGTTCGCACAACACACCCCTTTTCCACTAAATCAAAAGGACCTAAGTCCCAAATTATTGTAGCAGTCCTTAATTAGGTGATTTTTTTAGTACTCTGCCAGTATTTATTCTCTTATAGATGTAGAAGCAAAATAAAAATATAAGAGCCAGAAGAAGTTAAAAATATGATAAATTAAGATATTTAAATAATATTAAAATTGTTTATTAACAAAAAGTTAATTATATTATAATATTTAAATTAATATATGTATTAAGATTTAAAAAATCTTATACATAAAATATTATTTTTAATATTAATAGTTAATCTTATTTTTATTTCTTATATATTTTCTCATTTTATAAAAATAAATATTAAAATGAATTTATTTTACTACGTATTCATGGCCAATTGGATATAGGTTAAAAAAAACATTTTTCTTCATTTTATTAAAGCCTGAAGTCCTGAACCCGGAATTCAGAGGTAGACTATACGACGACGTTACCGTTTCTCTCACTGGTCGAGGGTAGTTTTATAATAAGAGGAAGTTTTTGCCAATTTTTAAAACCAAAAATATCAGGGACAAAACGAAAACATAAACTTTGTATAAAAATTTCTAGGGTTAGGTTTCAAGGAAATTCTTCTTCCGCCAAGAGGAAAACCTTTAACCAGTTTAAATTAGGTGGTAATTTTTGTGATACAGATCGAGAAGAAAATGTCGAAGAAGAATAATCTTGCGAAAAGGAAAAGGCAGTACGAATTTGAACTAAAAAGTATATTCTATCTCTGCATTATTTTATTCTTGTATTATATTATCCAAGCGAGAAGTTAGTCAATTTTTGTTTGATTGTTCAATTAGGAGAAAAAGAAGCAAAAGAAAAGCAGCAAAAGAAGCTTAAAGCGAAGAAGAATAAGATGAAAGTAAGATTGTCTATCTCTCTGTTTACAATGATATCAACTTATTTTGTTTGAATTTTTTCCCTTAGGATTTTTGGGCTTCAGTATTTTTGGTCCGATTCAGTGAGGTGAAAAACCATAGCTTTTACAAAATAAGTATAGAATATCAGATAGTATTTGGTTATTCAAAAAATTTTATATTGTTAAATATCTGTTTTTGTGTTCGGAATTATTTAGAGCAAGCTGAATTAAGTTAATCAAATTTTGCTCTGGATAACGTGTTTTTAATGTAATGAGGAGTTTGTATTTGCGACAGATTGATGGTAGGGACAAGAAAAAGAAAGGCGGGAGTGGATTTCAAGTAGGGAAGAAGAAAGTGAAGACCAGGTTGTCTGCATTAGCTAAGGCTAAGGCTGAACAGGCTATGGAAATTGAAATCTGAGGTTATGTTCCTTATAGCTTTCCTTGTTTTGGTAATAATTAGGCAGTGAAGGGAAAGAAGGGGAAACATGTATTTTATTATTTTAGATTGGATATATGTACGATTAATTAAAAAAATCTCTGATGATGCTAAATTTTGTTTAGAGATACATTCGATAGAATTCTCTTTGTAGAATTCGGATTTTAACTTGGATTTGAAGTTCTTGTATTGCTTCATTTTAATTCATATACATTTAATTTTAAAAAAGGTGACGTTTGTAGAATTTTGACATTGTATGCATATGGTCGGTCTATAATAGTGGCTAATTTTACCAGATTATTAAGGTTGTAATGTGCAAGGATTGAGATCATCTTGTATTCTTGGTGAGATATGGCAGAGAGACATGATTTATGGCTATATGCTTGAGTATTATGTTTCAGTTATCTTGTTTGAACAATCTGAACCATATATGCCCCCAGTCGAAAGAAAAAGAAAGAGCTACATGCATATGTAATTTTTTTGAAGAAATGTTACCATCAAACTGGGTCACTATTGACTTAAACCGCAAAAATTTGAAGGAAACATAAAAGAGTTTCTAACTTTGTCTTGGTTAAAAAGAGGAAAAAATAAAAAATGTCAAAGTAATCCATTTTGTTTTGAAAAAAAAGAGAGCAAGCTTGAGTCCTTAGATGTGTTGTTTATAGACATGCTAAAATATTGAATCCACGTTTTTGTATTTGTTTCACATTGTTCTTGGTTAACATGAAGCCTTTGAGCAAGCTGAGTAGCTTTTGTGACACCAGAAGCTTGATTTTCAGAGTTTGACGATCAATTATTTTCACTGTTAGTGGTGTTGTGTTTATGAAAATTGGAATGCAGTCCACACATACTTCTTTCGATGACATAATGATTTGGAATGTTAATAGGCTGCCTGAGCTCTGTCTTACATTTAGTATGTTATGATATCCCTAATCCATCTATTAATAACTTTTTCTTATAAGCTTAGGATTAATTATGTTTTATGCCCTTAATATATTAGGTTGTTAGGTTTGTTACAAATATGGCCATAACATTTATAAAGTTGTAAATATGTTCATAACATATATAAAATTTTAAAATTATAGACATTTTTAGTATAAATATGTTAGAGTTTATAATATTATGAACTGTAATTTTAAAATTTTAAATATGTAAAGTGCATGTTTGTAATTTTATAAACGTTATTCGCATGTTTATAACTAACTAATAAGTTTGGGTATAAAATATAATTAACCCTTAAAAATACTACTGTATCATATTGAAGATATTTTTGTTTAAGAAAACACTTTTCATTCCAAGTTGGAAAATCACAAGGTATATGGTGTAATTATCACAATTATATCACTCTTATATACAGTATGTACAAGTGTTGTATGATATAATGTTTCCAAAGAAAGGTCAAAATCCTACACTTTTGCTTATCCTATGTTGCTTTTGGATACGTCACATGCTCTTGCATGGTTTGATCATCCTCCGATGTAGTTGAAATGAGAAACAATAACACAAGTTTCAACTGAAGATTCATTCAGTTTTTTCTTTCATTTATTGGAAATTTGAAAATGGTAAATTTCTTGATTTTGTGGTGTGTAATCTTTTCTTACAAATAGATACAAAGGATTCCCTTGATTTTGCTAAGAGAGAATTCGATCTCTTTGGACTCATCTTTTAGCATGACTTGGTTCCCTTTCTCTGTTAGATCTAGTTCTATCTCCTTGATAGCCCTCAACTCTCGCTCTTGACTTATGCTCTTTCTATTCTTTTAATTTGGTATCTTGCGCTCTCAATTTTCAACTCTTGCACTCATTTCGTGTTTTTTAACTAAAGTTAAACTTTCATTTGAATTATTGTGTTCATGTGCCCTAATTCTACTTTGATTTTGAATCAGTTATGTTTGTTACGACCTAGTGTTGTAATGGATGATCCTATGGATCAAGTGGAAAACCTAGTCTAACCCTAGTAATTGTCGATTTGATAGAATGGGAACACAACTCTATTGAGCTTGCTTTGTGTCCCTAAGATGAAGAATTTGGAGGCTCTGATGTGTGTATCGTAGGATCTGGGAGATCTGGACATGAAGGTGATGGTCAAGTACACCTTCATTTTCTACTTAGAGGAAGCTAGAGAAATTGATGCAGTACTCAAATAAGATCCATGAATATTTGGTAATTGCCTTGTTGTTGTTGTTCAGAAGGCCTGATCAAGTCTCTCTCCTATGAGCCTTTGCTTTAATTTCGCTCCAATTTGGATCCAAATTCAGGACACGTCAATGGATTGGCGTATTAAATCCATTGTTTTCTTAATGAGTGATGTAATAATATCTGAATGTATTGTTTCTGACTGATCGAGTACTTTGTCTTGTGGCATGCATTCCATTTAGTAATGAATCTGCGTGGCTGGATTTCAAGTATAAGAAATGGCCTAACTTCTGTTAACACTATGGGAAAGTAACTCATCAGATAAGATTTTGTGAGGTTGCTAAGGAGATGTTTGAAGGCTTTGGATGAAAGTGTTCTAAGAAGTGTCATCTGGTTGGGTGCATGATAGAACATTAAGGTGTCTGATCACTTGAAATGGAGTATCTCTAGGAAAACATGAATGTGCTATGTTTCATCATTTCAGTTTGCACAAATAGCGAGCAACAATGGAACAAGGCTTACACGAAGAACAAAGAAAATGTCATACAAGCTGGTAAGGTAAGGGCTGTGAGGGTTCCAAGATAGGAAGATGCAACGCAAAGGCTTGGTGGACATCTCCTTTTTGAGCAATCTTCATGGTATACCAACTCTTTGTCAATTATGTTAATCCATGCAGTGGTACTCATGATCGGATTCCCTTGCCAGTCAAGCTGCTTGTGTTATGGCTGCAATGGTTTTAGTGTGTGTTTAAATGCAGATGTGGATCACAGTCCCCGGGTTGAAGCTTAGTTTAATATTTAAGCACTATTTTTAAACCAATTAAAAATTAAACATAATAAGTAATCAATATTTAAAAGAAGAATTAAAAAGCCAACGAATTAGTGACTCAAGGACACTTCATTTAGACATAAAATAATTGAAGTTGGAGTTTCAATTACATTTGTATCATCAATAAGTAATTATTTCAAAAAAGTAGAAAAAATGGAAGAAATTTTTAAAAAATATTGAATCAAAATAAAAAAATAAAATATATAAAAGTCTAATAGAAACTCTCTAAATGAAACATCAAACAAAATCTAATTTACGGTATTTTTCGATCTTGTTTTGCCTTTTATTTTTCTTTTATTAATTGTTATTATATTTTTAGTCTTTTTAAGTGAAAATAAACTCACTTATTTAACTTATTTTGTTTATATTTTTCTCTTTTATTTTTTTAACTCTTATTAATATATGGATTCTTCATCTTTATAATTAGTTGTACATAATTTTATTAGTACTATGTCATGAATTTTATAACGTGAACCATTGTATACTTAACTTTGATAGTATTTAATTTATTTATACTATCTTTATAATTTTAATTTAATATATTTTAATTTAAGAATTATTATCCATAAATTATTTGAGTACAATTTTATATTTTACTACTAATTAAAATAAATACTCGCATAATCCAGGATTTTTGTATGTCCAAGAATAACCTACTGCCTTTGTGTTACTTCTGTTTTGGTGGTTGTCATTGAAGACTATATCGGTTTCATGTTTGGGTTTGTACCTCCTTTGCTTTAGAAGAGTCAACATCTAGTTCCATATCCTGCTGGATAATGTAGATAGAACTTGTTTTCTCGTCTATAGACTCTAAGGATGTCAATTTGTAAAGAATGACTAGTTTTAAACTAACTCAAATTAATTCAGTTTAAATTGAATTAAATTGAGTTAATAAAGATAAATTTAAACTTAAACCATATACAAATGAGTTGATTTAAATTAAATCGAATTGTTAATTGATGTTTTAGTTAATTAGAATTTTTTTAAAATTAAAAAATATTTTTAATAATATTAAAAGCTCATTAGTACAAATATTATTACAAGAAATAACAAAAATGAGAAAAATAATGTTATAATAACTAATCAATCATAAAAAAAGTACACAATAATATCATATTATATCATTATTTAAATATTATGATTTAAAATAATATATGCTATATTTCAGAATTCAACAATTTAAAATCGTAATATCATCCACAATATTTTAGATATGTATCAAGAAATCACAATATTTTTAATGTGATTTTGGGTTAACGGATTGACTCGAATCTATTTCGAATTTTTTCAAACTGTTTAAATTGATCTAAATTTTGTCCAAATTTAATTAAATTAATATTCGGTTTATATTGTTTTATTAAAATTTAATTCAAACTATTAAGTAAATTATAATCACGTATATTGTAAATCCTATTATAAGCTAACTTTAGGATACTAGAAATTGTTACTTTGTTAGAATATGACTCTTTAGGCTTCCTCAGGTTCGTAAAGGTAGATTTTTCCCATAATGCTAAAGGTGGAGGTAACTAGTAAATGGGGTAAGTGCATAGCTAGTTTGTCTTTCTAACTTTAAGCTTGTACCTTATTAGCCTTTTAGATAGTTTTAATGAATTTCATTTTTCTTTTGAAAAATAAAAAATAAAAAAGTTATTTAAAATAACATCATTATAACTTATAATAATAAAAATAATATTTTAATAATATTAAATGAAATCTAACACATTGGAGTTTAACATTAAATGAATTTGACGATCAAAATTTAACTTAAATAACATTCAACTAACTGATACTCAATGTGTAATAATTGGTTTGGACTTTATCTTTGTTGTAAAATATATAAACTAGATATAAATAATATTTTTGATGCATTATATCAGATATATTATATTGAATTGAATTTATTGAATTGTATTATAATTTGATTGTAGAGTGTTTGATAAAAACATATATAATATAATTTGATAAAATTGATAACAAATATTTTAATAATGAATTTACATACAAATTAGAATGTAATTTATTTTATGCATCTTTCTGCATATTAAATAATATTTAATATATTTTTATATTTTAAAAATAAAAAAAAATATTATTTTTAATTTAAGATTAAAGATATAATCAAGATATATAATTATAAAATTAAAAATTCATACACATAGTAGTAAGGTTTTGACATGATTCCTTGGGGATAAAATTTTCATAACCTTACAACATTTATTTTGTAAATACGGTTTGATTTCACATCAAACCACATAACTATATAGAAATTATACGGTAATAATCATTAATACTAAATAACAAACATGTTGAAGGAGTAGTATTTTAATAGTTACAAGCTTCGAATATTCTTTATTTATTACAAAAATGAAGTTTAAGTCTTATATTATTCTTTATGATAATTTAGTCATATTATTCTTAAGAAGTAACCAAACAAAGTTAGTTTTTTATTTCAATTTTTTTAATTTTTTCAACTGTATTATATAGATACTAATTTAACTTGAATAAGTAGTAACAGAAAAAACTTAAGAAAAAATAATAAATAAAAATATAAAAAATAGTTATTTATCCTCGTATGGTTATTTTTAATAATAATAAAATTAAAATATCAAAAAAAATAAATATAAAATTTAAGTGTTATTTTTAAAAGGAAAAAGTGTCTACAATCACTTTACATTCATAAATTAGATATATTAGTTACTTTAAATTAGTGCACTATAATCACTTACTATTACATTTATAGACACTTTAATTATTTTAAGAAAATTTTAATGATTTTAATAACTTTTTTTTCAACTTTTTTAGATATTTTTCTCTTCATATTATATCTACCAGTCTATGCTAGTAAGATTTAATTTGATCAAATTTTAGTTTTTAAACCAAAAAAATGATCTAAAAAAACCAAAATAAACAAGAAAAGACTAAAATCTCCAAATTTGCAATAGCAAGGTAAATAAAGTGCTCTAATTTAAAAAAAATGTGACTAATGTATTTAATTTGTGAAAGTAAAATGATCAAAATATCATGTTATTATTTATAAAATAAGTGTTAGGTGTAAATTAACCCACGTCATGTGGCATAATATGAGAGCTCTCAGTTACCAGATGATTTACATACCAACTCAATAGACACTGAGTAAGTAAATGAGCATCATTATTGGATAAATATCCAAGAGGATAAATGACCGACAAATAACCCCCTAATTATTCGATAAAGAAATAATTAGGGAAAAATAATTCTGATAATAAGATAAGTCTACCATTATGCGTAAGGGTCATAAACAAGTTGTATCTTATCCTATACATATTCACCTTGTGCACCTCATATAGGATCAAATATTTGAAGATCGAATACATGATCTCAAATTTGACAAACGCTATAAAGACATAATTTCTCCCTTAATCCCCTTCTACCTATCTTGATCACGAGGAGAGACAAGAGTCTCCTTTTTCTTCTTCAACTACATCGTCTTACTTAAGCATTGAAAGGTCAAAGGCCACCACCATATCCTACAGTGATTTGAGGTTATAATGGTGTGTTTATTCTTCTCAAGTCCACAGTGAGAGAAGGTGCAACCAATCATTAATGCATGTTGACAAAAATTGTCATCAACATCTAATGTTATATGTGGAAATGATTATGCTCTACTAGTTGAATCAAAAACTAGATTAAAAATAAAATATTGTAGTATTTCTTGGGTTCTAGGCCATAAGGTCTCTAAGAAAAGAACATTTAAAGCCCAAAAGACTTCTCCTAAAAGAAGTTGACATTCTACATGATATATAAGAGACTAAACTTATCCTTCATAAAAGATGATGAAACAACTTCTTGGACCCAAGACTCTAGTCCCAAGGAGTCTAGAGAACATTATCTTGTGAAATCTCTCGACCAATGACCCAGATGTATGTGCATCGTGATTATCACTACCAAAAATGGTTTCATTTTTGACACATTTGATAAGTGAGGCTTCCTCAAACGCTGGATAGAAAATCCCAACCAGTTAGCCAAGGCAGCACAACCCGAATAGAGCCCATGCAACATTTTCTATTCAAATGAGTAGCCTATATCCTGATCTTGAAATCTGTGAACTACTTGAAAAATCCAAGTCACCATAAAAAAGATAATGGGTAAATATCCATCTATAAAACTTTGGTGAAAAATGAACACTGAAGAGGTTAGATGTGCCATCAGTATAAGTAGCAGTCGCAAATATGAAATCTGTGTAAAAAAGGAAAAAAATCGATCAAAATCAACCCAATTCATAGGATATACATAAAATCTAGTTTAGTCTTGGTTCATTCACTGCCATGTCGATTATTGGAGAAACAAACCAATTCTAGAATTTTCTTAATCAGATGATTCCAACAACTATATTTTTGACAATTTTTAGTGCACATACAAAAAAATGGGTGTATGAAAAGACCGTTCATTTATCCAATTCGATAAAATTTGTGGAAATTGATCGTACACCCTTCCATTCATTTAGGGAATTCATAAAATCTTTGGGAAAAGATTAATCACTCATTCAATCATCTTAATTTAGTGGATCTTCAAAAAAGGATCGATGATCCTTCCAAAATGAATAAATTCATCAATAAGTTTTAATACTTAAATGGGAATCACAGGGCCCAACCAGCTATTAATCCCTCTGCTTTTTATATGGCTTACTTGAGTGGTAAAACCAACACTTGATTTAACTTGCCCACTATAAGCCCAATTAGCTCATAGTTGAAGAGCTTGAGTTGATATTGATACCCATCTAAACATGTTGAAAATAACATTCTAGACATGCCTCCTAAGGCCACAGGCTCTTGGTCGACATCATGTTCTTTAGAACTCTATGTGAAATCTTCCTATATCTATAATGTACATGATTTGACCTGTATCAAGATGGGGTCTGATTGATGGCATTAACTATCATGGCATGAACCAAGATATAAGATCATCCAAATAAATCATGCCCATAAAATACAAGGCCATCCATCCATGGATGCTTAGGAAGCGTCCTTTCAACCATCTAGATGGATCGGTTAGGACCACCTCGACCAAATTCTATCCATTTCGATATACGCAATGATCTCAAGGTCAACAGGTAGGGATACTATGTCCAAGCCAACCATGTTGACCATATAGTCGCAATGGCTAATGGTTGCCCCAAAAATCACCACATAGATGAGCTACCTTTGATCATCCATTCAATTATTAACTAACTTGTCTGCAATTGCAAAGGTGAAAAAAAGGTTGAATCGAGGTTAACCCTCAAACTTAACTGTCTCAATCCAATTCTCATTCATCCTAGAAGTAGTGGTAACTTCATACTCCTATATGTTCAAGATGCCCAACATGAGCACCTATGACAATATTAACAATCCCTTGGAGTATATTGAAAACTTCAAGGGATGGAACCATATAACTATCATGACATCATGAAGAACACACTATAGATCATTCTGAAGTAACTACATAGTCTACAAGATCTATAACCATTTTTCATCAATAAAGACTCTATATGGCATCTTCTAATGATCAAAGTACCATGACATTGACTCAAAGTTTTCGTAGACCAGACTATTGCCTCACAGGCCACATAATCCACATTGACACTCCAAAGACCATATTGTTGCCTTATAGGTCATGTAATCTATATTGACACTCTAAATACTATATTGTTTCCTTATAGATCATGAAGTCTATAATTATGCTGCCTATGAGCTATGCAATCTACACTTCAATATTTAAGCTAAAATAGTCCAGGATACCGCCCACTAGACTGTTATAGACAAGATAATGTACTACCAAATAAACCACACTATCTCATATGACAAGTCACGTAGATCTAGTTGTGACCACTTAGAGTATGTTCATATTTTTTCGTTGACACCTCACAAGAGGGAAACGTTCACCAATTCAATGGCATATATTCTTCTAAGTTAAGAAATATCTCATGCTTTGACCACTTAACAAGGTTAAGTACTTTGAGTAAGGGGTTGATAGACCAAGGGACAGAGCCAAAGAAAACCTAGTCTAACAAATCACCCTAAACTTAGAAAAATTTCATGCAAACATAATAAGGCCCAAAAATAAAATAACATTGTAATTATACAACTTAAAGATCACTTGAACATCAAACCATAAGCCATCCAAATTAATGAATGCATGGGCCAGAATCTGAGCTGTTACCCTACCAGACCATCCAAGACCAACTGTGGTCTAGTAGGACCAATTATGATTGGCCAAGACAAAGTTTTACCAACTAGAAGCATGATTGGCTAGCTAGTATATGGTTGAGTAGATAGGAGGCCAGCCAACTAGGCCTGAGCCATAGGCCAAGCTATCATTTCATGTCTTTTATACACTGTCTTGCTTTGAGTCCAAGACTCACACTTCACTCTCAATTATTACATCCTCCTATCCTTACCTATCGACTCAAAAAACCATGTTTTCATATGTGGAACGAACTATAGAAAAGCTCACAACCTCACAAATGGGTGAGACTAGGGTATAGTTCATAAATAGTATAAGAAGTATAGAAGTACTTTTGTGAGAGTACCCAAAAGTGCATTCCATTGATTTGTCCAAGTCTTATATGAACACATTTGGTAAGATCAACATAATCAACCAAGTCTTGACACAGGCTCGATAAAGTAACACATCATATCCAACTAAAGAACAAAACACATGTCCATTCATATATCGAAGGTCTAGAATAATGTTCCAACTCCTTCCACTTTACATAAATTCACATAATACCCATGAGGCACGTACCAAGAAGTGACTACGAGCCAAGAAGGTCCTATAATAGAATTTTAGAAAGGCCACTTCTACATAAGGCTAGAGGCTCTTATCCCTACATATTATCTCTATTAAAAGCTCCAAAGATAATAATTGTCTTGAGAAAGAAGAAAATGGTACAGGAAACTACTTATAAGAAACTAACATGGGATAGATACAACATCTCAACATGATGAAATTATGGGTAGTTGCACTACTAATAGGTATGCATTTTTTATAGGTATTTGGGTCATACTTGTATACCCTCATGGAATTCAACAAGGATGGAGGAAGTCCAAAAAAAAAGCAAAGGGACTAAGTTGAGAGGAAACTAGGAAGTTCGCAAGCCAAAATCCTCGAGGTCACATACCTAATAAACTAGAGATCACAGTAACCCTATAGGTGCATTCTACATCTTTGGGACAAGGGTTTATTGCTATCTATAGAAGCTATCGCTACTAGTTAAAGATAGGATGTACTTTAAGTATAGGTTCTACAATCCACACAAAAAACCAACGCGATGAATATCTTAATAGGCTCTCTATCTCTTGGAATGATAGATCTTGACAATGAGCTCTGACTGGCCTATGGATAGGCAGCAACAACACCCTAGGTCTAAGAGTTATTACAACTTCTATACCCCATCCATGCAAACTCATGTTTTCTCATGTTTAGGACCTTTGGTTTCCAATCCTCGTTGTTAATGAAACCACTATAAATGAATAGAGTGCAACGACACTTATCATATGATGGAATAATCCACATAGAATGACATGAATATTTTAAGTATAATCACCAAATACTTGGTGGCTTGATGAACTTAAGCGTACCAAGTAGTAGAGTTGGTAGACTAGGGATACCCTGGCTCAAAAAAACCAACCTAAGTTATAAAAAATAAGAATAAGTTGCACGAATGTGATGAAGTCTAGACATGAGCCTAAGCATGTTTGGCCGATCAAGTCAAAAATGATCAGACAAGTAGATGGATAGATGGACATGCAACAAATCGAACATATGGCCAACCAGATGGACATATAGGTGGCCAAATAGGAGACATCGTTGGTCATATAAAGGGAATTACCCACTGGATATATGGAAAGACATGTGATTGGTCAGGTAAACATATGGCCATCTATGCGTGAACATGTTGTCGTCTAGATCATCTCGGGTCGAGCATAAACTTTATCACCACACATGAAGTGTATGCAATGAATACACACAAGTATATGTATTGCAACAAGTAATATAATGATAAGAAAAGATCATTCTCACAAAGATTATTTTACTAGAAAATAATTTTTAAAACTAAAGAAAATAAAAATCAAATTTTTATGTGTTTTTATATTTTAAGGAAGCAAAATTAAAATAACTAAAATTAAATAGAAACAATTAATTAAAAAAATTTGTTACTAAAAAGATATATGAGAAAATATCTAGGAATACTTAATCCCTCAATTTTCTAAACATGTGAACTTTTTGGAGGACGCATCTCTCATGTATATATCAAAGGCGATAATGGAAAATTTTGAGATAGGATCTAAACTCAAACCATCAATTGAAGAGCCACCAAGTTTAGACCACACACTTCTACCCTCCTATCCTCAATAAAGTATGAAAGTGAAAGAGTCCAATGGAGAGGTGAAAAAGCTATTAGAAATACATAAATTGGATGAGTTACGGTGGAGTGCTTATAAGAATGCCAAGAAGTTCAAAAGGAAAACAAAAATATGGCATGAGAAGAGAATTGAGCACCGTGCTTGCAAGCCAAAACATAAAGTATTATTGAAAAAATCAAGACTCAAGTTATTTCCAAGCAAACTCAAAAGTAAATGGATACAAAGGGATGTGCCTTAGGACTTAATAGGATCGTCTAGTCAAGGACGTTAAACGTGACGCTGGTTGGGAGGCAACCCAACGTTATTTTACTTATATTTTCATTGTTTTTGTTTTGTAGGTGAATAGATGGGTAGAGCAATAACACAACAAGAATGAGCATTTCAAATGACAGATATGGTGTGCCATGACTAAGGGAGTTTTCTTTTCTTTGACCTTTTCATATTTATATGTGCACATTAGGGACAATGTGTAATTTAAGTTTGGGGGAGGAAACTTCATTCTCTACATTAGTATTTAGTATGCATTTTAAATTTTTAGGGAATTTTTTTTTAATTTTTAGGGAATTTTTTTTTAATTTTTAGGATGTTTTTAATCATGATTTGGGTAGAAATTGATAAATATATGGAAACTAAATGCATGCATGCTTGATATGAAACATATGAACTCCATGATATTTTCTCATATATCTTTTTAGTCACAAAATCTGATTTAATTAATTATTTCTATTTACTTTTAGTTATTTTAATTTTGCTTTCTTAAGATATAAAAACACCAAAAAAATTTATTTTTATTATTTTTAGTTTTAAAAATTAGTTTCTAAAAAAATAATCTCCGTGGGAACAATCTTTATTTATCATTATATTACTTGTTACGATACGTATACTTGCGTATTTATTGCACAAATAATTTGTGTGACGATCAATCAGCTTTAGATCAAGGGCTACGATCAAAATAAGAAAAAAAAGATAACACCAGCCAATCACAACGCGGCACGTGGTAGAGGAAATTCATGGGGAATATCAGAGAGCGACACATGGTAGGGAAGACCGGTTATAGTCAACGATCACTGAGTTAGCACCATGCAATGTGATGTGATTCGTGGAAATGGATGGCATGGTGCATGGGTGCAATTCGCGGAGTAAGGTGGTAGAGACATATGGCAAGGCAGTTTGACCAATCTCCGAACTCAGATTGAACGCCCTTGTTGACACATGGCACACGTTTCCTCCTCTTCATATGCGGCGTAACATGATTTGCTGTCCTTGCTTGCGTGGCATCCAAGTGGCTTGCCCATTCAGCTCACATGCTTATGTGGCATGCCATGTGAAAGATTCTGATTATCCCTATGTTAAAAAATCATAAAAAATTCATAAAAATTCCAAAACAATTCCAAAAATTATATTTTCACCCATTTTTACTAAAAAGTTTTTATTTTAATATTTTTAGCCTCAAAAATAATATTTATTGAATAAAATAAGTAAATATTAAGTAAAAATAATACGCTAATAACTCTACTTTCATAGAGTCATCACACCCTCAAACTTAACTCTTTGTTTGTCCTCAAGTAAAGCCAAGTATAACTAAATAAAATAACATAGATAGTATATTCATAAAAATACTTCTATTAGTACCTGCATATTTGAAGAAAACTATCCCTCTTAAAATTCATACATCCTATGATAAAAAGGTTCACATGTTCATTCATGAATGTTCCATCAATACAAAGATATGCAAGGTTTTTAACAAATTGATTTGTGTGTGTGTGCTGCACATGATATCATCTGATGTACTCATGAAATCAATCTATATGAGTATACTAATCAATTCAATCGTAGAACAAGTCTCATAAGTCTATTTTCACATCCCTTTCAACTAATATAAATATGCACTTAGCTAAAGATCAATAAGGACTTTACATGGTTGTAATGTAAGGCTTAGGTGAGGGGTTGATAAATGAAGACATTTAGGATCTTTCCACACCTTAGCTTTCTTTTTTACATCATGTACTTTTTAACTGCAATTGAGCTTTTACTTGATATTTCAGTGCCCCCTCTTTTGTTATTCTTTTCATGTTATTGTATTCCACATATCTTTTCTCTGTCTTTTTTGTAACTTCACAACACCCCCAAACTTATTTTCAATTCCATTTTATTTTCTTTAGAGCGATAATTGTGTTGTGAGTTTTGCTTCTTCTTTTTCTTTTTTTATAGGGTGCATTACTTTTCACCTTACTCTAAAGCACAATACATGATTGCATTTTTTTTCTTTTCATACAAGCTAAAGGTGCAAGGGTAAAGGTAATACTTATTAGCCAGGCATTAAATGTGATTTAAAGATATGAAAAGTTTTTTGTTAGGCTCAAATGTGTGACTAAAGATATTAATAATGGTTAGCTTGAAAGGCTCAATTAATTCAAATAAGGCCTAAATCATTTCTCTTGAAAAAATACTATTTAGGATTTCGGCTCAAGAGATGATCAAATAGATTATAAAACTTGGTAGATTTCATCTACTCGCATAACTCACTACAAATTTTCTCTCAATAAGCACACCAAAATCAATCATGAACATGTGCATAAGAATTAAAATAAATCCAATCAAAACTAGCAAGCATATCACATGATTAATGTAAATATCTTAACAAATATGTTACATTTCTTATCCTAATCGACAACCAATTTTTATCATTGAGTTCATATATTTCATATCAAGCATGCATGCATTTAGTTTCCATATATTTATCAATTTCTACCCAAATCATGATTAAAAATAACTTGAAAATTAAAAAAAATTCCCTAAAAATTTAAATTGCATACTAAATATTAATGTAGAGACTGAAGTTCCCTCCCCTAAACTTACATTACATATTGTCCTCAATGTGCACATATAAATATGAAAAGGTAAAAGAAAAGAAAACTCCCTTGATCATGGCACACCATATCTATCATTGAAATGCTCATTCTTGTAGTGTCATTGCTCTCCACATTTACTCATCTACAAAATAAAACCAATGAAAATATAAGTAAAATAACGTTGGGTTGCCTCCCAACTAGCGTCGCATTTAATGTCCTTGAATAGATGGTCATATCATGTCCTAAAACACATCCCTTTATGTCCATTTACTTTTGAGTTTTCATGGAAAGAGTTTGAGCTTGACTTGTTCAATAATACTTTGTGTCCTGGCTTGTAAACACGGTGTTCCATTCTTCTCTCATGCCATATTTTTGTTTTCTTTTTGAAATTTTTGGCATTCTTATAAGCACTCCACCATAACTTATGCAATTTATGATTTCTAATAGCTTTGTCACCTCTCCATTGGACTTTTTCACTTTTATACTTGATTGGGGATATGAGGGTGAAAGTGTGGGGTCCAAACTTAGTAGCTCTTCAATTGATGTTTTGAGCTTTGATCATATCTCAAAATTCTCCATAATTGGTTGAGTTATCATGTGGCCTAGCACATCCTTTAAAAAGTTCACACAGTCTACAATGTCAACCTTCGATGCCATACTTTCAAAGTTAAAAAAGGTTGAGTTGTTTTTTGGTGAGTTTATGTCCTTGTTCATAGCATCAATTGTAATAGTCTTAAGTGTGGGAGACTCAACAGATTATTTTAATTTGTGCCTAAATTCAATAACATTTATCCTTAAGCATTCATTCGCAATATCAATGTCAACGGAGATTATTTTATTAAAAACTAATTTTTAAAACTAAAAAAAATAAAAATCAATTTTTTATGGGTTTTTATATTTTAAGAAAGAAAAATTAAAATAACTAAAAGTAAATAGCAACAATTAATTAAATCAAATTTGATAACTAAAAAAATATTAAAGAAAATATCTATGAAATATATAATCCTCTAATTTTCTAAACTTGTGACTCACTAAAATCTCCCAAAATAATTATTAATTAATTACATGATCAATTGAATCTAACCTAGCATCTATTCCTCTCTCGAGTAAACTACACATCATATAGTAATTAATTTAATCATAGTCTCATGCCAATTAAATTACATACTACTCATTATGTTCATCAATTATGAATCACATACATAAGAATCATACATCTATGGCTAGAAACTATGCATGTTATTTAATCAAGACAAACAATTAAATAATTCTCTCAAATCTATTTAATTACCTCTATAGATAGATTGTTGCCCAAACAATTAATAACATACAAATCAAATTAAATAATATAATTAAATTAAATTTATAATTGGGATAAAATATAAGATCATCACATGGTGAAAATTGGGTTCATAAGATCTCTTGACTAATAAATTGATTACACATAATTGTGTTCATAAAGCTCATATTTTTCATAAATAATGACATAAAAATTGATAAAGAAAAGAGTAGAGAAGAAATACAATCAATCTCTTGAATTGTAGTGTTAATCTCCACCAAAATTATGTCAATTGTTGAATTTTTCTTTATTTTTCTCTCTTTTTAGGTCCAAAAATTAACCAAAATTATGTTAATGATGACCCCTTCGGGTTTATAGGGTGATTGTGGGCTTAAATATTACTTAGGTGCGATTTGGATCATCATATCAGCTTTAGATCAAGGGTTACGATCAAAACAAGGAAAATTGATAGTACTAGCCAATCACAGCGTGACACGTGGTAGAGGAAATTCAATGGGAAAATGAGAGAGCGACTCATAGTAGGGGCGACCAATCAGAGTTAACGATCATTGAGTCAGCACCATGCGGTGCAACATGATTCATAGAAATGGATGGCATTGCGCACGGGTGGAATGAATAGAGTAATGGGATGGAGACATGTGGCAAGGCGATTTGACCAATCTTCAAACTCGGATTGAACGCCCTTACTGACATGTGGTGCATATTTAATCCTCCTTACACACAACGTAAGGTGGTTCGCTGTCCCTGCTTGCGTGAAATCTGCGTGGCTTGCCCAGTTAGCTCCCATGCTTATATGGCATGTCACGTGGCAGATTCTAATTGATCATGCGTTAAAAATTCATAAAAAATCCATAAAAATTTTAGAAAAATTCCAAAAATTCAAAAAGTTATATTTTCACCCATTTCACTAAAAAATTATATTTCAATATGTTTAGCCCCAAAAATATTATTTATTGAATAAACAAGTAAATAATAAGTAAAAAAGTGTGCTAATGACTCTACTTTCATAGAGTCATCACATCCCTATACAGTGAACCGATCATGCTTCCTTCTATTGAATATGCAATTGTGTCACCCTAAGCTCTAGACCTATTTCCTGAAAAATATTCACCATTTCTTACAAACATAATGGACCATGGCACTTAACAACAAATGAATTTATAAAGCATCTATAATCTTGAGATGAATGACTCTTGGAATGAGCTTCATCAAAAAATTGCTACCGAAAAGTAAAAGAAGTAAGACAATGCAAGACAAGTATAGAATCATGAGTATATGAATCAAAAGTACAAAAATAACATTGAAACGTGGCATATATAGATGTCTAAAAGGTTTGTATAAAGACCTAAACTCTAATAGCATAATCCAAGCATATGGGAAAATTGTTGAGCTCTAGAAACCCTACTAGGCATGTCATAGCTCACAAGCTCCATGGACTTTGGAACATCTGGAAAAGGGGATAACCCTAATGAAGTCACAATGGACACCCAATTTAATGGGTTACAAATCCATATCATCTATAATTGGTACTAAGTATTCCATAAATAATTGAACAAAACTTACTATTTAGGTCGTGAGGGTTGTCACCCTCTAGTACAGCTACTACAAGTACAAACCCTAGTAAGAAACTCACTCAAGATGTACAAGCTCAAAGTGCAAGAAGTGCCAAGACATCTTTGATCTCTAATGCCAATTAAAGGTCATGAACCATAGACTTTTGCATCACCCAAACTTTCGTCTAATAGGCTATGAATCCTTATCCATCGTCTTCCCAAGCCTTGCCACATAATGTGTCCTCCTAAATAATTGACATCTCTAATATTGCACTTTTACATGTCCTCATTCATCGTGTTCACTCCTAAGTGTTCAACCACATGTCTACATTTCGGAAAAAGTCTAGGCACGAGTCAAGCATGCAATTTATTAAGTAGACTAGGATATTGGTCCTACTAGGACTTGAGGCGATCAAAACATGATCCCCCACTACTTGGGCTCCTTAAAAAAGTCCATACCTCTATAGATCCATGACACTTCACTCTATATGGGACAGAAGTGCACAAGTTAGAAATATAATTACAACAAAGAATAGCTAAAGTATTAAAGAGTGAGGATATCTACACTTACAAGCTCTACTAGAAAAGGGAGATCATGTTTTCAGTAGATCCCATAAGGATCCCAAAATTGTCAACATGAACATATCCAAAAGGATTACACCATACTAAGGGACCAAACCTATCATTTGGGTTGGGATCATTGGTTATAACTTTAATGACCAAATATATGATAGAAGGATCTTCACTAAACGGGGGCATGGGCCACTTGGACCACAATTGAAAGAACCATGACTGGATGAACCCTTTCCAATCAAATTTTTGCATATCCTATACTCAATCACTACCTCACATAACCCATCTCAAAATGCACTCACGATGGCTAGATCCAACCTTGCCCTTTTTTCCTTCCATCCTCTTTAAGTGGATTGGTTCATAACACTAATGCACAATAGTGCTAGTACAAATATAATGATGTATCAATGGTTAAAAAAATATACAAGTACAACCTCCCACTTTCAAAAAGTAGAGTTCATATAAGAAAGAAAATTCAAGGACTCATGAGAAGTCATATCACACGAATATGTTCTATATAAAATCAAAGAGGCTGGCACCTATCGTCAACGTCCTAGAGGAACACACTTTGTAGTATAGAAGGTACAAGACACTCGATAACCTTAGAGATAAATTTTCAACTATTCTCCTCCAAAAGAGAGAAAAGGTCTACCTTTTAATTGCCAACTTTAACTTCGACAAAACTCCCTAACCTAGAGTCCGATTAAAAATTTGAAAAAAATCTTAACAACAAGAATCCATTGTGCATGTTTTGAACATCTTGACTGAGAAAGAAATCCTTTAATTGGACAAGAAATGATCACACAAAAGTGGGTTTGGCATATAGGATCTTGAACCCTGATGATGACATAATGAAAAAATTGGCCTTCTAACAAATGTATCCAAGCACAAGTAGCTTAGGTGCTGATGTGGGGTGCAAATTAATTCACCTTATGTGGTATAATATGAGAGATCCTTGATAATTCTGTGTTTCAGAGTTATTTTATCCAATTTATAAATTATAATTGCTATGTTCTTAAGGTTTTTAGTTAATTTTAAGATTCTAAATTATTATTTGGTGATAGTTTTGTAAAAAGAAATATCTTGAGAGAAAAGGAAACAATTTTAATTAAAAAAAGACTTAAAATGCAAATAACAAAAGTTGAAAATTTAAACCTCTTTTGTGCAGAAAATGAGTCTCACACTCGGATGGACATCCGCGCATCACCCACTATCAGATCAAATGATGAACAGTCCAAAATGCATGTGTTATCCACTCTCCACACGAAAGAGTCACAGAGTAGTGTCCAACTGTTTTGCACAATCCAACGTGCAAAATTTCCTATGATGCGGTCCAACAAAGCTTCATATGCCATCGTGTCTCACCCAGCCCGTATACACCACATGCATGATTCTTTTGCCATCAAATCAAAGCTCGTCATGTGTCATGCGTATTGTAAAATAAAAATTCAAAAACTTCCTCCAACAGCCCAGCTTATTTTGCACGCCTCTTTTGTACCAATTTGGTGTGTATTTTGGAGAGAACCCACAAAGAGCAAAAAAAGAATAGGAAAGAGGCCATTACTTCGAGATTGAGGAATCATCAAAGAGTTTATTCCAATCCCTATGTCTTTTGATTTAATTTTTCTTAAATGTTTAAATATTCTTGGATTGTGATTCAATATTTGCTATAAACTAAATTATTTATTCTAGGGTTACAATGTAGCTTACATTATGAAGCTTGAACTGATTATTTTTGAATGATTTATGGGATGTTGATTTTAATTTGTTTATTTTATTTATGCTTAATGCCTTATATTGTTGGAAGATTAATCAATTGATTTATGAACCATAATGAAGTTGAAAAAGGAATTTTTGGGTTTTGCTCTTGGATAGAATAATATATATATATATATATATATATGAGAAAGGAATATAACTTTATTGTATACATAGTATTGAAAATTTTGAGCTTATTGAATCTTTGGTAAATTTAATTCTCATGGGAATATAGTGAATTAATTTAGTGAGATGTGTCTATTTGTTATTAGAGACATGTGGATAAATTAGGAGTTATTCGTTGACAAATTAAATGCTAGAACATAAATCAAAAGAAAATAATATGATTTAAGTGGATTAATTTGGTGAAATTACAATCCTAGAGTTTTCTTCAACTGTTAATCTCATATATTGTTATTTACAATTAGTTTAGTTTAACTCTATCTAAATATCGATTGTTTGGATAAAATTAGGTTGAGACAATTTTAATACTTAACAAAGATTAATAACGAATCTCTATGGAGACAATATGATTTTTATCACTTACTACTTGTGACATGTATAATTGCATGTTGATGTTCTTTTAAAATACCAACAAGTTTTTGGTACTGTTGTCGAGGATTTGATTTACTATTATTTTTTATATTAATACCAATCAATCTAATTTTAGGTCAAACCTTTCATTTATTTGTTTATTTTTATTTTTACTTTATTAGATTTATTTTTCTCATTTTCAAGTGAATTGGGACTTTGTATGCGACGCACAAGAAGGCATGACATTGCTCCGTTTGATCTAGAAATTGAGAAAACTCTTTTGAAATTATAGAAGAAAAAGCAAGAAGCTTCACAACATCATATCATGGATGAGGAGATTCCTAAAATGGAAGAACCAAGATCTCTAAGAGACTATGCAGTGCCTCTTGTTGGTGGGATTCATTCGAGCATTAAAAGACCTATGATTCAAGCTAACAATTTTGAGATTAAGCCTGTGATCATTCAGATGATTCATACTTTAATTCAGTTTGTAGGCTTACCCAATGATGACCCAAACTATCATATAGCCAATTTTTTAGAGATTTATGACACTTTTAGGCATAATGGAGTCATCGATGATGCTATTAGGCTAAGACTTTTTTCCTTTTTCACTCTAAGACAAGGAAAAGAGTTGGTTGAGTTCATTTCCATCTAGTTTTATCACTACTTGGGATGATTTGGCTCAAAAATTCTTAGCCAATTTTTTTCCACTAGCAAAGACTACAAAGATGAGGAATGGTATCACTACCTTTGTGCAGTTTGACTCAGAACCGTTATATGAGGCTTGGGAGAGGTATAAGGATCTACTTAGAAGATGCCCTTACCATGGTTTACCAAAGTGGCTTCAAATTCACACATTTTATAATAGTTTGATAGGTCCAACTATAAATATGATTGATGTTGTAACAAGTGGTGCTCTTATGGGAAAATCTATTGATGAAGCCTATGACTTATTAGAGGAAATGGCTTCCAATAGCTACCAGTGGCCATCAGAGAGGATGGTGCCTAAGAGAGCAACTATAATTCATGATATTGATACTATGTTTGCTAAAACTACTTAAGTGTTAGCTTTGGTGAAGAAGATTGATACTCTAGGTGTTCATTCTATTCAGTGTCCTTTTGTTTCATGTGAAATTTGCAATGTAAGCCATGCCAATGAGAGATGTCCTTACAACTATGAATCTGTCAGTTTTGTTGCCAACTACAATAGGCATCAAAACAACCCTTATGCAAACACTTAGAATCCAGGTTGGAAGAATCATCCTAATTTTTCTTGGAGTAACAATCAAGGCCCATCATCTTCAATGAAGCCTACTGATCGCCACACAAATTGTGTGTGCAATGAATATGCAAGTATATATATCATAACAAGTAATATAATGATAAGTAAAGATCGTTTCCATGGAGAATATTTTATTAAAAATTAATTTTTAAAACTAAAAATAATAAAAATCATTTTTTTGGTGTTTTTATATTTTAAGAAAGCAAAAATAAAATAACGAAAAGTAAATAGAAATAATTAATTAAATCAGATTTTGTAACTAAAAATATATATGAGAAAATATCTAGGATACTTAATCCCCCAATTTTTTAAATATGCAAATCGCTAAAATCTCTCCAATATAATTATCAATTAATTACATGATCAATTGAATCTAATCTAGTATGTATTCCTTTCTCAATTAATTTAATCACACTCTCATGGCAATTAAATTGCATACTACTCATTAAATTCATCAATTATTGATCACATACATAAGAATCATACATCTCTGCCTAGAAATTATGCATGTTATTTAATCAAGACAAACAATTAAATAATTCTCTCAAATCTATTTAATTACCTCTATAGATAAATTGTTTGCTAAACAATTAATAACATAAGAATTAGATTAAATTATAATTATAATTGGGGTAAAAGTTTATATCATCACATAGTTACAATTGGGTTCATAAGATCCCTAGATTAATAAATTAATTACATATAATTGTGTTCATAAAGATCATATTTTTCATAAATAAAGACATAAAATTGATAAAGAAAATAATAGAAGAAGAAAAAAAATCAATCTCTTGAATTATAGAATTAATCTCCTCTTGAATCTCTACCAAAATTGTGTCGTCTCTTGAATCTTTCCCTCTTTTTAGCTTTAAAAACTAACCAAAATTATGCTAATGGAGGCTAATTAGGATTTATGGAGTGATTAGGGGCTTAAATAAAGCTCAGGTGCAATCTGGACCATTCGATCAGCTTTAGAACAAGGGCTACGATCAAAACAAGCAAAATTGATAGTTTTAGCCAATCACAACGCGACACGTGGCATCATAATTCATTAGCAAATTAAGGAGGGATGCATGGTATAGGAGACTATTCAAATTCAATGCTCATTGAGTTAGCAACATGTGGCGTGATTTGATTTGTGTGAACGCAATGGCATGGTGACACATGGCGCGTGTTTCGTCCTCCTCACACGTGGCACGACGTGATTTTCTCTCTATGCTTATGTGACGTCCATGTGGCTTGCCCAGTCAGCTCCTCTACTTGCGTAGCATGCCACGTGGTAGCTTATGATTGGTCCTACATTAAAAATTCATAAAAAATCCAAAAAAATTGCAAAAATTATAGTTTCACCCCTTTTCACTAAAAAGTTTATATTTTAATTTTTTTGGCAATAAAAATATTATTTATTAAATAAAACAAGTAAATATTAAGTAAACAAGTGCACTAATGACTTTATTTTCATAGAGTCATCACCTACATATCCTTCGAGTTTTCACAATCAAGCTCCACCACAAGAGAAGAAGCCATCACTGGAAGATATGTTTGCTTAATACATGGCTAAGAATGAGACTATTCTTCATAATCAAGCAATATATATCAGAAATCTTGAAGTTCAATTGGGTCAACTTGTTACTATTATCAACAACCGCCCTCAAGGAGCTTTGCCTAGTGATATTGAAACCAATCCAAAGAGGGAAGGAAAAAAGCATTATAAGGTAGTCACATTTAGAAGTGGAAATTAGTTGAAAGAAGTGCAAAAGCTTATTTTTCCTCCAACTTCTATTATTGAAGCTATTGGTCCAGAAAAACAAGATCATGGGGAAGAGAAAGCTAAAGAGAATGAAGCAACAAAAAATCTGATGATGAAGCCTGGTTTAGATAGTCCCAAGCCTTACACCCCACTAATTCTGTTTCCTTAATGCTTCCATAAGCAAAAGCTTGATAATTAGTTCTCCAAGTTTCTTGAGGTATTTAAAAAGCTTCATATTAACATTCCTTTTGGTGATGCTTTGGAACAAATGCCTAGCTATGTCAAATTTATGAAGGATATCTTATCTAAGAAGAAAAGGTTAGGTGATTTCGAGACAGTTGCTCTTATAGAGGAGTGTAGCACCATCCTTCAAAAAAGAATACCGCCTAAGCTTAAAGATCTAGGATGTTTCACCATTTCTTGTATTATTGGTGATAAATTCTTTGGTAGAGCTCTGTGTGATTTAGGTGCCAGTATTAATTTGATGCCACTTTCCATCTATCAAAGACTTGGATTAGAAGAAGCACACCTAACCACTGTCACTCTTCAACTTGCAGATAGATCTTTGAAGCACCCAAGAGGCATTATAGGGAATGTGCTTGTGAAGGTAGACAAGTTTATCTTTCCTATAGATTTCATAATTCTCAATATGGAGGAAGAAAAAGAGATCCCTATTATTCTCGGGAGGCCATTTTTAGCAACAGGTAGGAATTTGATTAATGTTTAGAAAGGGGAACTCGCCGTGAGATTTCAAGACCAATAGGTAACTTTCAATGTTTTTAAAGCTATGAAATTTCCAGGTGAATCTGATGATTGTTTTAGAGTTGATGATGTGGTGAATGAGTTAGTTGAAAGCAGGTTTATAGAAAACTTTACTACTAATTCTTTGGAAGTTTCTCTTGTCAAGGCTAATGTTATTGATAACCTAGAATATCTTGAGTATCTTAAGCTACTTGAAGCATCTCCATAATACTCTAGTTCTCAAACTAAAGTTGATGCATCACAAGTTGTGACACCTTCTAAATCTATTCATTTGAAGCCATCTATGGAAGAACAACCATCATTAGAGCTTAAGCCATTACCTAATCATCTACGGTATGCTTATTTGGGTGATATGTCTACTCTACTCGTGATTATTTCATCCTCGCTAGATGAAGATCAAGAAAACAAGTTGTTAAGAGTGTTGAGAAATTACAAGATAGCTTTGGGGTGGTCTATAGCTGATATTAAAGGGATAATCCCTTCATTATGCATGCACAATATCTTATTTGATGAAGATTGCAAGCCTACTATTAAGCCTCAAAGTTGTTTGAATCCAATCATGAAGGATGTAGTGAAAGATGAGATCATTAAGTGGTTAGATGTAGGTATTATCTATCCCATTTTAGATAGCTCTTGGGTTAGCCTAATTCATTATATGTCGAAGAAAGGGGGAATTATGGTGGAGGCTAATAGCAACAATGAGCTTATTCCCATAAGAAAAGTGACAGGTTGGAGAGTCTTCATAGATTATTGAAAGCTCAACAAGGCTACTCGCAAGGATCGTTTCCCTCTTCCATTCATTGATCAGATGCTTGATAAATTGGCTGGACATTTATTCTATTGTTTCTTGGATGGGTATTCTGGATACAACCAAATTGTTATAGCTCCCGAGGATCAAGAGAAAACCACTTTCACTTGTCCATATGGAACTTTTTCTTTTTGGAGAATGCCATTTGGACTTTGCAATGCTTTAGCTACTTTTCAAACGTGTATAATGGCTATCTTTTCAAACATGGTGGAAAATTTCATTGAGGTATTTATGGATGACTTCTCAGTTTTTGGTGATTCATTTGATATGTGTTTGCATAACCTTTCTTTGGTCCTATAAAGATGTGAAGAGATAAACTTGGTGTTAAATTGGGAAAAGTGTCATTTATGGTATAAGAAGGTGTTGTTCTCGGCCATTTAATTTCTTCAAAAGGAATTGAAGTGGATAGGGCAAAGATTGAGACTATTGAGAAGCTACCGCCTCCAACATCTGTAAAAGGAATTAGAAGTTTTCTTGGTCATGCGGGATTCTAGAGGCAACTCATCGAGGAATTTTCCAAAATCTCTAGGCCTTTTTGCAATCTTTTGGAGAAAGATAGGAAATTCAATTTTGATGAAGATTGTCTAGAATATTTTCAGGTATTGAAAGAGAAGCTGATCACTACTTCCATCATTATTGCACCAAAATAGAGTCTACCTTTTGAGCTCAGGTGTGATGCTAGTGACTTTGAATTTGGAGTTGTTTTGGGTCAACACAAAGAAAGAGTTTTCCATGCCATCTACTATGCTAGCAAGACTTTGACTGATGCTCAACTTAATTATGCTACCATAGAAAATGAGTTACTTGCTGTTATATATGCTTTTGAAAAGTTTTGCTCCTATCTAATTGGTACTAAGGTGATAGTTTACACTAATCATTCTACCATAAAATATCTTATTGTTAAAAAGGATGCAAAACCAAGATTGATTAGATGGGTACTTCTATTACAAGAATTCAATTTGAAGATCAAGGATAAGAAGGGAACCGAGAATCAAGTGGCAGATCATCTATCTAGACTAAAGAACAGTGATGATGTCATAGATAAGACCATCATTGGCGAGACTTTTCCAGATGAGAAACTATTTTCCTTTGATCATAGAAGTGTGTCATGGTATGCTGATTATGTTAATTATATTGCGAGCAATGTGCTTCCACCTGATTTATCTTTCCAGTAGAAGAATAAATTCTTACATGATGTCAAGTAATATGTATGGGATGAGCCTTTCTTGTTTAAGCAGTATGTAAATCAAATTATTAGAAGGTATGTTCCCAAGGAAGAAATTGAATACATACTTAGGAATTATCATTCTTTAGCCTATGGGGGTCATTTGAAGGAGAAAGAACAATGACTAAGGTTCTTCGATCAGATTTTTACTAGCCAACTCTATTTAAAAATGCACATTTATTAGTCTGACACTTTGATAGGTGCCAAAGAGTTGACAACATTTCAAAGAGACGTGAGATTCCTCTCAACAACATTCTTGAGGTGGAAATATTTGATGTTTGGGGTATTGATTTCATGGGACCTTTTATCTCTTCTTACAACAACCTCTACATTCTTGATGCTATGGATTATGTTTCAAAGTGGATGGAATCAGTTGCCTTTCCTACCAATGACTCCAAGGTTGTGTTGAATTTCTTAAAGAAAAACATTTGTACTCGTTTTGGCACTCCAAAGGCAATCATTAGTGATGAGGGAACTCATTTTTGCAACAAATATTTTGAAGCCCTCCTTGCCAAATATGGGATCACTCACAAGATCACAATCGCTTACCATCCTTAAACAAGTAGGAAAGTTGAGATTTCAAATAGAGAGGTGAAAAGGATCCTTGAGAAAACAGTAAATCCTTCTAGGAAGGATTGGTCTAAAAGATTAGAAGATGCACTTTAGGTATACCAGATAACATAAAAGACACCCATTAGGATGTCTCCATATCGGTTAGTTTTTGAGAAAGCTTGTTATCTCCCAGGTAAACTAGAGCACAATACCTATTGGGAAATCAAGAATCTAAATTTTGACTTAGAGTCGTAGGCAAAAAGTGTCTTCTATAACTCGATGAGATGGATGAGTTCTATCTACAAACATATGAAAATGCTAGGCTTTATAAGGATAAGATGAAGAGATATCATGACAACAAGATCTTACATTGGCACTTTGAACCAGTACAGAAAGTTTTGCTCTTCAATTCTCGTTTAAAGCTCTACCCAGGAAAACTCAAATCTAGATGGTCTGGTCCTTTCACTATTACCAAATTGTACCCATATGAAGTTGTTGATATTAAAGGCAAAGGATAAAAAAGGACTTTCCAAGTGAACATGAAAAGACTCAAACATTATTGGGGAGATGACATTGATCATCAAAAGTCTTATTTGTCCTTACTTAAAGTAGAGAAATAGGAAGTCAAACCGATGACTCTAAATCAAGCGCTTCTTGGGAGGCAACCCAGGTGTTTTATTTTTTATTTATTTTACTTAGTTGCACACGTATTAGTTTGAATATTTCTTTATTTTTTATTTTGTTTGGTAGATGCAAATTGGAGAAAGTGAAGCTTTTTTTATTTCAATCTTACAAGCCAACTCACCAACGAGGGAAGTTTATTTTAACCCATCTCCTTTGTTCTTTAATTTTCACACATTGAGGGCAATGTGCATATTAAGTTTGGGGGTGGAAAGATTGAACTCATTTGAATTATTTTCTTGGTATTGTTGCTTATGTGGCTTTGTTTGTTTGGTTGATTGAAACTTGAGGATATATTGTGCTTTTCGTGGTGATTTATTTTTATTTCTTTGGTTGGATTGATGCATAGCTCTTTGAAAAATGTGAATATTGTCTAAGTTTGTGTGTAATTTTTGAGTAAGTTTAATTTTGACAAGAATATGTGTATTTATGAGCATTAGTCTTTATCTTTGAGTTGTTATGCTAATTTAGAGAAGGTGTATGTGAATATGTAATTCTATTGATCTCCTTTGGTTTCACATGTCTTAGAATTTGTTTGATTTTCTCTCAAAGTGAAATCCTAGACAACCCTTAGCTAAGGAAATTATTTAGGACATCTTTGGATCGTTTGAGCCTTTCTATCCAACCTTACATGTTTTATCCATAGTATACCTCATTTGAGCCTTTACATTGACTTTTATTTTTCACCCATATATTAGCCTAGTTAAAAAAAATCAAAAAGATATTGTAGCATAAGGAGTTAAATACCAACTTTGGAAGTATTCAATGAGATGTTAGAAGGTGCCTTGTTGTGATCCTACAATGATATATGTGTTTAGAAAAAAATTGAGCCAAATATTGTCCTTTATCCTACCTTTACCTAAGTCATACATTACAAGTTTAATAAAGTCTTATTGATCTTTGGTTTTGTGTTTGCCTACATTAGTGGAGAGAGAATTAAAAAACAAACTTATGAGATTTGTGATTTCATTAAAATTAATTGCTTCCATATTTGCATAAACTCATCTGGATTGCATGTGATGAATTATGAAAAGACTTCACACATACACAAGAAAATTCAATGGGAAAATGTGACATACTCTTGAATTTCTTTCAATGCTTAGATAAAATTCTTGTATTTCTTTGTGCTACGTTATTAATATGACCACTGAGAAATGTTTTGGAAATCACTATTTTGAGTGCATATATCCTTGTTTTATTTCTTTTCTTTTGTTCGAGGACTAGTAAAATCTCAAGTTTGGGGGTGTTATAACTCTGTTTTTTAGAGTTATTTTGTCAAATTTATTAATTATAATTGCTATGGTCTTAAGGTTTTTAGTTAATTTTAAGTTTCTAAATTATTATTTGGTGTTAGTTTTGTAAGAAATTATATTTTGTGAGAAAAAGAAACAATTTGAATTAAAAAAGGACTTAAATGCAAATAACAAAAGTTGAAAATTTAAACCTCTTTTGCGTAGAAAATGATTCTCACACTCGGATGGAACAACACGCGTCACCCACCGTCAAATCAAATGATGAACAGTCCAGATCACACATGTTATCCACTCTCTACGTGAGAGAGTCACAGAGTGGGGTCTAGTTGTTCTGCACAGCCTAGCCTACGAAATTCCCTACGATGCCATCTATCGAAGCTCTGTGCGCCCTCGTGTCTCGCCCAACCCACATACACCACATGTTTGATTCTCTTGCCAATGAATCAAAGCTCACCACGTGTCATGCATAGTGTAAAAAAAATTAAAAAAATTGCTCCAACAACTCAACTTATTTTGCATGCCACTTTTGTACCAATTTGGTGTGTATTTTGGAGAGAATCCATAGAGAACAATAAAAAAGGTGTGAGAAATTCCATTGTTTGGAGATTGAGGAATCATCAAAGAGTTTGTTCTACTCCCTTTGTATATTGATTTAATTTTTCTTAAATGTTTAAATATTCTTAGATTATGATTTAATATTTGCTATGAACTAAATTATTTGTTCTTGGGTTGCAATGTAGCTTATATTATGAAGCTTGAACTAATTATTTTTGAATGATTTATGAGATGTTGCTTTTAATTTGTTTATTCTATTTGTGTTTAATGACTTTGATTGTTAGAAGATTAATCAATTGATTTGTAAACCCTAATGAACTTGGAAAATGAATTTTTGTGTTTTGCTCTTGGATAGAATAACATATGTATGTGTGTGTATGTATATTTATACATGGGATATGAATATACCTTTATTGTATGTATAGTTATTGAGAACTTTGAGCTTAATGATTTTTGATAAATTTAATTCTCATAGGAATATAATGAATTAATTTAGTGAGATGTGTCTATTTGTTATCGGAAGAAACATATGAATAAATTATGAGTTCTTGATTGACAAATTAAATGCGATAACATAAATTAAGAGAAAATAATATGATTCAAGTGGATTAATTTGATGAAATTACAATCCTAGAGTTTTATTCAAGTGTTAATACTTAACAAAGATTAGTAACAAATTTACGTGAGAATATAATATTTATCACTTACTACTTATGACCGTATATACATGTTCTTTTAAGATACCAATAATCTCAATCATCATATGACTCAAAAACCATCCCGAGTAGATGAGCAAAATAACCTCTTAATTATTTGACAAAAAAATAATTACAGAAAGATAATTTTTATAATAAGATAAGTTTATCGTTACGGGTAAGATTCATCAACATATAATATCTTATTTTATATATATTCACATTATACACTCACAAAAGATCATATATGTGATCTCACATCCGACAAACACTATAAAGACATAACTTCTCCTTAAATATTTCTATACCTCTCCCGATCACAATGAAAAATACTAATCTTATCTTTGTTCTTTGATTATTTAGACTTACTAAAATATCATAGGATTAAATACCATTATACCAACTTGTAACTATATGTTTTCTATTATCTTATCTAAAAGAATTACAATCAATTATGGATGCCTATAAAAATCTGACACAAAGAATTAATATAAGGCTTCTGTATTAAAAAAAAAAAAGATGATTACGTGGCAAAAAATACCAAGTAAGATTTGTCGGTCAAAACAACACCTAATTATTCATTATATATTTCGTCAAATAGTACCGCAGTCAACACTTCTAGGTTGAAGCTGCCCCACCAGCAGACCTAATCTTTGCTTTTTAATTCTTGTGTCATTTTCTTTCTCTAATATTTGTTTTCATATTATATAAGAGAGAAAGGAAGTTAAGTTGTCTTGTTGGTATGTTTCAATTCAGCAATAAATGGAACATCATATTTTAGATCCATTCAAACTCTATTGACTTTGAAAATCATGATTTTGAAATAAGGCATTGCCTGGCTTTCGTAGCAAGTACATTATTTAGCAATCAATCTTTTGCTAATAGAGGGCGACAAACTACAACTATTAAACTATTAGACAAGTATCACTGTCCAACAAATATTTTTACCTAGATAAAAAGTGCACCAGCCTTTACAACAACACGTCAAACCAACCAAAACAAAAATATACAAACCAAAGAAACACCACACAAATACATACCTTACCCCAAAACATCCAATGGCAAAAACAATGCCTCAAAATAGTCAAAACAAACAAAAATTATGGCAAAAAAAATTATATATATAAAACCAGTAAAAACTAGGCCTAAACTTCACCATGAGAATACTAGCTTAGTCATTTGAGGCATAAGACGGGCTAGATGAGTGTTCAATCTCCTTGCCATGTGTTTGCCACCATCAAAGACCACAAATTTACCACTACTCATGGGAGATTTTTTTCATTCTTAGCCATCCTAGGATTGATTTTTTTTTGTTTGAACCAATGTGTCCACGATAAGGTCCAAGTCAATTACAATCCAATCACCACCTAAAGGAATACAACCAATTATGCACTTAATTACACCAGAAACCACAAAACCTTAACCTTCCCCGTCACCCATGACTAGATGGAGACAAAATACCTTTAACATGCTCAAGAATGCATAAGTCTAAATCTGAGCACTACCACTCCGCAAACCTTGCATGTCTATCACCAAACTCTACATTGAAACCACATACATACATTCCATTATGTCATGAGTAATTAAACCATAATGATAGCATAATCTAGATAAAATCATAAGCTCGATTAATTATGTTGAGTATCAATTCTCCTTACAAAATAATTTACCATTAATTGATTAAATTTATTAAATAATTACGTACTTAATAAACATAATTATTTATCGATGAAATAGTTTAATCATTTAACTATATACTTAAAAAATCGTGATATTAAAAAGAAAGAAATAGAAATCTTAACATTGTTGTCAATGAAAAGTGTATCTATATTTCTCACTAGTCTATTGAATCCTCTCAATTTCTTCTAGAATCATCCCCCATTAATAATCATAATAAATCAATTTATAGTGTTAGCTAGGGGTGAGAATAATCCTAATAAATCAATTTATAGTGTTAGCTTTCGAAGGGTGGGAAAAAGGCGTAATTGAGCTTACAACTAACAATTTTGATGTATAGGCCACAAAATTGACATAATAGTCAAGTGTATGTTAGTGTATGTAGATGACATAATAGTCAAGTCTAGACCTGCATTTGTTTTCTTCAATCACGCCTACTTGATATATTTTGGGTATAAAAATTGCACATAGATCATCTAAATTTGACACTTAATGCCCAAGTATTAATCTTTAAATCTTGTAATTTTGGCCATCTTACCTTCAACATTAATTCTTTTGTTTATATCTTTTAAAGCACAAAGTAACTTAAATGTATCAAAACATATCCCATGATTCTGAAAAACATATTTTGTGAAATAATTAAATAAAAATCTAATTCTCTCAAATAATTTTGATAAATCATAAAGTAGCATGCTTTTCAAATACTTGTCATTTCTCCACCACCTCTTGATGAGCAAGTGACCAATACACATTTTATGATCACAAGGTCCAAAGTTAACTTTCTAAAGCCTCATGTTTTCTTAGTTAAAACCATCATAATTGTACCTAAACCAAAGTCCTATGCTAAGGCTCAGGGGATACCTGAGTGGGAGTAAGCATGAGAAAATAATTTTAAGCATTGACAATGACACATGGGAGTTGGTGCCTTGTTCAAATTATGCAAACTCTATTGGCAACAAGTGGGTGTATAGAAATAAACTATTACTTGATGGCTTATTAGATAAGTAAAAGGCTCATGAAATGGCCAAAGGTTACAATCATGTTGAATGAATTGATTATTCATAGACCTTTTCCCTAGTTATCAAAACTCAAATTGTAGAGTAATTCTTACACTAATCATTTTCACTAACTAGCCTCTTAAGCAACTTAATGTCAATATTGCGTTTCTAAACAGTGACGTGCAAGAAATAGTATATATCACTCAACCAAGCGGTTTTTAGGATAAGGAACAGCCCGATTGGATTTGTAAGTTCAAAAAGGTCATCTATAATCTCAAGCAAGCTTCTAAAGCATGGTATCAAAAGTTGAGTTCTAGTTTATATGAATTAGAATTCACGAATTCAAAATATGATACATCCATGTTTACTTAGCATTGTGCAAATATAATCACAAGTGTGTTAGTGTATGTAGATGACATAATAGTCGTGACAAATGATGAAAGCTAAATTGTTACTCTAGTCATTTAGCTTAATGAAAAAATTTTATCGAAAGAGTTTGGTGACTGATATTTCTTTGTTGATATTGAGATTCATAGGAAGGATGAAAAACTTCACCTAATCTAGCAAAAATACATCAAAGATATATATCCTTATCAAAATTGGTTTGGAAGATGCAAAACCACTCAAAACACTTATGAACTCCATTTCTATTTTTTCAAAGTAGGCTGTTATTCTTTTACTAATAGTGTATTGTTTAGAAACATTGTTGAAACATTTTAATATTGTCTTAAGTATTTAATTATTTTTTTTCATTTCAATATTTATTTATATAATAAATTATGGTATAATCATAATTAATATAATAAATAATTATTAATTAAAATAAGAAAAAATATTTGTTAAAATGACAAATCATTTGTGATTCAAAATATAATTTATTATTTACACTTGTGCACTCTTAGTCCATCGATCTTGTAATATGCATTTTTGATCCATTTGTTGTTTTTTTTACAATAAAGCAATTTGACTTAAATAATTGACTTTTTAAGTAGCGGGAAATTAAAAAAAAAAAAGTGGCTTCTTTCTCTCCCTCTTCTTCTTGTTTTTTTTTTTCTTTAATTTTAGTTCATGGATCAAAAAATATTTAATATTGTTGATAGGATGATATATTCATTAATGAAAAATATCGATAGAAAAATATCTTCTCATATTTCCAATAACTGTTTGTAAGGGTTTTTTATTTTAGTAATATTATAATTTTATTTTTTGTAATTTTTTATCTATATTTTTAAGGTGTTAATTTAATGATATCTTGTTTAAAAAATATAATAATTTAGTTTAATTTATCAATTAATTAAATGATATTTAAAAGATCTTTTTTAATTGATTATCTAAAAATATCATTTAAATATCGTATATGTATTATTATATATGTAAAAAATTTATAATTAAATAATAAATTATATTAAATTAAATTATGGTACTAATATAGTAAATATTTATCATTTTTTTTCCGGATGATGTCTTCAATAAAATTAAAAGTTTGATATCATTATAGATATTAACATTTTAATATTTTTTTTTCTACTCACGGTATCAAAATTTCAATTATATATTGAAGATATTTTTAACATTATTGAAAATATTTGTAAATATATCTTTATGTTTTTACGATTACTTTGCCCTTATATACGTAGTAGATATAACAAATTTGCTATTCTCTCTGATTTTAGATAAAGGTACATACCTTGTTGATTATTATATATTTCTTTTGGATATTATCTATTTCTTTTTTAAAAAACTAATTATTTATATTTAATTTTCGTGTACACATTGTTAGATATCTCTCACGACAATTTCTTACTTCTAGGTCTCTTTTAATTACAAAGCAAATAATACTGCAATTAATTAGATAAATTTATACACATTGTTCATTGTTATATATCTCTTTTGGCTATTATCTACTTATTTAAAAAATATAATTATTTTATGCATACATTATTATATATCTTTTACGGCAATTTCTTTCTTCTAGGACTCTTTTAATTACAAAGCATATGAAAATGAAATTATTACTTTTATTATTATTTAATTTGAAATTAAAAAAAAAACTTTAGGCCCTTTTGTTTTTTTGACAAACATTTCTTAATAATCTCATAGGAACTCAACTCTAGAAAAATAACCATTTATACGAGTGGTTAAGCAAATTAAAATGCAGTTAATTTTTTTTAATTATTTGACTTAAAATTAGAAAAAAAACTTTAAGTCCCTTTTTCTATAAATGTTAGTATGTTACTTTTAATAATCAGATAGAAACCCTAATCCAAAAAAATAACCATATAAATTAATTTTAATTTATTTTAAACTAAAATATTAAAAAATTAGAATTTTCGATTATCTTGTTACTATTTAGCTATTATCTATCTCCTTACGAAAATCCAAACTAATTTGTTTAATTGGAATCTTTTCTTTTTTATATGGACTCTTTTGTTTAATTATAATTTAAAAGATAATGTTTTGTGTTTTTTATTTCAGCATTGTTAATGAAACCAAACACTCTAACAATCCCGTATTTTCTATAAATTAAGAGCAATAAAAATTCTTGAAATTCCATAATCATATCAATATATTTTCTAGCTATTTATTACATAGCTACATGAACACACGTTAGGGTGAATTGTAATTCGTAAGCATTAATTTGCTATTAGTTATCAATTTTAATTTAATTTCAACTTATTATTTTTATTAAAATTTTAGGATCTTAATTTTTTTTTATAACTAAATGCTCACATCTTGATACTTGGGTTTGAATTCATGCAGGTATAGTAAATTGGTAAGTGCTATTATTCCGATCAAGGTTAGATTTTTCTATTTGGTTTACATTTTGTGTCATGACTAATTATCATGCTAAGCATAGTCTATGTATAGAGGTTAACTTTTTTCCCTGCCATAATAGCAACTTCTACTATTCTTGATAACATCAATGATTTTTTTATTTATAATTTTTTGGGATGATAACTAATTAATATTAAGTAATCGTATTTGAGATTAACGTGACATAAAAATCATCGAGATTACATAAATTTGTTGTTATTTATTAGATTTATTTAAAATTTAAATAATTATTAAATTTGTAACACGTATGTGATATTGAGTAGTATAGTGATGTTATAAAATGTTTTTATTAGTTTTTCATGTTGTTTAGGCGGATTAGTTAGTATAAGAAATCATAATTTAGGGGTATAACCCTCTTGATTAGTTATACTTTAAAAAACATGTATGTATTTTTTATTTATTAAAACATGATGGGTTTACTTTTGTAATATTTATTTGCATTAGTCTAAAGTTTGCAAATAAATATTTTTGAAATAACTATGGTATTTATTTTTTATTTGAAATCATTACTAAAATTTGCTAATATTTTATTAAGGAATGATGTTTGGTCTCATTAATTATCGTATCAAGTTTTAAGAATACTGTTATACATATCTTACTATAACGTCTATGTTTGAAAAAAATAAATAATGATAAGCATTAGTATAAAATCACTTTTATAATTGAAAAAGAAAAAGATAAACCTGAAATTAATATTTATTACAATTTAATCTCCTATTAGAATGTAGTTAGGAGGAGTTTATATGGTTTATTGATAGGAAAATCGAAATTAATTTTGTGCTCAGTCTTAGTTTATTCATATTTATAGTCATTTATTTGATTTTCAATTGTAATTTATATTTATGGTTTACGAAATATTGGTAGAGAAACACAAGAAATTATAATTGGTATTTAAAAATTTGTTTAAATTTAAATTGAAAATTATTATTTAGTTTTAGGATGTTATATTATATGCCGTTGACGTTATTAATTTTTTGGTTATATTTTTGGACTCAATAAATAATATGATAAATTAATAATTTTTAGTTTATTTATATTATATTATATTTATTTTTAAAATAGTTTATACTGCAAGAATGTAAAGCAAAATTTAGTTATACATTTATTCATAAAATAATAAGTGAAACAATATCAACACTAATTTGACTAATTTTATAAAACCTCAAAAAGAATTCTTAAAAGCTTTGAAGAATATTGGAAAAATAAGAAATCTGACAATTCATGAAACTCATAACAACAAAACATATTGTATTGCATATAATGTATTTAAAAAATAAACTTTTTGATCAAATTTGAAAAAAAAATTGGAGAGAGAGAGAGAGAGAACTCTGTGCAGTCTGCCCCTTGAAAATTGCATTCAGATAAGGACTTGTGCTAGTAGTGGTAAATAATAACTCTGTTTCCACACACAAAATGACGTCCTCCTCCTCCGTGTTCTCTGTATTTTCCAGACAGTAACTACTTTCCCCATTACTGATCGACCTTTAAAGCCCCTTCTCGCACCTCCATTTCTCTCTCTTTCTTGATATATACTTCTCAAGTGACCCAATCGCATTGTTTTCTCGGTTAAAGAGAGGCCCAGCAATTTCGTTTGACGTTTAACTTCTGTAACTGATGTGAGTTTTCAAAATCGTATCTTTTTTTTAAGCATTGTTTTACTCATTGTGGGTTCTTTACTTATGTGAGTATTAAGATTCTCTGATTCCCACTATTTGAACTCCTTTTCTCTTTTCTTTTCTTTTTAATCAAATGTTAGCTGTTTCTTTGCTTATTCTTGATTTAGAGTGTTTGTTGTTGTCAAGGAAGAACCTAGTTTGAGCTACCATTGACTTGAATTCGTGGGTTTTGTTTTCTATTTGTTATGAGAAAGATTTTTTTTTGTGCGTGTGTGTATGTAACTATGAAATTGCCTGAGAAGATGCTTGTTCTTAAAGGATCTATAATAGGTGGGTTGTTGACAGCGGACCTGTTTTAGCTCTCTTTGTTCTTTTATCTTGAATATGAAGCTTTGCTGTTGTCTCTTATTCGTTTGGTAGGCAAGTAAAGATTGGTCTCATTCTTGTCTTCTCTTGCTATTTTCATTCTTCTTTTGCTATTTGTGTAGATACTTTTATTTATTTATTATTATTGTTATGGTTGGCTGCAATTTTTTGCTAACGCGAGATACAATTCAGTATTAAATTATGTGGTTCATTATTTAATTATTTTTGCAATAGACTTTTATGTTTTGGAAATAACAGTTCCCTTTATTAAGTACTATTTGTTTATGTACTTGATGTCCCTTTAGAATAAAATGGTGGTCCTTATGTTAGAAAGGCTTCCTTTCCTTTTTTGGATTTTGATTTTTTTATTTAATTTATTGTTTCAAATGGCTTCACGAAGTTTTTAATATAACTTTCATGAGGTTTACAAGGTTTTCTTTAGTTTAGATAATGCAGTTTATTTAGAAAAAAACTTGTGAATTCAATATATTGAAGAAATTTTTTCTACTTTCTAATCCATCCAGAGCTTGAGTAAATTGTTTCTTGGGGCTTTCTAGTTAAGTTTTGTCACTGCACAAAATACTTGGATTGGGGAGAGCTATCATAGTTTTGAATAAAGTTGCAACATTGGAGTGAAGCTGTCCCTGAGAAATTTCTAAAGTTATTAGAAGTTAGGGATGGATCATAGAGACCCTATGGTGCCATCATCTTTCTATACCCAGAGAGGGATACCTGTCTCTGGCTCCGGAACACTTTCTGGGATACATGAATCAGCTGGCTATCATCCCATGACTAGCTCGAATATGTTGTTTCAGTCAGATATGAGAGGCAGTATGGGATCAACAATATCGGTGGAGCCTTCATCGGCAATTTTATTTCATGGTATTAATGTGGGTGGTCCATCTGCATTGCCACCCAGTGATCCTGTCAAAAGAAAAAGGGGAAGGCCTAGGAAATATGGACCTGATGGAAGTGTCTCACTCGCATTGTCTCCTTCACCATCTACTAGTTCTGGAATCGCCACACCAGCCGATAAGAAGAATAGAGGGAGGCCACTAGGAAGTGGCAAAAAGCAACAACTGGCTTCTCTAGGTAAGTTTCCGTTTGCCAATTTAGTGTTTGAATTGTGTATGGCTTCAAGTTAACTTCCAGTGAGGTTCAAACCAACATAATTGAAGCTTGTTGGAATAATTGTCATGTTTCAGATTCTTTTAGTGCGGTCAAAAATGAATCTTTGCATACATGTCTCTTTATTAGTCTAGTTGAAAAAATTATTTAAGTCCCAAGTTGATCTTCTTTACGATAATTATTGAAATTTAGTATAAGTTTGACAAGTGGCAAGAAGACTTGCAAATTTTAGTGTATTTGAGAATGCAAAAATAATGCATCGTTTCATTGATAGCTATAATATTGGTGGGATGATTTACTCGCACGCATATATGCATATATTTATGTAAGCCTAGATTGATGTCACGAGGCCCTTATGTTTTGATTGCAATCAATCTTAACTAACTTTAATATCCCACCCTAGATTTTTAATGGTCCTTTTCATTGTTAGACCTAAAGAAATTCTATGAAAATATACTTGAACTTGAGCTTTTTTTAGAAAGAATCCTAAAGTTAGAATTTCATGGAAATTATGAGATTTTGTGTAAGAGTATGGAAATTGTATTCAAAGGAACAAGAATAAGAAACATAGGTATGTATGTTATAAATTGTTGGGAAACCAATTCTATTAAAAGCTAAACCCTAAGCTAGTAGGATAACGATCAACAATATTTTTATACACTTATCACATTCCCACAAATGTTAGCTTTATGCTCTAACAGATCTAATACTTACAATTCATCAATTGAAGGTTGCTGGGGTTTGAGCACGATATCTCCAGCTCTAATTTTATGATAGAAATTGTTGGAAAACACTCTTACAAAAGTTTAAGCTATTGGGAGAAGAACCAATTATATTTTTAGATATTTAAAAGTATTATTGACTCTTCTTCCGATAGCTTGAGTTTTTGGGAGAGTTCGTTTCCCAACAACTTTTAACATGTTATCAAAATTGGAGTTCATGTTTTCAAACTCTAGTAATTCTAATTGTTGAATTTCAAGTGTTTGATTTACATGGTGCATAGAGCCAACACTTGTGAAGGAGTTAGCTTAAGTTAAGTTTTTGGGAGAAAAGTCAACAATATTTGTATACTTTTATTAATATAGAAAATTTTGGTCAGTATCTGATAACTTGGATATGCTATTTCCCCTTTATATGTGTCTAAGCTTTTTTGAAACTTACTCCCATATTCTTCTCTATAACTTTAGTTCATGCAATCTCAGTTCGTAAAACATTGAAAATCTTGGGTTTCTCAAATCATTTAAGCAGCTAATAATGCCCAAATCTTGTTTTGCATGTAAGGATCGTTATAATCAATTGGTTGATTTCCATGTATTTTTTATTGCAATATGGTTATTTGTTTTGCTAGGTGAAAGGTTGTCTGCTTCTGCTGGGATGGGTTTTACTCCACATGTTATCTTAATTGCTGAAGGAGAAGTAAGCATTTTTCTCTTATCAATGTGCGTCATTATTTTCATCCTAGATATCAATCAGAGCATGCAAGGGTTTAAATTATTTTACCATTGGAAACGTGAATATCAGGTATAAAAGCTTTTATTTTCCCCCACTCTTTCTAGCTTTGTAGGATCCTAATTTTCCCTTTCAAAGGACATGTTCTAGATTTTCTCATAGTGAACATATTCAATTGGAAAAGAAAAGGTAGTTTATTAGAGAACATGGCCTTAGTAAAAGGATGGTAATTATTATTAACAAGTTCATTTTGGCCTGATAGGAATTGAAATTGAAATATATAAGGGTGTTTGGTTCGCATGTTTTATTTGTCTTTAAGTTTGTCCTTGTGCTTAATCAACCATAAAGCTGCGTCAGTATTTTAACTTTTAAGTTATTGTTAGAAGTTACTGTACTACTACCTTTCCCAGTTATTTAAGGCTAAGAATATTTTATACATATATCAGTTATGAAAATAAATTCTTTCAAATCCGCAATAAACAAAGAGAAGCTACTGCTTCCTTACACGTTGACCAAAAAAATTGCTTTCATTTGTGTCTTTGACGCTTTTTTCCATTTACATTTCCTTTTATTTCCTTGCTTCATTATTTCAAAGCACATGGCTTCTTTCTTTTTTTGGTTAATTATGAGAACTGAGGGCTTGAACTTGGCTATGGTAGTCCTTACTCTTTTTCTCTTTTAAAGAGTGTTTATGACTTCTTTTAAGATTTTAGGTTATGGTCATCTTCAGGTTGTACTATTTTCAATTCAATTAGCTCCTTATTGAATTTCTTTTTTGACTGTTATAGGACATTGTAGCAAGAATAATGTCGTTTTGGCAGCAGGAATCGAGAGCTGTGTGCATTTTGTCTGCCAATGGCTCTGTTTCTAGTGTGGCACTCCGTCAACCTTCAATATCTAGTGGCTTAGTGAGATATGAGGCATGAACCCTTTTTTATGTTCATTTTTATTCCAGTTACGCATACCTTTTACAGATGGACAAGTTTTCCTGCTTGTTACGAATTTCTTAGTTTTAAAACTAACTTAAAATATAAATTTTGAGCAGTGATTTATCATGATTAAAGTCTGGTAGCTGAGCTTAATAAATATGCTCAAACTGCCAAGGCATCAATGTCATAGAATGATGCCCTTGGTTGATCCTTTTCTTATGTATTTGGGCATAGGCCTTTGAGCACATAAAAATATGTTAGCTACATCCATGTAACTTGATACGATCTATTGTTGATATTTAATTTAGATTTACATCTACTGCTATGTTGCTTTACACGTTTTTGGTTTACTTTTCTTTTTACTGGCTGCCTAAGAAAATTTAATTATTCTTTCCTTCCTTTGTCTTTGAAGTTTCCTTCCGAAGTTACTCTTTGTTTGGCTCCAAAAAGTTCGTAATGGATTTTGATTCTTGTAGGGGCTGTTTGATATAATTTTCCTGTTAGGGTCTTATTTGCCTAATGATAGTGATGGCTACCAAAATGGAAGTGGAAGTCTGAGTGTCTCTCTTGCAAGTGCTGAAGGCTGTGTCATTAACGGAGGAGTCGGAGTTGGAGGAAGGCTCATTGCAGCTAGTCCTGTTCAGGTGGTTTATTGAGTGCTTTAATCTATAAACTTCTAGTTATAATAATTGTCATTCCTGTTGATTGCCAGTTAATTTAATCTAAAAAAAACCTGGATGGTTTTTTAGTTTGTTGCTCTTGTTTACCAAGAAACTTTGTACTTTTCACTCTGAACTGTAGGGCGTAGTGCCCTACAGAGACAATTGTTTTGCCTGATAGTTTAGGATAGTTGTTTTGAGTGGTATGGTTTAGGACAATTGTTTTGCCTGATAGTTTAGGATAGTTGTTTTGAGTGGTATGGTTTAGGACAATTTGAAAAGAAGTGGACCCTTTTAGGACACCCAAGTATCATAAATTTTGAATAGATATTTGGGACTCAGACAGACCCCATTTTTCAAAGTTTTCTATAAATTTATATCAAATTGGAGTGTTTGAGTACCCACACAGTGTCAGTGTCATGCCGTTTGGACACGGATATTTCTTCACGAAAAATAAAGAGTCCAAGTAACATAGGTTTTGGGTAGAAAATTTTGAAAGAAACTGTCACTCAAGGATACCAAAATTGTCCTTGAATTGTTTCTCGTTCATGTTAATTTGCAGTTGACCCGGATGGGCTTCTTGTTTACCAAGAGATTCCCACTCTAAACATTAGTAATTGCAGAAGGACAAGATCTAAACTTTTGACTGTATTAAAATAACTCTCTTATTCTCCACGAAATACTCTTGCAGCTTTCCCTTGTATAGGAAATCTTTCAAGCTGTAACCAAATTTGTGATGCTCATTATCAAAACATATTTGGTTTATGAATACAACAAATGTAGACCTGACTGTAGAATTGGTTTCCTCTTGTCCTTGTTGAAATCTCAAATTTATGGATGATTCCAGGTAGTAGTTGGGAGCTTCATTTGTGGAAGTTTGAAGGCAAATAATAACAAGAAAAGGGATGCTGCAGAAGGTCCAACAGAATCAAACAATCAATTAGTTGACAATCCTGTTGTTCTAGATTTCATTTCACCAAATCAAAATTTCACCTCAACCTCTTCAATGGAAGTCTGGCCAACAACTCGGAATAGTCATATTGATATCGATTTGATGCATGGTTGAAACGTTCACCGATCCGTTTACTAGTATATGTAAATTCCAAACTCATGGCTAGTTGGTTTTTATTTTTTTTAGTGATGGTAGATGAACTAGTTGACGCTGACTTTGATCAGTATTAACACCATTTTACCCATGACAGACAATGTGGATGTGCTCATATTTTTCCGGTTTAATGGAATTTAAGTTTGCAACTTTATCATTATGATTTTAAAGTTAATTCATAGAATGTGACAAAGAACTAATATGTTTATGTGCTAATTTTGCAAATATTCAGAAGTACATCATTTGGCCATTCTATAATAAACAGTAACTCAGTCATTGTCTCATTCAAAAAGATAAAAGAAAAAAAAACTAGTTCAATGAGTTTAGAATGCCCCCATTAAAGTTAGTTAGATATTTTATTATTGGAAAACATATTATATTAATATTTATAATTTAATTTAAGTTATTTTATTGTTATTTTCTCAATTTTTATTTTCATACAATTAAAATATGTCTATGTGAAATTTTGATATAAGTGTAACTCTTTTCATAAGAGTCTGAAAATTTCAAACACCCAAATTCTATATTTAAAAATCCGTTTAATTCAAGATATGCCAAAATTAGACGGGTGATTTCCGTTTATTATTTATTAGGTGGAAGTTTTTTAAAGGGAACTGTTGCATTTTTATTATGTATTATCTACGATGATTCTATAAAAGCCGTGGTTCACTTTTCATAAAAATTTGTTTTCGTCGTATAGTGTTTATTTATTTATAAAGTTAAATTTATATTATAATAGAAAAAAATATTTTTATTAATTAAATTTTTTTATTTATAGTATTTTATATTTATTATAAGAATGTGTAATGATTATATTATTTATTTCCTAATATATAAATAATATCAAAATTATATAATATAATAATATAAATACTTAAATTGTTTTTTTATATAGAGCACAACTTTTTAATAAAAATACAAAAAAAATTTACATATTATAATAATATTAATATTTAAATTAAAATTTTTTTATTAGACATTTTACATTCACTATTAAATTTAAATCATTACTTTTTATTTTTTTCGTTGTCATCCCTCATGTCAAGCTTGCTTTTTTTTAATTCTAATGTTAAATTTATAATAATATAAAAAAATAAATTTTAAAATATAAATAGATTTAATAATAATATCAAAATTATATAAAAAATAATAAGAGTAAATAATTTTTTTTATCTTTAAAGATTGTTACAAAAATATCATTAAAATTTAATGTATTACTTCAGTATCATTAAAATTTACAAATGTTATATAAATATTATCGAATTTTTTTGTTACTTTCATTTCATTAAATTTTATAAATATAACAAAAATAACATCGATGTATAAATAACTTATCGTTAACTTCCGTTAACTGATTAATGTGCATGATATTTTTGTAATATTCTAGAAAATTTAATGATATAGAAATAAAAAAATCAAAATTTAATGATATTTTTGTAACAATTTATAAAGTTTTGATAGTAGAAAAATATACTTCATCTTTGTTCTTTATAAGATATATATATTGATAATAGTAAGATTTAAATTTATATTTATCAATTAATTATGAAATAATGAATATATAAAATTATATTTAAATAAATTATACTTATTACTTTTTTATATATTCAATAAAATATGTATAATGATAAATTAAAATTAAATATGTTACACTTAATATTTGATTATTTGAATGTGGAATCTTGTATTTATCACTTGAATATAAAATTATGTTAGTTTTTTAAGTTAATAATTTAAAAAATTAAATTTTTAAAGCATTATTAATACCGAATGGATATAAGAAAAAAAGATAAAGTAATTTATTTAATTTAGAGTTTTTTTTGTTTGTAGTACTAGAATTTCACATAGAAAATTTTATGAACTATTTTAAGGACTTTTCAATTATAAATAACTAGATCCTATACTTATATAAGACATCATAGAAAATAATTAATTTAGTAATATTAAATAAGTTTTTTTTTCTCTTATTCCTAATTTTTAAGAATAACTCTTCTTTCTTCCGTTTGGAAATTGAAGTCCTCTAATTCATGAGATAGAAAAATATTTTTAGGCTAACTAGTTTACTCGTTTAAAGATAAATAACTCATCACCACACACGAAGTGTATGCAATGAATATGCAAGTATAGGTATCGCAACAAGTAATATAATAATAATAAAAAATTGTTCCCACGGAGATTATTTTATAAAAAACTAATTTTTAAAACTAAACAAATAAAAATCAATTTTTTTGTGTTTTTATATTTTAAGGAAGAAAAATTAAAATAATTAAAAATAAATAACAATAATTAATTAAATCAAATTTGATAACTAAAAAGATATATGAGAAAATATCTAGGAATATTTAATCCCCTAATTTTCTAAACATGTGAATTGCTAATATTTTCAATATAATTATCAATTAAATTACATAATCAATTGAATCTAACCTAGCATGTATTTCTCTCTCAAGTAAACTATACAACATATAGTAATTAATTTAATCACACTCACATGCCAATTAAAATGTATACTACTTATTAAGTTCACCAATTTTGGATCACATACATAAGAATTACACATCTCTACCTAAAAATTATGCATGTTATTTAATCAAGATAAATAATAAATAATTCTCTCAAATCTTTTTTATTGTCTCTATAGATAAAGTGTTGGCCAAACAATTAATAACATAAAAATTATATTAAATAATATAATTAAATTAAATTTATAATTAGGGTAAAATATTATATCGCCATATGGTGAAAATTGGGTTCATAAGATCTATAGATTAATAAATTAACTACACATAATTGTGTTCCTAAAACTCATATTTTTCATAAAGCTCATATTTTTAATAAAGGAAAACATAAAAATTGATAAAGAAAAGAGTAGAAGAATATATACAATCAATCTCTTGAATTGTAGTATTAATCTTCTCTTGAATCTCCATCAAAATTATGTCATCTCTTGTATTTTCTTTCTTTTTAGCTCTAAAAATTGACCAAAATTATGCTAATGATGGCCCTCCATAGGGTTTATAGAGACGACCCTTCATAGGGTTTATAGAGTGATTAAGGGTTTAAATATAACTCAAGTATAATCTGGACTGTCAGATTAGCTTCAGATCAAGGGTTGTGATCAAAACAAACAAAATTGATAGCGCTAACCAATCACAACGCACCACGTGGCATCAAAAATTTACTGGATGAATCAGAGCGTAACATGTGGTAAGGGAGATCGATAATAGTCAATGCTTGCTAAGTCAGCGCCACACAACACAACGTGATTTGCAGAAATGGATAATGAAGCAAAACCGGCATCGCCGATCCTACCAATACTTTGGTTTTATATTTATAAAACTTACGCAAGTGTACGAATCATTTCATAAAAATTGATAAGTATACTCCTAAGGTCGATCTAAGGAAATAATATATGTGGTTTTTAATTTATTATTCAAACTTTTAAAAACGAAATTAAATCCTAAACATCCTGTCACAATATTTGGGTTTTTTTTTTGTTTCTAATCTAATGACATAAAAAAACATAGATACAGATTCAATAAATATTTATGCAAATTTTATTATTTATAATAGTCGAGTATTTATGGATATAATAACTAAGTTAATTATGCTTGCTCATATTATTTAGGTTATTAAAGATATAAATTGATATTTATTGATTCTGTCTTTTTTATATGAATACCACGTTTAGTAGGGTTAGATATTTTTTGTTAACTAAACAAATCAATTAATATCTATGAGTGGGGTTGATAACTAATTTGTTTAATTAAACTAATTTTTTTTCTAAGAGATTGAAAATGAACCATTTAAATGCCACTTTTGGTGGGATTAGACTGTTTAAACTTTATTCAAGGTGTCCAAATTAAACATAAGAATTTAATTATCCGAGTACTAACTTTCAAGTTTTAAAACCATTACTGAAAACATGTTATCAATACATTTTCAGATAATAATTCTTATAAAAACTTTTGAAATAAAGCTTCACTCTAACTACCGGACGATTGTACCAACAAATAAAAAAACATTACTCTAAATCAGATCGGATAACTAAATCTTAAAATCTAATTTTCAGATTTAAGTTTGTAATGAAAAATAATATATTTCTCTCTAACATTCTTAATATAAAAATCTTGAATAAAAATTAATGGTGTATTTTTATAAAATTTTGCTACTAATTTATACCTTTACAAAAAATTAAGATATTATATAAATATTTTATCCATTTAAATGTTTTTGGTATTTCTTCTATCAATTAAATACTTATATACATATGAATGTATTTTATAAATATAACTAAAATCAATTACACTATAAGAAAATTATAATATTATTTTTATCTTAATTAATTTATAATGTTATTTTAAATTTTAAATTTTTATTAATTGTATCATTTTTATTAAATAATTATTTAAAAAATTATATAAATTAATTTCTAAGTTTATTTCGTGTTCATTGGCTCATAACATTGTATCTAATAATATATTTTATTTTTAAATATTAAAGAATCTAAGTATTTTAAAATTTACTTATTGTATTATATATTTATATTTATATATATGTATATTATATTTTGTTATTTTATCAATATGAGTACAAGCTGATAACTTTCACGACCGAACCAACTTAGTATTTAACAACACAACAATATTAATAAGGGTTTTTGGGACTGGCCTCCTAGTTATTCAGACTACTTCCAACCTGTATGAAAATTTTAGTTTATTTATTTAAAAATTGAGAACACAATAATAAAATATTACAATTAGATTTCGTAGGTATTGTTTTAATTTTTTGTTAATTAACCTTATTCAGAAAATAAAATTTTAACATAAATAATAATTAAATTTATAATAATGTAAACAGAAACAGTTTTTTAAAATAAATTTTTTAGAAAATAAATAAAAAATAAAAAGTGGATTTGTTTTGTAGTCTCACATTTTAAAAAATTAATAGTTTAATTACATATATACACGAATTCTTATTTTTAATTTTCCAAAAAAAAATATTTATATTTTTACGACGTAAATAAATAAATATTTTTTAAATTGTATGAAAAAAAATATTTTTTACTATGTGTTAAAAATAAAAATATGTTAAATAACTGAGTTATTGAATGTACTAGAGAGAAAATTAATTAATTGACTAACTGCTTAAAAAAAGGAAATTATTTATACCATAAGTTGTTATACATCTATGACTAATAAGATAAATAATTATTAATTAAAATAATATAATTTATTTTTTTAAATTATAATTAACTGATACATGAATTATAATAATATATATAATAAATATAATTTTTATAAAAACAAATAAATAATTAGTTAGCGTACTAAATGTTCTAACTGCGATACGTATTTACATGGTGGTATTTGTCCCTATGAATAAAATTAAAAGCAATAATATTATTTGATCCTGGGAATTCACGGACTCTCGTGACTAAAACCAAAAGCAATAATATTGAATAAGTAATTATCATAATCTTGTTTTACCAATTGGCATTTTGTAAAAGTAAAGTATTAATTTTTTCCCACATTGTTTTAGTGGCTCTAAAAACACATTGTAGGGTGCTCAATTACAAAGTTTGATCCAGTGTGTACAAGTTACGTAACATTATTTCAAAACAGAGAAAAGTTTTATTTATAACATAGAGTTCGAGTTCGTCCAATATAAAGTACGTGTTTGAGTACGTAATAGTTTATTAGAAAATAAAACTTCATTATGTATATATATATCACCACGGATAAAGATCCAAATATATAAAAACTAGACCCAATTTCTATATTATGTTAAAAATTTAGACTTAATTTAATTTAAAAAGATCTTATTAAATTAAACGTTATTTAAATTTATAAATAATTTTGTTATTTTGTTTTTAATCGATATGAGATAAAAATACTTAATATTTATAAATTATATCTAATATAAAAGTAAAGAAAGGTTACAAACATGTCAGTATCATGAGATTTAAAAAGAAAATATAAAATAAAAACATTGTTTGAGTTTGTTTAATAAAAACAATATACATCGACAAACGATTCTTGAGTTATGTTAGTTAATGGTTATTTTTAACGATTTAGTTATTTTATTTTAAAAAAATAATAATATATGAATAAATAATCAAATTTTAAATTTTTAAAAATTATTTTTTTATTTTTTTTTATCAATTTTACAATTATTGTTACCTATCGTAAAAGAAAATCTATAAAAATAATATCTCAAAAATAATTAAAAAAATATAAGAAATAAATAAAAATAAAATAAAAAATTGATCATATATTTTTATAGTGTCATTTTTTCAAAACATATATTAAATTGTTATAAAAAATTAATTTGTTTTTCTGGAAAAGAAGACAAAAACTCTTTCAAGTATTAGGTATCTATAAATAGTCAAATAGATAATCAAGTTCTTCAAACCATATATACCAACTGTTGAAGCAATAAAAAGACCAGCTACAGGATGAAAAACCTAGCTATCAATTTAGGTGTCCTTTATCTCCTCTCTCTTCTTCTTGTTACAAATTTTGTTAGCATTGATGCTTACACTTGGAAACCAAGTGGGAAGATAAGAGGAAAAAATCTTCCTCTAGAACCATGCAACAAACATAATAACACTGATTGCTACAAAGTCGTCGACAGATATTACACCACTACTTTCAAGCGCTCGTTGCTAGTGAATACTCACAACAAGGCAACCTTGACACTAAATAGCTTTGAGAATGGAGGTGATGGTGGAGGACCATCTGAATGTGATAGTCAATATCACTCAGATGATACCCTTGTTGTGGCTCTCTCTACTATTTGGTTCAACCATAAAAGAAGGTGTTTTCAAAGCATTACAATCTATGGAAATGGAAAGAAGGTTGATGCCAAGGTTGTTGATGAGTGTGATTCTACCAGAGGATGTCGTAACAACATTGTTGATGCCTCTAAAGCTGTTTGGACGGCCTTGGAAGTGACTAAAAGCAATTGGGGTGAAATGGATATATACTGGACTGATGCTTGATTTTCTCATGTATAATAATCGCAGCTCACCCAATATAGATAAATAATAACTATATTATGAATTTCGTATATCTGAAATTAGATTATATGATAAGTTTCTTTAATTCTCATGCATATATTGTGAGTTGGTGCTGTAATAATTTAGTATAACTTTGTTAAAATATTATAATATTTAGAGAAACATAGTTATTAAACCATGTAACTTTTCGCATTTTTTATCGACAAAACCAACATATTTGATTAAATTTCAAATCTAAAAATTATAACAAGGATATCATTTGTTTAGATAAAATTTAATAATACATATTTACCGATTAAAAAAAATACAGATTACACATGTAAAAAAAATGGTTATATAAAGAGTATTACCAAAACATTGTGAGCTTCGTGATCTTATTTATCTTTAAATAACTTCATCTTCAACTATTATTATTTGAAAAGATGTATAAATAAAATTTTATATTAAATAAAATAATTATATCTTTAAAAAACTATAAGGATATAATAACTATAAAAGTATATAAACATAGGAATTCATCTTAATTAGAATCAGCTTTAACAAAATAAGTTATATTGATTAGTTATACAAATTATTTATGTACAAAGTTAAGGCGAAAGTTACTAGAGAGAGATCACCCCATACTTGTCATTCTATGATTTTGAAATTCCTAGCTATATATCCCTAGCTCCTCAACAAAAAGTGTCATATTTGTTATTTAGAGGTATTAAAAATATTATTTTTCCAAACACTTTTAAGGTTTACAAAAGTTAATCCTCCTTCACACTTTTTATAGAAACACACTGTCTCCTTTGAAATAAAAATGGAACTAGGAAATTGAATTTAGAATGTCCGATCAAAGTTGAAAAAATAAACTCGAATTTAAATTAAAAAAAAATATTATTAAGTGATTTTTAATAAAAGTTGTGTACTACAAATGATCTTTCATACCCTATTCGATCCAACATTTAGTATAAAAGTTACTCCAACTCAACACCAAACATCACACTAAATATAAGACAATAAATAATATCGTCTCAAATTTAATACGATATTATTTATTTAATATGACATTATTCTCATTTTATTTATCTTTAAATAAAAAAATCTTAAAATATTGTTTAATTTTTTATTCATTTAATAAATTAAAATTAAATATATAATAAAAAATTAGTAAAAAAGTTACTAAATACAATCATTCTCTTTGTTGTGTTGAGATCCATGTTCTTGTTTCTGACATTTTTTGTATAATTTTTACTTATTCACTTCTATTAAACTTACATTGGCTCATATTGCCTATGAAATTTTTTTTTTATATAAAATTCTATTCTATTCTTTAAATTCAAATAGAGCTATCTTTCTCATTTGAAGTTGATAAAATTGTGTGATGAATATAGTAATTCAGAGGATTAATATCCATCTATAAGTACTTTTAATTATTTTTTTAATTGTATTGTTTAGTTCATATAATAAATATTAGTTTTAGTTAATAAGTTTTTAATTTTTTTTCTTAAGAATATAATTTTAAATTTATTATTACCAATTAAATAATAATAATATATAGTTAATTAATTGATTGAATAATGATTGTTAAGGAATTAAATAAAAAAATTCTATTTTGTAAAGAAATTTACTTTTTATTGTAATATTTTGAATTGTGGGTTGGAGGATACGAAAAATATAATGTAATTTATGCATCAAAAATGGTACAAAGATCAGTGTAAAATGGTACAATGGGTTGAAGATGCTCTAAGCTAATTATAGTACTTTACTTTTTTAAAAAAATATTTATTTTGATGGTATTTAGAATGATTTATTAAACTAATAAAACATTTATGTTAGATTTTTTTAAAAACCAAAATTGTTATTAAGTAAGATTTATCACTATTATGATACGACATTGTCTTATTATATTAAGCCTTACAACGTCACTGGATGCTTTCTCACAATGGGTCAATGTCTTTTCACACTAGATGAATGCCTTACCACGAATTTCATTTTACAAAAAAAAATTTAAAGTAAAAATTATTACTATTGTGATAACGTATTACCTTTTGTGGTAAGCCTTACTACGATACTGGATGTTAATAGTAAGCCTTCTCACACCGAACTAATGACTTCCTACGTTAAGTTAATACTTTACTACAAATTCTAGTTTTTATCAAAATTGCTTTTAAATAAGTCTTACCACTATTGTGATAAAGCTTTGATAAATCTCACATTTCAATGATTTTAATAAAAATAAAAAGTTATCTAAACTTAGACTATTTTAAGTAATTTTTGTGGTATTTTTTTGGGTGTATTTTTGCATTTATAAAACAAGATGATTTTTTCCCCTAAACGGGAAGAATGTTGTTTAAGAATGAATAAAAATAAAATAAATAATTTTATTGCATGCATATGTTTTGATAACCAATGATTAGTGTTATGATTATAGATAGAGGTAATGTTATGATTATAGATAGAGGCTAAGAAAACTCCTTTGTATACTCTTTTAACATTTCAATTCAATTCTTTATTTAAAGTGTGTTAGTAAGCTTAAATAAATGACACATATAAATAAAAAAAATTGGAAAATATTTTAATGTGTATTAAAAAGTATAACTAGCATTTATTTTAAAGGTATTTGATATATAAAAAAAATTCTTTCACTCATTTGCAGTAAGAATGTCCATTTTAACTGTGAGTTTGGATAGTTGCATTTATCTACACTGTCTGTTCAATTTTTCCCCATTAACTTCAAGAATGAAGACGATTTCAGGTTTTATTCAATCACAAAGTAACAATATTAAGATAGTTACAGTTATATTGATATCTGTTCTTGTCCATAACCGATATATATTATATTTATTTAATTAATTTATATATTTATTAAACAGTTTTGATTTTAGATATTATTTATTACTCGTTCCGTTCTGTTACTTACGGATAAAAATTGTCCTCGAATTGTAATAGTTTTTTGATAATTTCGAGTACGGATTTAACACTTCGATTTGAAGAAAATTATATATATTAAAAACTGTCACGTTCGTGGCGTGTGCATCCCATATTTAACAATCTTCTGATTTATTAAAGTAAGTTATTTTTTTTTTCTTACAATGGTTCTCAGACGCATTCATCTCCTTCACTGAGATTTTCATTTTCAAGTTTTGTGTATTGATCGATAACCTTGCATGCTCCTATAGCCTTTCATCTATATCTGTTCTTATTCTTTTAATCCCAGTATCTGTAATCATTCCTGCTATTACTCTAAATCATGTTTTAACAGAATTTGCTTCCCGACAAATAATCATTCCTACTACTACTCTGAAACATGTTTTCTCAGAATTTGCTTCTCGAAAAATTAGGATTTCATCATTTTCTGATGCTCGAACTATAGCAAAGGTTTTGGCGTGTCTTTAATCTCTAATATCTTTCCTATACATTTAAGAAAAAAGTCCATTGATTAGCTCTTTATTATTCTTCCTTTTCTCAACATCTTCTTACCGTTTGGCATTGAACGATACGAGTGTCATTTCCATTTCTAATTTTTCCTTAATCATTCCCTCTTACAAGCAAATGAATCAATCATTTTCTAGATATTCTGTAGCCGCTTTCTTGTGTAATTGGTTATAGATCAAGAAGCACAACCATCCCATGCACCATTATCAATACGTTGCCTGTTACACATATTACTTCCAGTATAAATATTATTTGGTCTTCCTTTTCCTTTACCTCAAAACGAGAATATACACAGAAAGCTTTAAATTACATTTATTGTTCTCTATCATGGCTCAAGTATCCTCTAACCAAATGAGCACAATTAATACTCCTCAATTCATCCCTAATAATCTTATTGGTGACTTAATAGTCCATGCTCAACAATTAACTATCCGAAAATTAAGCAAATTCTCAATAAAATAAAAGGAAATAAATAAAATAAAACACAAATTTAATAACAAAGTTCGATCAATTTCGTCTACGTTTTTATATCTCTTGTAGATCTTTTTATTAAAATATAGATAAATTATATAAATTTTTTACAACACTCAAAACTGTAACTCACAACCTAATTATACCCATGAAATTTTTCTCTCAATTTTCTTTCAATAAAGCCTTTTTCTCTAAGTTTTTCTCTCAATTGGATAATTCAAAGCATTTATTGAGGTGCTCTATTTATAGATGCAGAAGTCCCCCTTCTACATGTTTTTCCAACTAATTCTTAATTGGCTTTACTTCTTTTTAAACAAAAGGATGTACCATCCATTCAATTTTCTTAGGTTGTTGACTTGACAACCACTCTTTTGTTTTATTATCATTTATTACACCATTTGGTGCATGTAAGTTTGATCAACAATCTCCCACTTGAAAGCTGATTTCAGTCTATTTTTACACCTCGATCAATGCAACAGTTTTTCTAGTCTTGTTACTTTAGGAGACCAACTGAAGTTAAACACAACTTCATTTTGTCAATAGTCACCACCTTTGTTAACATATTCGTTGGATTTTTCTTCCTTAAGTCTTCTCCAATATTAACACATCATTTCTCAATAGAGATATTATGAAGTGATAACGAAGCCCAATATGCTTGGTTCTAGAATGAAATGCTGAATTCTTTGCCAAGTGTATTGCACTTTGACTATCATTATGTAGAATATTCTTCTACTATTTAAATCCCAACTCAGTTAACAATTTTTGAAGCCATATAATCTCTTTAATAGCTTTAGTCACTACTACATACTCAGCCTCTGTAATGGATAGAGTGACAATCTTCTATATTTGTGACATCCAACTAACAACTATAGTTTTCCTTTACATGTATATCTCCTCATCTAAGTCTTCGTAAAAGAAAGCAGTCTTCACATCCAACTGTTCAAGATGAAGATCTTCAATGGTTATAATACTCAACACTGATTTGATAGTATTAAGCTTCACAATGGGAGCAAAAATGTCGATGCAGTCAATTCCTTCCTTTTGCTAAAATCCTTTGACAACTAGTCGGGATTTGTATATCTTAGAACCAGTATGCTTTTCTTTCACCTAGTATATCTATTTGTTGTGAAGTTCCTTCTTCCCTATGGATAACGCAGCTAGTTCCCATGTCTAGTTAGAGATGAGAGATTTCATTTCTTCTTTCATGGCAAGCTCCCATTTGCTGGCATCTCGAGTCTGACAAGTTTCATCATAACATTCAAGCTCCCCCTATCAGTCAGTAACATATAGTTTATGTATCTCCTGTTAGGAACATGAGATTCATAAGACCTTCTCAATACATGAGCTGGAGTATGAGGCTATGGTTTGTTGGACTACTGCACACTACTCTGTCCAACGAGTTCCTCTAATTGAGGACTTGTTACAATTGGTTCCATCACGAGGCTATCTGGGACATCATTTGTATTTGTAAATATTGACTCATTCTTCTATGAGTCATCGGCATCTATCTTATGCTTGTTCTTATACATCACCATTTCATTAAAAATCACATCTATGCTACAAATCACTTTCTTGGATTAGGGATCACGTTTATTCCTAATGTAATAGCCAAACTCATCCTCACCAGAGCCGATGAAGGTGAATTTCTTGGATTAGGGATCACGCTTATTCCTGCCTTGATCATTGATATGCACAAATGCTACACAACTGAAAACTTTTAGATGTGATAGTTTTACCTCTTTTCTGCTCCATATCTCTTCTGGTATTCTATGCTCCAATGAAAGAGATGGGCCTCGATTGATCAAGTAAGTTTCCGTGTTGATTACTTCTACCCAGAATTACTTTGGTAGATCTGACTGTATATGAATGCTTCTGGCTCTTTTTGTCATCGTTTGATTATATGCTCATCTACACCATTGTGTTGAGGCATGCCTAGTACAGTTCTATCCATTCTGATCTTGTGCTCATAGAATAATTTTTTGAATATGGTGTCTTCATATTCACCACCATTGTTGGTTCTCAACTTTTTTATCTTCAAACTTATCTCATTTTCAACCATAACTTTCCATTTCCTGAAAGTCTCAAATACTTTAGACTTATGCTTTAGAAAGTAAACCCATACCTTCTAAGAGTGATGATCGATGAACGTCATAAAGTAGTGTTTCCCACCAATGGATGAGATGGTTGTTAGTCCAAAAACATTAGAGTGAATGATTTCTAGGCTTTCCTTCTTTGGGGTTCTACCACTTTTTTGAAAGCTAACTCTCTTTTTCTTTCTAAGTATGCAATCTTTGTATATGTCTATCTCCATTAACTATAAACCTAGAAGTTTTTCCTTTGATTGCATAATCTTCATCCCCTTCTCACTTATATGGCCTAGTCTCTGGTGCTATAGATTTGGTGTTTTATTGCCTACTGTAACTACGATCAAACAACGTGCCCATACTATTATGTAAAGAGTGTCACTCTTCTTGCCTCAAGAAACCATCATTGCACCCTTTGAAATCTTCCATTCATCACCATGGAAGATCGTAGTGTAGCCTTCATTAGCCAACTGCCCTATTGAGATTTTGTTCTTTCTTAGGTTAGGAATATGCTTGACATCCTTCAACTCTCAAATAGACCCGATCAACTTAATCTTCACTACACCTTTGCCAATAATAGCACATGGTTGATTATCACCAAGATATACTATTCCAAGGTTTTAGGGGACATATTTCTCAGAGAATTCTTTCTATGAAGTAGCTTGGAACGATGCTCCAAAGTCTAACCCCTAAGATTCTTCCTTGCTCTCCAAAGAGCATATCAATGCATCATCTCCTCTTGAGGTGGAAGTAACATTTTCCTTTGCCTTCACTTCCTGGTCCTTCGGTTCACTCTTGTAGTGATTTTTGTAGTGCCCGGTTCTCCCACAATTCCAACACTTGATAGTCTTTGAGCTATAGGAGTTATTGGGATTCTTGGATTTGGACCTCCTGTCCTTTGATCTACCTCCGTAGTTTATTCTATCACATCCATTCCCTTTGGTTGAATTTCTTCCTCTTGGCTCTGTATGCAAAACTGAAAAGGTTGGTGATTCACCCAACTCATTATGTCGGATCTCTTCATTGAGAACCAGATCACGAACATCATCAAATTCAAACTTATTGCTTCCTAACGAGCTACTCACAGTCATGATAGTAGCATTCTAGTTTTTTGCTAAAGAAGAAAAAAGTATCAATGCTCGTACTTATTCATTGAATGCATTCCAACTGAATTCAACTGGGTTATGACTGTGTTAAGTTCATTGAGATGTTGAGCTACCAATGTGCTTCTATCATCCACAAATTGAACAAACGCCTTATCAGTTGCACTTTATTTAAGGCCGATGACTTCTCATACATATTAGTCAGAGCTTCCATAAGACCCATCGTGTTATTTTCCTTTGTTATGTTGAAAGCAACATTGTGGGATAATGTGAATCGAATAACTCTGAGGGCTTATCTGTCTAAAAGATTCCAATCTTCTTCTTTCAAAGCCTTTGGCTTTTTCCCTAAGAGAGGTTGATATAGACTTCTTTGATACAGATAATCCTCTATCTACATTTTTCAAACCCCAAAATCTATGCCATCAAATTTCATGAGTTTCACCTTTCCTTCATTTGCAGCCATTGCTTCCACTCAAATCTGACTTTCTTTGGTTCATTTTTGACTATTCCTACGAACCACCATATATTAGAACACCTTCATTGACAAACCAATATCACAGACAAAATTTTACTATTGACATAATTCACTATTCATATGAATAGTAACCTTATAGAAAATTGACATAAATCACCACAAAATGCTCTGATACCAGTTATTGGAAAATTACACAAATTTTCAATAAGTTAGATTTATGAGAAAGTAAAAAATAGATAAAATAACACACAAATTTAATAATGGAGTTTAACCAAATTTTCCTATGTCTCTAGACATCCTGCAGGTCTTTTTTACTAAAAAGGAGAGAAATTATACAAAGTGTTTCCAAGAGTTACAACTCACAACCCAATTACACCCAAGAAAATTACTCTTAATTTTCTTTCACTAAAGCCTTTTTCTCTAAGATTTTTTGTCAATTAGATAATTGAAAGTACCTATTGGGGTGCTCTATTTATATATGCAGAATCCCCCTTTCATATGTTTTTCCAACTAATTCTTAATTGACTTTCCTTCTTTTTCAACAAAATAATGAACTATCCATTCAATTTTCTTGGGCTGTTGGCTTGATAACCACCCTTGGGTTGTTGGCTTTACAACCACTATTGGGTTGTTGGACTGACAATCACTATTTTGTTTTATTATCATTTATTGCATTGTTTGGTGCATGTAAGTTTCACCAACATTAACCTGCTCGATTCCTGAACTTGAACTAGAGGAAAATCTGGAGGATGCAATCATTGCAAGAACTATACATCTTATTGATGAAGTCTTATCTAAACATCACATAAAAAAATTCCAATTTCTTAATGTTGTAAAAAAAAGCATGGAATTTACAAGGTGATGTTGTTATCTCTCATATGGATCATTATAAGAATATTTGTTCTTTTTCCTTTACTATTCATGTTCATAGAGATAAAATCTGACACACTTGTATCTAGAATGTTAAGAACAATATTTTGGTTCATAACGAATGGAGTTAGTATTTAAGTATTCAAGAGATCATTTTTGACTCCATTGCTTTCTGGATTAGAGCTTGTGGTATCCATTTTGCTGGTATGACAAAAACTAATTTAGCAACATTGGCAACTCTAGCATGGAAAATTTTACAAATAAAATACTTTGATAAGGAATTACTTGTCTATCATAACTTCCTCATATTCAAGGTGGAAGTTCAATTTAATAAACCCTTAGCTAGTAGTTGTCTAATTTCTTGAAACACTATTGAAGGACCATTTGATTCCAGAAATAAAATTTGGTTTGACTTTAAATATGAACGATTACCTAATTTCTTTACATTGTGTGGTATGTTAACACATGGTGTTAAGGATTTTTGGTTGACTAAATGTAAGAATTTTCAAGTTCTTCCAACTACCTTTGTTCCAATTTTTGGTGACTGGTTAAGAGTTGGATTTGATAGCCCTTCCCTAATTGCCCATTAGTGGTCTTCTCAGCTATTACCTATCCACTTAAATCCTACACCTGATACTCATCATATTCAACCTGTAAATGTCTATATTCCTTTGAACCTACCTTCTGAGAGTGATCATGCAAGTAATGTTTTCTTCTTTGTCTCATGTAAAGAAACTTTTTCTCGAAGAGCTGACAGAATCTATCATAAGGCTCAAACCATTATCCAAATGGCTCACTCCACAAATATCAATGACTTAAAAAAATTGCATTCATGAATGGCTTTCACACTTTGAAGATAACTTTACTGATGACAACCTCTCTTACAAGATTTTGTCTTAACGTATTGGTTTTTGTAAGGTTTAGTGAGTATTGGAGATATTTGTGAAAAAACATACAAATATAATTTCATTTTCTAGGTGTGTCCTTCAAGAATATTTTCAAGCCAAAGAAACTATCAAGCTCTAACGATCACAATTTAGGTATATCTCTATTCTTATGCACACCATATTTCATATTATACATGTAGGAACATTTTGAGATTAAGCTACTTAATCGATCGAGATATGTCTAGATCAATCAAGCTATGTAGAATAATTGAAAATCAATCTACTCAATTTAAAAAGTCCTAATTTAATTATTTATTACATTGGACCAATCAAGAATTGACTAGATAAATTGAACTATGTACTTGATTAATCAAATATATGTTAGATTGATCGAGCGGCCTATGCTTTGATTTTAAAATTTATTTATAATTTCAATTGAATTGGCTTTTTAATATATTGTTATTTTTATTTAAAACTCTTTTAACTGATTTATTGACAACATAATAATTTTACTTTGACCTAGTGCTTCAAAATTTACTATATATACAAACCTAAGCATACAACTTTAATTAACCACACAAGAGCATTCTTCTCTTCATCTTAATCTCTCTCTTGTTTTGCAAAAATATTATTCATATAGGCTTTTTCATTGATTTAATTTATCAAATAATTTGTAGTTGTGTTTGATTATTTTACAAGCCTTCAATATTTGTGATATTGTGCTTTAAACTAATTGTTCTAGGGTTACTAGTTGATTTTGATTTATCTGATGTATTTATTAAATCATCTAGTTAGAGTTATTCATTATTGAATCTTCTCTAGGACACACATTATCACTTGTGTTATTGTGCTCATGTTTTAGGTACTAGTTGAACGTGTTCGATTGCTTGTGTGACTTAGGTTGTTTCTACCTAAAAATCTCATGTCTGAATCTTTATATTTTTGTATCATTTTATTTACATGTGATTGCAAGCCTGATCGTTTGTAAAAAAAATTAATTTGTCATAATTTTACTGATTATTTTTTCACCTCATTCTAGCTAATTAGGTCCTTAACTAAAAGAGAAGCCTTCAGTTTTGATTTGGATATTAATATGAATTCTATTCATAGGAAAGTAAGACTCTCTCAGGTCCTTCATCTTGCTAGTTCAATATACAACAAGACATTTTTTAATTTTTTCTCTTTAGCTAAACATGTTTTCTTTAAGTTGTTTCAATTCCACTCTATTACTACTCATCACCATATGGAACATTCTCAGTCATCCTTTTCTCAACAATAACATGTTCATCCCTTATCTGCATTACCCAATGGTTCCCCTCTCAAATACACAAACCAACCTCCTCCTTCTACAGTTACACATAACTTTCCAACTGTCATAATTAACCCTTCATTAAACTATGGAAATCATCATTCCCCAATTGATTTACCTCCTTTTAGTCCTTTTCCTAAAGAAAAATATTTGATTCAAAGTAGTTTGGTACAATCTAAAAGGAAAGGAGCTAGAAAATCATCTTTATTTAAGAAAAAACAAATTGTTACAATAGGGAAAGGAAAACTTGTGAATTCAGACTCAAAGTCACTTATTTGTTTAAATGATTAACTTATGTTAGTCAAGGGTGTGATTGAATTATTGGATAGGTTTGATAGTGAAACTAATGGAAATATTTTGGTGAAATAAGATATGGTTGAAGGTGAGAAGGAATCCTTAAACATGCCCTTAAAGGCACCATGAACTTCTTGTGTTGGAATGGCCAAGGTTTTGTTAGATCTTATGCCAAAAGAACTCTACGATACACTACTACAATATATGTTTTTGGTCTCGAAATTTTAGCCTCGGTTTTTAAAAAAACCGAGGCAATAGGATTTTGGCCACGGTTTAATAAAAACCGAGACCATAGTGTATATATATAGCCTCGGTTTTATTAATAACCGTGGTTATAGGTTAAATTACAAAAAATATTTAAATATATATAAATAAATTTATATAACAATTTTTATTAAATAACTGTAATTATAATTAAAATCATAAAAAAATTAATATTTTTAAAACCGAAATAAAATAATATACTATATGTAATTCATTTAAAAAAATAAAAAATTACTTTACAATTTTTTTCTCTATTATTAATTTAATTTAATATATTTTATTTCTTTTATAATATATATATATATATATCAAATTTTTTTCACTTTTTTTTATATCTTTCTTATTTTTTTCATTTTTTCTTTATAATTAAATTCCAATTATATTAATATATAATTTCTAATTAATATATATATATATATATATATATATATATTATCAGCGTATCTCTCATTTTTTTTCCTAAAATATATATTATCATCTGGCCACGTACGCGTTGCATTAGGGTTTTTTCAATTTCGTTGTTTCCAGAATCGCAACGCTTGCCTCTCGATCGCCTTCGTCGCTCGCCTTCGCCGCTCGCAATCTCATGAGCTCTCAACCCTCTGCCTTCTACCTCGGCTGATATCACGATTCACGCGTTGCTTTAGGATTTTTTCACTTTCGTTGTTTCCAGAATCGCAGCTCTCGGTCTCGCCTTTGTCGCTAGCTTTCGCCACTGAGCCAAATGATCTAGGCTCATACTTCATGAGGTTTCTTAGCACTTTGCACAACATCCCTTCAATTTCCCTTTTTCGAGCTCCAGAAGACGAGGAAGAGAATGTATTGAAAAAGTTGCAAGCAATAGAAGCTTCACTTTTGAGACAGGTACCTGTTTTGGGTCTGTTATGGTTCAGCAGTTGTTAGGGCACAGATTGATTTGTTATTTTTTTTATATTAAAAATCTGATTGAAATCTGATTAAAATCTGTGAAGAGTACTGTTACAATTGTAGAGGTGCAATATCCATTTTTAGGGGTCCCTTGTATAGCTATTTGAATGAATCTTATATTATATATTAAAGACCTTGTCCCCTACCCAGTGTACTCTTCTCTTTTATACTTTGTCCAGAATATGCCTTGGGACGAATTCTAAAATCATTTTGTTATGGATAAGGTTTCTTATAGTGGATATTATAAATAATGGGCAATTTAGTCTCTAATATGATATTGTTTATGGCATGTCAATGCCCCTTTCCCATGTGTTGATAAATTGAGTAATATAGGCCAACATATTTAAAATTCCTATTATCTTGTTCTTTGAAAGTACTTTATACAAGACAATTTTTACTTCTGACATAATGTACATATATTTAAATGATTTATTTATGGCAGGAACGGAATCATGGGCTTGGTATTGATGCAAATAGAATGCATGCCCTTAGATACTTGCTCATCCAATTGCTTTTGCAAGTGTTTCTTCAAACTAGAGAATTTTCGTGTCGCCTCGAGCTAATTATCTGCTATACCAAAGTTTTTCCTGCTCCTGATCTTGATAACTCTGTTGAAGAAGATATGGATGGTGATGCAATGCCTGAAGTAATGGATGTTCTTGTGGATACATTGCTCTCATTATTGCCACAATCATCAGCTCCTCTACAAACAGTAATTGAGCAGGTGAGATATAGTTATGCTTCTTATTTTCAATAGCTATGCATTTGTTCACCTTTTTTACATATATATATCACAGACAATTTATTTGATGTTACTGTTCTGTGAAATTTGTGAGAATTATGGTATTGTCTTTGTGATTATCATCATATGGCACCATTGAGGAGGCGTATGTGATCCTTCAAGTTCATCCAATAAGTTTGATGCCTTCTTGAAAGTACAAATGGGTGTTAATAATTTATGGTACCACTCTTGGATTATCACTTTGTTAGTTTTTCCCTTCAAAAACTTGTTTTTTCTGAGTATTTTTTTTAATAGGAAACAAACACCATTAAATTAAAAAAATGAAGTACAAAGTGGCACATCTTTCTGGATGGGGCTAGTATCCTAAACCATGTCCATCTTTCTAAATATCCTAATATTGTTAGTTGGCTTCTGTTTCTCTCCATAGGTATTTAAATACTTCTGTGATGATATCACGAATGATGGTTTGCTGCGGATGTTGTGGGTTATCAAGAAGAGTTTGAAACCAACAAGATGCCAAGTTGTTGCCCAGATTTTTAAAGAGAGAAAAAATCAAGCTGGGAGTGAATCTACTCATTTCCAGCTTGAGCTGTTTAAGCTCTGTGTCCTCTCATTGCTTGAAATTTACGTACATGAAAATCCATGTAAGTCTTGCTCTTCCCATCTAGTAATTATCAGGTGCTGATGTGCAAAGATATAATATTCAGTTTAAGAAAAAATCAGGAATTTCTATTAGGCACTTTGAATTTGGAAAAGGGACTATAGAACAAGTTTTGAGTAGTGACCTCAAAAGAAAAAAATTATCCCATAAATATAGGTTTGCATTTTGTCTGCAACCAAATTTATTATTCATTATAGTTAAAAAAATTGAATGAAGAGGCACATTTAATACCAGAACTAGCTTCATTTGTGATATTTGGGACCAAGTGAAGCCTAACCCTATAATGGGTGATATTTTTAGTAAATTTTTCTAAGTTTACCTGTTTTTTTTTCATCAAGTCTTTGGTAAGCATTAAAACACTTGATTATTGTTGGTACTATTGTTATTAAATTGATTTAAATCTCTACTCTACATGTCTTTGTCTTTGTTGAATCTGTTGGTCTTTGACGCTGCTTCTTGGTCTTTGCCACTATTTGGTCTTGTGACTATTTAGTCTTTATATTTAGTCTTGTGACTCTGTGTGGAAATTTGGTGTTAGTCTTCTTGGTCTTGTTGTCTTCTTGGTGTTGTTGATATTTGTCACTTTGGTGTTATTGATGGCGTTGTGCTGGTGCGGTGCGCTGCTGGTGTTGGTAATTAATATAAGTTTTTTTTCATGTTTGTAATTAATACTAAAAAGTTAGTTTGTAATACTAAGTTTTTTTGTGTATAATAAACTCTAAAATGTAATTATACTTTTAATATTTGAATTAATAAATTTATTGTAATTTATATTGATTTTTAATTTTGTAATTACTAATTATTGTATTTTTTTTAATTTATGCGTACCCTATGACCTCGGTTATTAGAAAACCGAGGCCATATGGTGTATCTATGGCCTCGGTTATGAGAAAACCGAGGCCATATGGTGTATCTATGGCCTCGGTTATCGAATAACCGAGACCATAGGTACACCCTATGGCCGCGGTTATCTAATAACCGAGGTCATAGGTACATCCTATAGCCTCGGTTAAAAATCGAGGTTATATGTCATTACCTATGGTCTCTCTCACTTAGGCCTCGGTTCTTATAACCGTGGCCATAGACCTACGACCACGGTTAAAAACCGAGGCCGTATGTATGTTTTGTAGTAGTGATACTTGGTTAGAAAGCATAATCTATCCCTAATATGGTTAATGGAAACCAAGGCTTGCGTAGAAGCTTCCAATGATTTTAAGCATCTTTTAGATTATCCAAATAGTTTCCATATTCATGTTTTTGGTATATGTGGTGGTGTTTTACTTTGTTGGAACCTAGATATAGAGCTACAAATTAAATATGTAGGCTCTAGTTTTGTTGAAGTTAAAATTATTCACTCTTTGGATGAAATGTATATTTTTTTGGTGTCTTGCTTATATTTCCCCTTATTATAAAACAAAATATAAAACTTGGGAGGAAATTCAACACTTTTTTGAATCCATTCATGATCCTTGGTTAATAATTGGTGATCTTAATGACATTGTTCAAGCTTCGAAAAAAATAAGGGCCAACCTTTTTTCTTTAATGACCAAAACTAACTCATTCATTTCATGGCTTTTACTTGAACGATTGATTTGGGTAGTTTGGGTTCCAGATTTACTTTTTGTAACGAAAGGAAAGGTGATGAATGTATTCATAAAAGATTTGATCGTGCTATCGCAAATCCTAGATGGATACACAACTTCCCTTAAGCTATGGTTTCAAATATTCCTTGTTATACCTCTAATTATGCTACCTTATTACTTCGTTTATAGATATATATCATGAACCTTTTTCACCTTGGCCTTTTAAATTTCTTGTTACATAGCTTTGGGATATAGATTATGAATGATTCATTCAAGACTTTTGGTAACTCAATAGGTAATTATAAGACTATCAAGCAAAAGTTACACCAAATGTGACCGTGTCAATCCACCGAAGTGATTTAGCATAGTTTAATTTTAACCTTTTATTTTAGTTTTTATCGCTTCTCTTGCTAAGGGGCAAGCAATAAGTTGGTTGGGGGTTGTGATGAGTGCTTAAAAAACACTAAGCATGATTTAATGTACTATAATTGATTAAATAAATTTATATTTGTATGATTTTATCATATTTTTATATAAATTTATCTTTTCAGAATCACAAGTATTTTTATTGTTTTTTAGGTATTTTTGTTCAAAAATAATTTAAAGACTCAAAGAAAAATATTGGAGGAATGTTAAGGAAAAAATGAGAAAAATTCATAAAAAGGAAAAGTTGGACAAAATGGGTAAAAAATGTTCTAAGTCGTGCACATCATGCTTGTCCTACACCGATTCATACCGAATCCCCCATGCGCGTGTGTATGCCCAACACACACCCATACACAGCTAGCAAATGCAAAGTACGCACCCATACATAACCAACACACGCCCAACACACGCCCAACACACGTTGCACTGATTTTTGTGCATTCCAGCACACGCTTATTCTGAGTCGTGCACGTGCCAACACTAGTCGGTCACAAATCTTGCCCCCACATGCATGCCAGCCTATCCAAACGCATCCAAAATCAATTTTTGAAATATTTTACCACCTTTTTTGGTCTTTTCCTCATCTATAAAAGGACCATCTCCCCCATTGTAAAAATATCCTCTAAAATCCCTCAAAATCTCTTCTCTCTCTCTAGCTTTATCTCTCTAGTTTTTAGTTTTAAAGTTCTTTTCTTTTTGAGAAGAACTAGTTATGTTTTTATAGATTTTTAATTTTTGATTCAATAAATAAAAATACAAATCTGTTTGTAGGTTTATCAGCAATAGAATTAACATCAAAGTTATGTAAGAATTCTTTTGAGGTATACTTTTAAAATATATTTTTTACAATTATTTTTTTTGTTTTATTCTTATATGTTATGTTTAATTTGTGTGTGATTAAATTTAACATGACTAACTATTTGTAAATATGATATAATACTAACGTTCTTATGCTTGCGAAATATTAAATAGGAAAATATTTCTATAAAATAAATTGATTTTCTTTATTCAAGATTTTATATTAAGGATGTTAGAGAGAAATATATTATTTTTCATTAAAAATTTAAATATGAAAATTAGATTTTAAGGTTTAATTCTCCTATCTTATTTAGAGTATAGCTCTTTTTATTATTGTTTTTGTACAATCGCTCAATAGTTAGAGTAAAACTTTTTTTATAAGAATTATTATTCGAAAATATATTGACAACATATTTTCAGTAATGGTTTTAAAACTTGAATTTTAGTACTTGGATTATTTAATTCTTAGGTTTAATTTGGATACCTTGAATAAAATTTAATTAACTAACTCTACCGAACATAGTGATTAGATGGTTTGCTATTTTCTTAGAAATAAAGATAAAATTTAATACTTAATTAATTAATAAGCCCTCACTAAGGATATTAGTTAATTAATATTAAAGAAAAGAATTTGGATCCCGCCTAAAGATACTTTCATACCAAAAAGAGAAAATCAATAAATATTAATTTATATATTTAATAACCTAAATATTATGAGCAAACATAATTAATTTAATTATTATATCCATAAATATTCCACTTTATGAATTATAAGAATTTACATTATTGTTTATTGAATCCATATCTATGTTTATTTTTTATGTCATTAGATTAGGAAATATAAATCAAAATATCGTGACAGGATGTTTAGGATTTAATTTCATTTTTAAAAGTTTGAATAAAACCACACATATTCTTTTCTTAGATCGATATTAGGAGTATACTTTTCATTTTCTATAAAATGATTTGTGTATTTGCGAGAGTTTTATAAATATAAAACCAAAGTATTTGTGAAATCGACATTGTCGATTTGGTTCATCATATAATACCTGGTATTTTTCATTATGCAGATAGTATTTAAGAAAATTTTAAAATTTTGGTAGGCTAGAGATTTAAATATATCTTATTCTTTACCTCTTTACTTTTTTAATAAAATATTCTTTCCCAAATATTTTAATGGATTGGATTTTCAAAAACACAAGGATTTCAACAATGAACTGCTTGAAAAAGCCGCATGAGATATTTTAAAACATCCACAAAAACTCTAGGCGTAAGTTTTTTCAAGAAAGTATCTTCAACATCATTAATTTTAAAATGATTTTGTCAAGCTTATGGATTCGTTTATTTGGAAAGGTCTTTTTTAGGAAAAGGATACTCTAAAAGTTAGTGTTTGTTTAAAAATAGGAAATGACTTTGATATCAATATTTGGATGGACCTATGAATTCTAGGTTTATCTTATCAAACATCAAAATCTTTATTCGTTGATTAACTCAATGCGTGATTTGTGTCAAGATCAAACCTCTTTATATTAGAATGTACATATTTTAAATCATGTATTTGGATAAAATATTTCTTATCTAATTCATAAATTTCAACCTCCTTCAATGAATGGGTATAATTCTATTAAATGTTTCGTTAGTGGCTCTGGAATTTTTTTTTTTTTTTGTGAAAGATGCTTACTAAACTTTAGTATCTAAGACAAATGTTTTTAATCAACATGGTTTTAGGATATCATTATAGACAACCAAGTTACATTAGCACCACAAATTACTTATTTGGAAAATTTTGCCTCATACTTTAGGTAAGAAGAAAAGTTTGAGCCACTTCATCAATATCATATATATGGAATTGTCCTCTTTGCCATGGGGGAAATTTATCACTAATTCCCTTAAGGTTCAATATATCTTCACTTTGCCTCCTAAGGTTTGTAAAAAGAGCTCTAATACTCTAGAGATTTATAGTAATTATCACTAATTCTCTTGAATGGTTAACTGTGTTAAATTTTCATCTAATGATGTATTTTTCCTTTTTATTGTTCTAATACCAAATTATGGCTAGCTGTTTCATAATGCTAGTTATTACTTCCTACAAATTATTATTTAAAGGCAAACTTTTAAGTTACTCATCCAAACATTATTTTATTTTTATAATTTTCTTATATTTATACCTGTGGCTAGTTTCTTTGTATTCATTTTCTTATTTATCAATTTTATAAGTGTTCTAAACAAATATTTAATCATTCTAGATCTTTCATTGATTTAGAATTATAATAATCGTACTTGAATTTAATGTATCCATCACAATCTTCCCTTTCGATGTTTGTCTTCTTTTATTATATTTGATATGCCTCAGCTTGCTCAAATCTTAATACTCTTCTAGTAATGGTGAAATCTTTGCATATGTACATAATACAATGTCCAAACTAAACTTACTAGAAAATTAGAAAAGAGTGATTGTTCTTCATTTTTTTTCATAATATTAATAATTATTATAATTATAACAGCCAACTAAGAACCTTGAAGAGATTCTTAGCCACTCATGATTCTAGATACATAATTACTTAATGAATAATTTTTAGAGTAGAAAGGTTGTTATTGCTAAAGTTGTGTTCAACTAATGAAAATAAGAGTTCCTTTTATAGGGTAGGAAATCCTTATTTACAATAGTGAAAAATTATTATTTTACCTATACTTTAATAATTCACCTAACTTTCTATTTTTGGCTTTTAAATTTAAGCCTTTCATTTTTTTGGCATGATTTTTTCACTAAAGATGTAGGTTCTACATTATTATTCCTTTTTAGAAATTCCTTTTCTAGAAGTATCATTAGTTTTGGAACTTCTCTATTAGTGTTGGAAATCCATAATTTGATAAAATGATAGGGATTGGTACAACCTTCTTCATTCTAGTTCATAAGTAAACTAAAGAATCTGAGATAGACAAGCTTGTTGATAGCCTTCTTGAAATTTTTAGAAAAATAATTTAATTCACTCAAATTAATTTTTGAATATATATTTTCAATTAGACCTGCATGGAAAGCTTTGTAAATAAAAATTAGATCATCTCATTCAAGAATATTAAATTTAATATCTGTAGGGAATATTTGTTTTTGGTACAAAATTTAATAATTTTGATATGTTCATGGGTGGAATTTCTAGATAAGTTATAAAGGCTCAACTATTGTGGTTTACTTAAATTTTTGTATTAGTCTTTTTCATCTTTAATGACCAATGTATTCCTAGAGGAGGTTTCTTTGAATAGTACTAGTGGTCATACTATATTTTGTAAGGTTTTCTACTTGCTTGGTGGCGATGGTTGTTATTGTAATGCTGGATGATAATTTTTAACTATATCTTTTGGAGTTATTAGTTTTGGTACTCTATAGTTGGCATAACTACCTTAAGCTTATATTCTATTAATGAAAACTCTATATGTTATTCCAATAAATCGATAATAGCTTTGCTTGTTTTAGGCTAGTTGTTATAAATTCTTGATTTTCGAGCATTAAAGACCACATAAGTCTTTTTCCGTTCTTCATTTTCTACTTCTTTAGCCCAACTGAGCTTTTCCTTTTTTATTTTCAAAAATGTTACTTTTCAATTGTTAGGTTCTTTTTTCTCATTTTGAATTCTTTCTTCAAAAGTTTTACCTTTCTTAGAGTGAATCTCTCGTGGGGATTCCTCTTTAGAGTTTTTGGACTTTAATAGTCATTTTGAACTATTAAGCTCTTCTTCTTTAATTATTGTCTCTAAAAAAGACTTCTCTAGGTATAAAATCTTGAGTTCTTCTTGAAGGATTATTATCTCCTTCTCTTTTATCTTGATCTTGATATCAAGATGTTCCATTACTGCAGGAACAAAAATAGTTAAAGGTGCTAATTCTTTTGTAAGGGCATCTACTAAACTATTCTTATTTTTCGAAAGATGTTTGATGTCAAAATTGTAGTGGTTTAACCACTTTTATCATATGACTAATCTTCTTTGTTTATAATCACCTATAATATTAATTCTTAAAAAATAACCAAAATTTTTGTTTTTGGTTCTCACAATAAATCTAAAACTTATTATATATATTATAAATTTCTTATTAGCTTTTTAATAGCTAAGTATTCTTTTTCATTAATTTTGTCATCTACTTTTACTTTTAAAATAGATCACTAATATTCATGTGAAGTATCTATTTCAATTATTAATTTATCATTTAGACCTAAATGATATAAAATTGGTAAATATTTTACCTATGTTTTTACCTTATCTATGTACAAAGTATCTTATTTTGTTCATTTCTAAACATAATATTTTTTCAATTTTATTTGTAAAGGTTTTCGTATTTCTACAAGTTTCTTGATATATGCTTCAATATATGTCAAACATTCTAAAAGTCTTTGTAATTGATTTTTATCTTTTAATTAATTAAAAAATCCTTAAATATTATTTAGTATGTGACACTATAGATTATATTTTCTATTTTCAATTTCTAACCCTAAGTACTTATTTGTTATGTCATTACTACTTTCTTCTCAAAAATACAATGTCTTATTTCCTGCATTCTTGTAGAAATTAATAATATCCAAATAATATTTATTTAATTTATTAATGAAAACCAAAATATCATCAGTGTGAACATAACAAATATTTTGTAATTTTTTAAAGATGTTGTCCATATGCTTTTGAAAGATACCTAGTTTATTTAATTCATTACTAAAAACCAAAATATTTTTTTTGTATACATAAAAAATATTTTTTAATTTCTTAAATATGTTGTCCATATACCTTTCAAAGATACTTGGAGCTTGTTTTAATCCGAATGATACAACAATCCATTGAATATTTTCTTGAGAGAAACTAAATGTCGTTAGTTTTTGAGATTCTTCTTCTTATCTTATTTGTAAAATTCATTTTTGTAATTAAAACTTGAAAAATATTATTTTCCTTTTATTCATGATAATAATTCTTTTTTTAAATAAATTACTATCATTAATAGTTTCTTATTCAATGCTTTGAAGTTTATTACCATTCTCTTTTTTTCTCTTCTTTTTTTAGTTTTTTTCGACTAAGAATGTTGGACTACAGTGCGGTAAGAATGTTGGACTACAGTGTGGTGAATTACTTGGTATTATGACTTTTAGTTCTAAAAGTTCTTAAATTTATTTTCAAATTCCATCTTGTCTTCTGGAGTATAATCATAGATTTTACTCTAATGACTTTATTAGGATCTCTTAGTTTTATGTTAGTAATTATTTTAAATTTATTTATTTTTGTATCTAAAGGATTTTCTAAATAAGATTTTTGTCGCCACTTTGTGTATTTCTCACTATTTTTGTATAATCCTGTTGCGGCTTTATCTTCCCAGATTTCATTAAAATAAGAGTTTTGTTTCTCTTCTATATCTAATGAAGTATTTTCTAAATAAGATTTTTGTCGCTACTTTGTGTATTTCTCACTATGTTTTCGCTTTTTGTTCCATAAAAATTGAGTTTGATATAATGAAAACCTTTATTATTTTTGATACACAAATGATTTTACTTTTTAGTGTTGTTATACTTATTTTATCTAAATATTCTGTAAAACATTGATATAAATTTATAAAATTATTTTCTATATATTAATAATTATTTTTGTTGTTATACTTACTATAAATACTGTTTGGATTTGTAATACTATACAAATCATTTATCTTTTGATGAAAATTATTCATATTTTATGTTATTTATTTACTCAAATTTTCTAATAGATAAATACTACAAGATCTATATTCGATTCCTTTATTCCTATTAATAATTATTTTTATTGTTATACCTACTATAAGTATTGTTTGGATTTATAATATTATACAAATCATTTATCTTTTGACGAAGAGTATTCATATTTTAAGTCAGTTATTTGTTTCTCAATTTCTTTTAATAAATAAATACTATAAGATCTATATTCGATTTCTTTATTGGTTCTAATTCCATCTTAAAAGCTTCTTCTAAGATAAAGCTTTCTATAGAAGTTCCTTTTTAAATTCTTTTTTATTTTAAAGCTTGTTAGGAAATTCATTAGCATAATGTCCTTCCTCATTGTAGATCCAACATATATATTTCTTTTTCCCTGATAAACAATAATTTTTATTTTTTGGTGGCTTGTACCTTTTTCTCCTAAAATATCTTTTACTATAAGATTCTTTGTTATACCTTCTAATATATTTTTGAAAATCTTGTTTTCTAAATTTATATCATTTGAATGTTTTATATTTTTTATACTTTTACTTGTAAGATTTTATGTTACATCCATATTTTCCTACCATTTTAAAATTTATTGTATCACAACAGATTTTATCATTTTCTCTTATTTATTTATATTCTTGTCTTTCTTGACATTTAATGATTATCCAATTTTTAAGTTCTTATTCTTCCTCCTAAAGTATGTGGTATAGTTTCCCTATTTCTTTTATTCCATCTTTCTGTTATGGTTCCAGGTAATTTCTGAAAAAATATTTTTTATAAGTTTCTTATATTGAGGGTGGTAACTTATGATAATACATTTCGTAATGACAAATAAATGAATCTATATAACACATGTCATATATTTTCATATTTTTTAAATGCCATTTGGTTTCATCAATCTCATTTTCACTAGATTGAGTGATATATCTATCTTTTTTACTCTAATAAATTCCTTGTATATTTGGGTTACTATGATATCTAAGTATTCCTTACATATGAGAGCATTCTTAAACATTTGTAAATATTGTTGTTTCTGTTAAATTTGTAAACCAAATTTTAACATTTTATGTCATTTTATGGGCTGCTAAGACTTTAGAAGTTGAAGGGTTTGATTTTGTGGTTGGAGAAGTTTATATGATTACACTCATATCACTAGATCATTCATTTAGGACTTTTTTCTTGTCTCTTATACAATATAAATCTAAAAGATCAGATCTTTAATTTTCATAAAGTTTGAATTCTAGTGAGATACTTCTTTTAGTTCCTAAATATAATCCTTCTTTAATTTTGATTTTGTTGTTTTCTTCTATAAGGAATGTCAAGTTTTACTGGCATTTACATATTTCTTTATTCTCTAAGTGGGTTAGATTTTATTTCTTGATAAAGAAATTGATTTTATATGATTTTTTGGATTATATTTTTTAGTTCAAAATCAATTTTACTGATTATTGTTATATTATCTTCCTCTTTGTTTGTACAAAGTTTTTCATCATAATGTAAGTTCTTTATCTGTTAAGGTTAGCAAACTAACTAATTTTTCTATATCCATATTCTTAGGGTTCATAAACTATTCTTCTAATTCTTTTTTCTATATTCCATTAAATTGTGATTATAGCTTCTTCTTTATCTCTAGGTTTTCTCTCATTTTTTCTTTTCTCATTCCTAAGTATCAATGCATTTGATCACTTAGGTGATTCTTCCTTTAATCCTACAAAATGATCAAACTTATAACTTATAATTTCATTGGTTCCAGGTATGTTATTTACATCCATTCTTAGTTTTGTAAATGCTTTATGTATGTCTTATTATAATTTTTTATTATAATCATATTCTCTTATTTCTTATAGGAGTTATTTTTGTGTCTCATTTATGTGTTGTAAGGACTTAATATTTGATTCTTATGCTATATCTATTTCTTCTACTAAAGGAATTAAAGATTTTATTATTGTTATTTGGTTTTTGATATGTTATCTAGGCTTCCATTAAAATCTAATTTTATATTTTATAGTTTATTTTTGAACATTATTGTAATAATAATAGTATTTTCTTCTTAATATTACATTATGGACTAATGCTTCAATTACTTCAATTTTTTGTTTTGGATCTATCACCTCTATTTTTTTGTTAGAGGTTTCTCCTTTAGGATCTATAAACGTAAATCAAATTAATCTTATTAGATATATCAATTTTTATTTTTAAATGCTAAATTTTCATAATAAAAAAATTAATTGTATAATTTTACAAAACTTTGATAATAAAATATATTTTAACATGATTAGTAGAACATTTTTATCTTTCTTTTACTACTATTCACGTCATTTTAACCAAGTTCTTTCCCTTTCACCCAATTTCACTCATTTTCCTTCATCTTTTTCTCGCTTAATTTGTCCTCTTTGTTTAGTTTCTGTTGAAATAAGGATTAGATTCCAAGATAGATTTTATAGCCCTAAAAACTGTGAGAGTTATCCGGCTATAAATTAATTGGATAATTATTAATTATATAATATTTGAATTTATTTTTATTTTTTATTTTTTAATTATTTAAATTTATCATTTAATTTTTTAAATTATTATTTACAATTTTATTAATTATTCTATATTTATGTTTTTCTATTTTAATTATATAAATAGAATTTAAAATTGTACTTCTTTCTTATATTGAAGTATTGAATTAAATATCTTTTCCATTAATTTATGTACTATCTTTTTTATATATATATTCTTCAAATTCTTAACATCAGATTTCACCCATTTTGTCTTTATTCTCTTCTTTTGTTTATTTCTCTCTCTGTTCTGCATCAATTTGATATTAGAACTAAAAAAAATTCCATTTTCTTAAACAAAATTATTTATATGTAATTATTTAAAAAAAAAAATCAGATCTAAAAACAGGAAAGAATTTTTTAGAATTATCAACCATCGTTAACCACTAGCACTGTTGTCGATCATTACCATCCATGGTACCTTCAGAGCTAGAATTTCATCATCGTCCAATCCCTGCCATCAACACCTTTGTCATAGGTCACCGACCATCACAAAATCCAAAAAATTGACACTATCGAATTCAATGATCGCCATTTTTGATGTCACCCTTGCACACTACCAATGAGTGTGACCTCTCTAGCTACTGATTAATCAAATCCAAGTGTTCACGCCACTTGAATCAGTTGGAATAATCATCCACTTGTTGCCACAGTTTTGTTGAATCTTTCATACAATGACCCATGCGCCACCATCTTTGTTACTAACAATCATCACTACTAACAGAATCCACTCATAGCGGGCTATCCAGTAATTGATTTTATTCAACAAATGTCATCCATGTTGTAGGAAAAAGAGAGACTAAGAATTTTTGATGAATCATGAAAGGATCAAAACAATGACCAAATCTCAAAATTTGAACATAAAGCTATCGACATGGTCTTTTGCCAAAGCCATTAGTACCCACTCATAAACACAACTTCCCACATGAAACATCTCGAGCTAGTGAATTGAAATCACTATTCCAATATGTAAACTATGGTGTTCCTTATGAATACTCTTACACAATCAGTAACCAACACACCATAACCCACACCCATTTACCTACTTGAGTTATGGAGATGTATCTCGTCATTCCAATGCCACATAACATGAAATTGGCCAACTCAATCATGGCTACAATGAGTTCAATGAAATTCATCTAAAAGTTAAATTGAATGCTTCTAAATTGATGAAAAATTTGATCCTATGGTCTTCATTAATTAGATTAGCAATATGAATGATTTTTTTAAATAGTACATCATGACTTACTCACAATTTGTCAGCCATGTTCAAATAAAGCTTATTGGTCCTACTAAATTTTATTGAAATTTTGTCAGGCGACAACAAAATATAGTTGATTTTTCCCCTAATCTCACCTGGGTCAAACATGAGAGAAAAGTTGAAGGAAAAATACGTACATACCTACCATAAAGGTCAATTGATAGACCTACTTCTAGGCCTCACACATTATCTCTTAATGTTTCGGATTACATAGTCCAATTTGTAGAACTCTACTTTATTCATAACCTTCATTATGACATTAGGTGAAATGTTATGTTGCATTTGTTTATGTAAGTGGATAAAGCTTACCATAAGGCTTAAGAAATTTAAAAATATATTAACTTTAAGAAGTCATTTTTGAACCTACGACACACTAAGCCCAATTAGCCTTCGAATACCAATAATACGTCCCTTATGTCTAAAGTTACATCTTCCCCAAAAGAGTATTATTCCCTGACTTGGATCACAAATTTAATATCATCACTGTCATGCCAAGAGCCATATCCCTTCTCATTGCTAAATTGCCCATTGATGCTTGACCATGGACATCACCAGATACTTATAATGTTTACCTACTTGATCCCACTTATTTAGATTTATCTAATGAAGATATAGTACCACTCTATAGGTCTATTACATTTATGTGTACCAACTCATCAAAGTGAGTTTTTTAAATTAGGAAGAATTGATGCAAATCCAACTATAAATTAATTAAATAGCTATTAATTATATAGTATTTAAATTTAGATTTATATTTTTAATTGGGATGGTTCTGTACACTCACTTACATCCAATTGGATCACTATTTGTGGAACAACCATTAAAGGTTGAATCTAGACTTGTATAGCTTGTTCCCATTCTGCTATGCCCAGAGCATTAGTAAAACAATGAGACTCAACTAGAACAAAAGTCTTGGAAGGTGAAATAAGTGCCAAATATATCTTTGGTTAGGAGTCGATCTTAGATCAAGTAACCATGAGGTGAGGGGGTTGTAAAAAACTTATGGAATTAATGAAACAAGAGAGATATCAATTAGGGAAAGAGGTAATGTATTTTGGATTATTTGAAAGTGACCTATAAAGTAAAGCAACATGAATAGTTGTAGGATCAATACGAGGCATAGCTTGGATAAAAGATAATTGAACATTCAAGGTCATAAAACCATTGGGTAAAGACAAAGAGCCATTGGATAAAGATAAGACACTAGAGGTAGGATAAGACTGAGAAGTCATAGATGAGATAGAGCTACGCTGTAAGGTAGCTAAAGAAAAAGGTGGAATAGGAAAAAAATGAGTTGAAGGTACTTCAAGAAAAAAGTTGATCTAGACACAAATAACCTTGGTGCTATAGAACATAACCTCCGCAAACACATGCCACAAAATGAGCTTGGAGTTTGTGCTTCTTATAGAAAGGAGGATAGGGTTAACCTAAGAAACCGAAAAATCATAATTTGGTGGTAGATGAAATGTAAAATGATACATTAGTTTGTATTATCCTTAAGTATATATATTACAAAATGAACATTTAGGATATAATCTAACTTGTAGCTAAATAATTAACTCATTAATAAGAATGGGAAATTTAACTACGATTTCAGGTATCCGTAGTTATTCGCATTGTTGGTTCGGTTTTTATCTAATAAATTTTAATAATAGGAATGATTTTGGGTATTAATCAAACAAGAAGTAACAGTTACGAGATAGTTAGTTATACTGATATCTGTACCCGTTCATAATTAATATATATTATATTTATTTAATTAATTTATATATTTATTAAAATAATAAAAATTAGGATTTTTGGTTAGGATATAAAAGGTAAATTTTGCTTAGTGTCATTCCTATTTGCATCTTGTCTCTGCGTCTGGCCGTCTATGTCTCTTGCTTTTTCTCCCTGGTCCTACCATGGTCGTGAAATTTTTTGAGTGCCTTTACATCTGCGTCTTGTCTCTACGTCTGGTCGTTTGTGTCTCTTGCTCTCTCCCACTAGTCCTGTTGTGGTAGGGCGTCTCTGCGTGCCCATTCCAATGACTCCATTGCCCTTCATCAACCCTCAGCCTTTAGTTACTTAGCGTCCTCTTCAACCTCAAGGACCTCAAAACCTAGACTCTTCCATATGCTCGAGCTCAAACATACAAAAACCTATAATGTTGTATTGTTTAAATAGAACCCGCTTGAAAAAACTGTCATTTGCTGTATCATCTATTCATTTGCATGAAATGGATGTTCGTTTAAAGCAATGCCATATTGATAGAGATTATTAACTTTTAATGGTAAGTTTTTGTTTTTTGGTGTTGGATAATTAATATAATATAATAAGTAATTTTATCAATTTTTATCAAAAATTATGGTAAATTTAGGCGGTTGTATAACCGATCATCAACGAAACAAATAACAAAAAAGTAACATATCCCATATCATCAACAAATTTAACATTGAAAATAACCACAAGTAGAAAGCAGAAAAATAAATAACACATATTTAACTTCATTCGGTAAAAATTAAAATACGTCCCTGTAACAACAAATCCCCTTAAAATCACACTATTTAGAGGTGATAATTTGTGTCATAATACAAGAAGATGATAATAATTTACGATATTAAAACAATTGATGTGATATAATTTTGATACTGTACACATAATCCATTTCATAAACGTGTCAAATATGATATGATATAACAACACGAGTTAATTATTTTAACATATATTTTATTATTAGATTAAAGAAAAATTATGTTGTACTAACTTTTACTAAACTTTACTTTATTTTTCTAACTTTGTTTTTGGTAAGATTTATCTTTATTTTTTTAATTTTATAAAATTTAGTCTAAAATAGACTAAATATATTAAAATAAAAAAATTATAGGATTAAATCATAATTAAAAATTAATTTAAATACGTTATTTATGACTTATACAATGAATTTTCAACCTAATTCACTTTAAATTTTTTTTAATTAATTGAAAAATTAATAAATCAAATATTAATAAGAAAAATAATATCAAAATGTAATCTGGATAATAGATATCGGTAATATATTATTATTATTTTACACTATAATCAAACATGAAAAGAACATAACATGATGTTAATTAATTTAATAAATATTTTTTTAATTAAAAGTATATATTTTAGTTGATTAATTTTGGAATTGATTGACACGAATATGAACGAACTTGATGGGTCAAACACGAATATGATAGTCATAAATGAGTTAACATGACATGACAAATTTATTAAATAGACCATCATAAAGCTTGTTAATGGACATGTCACCCCTAACTTCACCACTGTCACAGTAAGCAATATGAAATCATAAATGGGTTAATATGACACGACATATTATTGTCACAAAGATCAAACTAGAAGAAACAGATACTCGCTTTCATAACTTAGCCTAGAATGACATTTCTCTCATTATATTTGCTCTTAAATACCTCTTGTGGTTCTAACTTTTCTAATACCCACACCTAGTTGTTAATGTTGGATCAAAATTTGATCTAGAAACAATATGAATGCAAATTTAAACACAGTGGAAGCAAAAATATATTGAAAACATACCTCTTACCATTGATCAAATTCCACCACTTGCATAGGAATTCTAATGGGTTTTTGGTTTGATGCTTCTAAACCTTTTTCTGATATCATGATGGTGCAGAAAACAATTCACCGAATATTAATTGAACTTTCTCTTAGTTTTCAATACTCAGAACAGGTTTAGGGACCAAATTGAAATATATATATATATATATGTACGTCTCAAGTGCTTTGTCCATCAAAGAGCAAATGGACGTGCACTTAAGGGGCTGTAAACATAAGTGATGGAGCAACTTCTGCCAACTGTTGAACTACTCGGTTGGTTGTCGAGTAGTTTGAAGAGAGAAAAAACCAACATTCTCTAACTTGGTCCATATATTCCATCATTCAACTTTATGGGAAACATAACACATAAATCATGACGATAAGTCCTCTAATAATGAGTTTTATCTTCCATGTATCACGATGCATTATGCATCTCAAGTCCAGACAACTTAATGAATAAACCTGATGTTTATTCGAGGTCTATAACTTAAGTATGTTTTCTCAAAATATATGAATAAACAAAATATACGCATAAAATTAATGAAAAAACATTAATTGAATAAGAGTTTCATTAATATTAACAATTGTAGATACAATGAATATTTACATTATGGAACCAAGACCCATTCTTGCTACATAATCCTTGAAATTATTTAGTGACATGCCTTAAGACAAACCCAACATGCCTCGAGATCTTTCCCTATGGATCTTAATTCCAATGACATAAGATGCCTCACACATATCCTTTATATCAAAGTTCTTCGAGAGGAATTGTTTCACCTCATATAGAAAACCATTATCATTAGTTGCAAGCAAAATATCATCCACATATAGCACCAAATAACAAATCTTGCTCCCACTGACCTTCTGGTATATACATTGATCCATGACATTCTCTTCAAAATCAAATGAAGTGATGACATTATAGAATTTCAAATTCTATTAACGAGAAGCTTATTTAAATCCATATATGGATTTATTAAGCTTACAAACCAAGTTCTCACCATTACTAGAGAAGAATCCTTCAGGTTGTTTCATGTAAACCTCTTCCTCTAGGTTACCATTAAGGAAAGCCATTTTCACATTTGGTGCAAATCAAAGTCAAAATAGGTAACCAATACCATGATCACACGAAGTGAATCTTTCTTAGATACATGAGAGAATGTCTTTATGTAGTTGATTCCCTCCCTTTGAGTGAATCCTTTGGCAACAAGTCTTGCCTTATGTCTCTCAATGTTTCATTATGAGTTTTTCTTTGTCTTGAAGACCCATTTACATCCAATGGATTTCACACCATCAGGAAACTTTACGAGATCCCAAACTCGATTAGATGTCATAGAATCCATTTCTTTTTTTATGGAATTGTACCATAAGTTTGAAACCTCAGAACTCATGACTTGTGAAAACATCTCAGAATCATTTTTAGCTCCAACATTGTAGTCACACTCTTATAGATACACAACATAGTCACTATGAATCATTGATTTCCTTACTCTAGTATATATTCTCACTACTGCAAAAACATTCTTATGAAGAGTAGGATCATGTTGTTCAATAGCTTCAGGCATCTGTTGAACTTCAACATCTACTGGATCAAGTTCAACAACTTATAGTACTTCCAGAACTGGTTCTTCAACATGCGTTGGTACTCGAGATTCGTTGTTAACAACAACAATCAATCCATTACTTGGAATGGCACATTGAGCATCTGAATGATCTTTCTCAAGACCAATGCCTTGGGATCGATCGCTCCCACTAATCAAGTCATTCTCAAGAAATTTTTCATTTCTTGATTCCACAAACTTAGTGCTATAAGATGGAAAATAAAACCTATATCTGTTAGAACTTTTAGCATATCCAACAAAATACCCACTTATAGTCATTGGGTCCAAATTGTTTTCTTATGGATTATAGACTCTTACTTCAGACGGATATCCCCAAACACGTACATGTCACAAACTCCGTTTCCAACCCTTGAATAACTCAAAAGGTGTCTTTGGGACATCTTTGGTTAGAACTTGGCTCAATATGTACATATCTGTCTTAAGAGCTTCATTCCACAAGGACTCAGGAAGTTTGGTGCTAGCAAGCATGCTTTCCACCATGTCTAATAATGTTCAATTTCTCCTTTCTGCTACTCCATTTTGGTCCGGAGAGCCTGGAAAACTATATTGGGTAACAATCCAATTATCTTGAAGAAACCTCGTAAATGGACCACTTGCTTATCCAGTCTTAGTGTATCTACCATAGTACTCTCCACCTCTATCCAATCTTACGATCTTAATTTTCTTACCGCATTATTTCTCTACTTCAGCTTTAAACACCTTAAAAGAATTTGGTGCTTCATTCTTACTGTTAAGCAAGCAAAGACACATATATCATGAGTAATCATCTATGAAATAGATGAACTACTTATCACGGTATGCATCCATGTTTAGACTACAAATGTCTTTGTGTATGATTTCTAATAATTTAGAGCTCCTCTTGGCACCCTTCTTCGACTTATCCTTAATGTAGTCTATACAAGTCTCAAAGTCACTAAAATCAAGAGTACTAAGTACCCTATCATTTACCAACCTTTTAATTCTCTTTATGGAGATATGTTCCAATCTCCGATGCCATAACATAGAAGAGTCTTCATTCACAACACATCATTTAGTACCAATATTTTCATGAACTTGCATAGTTGTATGGTTGTCATCATTTTGCATATTAAGGAGGAAAATACCATCAAGAAAAGTACCATATCCAATAACATAATATTCATAAAATAAATTAAAACCATAGTTTGAAAAGTTAAAGGATTAACCATCCGATACAAGTCTGGATACTGAAATTAAATTCCTAGAAAACTTGGGAATGTAAAATATCTTTTTCAAATTTAAAATGAAACCACTTCTTAAAAACAAACTGCATGTGCCAATGGCCTCCATATGTGAGGGAATCTTATTTCCTAAATAGATGCTACACTCACTTCCCACTAGTTTCCATAGGTCTCGCAAGTCCTACAATGAATTTGTAACATGGATTGTAGAACCACAATCAATCCACCATGTGTTATGATTAACATCAATCATATTGGATTTATAACAAACAAATGAAAGTTGAGTACCTTTCTTATCAAGCCACTTCATGAACTTGCAGCATTGTTTCTTAACGTGCCCCTTCTTCTTGCAAAAAAAGCATACAATCTCATTCTTAATGTCCTTTTTGTGGAGGGATTTTTCCCTTCCCCCCTTGTCCCTGGCTTGATCCCTTTTGTTGTTCTTTCCAGAGGTAGTCAAGTTCACATTTTCCTTTTCCTACATAGGCAACCTTCCCTCTTCCTGAACACACATGATCAACAACTCATTGATTGATCATTTATCCTTATGTGTCTTATAGGATATCTTAAAAGGGCCATACTGTTGAGGTAAGGTACCAATGATGTAGTGAACCAAGAAGGCCTCTGGCATATCAACCTCCAATGTTTTCAATTAGGACATAATATCCCTCATGGGCATGATATAATCACGCACACCTCTAATGGTGGTGAGCCTCAATGAGAAAACTGTATGATGAGAATGCTCCGTATTACTTTGTTTGAAGTGGAGAACTGCTTATCCATAGTCTTTAGTAAGTCTTGGACCTTGTCATATTGCTCGACGGATCCCCTAATACTAGCAGATATTTTTTGTCTTTATGAACATAACAAAGAGACAATTAGATCGCTCTCACTTATCATAAATAAAAATTGTATCTAGAGAGCTAGTTTCAGTTAATGTACGGGGATCCTCTTTCCTAATGGTGTAATCTATGTCCATCCATCCCAAGTGAAGGAGAATTCTCTCCTTCCATACCTTGTAGTTGTCCCCTTTAAGCTCGTGAATATCACATTTCATATTAGAGTAATTAACAGGTTGAATTGCTACAATAAATGAAATATACATGCTCATGTTACTAAATTTGAAGATATCATAAAATATGACATGTATTACCAATATAAAATGATGGAAAATGTATGAATCTAGTGACATAAAACTTTCTCGTGGGCTAAATTTTTAATTCAATTAGATTCACCCTAACTTTACGATAAAACTATCAAATTGTGTTTCTTTTCCTAATCCTTGTGGGTAAATTAGAAAATATAATTTGATATTATATCCTAATTAATCACACAAAATTATAATAAAAATTCATGTGGGTTAAGATTTATAATATCACATATGATTAATCACAATTAATGTTTATTTTCTAAATGTGATTCTAAATAAACCTAATTATAGTTTTAATTAATTAAAGATGATGTGGCTACTCCCTAATTAATTAAACTATATGAATGGCTCAATTATTGCATAAAATCATAAGTAATATTAATTTAATTCCAAATGTACAAATATTATTTATCTTAAGATTACATGTAAAACAATAAATTATACAAGCAAAAATAAATAATATAAGTACTAATTAATTCCATAAAGAGCCATTAATAATTAATTCCATTATGCATAAATTATTTAACCAAATTTCATATGTATAATTAATTACAAAATTTATATATACAAATACCAAAACAAATAATTTAAGCATAATGTATTTAAATAAATTTTAATGTGCCCAAAAATTATTTAAATAAATGTCACATGTATAATAAATATTCTACACAGGAAAAAACTAAGTTAAATAATTAATCACATTAAAATTATATTTGAAAATGTTATAATTATAATTATTATTATTTTTAATAAAAATTAAATTCTGAATGTAAATAACAGTAAGCCTGGTACAAAATTTAACACAAAGTGTGTCCGGGTCTGGTGGACAGTACACTTCATACCCAACAACAAAATTTGGGTTTGATAAGTCTAATACAAAAGAAAACATAACATTCGTTGCAGCCCAGTTGTCTCGGCGTTTATACCTTACATAGGTGACCATGGACTGAGTCCCCCCGATAGCATTCTTTTTTTTTTTTGTCGAAAAATGATAAGTCATTTTTCCTTACAAATGTTATCTTCAACCTCCAACTAGGTTGTAAGACCCGTTTTTGACCAGATCGGAGGCTCGACGGTTTCTATCTATTCTAGCGACTAAATATGGATTTCTTTTTATCAAAATTCTCAACATTTGATTTTCGAGTGGTTCATGGTATTATTTTAAATCAAAAACGTAAAAAAAAGTTAATTAAAGAATTCCAATAAATGTGCACAGTATATTGGATTTATTTTCTTCATAGTTTTTCAAGTTTCAATTCATAAGATCATTCAAATATCACTACTGAAATAATTTATAATTTTCATATGCATAAAAAATGAGCCAAATAAAAAACCCAAATTTTAGTTTCTTGTGAAACAGAGCAAAACATGGGGGTTTTCAAAACGACACTGACACCAAATTTTGGATCATAATTCAATCAATAAATATTCAGGAAACCATATGAATGCAAATTTAAAAATAACGGAAGCAAAATTGGATTTAAAACATACCTCCTATCATCGGTCAAATTTCACCACTTACATAGGAATTCTAATGGGTTTTTGGTTTAATGCTTCTAAACCTTTCTCTTATATCATGATGGTGTAGAGAACAATTTATTGAAGACTAATTGAACTTTCTCTTTGTTTTCAATACTCAGAACAAGTTTAGGGACTAGACTAAATATATATATATATATATATATGCACGTCTCAAGTGTTCTCTATCTATCAAAGAGTAAATGGACGTGCACTTAAGGGGCTACAAATATGGGTGATGGAGTGATGGAAGTTATGGAGCAACGTCTACCAACTTCTCGGTTGGTTTCCGAGCAGTTTAAAGAGAAAAAAAACCAATATTTAAAGCCTTTAAATACCTGTGTAAAAAGCGATTCCACTACCAAAATATGCATAAAACGGTTGCCCACATACATTGCTTGCTTAATAGATTGTTCCACATATTGTTCAAGCTAGCCCTTCTAGCAGAAAAACAATAAGGGTGTTGGGTCATTGTAGGATCAAACCCTGATCTATCTAAAGGGATTACCCAATCAAGCCCCTAAAATTTGCAGCACCTTTCTAGCAAAATTGTATTATCATTAACTTAAGCTTTTGGTGTGAAAAAAATTTGATATGGAAGAATCATGAAAGTGATACTACTCTATCCATTTTAAGAAGAATGATTGGTGACAAAAAAAATTCAATAGTTGGAATAAAAAATCAAAAACAAAATAAATCTAATGGCACCAAAGTACTATCTTAGATAAATGTGCCTCTCTTTCATAGTAAAGAAACTTGATTGGCTTGAGTGCTTTCCGAAGTTATTTAAACCATGGTGATCAACCTCTTTTGTCACTTTGTGGTTCTCAATTCCTGTTTCACATACTATGAAAATAGAGACTTCTCTTTTTCATTAAAAGGATGTTTATATGCCAAGATTCTAGATGACTTTTCAAAACATGTACATCATCTAGTCACTTTGTTTGAGCACATTTCATGGTAAAGAGATAAAAGTTTCCAACCTTGACCTATTCTCCTTGGATCTCTTCGATTCTTTCCTATTTCACATACTTTAAGACCTGGTGAAAAGTACATGAATCACTCTCATTTTGTGCATCTAAGGTCTTCCCATGATGGAATTTTTTTTTGTTTTAGGACATCTATTACCACAAAATTGGCAATATATGTGACTACCGGCACCATCACATGCAATTTATAGTCTCTAAAACTTAAGTAGTGCTTCCATTGAAACAAAAAAAAAGGTATATCTTTTCTTTGCATATCATCTATCCCCAAACCAAGGGTAGACAAGAACAAAAGGTCCATCGAGCTACCAATATCCATTAAGATCCCCCAACAATATAATGACCTATTCTTATAGTAATGAATAAAGAATCATCATAAGGGATGAAGTTTCATCTTTCAATGAGAAGGAGATCATGGGTCTTGCCAACCAGTTTCTCAAAAAAAGTCTAACTTTGCTTCCTCTTTTCCTAATTCTCGTGAAAATCTTTCTCAGGTATCATTTTCCTCCCTATTAATTTTGGCCCAAACATAGATGGACAAGATCATCCATATTAAAATTTTATCTATAGGTATTATTGCATGAAGGTCGATTGTTCTTTTGACTCAAATAGGTAAACATGACCTAGATGAGGGGTGGTGACCCCAATCCATGAAATCTTTTCATGAGTTCTATACCAATTCGACTAAGCAGGCCTCACACACAATTATAGGGAAATAATACAAAAAAAGTAGAAAACAAAATTCTCAATTCAACACATAATAAATATAACCAACAGTGAGAAAGAACAAACTATAGTAACTAAACTGGTGATGGTGTGCCTCATATGCTCCTGTCTAGACTTGCAACAACCATTAGCATGGTAAAAACCTAACAACATGTGAGGCAAAAAAGAATACTAGAGCAATAAAGGATTTTCAAACACTTTAAGATTTCATATGTTGAAACATATTCGATAATTGATTATTGTACTTGACGAAACAAAATCAGCATTGTTATAGAAATACCAGTTTTGTAGATACTTTGGTTTTATATTTGTAAAGTTCTCGCAAATGCACGAATAATTTTATAGAAAATGATTAGTAAACTCCCAAGGTAAATCTAAGGAATGAATATATGTGGTTTTTAATTTATTATTCAAACTTTTAAAAACGAAGTTAAATCCTAAACATCTTGTAACAATAATTTGATTTTTTGTGTTTCCTAATCTAATAACATGAAAAATAAACATAGATATGGATTCAATAAACAATTAAGAAATTTTTTATCATTCATAAGAGTAAAATATTTATGGATATAATAATTAAGTTAATTATGTTTTTTCGCATTATTAAGGTTATTAAATATATAAATTAATATTTATTAATTATCTCTTTTTTATATAAATATCATCTTTGGTGGGGTTAGATATTATTTTTTAATTAAAGAAATCAATTAACACCTATAAGTGAGGTCAATAATTAATTTGATTAATTAAATTAATTCTTTTTTAAGAGATTTAAAATGAACCATTTAAATGCCTCCTTTGGTGGGGTTAGGCATTTTAAATTTTATTTAAAGTATTCAAATTACACCTAAGAATTTAATTATTTGAGTACTAACTTTCAAATTTTAAAACCATTATTGAAAATATATTTCTCAATACATTTTTGAGTAATAGTTCTTAAAAAAACTTTTGAAATAGAGCTTCACTCCAACTAGCAGGCGATTGTACCAACAAATAAAATAACACTATTACTTAAATCAGACTTGATAATTAAACCTTAAAATCCAATTTTCATATTTAAGTTTGTAATGAAAAATAATATATTTTACTCTAATATCCTTAATATAAATCTTGAATAGAAATTAACAAAGTCAATTTATTTTATAAAAATGTTTTACCTATTTAATATTTCGCAAGCATAACAATGTTATTATTATATCATATTTACAAACAACTAGTAATGTTAAATTTAATCACAAATAAATTAAATATAACATATAAGAATAAAACATAAAAATAACTGTAAAGAATTCATTTTAAAATTATATCTCAAAAGAATCCTTATAGAAATTTGATGCTAATTCCATTTTTGAAAAACCTTCAAACGGATTTGTATTTATGTTTATTAAATAAAAAAACTAGAAATTTAAAAAAGCATAACTAGTTATTCTCAAAAAGAAAAGAACTTTGAAACTAAAACAACTAAGAAAACTTCTAAGAGATAAAGCTAGATAGAGAAAGAGAAGAGCTAAGATTTTTGGGATGATTTTTACAATGGGAGAGATGGTCCTTTTATAGGTGAGTAAAACACTAAAAATTGGGAAAATATCTCAAAAATTCGTCTTGGACACATTTGGACAGGCCGACACACGTCTAGGGGTGTTGATGGGTGTAGTTGAGCGAAATTTACGTAGACGGGCTCTGGCGCACGCAGGGCTCAGAAGAAGAGAGATGGCTCTTGGCATAAAATGCATGTGCAACTCAGTGAATGTGTGCGATCGGTGTAGATTGGAGCATTTTTGACCTTTTTGATCGTTTTGACCTATATTGTCCAATTTTTCCATTTTTTTTACTTCTTCTTCTTTTTTCTAAACATATTTGTGATGTATTGCCTCTAGTATTTTCTTTTAGTCTTTAAATTATTTTTGAAAGAAAAATACCTGATAAAAAATATAAATATCCATGATTTCAAAAATTTCAAAAATACAAATTTTTATAAAACATGATAAAATCATACAAATATAAATATGTTTAATCAATTAAATTACATTAAATCATAGTAATTTTAGTGTTTTTTAAGAACTTATCATAACCCCTAATCAACTTCTTGCTAGTCCCTTAGCAAGAGAAGCGGTAAAAACTAAAATAAAAACTAAAAATTAAACTATCTTAAATCACTTCCATAATTTGACAAGGGTTGAATTTAGCATATGTAACAAGCCTTTAAACTCCCAAGTTTCCCTTGTGAATGAATTTGAGTCTCATGAGAGTTTTCAATAATGATACCCATAAACATTAAACTAAATAAAATAATCTTTAAAATAAAAAAAGTAGAACAAGTAAAATAAAACACAAAATTTTCATGCTTAAAATTTCATTTAAATTTTATAAGTAAAACCTTTAAGCATATTTTATTCTTATTTCTTAAACATTCATGATTTACTACATTAATTAGCCGAAAATCACTTTCATATTTTAATCAAAAATGTTTCATTTTCACTTAACTCAATTTCATTGTTAGGAATCTGAATTCACTTTGACTCTACTTCTCCCAAGTCAATACTCTCAAGTCACTTAATCTTATGGAATCAAGCACTCATACTAAGGTGTATACAAATAAAATTTATGTTTTGAAATGAAACAATAAGTCTGCATACTTATAAAAGAAGAAAAGCTCAAAATAGTGTATAACTTTGATCTCATAAAAGGAAACGATTGTATAAATTATAAAGATATCATATATATTACTTTCATGCATCAATCAAACTCATTAAAAAAATTCAAGATATATGTCTTTTAGAAGTGTAGGAAAAATAAATGCAATGACTTCTATGGGAATTATTTCCTATATTTCTTTTGTAATAACCAACTATCATAACTGTTTAAGGCTAAAATGGTCGTAGTAGGTAAATTATACTATATATTCTTTATCTCTCTATTTTTAAGAGATTTTTCAACATATTTTTATAGAGAGTGAACACATGTACAGATTGTACATTTTTGTACGAATTTGGTAAATGGTTAATTTTGTAGCTTTTCTGTTTGATTTTGGTTTAAGTAACCCTAGATATGTCTCTTTTGGGTAGAAATCATGTATGAATAAGATAAAGGCATATACTATCAATTTCTACTTAAATAATTTAATCTAAGAAAATAAAAAATAAATATACGACACTCTATTAAGATGAGAAAATTCATACATTCAATGCTAATACCTATAGAAATCATCAAAACATTTGAAAAAAAATAGAATAAGTGTTTTGAGTGGCAAGAAAATATTACACTCAGAATAAAGGAAATTAAGGCTTAAATACTATCTCACAAGGGTCATCTATACTAGTTGATTCCTAAACATCGATTTTGGGTTTGTTTCATTTCAACATTTTATCATAAAATATTAGTTATGACACAATCTTACTAATTATCATATTACTTCATGAAATGTTATTTGGAAATTAATCTAATAATACAAAAATACCTATTTTTGAATGGTCCATCCCATCTTGATCTCAGTTTTCCTAGAAACAATCTCAGATGAGAGTTAAATAAAAGAAATTTCATTCTAGGGTGAAGAGTCTTAGGAAATAGCCTCTTATCATGATAGCACTTAGTACATTCTTTATACAATTTGGCATTCTCATAGGCTTCATTCCTAATTTATCTCAAATCATTAAGATAGAGTAACCGTTTTTCTTCTACTTTATCTAAGTCTATGTTTAACTCTTTAATTTTCAAGTAAGCCTTGTGTTCAAGTTCAACGGGAAGGTAGAACACTTTTCTAAAGATTAGCCTGTAAAAGCTCATCCCAATGAGTGTTTTGTAAGCTATGCGGTATACTCATAAGGAATCATTCAACTTAAATTCCCAGTCGTTCCTTGAAGGACACACAATGCATTCCAATATTCCCTTGATTTGCTTATTACTTACTTCCACTAAACCATAAGTTTGAGGATGATATGGAGTAACTACTCTTTATGGGATGTTGTACTTTTTTAGTACTCCATCAAAGATTTTGTTACAAAAATAAATACCTCCATCACTTATTATAGCTCAAGATAAATGGTCAGCTACTAAGTTTACTTAATAACTATTCAATAGGAAAGGTTTCAACTATATCTTCTTTACTCTCACCTTTAAGAGAATTGAAATCAGAAATCAAGCTACATAAATGGTCAACTACTAAGTTTTCACTACCTTTCTTATCCTTGATTTCTAGGTCAAATTCTTGTAAGAGTAAGACCCACCTAATTAATCGTGGCTTGGCATTCAGTTTACTTAATAGGTATCTTAAAGCTTCATAATCAGAATGCATAATTACTTTAGATCATATTAAATAAGACCTAAATCAAGCATTTCTTTAACAACCTTCTTTTCCCATATAGTTATGTGTATGAGAAAACTTCCAGGGTCTTTCAATTTAGGGGGAAGTCAGTACTGAAGTACAACACTAGAAATTTATGATACTACTACTCACTCATTAAGTTCATATCTCATTTTCTTAGTGTTTAACTCTTTGAAAAACTTAGCATATGAGGGCACATTCATGATCACTTCTAATAATGATTAATTGATATTTACTTTAGAAAGTATATTAAAAATATCATTGAATTTTGGGGATGTTAGATGACTCCTCATTGAGTTTTTTTGAAGGTTGTCAAGGTAGCACTTGTCTCTCCTTTTTGTGAGACTAGAATTTCACCTTCTTTGTTACCTGAACTAAAAGGTAAATCTTCAAAAATTTCAGGTAAACTAGTATTGACTACCTTACCATTTCGAAGGGTTCTTACATCCTTTGCTTGTTTGGGTTGACTAGGCAACTTTCCTGGTTTTTTCCTTAGCATTTGTTCAACAAGTTGCCAACTTTAGCTTCAATCCTTTTAACCGAAGCCTTCATAGTGCTTAACCTTTGATTATTCATCAATTGGTTGTCATGACTAACTTAGGTAAAAGCATTCAATCTATCCTATAAGGCTGGCTTAAAAGATTGATTTGATGGGCAATGATGGTTTTTATTTGGCCTTAGTGTTTGACATTGGATGTAGGCTTACTAATTATTTGGTGTCCAATGATGGTTAAGGTGATTATAGGTGTTTTGATGATACCTTTGAAAGGAATTGACTTCCTCCATGGAATCTACTCTAGAATCATAAGTATATGAACAATTATGAGTATCATGCCCAATTGAAAAACACACTTTACATACCTCTTGATTTTTCATTTGGTGAGTAGTGATAAGTTGCACTTGCTTAGTCAATTCAGCAAGTTGCAAGGTCATCTCATTACTGAAGCTAACTTCATTGATTCCTGTTCTCCCTCTTCTAGTACTTCTTTGTTGGTAATTATAACACAACAACTCATAAAGACTATATGTTTCCTCTACGGTCTTTTCTCCCCCAGATCCTCCAACAACTTATTAACCATGTATTGACTCTGTAGTATTAATCCATCATAAAATAATTGGTTATGTAGCTATAATGGAAAACTATGATGAGGACATTGAATGAAAAGGAGTTTGAGTCTTTCCAAAGCTTTATGAAAAGGCTCTTCATTCATTTGAGAAAACATTGCTATCTTTGTCATTAGATTAGTAGTCTTTTGATGGGAATAAAACCTACCCATAAACTTTTCATAGAATGCCTCCCAATTTGTTAGAAAACTCAGTTGTAGAGCAATGAACCATGACAAAGCTTTATCCTTAAAGGTGTAAGGAAAACACCTCATCCTATGTTGGTCTTCATCAATTCTTTGTATTGGAAATGTTTGGATAATAGTATAGAATTCTCTAATGAAATACACAGGGTCTTCATTCAGGATACTGTAAAAAGAATGCAACAAAAAATAATAAATCTTATTCAATTCATAGTTCCTTGCAGCCTCTTGTAATTGTATGCCAGAAGTTGCATTTCTAATGATTGGTGTTGCATAGTCCTTCACCATTTTATGTCTATCTCCAGCATCTTTTATGGCTACTTGTAGTTGAAATTGATCCTCCTCTTCTTGCGAATCAACATCTAGCTTTTAAATTGAAAAATAGTAGAGCTCTCTAAGAAAGATTTCTCACTTGAAAAAATGTATAGGCTTAAAGAAAAAAAATGCAGGGAACCTAAGTTAAATTTTTTTATGCTAAATTTAAAGAATGGACACAATTTTTGGAACAAATGAATTTCTATTATTTCATTGGATTTTTATTACACATATTCTTAAATTAAAAACTAAAAAAACTAAAAGAAAAGAAAATACACTAATGGATGACCTCCTACTTAGGACTAAAATTTATCATCTTCTAGTAAGACGTTCCTTGGAGATTTCATAATGACAAACTCAATGTGTCCTCTTCATTGAATTTATTTGATCCAATTTGACCATTCAATTAGTCTTTGCATTGTTTTTGCAAATGCTCAGCTAATTGTTCCACTTAGACTTCAACCTTTTTTATAAAAGCTTCTACAAAGTCCAATCGTTGATTGATTTTAGATTGGTTATCTCTGTAGACTTGAATAAAAGAATTTAATTTGTCCTTCAAGGTTCATTTACTAGGAAGGCTTCTTGGAATGGGCTAGTGGAATTGCTAGTCTGGCTGATTTGAGCTTTGGATGAAAGAAGGATTGTTTTGCCTCTAGAAGAATTTGGGATGATTTCTCTACCTAGAATTGTAGGTATTTGAATTAGGTTCGAATCTTGGTCTCTTTTGATATGCTTCAAAAGCATTAACTTGTCCAGGTCCAACTGGTGTTTTTCCTTTATATGAATAAGCTTTAGTACCATGTCCTATATGCTACACAAACAAAAATGTTCATTATTGGTGTTGGTTTGCGTAGTGAGAAAGGAAACTTGCTTAGTCAATTAAACAAGTTGTTATTGAAATCTAGCTCTTCTCACTCGTGAGATTTTTTGTTGGGAATTTGTACCCAACATCTCAAAGAGGTTATACATCTCTGAAGCTATCTTCTTTCCCATAGCTCCACCAGAAGTTTTGTCGACAATGAACTGGCATTGCTGCATAAGTCTATCGTAAAAGAATTGGTTCTACAACTACAAAAGGAAGTTGTAATGAGGGAATTAAGGGAGGAATAGTTTGAACCTATCCTAGGCTTCATGGAATGGTTTTCCTTCCACCTGCGAGAAAGTTGCAATCTTTTCTCTCAACTCTTATGTTTTTTGGTAGGAATAGAATTCTCCCATGAATGTGTTGTAAACGTCCTCCTAAGTCATCAAAGAACTTAGAGGGAATGAAATATATCAAGCTTTAGCTTTCACCTTGTCCTTCAAGGTGTAGGGGAAATACCTCATTCTAAGTTGATCCTCGTTTAGAATACCGAGGGGCATAGAAGTCCCTAATGAAGGAAAGAAAATCTTCATTAGGTAGCCCACAGATGTAGGAAGCATAGAAATATGAATGTTTTTCAAGTGATAATTTCGAGTACACTCATCCAGCTTGATAGAGGCATTTTCTATGCCAATTGTTGGTTGTGCAAACTTCTTCATGGTGGTTTCCCTAACATGTGGGTTTTCTCCCAATTCTATTGGTTCCGATAAAGGATTAATGCTTGGTTTTGTATTTGGCTCAAAAATAGGTTAATGGTTAGAATTCAACCTTGTAAATAGTTGTTTAAATTTATGAATATTATCTATGTATGGTGTAAAAGGGTTTCCTAAGGATCTCCTACCATGCATAGACTAGTGATAGTGTAAATATAAAACACTTTTCAATTAAAAAGGAAATGAATAATAAAATAAATTTACAAATTTTTTGAGAAAATATACATAGTATTTAATACAAAAATACTAAATAAACAAGTTAAGTTAATCCCCAAGTCAAATAACATAATCAATATTAACCAAGAGTGCTCACAGGATAGAATGGTGGAGTAAAGCCTCCTTAAAAACCATCCTAGATATAACTCTTTTAGATCTTTATTTTTCATAATATTATACAATTACTTTTTTTTAAAATTGTTTTTACAAAAGAAAATAATAAAAATAAAAATCACAATATTTACATCACATAATTGTTTTTTAAATTTTGATAAATAATTTAAAAATGTTATTCCTTCCTCGAAAATAGTGCCAAAAACTTAGTAAAACAAAATCGTTATCACGTTAGTAATACTGGTTTTGTAGATACTTTGGTTTTATATTTGTAAAACTCTTGGAAGTACATGAATCATTTTATATAAAATGATAAATATACTCTCAATGTCGATCTAAGGAAGAAATATACGTGGATTTTAATTTATTATTCAAATTTTTAAAAATTAAATTAAATCCTAAACATGTAGTCACAATATTTTGATTTTTTTGTGTGTCCTACTATAATAATATAAAAAATAAACATAGATATGAATTCAATAAACAATTATGCAATTTTTTATCATTCATAATAGTGAAGTATTTATGGATATAAAATTAAGTTACTTATGTCTACCCATATTATTTAGGCAATTAAAGATATAAATTGATATTTAATAATTCTCTTTTTTATATAAATATCATTTTTGTGTGTTACATATTCTTTGTTAAGTAAAAAAATAAATTAACACATATAGGTAGGGTCGATAATTAATTTGGTTAATTAAATATTAATTTTTTTTCTAAGAGATTGAAAATGAACCATTTAAATGTCACCTTTGGTGGGGTTAGATATTTTAAACTTTATTCAAAATATTCAAATTAAAGCTAAGAATTTAATTATCGAAGTACTAATTTTTAAGTTTTAAACCCATTATTAAAATTATGTTAATACATTTTTGAGTAATAGTTCTTACAAAAACTTTTGAAATAGAGCTTTACTCTAACTACTGGGCGATTGTACCAACAAATAAAAGTGCACTACTCTAAATTAGATCGAATAATTAAACCTTAAAATCTAATTTTTAGATTTCAGTTTGTAATAAAAAATAATATATTTCTTTCTAACATCCTTAATATAAAATCTTCAATAAAAACAAAATCAATTTATTTTATAGAAATGGTTTATCCATTTAATATTTTGTAAGCATAACAACATTATTATTATATCATATTTACAAATAACTAGTCGTGTTAAATTTAATCATAGACAAATTAAATATAACATATAATAATAAAACATAAAAATAACTATAAAGAATTCATTTTAAAATTATACCTTAAAATAATACTTATAGCACTTTAATGTTATTTATGTTTCAGGAAAAAATCAAAATAGATTTGCATTTCTGTTTATTGAATCAAAAACTATAAATTTAGAAAAACATAAATAGTTCTTCTCAAAAAGAGAAGAACTTTAAATCTAAAAAAATTAAAAAAAAACTTTCTAAAGAGAGAAAGCTAGAGACCGAAAGAGAAGAGTTGAGATTTTTGGGATAATTTATACATTGAGGGAGATAGTCTTTTTATAGGTGAGAAAAAGGCTAAAAAAGTGGGAAATATCTCAAACATTGGTCTTGAGCGCATTTGGATAGGCTGGCACATGTGTGGGGGCACTGGCACGCACATATGGGTGGGATTTATGGTAGGACAGGTGCAGACTCACATAGGATTTTCGGTAGATGGGCACTGGCTCTCAATGTGACATGTACACGGTTGATGCACGCGTCTTGGTGCAGATTGGGCCATTTTTGACCTTTTTGATTGTTTTGATCCATTTTGTCCAATATTTTCCATTTTTTACTTTTCCTCATTTTTTTCTCAACATATTTGTGATGTATTGCCTCAAATATTTTTCTTTGAGTCTTTAAATTATTTTTGAAGCAAAAATACCAAAAAAACAATATAAGTACCCATAATTCTAAAAATACAAATTTATATAAAATATGATAAAATCATTAAAAAATATATAAATATATTTAATCAATTAAAGTACATTAAATCATGATAACATTAGTATTTTTAAGCACTCTTCAGTACTTTCACAGTATATGATTAAACAAAACATAACAAATCATAATAAATATTTTGACACCTGGTACACTACTATAGGGTAAGATGATAGAGACTCTTTAGAAACTCATACTAACCTCATATGCACATAATAAACATAAGCAATATTAACTAGTTAGGAAACAGGTAGATTAATTTAATACAACATCTAGTGTGTTGATTCATACATAATAGAAATTCATATTATATTAAACCAATAGATTGATTATGCATAATAACAAGGAAGGATTCCAAGACCTGATACTTATTTAGGTTAAAGAGATGCTTATACCTTAAGGACTCATCACATTATAGAAATAAATTAATGCATTAAACATAAACATCTAGAAACAAGAAGTAGAAAAGGGATATAGCAATCAAAAACTGGCAATAAATAATAAAAGCTTTCTAATAAGAGTTTAAGCTTCTGGATGTAGAAACATACATAACTTAAACTTTGATTGTTCTAAACAAACATTAGAGCATGCATAACACCACATATGTTGGACAAATAGTCCACCACAAACCACCAAGGGACACATAGTTCAAGATGTGAGAACTCAAAGAATTTAGCTCAACTACCTCTCATAATGAGATTCTCACATAAGAAGAGGAGTTGCATGAGGAAAACTACCCATTGACTCACAATTCACATAGCCATGAATCACTAATACCAACCAACATACAAGGTATTAGTGATCAAAAAATAGAAAATAAAGATGTCAATTTGACAAGGCTCTATTACATGTTTTCTGGTTAAAAAAATAAGAGAAAAATTGGGTATTTATAGAAATCAATCAAGCCACGACTAACATCGCCACCACTTCGTCAAAGACCTTATCAACTACCTTACTAAGGGTGGCGGCGAAGGGTGAAGAGTGTGATGAGGTGGGTGACGAGGTCCTAAAAATCCCATTTTTTATTTCCAAAAATGTCAAGTAATTTTCATAAATACTCACACTCTAAACAAACCAAAAACTTGAATGATAACTTTGGAAAACGAGCTCCTAGCATGCATACTATGAAAACCAATTCCATTGTTATCTAAATATGCTCGTATACAAAGTGTACCTAACTATGTGCATATGTACATTACTGATCCATAATAACCAACCTTACATAGAGAAAGACAAATATATTAAGTAAAATAAACAGACACCGTGTTTTGTACTCGAGAAGCCAACACATGGACATAGAGTACATACAATTTTACACACACATTATTACCTACCATTTTGGTATGATTTGGTTGTTTGAAAATGTATTTGTGTAAAATTTGTATACCTAGTTAATCCAAATTAGCATGAGGCTATCAAACTAAAATTCTAAGCCCAAGGTGAATAATAAATATGTGTTTAGATAACCAAACTAGGGGTATACAATTAATTAAAATGGGTGGAATGACTATTTTGTTAATAGTGCTGCCATTACATCATTGAATATTACAAGAATGACTAATACAAAAGTAAAAAAGAACCTCATGACTCTTATAATTGTATACATATGACTACTCATCATTGACTTATGTTTGATCCTGCTACATATTGTGCCTACATATTGTGTCAACTATTGCGGCATTAATAGTACTATCATAGATTGGACAACCTTAAATATAGTTCCAATATGGACCCTTGGTAATTATTGTATTTAATATCTTCTCAGGAATTTATAGTGAGAGAGAATTTTTGTCAAATGAAAATACCAAAAGGGGAGATTCAAAAGAATACAATGAGTTAGCAATTGCATAAGCAAATATAGATTGTGTAATATTTAAATTTTAGGAATGCCACAACATCGATCTTTTTTGATTCAAGTATTTTCTAGTTACACCATTGTTAAACTCTCAAAGGCTCTTCATTTTAAGGTAAGACATGATCATGTACTTTACATAAAGTTTTTTGGAGAAAATATGATATGTTCATGAAAAGTTATCTGCATTTTAAGGAAGAGGGATATATCTCTCTCAAAGAGGGCTTAATCTCCTTATTTAATGACCAATTTTCAACTGATATAGATTCGATTACGTTAAAATACATTATTTTTGAAAATTGGATACGAAGGGAGGTATCAATCCCCACCAAAGAGGGGTTGATTCCTAGTCTAACATGCTTAACTTTTATTTATAAAGGATCGATTCACTCCGTAATGGGATAGATCCCTTTATCTTATTTTCATGATTTAAGCCTTATATTTCATGTTTTTAAAGCCCATTGAGTTCCCAATAATCACTTTTTTACAAAGTTTTATTATAAATAAATCACAACTTTCATTCTATCTCTAATCTACACTTTTCTCAGGCACACAGAAACTATATCACTACTTTCTCATATATCTAGGCAATTTATTTCACATTTTTTCATGTTCATATAACTTCTTCATGATTAAAAATCTTTTCTACTTGTATAAATTAAACATTTATAAGGCCATAATCTATTGATTTAAGGGAATATGACTGTAAAAGTCCTATACTAATTCTAAAAGTGACAATTTTTGTACTTATTGTTTGTAACAGTTTAATTCTATTGTTATGAAAAAGTGACTACATAATTAAGAATAATAATAATTTTTATATTTTTATTTTTTCGTCAATTATTTTAGTTATAATTTATTTAAATTATAAAGGTTTCTCCTTAATGCAATTGAAATTTTTTTTTAAAAAAATAAATAAAATCTATTTGTTCTTAATAATGATAATAAATGTGTGGGAAGATGTAAATGAGACATATTCAGAAGGTGAGAATTTTTTTTCACATCTTTAAAATAAAAAAAAAGATTATGGAAATTAAAATAAGGAGAATGTAATGTTATTAATGGTTACATGGAGATGCTATCTTTATGCAAAGAACTTGATTTGAGTTTGTAAGAGGAGTAAAAGTGTTTTGATAGCAGTGCACATTATCGAAAAAAAGCTCAAAACTGAAAGGACATTTGAATTTTTGATTGGGCTCAATCGCAAGTTGGATCATACACATGGAAGAATAATTATTCAATGTCTATTAATCTTAATCATAAAGGTGTTCTCTGAGGTTCGTCAGAGTAGAGTCGGTGATAAGTGATGCTTTGTAACCCTCATTTTCTAGATCGTACGAGTCTCGATGGAACACTTCATTCCATGTTTAGGGCTAGAAAAGCATAAGGGTGAGTAGTTTTAGAAATATGTTGGGTTATTTGAATAGCCCGATGAGGCTTGGTGGGTTGAGAGATTTTGGAAAATCTGGTGGACCGAGAGACTCAGGAAATGGGTTGTCCTCTAAGTTAGCCCAACAGAAAATACAAAAATGGGCCTTTTATAATTCAGCCCAATGGGTAGACACAAAATAAAAGAGTTATTTTATAAACATTTTATTTATAAATTCTTTTATATTTATATATTTTTTATTATTATAATGATCTAAAAATATTTATTTTATATTTATTGGAAAGATATTAGTTTTTTTTATTCTTTGGGATTTTTCTAGAATTTTTATGAATTTTTTATGATTTTTATTTTATAAATGGATTAACCTATAAAGGAAGTAGATATATTTTGTGGCTTATTCCTATCGCAATTTATCTTCATTGCAACTTATCCTATCCTTTTAACACGTCATGCATACTAATCATATCTCCACCATGATGTTAGCAATCTTATTTACATCCTAATTCAATTTATATCTCTTATAAATATAAAAAATACCTCACAAAATAAAGAGGATATCAGAATTAACAAAATTAATATAACAATTGTAACAAGAAACAAGAGAGAACAAAGAGTACATCTAGGTCAACTATTGGACGAGATTTTGGAGATCCTCGTAAGCTTTTCTTAATCATCTTCTTTTTATTTTTTTATGATAATAATGTTGATTCTAATGAAATCTACCTAGTTTAATAATGTGATTATAGGCGAGCCCTAAACTATAATTTAATTAATTTAAAATTATGAATAGATTTAATTTCAATTCTTAATTCTTGATGCGTTTAATTCTATGCTTAAATGTCATGACTATGCATGTTATTAATTATGGTGATCAACTTATTTGTTGAATGAATATATTAATATCTAGTCTAAAATACTAATATGTAATTGTTAATATTCTTATTCAAAGTGATACCTCGCAGTTGTTATTACAAGTAGGATTGAATACCTTCATTAAAGATTAAATGATTGTTCTAATCTTACCTAATTTAGCTATCATACTATAGATCTTAATACAATGAATAAATTATATCTAATAAACATACCTCTAAGTTGTTCAGGATTTAGGTTGGTTAATAAGTGGATCTTTAACTAATTATACAGTAAGAAAATATATGAAATCTTAAGTAAACCTAGATTTCTAAAGGTAAAGTCAATAACTCAATAATGGTTTCAAATTTTGAAAGTAAATTAGAACTCAAGAAATTAATTTACATTCATGACATATTTAATAAAATTGTAGGATAGTGGTAAGGATAGTTGATCACACATCTCCCATAATTCTTGTGCAACTTATTTTATTCAAAAAAATATTTTACTAATTTTAATTAATTTACTAACGAACTAGTAATTAGGAATTTATATTAATATACCAACAAAATCTCAAAAAACACAAGTTTACGGGGAGCATTTAATCTAGAATAGTAGGACCAACTTTAGATAATATTTTCCAATATACATAATTTTGGTTAGTCATCCTGTTCAGCCTCAATAACATATAATGGTATTTACTTAAGTGCTTTAATCACCACTTCACAATTGAAGAATCCTCAAATCATTGATTCTTGTGATTTTGATCATATGAATAATACATATCACTTATTTATTTCTTACTCACCTTATGCTGGTAATCTTAAAGTTAGAGTAGCAGATGGATACCTCTTAACCGTTGCTAGCAAAGGGAGTATTCAAATTTCTAACTCTATGTTTCTCAAATTTTTCTTTCATGTTTTGAACTTTCCTTGTAATTTAATATCCATTAATCAATTAACACAAGACTCAAATTGCTTAGTTAAGTTATTTTCTTTTTTATTAATCTTTTCAAGACCTATCATCGGGGAAGATGATTGATAGTGTTGAAAGGTGTAAAGTGTTTTATTATTTTAATAAGACCAATGTGTTTGAAAATCATCAAATTTTAATTTATGATTTTGCATCTGTTTCTAGGAATAATGAACTTATGTTATGAAATTATCAATAGATCACCCTAATTTTCATTAGTTGAAAAAACATTGTCCATTTATGTTTTCAAATAAAGAAATTTATTTTAATGTGAAATATGTGAACTTGCAAAACACCAACGTCATTCCTTCTCAAATGTCCAATATAAATTATGCAAACCTTTTAACGTTTAGGGACTCACTCGTTCTCCTACCCGTACTCACTCTAAGTGATTTTTTATATTTATTGACGATCATACTAGAGTCTATTTGGTTTTATCTGTTTAAATAAAAAACTAAGGTTTGGGATATTTTCATTCATTTTCACCTAATGGTTCAAACAAAATTTCAAACGTATATCAAAATTCTTTGGATAGATAATGGCTTAGAGTATTTAAACTATACTTTAAGCCATTATTTAAAAATATCGGACAGTGTTCCAAAGCAATTGTGTTTACACACCTCAAAAAAATGGGGTAGTTAAACGAAAAAATAGACACCTTTTAGAGGTAACTTGAGCTTTAATGTTCACTACAAACATGCTAAAAAATATTTTGAGGATGCATTTTTATCTGTAACCATTTGATTAATGAAATTCCAAGTCATGTCCTTTATTTCGAAACATTTATTCAAAAGTTTCAAAAATGTCTTCAAACATCACACCTTTAGTTTGAACTCCCTCTTGAAGTATTCAGTTGTATTATATTTTTACACATTCACCAAATAATTGATCCAATTTTGATCCTAAAGTAACCAAGTGTATTTTTATTTGGTATTCATGTACTCAAATGGGGTACAACTACTATGATCCTTTTATAAAAAAGATAATTGTTAGTCAAGATGTTACTTTCTTCGTAGACACCTTACCATCAAAATTCCTCTCTCTAAGGGGAGAAAATTAGTGAAGAAAGCTCTATTGGTAAGTACTTAGACCTGAGTAACCAAATTTTTAACCCTCATGAATCCACCACCATAAATTGTGAACCTTGTCCAGAATCCACCATCATAAATAGTGAACAACCAACTATCCCATATGATTCTATTATTCCACCTAAAAAAAGAAACTTAAATCGATAAAGAGATACAAGAAAAAAAAAACAAAGAAATGATTGTTTACTCATAGAGGTCTAAGTTAAAAGATAGGGAAAACTTCACATTTGATGCACTAAAAGAGTCAAAACTAGTGGTAGATCTAAATATCCAAAACTACATCAAGTAATTTTGATTTTATTCTTGTCTTGTGATTTTCCCATTTCTCTGAGAAAACCAACTTCATCCATCCCAATTCCAAATTTATTTCCTATAATTCTCGATCTACTAGGTTTCATACTTTTACCTCTAAACTTGACAACAAAAATTCCAAAAAATATCAAATGAAGCTCTTAAAATTTTAGAGTGAAAAGAAACTATTATGGAAGAAATAAGGGCATTGGATATAATAGAACTAAGGATGTGACATAACTATTGAAAGGGAAGATACCAGTTGGTTGTAAATGCATATACATGATAAAATTTTAAAGCTGATGGGACAATAGAGCAATACAAAGCCCATCTGGATGCAAAAGGATTTACACAAACCGATGGAGTTGACTACATAAAAACATTTGCACCAGTTTCTAGACTAAACACGGTACGGGTTCTATTGTCCCTAGTAGAAAACCTTGTTTGGGCTCTTTAATAACTGGATATCAAAAATGCTTTCCTAAATGGAGTGATAGAAGAAGAAGTCTTTATGACCATGTCATCCGAATTTTGTAAAGTAAATGTATACATAGTGTATAAATTGAAAAAATCACTGTATGGTCTCAAATAATCACCAATAGTATGGTTTGATCAGTTTCAAGAGTGATACAAAAATAAGTGTATCAACAGGGACAATCAGATCATAAATTTTTCTTCCAACAAAGTGAAGATGAGAAGAATAAAATCTTGATTATGCACAATGATGGTATAATCTTGAATGGATGCAACTTGGAAGAAATTGAGAGACTAAAAAGGAACTTGGAAACCAAATTCAAAATTAAGGATTTAAGGTACATATGATACTTCTTAGGAATGAAGTAGTAAGGTCAAAGAAGGGAATAAATGTCTATCAATGTAAGTAAGTTCTTGATTTTCGTAATGAGATAGGAATGCTTGGATGCAAATAGAGTGATATTCCAATTGAAATGGGAAAGAAATCAATTACTTTGCGAAAGTTAGTTGATAAGGAAAGGTATTAGAGACTAGTAGGAAAAATGATATATCTATCTCATACTAGGGCTGACATTGCATTTATAGTTAGTACGTATAGTAAGTTAACACATATATCTCCCAAAGGAAGCTCATCTTGAAGTAGAGTACTAAATCCTCAGATACCTCAAAGGATCATCGGGCAAAGGCTTGCTCGTCAAAAGAAACGAAGTCAAATATATAGAAGTTTTCACTAATGCTGACTGGATTGGTTCAATTGAAGATATATGATCCATTATCAAACATTGTACCTTTATCTTTGAAAACTTAGTGACTTAGAGAAGTAAAAGACAAAATAGTGTCACCAGGAGTAGTATTGAAGCTGAATTTAAGGTAGTTACATAAGGAATGTGTGAAGTATTATGATTAAGAAAACTGTTGATAGAACTTCAAATTTTAGTTAAGTCACTAGTTAAACTTTATTGTGATAATAAAGCTATCATTAACATCTCCCTCAATCCAAATCAACATAACATGACAAAACATGTAGAAGTAAACAAATACTTCATTAAAGAAAAGGCTAAAAATGGAACTATTTGCATTGATTAATGCTCCAATAAAAGAGAAAGTTGTAAATATCTTTAATAAGGAACTTTTTTGACAAATTTTAATGGTTTAATTTTTAAACTAAATATGATCAACATTTATGATCTAACTTGAAAGGGAGTGTCGAAATTCTAAAATATATGGGATTTTAATTAGTAGTAATTAGGGAGGTGATTATGATATTTGTAATTATTAGTATAATTATTGGAATATTTGATTATGGTTTATTTTGAATTAATTAGGAATTTTTTTTCTTCTATCCTAGTTCCACTATAAAATTGTAAGTAGACAGTGTAAAGAGATATTGAAAAATAAATATACAAAATTTCAATTCCTGTTTTCTATAAGTACTACCTCATTACCCTTAATTGTTGGTCAGGGTGTCTTACATCGATTTGTTTCTCTCTCTAATTAAGGAAACTTGATTGGCTCAAGCGCTCTACCAAGGTGTTTAAACCAAGGTGATCCACCCATTTAGCCACTTTGTGGTTTTCAATTCATCTTTCATGTACCATGAAACTCCAAACTTCTCTATTTCATTAAAGGAATGGTCATATGCCAATGTTCCAAATGGATTTTCAAAAAATACACATCATCCTCTCACTTTATTTTAGCATATTTAATGGTAAAGAGATAATAGCTTTTGGCCTTGGGTTGATCTCCTTAGATCTTTTTGATTCCTTCCTATGTCAGATACTTCAAGGCCCGATGGAAAGTAGATGAATCCCTCCATCATGTGTAGCTAGGGTCTTTCGATGATTACATTATCTTGTGCTAGGACATTACCACAAAATTGGTAATATGTATGGTTCTTGGCACCATTATAGGCCGTTTTATTGTCCCCATAACTTAAGTAGTGCTTCAATTGAAACCAAAAAAGGGCATGTCTTTTTTGTGGACATCTTTTATCTCCAAACCAATGGTAGAAAATAACAAAAGGTCTGAGCTACTTATATCCATTACGATCCTCCCAATAGCACAAGGACATATTCTCATATTAATGACTAAAGGATCATCATGGGGATGAATTTTCATCTTTCTACAAGAAGGAGATCATAGGTCTTGCTCACTAGTTTCTCAATTCAAAGACAGATCTGGCTTCCTCTTTTCCTACTTTTCGTGTGGATCTTTCTTGAGGAGTTGTTTTTCTTCCCGTTTAGTTTGGGCCCATCATGGAAAGAATGGAACATTTTTACATTCTTTCTTTGGTTATGTTATGTGTCAACTATTGTGTTATTGATAACATTATCATAAAATGAACAACCTTAGATATAGTTCCACTATAGAACCTTGTTAATTATTGAATTTATTATCTTGTGGGATTTTTAGTAAGGATGAAGTTTTACCATATGAAAATAACAAAGGGAGAGATTGAGAGGAACACAAAGATTTGGTAATTTTATAGACCAATATAGTTTGTAATATTTAAATTTTAAGATTGGCATAATATCGATATTCTTTGATTCAAGTAGTTTCAAGTTGTACCATTGCTAAACTCTCAATACTTCACCATTATAAGGTAAAACATTGCCTTCTACATATTTTTTTGTTTGGAGTGATTATAATATGTAGACCAAAAGTTGTGTACATTTTAAGAAAGAGAGATCTATCCCTTTCAAAGAGGGCTTGATCCCTCTATTTATGGACTAATCTCCAACCGATCCGGATATGATTATGTTAAATTACATATTTTTTGAAATATGGATATGGAGAGAGGTATCAATCCCCACCATAGAGAGGTTTATCTCACTTCTTGTATCCATTACTTTTATTTGTGAGAAATCGATCCCCCTAGAGAGGGATAGATCCCTTTATCTTATTTTCGTGATTTTAGCTCTATTTTTCACATTTTGTTAAGCCTTGTTATCACCCCAAAACCATATTTAGGGCCATATTGTAATGAGATATATTTCATTTTGGTTTCACTATGTTAGAGAGTTGTATTATAAATAAATCATAACTCTCATTCTATCTTCAACCTACCATTTTCTTAATCACACATGTACTACATCTATACTTTCTTATATATCCAAGTAATTTATTTCATATTCTTTCATGCTTCTTCATCATTAGGATTATTCCATGCTTGCATCAATTAAACATCTATAAGGTCATAATCTATTGATTTAATTGTCAATCTTTTAAGATGATATTTTAGTAAACTTGAACTTAATTTATTGTTCTAGGATTTGTTTGATGATTGATCACATTTACCAGCTACTAGTTTAAGGCTATTTGTTATAGAATCTATTTTAGGATATAACTTGTACTTGTGTTATTTTTGCTAACTTTTTAGGTGATAAGGTTGATGTATTTGGTAGCTCGTGGACTCAAACTGATCGAAGTTTTGGTTGGGATCATACACGCTTCCTTTGGAGATTGTGAAAAAGAATGATGACCTACTAGCAGAGTTTAATAGGGCTTAACAACTATAAGATGGTGTTTGGTTCACGGAATGGAATTAGAAAGGAAATGAGAATGGAATGGAATGGAAATGAAACAATATTGTTTGGATTGACTACTAGAATAAAAAGAGGAATCAATATTATAGTGTTTGGTTTACAACTGGAATCGAATGGAATGGAAAACACTGTATATTATATTAATACTTCTATATTCAGTAAAGTTTAAATAATATCATTTAATTATTATTTTTTGGTCAGAAAAAATAATAATTGGAATCATAATTTTTCAAAACAATTATTACTTAAAAATAAAATCTATTATTAAAATTATTATTTTTCTAAATAGGGTTTAGGGTTTTGAGGTTTGGGGTTTGCAATTTAGGGGTTTATGGTATAGGGTTTAGGATATAGGTTTTATGGTATAAGATTTAGAGTTTAGGGTTGAAATTATTATTTTTTAAATAGGGTTTAGGATTTAAGGTTTTAGGTTTTTGGATTTAGGGTATAAGATATAGAATATACGGTATAATGTTTAGGGTTTAAGGTTATATTTATGGGTTAAGGTTTAGGTTAAAATTATAATTTTTCTAAATTGGGTTTCGGGTTTTGGGTATAATGTATAGGGTATAGGGTTTAAGGTATATGGTATATGGTTTAAGGTATAGGGCTTAGGGTTTAGTGTTTAGGGTTATATTTGTAGGTTAAGGTTCATGGTTAAAATTATTATTTCTCTAAATAAGGTTTAGGATTTTAGGGTTTAAGGTTTAGGATTTAGGGTTTAGAGTTTAGGATATAAGATATAGGGTTTATGGTTATATTTAGGGTTAGGGTAAAATTGGAACAAAAAATTAAGATGGAAATGGAATCATGATTCCTTAAGGGGGAGAAGTAATTCTCATTTCTTCTCTTTTAGGAATGGATTCCATTTCATTCACACTTTTTAACTCAACCACAAATAAAATTAGAAATAATCAATTCTGATTTCATTGCATTTCAGTCAACTAAATACTACCTAAAAGTAGTATAAAACCTCCTTTATACTAAATGTTATTTTCATAATAAATAAGTTAGATGGTCTGAGAATTGATGTTTTGTTCTTAAGTCGTGTCCATTTAGGTTATTTTCACCTAAATATCGCATGTTAATTCTTTATGTTAATCATTTAATTTTAATATACGATTGCATGTCTAATAGTTTAATGTTTTAATTTTTAATTAGTAAAAATTTAAATTACAACTTATTCATCCCTCGATGGTTGTTAGATCTTTAGTTTAAAACTTACAAAAGGGAATCAAGTCTAGTAAATGTTGTGCACGGAAGCAATAAATAGTAGTATATGAATATATCAAAGCGGTAAAAGAACATAAATAATTTACGTGGTTCGGAAGTTAATATATAAAAGCTTGACACCTTATTGAAAATATCTAGATGGTGGTCATAAAATGGAGGCCCTTGTGCGATTTCATATTTGGCAGTGACAATTTGGTGGTTGTCTTTATGGGCAAGCCTATAAGTAGCATGAGTTCCTTGTTAGAATCTTGATCCCCTAGAGGTTGATGGCACCAGGTAGCTAGAGACGGGGTAGTCGAAGCCTAGTGGTAGCTGAACGTACAAACAATGAGTCCCCTACTATCAAAGTTTTTAGCTTATTTATGGCCAAAGAATTAGGAAGCATATTTAGTGACAAAATTCGAATAGCCAAACAATATAGCTGTATAATCTAAAATAAACTGTAAATTCTAATAAAGGTGTCCAAATAAAGGTTAAAACTATAAACTCAGAGGACCCGAAAGAGCAAATAAATAATTATTAGAGGTTGGAATCTTTGATCATCAATCTCACAGACAACATAAACAAGATAAGTTGACGATAATGGACTGTAACTCTGGTCATCGATCTCATGGAGATATAACATAATCATAACAAATTAGAGGTAAAAAGTCTTCGTTTACCAACCAAAGATTACAAAGAAACTCAAATTATTAAAAATGAAAGACCTATCCCAAGGTGCCAATACTTAGGAAAGTCCTACTTCATGGGCAGAATCCACAGAAATTTCAATAGTCTCCCCTATTTTTCTGCTATAAACCAACATGCAATGGTATAAACATGATGTACATGTTCTGAAATACCTAGATCTCACAATTCATACATGTAGACTTTATGTATAAACATAAGTAATATCATCCTAGCATATAGTCCAACTCATGCATATAACTCAAACATTAATAAAAAAGGTTGTAGAACATCTGAGAATTAATAATAGAGACTTTCAGTTTTAAACCTCATTGAAGATTTGGATAATTGGAATATGCAATAGTAAGCAACAAACGGTATACCTCTTCAAATTAAAAGAGTCCGAAGATGCAATGATAAATATGTCCGAAGACTAGAAGAATATAGGTAGTCTATAATACATTTGTCTGATAACAAAAGAGGTAAGGATAATAACAAACATTCGTCTAATTCCCTTGTTGAAGAGTATATGGATCCAGAGCTCCAATAATGAATATCTATGAAAAATCTATCCGAATAGGAGAATTTGTAGAACAAAAAATAAATGTTTAATGACAAGAAAGCTATGAATAATGGATAATATATCTCTATATATGTCTATCCAAATACTAAGAGAATTTGGATAACATATGAACTTGTTCGAAGACTAAACAATTCAATTGATCGATAATATGATTGTATAATTTTAAGACATGAAATACAGAAGATACATAAGCCAAGTAATTGCATAAAACAAAGCTAGCTAATTTCTATTGATTCTTACTATTGAGCATATATTGATTTTCCCACAACTCTACTTGCCTAATTGATTTATCTTTTTTATCAAGAAACTGGCGAAGAAGCTGAGGTTCAAATGGAGGAGGCAAAGTGCATGGTTTTGTAGGACTAGGAGACTTGACTAATGATTCTACCATGAATTTCTTCCATGTCCCATTTGCAGGGCATGCCATTATTTCTGAACACAACTCCACTGCTGCTTTAGGTTTAGATGGTTTGAACCTCAAGAGCTTTGCATATTCATTAAGCAGATGGAACATGTAATCATACACATATTCCATTTTCAGTTCCTCTTGTACAAATGTACCTGCTGTCTCTCCAATTTTCTGTGCCTACAATAGTTATCAAATACATATTCGTATACTCAGGTTTACATGGGTGTGTAAGTGACCATATTGCGAAATATGCATATCTCATACTTCAATGTGAATTGTTGTAATCTCAAACTCATATGGTGCTTTTTCGTTTAAACTTAGAATTTGGGACCTAAAATTGCGTTCGAGATTTTATCTAAAATGTCACAAAATTGTAGTCTTTTATTGAAGGCCCAAAATCTAAATTTAGTACCATTCATAGTTTCACCATTTTGGAGACAATTCATAGTTTGAAAATGTTTGACATGTATACCTTATCTGTGTGATTGTTACCCCATTCTACTGCAAACTTAAGAGAAGTGCATTTGTTGTTGTCCCTAATGGGCCAATAGTGCTTCAGTGGCTCCATGCTTCTTATGAAGAAATCATAATAATGAGGCTTAACATACAATGTCATGGAGTCACATGCTAGTATGTATTTCTCACTAACAGACCATGCCCATCCTTCTATGTAAATCTTGTACCTATTAACCATCACAATTCTTCTAAGTCAAAATAGGGGAATAAAACCTTAATAAGAAAAATAAATATTTCATTTTGATAGCAAAATTTTTACCTGTGTTTGCACTGGTCTTCTAAGTTAGACTCTTTGTACCCCTCTTTAGATTCTTTGATCCAATTCTGGAATAAAGATCATCTCACAGTTTGACAGAATTAGAACAAAGCATTTCATTTTCAATAACTTTAACCTTATTAGAACCAGGAAAAGAAGAAAATTAGTAGAGGTTATTTGCTTCTGCTTCTATGACAAGTAGTTTAAGAAAAAAGTGCTTTCAAGAAGTGCATATAATTTTTACTTCTGTCAGAGATCACAAAATATCTTTAAGGCCTTGAAAGAACTTCTAGTAAATGTTTATCCAATTTGGACAGTAAGCATTTTTTTTTAACTATCAAAAGCGCTTTAAAATATACCATTTCAGGTTGAAAAAAAAAATTAATACCTGAATATACAAGCGAGTGTTCCAGTCATTTTGTTTAGAAACATTGCAATTGAGAAGGTCCTTCCTGTTTGGAGCCACATATGGGTTACCTTTCCAGTAAGCAAAGGCTTCTCTGTCTTTCCACTTTGTTCTCTTATTGCCTTCTTTTATGTCCTCCAACAAATTTTTCCATGGCTTTATATTGATCTCAGCCCTTCAAAAACATTAACTAATAAACTTCAAACATTTTTTTTTTCTCTTTAGAACACTTTAACATTTTTATTTCCATTTCAGATTAAATATACATTTGTTTTAACAAATGATCGTTTAAGTTCGTTACTTTTAATAAAAGTATATTTTATATTAGTATCTATTAAGTAAGATAACATAAGTTAACTACTTTTACAAAATTATCTTAAAAATTCAATTTATAAAGGTAATAGATTACTCTTGTCTTAATTATTTTCTAAAGTGTGACATCACAAGTCCATTATCTCTACGATATGGATTTATGCTATCATTTTTCTTTACAAAATAGACTTGTGTGATTATTTTTATAATAGCAGCGAATTTATGCTGTTTCACCTAATAAGTAGTGAACTAAAGTATACTTTCGTTAAAGTAGTGAACTTGAGTTACCCTTTTTTTCTTTTTTTTTTCTTTAAAACTAGAAGCAAAAATAAGACATAATAAGCAAAGTGGTTCACCAGCCCCAGAAAGACCAATCAGGGAATACAATATCCAAGCTAGACTCATCTGCACAGTAACGAAACAATGGAGGAGGGCCTGCATTCGGGCCACGAAAGTCCCTTGATAGGATAACTGGCCGGTCATCACAATCAAACATAAGGTCCAAGTCAGGCAATTTACCAGGATACGTCCTTAGGAGTTGTAAAATGCCCCATAATGTAAACATGTCTCTTGTTTGTATTGATTGCCTATATTTCTCAATATAGGCCTTCCCATCCAAAATCACAAGCCTAAAATGTGCGGTTCTCCGAGCTTGATTTACCATGTCCCTTGTGATTCCTGTGTCTTTCCATGGCCTTAGATCTTCATGTATCCATCGGAAGTACGATGGACATGTTTGGTTTGATGAATGGCTAGGATGTACTACAGGGTTGTGTTTCTTGGGGTATGTTCTTGGACAAGTTTGTGTATTTTCTTTCATGCATTTAAGTTTGAATTCAGGGAATTCGGTTGTTTTTGTTGAAGCTGGTATGATTGTTGGGACTGATTTATGAGAGGAAATGCCTGAAAATATGGACTGAGAAAAAAGACAACATAAACAATAGATTCTAATTATGTTTTCAAGCTGATTATAATAATAAATTAGCACTTGAAAGGTATCAAATAACACATGATCTAGTTGCTTAACTTGAAAATTGTACTTATAATGTGTCTAAAAATAAAGAAAACAAGTCTGATTTGTTATCAAATTTTTTTGTTTTTTTAGAACATCTTGTTTCTGAAAACAATATCTGATTTTAGACATATATCTTCTAGTTTATTAATTCAAATGAAGGTATGATGGTGATAAAATATACAAAATCAATAAAGGATTTTTTGACATATCTAATACAAGAAAAATAAAAAAGCCATTAATGGAAGGAAATATTGACAGTGTTAAGATTATGTATTTGGGCTCTCTCCATTTTTAAAAAGACAAAAACCAATAAAATGCAAGTATTTTCCATAATTAAAAAACATATTAAACTATAAATAAAATCCAATAAAAAATTGAGCAAAATATGAATTGAGATAAACTTACAGAGTCAATCCCACCAGTTTGCGTGAAGACAAGAAGAAAGAAAAACAAGGAGACAACGATAACAGTAGTAACAATTGCAACAATATTCTTCTTCAATTGTCGTGATTCTGCATTTAGATTATGCCTATTGATCTCCGACCTGTTTTTGAAGAAACTATGCCTCTTCATTCTTTCTCTATATGATAGTTTATCTTCACCGTATAAAAAGCAAAGGAAGAATATATCACGGAGAGAAGGAGCTTAACTGCAGTATGAATCTTGTCTAGAGAAGACACATGATTTCCACTGGCCTTGAGGCTAATTCACGTTTTCATGACCATGATTAATTTCTAAGCTCTCTTAGAATATTTTGTATTAAAATATAATAATATAATAACTAAAGACAACAGTCCAAATCCAATACATTACAAAGAAGATGTCTCTCTGAATCTGAACTCCAATTCTAAGTCCAAGTCTTCGTCAGTGTTAGCCTAACAAAGTTACTAAGTTAGGTGCAATGTAGCAAAATAAGACCAACGAATTGAACGCCACAAATTTTATTATTATTTTATTTTTATTTGTATTTGTTAATTTATATTTGTTTGATGAGTGCTAAACTTTAGTGCCATAAAATAAATCAATATCATATTGAAGTCCAATATGACTCTTACTACTTTCATGTTATATAATCTCTTATTAGTTGTGAATGGGTTAGTAGCTAGCATTATTGTAAAATTTATTCATTTTTCGTTTTAAATTATAAATTTAAATTACATTTATTATTTTATCTAAACGAATAAATCTTTTAATTAGTTTAATTTGTTTATATATATATATATATATAAACTATAATTTAGCTATATGTAGTTGAGTTCAAATAGGATACATGTTATTGTGTGATGAATTTATTGAGGTGTTATTATTTTTTTATTGGTTTAATATACTATTTATACAACTGTGATTATTATTTGTTTATTGGTTTAATATATTATTTATACAACTGTAATTTAGCTATATGTGGTTGAGCTCAAATAGGGTACATGTTAGTGTGTCATAAACTTATATTACTGTGGTGTTATTATTTGTTTATTGGTTTAAAAATCATATTAGAGTCATATTAAATAATGTCATATTTTTTTTAACTCTATTACTTTATTATTACTAGTTATAAGTGCGTCATAAATAATTTATTAAAATATTAAAAATAATTATAGTTAGATATTTTTTAATTAAAATGACAACATTATTATTATTATTATTATTATCTTAAAAAAATTAACTTACGGTTAATATTTTAAATAGTTTTAAAAATAATTAAATATTTTAAATATTAATAATTTATTAATTAATTAATATTGATAAAAATAAAAATCGAAAATAAGTTATACAATAACTAAGACTTAAAGATAATAATAATCATTATTTTAAAATAAATCAATAAATTTGTCAAAAATTTTATAAGACATGATATAAATTTTTATAGATATTATAGATATCTATATTTATATTATATATATAAGTTTAAATCATGACTTATAAAATGTTAGATAAAATTGCATACATATTTTAAAGTATTGATTACTATTATCCTCTAAATATTTGTAAAATTTAATTAAATCTCATATTTTTATATTAATTAAGTAATAAATTATTAATAGTTAAAATATTAACAATATTTATCTATATTATAACTATTTATCTTTATTTTTTATAATTTTATTTATCATTTTTTCGTTTTAAATTATAGATTACAATCGTAATAAAATATCATTAATCTAAATAAATAACTATTCTTAGTTTAATTTGTTTAAGAGTAAAATTAGAGTAAGGAATTTAATGTGATATTATTACACACTAGCTATCTTTCATTGAGCTCAAATATGTTATTGTTCCATGAACTTATTGATGTATTATAATTTATTTATTGGTTTAAGAGTTATATTAAAGTTAAAATTTTGGTGTTATATTTTTTTCTTATAAATATTGAATTCTACTCCTTCATATGTATATATATATATATTCCAGAACTTATTGATCTGTTATTATTTATTTATTGGTTTAAAAGTAATATTAGGGTCATATTAAAGTTAAAACTTTGGTGTTATATATTTTGTTCCTATAAATATTTAATTCTACTCCTTTATTATTACAAGTTACAGTACGTGCGTTGTACGTACTTTATTACAATATTAAAATTAGTTAGAGTTAGATTTTGTTTTAATTAAAATGACAGTTTTATTATTTTTATCTTAAAAAAATTTAATATATAATTATTATTTTAAATATTAATTAATTGATACGATAAAAAAATAAAAGTAAATTATATGATAACTAAAAATTAAAAATAATAATAATTATTATTTTAAAATAAGTGAATAATTTTGTCAAAAATTATATAAGGTATGATTTAAATTTTTATAAATATTATAGATATTTATGTCTATATATATTATATATAAAAATTGAAATAAAATATTAGGAAAAATTGTATACATATTTTAAAGAAATGATTAGTATTGTTTAAAATTTAATTAACATTCATATTTTTTTTATCAATTAACTAAAAAATTATTAATAACTAAAATATTAACAATAATCTAGATTATAACTATTTTTTTGTACAATGTTATTTACTTAAGTAACATAAACAATTATCATTTTTCAAATTAATTATCATTAATTTTAATTTTTTATTAATTAAATAATATAAATCAAGTAATGAATTATTAGTATATAAAATATTTACACTTATTTAGATTACTTTTATTTATCTTTTTTATACAATGTTATTTATTTCAAGTAACATAAAACATTTTCATTTTTTTGGATTAATTACATTATCTTATTTTTTATCAATTATATACATAAATTAAGTAATAAATTATCAGGAGATAAAATACCAACAACATTTTAGATTATAGTTATTTATATTTTTATATAAAATTATTTATCTTAAATAATTATCATTTTTTTTCAATTAATCATCATAATTCTTATTTTTTATCAATTAAATAATAAATTACTAATAATTAAAATATTAACATCTAGATTAAAATTAATAAATATATATTTTAATATATATATGGTTATTTATTCTAAGTAACTTAAGCAATTATTATTTTTTGATTAATTACTTTATTATTTTTTACCAATTAATCAATATAATAAATTTTAAATTATAATATTAATAATTTTATATATTAAAATTATTTATTTTTTTATAAGATTATTTATCTTAATTAACATAAAAAATTATTAAATTTTTTGATAAATTATATTGAATAATAAATTTTAATAATTAATCTGTTGAAAAATTTATAGATTAAAATTATTTATTTTTTTATATAAGATTATTTATCTTAAATAATATAAGTAATTATTATTTTTTGATAAATTATATTAATTCTTATTTTTTATTAATTTAATAATATAAATTAATTTATAAATATTAGTAAGTAAAATATGGACTTACGAGTACGATTAGTTATATTTTCTATATAAAATTATTTTTTGTTAATAGTAAAATTATTTATTTGAAGTAACATAAATAATTTTTTTTTAATTTTTTTTTAATTTTTTTTTCATAAATAAAATTAGTTATCTTTCTCGTTTTTTTTTCCTAATCTTTTTTCGTGTAAAAAAAAGGCCTTTCTCATTATTCTTCAGAATCTTTTTTTTTTTGTAAAAAAACATTTTCTTTGTTTCTTTCTATCTTTCTTTCTTTTCGTGGGGTTCCAAACTAGACACAAGGAAAGCAACCTTGTATTCATTCAAGTAAAGTCACTTTCATCGACCTCAGTAACCAATTAAATGACCGTTTGATTTATTCTTATCTTCCTTTCTGAAGTTTCAACATAATTAATTGATTTAAACGGAAGTGATTTAATTAAGGGTTGGAGGCGAAATTATTCCATTATTTTTAAAAATAAGTAATTTAATTTTGTTATTTTTGAATTAAATTTAATTAGTCTCAAACTTTAAAAACGAATGAAATAAATTTAAATCTTAATTTACTATTAAAATATATGAAAATTAAAAAAATTTAATTAGATTGGGTCGTTTGAAACGATTTTAATTAATACAAATCAGATCAAATCGTTTGATTTATAAAACGATTCGATCCGGTTTGGTTCGATTTTTTTACACATTTAATGAGAAATAATATGAAAATTTTAATATATTATTAAACCGATTCGGTCCGGTTCGACCGGTCTAAAATTAATACAAACTGGACCGGACTGTTTGATTTGTAAAATCATTCGGTCCGATCTGATTTGATCCGATTTTACGATTTGATCCGATTTAATCTGATTTATGGACACCTCTAATACTTACTTTTAACAAAATTAATTTTATATGCATGTTTTGTTTCCAAATTAATTACTAAATTATAATTTACAGCCATTTATAAATGTTTATCTTAAAACAACTTTGAACCAAATTAATATATTTTCAATCATTTATCTTGAAACTATAATCACATCCAAACTAGCTAGTCATATTTTTCTCTACTTCTCCTAAAATTATTAATAATATTTCTTTAAATTTTACAAACACTTTCCTTAGATAGTGCCAAATACTTTAATAAGTGTTTTGAATTACAATTATGTCTGCGTGTGTGTTTTTTTAATTCATATAAATTTATGAATTATAATTTACTTATACATATATAAAGTTTTTAATCTCAGAGGTACATCAAATCCTAAATAATTACCTTTCTTTTTATTATAAATGGGCTATTGTACTATACTATGAATTATACTATTGCAATATATCCAAGAGGTTGAAAAACATGAAAATGAATATATAAGATGTGAGACTTCATCCAAGTATTGCTTAACCTCCCAAAACTTTAATTAGAAGCTCCTAAAATCACATTTATCACAAATTCATAGTATCCTTCTATCAACACAAAGCATAAGAATCTTTAGACTACCTACTGTTAACAATTTGCACTAAATATCAATCACATTCGCATGAGAATCTCTACCTATAATTGCAATAATATCTCCATTTTCTTTAAAAGTTGTATCAAAGTTAAATTTTAGAACCCCAAAAAGTGATTTCCTCATTTTGTTAATACTAGTCACTTGATTTTGCTAGATTATTGGATTTTCTTAATTTTTTTGATTTAACAATAGTGAGTATTCAAGAAAATTAATTTTTATAAATATTATACATTTACGTACATTTGATTCTTCATTTTTAAAAACCATAGTATTTTGTATACACTAGACAACCATCAAAGTCAAAGTGATGTTGAATGTAAATTTCATCTTGCAATTTTTATTTGCAATAAAATCATTAAGAGAATGCAAACATAGATCTAGAAATAATATAATATCCAATCTATTGAAATGTTTTCCTTATGCCTCACTTTCATGCTAACCATAGTCTATGCCAAAAATCACATCTTATAAACCAATGCACCACTATTTCTTCTCTTTGTCCACAAAGAAGACATATAGTGTTCAAATCTAGAATAAATCTTATAAGATTATGTTTAGCAATTATTGCATTTGGAGTTATCTTTCGTAAAAACACTTTGATCATTTTTGGTTTGCATGATGAAAAAATAATGGGAATGATAATGATAATGGAATTGAATGTGAAGAAACAATATTACTTTTACAATGTTTGATTTGATTACTAGAATCAAAGAAAAAATTAGTATCGTAATGTGTGGTGTATAATTGAAATGAATAAAAAACACTGTATATCATATTAATACCAAGTTTTCTATCATAATGGTATCATCATTTCACTTTTGGTATCATTTTTTACTCAGATTTAGAGGTGGTACCTTCAATTAGAAAAAAAGGTATCAATTTGGTGTAATTTGTCATTTAATTGGAGATTTTTCATATGTATAGTAATATGAGTGCGATATTTAAAGGATATTTTTGGATAAATAATTAAATGATTGTCTCAAAATATCATTTAATTAATTTATTATCCAAAAATATTATTTGAATATCGTACGTATATTACTACACATGTGAAAAATCTCCAATTAAATAATAAATTGTACCAAATTGGTATATTTTTTAAATATAGGTATCACCTCCAAAATCTGGGTTAAAAAGAGTATCAAAAGTAAAATGGTGGTATTACTAAGATATCGAACTCCTTAATATCTTTATGTTCAGTGAAGTTTAAATAATGTCATTTAATTATTATTTTTTTAGTTAGACAGAACATATTATTAAAAATTATTACTTAAAAATATTATTTAATCTTAAAAAAATTAAAAACAAGAAAAAAAAATTTGATAACTTTTTTATTCTATATTATTTGTAAAATAACACTCAAATATTAATATATGGTAGTGAAGTCATATTATTGATCTGTCATATCAATACCAAATATCACACAATCAAAGTTAAAAAACATTTAGGATTTAGGGATTTGGGTTATGGGTTTAAGGTTTAGAGTTTTATGGTTTAAGATTTGGGTTTTAAGATTTAGGGTTTAAAGTTTAGGATTTTGGGATTTTTGGAGTTAGGATTTAGGGTTTATAATTTAGGGTTTTAGGGTAATAGGTTTTTTGGGTTTAAGTTTAACGGTTTTAGGATTTTAAGGTTTAGGATTTAGGATTTATGGACATAATTGGAATAATTGTTTTTATACAACGGGTATGGAAATAGTTTATAAATTCCATCTCTTTTGAGTAATTGTTTCCATTCCATTCCTAATCTATAACACTGACAAACATAGAAATATTTGAAAATAATTATATTCTCATCAACCAAACATCACCTTAATATTGTTCATGTAAACTAGCTTTCTAAACTTTCCTCCAAAATTGCAATTGACCAATATCTTGTACCCATATTTTACCATCATATTATAGATTGATTTAATTAGGCACTGCTTAGCTTTATTAGACACCCAGATGATCTTATCATGAATCTCAACATTAGGGTTTCTTATTAGTTTACTAATGAACAAGAGCATGTTTCTATCAAATAGATAATTCAATAATTTATAACACCACCTATTGTCATATATGGGTTTTATGGTTTAGAATTATAGATTGATTTAATTAGGCATTGCTTAGTTTTATTAGACACCAGATGATCTTATCATGAATCTCAACATTAAGGTTTTTTATTAGTTTACTAATGAACAAGATCATGTTTCTATCAAATAGATAATTCAATAATTTATAGCACTAACTATTGTCATATATGGGTTTTATGGTTTAGGATTTTTGGCTACATTGCATATAGTAATGTAAATCAAGGTAAATTGCAAGCTAGATCATTGAAATGTGTCTTTATTTGTTATTCATTGGGTGTTAAAGGGTATATTGTGGTGTCCTTTCACTTTTAAAATGCATTACAAGTGTTAGTGTTGTCTATAATGTATCCCAATTTTATTATGATTTAAACTTGAATTCTACTTCTGTTAATACCAAGGATGCCTTAATTGAAGTAGATGTTGGTCCCACATCCTCTAAGAATAGTACTTTGATAATAAGATAGAGGTACCATCGACCCCTCATCATGAAGATGTAACAATTGATAAAATAGATACCATTGATGATAATGGAACTCTTGAAGATCCACCATATCCTCTTGGTAGTCCTCCTGATCTTACTAACTACTTTCTAGCTAGAAATAGGTCTAGAAGATCCATTTTTACTTGAATGTATTGATTTGATTGCTTATGCCTTATCTATTGCAACTGAAGTAGATGAAACTAAACCTAAAATCTATAATGGTGCTATAAAGTCTTCCCATGCTTCTAATTAGTTGAGTTTTATGCAAGATGAATTTAATTCATTAATTAAAATAAAACATCGTTTCTAGTGAAAACACTTAAGAATTCAAAAGTATTAGGTTCTAGCTAGATGGATATTTAAAAGAGAAAAGGGTATAAAAAGTGTTGAACTAGCTACTTTAAAGCTAGAATTGCTGCAAAAGGTTTGCACAAAGAAACAAGGCATTGATTTCAATGAAAATTTTCTCCATTAGTTAAGCTTATTTCAATAATAATATTGTTATCTTTACTTAAACAATTTCATTTGTTACTTGAACAAATGGATGTTATCAAAAAATTCTTACATGGTGATGTACAAGAAGAAGAAAAAAATATGAAACAACTTGAAGGTTTTGTTAAAAATGGAAATGAAAACCTTGTTTGTTTGCTTAAAATTTTTTTATGATAAACATATTTTTGACCTATAATTTGCTATATTTTTAAACATTAATTCTATGTTTTTTTCTAGGATCTAGTACAAAAACAAGAAAAAAGAGTGAAAATTGGGAGAGAAATAGAGAGTCAAACAAAGAACGGATAAAATATCAACAATTGGAAAATCAATAGGCATCACGATCCAAACATTCACATGCCGCAACAAGTTGCGCTTAGATGGACATATGATGGCTCATGTTGAATTCATATGTTGAGGGATATAAAAGTTCTATGTTGTGGTGAGGTACTCTTGAATCTATTTGTTTGTTAGCTCTAATCCATTGCACGCCTAGACATACACTAAACCATGTTGTGGCATATAGCTCTTGGATCTCTCATTTTGAATTGGACTTTTGTATTTCACTTAGGCACACATTATACCATGCTACGATTTGCATGCTTTTATTTGCCTAAATTTTTTTCTCATAAATGTGACATGCTTTCTTCACTTTTCTCAAAAAACTAACCTATAAATACATCCTAAAACCCTTTGAAACGTAACTAGTGAATAGTAGTCAAATTGCACATTGTTTCTATATAGAAATTAGAGAGAAAACTCTCATTTTTGAAATTTTTTCAAGGATTTGAAAAAGGTGATCAACTAATTCAACGATTTGGAGATACATATCATAAATAGGTATATTAATTGTTATATATTATTTCTCTCTATATTCTGATTATGTCTTTTATAATTAAATTGATTATGATTAATTGAAGTATCTTAAACTATATATATTATTGTGTGTGATATTAGTTTTTTTTTCTATGAATGGATGAACAATTAGATGGTTTTATTTAATTAAAATTGATTTATTTATTGTTCTGGTTTTTTATATTTTTGTTTATGGATTGTTCATTTTAATTTATAAAAAAATAATTATTTTAAAAATAAACATTAGATATATTATCTGTTGTGATTTTATGAATACAATTTTAATTTATAATTATATTAATATATGTTAAATTAGATGATTAATTTATTTTCTTTAAGTTTACAATTAACACCATTAAGAAAGTATTTGGTTAATTGAAATTTGTGAGAACTCAATGATTATCGAGAGTTCTCTTCGTATCCTTTTATATATATATATATATATATATATAATATTTTCAACAGTAATTGTACTCCAATTACTTTATTCACGTCGGTAACTATGTATAAATCATTTTTCTATGATTTTTGGCTATATTATGAAGTCATCACCTATGTACACGAGAATATTGTTTTGTGTTTCTCACAATTTCTGAATTTTTTGTTTTCATATAAAGTTGATGTGTATTCCACACATTATCTTTTCTTGCATTGTCTCTCTACATATCTTAAGTGAACACAATAATTTACTTTGCGTTTAAGTAAATATAATGTATGCATGAAACAACTCTTTGAATATGACCATTACTTTTCTTCCTGCGTGTAGATACTTTTAATTAGGATCATTTTCATCTCTTACTTCATCAAGAGAGCATAATAAAAATGATATAATTTTATTATTAAATACTTGATACTCTTTAAGCATAAAAAATTTCCATAAATCATTTGATATCATTTCTCTAAATATTAAATCCCCTTATTCCCTCTATGTTCTATATTATTTTGCAACAATATGTTTAGCCTGCTTAATCAAATTAAGTATAAATTTTGCTATATCTTCTTATAGTTCTACTAGGAATGTCCACTGGTCCAATCCGATCTAGTTTTAGAAAAAAAAAATTAATCGGACTAGATCGTTGAAAACGTTTTTAATTAATACAAACTGAACCGTTTGATTTATAAAACCATATGATCGGTTTAAAAATTAATATAATCTGATCGGATTATTTGAAAAAAGATTTTAATTAATACAAATCGAACCAGATCGTTTGATTTATAAAACAGTTCGGTCCGATCTTTCAGTTTAGTACAATTCAATCCAATTTATAGACACCCCTAAATCCTAACGTGATATTAATATTTGTTATAGCATTTTACAGCTAATGCATCAGTCATTTATAATAATATACCATTGAGTAATATTTATTAACTTTTATTTCTAATAAAACATATGCATTGCAAGAAATTTAGGCTATTATATATTTTTCTCCCTCCATTGGCAATAAATGATCTAAAAAACATGTTTACTCGCTTAAAACATCACATATATTCAATTTCAATTGAATATTAAAGTTTCAACATCTACATTTAATTTTGTTTTATAGCTCATCTCAATGTATAAATGCTTATTTAGTGCAATAGGGGCACTAGTCTAACAACTAAAATTTTACATTATTTTACGTTGTAATTCAAAAGTTTAATTATCATCTCTTACAATAAATATGGTTATGATATTTTAATAGTTAATGATTTAGTAATCATTGAGAAATAAGATTCAATATCCACTCTTTTAAAATATCATAGAAATGAGATTATTTTGCCTCACAAACATATAATACAAATAATTATTGAATAACGAAAGATTGTTTTTTTCTTCTAGTTTACACTTGACGAGATTTCTTTTTTGGAAATGTACGGAATTTTGTTGAAAATTTAACAAAAGGACTAAATATACAAAAATTTAAAAGGGAAGTTTAGAAACCAAATTGAAGATCAATGAATGGAACCTGGTACTACTTTCCAAGTAGTGTCAGAGAAATAGATAAATTGGACTCAAATGCAGAGAAACCAGATAGGGTGGACCAACATGTTACGAAATCAGAGCAAAATTGACTTCAATTAGACTAACTGTTTAGATAGAATTTAAATATTTGATTCTAGTGATTTTTAATGAGAAGTAATAATTTAAATAACTGAAATATATCTCATATTTTTCTCATTTAAGAGATATATATGTATAACATCTTACGTATATAATAGGTTAAGTATTAAGCGACTTGGATACACGGTTACATATGTAAAAAAATTATACACGAACTAGTTTAAACAGAAAGTAGATCACTACAAGCGTTACCTACAAGTAAAGGGAGGTCGTTATATACATGTCACACATGGATAGGGAGGACCCTAATCATGTCGGGATACCATAGTTTCACCAGGTCTTGACATCCAAGACCTCGCAGTTTGATAACGAGATACTTTTGTTAACTGGGTTATATGTTTTACCAAGTTTGTTGAGCCCAAGCCATTTGTTGAGCCAGCTCTATCTCCTCTCTTTACCCTAGCGGAGTACCTGCACTTATTAGATCGTATGTCCGTTACATATTTAATACCAAACACTACCTATATTTTGAGGGAGAAGAAGGTAAGGCACGATCGTCGATGGCAGTTGGTTGAGCAACAAGATGCGGCGAGACCTACGGAGGTAGAGGTGCGACGAGACTGGTGACGGGCTGACAGTGGTATTGTGCGATTTATGAAGCCTGTTGTACAAGGGTTGCTAGGTTATGATGTGCGACTTACGAAAACGATTAGGGTGATGTAGGCTGGGCTTATTGTTGATGGGATTGTTTAGGGGATGGGTCTAGTGGTCATAGCCATGGTGGCGACTAGTGGCGGGGGAAGGTATGGGATGGGGTTCTCGGGGTCGGATCTTTTTTTTCTCGATTAAAATATGATATTTCTTTTGAAACTTTGTTTTTTTATTTGAAGTTTTTGATTTTTTTTGTTGGATTTTGTTTTCTTTAAATGATTTGTTTTTAAAATACTGGATGCATGTATAAGATTATTTTGTTTAGAAAACAATTTGATTAAAAAACAGAATAAAATAAAAAGAGAAAAAATTGATATTCGATTAATAATTTTAAATAGAAAAATAGTTACGATTTTAAATCCAACGAAATTAACTAATATGATAAATATTAAATAACCTATCAAATAATTTAAATAAAAATAAAAATATTTAAAATACAAATATATTTTAGATAATAACAATTATAATCTAAATAATCCTATTAATAATTATTTTTTATTTTTTTAATTCCTAATTTCCATCATATACTCATTATCCATCAAGGTCAAGGCTAATACTCATTAGATCATTTTCATTACCACGATCAGCTTAAGTGCATAATTACCATCAAATATAATAAATTATATTTCCTTTCCTTTGCTTTCGTTAAAACTTATGACCAATTGTAAAATTTATGTTTAAATATGCAACCAAGCAACTTGCACTCCATCGTAAACTTTATTTATATCTAATGGTTTTCCTTTCTAGTGGTCTAGTAACTATCGATATACATTACCGATATGAATTTAATTAGCTGAAAACGTAAAATCCTCCATTAAGTAACATACTCTTCAAGGATCAATCATATAAAGTTAAGTGCCTCTCGAGCTCTCATTTGATCTCTACCTCAACATATAATGATCTCTCTACGTGAAAAAGCTTTCAAAAAGATAATTTGTGTAAATGTTATAGTTTTTTTGTGTGGAAAAAGTTGTGTTCTATTCTCATTAACTTTTTCCTTTTTATACATTTTTTGATAATTGAAATGAACCTCTATTTCTTAATAAAATGTAGAAATGGAGCTAAAAATATGAGAAATGTGACCTGTCAATAGAGCCACTACTACAAACATGACCACAACATCAAATACATGGTCCATGACTAGCTAAATTTGAAATAATCAACAAAACAGAATAAGTATGCTGAACTAAGAGATGACACGTAATAGTCCATCCCCCTTGAAAATGACCTTGTCCACAAGGCTGTTAGGGAACACTGTCAGGTTCGTCTAATTCTTTCGGCATAGCCTTTACCTCTTTTGAGTTGTTTCTTGATTAGTGAGACATGCACCACAGGGTGAAGCTTGCTTACTTCCTTCATGTAAGAGCAGTTTGTATGCCACAGGTCCGATGCGCTCAATAATTTGGTAAGATCCATAGTATTTAGCAGATAGCTTATGCCTTCGATCACTTGTCAACGAGTGTTGTCGATAAGATTGTAGTTTAAGGTAGACCCAATCGCCTACTTCACATTGCCGATCCTTCCTTCCTTTGTCATATGTTGCCTTCATCCTTTCTTTGGTTTTGGAGAGCTGTTGTTATAGTTGACGGAGAACTTGATCCCTTAGTTGCAGCTCTTGGTCCACTTCAACCTCTCGGCCAGATCCTAGCTCCTGGTATATTAGGACCGGTGGTCGGCACCCATATACCACTTCAAATGGTGTGAATTCAGTGGAGGAGTGCTAGCTAGTATTGTAATAAAACTTTACCCACGGCAGTGAACGGGTCCATTGTTTTGGGTGTCCTCTTGTAAAACAAAGTAAATACATCCCTAGAGTACAGTTAGTTACCTCCGTTTCCCATCTGTCTATGGATGGTAGGATGAAGAAAAACAAAACTCAGTCCCTTGCAGTCGGAATAGCTCAGTCCCGCGTCCAATCTCTTTTGTCGTGTCTATGGTTTCACGCGCCTCATCGCAGCCGTAATTACTTGATCGCATGGCTGGTGATGCGCGATTGTGATTGAACGCGTGGCCTCTTTTACCTGCGTAGAAAATAAATTTTCTTAATTGCATTTTGACTCACAAATTTAATTCAATTTACATTTTTAAACTTTCTTTAATTACAATTAAGCCTTTTCTAATTTAAATTAAATTTTAAACTTTTAATAATTGAAATTAAGCCCGATTTTAATTTAAATTATATTTTTAACTTTTATTAATTGCAATTAAACACTTTTTTATTAGAAATTATATTTTTGGGCATAAATTTGCAATTAAGTACATTTTCGATACAAATTATTTAATTTTCTTAAAATATATAAAAAATAGTAAATACTAATTTATTAAACTAAAATTAACCAAAAATGTAAAGAACATAACAATTATAATTAATAAAATAGGTGAAAATAACTATATAAAATACAGTTATCAGTGATCATCTACTATAAACACCAATCAAGTCCAAGCAATGCTTGAACTTATTAAATGGAACTGGTTTGGTTAACATATGAGCTGGATTTTCTGTAGTGACTATATTATTGATAATAATAGCACCCTGAGAGACAATGTCACGAACGAAGTGATATCTGACATCAATATGTTTGGTTCTTTCATGATACATAGTATTCTTGGTCAAGTGTATCGTACTCTGACTATCACAAAATACAACAGAAGTATCCTACTATAAACCCAAATCACAAACCAAACCTCTAAGCCAAATGGCTTATTTCACTACTTCTTCTACTACCATATATTCTACCTCTGTCGTAGACAAAGCAACTGTAGACTGTAAAGTAGCCTTTCAACTAATGGCATAATGAGAAAGAGTGAAGACATAACCTGTTAGAGATCTTCTTCTATCCAAATCACCAGCATAATCGGAGTCCACATAACCAATAACACTGTAACTGGTATTAGAACTTCCATCATATACCAAACCAAAATTAGATGTGCCTTTCAAATACCGAAGTATCCATTTCACTGCTTACCAATGACCCTTATCAAGATTACCCATATATCTGCTAACAACACTAACTACATGTGAAATGTCTGGATGATTACAAACCATAACATACATCAAACTACCAACGACAATAGCATATGGAACCTAAGACATGTATTTCTCTTCTTCTTCTGACTATGGTGACAAATCCAAAGAAATCTGGAAATGTGTAACTAACGGTGTACTCATAGGTTTAGACTCTTTCATACCAAAACGTTTAAGAACATTTTCAACATAACTTTTCTGAGTCAAATAAAGCTTGCCTTCTTGTCTATCCTTGTAAATTTTCTTCACTATACCCAAATCTTTCATCTCAAACTCACCACTAAGTTGAGACTTTAATTTCTGAATCTCAGACTTATTCTTAGAAGCAATAAGCATGTCATCAACATAAAGCAACAAATAGACAGATGGACCATCATGAAATTTTTTATGATAAACACAACTATCATAATCACTTCTAGAGTAACCATGATCAATTATAAAATAATCAAACCACTTATACCACTTCCTAGGGATTGCTTCAACCCATATAAAGACTTTTTCAATAAAAAAATATGATCTTTCTTACCTAGAACAACAAACCGCTTTGGTTTATGCATATATATTTGTTGCTTAAGCTCATCATGTAAGAAGGTAGTCTTGACATCAAGATGTTCTAATTCCATGTCAAACAATTCAACCATGTTTCACAATAGGTGAAAATACTTCATTGAAGTCAATACCCTTCTTTTGACAATAACCCTTTACAAAAACATAGACCGTGAACCTAGCTGCTTCAACCTCAAGTATACCTTCCTTTTTCTTGAAGACCCATTTGTTTCCAACAATCTTCTGGCCCTTAGGAGGTTTCACCAATTCCCAAGTATGATTCTTATGAAGTGATTCAATCTCTTCATTCATAACAACTAGCCACTAAATAGACTCATCACAAGTTACATCATCATGATAACTAGAAGGTTTATGCACCTCAATAGAATCTGCTACAAACAATGCAAAAGAAACTAAGTCTGCATCTGCATACCTCTGAGGGCGTCGAATCTCTCTTATTCCTTTACCCTTAGGGATACTATATGGTTTCTCATGTTGCTCTTTTGCTACATCATGAGCAATATCATCTATCTCATCCACAGAAGGCTAATCTAAAGTACGCTCTTGCACTTAACTAGGAGCTCCACTCTACATGTTCACTAACAACGTGGTCTTTACTTGTAACAATAGACACACCATAATCTATAACCCTTCACCTCAGAAGGATACCCCAAAAAATGCATTTTATTACCTTAGGCTCAAGTTTACCATCATTAACATAAGCATAAGTAGGACAACCAAAAAATTTCAAATTAGAATAATTATCAAAAGTACCAAAGAATACCTCAAACAAAGTCTTCAACTCAATTGCAGTTGATGGAGACTGATTCACCAAATAGCAGGCATGGTTACAAGCTTCAACCTAAAAAGATTTATCCAAGTCAGCTTGAAAGAGCAGACAATGAGCTCTTTCTAAGAGAGTCATATTCATTGTTGCTAGTAGACAATTTTTTCTTCAATTCTCTGGACATCCTCCAAAGAAATAGTGTCTCGTCCATATAGCATAGTAGCAACAAAATGTTCAAATGAATGAGGTAAAAAACATAATAAAACTAAGGCCAAATCCTCATTATCAATCTTAACACCACCATTTTTTTATCACGAATAATATTAGTAAATTTATCAAGGTGATCGTGTAAATGTGTAACTTCTAACATTCTAAATGTATACGAACACTGCTTCAAATATAACCGATTTTTCAAAGACTTAGTCATATACAAACTCTCCAATTTAGGCCATAACCGAATAGAAGATTCCTCCTCACCAACCTTGTGTAGTACCTTATCAGACAAGGATAACTGAATTGAACTAAAAACATTTTCCATGAATGCATCTTTTCCTTCATCATTCAATTTTTCTAACAATTTATCCTTACCTTCAAGTGTCTTAACGAGCCCTTCTTTAACTAATACGACTTGCATCTTCATTCGCTAGAGACTGAAATAATTCCTAGCATTGAATTTCTCAATTTCGTATTATGCCGCCATGGCAGAAAACCAAATATTAAATAAACAGAAACACAACCTAGAAAATATGAAACCAATTAGATAACTAGAAGCTCAAAATAAATCTAAAGAGCAAACTTGATAAGTTCCAATAAATAACAGAATAACCCAAAGCTCTGATACCAATTTTTTATAAATTAGCACTAGTAGAAGCAAAATTTGGGTCTAATTTGGTTGCACAAATATATAATTATGGGTAATAGAAAAATAATAAGCAATGAGGAAAATAAATGGCACACAATGATTTAAATGGTTCAACTTTCACTACTACAAATTGAACTATTAAAGTAAGTTAAAAACTGACTTTAAATGGAATGACTTAAAATTTAAAGTCGGTTCACACGTTGAACCGACTTTAAATTTTTAATTTTTTTTTACAAAATTTACTCATTTTTTATTATGCTCAAATTAAAACCTGTATTCGATCACTACATAATAGTAGAAAAAAACCAAAATCTGTTTAACAAATAGTTTAAATAATACAAATAATTGAAAAATAAAATATTATTTAATAGTAGAAAAATTACCATGGTGTTGTCCTATGTTATTCAAGATCATCATATTCTTCTTCTGATGTTATAATACAAAACCTACATATGATGCTTATTTTCGCAAGTGTAAGAATTGTTCAAGTAATAAAGTGTACAAAAGTACGGATATCAAACCCACAAGGAATGGCATTACTAAGTACCGAAATTGACTAACCCTAATTTTATTTGAAAACCGAATTGTTGAAATTGTTTTAAAAGAAAATTAACATAAAACTAAATGCAAATAACAAAATTTAATATTGTTCACAAATGATTAAAAAGGCTAAGGCATTTGATTTCGCTAAATCAATTCAATCCGATTTCAAGTCATGTTATATGAGAATCAAAGCTAAAAGTGATGGTTGAAAAACCCAAATTTACCTAATACTCTCTCTCGAGTTATATTAGAATTACTTATCTATGAAAATCAACTATATTTCTATAAAGATTTAATCACAAACAAGCACATTAAGATTTATGGAATTTCTAGATTAACCACATACATCATGCATTAGTTTTCACACTCGCATTCAACATACGGTATTTATCACAAGAAGCATTCATTACATATCTCCTCTCGGTCTCAATATAATACAACTAATCATCTAAATCTTGGCCAGAAATTTAAAAGCATTAAGCATGGAAATAAACACTCAACTTGAAAACAATGAACTCATATAACAATAACAAAAGAAATTGGATTTCCTTTATTCAACTACATCATAGCCTTAGCAAAAACAAATTAGTTCATAACAGAAATAAGAACAACCATTATTTCAATTGAATTCATGAACAACAAATCTGAATAAAATGCAGAATATGAAGGCTAAGGAGAAGAGATGAAAAACTCTTGAAGATGAAGACTTGGTAGCAACAATGGTGATGATCCTTCAAGCTTCTCCAAACTTTCTCTCCAAAATTGTCTTTTCTCCTCCAAAAATTACTCAAATCTGTTCTCTCTACTATCCCCCTCTTTCTCCATCATATTGTATATATAGATCTAGGGTTTGGGGGGCAATTTTGGAACAAAACACAATAAAAAATGTGTTTTCGGACGAAACTTGCCGATGGCGACATTGCTCTCGTCGTGGCGAGATTTCTGGAAAAGTCACAATTTTTGTTCTGCTAAATCTCGCTGGCGGCGAGATGCACTTGGCCGGAGGCGAGGTTAAGTTGGCCGGCGGCGAGATTACTTTGCCAAAATCCGTGCTCCCTGCATGATTTTCAACGTATTCTCCATAATGTTTTCGCCAGCGGCGAAATTCCAAATTTTGAAATTTTGTTTTCTTTTTATTTGCACTCAATCCCGTTCATAGAAATTTGTCCCAAACTTCTCCAAAATTATGATTTTACCTGAAATTGCACTTTAAACACGAAATACCCGTGAAATGACATTTGTGGATTAAATAATCAAATAAACGCAATTTTCACACAAATATCAACATTTAAATCATAACAAAAATGCAATAATTTGACTCTTATCAACAACCCCCAACCAGCTTCTTGCTAGTCTCTAGCAAGAAAAGCGATCTATGAATAATTTCAAAGGAGACATTAAAAGAAAAATTCAAAGGAAATTTATTCTATTTACAACATTACATTAAGCGTATGCAATAAGCCTTTAAACCCCTAGGTGGCCCTAGTAGGACGAGTTGTAGTCTCGTGAGGGCTTCCAGTAATGATACCCACAAACATCTTGCCTATGACTATCCTAGCTTAAAACAATAAAATCACATAACAAATAATTTGCACAAATGTCTCAAAAATTGTAAATAACACCCAACTTATAGAATAATTAAATGTCACCTAAGCTTTAAGAAATCTCAAATGCCAATTCACTTTTGTTATTGACTCTTAAAAATCCATCAAACCACAAATCAATAGCCATAATGCCCGGATAATATTATGAATAACATCCACAAACAAAAAGGTAAAATCTCAAACTTCATAGGCTCACTTTTCAAACCTCTCTCCACTAATGAAGGAAAATACACCACTTCGGATCAATAGGACTTTATGAGGCTTGATATATTAGGCTTAGGCATTTGGTTAAGAAAGAACGGGAAGTGTCAAAATACAAATAAGGGCACTTATTAGATTAAACACAACCAATTAAGTAAAAGAGTAACACCATTCAACCCAAATTGTTTCTTCCGATCATAACCCATTTTTCCACAGATAAACAAAGTTCTTCCTCAATCTTTCACCTCAGTACATCCATCACTAACACTCTTTTATTTACTAGAATGTAAAGGCTTTCTTCTTCTTCTTTTTTTTTACTCAATTGCTCTTGAAAAGCCAACCACTTTCTTCCAATATATGTGGATTTCTTTTCTTTTTTTTTCATCCTGACTCCAATTGCTCTTGAAAAGACATAACCCCCAACCAATTTCTTCTAATATATGTGGAAGATTTCTCCAATTCCTCTTGAAAATTTTGTGTTCAAAATTACGTGCTCTTAACAAATAAGGTAGGAATTATATATATATATTTTTGGCTCAATAGAAAGTAGGTTATATAAGGCAAAAAGAAAGAAAAGTAAGGCTAACAATATATTTAAATAGGCTCAAAGAGGTTGCTAGTGATATAAGGATAACAAGGTAGGCTTAAAATGGCACAATCGATCCAAAAATGGCCTACATCATATCCTAAACAGTGCAATTCCAAATTATTTCGCCTCAAGAGGTTTTCAAATGAGTTCTAGATTTGTTGAGATCACAAAAATGTCCATGAAAAATTCGCACATAAGACTTCTCTAAGCATTTAGACTAATCAACCAAATCATACCACATACCAAAAGAGTCGCCAACTAGGTAAAATCAACATTTGAAATTATCTTTAAACCGAAGCAAAATTTAATGTCTTCTAAAAGCTACTTGTTATCACAATCACATTATTATCATCAACGTGCAAATTAAACTAAGTAAAATGAAAATAAAATAAAAATAAAAATAGAAATAAGACAATAAACAAATAAAAGAAATTAAATCAAAATGCAGAAAAATAAATGGAAAATCAAAATTAAAAATAAATAAACACACAAACAAAACTACTAAAAATGAAGGGAAGAAAAGATTTATTGTTTACCGCACCCCCAACCAAAACCTTACATTGTCCTCAATGTAAGAAAGGAAAGAGAGATCTCCTTTCCGCCGGTGGTGAAATTGCCCTCGCCGGTGGTGAACGTAAGATTTTTTTTTCTTAGATGGGATGGCATTGGCTTTAGCTCAATCTTGTTGGCTCCATTCTTTACCACTGAGGTTGGAGTTTCATTTGTTCCCAACTCCTTAAATGTTTCATCACTGCATAAATATTCATTAGGTGCTGCCAGTAATTCAGAACATTGTCTCATCCCCTCATCTTCCTCCTCAATTGTTGCAGATTTCACAAGACAAGCTTCTAGTGGTAGCAATGGAGTTCTCTCCTCAAAAGTTTCTGAGATTATCCCGTCAAGAGTGTTAATTTGAAAACAAGAATGTACATCACTTGGAAATTTTATTTCTTCAAAAACATCAAAAGTTACTTGTTCATCTTGCACCCGTAGAATGAGCTTTCCTTGCTGAACATCAATCAATGTTCTTCCAGTTGCAAGGAATGGTCTCCCCATATCAATGGTATCTCTCTATCTTCCCCCATGTCAAGCACCACGAAATCTACAGGGAAAATAAATTTGTTGACTTTAATTAAAACATCCTCAATTACCCCTAGAGGATATTTCACCGATCGATCCGCTAATTGTAAAGAGATTGAAGTGGGCTTCACTTCTCCCAGGCCTAGTTTCCTGAAAACAGAAAGTGGCATCAAATTAATGCTTGCTCCTAAATCACATAGGACTTTATCAAAATTGCAACTTCCTATAGTACAAGGTATAGTAAAACTCCCTGGGTCTTTCAATTTCTGTGGCAGTTTTCTTTGAAGAACTGCACTGCACTCCTCATTTAGCATGACAGTTTCATAATCTCCCAGCTTCCTCTTCTTTGATAGAATTTCCTTCATGAATTTTGCATACTTGGGCATTTGTTCCAACATCTCTGCAAAAGGAATGTTAATATGCAATTTCTTAAAAATATCCAAAAATTTATCAAATTGATTATCAAGCTTTTTCTTATTCAATCTTTGAGGATATGAGATAGGAGGCTCATATTTCGCATATGGGGAAGGTTGAATATCTTGGGATCTTGATGGATTTTCTTTAGATTCTTCCATTTTTTTCTCCGATTTCCTCTGCCATTCAAGTTCTTTACCACTTCTCAATGTGATAGCCTTTGCATGCTCTGTGGGATTTATTGTGTCACTAGGCAGCGATCCTTGAGACCTTTCTGCAATCTGCTTTGAAAGCTGCCCCAGTTGGTTTTGGATGTCCCTGTTGATTGCCTCTTGATTTCTGAAATTTGCTCTTGTCTCCTCAATGAACTTTCCCAAAATTTCTTCCAAATTTGTTTGTTTTTTCTCCTGGGGTTGGTAGGAAGATGATGACGGTTTGAATCCCCCTTGGCTATTTCCCTATGACAAATTTAGATGATTTCTCCAACCTGGATTGTAGGTGTTCGAATATGGGTTATGTTGAGGTTTTTGGAAATTTGAAACATAATTTGCTCGCTCAACATTTGGTGAAGCAAATGGATTTCCAACTTGGCACTCGATACTAGCATGATTTCCACCACATAACTCACATTGTACAGTTGGTTTGGATTCAAATTTGGATGACAAAGAATCCATCTTTCTTGAAAGAACAGCAACTTGAGCCGACAAAGCATTCACTGAATCAATTTCATGCACTGCTGCTGGTATTTTTGCAATTACCCGCTCTGAATGCCACTGATTGTTGTTTTCTGCCATAATCTCTAACAACTCATGAGCATCCTCCGATGTTTTTCCCATTAAAGACCCTCCAGTTGCAGCATCAATCATTGCCCGATAGTTTGAAACCAACCCATTATAAAATGTAGAGACTTGCATCCAAATTGGTATACCATGATGTGGGCATTTCCTCAACATTTCTTTGAATCTTTCCCAAGCTTCATACAATGATTCTTGGTCATACTGTGTAAAAGATGTGATTTCATTCCTTAATTTTGCTGTCTTAGCAGGAGGAAAGAACTTGGACAAGAATTTCTGAACCAATTCATTCCATGTTGTAATTGATCCCGGTGGTAATGAGTTTAGCCACTCCTTGGCTTTATCCCGAAGTGAAAAAGGAAAAACCCTCAATCTTACAGCATCTTCGGACACACCATTTATCTTGTAAAGATCACACACCTCCAGAAAGTAAGCAATATGTGCATTTGGATCATCCTTTGACATTCCCCCAAACTGATTTGATTGAACCATTTGGATAAAGGATGGTTTTATCTCAAAGTTATTGGCTTGAATAGTTGGCCTCCTTATACCCGAAATAGTTCCAACAACATTAGGCGCAGCATAATCCCTCAAAGCTCTATGATTTCCACCTCCCTCAACAAATGGTGGATCCATGGTTGATTGTCTATTAGGAGCTGAAGTTGAACGTCTTCTCTCTCGGTTTAGACGCCTATATGTTCTATCAATCTCCGGATCAAATGGAAGAAGGTTAAGGCTTCTTGTACATCTCATACAAAAAATCATACAACCAGAAAATCAACTAACACAAAACACACAAAGTTACTTTTTTTTTTGATAAATAAAATAAAACAGTAAAATAAACAAAATTAAAAATGAAAGAAAGATAAAGCAAATTAACTTCAAATTAAAACTAAGATTAGGTAGTATCGATATTAATAAAATCAAACCATTCCCCGGCAACGGCGCCAAAAACTTGATGCTTATTTTTGCAAGTATACGAATCGTTCAAGTAATAAAGTGTACAAAAGTACGGATATCGAACCCACAAGGAATGGCGTTACTAAGTACCGAAATTGACTAACCCTAATTTTATTTGAAAACCGAATTGTTGAAATTGTTTTAAAAGAAAATTAACATAAAACTAAATGCAAATAACAAAATTTAATGTTGTTCACAAATGATTTAAAACGCTAAGGCATTTGATTTCGCTAAATCAATTCAATCCGATTTCAAGTCATGTTATATGAGAATCAAAGCTAAAAGTGATGGTTGAAAAACCCAAATTTACCTAATATTCTCTCTCGAGTTATATTAGAATTACTTATCTATGAAAATCAACTATATTTCTATGAAGATTTAATCACAAACAAGCACATTAAGATTTATGGAATTTCTAGATTAACCACATACATCATGCATTAGTTCTCACACTCGCATTCAACATACGGTATTTATCACAAGAAGCATTCATTACATATCTCCTCTCGGTCTCAATATAATGCAACTAATCATCTAAATCTTGGCCAGAAATTTAAAAGCATTAAGCATGGAAATAAACACTCAACTTGAAAACAATGAACTCATATAACAATAACAAAAGAAATCAGATTTCCTTTATTCAACTACATCATAGCCTTAGCAAAAACAAATTAGTTCATAACGGAAATAAGAACAACAATTATTTCAATTGAATTCATGAACAACAAATCTGAATAAAATGCAGAATATGAAGGCTAAGGAGAAGAGATGAAAAACTCTTGAAGATGAAGACTTGGTAGCAACAATGGTGATGATCATTCAAGCTTCTCCAAACTTTCTCTCCAAAATTGCCTTTTCTCTTCCAAAATTGACTCAAATCTATTCTCTCTGCCGTCCCTCTCTTTCTCCATCATATTGTATATATAGATCTAGGGTTTGGGGGGCAATTTTGGAACAAAACACAATAAAAAATGTGTTTTTGGACGAAACTCTCCGGCGGCAACATTGTTCTCGCCTTGGCGAGATTTCTTGAAAAGTTACGATTTTTGTTCCGCTAAATCTCGTCGACGGCGAGATGCACTTGGCTGGCGGTGAGGTTAAGTTGCCCGGCGGCGAGATTGCTTTGCCAAAATCCGTGCTCCCTGCATGATTTTCAATGTATTCTCCATAAGGTTTTCGCCGACGGCGAGAATATTCTCGCTGGCGGCGAAATTCCAAATTTTGAAATTTTGTTTTCTTTTTATTTGCACTCAATCCCGTTCAAAGAAATTTGTCCCAAACTTCTCCAAAATTATGATTTTACCTGAAATTGCACTTTAAACACGAAATACCCGTGAAATGACATTTGTGGATTAAATAATCAAATAAACGTAATTTTCACACAAATTTATTCAAATGATAGCTATGGTCTAATTCAATATGATACTTGGTGGCTATTACTTCAAATATTGAATTTGCTCTTTGCTTTCTATACGGTGGCGATTGCTGCTCACTATACTTAATTCAAAAGTAACACATAAATATCATATATACATTACTATAAAAAAGGGTATTATAGTCGGTTAAAAAACTAACTTTAAACCAATTTAAAGTCGGTTCGCTGAACAGACTTTAAATGAAATGATTTAAAATTTAAAGTCGGTTCACGTGGTGAGCTGACTTTAATTTTTTTTTTAATTTACTCATTTTCTATTATACTCAAATAAAAACCTGTATTCGAGCAGAAAAAAAACCCAAATCAGTTTAGCAAATAGTTCAAATAATATAAATATTTGAAAAATAAAATATTAATTAATAATAGAAAAATTATCATGGTTTTGTTCTATTTTATTCAAGATCATCATATTCTTCTCCTGATGTTATAATACAAACCTACATATATAATACAAAAATCTATACACATAAATAATAACACATAATAATAGAAAAATATGAATATTAAGTGCGTAAAATTAATAGAAACACTTACAAAAGTAAATGAAGTGACAAAATGAAGGAAATGAAGAAAAAATGGTGTTTTGTAAGTGAGAAATGGGTATAAATTTTTTTGTATTTTGCTCAAAAAAATAAGGGATCTAAAATATTAGTTAGAGAGGAAGAAAACCCACTAACTAGCACTGAAATTGGTAGTCGTAGGTGGCCGGAAAATGAGAAAGAGTGGAGGAGGTTTTGGGTTTTTAAGAGTTATGCAACGCTTAGAATAGTTTCTGTCTGGGGAAGAAAGAAGAGAAAAGAATTTATCCATATATGTAGCTTCGGTTCCAAGTGTCAACCGATGCTATGCTACGTGGATAGCGTCGGTTCACCACGTCAATCAACGCTACGTCCATATGTAGTGTCGGTTCGACACATCAACCAACTCTACGTGCGTAGCATTGGTTGACACCTGGAACCAACGCTACGTCCCCGTATAGCGTCGATTCTACACCGAACTGAATTTAAATTCATTATAAGTCAACTTTTTTCAAAAAACCGACTTTACATATCGACTTAAATACTCATTTTTGTATTAGTGATATATATTAGTTAAAAGGCTAAGGGTTTAAAAAGATTAAATAGGATTAAATGTTTTAGCGAACAATTTAACAGTTACAATTATGTTTAGAAAGAAATTAAAGGTACATCTTTACTTTTGTACGTGCATATTGTATAGCTCCTTAGTGAGCAAATTGGAAAAGTCCCACATTGTTTAGGAATGAAAATGAGTGTTGTATTTTGGGCTATAAATAAAGCCCTCATCCACTATTTGTAAACATCCCAAAATTTGTAAATCTTCCTCTCTTTTTTAAGGGTAATTAATTAGCTCAATTTTTCCCAATTAGTTGTAATTTTGGAGTTCATACATTTGGAGATAGTTGAAGTGGTCAACGACGCCCGATAACCTATGTAACATTTATACTGAAACTAATTAAATTTTTGGTGTTTTTTTTTAATATTTCTACTTCAATAACTGTTGTAGTTTATTTAAGCATTATATTTCCAATAGCTTTAATTTGTCAGGTTAGTTTGAATTTTATTCATTTAAATCATAAGTAAATAGTACTACTTATAATAGGGAAAATATACCCAATTTTCTCAACAATTGGTATCAGAGGTATTTTTTTATTCCGTTTGTTTGCTATTGGAATATAGTTGGTAGTTGTTGTAATATGAAGAAATGGCGGAAGAAAAGTCTCCCTCAAACAAAGGTCAATCATCCACGTTAGGTAGAAAAATGGTTATGAATGCAAGGTTCGAGGTGGAGAAGTTTGATAGAATCGGTCATTTCGGCATGTGGCAAGGCGAAGTTCTAGATGCTCTATTTCAAAAAGGTCTAGACATCGATCGCCAATGAAGAAGATAAACTAGGTGAAGCAGATGAAGTTTAGTGGAAAAATATCAACCAATTGGCATGTGGTACAATCCGTTTTTGTCTCTTAAGAGAACAAAATTACACGTTCATGAAGGAGATATCTGTAAGTAAGTTATGGAAGGCATTGGAGAACAAGTTCGTGAAGATGAGTGGACATAATCGACTCTCTTTGAAGAAGAAGTTGTTTCGTTTTGAATACCTTCCAAGTACCACAATAAATGACCACATTACTACTTTTAATTGATTAGTAGCAGATTTGTTAAATATAGATGAAACTTTAAAAGATGAAGATTTAGCCTTAATATTGTTAGCCTCCCTTTCTGATGAGTTCGATAACCTTATTATGAGCTTTCTCATTGGGATGGATAAAGTGTCTTTTGAGAAAGTTTGCATTGCTTTGTATAGTTATGAAATTATAAAGAAAGATAAAAAAAGAAAGCAGGAATGAAGCAGTAGAGGCACTGTCTGTAAGAAGATGTCCCCAAACACAACAGAAAGGAAGGAGAGATAGATCTCTGTAAAAAGGAAGACTTGGTAAAGATGAATGTTCATTTTGTCATGGAAAAGGCCTTTGGAAGAAAAAATGTGCCTCTGATGAATGCGTAGTTGAAAGCAATTCAAATTCAGATTTTGCATTGGTTAGTTCATCAACAGCATCCCATCCTGGTGATTGGATTTTTGATTCAGCGTGTACTTTCCATATGTCTCCTAACAAGGAGTCGTTCTTTAACTTTGAAGAACTAGACGGTGGAGTTGTTTTCATAGGTAATGATTATCCATGCAAAGTTTTGGGGATCGGTACAATTCGTTTGAAGAATCAAGATGGTTCAACCAGGGTCTTGACGGATGTTCATTATGTTCCAAATATAAAGAAGAATCTCATTGCTGTGGGAGTATTAGAATCAAAAGGCTTCACTGTGACCATACAAAATGGGGCATTAATGGTTACATCTAGAGCACTTGTGGGGATTAAAGGTGTTTGGAAGAACAACTTGTACTACTACCTTGGTAGTACTATTATTGGGAAAACATCAGTAGTAGTTTTAGAGGAAGAAAGAGATTCTGTAACTACTAAGCTATGGCATATGTGTTTGGGACATATTGGTGAAAAAGCTTTACAGATTCTTGTAAACAAGGCCAGTTAAAAGGCACGAGAACCAGCCTATTGGAATTCTGTGAGCATTGTTTATTGGGGAAGTAGAAAAGAGTAAGCTTTGGCACTGCATTCCATAATACAAAAGACATTTTGGATTACATCCATACTGATGAATGAAGGCCAACAAGAACTCCATCCATGAGTGGAAAACTTTATTATGTCACTTTCGTTGATGACTTCTCCAAAAGAGTTTGGGTGTATCTCATGAAGAAGAAGGATGAAGTGTTGGGAATTTTCCTTAAGTGGAAGAAGATAATCGAGACTCATACTGGTAGAAAGATCAAGCATCTGAGGTCTGATAATGAAACTGAGTACACAAACGATCCATTTATGAAAGTTTGTGAAGAAGAAGGGATAGTGCGACACTTCACTATTTGAAAAACACCATAATAGAACGGAGTTACAAAATGTATGAACCGAACTTTACTGGAGAAGGTTTGGTGTATGTTGTCAAATCCTGGGTTAGGAAAGCAGTATTAGGTAGAGGCTATGACATATGCATGTCATCTCGTTAATCATCTACCATCGTCTGCTCTTGATGGCAAAATGCCTATGGAGGTATGGTCTGGAAAACCTACTAGAGATTACAATTTATTGCATGTGTTTGGTTCTATTGCATACTACCATGTAACGGAATCAAAGTTGGATCTAAAAGCCAAGAAAGCTATTTTTTGGGGACCCCTTCTTGTTCTAAGAGATATCGACTATGGTACCCTGAAACGAAAAAGATAATATTCAACAGAGATATTACCTTTGATGAATCTACCTTGCTGAGAAAGGTAACTGAGAAGATTGATGTCACTTTGGAGCAAACTCCGAAGCAGGTGGAGCAAACTCCAAAATAGGTGGAATTTGAAAGCAGAATTGTTAATCCATTTAGTGAAGATAAGATAGAAGTTGATCCTTTATTGATATAAGATGAATCAGATGAAGAGGTTTTAACCCAAGAACCTTCATAGTAATAAGAAGAAGCTGCAATTGATAGGCCACGACAAAAAATGTTAAGGTGCCTGCTCGATACAAAGATTTTAAAGACCTACCTACTTAGTTCAAGAATACGGTGGCATGCACACTTTCAATTATGCATGATGATGTTCCTTCCATATATAAAGAAGCAATCAGAAGCCTTGAAGTTGAAAGATGGAAGGAAGCCATGGACAAAGAACTTTTGTCCCTTCAGAAGAATAAAACATGGAAGTTGACACCACTACCTAAGGGCAAGAAGACAATTGGCCGCAAATGGGTGTTTGCAAAGAATGAAGGATTTCCTAACAAAGATGGTGTTCGTTACAAGGCAAGGTTGGTGGCTAAGGGCTACGCTTAGATGGAGGGAATCAATTACAATGAGGTATTTTCTCCAGTTGTAAAACATTCCTCCATTAGAATTTTGTTATCCTTGGTAGCACAGTTGGATTTGGAACTAGTTCAACTTGATGTAAAAACCACATTTCTACATGGTGACTTGGAAGAGGTAATCTATATGTCTCAACTAGAAGGGTTTAATGTTGCTGGTAAAGAGAATTGGGTTTGCAAATTGAACATATCGTTGTATGGATTGAAGCAATCTTCGAGGTAGTGGTGCAAACGATTTGATCAGTTTATGTTGTAGTAGAAGTATACTAGAAGTACACATGATCATTGTGTGTATTTTTGAAAGCTACAAGATAAGTCTTTCATCTATCTTCTATTGTACGTCGATGGTATGTTGATTGCATCAAATACCCATGCAAAAATTGAGAAATTGAAGGCTCAACTAAGTCAGGAGTTCTAGATGAAAGATTTGGGAGAATCCAAGAAGATTATCGGTATGGAGATAAGTAGAGACAAGAAGAAGGAGAAGCTTAGTTTGATCTAGAGTCAATATTTGAAGAAGGTACTACAACATTTTGGTATGAATGAATAGAAAAAACTTGTAAGTACTCCGCTTGTTCCTCAATTCCAGCTTAGTGCTCAATTATCTCCTAAGAATGATACAGAATGAGAATGCATGGCAAAGGTACCGTATTCAAATGCGGTTGGTAGCTTGATATATGAAATGGTATGTACAAGACCTGACATTTCACATGCGGTTGGTGCTGTAAGCAAGTACATGCATGATCCTGGTAAAGGACATTGGTTGATTATGAAATGAATTCTATGGTATATTCTAAATACTGTAGATGTTGGTTTATTATTTTAGTAGTATAATATCGTTGGTCAATGTGCAGTCGAATATTGTGATTACGACTATACAGGAGATTTAGATAAGTGCCAATCAGCTACTGGTTATGTGTTTACACTTGCTAGAGCACTAGTCAGTTGGAAGTCTGCCTTGTAGTCCATAGTTGCTTTGTCTACTACAAAGGTAGAGTATATGGAAATTACAGAGGTTGTGAAGGAAACTATTTGGTTACGAGGTTTGCTTGAAAACTTGGTAATTGGTCAAAAACATATTAAGGTGTTTTGTGATAGTTAGAGTGCTATTCATTTAACAAAGAACCAAGTCTACCATGCATGTACAAAACACATTGAAATTCGTTACCATTTCATGCGAGAGATTATTGAAGAAGGTGAAGTACTAGTTCAGAAGATCAGTACTACAAAGAATCTCGTAGATATGATGACCAAGGTGGTAACAACAATCAAGTTCAAACATTGTCTGGACTTGATTAACATCCTGTAAATCTGAATTGGCATTGGTGTCGTTGATCTAGTGATTGAAGAAATCATTTGAGAATCACTAAGTTACTAAGGTGGAGATTTGTTATATAGCTCCTTAGTGAGCAAATTGGAAAAGTCCCACATTGGTTTGGAATGAAGATGAGTGTTGTATTTTGGGTTATAAATAAAACTTTCCTCCACCATTAATAAACATCCCAAAATTTGTAAATCTTTCTCTCTTTTGTTAGAGTATTGGATTAACTCAATTTTGTCCCATTAGTTATAATTTTAGAATTCATCTATTTGGAGATAGTTGAAATAGTCAATGACACCCGAAAACCCAGGTAACATTTATATCGAATCTCGTTAAATTTTTAGTGTTTTTATTTTTCTGTTTTAATATTTATGCTTCAATATCTATTTTAATTTATTTTAACATTATATTTCTAATAATATTAATTTAAATTCTATTTATTTAAATCAAAAATAAATAATAATTACTTAAAATAGAAAAAAAAAACTCCATTTTCCCGGCACTGCGTTTAGGTGGATGTTTGACCATCAAGCTCGAGGTATCCTTTTGTTTACCAATCTACAATAGTCGAAACATTAATTTCCAGACTCTTTTTGTAATTCCATCGTTAAAGTAAAATAGTATAATTGTTTTGCATCCGATATCATGGGCCGACCAATCGTTCATGAACTATACTTCTATCCTACATAAGATACTTTGTTTCGATCTGGCAAATATATTATGGCATGAAGATGAATCATAAATAGTAATCGCAATTTAAATGATCGTCAATGTTGCATCAGGGTGACATATGCGATGCTTCATCTTCCCAATCGTGTAATTTAGAATTTACTTCTTGGGCCGTAGTTACTAATGGTTAATTGTATGAAGAGAGAGAGAAATTTATACCTCTTGCAAAAATAGTTCCCCAGAGTTCAACATCCTAACATTTTTCCCAACATAATTAAATCTTTCTTCGGATCTAAGGTTTCCTTGGTACCAAGTCTCCAGTTCGGTAATTGCTTGTTTCAAATTAGCTTTTTTTTTCTTTTTTGTATTCCTAATTGATTTTATTTGATGTATAATTTTAGGTTGGTTATCAATTCTCACTCTCCCTTACCTTCAATTTCCAGATCTTTCCCTTATACCAGGTACTTTATTATATACTTTGCTTCTTTGTTTTATTTTTTACTTAGTAAATTAAGTCAAAAGGTGTCGAACATCGATGAGTTAGGAAATAGAAAGCACCAGTTACCCAAGCCTTAGTTGTCATAGATACATGTTATCATTTGGAGAAAGTTTTTTCTTTTATAGATTTAGGTTGTTCTACTTTAAACATTTTAGAGTTAGACGTTGGGTTTAGCGGATATAAGTGATTTTTCAAAAATATTGTACAAAAAAGTGTTTCATTTTTTTTAAATAATCATACTATTATTATTAAAATAAACTTTACAAAATCATTGGTACAATCTAGAAATAAAAATCAAGTTTTTGGTAAACCCAAAAATAAAATAAACATATAATATTATATATTTATTATTTTTAAATTGAAGTCTAACTTCTACCACAACTCTAACCATGATGAGATCCTCATTTCCAACTTGTATGGTAAAGTGTTGCTTTGAAAATTAGATTAGCGAACTAATCAACCGTAAAGAAGAACATACATGGTTACTAGCCTTTGAATCAACTATTTAGAGTGATGTATCACATACATTTACACATGATTCAAGAACAAGTAAATCATAATAATATTTTTTTTCCTTTCTTGTCATTCTTCTAAGACAAGAATTGAGGACAATTTCTATTCCAATGTCTAGATTGATTGCAATGGAAACAATTCTCCTTTTTTATTAAATATTTACTTGTTTTACTTAATAAATAATATTTTTTGAGCTAAAAATATTAAAATATAAATGTTTTAGTGAAAAGAGATGAAAATATAATTTATGGAGTTTTTTGAGATTTTTTGGATTTTTTATGATTTTTTAGTGCATGACTAATCAGAAGTTAAGACGTGGCCTACCACGCCAGTAGAGAAGCTGACTGGGTAAGCCACGCAATCTGAAACAACGAATCATAAGTCACCGAGTGTGAGGAGGAACGCAATGCATGACACATGTCATTACAACGTTCAATTCGAGTTTGGAGCGCAGTAAAACAACACTGACATGTGTAGTCACACGATTGCTCCACACGATCCACTAGCCCACCACGCCATCTACATCTACGAATCATGTTACATCGTGTGGCGTTGACTCACCATGTGTTGACTCGGACTGATCTCCTCTACCACGCGTCGCGCTTTGATTTTCCTAGTAAATTATGTGCCACGTATTATACTATGATTGGTTAGCGTTGTTAATTTTGCTTGTTTTGATCTTAGCCCTTGATTTAAAGCTGATAAGATGGTTCAGATTGCATCTAATCAAGAGATTGATTGTATTTCTTTTTTTATTCTTTTCTTTATCAATTTTTATGTCTTTCTTTATGAAAAATATGAGTTTTATAGACAAAATTATGTCAAGTTCATTTATTAATGTATGGATCTTATGAATCCAATTTTTATCATGTGATGATCTAATACTTTACCCCACTTGTAATTTTAATTTAATTTAATATGATTTTTATGTTATTAATTGTTTGGTCAACAATTTATCTATAGAGGTAATTAAATACATTTGAGAGAATTATTTAATTGTTTATCTTGATTAAATAACATGCATAGTTTCTATGTAGAGATTTATGATTCTTATGTATATGATACATAATTGATGAACTTAATGAGTAGTATGCAATTTAATTGACATAAGAGTGTGATTAAATTAATTATTATATGATGTGTAGTTTACTTGAGAGAAAAATATATGTTAAGTTAGATTCAATTGATCATATAATTAATTGATAATCATATTGGGAGGATTTTAGTTATTCACATGTTTAAAAAATTATGAGATTAAGTATTCGTAGATATTTTCTCATATATATTCTTAGTTACCAAATCTGATTTAATTAATTATTGTTATTTACTTTTAGTTATTTTAATTTTTCTTTCTTAAAATATAAAAGTACAAAAAAATTGATTTTTATTTTTTTAGTTTTAAAAATTAGTTTTTAATAAAATAATCTCAGTAGGAATGATATTTTTTTATCATTATATTATTTATTGCTATAAGTATACTTACGTATTCATTGCACACACGATTTGGGTAGCGATCAACTATGAATGACTAGGTTCTTATTTGGGATTGTTGATGAAACTAACCATAATTATGTGATTGATTTTATTTAGTTCAATGAATTTCTCTATTATAAGTTGATATACTAATTTTCATCTTTATTGATTTTTTGACAATAATTATATGATTTGAGATTCATGTCTTAATATGACAAAGTGGATTTTTGAATTAATCATAAATTATTATCACATGAATTGAAGTAGTATGGCATCATAATTGTTGAGCACATTTTATTACAGACAACCCGTATACTTGCAAAATCATTATTAAGTTTTTGGCACATCTATCGAGGATTTCTATACATTTTATAATTAATATCAAAATTTGTATAATAGTAATAATTTCTACAATTTAATATTTTGTTGTAGTTTTGTTGTATGCCTAGGGAGACAGGTACTAATTTTCAACCTTTTGATCCTAAGATAGAAAGAACATTTCATAGGTTAAGAAAAGAAACACTGCATAAATATTTTTAGAGCTATGGCAAATTTAGGAGATCAATTGGAAATCATAATTGCTAAACATCTTTTGGGCTTCATTGTATCACAATTAGATGGATTTCAATCATCCGTCAAAAGACCCCATCAATGAAAACTAAAACCTACTGTGATCTAAATGGTATGATCTAATCAATTTGGAGGTTAGATAATAAGGATTGTAACTGCCACTTAACGACTTTATTTGAGTTATGTAATGCCTTTAAGATGAATGGAATATTATAATATTCCATACATATTCGTTGTTTCCTCTTTTCTCTTAGGGACAAGGCAAAGGTGTGGTTAAATAATTACTAATAGAATCCATCATAACCTTTAATGACTTGGCTATGAAATTCCTGAAAATATATTTCCCACCTTCAATGATAGCCATATTTAGTAATGCTATCACTTCCTTTCAAAAATATTATGTAGAACCTTTTAATGAGGCAATGGAAAGTTTCAAAGAATTGCAGAGAAAATGATCACATCATCAAACTTTTCCACGGTTACAAATGTAAAAATTCCAAGGTGGATTAATAGGGTAAACAAGAATTATTCTTGATAAATCACCTAGAGCTTCTTTAATGGGCAAGGGTGAAATTGAAGATTTTGCATTACTAGATGAGATGGTTTCTAGTAGTTGTCAATGGTCAGTAGAGAGGTTAAACCCCAAAAAGGGTTGCTGGAATGGTAGATGTAGATGCATTTATAACTTTACGAGCACAAATTAATAAATACATTATTGTTAGGGCTATAAAAGAAACTTGATTCTATTTTTGTGGGGATTAGTATGGTGCAAAACCTTTTTCGTGTTTGTGAGCACTGTGGTGAACCTCATACTAGTGATACTTGTATAAGCAAACTTGAGGTTGCGAATTATATCAACAATCAAAACTGCAAAGGGAATCTTTATTCAAATACATATAATCCAGGTTGAAGAAAACTTTCTAACTTTTATTAGGGTAATTACAACCAAAATGGAGCACCTAACAATAGACCAACTTTCAATCTATCGAGCTTCAATCAACTACAAGAACAACCACCCATCAAAGAGTCACAACTTGACAAATTGGACATCATATTGGAAAGTATGTTGTCCAATGTTATCCTAAGGATGGATACAATGAACAATAAGGTGGACAAATTGATAATAAATGAAGCAAACAATAGTGCTAGTATAAGAAACTTAGAGGTACAAATGGGATAGCTCTCATAAACAATGTATTGATATCGATTTTCGTCAATACTAGGTAGAATTGTTTTGCATTAAACCTATAAGATGAAAACACTTTTAATATCTTGGGCCACCTTATGGGGGGTATCATCCGCATATTGATGCTTAAGTCAGTAACTTTAAGATGATGGGTAGAGGAGAACTACAATCTCACTCTAATTATATATGCAAAGAGAATGTATAGCTATGATTCTTTGTTATAAGATCAAGTAATATTTGATCTTATATTAGTTGTGTGCATACGTGAATATACATAAGAGAAAGATTTAACCTGAATAGTTATTACTTGTCAGAATAAGATTATACTATTGTAGCTTTGTAGACACTTATCCTTTATAGACACATATCTTTTGTAAATATCTATCCTTAATTATCTCCTCAATTATCATTTAAGATAATCAAAGGATAATCTTTAGGTCTTCATCTCTTTAAAATAATTAAATATAATCATTGAGCCTTTATCCTTTTAAGATAACTATCTTATGTTCATACTTATGTGATGATTGGACACTTATTTGGCTTGGCCCAAGGCTCTTTATTGACTAGGGCCATTCTTTGACTTCTATGTGAGATGTACAAAATTACCCCTAATATTATCCCCCAGAATTTTTGGCCCTTGGGCTAAAAGGTATGATTGTAATTTCTATCAATACTTGTGTTAAATATATATCCTAATTATATTGACGATATTGAGCTTTCCCTTATATGATTTTTTACCTACCCAAGCCAAGGACTTTATGTCATGTATTCTATTCAAAACGTGCATGATAGCATCCTATTGCTAGCGATTCTTTGGATTTTGATTTGGACTTCCAGTTAGAAATTTATGCTAAAGTCATCATTTTTATTAAAGAAGTCAAACATTCATTCATTCTTATGGGAAGCTCAAAATTTAAATTCTAAGCCTAATCCTTGTAAGATGAGCTAAGCGATCATGAATATTAATTTTTCTTCATTTATCTTGCATGTAGTGTAGGATTGTTTTTATTATTCAAACATTTTACACCTTATGAGGCTTATACCATACTTTTCTATTCAAGAAGTGATGGATACCAGATTCATGGATTTATAATATCTGGTTTGGAAACTGGGTGCTTATTGAGGTAGACGAGGGTAGGTGTGGATGACATGTGTTGGTAAACGAATGAAGGTTGGGAAGAGGTATTGTTGGTGAGGCTTTGGTCAGCCTATCCCTGGTTAGTACTTTTTTGGCTGATGGTGGTTCGATTAATGATGCCTTGGCCAATGGTGCTTTGGGAATAAACCCTTTGGCAAGTAGTCTTCTAGTTGGTTATGTTCCAATCGAGGAGGTCTAGATTTATTGATGGGTTCGATCCTTCCAATCAATGCTATCTTTTTTACTATGTCTGTAAAGACAGTTCTAGGATCCTAGCAGGATTTAATGAAGAGATGACTTCCTTATTTCCAAAATGATTTGCATAAATGTGGGAAGTCTCGATATTATTCTTTTGAGTAACCCTATTTTTTAACTCTTGGACTCTTCATAACCTTTTTCTTAACTTATGTACAACCATTTCTCATTGGAATGAAGTACCGTGGAGATGTAAAAGGGTAGACCTTGTCCAAAATGTAGACCAGTAGTTGAACTTTAACAAGGTACTTGATAAAGAATGATGTACTGAGATGCATCCTAATGGGTGTTTATCCTATGAGAGGACACATATTATGGCACAGGCTAGAAAGGAAGTGGCTATGGCTCTATGGCCCATTCGGTGGCCTTGGCCTTATAATACTTACTAAATTTTCCTTATCTTGTACTTATGCTTTTAACATTGCTTTTGGACCTGACCATTGCCCTATAAATTTTAGAGGCAATGGACCTTTGAATTGACATGCGAGTAGGGGATGATGTACTAGCATAAAGTAGAGCATGCATCTTAGACCCGAGGTGTTTAGAGATAGGTAATGATTTCTTGACAATGGCTTGACTTGATCTACTTAATCAAACATGCATCAACACCCCCTCCCCCTTTGGCTGGCCATATTTTTACCAGTTAGACACATTCTTAGCTAGCCACTTTTTGGAAACACATGTCACATTCCTAGTCGATTGCTCACTAGCCGATCACACCTCTAGTTGACCATAATCCTAGCTAGTCACATCTTTATATAGCCATGTTCCTAGCAAGGGGTGAGAATAATAACTGATAAAATAACCTACTGGATCTAAACTGAGCCATACCAAACATAGTTTTATGTTTTATAAGTCCAAATAGGTTTGTTTTGGTTTTGAAAATACAAAAACCAACATGTGTCAACGTGGTTAAGGTTTAAAAGTTTGCAAACAGATACTTAATGGAGCCGACCTACATGTTATTAATACACATATTAATTTTTTTTGAATTTGTACATTTATAGTACATATAGCATATATGCTTATAATCATCTAATTTTAGTAAAACAATATGTAATAACTTATATTATTCTTTTCTTATGATAAAAAAAGTTTACTATAACTAATAAAAAATCTAAATTATTTGTTGTTCTAAACAATTTATTCTCAAAAGTTACTATCTACTTCAAAATTGATACCCAATTATAGTTTAAATGCTAATATATGATTTTTTTAATTAAGTTGTTCATTAAACAATAAATATTATTTATTAATTTAACACATAAAGTAAAATTATTTAAATTCACTAAAAAAAGTAGGTCTAAAATGAAAACGAACCTATCAAACTAACATAAATAGGTTGGTCAAATGTTCTTTAATTGGAATTTCATAGGTTAGTTTGGTTAGAATTTTAAGTCAGAACTGATCAAAATCAAACCATGCCCACCCTTACTCTTGGTCGATCACACTCTTAGTTGGTCAATCATACTCCTGGTTGATTATATCTCCTAATCTTGGACTATCTTTTTGGATGGTGGTTTGATCTTTGGACTGCATATTGGCTCCATTAGTACCTAAGTCATAGAACTCACTTGTAAGGTTGCTTCTTATTCAATAGCTTTCGTATGGGTGCATTCCTTGGATGGGTGTTGAGGACTATAATGTGCTTAACCCCTGATGAATGCTCAAAAAGTACTAAAATTACTATGATTTTATGCACGTTAATTGATTAAAAAGATATATATTTATATGATTTTATCATATATTTATATAAATCTGTCTTTTCAGAATCACAGGTATTTTTATTATTTTTTCAGGTATTTTCGCGTAACAGTAACTTAAAAACTCAAAGAAAAATACTGGAGGCAATACATCACAAATATATTCATAAAGTAAATGAGAAAAAGTAAAACAAATGAAAAAATTGGACAAAATGGGTCCAAAGGGTCAAAAAGGAGGAAATCACGCACACAACTACCCAGCAGCACCGGCCAATGTGCACACATCGCCCAGTCATGCTGAAGTCGTCGTGCACACAATGCCCATTCTGTGTGCACCCATGCCCATCTACACCCAGTCTGTGCGCGCCTCTACTCTGTTCGACTCCTTCCGCCGCGCTCAACCTACCAATGATGTCAACTGACATCATCATTCACCTACTATGCATTTTTTCCAATTTTTAATCATTTTTTCACCCACTTTTTCTTCCTCTCCTCACCTATAAATACCCTAATTCTCTTCACACCAAAACACACCTCAAAAACATCTTCTTCTATCTTTCTTTCTCTCCAAAACTAAAAACTAAGAAATGGAGAGAAAGAAAGAGAGAAGAAGATGTTTTTGAGGAGTGTTTTGCTGTGGAGAGAATAAAGGTATTTATAGGTAAGGAGAGGAAGAAAAAGTGGGTAAAAAATTGATTAAAAATTGGAAAAAACACGTAGTAGGTGAATGATGACATCGGCTGACGTCATTGATAGGTGGGGCATGGTGACATGGGAGGAATGGAGTAGAGGTGCATGCATATGGGCATATGCACGCGCAGAATGGGCATAGATGGGCACAGATGGGCGTGGGCATGCGTAGAATGGGCATTGTGTGTGCGAAGACTTCGACATGACTGGGCGATGCGCACGTTGCTTGGTACGGTTGGGCTTTGTGGTGCACGCTGGGTTTTCTAGGTGTGGTTGGGCATTGTGGCGTACACTACTGAGCACTGGTAGGCGGCTGCATGCACGATTTTCTCCTTTTTGACATTTTGACCCATTTTATCCAATTGTTTCATTTTGTTTTTACTTTTTCTCATTTACTTTATTAATATATTTGTGATGTATTTCCTCTAGTATTTTTCTTTGAGTCTTTAAGTTGCTTTTTTAAGCAAAAATACCTAAAAAATAATAAAATACCCATGATTCCGAAAAGACAAATTTATATAAATATATGATAAAATCATATAAATATATATCTTTTTAATCAATTGACGTGCATAAAATCATGGTAATTTTAGTACTTTTTGAGCACTCATCAACCCATACTATATCATATTGAGAGCTTTGAGCTTTTTTACGTTTAGGTAGCTCAGCCTCTAGTAGTGTCACACAAAGGGCTTTGGACTTGCTCAAGTCTAGACAGCTCTAGCCTACTTCTTAATTAGATGGTGGAATTTTTATAATATTTAATCTTCCATGTGTGGCCATCATTGGCTTAAGTACATGTGAACATAATTTTCATTAGAATAAAAGTATTGGTGAAGCATTATATGTCCTTTTTTCATAGTAGTGCATTATTTTTACTCATATAGATTCTTCATGTATAACATCATATACTACTTTATGTCCTTCAAGATTACCATTATATTTGGAGAATTTGGATGAGATGATGTGTAGGGGTGATAACCCTAGCCATGTATATAAATGACCTTTTTGAAAATTTGTTATGAGAGCCTTCCTAGCCCACGTTCACCTTTTGGGTTTATATCTTCTAGGCATTTTATGAATCTCTATAGCCTAGAATAAATTGGAACATGTTCTAGACCTCTAGGAATTGTGTGAATCTTAATGGCCAAAGAAGTAGTATAACATGTTCTAGATTTGAGGCGAGACGGTGCGTGGTAGATAGTGCATAATTGCTTGGCCTATGTCTCAGGCCTATTGAGCTAGCCACGTATCCATCTAGTCACCTTTTGGTCAGCCATAAATGGAAAATTAGTGACACTTTTGGGTGACCATACTTGGTTTTAGTTGGCCATTCTTGGTCTTGTCCCATCTAGCTAGGAAATGGCTTAGTGTCTAGGTGATCTTTGATTTGTATACTAGTGACTTTATTTTCTATTCGGGCCTTGTTTGTGTTTGCATGAACTTTTCTAAGTTCAGGTGATTATTAGTCCAAATGTTGCTTAGTTATACCCTTGATTTATCACCCCTTTTGGTTGAAGTATTTGTTAAAGTGTTCCAAGCATGAGATGTCTCTTAACTTAGATAAATATTTGAAGCCGAGTTGATGAACTATCCCCTTTTGTGAGGGTGTTGAATAATAAAGTCCTAAACTTCTAGATTCCTTAGCCATTCTCTAGGCTTTGGAAGATGTAACATGGACATTTTTTGAGATGTGAAGTTCACTAAGATGCATTCCAAGATGGCTTGAAATGCATTCTTCATCACGTTAAGATGAATATTAGTATCCACTCGGATACTTAATTTACGAGCTTATCAGGCCTATTATATATGTACGAGTTAGAATGGTTATGAGCTATATCATCTTGGTAGGTCACGAGAGTGCAAGAGGAACCAACGGCCTGTTGATCCCCATGATTCCCATCTGAGTGTTGGAACTTGTTGATTATTTTGTTCTTTATGAAAGGCCATTTGTCTCTTTTAAAGATCTATTAAATAAAGATAACCTAAGAAACAACTAATATTTTAACAAAGATTTTGTAAACTCCTTGAATAAATGGATGGATATATGATCATTTTTCCACAAATTGTTTTACTTATATGGGTGTACAAAAATACATATATTTTTGCAATCTTGTATCTAAAAATATGCAAAAAGATATCAAAAATATAGTTAATGGAATTGTTGCATAGAGATGATTTTGAAACTGATCTTACTTCTCTGAGAACTAGTTCAAAAGTCAGTGAACGGTCTCTTCATACATATATTTATACAATCTCATCTCTAAACATGCCAAAAAAATGTCTAAAATATAATTGTTAAAATCATCTCATTGGAAGGATTTTGAAATCAATCTAACTTTTCTAAGAATCTGTCTGAAAATGGGTGAACCAAACCCCTACTGGTTTCACTATCTAGTTGGAAAATTAGACCAAAATTTTCCTTGTCTCTATGTTGCACTATTATGGCCAGTGCCCTATTGTACTAGCAATGCGTGAAGGCACTTGTGGCTCACTCCAGTATTCATTGTCTAACCAATTGACACGTGCTTTTTCTAGTGGTGGTCTAGGATTTTTTGGACGACATACAAATTTTTAGTTCCATTCAGGGACTTCCCGACTGGGCAAAATATTGTGCATGGTGCCCTGTTTGTGCTATACCTCTGTGGCCGGTTGGCTAGGGTTTTCTTCATAGCAGCTAAGAAAGCCTCACTTACTAGAAGTGTTAAAAAAATAAGTCACCATTTTTCAATGATGATCATGATGCATGTATGTCTAACTCGTTATTTAAGTGATTACACGGGATGAATTTCCTATGTTCCCTTAGGAACAAAGTCTAGGAACTTAAAAATATATCCTTTGCGTATTTTTGTTAGAAGCATAGAGAGTTGGTTTTATAGAGATCATGTAGAACTATAATTTGGATGTTAGAAGGTGTGTCTACTTAATTGGTCTAAATGTTAGAACGTTCCCTTAGAGAGGGTCAAATTCTTGGTCAAGTAAAATGATGGATGTCATGCCATATAATGGATGTATAGGTTGTACGGTAAAATTAAAATTTGTATACAATTCTAATTGGATCACACCCTAGTCAATGACATCCACCTGAGGTGACTCTCTTTGGTTGGCTATGTTCTGGTCGACAATGTTGGTCCTAGGTAGCTACCTCTATTCGGTAGTACTTTGGCTTGAGACTTGGATTCCGTCAAGGATATTCATCTTATCAACCAAGCCATGGGTTGCTATATGTCTAGCTTTATGCATTTTGGGTATTAGAGGATGTTGAAGGGATGATATTTGTAATGATGACTGATCCAAGAGCTAGTGTCTTTAGTAGATGCTCTAGCATAGTCTAAAGTGCATTTTCCATCATATCCAAGTAGGCTTGGGTTTGGGCTCACCTTACCTTTTTGACCTATTGGGGCCATTGTGGGTAAATAGGTCTAAATGCAATGCTTATATTTTTGGCAGGTTGTGATGGAGCTAGAAAGATGGCCTGTTGGTTGGCAAGCTATATCTTCTTTCTAGTTGTCCGGGTTTGAGAGGTGGAGCTAGCTATCTGATCCATAACTCTTTTTAAAAGTACTAGAGAATTAGGTAGATGACACTAGTGGATTGGAGACTTAGGGATTCTTATTTTCAAAAAACACTACTATTAAGGTACACATTCAGTTTTTAAATAACTTTGCTTTCTTTACAGATTAAGAACTTTGAGAACTTTTTTAAGAGTCCTACAACTTTAAAAATTTTAGTTGAGTTAAAATACTATTTTTCATCAACATTAGGTCGGACTATTCTCCATGGATTCTACGAGATAAGTAAATTGTTAGGATCTTGGACCACCTTGTAATGGGGTGGTCTTTGGCCCTCTGATGCTTAAGTCAATAACTATAAAATGAAGGTATAGAAGATTTATAGTCTCACTCTAATTATATATGAAAAGAGAGTGCTTGGGTGTATATTCTATTATGAGATTGAATGATATATCGTCTTATATAAGTTGTGTGTATATATGAATATATATATAGGAGAAAGAATTAACCTAATAGCTATTCCTTGTGAGAATATAATTGAGTTGTTGTATCTATACAAACACCTATCCTTTATAGATGTATATTCTTAATTACCTCCTTAGTTATCCTTTAAGATAATTAATGGATTGCCTTTGGGCCTTTATATCTTTATTATAATTAAAGCATAATCATTAGGCCTTTATCCCTTTAGGATAACTATTTTTGCATTCACACTTATATGATGACTGAGAACTTGTTGGGCTTGGCCCATAAGGCCTTTTGCTGACTAAGAACACTATTTGAATAATATATGTGATGTAAGAAATTACCCCCAACACTTTTCAAGGAATAATTCAAGGTATGCTTCCTAGTAGCATCGAGGTGAATCCTTATAAATATGCTAGGGAGTAGTGTAATGCTATTATAACAAAAACTGGGATAGTAGTAGGTGGTTAGGAAGAAAAGAAAATTGAAAGAGAAGAGATAATGATAAGTGGTGATGAAGAAAAGAAACTAAAAAAGAAAAAAATTAATGAAGAAGTCATTTTTAATTCTAAAGAAGGAAACACCTATAAGAGAGAGTCTACACCCTCATACCTTCCTTTTCCACAAGGAGTCAATAAGCAAAAGCTAGACTAACAATTCTCCAAGTTCCTTGACATTTTTAAGAAGCTATATATCAACATCCTATTTGTGGAGACTTTAGAACAAATGCCATCATACATGAAATTTATGAAGGAGATTCTATCAAAGAAGAGGAAGTTTGGAGATTATGAGACCATTACCTTTATGGAGGGTATTAGTGCTATAATTGATCAAAGGCTACCACACAAGTTGAAGGACCTCAATATATTTCACATTACATACACAATAAAGGATCATCACTTTAGGGAAGCACTTGGTGATTTAGGAGCTTGTATCAACTTGATGCCTTTGTCAATTTTTTAAATGTTAGGACATGGGGAAGCACAACCGATCTCAATGACGCTATGATGGCCGATCGATCTTTGAAGAAACCAATAGGAGTAATTGAGGGCATGGTAGTAAATGTAGACAAGTTCATATTTCCCACTAATGTTTTGTTTATTTTAGACATGTAAAAAGACAAGGACATCCCTATTATTTAAGCATGTCCTTTTTTAGGTACGGAAGGACATTAATTGATGGAGAGAGGGAAGAGTTGATTATGAGAGTTTGAAAAGAATGAAGTGAAATTCAAGTTATTCAAAACATTAGAGGCATCCTTTAAAGTTAAGGAACAAGACTAAATGCAAGCAATATGCTTGGAAAAGAGGTGGAGAATGTGATTACAAAGAAGATATAAGATAGTGGAAGTAAAAGAAGAACGAGGAACCTAAAAAAGGGAAAGAAATGAAGGAAATATAGGTTAGAAAAATATACTATATTGGTGATAGATATAAAAATATATGGAGAGATGAAACCCTTCCAGGATGAATTCTATTTGATAGAGAATTATATGAATAATAACCTCTATCCAAGGAAGTAACAATGGAGCTAACAAAGGTTTTAAATGGTTTAAGAGAACAAGCATTATAGGTGGAAAGGGTCAACTAGACTACCATATGATGCATACAAGTTGAAGAGCTTAGAAAGGTCTAGTCAAGGACATTAAACTTGAAGCTTGTTAGAAGGAATCCCAACATATTTTTATTACTTATGGTTTTACTATTTTGATGTGAATAAAATGTAGAGAGACTTGGCAAGCATATGGATATATTTGATGATGAAGACCAACACGCCAATGTTAAGGGAGTTTTCTTTTGCCATATCTTTTGCTTATCTTTTCCATGTTGCACATTAGGGACAATGTACAATTCAAATGTAAGGTAAAAACTCCATTATCTACTTTAGGAGATTAGTTTATTTTCAAGTTATTAGTTTAATAGTTTTAGTTAAGATATGTGAAAAAATTGATGAATATGTTGAAACCAAATGCATGTATTCTTGATAAGAAATGTAGAAAGCCATTGATAGAAATTGGTTGTCTTGATTATGATAAGAAATCAAGAATATAACTATTGAGATGATTGCATTAACCATATGGTAATCTTTCTTTCTTTTAATTAAAATCATCCATTACTTGTGCACAATGCATGTGATTAATTGTTTGATGTGCTTAATAGGAGAACATTTACGGTGAGTAATGTTATATGATTTGAATCTTCTATGATTTAAAATCTATTTGATAATCCCTTGAGGAAAAATCATAGATAGTGTTTAGTTTGAGAATTTATTTAGGCCTTAGTTGGAATGATTAAGGTAATAGTACAAAAATAAAAGAACAGTAAATAGAAACTATCAACACGATCAAGTAGAGGTTTGAAGAGGTGTTGCGAGACCTTCATCAACCACTCCTACATACAACTACGGAAATCCAAAATCAGTTGGACGAGATTCAAAGTAGTTGAAATTGTGAGGAAAAGAGGTTCTTCGCAATGAACATTTGTTAAACCCATCCCCTTGTCCTCATTACACACCTAAGTTTCCTTACAATCGTTCCTACCCTGACTCTGATGATGACCATAAAACCCCATCGGAAGTGAACCCCAAAAATTTTGGGTTCAATGTAGGCACTATTGTTTGGATAGGTAATAATCGAGAAAAATGGTTCGAGAAAGGCAGTTTGGGTAATTGGAAATATGAAAGTAAGTATGAAAGGCCATTACTCAGATTTTGTTAATTCATAACATAAACAGCAATGGCTTGGTAAGCAAGACTACCGGCTTATCGTGCACCTACCTATTTTCATGGGCCACTATCACATGATAGAATTTTTAGATTGGATAGCTACTTTTGAGAATTTCTTCGACTATATGGAGATACAAGAAGAGTGAAAACTTAAACTAGTCACTTATAAACTCAAAGGTGGTGCCTCTGCTTAGTGGGAACACATGAAAAATGAAAGAAAATTGAGTGGTAAGGCACCAATCACCCCTTAGGAAAGAATGAAGAAACTGATGATACAATAGTTTCTACCAACAATATAACTAGCGCCAGTAGGGAAGAGAGAGTGTCACTAAGTACACTCAGGAGTTCATAAGGCTTGATTTACAAGCCAAAATTTGGGAGCGAGAACCTTAGAAGGTTCCAAGATATATACAGGGTTTGAATTCGCATATTATAGAAAAACTAGAGTTGAGCCAAACCTTGTGGTCCATCAACCAAGCCAAAAACATGGCACTAAAAGTGGAAAATTAGCGAGCTAGATCCAAAAATTTCACACCATTTGGTTCTCGCTTTAGTGACCCCTTTGTTAGTAAAATTCTGAGTGGTTTTACCCCAAAATTCATCCCACCAGTCACCATAGAATCCACACTAGTTCCAAAAAAGTACATCCTTAAAACTAACAACCCAAACAACCCAATTCCAAAACCAAACTGCTATGCTAAACCATCACTTATCAAGTGTTTTAGGTGCTATCAACAAGGGCATTGATCTAATAAGTATCCATAAAGGTGCACAACTAATTTGGTTAATGAATTTAAGCATTTAGATGATGAGTTTGACCCCTATCTTTAAAAGATCAAGGAAGAGCACAATCCATTGAAGGTGATGAGAGTGATTGGGATTTAAGTTTCATAGTACAGAAGAATTTTCTATCACCAAAATATCCACCACAATCATAGAGGCATGTCATTTTCACAACAAGATGCACAACTCAACAGAAGGTATGCGACATTATTATTGATACTGGTAGTATTGAAAATATTATCTCACATACATTGGTGAAGTCTTTGGAACTGAGCACTCACCCCATCCCTACAAAATAGGATGGATTAATAAAAAGAGTGAAGTTAAGTGCAAGAGGTGTGTAGGGTACCATTTTCCATTGGAAACTTTTACAAAGATGAAGTGCTTTGCGATGTGGTGGAAATGGATGCCTACTAAATTCTTTTTGGATGGCCCTGGCAGTATAACGTGGATGCAATACATAAGGGTAGGCAAAACATCATCATTTTCATTTGGAAAGGTATCAAGATAGCCCTACTCTCTACAAAGGAAAGCTTCCCCTCCCCTACCAAATCAAAAATGCTTCTTAACTACAAACCCAAGGAGTTCGACAATAAACTCATAAAAGCTAAGGTGGTGTTAGCATTAGTGGCTATGGAACAACAACCTATCACTCATACCATCCACGATGTTGTTAAAGAAGTACTATCTATCTACAATGACCTTACACCAACTAACCTACCATGCATTATACCTTTATTAAGAGATATTCAGCACCACATAGATTTCATACCATGCAATAATATACCCAATTTACCCCAATATCAAATGAATCCCAAATACCATAAGATCCTACAAGAGATAGTGGAAGACCTCTTGGATAGGCATCTCATCTAGGAAAGTAAGAGTCCATCTGTTGTGCTTGTACCCAAGAAGGATGGAATGTGTATTGATAGAAGGGCTATTAACAAGATTACGGTCAAGTACAAATTCCTTATTCCTAGGTTGAAAGATATGCTTGACAAGCTACAATGTTCCACTGTCTTTTCTAAGCTTGATCTTCGCAATAGATATCACCAAATTCGCATAAAAAATGAGACGAGTGGAAGAAAACATTTAAAACCAAGGAAGGTCTGTATGAATGGTTTGTCATGCCATTCGGGTTGTGTAATGCTCCCAGCATCTCCATGAGATAGATACATCATGTTTAGAAGCCTTTCAATGGTACTTGTATGGTAATGTATTTTGATGATATCCTAATCTATAACAGAAACCCTAATAAGCATATAGAGTATTTCCAGGCTATCCTGGAGATATTGAGGGTTCATAAGCTTTTCCTCAACATCATAGAGTGAATTTTTATGACCACCAAACTCCTTTTCTTAAGGTATGTTATAAATTGTAAGGGAATCTCAATAGACACTAAGAAGATTGACGCCATCCAGTCATGGCCTAATCCCATATCAATACATAAAATCAAGAACTTTCATCGCTTGGCAACATTCTACAAAAGATTCATAAGGGATTTCATTTCAATTGTAGCACCCATAACCAATTTCCTCAAAAAGGATAGTTTGTTTGGGGTAAAGAGTAGGAAGATAGTTTCCAAATTATCAAAAAAAAGTTGTGCAGACCCAGTTCTATCTCTGCCAGATTTTGACAAAGTATTTGAAGTTGAAATAAATACAACTATGGTAGGTATTGGAGTAGTGCTATCTTAAATTATTTAGCAAGAAACTCAATGAAACATGCCAAAAATGGTCCACTTATGACCAAGAGTTCTATGCTATCATTTGAGCCTTCCAACACTAGGAATATTATCTCATTTCAAAGGAATTTATCCTTCATAGTGATCACTCGGTACTCAAATGAATTCACTCCCAAAAAGACATCTCAAGAGCACATATTATATGGGTTATCTACCAGCAAAGGTTTACTTATGTGTTTAAATAGAGAGAGGGACATTTAAACAAAGTAGATGATGCACTTAGTAGAAGACACACTCTATTGACTACTCTCCAAACTGAGATTACCAGTTTTGACACCCTTCCTAAACTATATGAAACAAATGAATATTTTGCATTTTCCTGGACCCAATTCAACAACCATAAACCTATGCATGGTTTCCATTTTCAAGAAGGGTATCTTTTTAAAGAAAACAAATATTGCATTCCAAAAACCAGTTTAAGGGAGTACCGTATTCAAGAACTCCATACTAGGGGACTTAGTGGTCATGTTAATAGGGACATAACTATACTTTTGGCTGAGGAAAGATACTACCAGCCTCATTTATGGAGAGATGTAACCATATTTGTGCAAAAGGTCTCTATTTTCCAAAGAGTTAAGGGGGCAGCCAAAACATTGGCCTCTACTCTGTTCTGCCAGTTCCTACCACCATATGAGAAGATCTTAACATGGATTTCATCTTCAGACTACCAGTTAGTAAAAGAAGATTAGATTCCATCCTTATGGTAGTGGATTAGTTTTCAAAAATTTCCCACCTAATTCCATGCAAAAATTTCCACAATGATAGCAACATAGTAACTATCTTCTTTCAAGACATTGTCAAACTGCATGGCATCCTTAAAACCATCACATCTTATTGTTATGTGAAGTTCATGAGTCATTTTTGGAAAACGTTATGGCATATGTTTGATACCATAATGAACTTCAGTAGCACCTATCATCCCTAGACTGATGGACAAATAGAAGTGCTCAATGGAACCATAGGAAGCATGCTTCGATGCTTGACATGTGAAAACCCTTAAGAATGGGATATACATCTTCCTTGGGTTGAGTTTTCTCTCAATAGCATCATAAATTGCACAAAAAATACTCACCCTTTTCGATTGTCTACACCAAAGTACCCAACGTTAGTGTAGATTTGCAATTTATACCCAGTCCAAAAAGCAAAGTTGCTGACATATCTTGCTGATTACACTCAAATCCACCAAGAAATATGAAAGCATATTGAGATGATGAATACATGGTACAAAACACAAACTGATCAATATCATAGGCTTGCACATTTTCAAACTTGTGAGCTCATCATGGTACACCTCAACAAACACATATTATCACAAGGAACTTGCCCCAAACATTAGCTCAAAAACTATGGCCCTTTTAGAATCAATCAGAAAATCAATGAAAATGTTTATTTCATTGATCTCCCTAAAGACTAGACCATCTCCAACATATTAAATATCACCAATATCTACAAGTACTATCCCATTGAATTTGAGGTTTAATTCTACTGAAGAAGGGACTATGATGCAGATGGAATGTTGTAACAGAAGGAATGATTTAATAGAATAACAAGAATAACATGTTTTGCATAGCGTATGATGGCCGTTAGGCATACAAGGGCATGTGAGTGCAAACGTGAGGATACATGAGTAAGTGGAAGAGTGCCAAGGCACATATGGGAACTGTTAGGCACATTAACTATAAAACCACACCTAGCATTGGCCAATGCACACACAATTTTTCCCTCTGTCAATTTTCATTGACTTAGTGCTTTATAATCCTATCTAAGAACAACCGATGAATTGCTCTTTTATGTCAATACAAGTATAATTTCCATTCTTGTTCTTGTTCTTGTTCTAATTTCATGCTACATCATATACAAGTACAATTACAAGTTAGTATCTGAGTCATGACCCTATTGGGCCATGTGGGCTTGCATTCTTATGAGTACATAAGGCTCCCTAAATGAGGGTGTATGATACAGGAAACTGTAAAGATCTCATATTACTTAGGAATCTAAGTGATGAAATGCTTATAAGGGGTGAGTACTCTCTAAATGACATGACATGTTTTAGGCTTGCAGGAAACTACACCGTAGAAACAAAGTCGTAACATCCTGTTGAACTGTTAACTCATATTTGTGGGCCAACTGAACTTGTAGCTATCAACCAAAGCAGAAAATATCATGCCAAGTGGTGTATAACATCATAACATAAACTTATAAGCCAGACAAACAACGAGGATGCAAAACAAACATGGCACTCCCTCTAACAACATGCATTTTACACACACTTTCCCCCTAAAGATATGCATGTGAGGTAATAAAAATGTTATGTATTATACTACTAAAACATCCTCCAAAATAGAAGAAAACAAGCAATAACCAAATAGACATAAATTGAGTACAACACACTTTGTCTCTTTTTTCAACAACATCATCCCTATGAACACTACTGTGAAAAGAGAATGCTATTAGAAAACTATTCAAAGTAGTGGTAGGGCTCAAAGGGAGTAACGTGTTCATCTCTATCAAATATAGAAAACATAGAGAACAATGGGCTAAAAGAAGAACTATCGTAGCGGAGAAGACCTCTGAAACTGGCAAGACAATGTATGATAGAAAAAAACTAGTCTCAAGCATGTTCAAAAACTATAAGGCTCTTTGAGAATAACCAATAAACTTAACAAAAATAACCACATGACAATCAATCCATAATGCATTCATGTAAGGGTATGATTAAATTTTTGAAGACATGAACTGTGTGTTATGCTAAATTTTTGTACTCTATATACCATTAGGATATGCTTATATGAACCAAGTAAATATAAATATTTACTCAAGTAGAACAAACTTCATAAGTCCAAATTTAGCCTCTCTCTCTCTCTCTACTAATGTAGGTGCCAACCTAGATGAAATCAATAGGCCTCTCAAAGCGTGAAAAGATAGTATGAGGAATTGGAAGTAGAGAAAATTCATTTTTAGGCTAAAACAAGCCATTAATTGACCATACACAAATTTAGGTTCTTTTCCCTTCACTATTTGAACTTCATTCACTAACAACCCTTATTTTTATTTTTAACTTCCTTTTTATTTTTATTTAACCAATGGAGTAGACATACATTCCCAAAGCAAACAAGCTTAACAAAAATCATAAAGAAACTCAACTAAAGGTGTGGAAGATAAGAGGGATTAGTCATTTGTGTTAAGCCAATATTCAGGTGCAAGGAAATGAAGATATAACAAAATGGCTCAAAATGGCTCAAATGGTACAAAGAAGGCATAATTCCTTTCTCTATCTAAGTGGCATCTAGGTTTTTTTCTCAAGAGATGCTAAAGTGGATTCTAGAGCTTCTTAGAGATATTTGAATCATCTACACAAGAAATCCAGACAAACTTCTCAAAATATCCATACAAATTCATAGAGTTATGGAATATGTAAGATAAAAAGTTTTTCTCAAATTCAAAATAAGAATTTAGTCATACAAATTCTCAAAGGAATGCATACATCAAAATAGCCACACATCAATTCAATACAATTGCATGTCAACCAAAAAGAACAAAGTAACTATTAAATTCATTTCATTTATAGTAAGATATCAGGATATAAAAACTTGTAAGACTATCCTATGAAGAGAGAGAAATGAAGAAAAGAGAGTTCCAACACGATAACCAAAACATATGTCAAGCAGTAAAGGGAGATAAAATACGTAGAATAATTATTTACTACTCATTAATTTCATCAATTATGGATCACATACATAAAAGTAATTCATCTCTACCTACAAACTATGAATGTTATTTAATCAAAACAAGTAATTAAATAATTCTCTCAAATCTATTTAATTATTTCTATAGATCAATTGCTGGCTAAATAATTAATAGTATGAAAATTAGATTAAATAATATAATTAAATTGTAATCATAATTAGTGTAAAACATTATACCATCACATGTAGACAATTGGGTTCATAAGACCCCTAGATTAACAAATTAACTAGATATAATTTTGTCATAAATCACATATTTTTCATAAAAAAAAGACATAAAAATTGATAAAGAAAGGAGAATAAAAAGAAATACAATCAATCTCTTGAATTGTAGCACCAATCTCCTCTTGAATCTCTACCAAAAGTGTATCTCTTTTTGAATTTTTCTATATTTTTATCTCTTCATCACTCTAAAAATTGATAAAAAAAATATAATGTTTGGCACATTAAGGTTTATGGGGTAATTAGGGGGTTGAATTAGGCTCAAGTGGAATTTGGACTGTCAGACTAGCTTCTGGTTAAGGGCTTATATGAAAGAAGAGAAAATTAACAACGTTGGTGAATGGAAATGCAACACGTGTCAAGGGGTAAGATGGATCCAATGAGTGAACGTATGTGGCATAGTTGACTGGTTGTGGTTAGTGAACATTGAGTTAGTGCTACATGGTAAGATGTGATTCGTGATTATGGATTACATAGTGTGTTGGTGGAAGGAATAGAGGAATTTCTTGACGACATGAGGCAAGGCTATTGACCAAGCAGTGATACTTGAAACAAACATCGTTCTGACATATGACATGACTCTACATCACCTAGTACACATAGCATTGCGTGATTGGAACTCTTTGCTTATGTGGAATCCATGTGGCATGCCTGGTCAACTCCCATACTTACGTGTAATCCATATGGCATCTTATAATTGGTCCTACATTAAAAAAAATTCATAAACAATCTATAAAAATTCTAGAAATTTTCCAAAAAATATATTTCCACCCTTTTTCACTATAAAGTTATTTTTTTTATTATTTTTAATCCAAAATACTATTTATTAAATAAAATAAATAAATATTAAGCATAAAAGTGCACTCATGACTTTACTTTCATAGAGTCATTACCCAATTATGCTTGTAAGCTGAAGAAAGCTCTATATAGTCTTAAACAATCTCTTAGATCTTGGTTTATGAAGCTTAATGGGAGTTTTCTTGAGTGGGGTTTTAATAGCTCCAATTTTGGCAATTTTACGACATTTTATGCCAAAGATAGTGATCTCGTTATTTTTCTCATCTATGAAAATCATATGCTAGTTACAAGGAACACCAATAGTTTAGTTCAAACTTCCATTGAAAATCTTCATTATTTGTTTGCTTTAAAAGACTTGGGGACTCTCAATTATTTTCTTGGCATTGAGGCTACATAAACAATTGATAGTTACCACTTATGTCAATCTAAATATATAATTTAGCTTCTTGAGAAACTTCAATTGCAAGAGTGTAAGTCTACATTTACACCTATGAAAGATGAAAATACTTTATCTAAAATTGACAAAAAACTACTGAGTGATGCCACTTTGTATCGATCCTCTATGGGAGAATTGCATCATTGTACACTAACTAGGCCAGGCATCTATTATATTTTCAACAAGTAATGTCAGTTTTTGCATTGTCCAACCTCAGTACATTGAGTTACTGTGAATAGGTTGCTAAAGTATCTTTATGGAACTCAAGATCTTGGTGTTGTCTTACAAATATCTACTAGCCTAAAACTCAAAGGGTATTGTGATAAAAATTGGGCAGTTTGTTCAAATGATAGGCACAACAATGGTGGTTTGTATGTCTATCTTGGTAACTCATTAGTTTCATGGAGTTCAGGCAAACACAGAGTTGTCTCTTGATCCTCAACGGAGGCTAAGTTTCAAGCATTGGCTTAGGTAATCATAGAAATTGCTTGGATAAAGAAAACACTAGTTGAATTGCATGTTCCAAAGACACATGAACCTATTGTGTATTGCGACAATGTTAGTGCAGGACATCCTGCACTCAATCCTATGTTACACACTAAAACCAAGCATGTTGAAATTGATTTCTACTTTGTTAGAGAAAAGGTGATGAGAAAAGAGCCATTGATGGAATACACACCATCATAAGATCAAGTTGTAGACATATTGACTAAGCCTCTTCCTACACAAAGATTTCAAGAATTGAGAACAAAGTTCAAGGTTAAATGTTAAACCATGATTAGCTTGACTTAGTTAAATTGTGTGGTGTAGTTTGAGTGCTATATGTCTGTTGTAGCGATTTTAGCTTGTAAGGGTTGTTGTTAGGTTGTTGTAGGAAGTTGTTATCTTGTTACAACTAACAAGTGGTTATTATTTCTTGTAGTATACACAGATTTTAGCATACAAGTTGTAGTCACTATTAAAGTAGCAAAAAATCAATAAATTAATCGAGTTTTCATAGGTATTATTCATTCCTTCACTATGTTCATCTTCTCTAATTTTCTCTTCTTCCAAACCCTAAAGTTCATCAATAAAAGATGATAAAATCACTGACTTTGGTGTACAAAACCGACTAATATATATTGCCAAAATTTCCTTTGGTTTGAAGAGCACGCTTCTTAACATAGTTAGAGATGGAAAATTAAATTGCATATCCAATTCTCACAATCAAGACGTTGGGAGCCTAAGTTGCATCAAGATATTGGTGGATCTTTTTTTAAACTATTCATTGTTCTAGACATATTTTCAACAATTGTTCTCTGTGGCCTTTTAATTTGTAAGAGAATTTTGGCAAAGGATATTACAATAGCAATGAACAACTCTATCTCAAGAGATGAAATACAACACCAAAAGAGGCTCTTGTGCAAGCGAGAAATGTCGAATTTATCAATTTTCCATATCTAGGCTGATCATAACATATATGATAATGGCAAAATGAATAGCCTTTGGGTTGTACTTCAAAATAGATGTAATAAATCGTAATACAAGGAATACAAAATAGGATAGCACAATGCTTGAGACTATAGTTTGATAGCTAGCTATGGACACTACTAATTAGAGAATGCACTTGCTGCCATATAGTTTGTTGTCATAGAGCAATACCATTCATAGCTTCTAATGACACCATTTCCTTATTTCCAGTAACTTGATAGTCCTTCATGCTAGCAAACATCCTTCCTATTGCTACTTCCTTCGTTAATGCTACTATACCAACCAAAACACCAATTCTATTACTTGTCATGCAATTTTCACCCCTAAAAGCATTTATGCATAAATGATGGGTTGATTCCTTTATTTGTGTGTCTCATAATTTCAACTCCTTATTTTTCAACATGTGCAAGGATAGAATCATCGATATCAAATGAGAAATTATTGGCATCTAATGCAGATAGGGATGGAAGATGAATAGTAGGATTAAAACTAGACTTTTTCTTTTGTAATTAAAATAACGACTTTTGGCACCAATACTTGAGCTATGTTTGTATGTCACATACGTATGGTGTCCATTAGGCCTCGTCAGCACTTTGTTCATATGGTTTGAGCTAGTGTGGGTAGCGTGATGTCTAGCACACATGCGTATCATTTAGGTCCCTAGGCTGCATGTGTGAATGCGTGCTGCCTTGGGCACATGATGATAGTTAGGCACAATGCCTATAAAACCCACATAGAGCATCGAATGAGGGGGCAGTTGTTTTCCTCTTACCATTTATGTTTCATAAAGCTTGTTTTGTGAATTACTTTGAGTTCAACCGACAAGTTGTTCTTTTATTTCATCACAATATAATTTATGTTTAAGGCACTACATATGCTACATCAAAATTTATTTCAAAGGTAGAGTGTGTGTTGTAACTCAAATGGTGATGTTTGGTAACCAAACCCTTGGTTATGGTAGTGATGATGCAAAGAATTTGTGCGCTGCAATGGCTAGTCTTGAAAGTAAGCTCTAATAATGAATTGAAGAAGTGTCACGAGACCTTCAGCATTCACTTCGGTAAAAAAACATTCAAATTTAAGCTTAGATGAGTGACATTCAAAAATACCTTTGACCTCATGGCAAGGAAATCCTTCGAGAAATAGCATCCATGCCACTTGAGAAATCATCACATCCCTTATTCAATTTTCCCCATAAGCAGTCGTTTCATCCAAACTCTGATGAAGAATTTGTAACACCCCTAAAACCGAGTCCTAGAAACTATGGATTCGATGGAGGAACCTTAGAATGGACAAGCAACAAATTCATCAATAAGAGAGCCAATTATACTAATTAACACAACGAGAAGTAGGGTTATAGGCTCATATGAAAGAGTTTTTAGACTGGTTGGATACTGTCAAAAACTTCTTTGATTACATTGAGATACCAGAGGATGAGAAGGTCAAGCTAGTGGCTTACAAGCTTAAGGGCGGTGCCTCTACCTAGTAGGAGGACGTGAGGAATGAAAGGATGTTGAGAGGAAAGGCACCTATCAATTATTGGGAAAGAATGAAGAAACTGATAGTGTAACTGTTTCTACCAACTGACTATAAGCAACTCCTCTACCAAAAATATCACCAGTGCTAGTGAGGAAGAAAGAGTTTCCACTCTCTAAAAAATGGATTCTCTTATAAAAAAGAATGTAAGAGAAAGAAAAAAAATAGAAAGAGAGGAAAATGAATAGTATAATCTATATACTATGACCCAAAAAGCCTAAACAGTTGTGAGAAATGGTTTAATGCAAAATAAAATATAGGAAGCAATTCCTTGAGAAGTCATTGTATTTTCCTACTTTTTCTAAAAGGCATATTACTTGATATTTTTATAAATCCTTACATTTGATGCATTAAAGTAATGTATAATATTTTATAAATCCTTACATTTGATTCCTTTCATTAGATCAACATTAAATTAACACTTTTAGCTTTTCTTCTTTATACATATGCGAATTCATTTCTATACATCAACTTTTTTGCATATAAAATTAGTATGAGTTTTTGAACCCATAAGATTCAGTGTTTTTGAGAGTATTGACTTACGAGGAATAGATTCGAAGTGAATTTGGATTCTTGATACTAAGTTTGGGTGGAATTAAATTGATACATTTTCATATGAAATATGATATGATTTTCAACTATTTATTACAATAAATCATGAATTTTTAGGAAGTTGAAATAATCTATGCTTAAGATTTTAATTATGAAATTTAAAAGATATTATTAGCATGAGATATTTTTGTATTTCATTTATTTATTTTATTTTAGTCTTTTTACTTTATTTTAAATTTTAGTTAACTTCTTATTTTATTTGTTTTACTTTGTTTTCATTTTGTGTTAATATTTGTGGGTATCATTACTGAAAATGCTCACGAGACTTAAACTCATATACTAAGACAACCTAGGGGTTTAACAGCTTGTTGCATATGCTAAATGTAACTATATCAATCCACGGAATTGATTTAGGATAGTTTAATTTTTAGTTTTTATCGCTTCTCTTGTTGAGGGACTAACAAGAAGCTGGTTGGGGTTTTGATGAGTGCTAAAAAACATTGAAATTACCATGATTTAATGTACTAAATATTTTATATTTGTATAATTTTATCATATTTTTATATAAATTTTTCTTTTCGTAATCAGGGGTATTTATTTTTTTCATATATTTTCATTCAAAAATAACTTAAAGACTCGAAGAAAAATACTGGAGGCAATACATCACAAATATGTTTAGAAAAAAATGAGAAAAAGTAAAAAAAATATAAAAATTAGACAAAAAAGGTAAAAATAGTCAAAGTTCTATAAGGATTCTTTTGATGTATAATTTTAAAATGAATTCTTTATAGTTATTTTTTATGTTTTATTCTTATATGTTATGTTTAATTTGTATATGATTAAATTTAACATTATTGACTGTTTGTAAATATGATATAATAATAACATTGTTATGCTTGCCAAATATAAAATAGGTAAAATATTTCTATAAAATAAATTGATTTTGTTTTTATTCAAGATTTTATATTAAGGATGTTAGAGATAAATATATTATTTTTCATTACAAACTTAAATATGAATATTAGATTCTAAGGTTTAATTACCTGATCTGATTTAGAGCAGTGTTCTTTTATTTGTTAGTACAATCACCCGGTAGTTAGAGTTAAGTTTTATTTCAAAATCAAATTATAAGAACTATTATTCGAAAATGTATTGACAACATATTTTCAGTAATAGTTTTAAAACTTAAAAGTTAGTACTCGGATAATCAAATTTTAGGTTTAATTTGGACACCTTGAATAAAGTATAATTAACTGACTCCGCCTAAAACTGTGATTAGATGGTTTGCTATCTTCTTAGAAATAAAGTTAAAATTTAATACTTAATTAATTAATAGGATGCACCTAAGGATATTAGTTAATTAATATTAAACAAAAACATTTTGGCACCACCTAAGGATACTTTCATACCAAAAAGAGAAAATAAAAAAATATCAATTTATATCTTTGATAACTTAAATAATATGGAAAAACATAATTAACTTAATTATTATATCCATAAATACTCCATTGTTATGAGTGATAAAAATTTACATTATTTTTTATTGAATCCATAACTATGATTATTTTTTTATGTCATAGATTAGAAAATAAAAATCAAAATATCGTGACAGGATGTTTAGGATTTAATTTTGTTTTTAAAAGTTTGAATAATAAATTAAAAATCACATATATTTCTTCCTTAGATCGACTTTGGGAGTATACTTGTCATTTTTTATAAAATGATTCGTGCATTTGCAAGAGTTTTACAAATATAAAACCAAAGTATCTGGAAGATCGGTATTGCTAACCTAATGTCGATATTGTCATCATCACCCATGGTGGCGTGCCTCTGTACTTCATGTTGGACTTGAGAATAGGATTCTTGTAGGGCAAAGGAGAAGTAGCCAAAACTCGACTACTAACCATATCTAAACCAACTAGAAACATATAAACGTGATCCTCTATAGTATGCTTTTTGAATTTCTTAATTGTAGTACATGTCGTATAATTAGGTCTGTGCTAATCTAACTCCATGAAAATAGAATTCAATTCACTGTAATACTTTGCAGGAGATCGAACACCCTGACAAAGTTGAAAGGACATCTTCATCAACTCATATACCTGTGAAGAGTTAAAAATATCAAGGTAGCTTTTCCTCACTGTATCACAAACCACTTTTGTAATTTCACACTAAATAAAGTGTGACATCAACTTGTCATTCATAGATTTAATGAACCATGATTTTACTAGAATGTCTTTAGCTTCCCATTTATCATAAGTTGATCCTCCTCTTTTGGGTCAACTTTTCTTCCATTAATGTAATCTTTTTTTCTCCATACTGGTAATACATATTTTCAAAATCTTGGACCAAATATGATAATTAGTACCTTATAATTTAATATTAATGAAGGATAGATTATAATGGATAGTCATTGAAGAAGTAACTTTATTATTGGATTGAGTAGAATGACCGACGAAGACTCAATTTGATCCTTAGACATAGTGGAAGCAAAAGACTAGAGGAACTGTTTAATATATATATATATAATAAAAAGTAGCTCATTATTTTTTATAGGTAAAACATATATGAAATGTTGTTTTTGTATTTTAATCTTATCTAGATATGTGATTAAAAAAAGCTAAAAGATAAAAACATAAATAAATAAATCTAAATAGGGGAACAAACAAAACCAATTCGAAGCAAATCAAAGACCAGATGACGTTGAACAAGGGACGATAATGACGTGGGAGACAACAATGACATGGAAAGAAAGAAGCAACGGTGATGGCTAAAGAACCTAATTATGCTTATAGGAAGACAACCAAGAAGCATAGAGAAGGATGGCAACTTCAATGGTAAGAGAACCCGAGAGCACAAATGATGCACAAAAAATTTATAGTCAAATTTTGTAAAATTTATAATATGCTTACAAGTGAACAAATCACTTATAAAAAACCATAAATATACTCACAAGGTCGGAAAAAAGAGGAACTACATGGTTTTAAGTAATTGAACAAAACTATTGAAAACAAACATAAAAATAAACCTAAATATTATATCACCATATTTGGGTTTTGAAAATATTAATCTAATGATAAAAATAATAAAAGGACAAAACATAGATTGGTTGACATAAATTACAAGCAAGTATGCAGTTAATAAATCAATAGAAAATTAATGGAATATTTAACTAATTGACTATGTTTAGTAACATCAATTAGGTTACTAAAATATAATTCCAAATTATTGATTTTTTCTTATATGTATAAATAATGTCATCGGTCAAGTCACTACTCATCATTAATTAAATCACTTAATAGCTTTGGTTGGACCATCAGTTAATTTAATTAAATTATGATTATCGTATAAAAAAATTAACAAATCATCTAACTTGACACCTTCGATTGGACCGATAATTTAAATTCTTATTAAAGTTGTTCAAATTAGATCTAGATTGATGAATCTAAAACCTAATTTTCATATTTTAAATGTATTACGAAAAGTATGCCTCAATGTATTTTTCAATAATAAACTTTTAAAAATCTTGAAATAGAAAATAATCTATTTTTAATAATAATTAAAAATATTCCCCTAAATAATTTAGACAAACATATTAACGTAACTAAAATTTCATTATCACAATCATCCAAACATGCTAAAAATAAAGAATAATCAATAAATTATTTATAACAAATTCAAGAAATATAATATTGTTTATTGAAAAGAAATAAAAATACAAACTAGATTTATACCCAACAGATAGATAGAAGTATGTGTTCTACTCTACAAAAGATGTATTAATTTTCCCAATATTTCCTAGATTATAGCAACGAATTACTATCACTTGACTTGAAAAATATCCTTTTCCTACCTCTTATTAAACCTAATTTAAATTTTTTTATAAGAAACTAAAGAAAAACTAAACAAAAAAGTATGTTTTCTAAAAATTCTATAATTTTATTTGATAACCTAAGAGAAAATGAGTTATATTTATAATTGAGGCTGACGAGAAAATGGAATCGTGAAAGAAAAATAATTGTATGTCATAGCCAACATTTATCAACGCCATGGCCTACAATACATAATGGTTTTCCTAATTTTAATTAGAAAGGATTACAATACGGCACAACATTTCACCACCATGGCTCAGCACAAGCTACTTGAGATTGATGTTAAGTAGCATGGAGTGAGCCGCAACCAATGTAATCCATGTTGTGAGTCGTGTTGCTTGTTTCCACTTTTTATATTTACCCCTTTGCAATTGATTAGATCACATATAAACCTTACATGTATTGTTCTTTTATTCTTTTAAGGTGTAAATAAGTGTTTTTAGGTATGAATCTTCAAGTGTTATCACTTTATGGAATTGATCATAAAAATACCTAAAAAAATAGAAAATACTTGTGATTCTAAACACAAAGATTTACTTAAATAATAATAAAATCATACATATTTAAATCTATTTATTAAATTTATGTACAAATAAATCACAAAATAATAGTGTTTTTCAAGCACTCATCAATAGAGAAGTAACGTTGTCACGTTGGTAATCAAAATTGGCATCGAAATTGGTAGGTAAGACGTCGTCAGTACTAGTAAGGGGTACTAGTAAGCATTGATAGAGTCATAAGGATTTTTTTTTCTTTTCTCTTTTTTATCTAATACAAAATTAATTCTGAAAAGCTTAATATTTCATTAACATTGATATATTAATCCTATTTAAGAAAATATAATAAATATAAGATATTCATAAAATAAGAATAAAATATTCTTAGAATAATTCTAAGAGTAACATAGAAACAATATATACTTTCAATGTTCATATACAGGTGAAGCATGATCTGATGGCACAATAATTGATCCAAGAATCCAAAAGAATCTCATTTTAGAGGCATTAGTATAGAAATTATAGTTAACAACCACTCCTCATCCTAAAACATATCCATTAGGATGGATCCTGAAAGACGTGGAGTCACAAATTACTTAACAATGTATTTTGGAGTTTGTAATTACTACAGATTACATTAAAGAAGTGACTTGTGAGATGGTGTTGTTGGATGTATGCCAAGTTATTTTTATTAGTCCATAATTATGTGATGCGATGTTCTATCGATGACTTCAAAAGCATCAATTTATAAAGGATGGAGCTAAATACTTCATTCATGCCAGCGAAGTTAACTTTAATAATAGTTTGATTGGTACCAATCTAGCGAAAAGAGATGGTAAACACTTGTGGAAAGTTTTTCTTATTAGTGATTCAACCAAATGTTAATGTTCCATCTTAACATGTGTTATCTACTGTAACCCCTAAGCAACAATAAAATATGGAGAAATGAAAATCCCAATTCCCATACTTATTTAAATATGTTTAAGGCTTAACCATACAACAGCCAGTAGAGCATGAGATACAACTCGTTGAAGATTCTTTATTACTTAATTTGGGTATGTATCATTATCCAATAGAGGAAAGTGAAGAATTGAGTCAATGAGCTCCTAAAACAAGGAGTATTGAAGTCAAGATGATCACCTTGTGGTCCACCAGTATTTTTGGTTCCAAAGAAGGATGGCAACTAGCGTATATGTATTTATTTCCAACTACTTAACAAAATCACTATTAAAAATCGATATCCATTACTTAAGATATATGAATTAATGGATTAGTTATATTCATTTAGAGGGTTCACCAAACTGTATTTGAAGTCTAGTTATCATCAAGTCAGAATCAAAGAAGAAATTACATGGAAAATGGCAATTAAAACCAAATAGGGCCTCTTTGAATGGCTAGTGATTCCATTTAGTTTATGCAATGCCCCAACAACATTTATAGTCTAATGAACAAGGTACTTCATCCAGACATTGATGATTTTTTTCATTTTTTATTTGGATGATATTTTGGTGTTTAGTCCTACATAGGAAAAACATCTGACTCATGTTGAAAAAGTGTTGGAGACGTTGAGGCAATCTCAAATGCGACTAATTTTGAATAAATGAGAATTTGGGAAGAGTTTTCTTATGTATATTGGTTTTATAATTGGAGGAATAGATTTGAAATTTGATCCATCCAAGGTGTAGGCTATTACAAATTGGACTAGAACATGTATAATAACTTAGGTGTAAAGCTATATATGAGCTTGACACTCTTTGTTTAAGTTTATTCGTCATTTTTTAAAGATTTTTGGGACATTATTTGAATTGAATAAGATAAGGATAAAATTTGAATGATGGATAAACATGAGGATACCTTCAAGTTACTTAAACGAAAGATCTTAGAAGCTTCAGTATTGGCTTTATTGAATTTGCAAAAACAATTTGATGTGGAAACAAATACGAGTAATTATGCCTTGGGTGAAATTTTAAAGCAGGATGGAAAGCCAATTGAGTATTATTCTAAGATGTTCCAAGCTAGTGTATGAAATTATCTTGCCTACGACAAGGATCTGTTTGCTAATCATCAATGCGTGAAGCATTGGAGATGCTACTTGTTAGGTAAAGAAGCTATAATGCATTCAAACCACAAGCTTTTGCATTACTTACATAGTCAAAGTTGCAACAAGCTCATCATATGAAGTGGACGTATTTCTTGCAAAAACTCAACATTATTATCAAGTACAAGAAAGGTGTTATAAACAAGTTAGTAGATATATTGTCTAGACCTCCAAGGGATTCCGCTTTGTTAGTGGCTATGCATATCCAACCTATGATTCTTATTGAGTATAAAAAAGCTATGAAAATGACCCAGATTTCAAAGCATTGTTTGAAAAGCTACAACATAAACCATGTTTATCTGAGATAAAGGATGGCTTAATTTTTTAAGGGAGAACAACTATGCATTCTTAACAATGGAGACTAAGTGCAACGGATTCTAAAGGCTCATACTTCTAAAGGTTCAGATTCCTTTAGAGTTGACCCTACTCAATCTACAACATTATGTTTACTGGCCTTATATGTATGTGGATATTTTTTGCTTTATTTGAGGTTGTGTATTGTTCAACACATCAAAACCTTCAAGGAATTTGGGGCTATATACACCACTTATAGTTCCTAATAGACCTTAGGTGAGAATCTCAATGAATTTCTTGAGTAGTTTTCCTATGACCACTACTAGGTTTTATTATTTATTTGTTGTGGTGGATGGATTCAGAAAAATAGTAATCTTATGTACTTGCAAGACAATCACAGGAAAGCTACATCAAATTTGTTTTTTCATAATGTTTAGAAATATTTCGAGTTTCCTACTTCTATCATTTCATATCAAGATAGTAGATTTCTTGGTCACTTTTGGAAGTCTTTATAAGGATTGATGGTCACAAAGTTGAAGCATAGTACTACTTTTCATCCCCAAATGGATGAACAAGTAGAAGTGGTAAATCAGACCATGGTACATCTATTGAAAGCATATAACTCTAGGAATCCTCGTATTTTGAATGCGAGTTTACCATATTTATAATTTACCTTTATTAGGGAAATTCATAACTCTACTTTGAAGTCACCTTTTGAAGTTTGTTTGGGCTACCTCCCTTCAAGTGCATTTGATATCGCGTTCTCATTTGGTGATGAGAAAAATGGCACAAAAAAGGAAGATAAGCTTAAAGCACAATGACCCTTGAAGCGCATTTCCATAAAGAAGTTGATGAGCAGTACAAACATAACAACAGTGATACAAAGCAATGCATGACCAATATAGGATCCAAAATGACTTCAGTGTAGGAGATATGGTTTGGTTAAAGCTCGATAAGGAATTATTACATAGTTTAGGAAAGAAGTTAAAGCCAATTCAATATAGGCCATTCAAGATCAAAAGATTGGAGGGAATTCATTTTGACTTGAGTTGCCACCTTACATACAAATGTATTCAATAATAAATGCTGAGTATTTAAATCCATTTAAGCTATCCTTATTGGATGAAAATGAATATATTAAGGATTCTTGACTCGCTTTACTTGATGAGTTAAGGTTTGAGGTTTGAGACAGAAGACACATTAAAGGAGGACTACATTCTAGAGTAGAAAGTCGCTACGACTCGACATGATCAGATCAAATCCAATTGATGAGCCCAAAATAGACTATCAAATATGTAAGCTTACTTTCTTAAAAAAAACGTCGATGTAAATATAATTACAAGTAAAGGCTATTATCCATACCCGTAGAGGATTGAGAAAACTAACTTATTAATTATTAACTTAAAATTAAATATTAATATTTCACAAATAAAATGAAGTGTTTTTGAATATTTTTTGGTTAAAATAAAATAATGTTAAAAATAGGAAAACAGTAAAAATCATGATTTTTGAGATATATATGAGAAACATGTGATTATGATACTATCCTTGCCACTAGATTACAATCCAATTTATCAAGTTCTGATTCACTTAGTTTTCAAGACTTAAACTTATTACATATTTTATGACCCTTTTTTAATTTCTCAATTTTAGCTTTAGAAATTTATGTTGCCTAAATTTTTCTTCTTTTTATTACTTTGTAATTTACTAACAACTCAGGTATTAATCAACATTACTCATGAACGACCTAGAATTATGACTACCAAATTTTAATTCATTTGTTACATTATAATAATAAATAAATTAGATGAAATTGACACCATTAACAATTTCTAACCTAAGCATTTAATTCCAATTGTAATAAAAATTAAAACCTGCTACTTTAATTACAAAAATTAACAATTTCATACTAATTTCATAATCTAGTAATAAGCAAAACTAAATACTGATCTAGATATACACCTAATTCAAAAATTAACATGCTTTGTATTCAAACATAAAATTAAATACATCCTAAAATTAAAAATTAAAACTTTAATTAAACCATAACATAATTCAAATTAAATGATAATCCAAGGCTTGGAATTGCCAATAATCACAAGGAATTATTTAACTAGACATAAAATTCAACACAAAAAAATAACTAAATAATTCATAACTATTAGGAGAGAAAAGAGACAATAATCTTATTATTTTGATCAGAAAATGAAACCAAATAGATCAGATATATCAATCTTTAACCTTATTCTTGAATCATCTTTTAAAAGTCCTTCAAGAAAGCTCCAAAATAATTTTTTCTCTCGATTTTATTGGGTTTTTACTAGTGATTATGTTTAATGGGGTGTTGTTTATGTACTTATAAGGAAAAAATTAGATTTTTGACCTCAGATTAAATATGGACCGTTGATGATGTAAAATGAATGCAGATATGCTATGACATGTCCTAGAGAAATAAAAAATCGATAAAACAATGAAAAAGTGTTCAAAGTGCCTAATGCAAGGGCAAAACATGACTATGAAAATCTCGCGTTGTACATCGATGAATTGGAATGCATGGTGCATTATCCTTGTCCTTTGTATGAGTCTATATAACCATATGCAATTGGATGGAGTAGGCAACGATGTGGTGCCATGTGGTGTACTCCTTGGATGACATGTAGCATGCAAGCCTGGATTTTTATTCTAAGTTCATCCACGATCCTTTCTAGGTTTATCTACTTTATCCAAAAAAAAAAATCCTAAAAAATTTAAAAATTTATATGTTCTCAAAATATAAAATGAACAATTATAGCACATAAGAACAATAAAATAAGTTCAAATATAAAAGAATTAATAATTAAAAATATGTATACTTTATCACATATCACCTACTAAAGGTCAATAATTACCAAACAAGTCAAAGTGATTTTGCAAGGAACAAGGAATTCAAGAATTTCCTCATTTGTAATTTTAATTTTGATGGAGCTTCAACTTCTTCAAAATAAGGAACCATGATGTAGGAGGATCCTAAATATAAATAATAAATATAAAATGATATACCATCATATATTTATTTTTAATCAATTATTGACTTGACTTTTAACTGTGCAAAGTTGATGACTTAAGTAAGTAAGGATTTATAAGCCATCCAATTTTTATTGGTTTAAAAGCTCAAGTCATTTGTATTCTTTTATTTTTAGCAAGCCATGCTAGTATATATATAGGTGGGTTCTTTGGTGATTAAGGCAAACCAATTGTAATAGAAAACAAGAATCAATTGTATTCGATTCTAAGAGTTTTTTTTTCTTTTGTGTTAATAAAACATGAATGAGAGTGTTATCCGATTAGAAACATAAACAAGAGTTTGTTGTCCATTATGCATTAAGTTTTCATATGTATCTTGATTAAAAGTTTTACAAGAAACCTTTGATCATTTGATACTAATGTGACGTGAAATCTATTAGAAACATTACAAAAAAAAAATTCAAACGAGAATTGGAGCTCGTTGGTTCAATTTATTGATAAACTTATCTACGAGGAAAAACCATTATAATTATTAATGTATATCTTTTAATATATATATCTGCTAATATATATTTAGTTACTTTAGACATATCTATATTACTTGTAATTCCTATATAAAGCATCATATATATTCTTTTAAACACATAATAGAATACAATCATTAAATATTTTTAACAACAATAATAAAAAATTGCAAAACTATTCTCTCATGATGCTTATATGGCCAAAGATACCCCTATCTAAAAGCACAAACAGAGCAATCACTCATGCGTTTTAAGCAAAGACTCGATAGCCACATCAGCACTAAAGCCAAAGTCTAACAAACTATTAATCTCTCCAAACGACAACAATAAACAGTAAACAAGATGCATTATAGACTAGTAATTAACTAATAATTAGATGAAGAGTTACTGCGTCAGGATCATATGCAGAAACTTACAACATGGGTAACGACAGCATCGAAAATTTCCTAGTCTAGTATCACAGCTCCAGGAATGCTTGTTACTTACCTTCATAAGTTCATAACATTCATTATTTTTCTATTTGACTAAAATTAAAATATGAAATCTGGTAAGAAGAGAATTTTTGCAGTTTCTGTCCCATATTGTGCATTATGCTTGTTACTTAACTTGTACATACTTTACATAAATACAGTCTTCGAAAACTCATGATTTTTTGCCAACTTTCTTGCAAACTTAAAAAAAAAACCATTTTGGGGACCAAATCAAAATTGAGACCTTTAAATTTAAGAGGCGTGTAAATGTGCAACATGGTTCGTTCAGAACTTTGCATGAATTGTGAGTTGGTTAGAAGAAACTAAAATGGAAACAGTTATGGTAAGAAGGTACTTCAGGAAATGGAATGATATAACATCACAAAATGATATCAAAACATGCATCAATAGTAGTTTATGCGAATTTAAGATTCAATGAAATGGGGATCGGAATTTTTTAGAAATTAACTACATCTGAACTACTTGGATGTTACATTTGTTTAAACAGAAAATATTTTTCATCTCCAAGAAGGTATATCAATTGAAAGAAAAGTTCAAAATGAAAATTAGTCAAGAGATAAGAACAATTTCAAAAAGCCAATGGCACTTCTCTTATGTACCAAGGTATCAGGTTTCCAAATTCAGTAATGATAGAATCTGCAAGGGAAGCAATACTAGAAGGATCTGATACATCAAAAGGTTAGAAAACCCAGCCTTTACCTACCTTCAACCACTTGAATAACTCTCCTCTCATCTCAAGCAGGCTAGCAGCTAATACAACCATTACCCCGTATGAAGCCAAGGGTTGAACTTGTTAATGTATATCTAATAATATATTAATATCTGTTATTGTATATCTATTTACTTTAAGGATATCTATATTTAATTATTTTAGACATATCTAGTTTACTTGTAATTCCTATATAAAGGCACCATGTATATTCATTTAATCACAGAATAGAATACAATCATTAAGTATTTCTAACATGGTATCAGAGCCACTATTCTTTTCTTTCTAGCAGTGTTTTCTTTTTTTTTTTTTGGTGTTATTCAACCCTTATAACTTCCGCTGTCACAATAGCCGCTGCAATCATTCACCGTTTAACCTTCGACGTCTTTCAGCCGTTATCCTTAGGTTCCGGAATTACAGTGACCGTTGTTAAGGAGTTCCGCACCATACAAACAAGCACAATCACCGCCGCCGCCGTGCATATTGTTCCCGAAATTTTTATGCATATGCCACCGTGATCGGCTCGACCGGATCTATACAACCGTGGAAGTATCGCACCATCGGACACCGCACGCTCCCCTCACGCGCCGCACAACCACCGCACGTCGTTAACGCGCCTCGCCGCCGCCGCCGTTAATCTTAACCCGACGACCTATCTTCGCATACCACCGTGATCGTCTCGACCGCATCTCACACAACCGTGTAAGAATCACGGTCATCGCACCATACGCGCTCTCACGCGCCTCCAACATCCACCGCGCGTGGATCTCGACGCGCCTAAGCGCCGCGCCCGCTCGTGACTCGCACGCACGTCGCGTTGCAGTGGGCCGACGCCACGCACCCATCCGACGCCATCAAGCACCTCCCATCCGACCGCTGACCGTGTCGACCGCTTCCGCCTGCGTGACTGATCCGACCGTTGATCAGACGCCCTTTGACCGCTGACCGGCCGCTGCTGGACCGATCGCCTGTACCGAATTTTGCAATACAAATTTCCCTTTACCCGTAGATCTGCTTTTTGCGATCTGTTTTTGCATATTGTGTTTGCAAATGGATAAAAAGGATACTTTTATTTCTTGCCCTATTAATACTATATTGGAAGCGGACTAAGAATTATTTATCATGGTCTCAAGCTATGCTGCTAGTTTTCTTAAGGGTCGACGCCTGGCATTATTGTCGGTGCAATTAGTATTCCCGATAAAGGAGCAAGTGAAGAAGATGCTATCTTTCTTCGTCGCATGATTGAATGGGATAGTCGCAACCACATGATCCTTACATGGATTCGAATACTTCCATTCCATCCATCTCCAATCTGTTAGGGCAAATGGACGATGCCTAAATCAAAGATGGGATATGTTGGCCAAAAGGTACTCCACTACTCACGGATCCATGAAATATCAACTAATAGTTGAATTGCATAAACCGCAATGTGGTACCAGGGCAATCCATCAATGACTACTTTGATCAACTTCGCTTCTTGGGACCAAATTGACCTTTGTGATCCACCGCATGCTCAACAGATGCTCAAGAATATGCTACTATTAGGGATGAATTTCGTCTCTACGAAGTTCTCATGTCACTCCACAAGGACTTTGAGCCAATCCGAGGTCGCCTTTAATCGTAGTCCTCCTCCATCTCTTTATGCACGTAAATGAGTTGGTTAGAAGAAGGCTCGACTTTGCAACCCTTCAAGCCCAAAATAAGCTCAATGTTTCGCTATTACTCCTCTTGCTCCTACCATCGAACAACCTCAAAGAATCAGTGATTCCTCCGGCTCTAGCTTTTACAATCGTCGCAGTGCAGCAATAAAAGGTTCTCAGAATTATTACCAGCGTCACGTCACACCATTGAGACTTGTTACCGGGCCGTAACAAATCTACCGTTGCTAATATCGAGCCTGCCTTCTGATGCCTTCTGGGCTCGCCAGAGTCCCGCCTTCCGAATCCACTATCAACCTCTCCTCCAGCGGAACTGGCTGTAAGATCATAACTCAGTCGTTCAAATGGCCGGTAATGCATCTCTTTCCACTACCCTTTCGCTTGCCCTGAAGTCTCAAACTTGGTTTTTGACTCGCATTTGCAATCACATGACACCTCACTCATCTTTATTCTCCAAACTTGACCCCCGTCACATCCCCTTAATATTCATATAGCCGATGGTTCCACCATTCACTGGGAATAGTCTAGGTTTTGTTTCGACTCTCACCTCTCTCGTTCCCCGGGGTTTTCCCATGTACCTAACCTATCCTATAATTTATGCTCTGTGGGCCAATTAGCCGAACTAGGATATCGCCTTATTTTTGACTATTCTCGTGTATTGTGATCCGAGGACGGCAAGAGCTTCGGGACCTGGCCCTAGGTCGGGCGTATGTTTCCCGTAAACAATCTTCATCTTCCACCCTGCTCCCGCTCGTCTGCTGGCCGCCGCAATCGCCAGCTCTTCCTTACCTTCTCTCGCACTTTGGCATTCTCGTCTTGGTCATGCTCCATCCTCTCTGCACAACAGCTAGCTTCTAAAGGTCTATCAAGTTGCAGTGTCCAAAGATAATTTTGATTGTACTTCATGTCAAGTTAGGAAAACAAATGTACTTTTACCTTTCAATAATAGTAAATCTATCTCCTAATAGTATTTTTGAGTTGATTCATTCTCGATGTTCGACCTTCTCCCATTTACTAGTATTGGTGGATCTCAATATTTTGTTGTTTTTATTGATGATTATTCTCGTTTATAGTTGGATCTTTCCAATGAAATCTCGTTTCCGAAATCTTATCAATATATAGTAACTTTGCAAAAATGGTTGAAACACAATTCTCCAAACATATCAAAACTTTTCGATCCGATAATGCTCGAATATACTCAAAATGCTTTTCAAACTCGTTACACTCCTACGGCACTGTACATCATCTAACTTGTCCAGAACCTCTCAACAAAATGGTCGTGCCGAAAGAAAACTTCGTCATATTCTTGACACTGCTCAGGCTCTTCTTCTCTCTCAAAGTTCTGCCCCATTTCAGTGAAGCCGCTTCTTCATGCCGTTTATGCCATTAATCGCATTCCGTTACTGCCATTCATAATCAAACTCCGTATGAGTCGCCTTTTTGGATCATCTCCTAACTATCATTACCTTCGCTCATTCGGACCGTTTGTTTCGCTCTTCTTCAACCTCATGAACACAACAAACTCGAGCCTCGATCTAGACTTTGTTGCTTTCTTGGTTATGGTGAAACTCAAAAGCGGTATCGATGCGCGATCCTCGTCTCACATCGTCTGCGTGTTTCCCGTAATGTTGTCTTTCGGGAACACCGCTTATTTGTTGAACTTTCTCACTTTCGTTCTTCCCCTAACTAATTCAAATGTTTTGGAAATTTTTCCAAATGAAGTCTCTTTGCTCCTTCTACGTATACTTCTAATCCATCTTCGACTTCACTATTCAATCTTCGGATATTTTTGATGATTCTCCTAGACAGTCGTAGAAAAACGAAATTGATAATGAGCTACCTTACCTTGAACATAGGTCCTCGCTCCCGCTCCGCCCGAAGATCCTCAACAAGACATTCCACCTCGCCACCAACCCGGTAAGATCCATTCCTACACATTTACTCGACTATCATTGTTACACTACCCTTGCTACACCACGAGCCTCACACTCTATCGTGAGGCATCTACTAACCCTTCTCGCGTATTGCAATGAAAGAAGAAATTGATGCATTAACCAAAACCATACTTGGGATCTTGTTACTCTCCCTCCCGGTCAACTGCGTTGGTAGTAAGTGGATCTATAAGATTAAGACTCGCTCCGACGGGTCTATTGATCGCTACAAGGCTCGTCTTGTAGCAAGAGGTTTTACACAAGAGTACGGGATTGATTATGAAGAGACTTTTGCTCAGGCCTTACCCGTATTTCCTCCGTTCCGTACCCTCTTAGCCGTCGGCCGCCGCAAACGGGACCTTTTTCGATGGATTTTAAAATGCATTCCTTAATGGGATCCGCATGAAGTATATATACGCAACCTCCTCCCCGGTCTTTCTCGTTGAAACAAATAAGGTTTGTCGCTCTTCGACGTGCAATTTATGGCCTTAAACAAGCTCCACGCAGCACGGTTTGCCAAATCTCGGCCCACCATCCTTCGTCAAGTTACACCGCGCCTCCTTATGACCGCCTTATTTCTTCGTCGTAATGATAAAGGCACCATCTTGCTCTTCTATATGTGGATGATATGATCATAACCCAGGTGATGACCTCAACGCATTCAAGAACTCAAGGAATTTCTTAGTCGGCCAGCTTGAAATGAAAGACCTTGGACATTTAAGTTATTTCTTGGGTCTGAGATCACTCGTTCCTACGTATGGTCTTTACATTACCTCAAGCAAAGTACGATCCGACCTCATATCTCAAGCCGGACTCACCGACAGAAGGACCGGCTGACTCCAAATTGAACTTAATGCGCATCCGACACCATCGAGGGCAACCATTGTCTAATCCTTCTCTTTATAGCACGATTGGTTGGTCCGGTTTATCTTACGCTACTCGTCCCGACATCTCTTATGTCGTTCATCGGTGAGTCAAGATTCTGCCCGCTCCACGATCGACTCATTATGTCGTTTTGCGTATTCTACGATACTTGAAAGGCACTATCTTCCATGGCTTTTCTACTCAAATTTCGCCGCCTTTGGTACTTCGTGCATTCTCGATCGACGCCGGGACAAGGTGAGATCCTACCGATCGTAGGTCCACTACGCGTTATTGCTTTCTCCTTGGTACCTCTTTGATTTCTCGGGCGAAGTAAGAAACAAACCTTTGTGTGACTCCCAAGATCGAAGGGCAGAATATCGTGTTTCTCATTGATACCACATCCGAGCTCCTTTGGCTACGATGGCTCCTTAAGGATTCGGGGTGTGTCCACATCTTCTCGCAACTCCTCTTTATTGTGATAATCGTAGGCCATTCATATTGCTCTCACAACGATGTCTTCCATGAACTGACTAAACACATCGAGATTGATTGTCACTTTATTCGCTCTCATCTTATCCACGGTGCTCTCAAGCTATGCGTGCGCTCTCCAACGATCAACTCATGCGCATATTTTCACTCAAGGCACTTCCCAAAGGACGATCGTATTCTGGTCGACAACCTGAGTTGGTCTCACATCCACTCCTGAAGTTTGGAGGGGTCATAATGTATATCTAATAATATATTAATATCTCTGTTATTGTATATCTATTTACTTTAGGGATATCTATATTTAATTATTTTAGACATATCTAGTTTACTTGTAATTCCTATATAAAGGTACCATGTATATTCATTTAATCACAGAATAGAATACAATCATTAAGTATTTCTAACAGAACTCATGCAAATCCAATTCCCTTATTTTCCTCCCTCTTGTTTTTTTCTCCATCTGGATGTATGGGCACGCATATATCATTCCTTACATCCATGTAGCTTTCTATATGTGCCAGTTTCTTGTTATTAATCAAGTGTGAGACTACCTCTATACCTTGTCTTGTTCACATCATTTTACAACTTAAGTGGCGTGAGGAGGAGACCAAAGCATATAGTACCTCTTGTTCCGTGGGTTAAACAAAGTTACCTCAGTTACTATAATTTATGATATGCTACTTTCTCTTTTATTTTCATAAAACAATGTCAAATTTATAACTTGTTTAATTGGTTTTAAATAGTATTATTTTGAATATAGCATAAATGTCTGCCTTACTCCATTATATGAACTTGAGAAACATTGAAAAATAAGTCATTGAAATAAAAAATTCTGAGCTTATCTTGGGGTCAAAAATGTGTTGACAAAGTATCTGAAATCTAAGGACAGACACACTTTGACATCTTCAGAAGAAAAGAGACTGATGCATTTCCATTGTTGAAAAGGAGTAAATTTGTAGAATAATTCTTAATATTGACGAGCATGCACTAGAGTTTACGACTTGACTTAATGAAGGCTGCTTACAAGTGAAGCATAGATCCTGTCATCAGGTGTAAGCCCTACTGTAGTCATCTCATCATACAATGCAAAGGCTTCATCTGTTCTTCCCACCTTAGACAAACCTGAAATCATTGTCGTGTAAGTGACAACATTCTGTATTAAGCCCCTTTTAGACATTTCTTTAAACAGAACAAGTGCTTCATCTACCTTGCCAACCATGCATTCCCCATGGATGAGAGAAGTGTATGTATATGTATCGGGCATTACTCCTTTGTCTTGCATATCATTTTTGAGTTTATGAGCATCCTTCATTTTTCCTTTCTTACTGTACCCATCAATGAGAGAATTGTAAGTAATTGCATTTGGTTTCACTCCCTTGTTTGTGATTTGTTGAAACAAGTGCATTGCTTCAACAAAGTTCCCTTCTTTGCAATATATATCAATCAAAGTCGTGAAACTAACTATGTTTGGAGCCACGCCATTTTCTGCCATTGTAAGCAATAATCTCTTTGCTTCCTCATTTCGGTTTACTTTACATAATCCGCTAGCAATAATGTTGTAAGAAAACACATCAATCTTGAGACCTTTCTTTTCCATGACATTCTGCAAATTTAGGGCCTCATCAATCATTCCCTTTTTACCATACCCATTCATCATTGTATTCATTACCACTTCATTTGCATCAATACCTCTGCTTTGCATCTCATTTACTAAAATTTCTGCTGCCTCCATCTGACCTACCTTGCATGCACCATCTATCAAAGCCCCATAAGTATGAGCATTTGGAACAAGGCCTCTCTCAGTTAATTCATCAAACAGTGCTAATGCCCTTTTCATATTTCCTAATTTACCATTACAATAAATAACTGATGTGTAAACATAAATATCTGGCTCTACCCCTTTCTTACCCATTTCTTCAAACAACTTTTCTGCCTCTTCCACCTCACCAGAGCTAAAGTACCATTTAATCAGAAGTGTATAGGTTGCAGCATTGTAGTGCATGTTATCCTTCTCCATCAAGTTCAATACCTCTTGAAGACCATCAGAATCCTTCCTTTCAATACTTGCATTCATAAGTGTATTATAGGTAAAAACATTGGGTTTAATCCCTTGACTAGCCAAGTCAACCATTAAAGCCTTCGCCCTTTCAACCTCTCCATTTTTACACAACCCATTAATCACAATAGTCAATGAATAAACTGTAACTAGAACACCATTTTTAACCATCCTGTTAAAGAATCCCAAACATGAGTCAAATTGATCACATTTCTTCAAAGCAAGCAAAAGTACAAAGCAAGACCTTTCCTCAATTTCAAACCTATTCTTATCCATAAAATCAAAAACCTCTAAAGCATTTCCAAACATTCTATTGTCCGCATAGACCCTAAATAGCATATCACACAATTTTTCAAAAAATTTAGTATCCATATGTCCGTCCTCAATCAAAGCTGTGATATCCAAAACCGAGAAACAAAAATTATCATCAGTCACAATACCATTCAATATTTTCTTCATCTGGGCATACTTTCTTGCTCCATATAGTCGGTACATGAGCACCAGATGAGCATGGAGATCAGGTTTGTGCAAAGAAAAGGATTGGTTTCTTTGGAGAAAATTGAAGAAGTTTAAACAAGTCTCAGGTGGAACATGGGGGTTCAAGAGGACAAGAAGGGTTGTCTCATTATTAAGATTAGATAGAAAAAATGGTGTTGCCTTGAGGGGTTCCAGGCCTGTATTGATCAGAGTTTTTGCTATTTTCTTTGCAGTTTCTTTGTTGGCAACTGAAGTCAGGTCAGATGGGAAAACTTTCTTCAAGATATTGAAGAGGTTATGAGAAGACATTTTTAGTCCAATAATTGAAAGAGATAGTTTATTACTTCAGGATTTAAGAGCATGGTTAGGAAGAGAACAAAATCTGGTTCTTCATTACTGGAGTGGATAACATGATCCCAGACATTTCCACTAACAAACAATATTCTTTTCTCAACAATTTCAAGTCAACCGCATTATTGACCACCTTCAGATAGAAAAAAAGCGTTTTCCCTTAAAAAAATTCAACTATGTTATGATTTCACAATAAGCTCAGAATTCCAGCCATGGTGAAAATACTTCATCTTTGTTCCACAAAGCTGTAATAATCTCCAAAATCATACGATACAATCTGCCATTTGTTCTTGAGGCTTCACCAATCGTGACATTCTGTGGATCGAACAAGATATCAAAATAATGAATTTCAGACAAAATAACAAATAAAATTCAGCCTTGAAATTATCCGAAAACAACAGAGATTTTTTTTCACAATCACAACTCGCTTATATATTGGCAACAATATACATTTTCTAGCTAAACTTGAACCATATCACCTAGAGTTCATAAGCATCCGAAGTAAGAAACAAAAAGAACATAATGGTATTGATAAGTGAAGAAGGGTATTCTCTGAAAAAGGCCCGAAATTGATGAAAAGTTATTCAAAATACATATTTCCAACCAAATACTTTCAGAGCATAATACAAGCCCACCATAGCTACCATAAAGATTGAAGGAGATGCATTTTTCATGGCAGCTTAAACAAAATAAAAAGGACCAAACTTACAGTGCCACGGTAGTTGGTGATAATTGAAATCTGAAGAGGATTGAAGGGTATACTTCACCAATTGATGTTTCGGAGGAGGAAGAAAATGGTGTTGGTTATAGGCTCTTAATTCGCCCGAAAACGGCGGCTCTCAACTGCAAGATGGTGGTAGAGTGGACCGTGGAGACTATTGGCGACAGTGGAGCTTAGCCAACTGCAATACTGGAGAATTCTTCACCGGTGGCGTTGGTGAGGAGACGTGGGCTCTCTTTTGATATTGTAATTTTGTTTTGGTATTTTTTTCGTGGGAGCCGGGTTCTACGAGAGTTTTTGACCCAAATAAACTTGATCTTAAGAATCCAATTATTTTTTGGGTTAAATACATTGCTGATTAAGTAAGTGAATTACGAAAATGTTTAAAGCCTCTAAGTATTTATAATTATATCAAAAATATTACCCAATAAAATTACTTACAATGGAAAACTTTTGATTAATTTTTAAGTTAGTATTTCTTTTAAGATATAAGGGTAAAATATATATATATACATAATATATATAAGATGAATTATAAAAATATATATAATATTCAAGTAGTTACTATTATGTTTATAAAAAAAATACATATCAAATACATGAATATAATTATATTAAAAAATTAAAATAGTGGTTATTAATTTAATATATTTTTATTATCACAAATAATATTATTAATATAATTATAATTATAATTATTTAAATATTTTTGATATTTTATAACGTATATTCTCTACATAATTAATCTATTATTTTTACTCAATTAACTAAAAAATAATCTAAAATGGTTAGTTTGGTTCTTATTATAATTATGGTTTTACCAAAATATCATTTGTTTCATTTTTCTTTGTTAGTAAGTCTATAAGACTTACCAGCTTTTCACTAGATTTTGTAAAGCTTACAAAAATTAGAATGGTTTCTATGAAAGTGATATTTTATTTATTTTTATTTCGTATTTTTCCTAAAAGCATTATATTTAATGTCTTATTATAATCTTTACTTAATTTAAGATTTCTTTTTATTTTTTAATATTTCTTTGATAAAATTCAGGTTAGTTTTTAAAACGCTAACTATTTCATGCATAAGTAAATCAATTATTTGTTCAATCCATTGTCTTAATTCAAAATTTTCTTTTTGAAATTTTATTTATATGGTTATTATTTCTAGACTTACTTCTAGATTAATACATTCAAAACTACATTCTTCTTGTATATTATGTATATTTTCTTATTTAGTAAAACAATTTATTAAATCTTGAAACTTTTCTAAGACTTTAGATCTTCCTTGACTTAAGGTAAAAAAAAAATTATTATTATCTTTCTAAAGTTGATTAAAATATGTTTAAGAAAAATAATATTTTTTGTTGGTTTCTCGATTACTATTTTTCCTTGTTTCTTATTTCTAGATAATTCAGCTCCTAATTTCTTATTGTTAGAATATTTTTTAAGCATTTTAAATATTTTAACATTCTTTTTGAGTTTTAAATCAATTATTAAACAATCAAGACTCTTAGTCTTATTTAAAACATATAATTACTACATGATTAATAAATAAGTCTAATGTGTTCTACTTTTGGTCGTCTTCTTTTGATCCTCAATGCTCACACATGAAGTAACTCCAACCTTAACGTTATCTTCAACTAATGGTGAGCTATGATTATCTATATGCTATTTCAAGTTCAAAGAGACTAAAAAGTTTTTAGAATAAAATGGACTTTTCATTTTTTTTATCCACTTATTATTTGTTATAAGATAAAGGCTAGGTGAAACAATTTAGATGGTCTGTATATGAGATTCTAAGAGATGTATTGCTAAATTAAATAAGGGTTTCCTTTCATAGGCCATGAGCTCTCTGTTTACATTAATAGAAAAATACTATTTCACCTAACATTCTTATTTAGCATTTTTAATGCCTTACATTATTAAGGCCAAGTGTCAATTATTTTTAGTGTAATCCCTGCATCTTTATTCATTTTTAGAGTCCGTTGTTAACATTATCTTGTATGATGTAGATGACTTCACGTCTACTTCTATATCGTTGTGAACGAGAGATGAGTGGACTATTATGATCAATTGGTCGATTGGTCGAACAAATGGCTAGTCAGAAGCCCTTTGAACTAAGAATATGGAAACAACCCTCAAATCTCTAAGAATTTATATAAATCATGGTGAATCTGGTCCATTGTGCTCTATTCTCCCAGGCAAGTTTTTGCAAACTAGAATTGAAGATTTTGTAGCCAATCTCCCTATAATGCATGAAGGCATCACATTTGATGGAGCTCAAATTTTATAGGCTCGTAAATATGACCATGTGCTTCCCAAAGGTGGTATCACAATTTTCATAAGATGCATAGCTCTCAATATATTACCAAATCAGGTCCTTTGGTCGGCAGGTCAGCTAGAGTTAGTAGACAGTCAGTTGGTCGATTGGGTCCTTGGTCGGTCAGGTCCTTTATGCAAATATTTGCTCTCCTAAAGTGATTCTTAGATGGTTTACTTGTATGGTTTACTCGGATGCTTTGCCTTGCTAGTCTACTTGGTTACTCTTCATTTTACTTTTTCTATGTTAATCTCGTTAATTCTGACTCATTAAATATTTTGAACAAATATCAAAATGCTTTCTTAAGTGTTGGGTTATCTACTCCATAGAGGGTCTCTCTTTGGACCCCCTAGGAGTTTCCTGAGACTTTAAAGAATTTTTTGTCTAAGTGTTTATAAATGCCAGTCCAATGGTAATCATGTCTAGATTCTAGGTTGACACCATTTGGAATGTTGAGTATATAATGTCATCTTACTCTTCTATGTCTAGAGTTGATTGATCTAATCTACCATGCAATTTTGGTCCAAGCATGGGTAAGATTGCAAAGTAGTATATTCAATACCATATTGGATCCTTAACTGTGTAGTAATTGTTTTCTATGGTTGGATGGATAGGTACTTACCACTTGGTGTCGTCTCCAAGTTTCCAAATGTGATGTTCACATATAGGAGATTGATGAAAAAATTGTTGCTTATAGCCCTAGTTGTATTGATATGCATCATCAAAGGATGTAAACGGGTAAGCCACCTTCGTATTATAGAGACGTGTAAAGACTGGATATGTGGAAGTATAACTCGCTAATAACAATTCGTTGGATGTATGGAAGTGCATCTTGATGATGTTTTTTCTACATGTGCAGAGGCTTATCTAGGTGAAAATTATTCTGGATGTAAGTCTAGTTCTTGATTCGTGTAAAAAAACAATGATTTATGGAAAAAATGCAAGTGCTTTTTGGAAGCTTGCTGTGTAATTAGGTGTGAGTACACTTTATTTCACACATTTTGTCTAAATGTCTTCGAGATAGCCAAATTGAAATCTAGTGGTTGAACCCTGGTCGAGCTAGCTCTGATAGGGTGTTCCATAGATAGTCGATGTTGACTTTGGAGTATATTGATGTTAAAGTAAAAGTTTCTTTAAATCCTACTCATTAAGAGCTAAAGTGGATCCCAGGCCTACAAGATAAGATACGGTAGCCTAGGAGGTGATAATTTGATACTGATATGGCTCTTAACCTTCATGAGTTTTTTATTGCAAAAGACCTAGTAAATAGTGAGATTTTGGATCACCCCGTACCAAGAACATCTAGAATCAGTTTTGCAGTGAAAATTCACTTCTGGATTCCATTTTTACTTTTGGACTTCTATGTGAAGTTCTACCCTACTTGAAAATGGTTGGATCTAAATGAGTGTGAAATTTCTCTAATTCTCTACAACTATGGATGTTGAGGATACCAAGTTGATGTGCTATCGAGGTAATGACTAATCATGGTTATGATGGTTCTCAAATACACTTTCGTGAAGAACACTTTTCATTTGCCTGGATCCAATACACTTCATTCTTGTAGGGCCTATCATAGTGCAATACTTATGAATTTAGAGAGATGATGTGGTCTAGATCCATAATCATCTAATATGGTCTAGATCTATAGTCATCAGGTGTGGTCAAGATGCTAACAATCTAGATTTATAGTTTGAAAAATGGTGAGCTAGGTAGTGTGACCTAAAAGGTAGCTTGTCTAGATAGTGAGGCCTATTAGGTAGTAATCAATCAAGCCTAGTGTAACCTAAATGTGATGTCTTGAACTACACATCCTAAAGGTGACATTCTAGAAGGCATAACCTTTGAGGTAGCATTCTAAATAGCATAACCCTCCAGAGTGTGACCTATCTTACTAAAGCCTAATCTTCTATGATGTGTGAATCTCTACTCCCCTATAAGGTTGTCTGTCTAATGGATGATGGGTTCCTAGTGCATGATCTTTTTAGTGGATGTTATTATGGATGTCCAAAACAGATTCTACGACACACTATGCGTATGGATGAAAAACCTAATTGGGCTCAATGTCTAGCATTGAAGTGGTCCCCCAAGTCTCACAACTATTCCTAGGGAAAATCTATGTGTGATAGTTGTGCATAGGATAAGTGCTAAGTCTCGGGTGAACATCATCGCTAGGGTTGTATCACCTGAGTGCTTTGCTTTTGGAGGGATAGCATTATGTGGCTAACCATCCCCTAGTTAGTTAAAAGGCACGTAATCCTAGGTGGTTATATGTTGGATGGGACTTGAATGTCCAATCAATGTGTTGGCTTTAGTTGTGACCTACACATAGATCATTATGTTGTTGTGGGTTGTTACAAGAGTATTGAGCATTGGTAGATGTTACAGGTGAAGTCCCGAAAGGCAATGATTGTTCTTGGAGTGGAAAAGGTCTCTGAAGTATTTTTTAAAACATTTTTTACATGTGGGTCACCCTAGTGGCTACACTAGGCTTCTTTGCTTTCGACTTCTTGGTCTTCTTTCGAACTTTGGGTGGGAGTCGTGGCTTCTTAGAATTTTCCTTATTGTATTGACTAATAGCCAGATTTTGACTGACATCTTCCATACTCATATCTTGTTTTTTTGGATCATAGAACTTCTTCCAAAAGAAAATGATGAACACGAAAAATACAATAAAGAACGTGAAGAGCACTATAAATGTTATTTAGTTGTTCGTCAGTCATGTTTCTTTTCCAAAAACAATGTCAAATATTAAAGCCAATTTTTACTTCTAGAGTTCTTTTCTTTCTCTAAGTTTAGATCATACAAAACAAGGAGCAACAACACGTTGTGTCAAGTCCACTTTGATGTCTAAGTCATCTTTCTTATAATTAACAAAGAAAGCTAGAGCTTAGTAAAGGAAAATAAAGAATGTAACTTAAAAGATGAAATGCGAGGCTTATTTATAAGCTTGAGGTAGAGACAATATTACAATATTGCATTAATTAAATCTTATAATTGACAAAGAAAGCTAAAGCTTAGTAAAGGAAAACAGAGAACTTACCTTGAAAGATGAAATGCGAGGCTTATTTATAGGCTTGAGGTACGGGCAATATTATAATGTTGCACTAAATAAATCTTATATTTAATTCAGGTATAATTACAATTATGAAAAAATATTCCTTAAAGAAAGACAAATTTTATTTCTTTCCTTACATTGGCTTATGACACAACTACCTAGAATAGAAACATAATTGGTGAAGAATTTTTAAATTTTCTCACAATTTACTTTGTACTAGTGACCTTCCAGTTTCCAATCAGATTGCTCAACTTTTTCCTCTAGTTATTACAGCTATTCAAAGTGACCATCTAACTAGTATCCCATCCCTACGAGAAATCAAGGAGACCTTTTGGGATATGCATTGGCTTTCAAGCCCTCTTTTGTAAACAAAGTTGGCACATAATTGATGAAGATTTTATTAAAGAGATACAAACAAATTTCACCAATGGGAATTAAATCCAAAATGGAACCGTAATTACATCATTTTGATCTCAAAACTACGTACACTTTATAGAGTAACAGATTTTAGACTAATCAATCTTTGTAATATTAATTATAAAATTTATCAAGAATTCTGGTAAAAAGATTAAGACTCTATTTAAAAGATCATATCTCTCCTTTTCAACTGGCTTATATAAATGGAACATGCAATGCTCTTATTGCTCATGTTGTCTCACATTTATTTTATGCATATGATCTATAGTTTTCTTCTCGAGAGCTCATAAGAAAAAAGAAAAAAAGTATTAAAGATATCATAGATACTTATTGTCTTTGGTCATGTCAAATAAATAGAAGTCTATTGTGTTTTTCTGAAAAAATATGTAAGGCAATATCAAGGATAAAATATGCAGACCCACTTCAAATTAGTACCACTGAAAGTACCATAAAATACTTGGACATACTTTACCCATAGGAAAACACAAGAAAATAGAATTCAATAAGGTCATTGACAAATTGAAAAGCAAATTAGAGAGCTAGAAATCAAAACTTTTATCACAAGCAGAGAAATTGACTCTAATTAATTTTGTGATTCAAAACGCCAAACTGCAAACTTTTTAATTAAAATATTTTGGTGGACTAGAGATTCAAGTGCCAAACACTACTATTCTCCACTTGCTTGGGAAAACCTATGTCTACGAAAATCTAATAGGGGCTTAGGCTTTAGAAAATTTCAATATTTTAATCAAGCAATGCTTTCCAAAGCTGCTTGGGATATTCTGTTGGAAGCTTAATAAACCTTGGGTAAGAATCTTCTGTGCAAGGTATTTAAGAGGTAAGCCTTTCATGCAAACACAAAAGAAGTCAGGAGACTGTTTTATTTGGCAAGGTTTACTACAGCCCAAAGAAATTTTTGATAAAGGAATTTGTTGAAAGATGGGGAATGAGGAAAATTTTGATCTATGGATTGACCCTTGGAATGGTTTACTGAATCATAGACTCCCAAAACCTATCCAAGATAGAAGAAGTGTTAATGTTGATATGCAACATGTCACAAGATCACATATCATTGTTATTGGCAGAATCAATGGTGGGATGTCAGGAAATTGGATCAATTTTTTTGGTGATAATCTCTCTTCTTTCATTTTAGAAGTAGAACCATCCAACAAGAACAATCAGGAAGATCACATCTTATTTGGATCTGGTAAAGGGAATTTTTCTGTCAAAAATTCCTACTAGACTTTATTAAATTCAAGAGTAAAAAACAAAAACGCAAGTTACTGGAAGAAGCTTTGGAAGGCTTCGGTGCATAAAAGAGCCTTTAAAAGACTTGAACATTACAATTGCCCACTGTCATAATGAAGTTGTAGATGTAGAACATATATCTATCAGATGCTAAATACTCAAATTCTGGTGGCTTCAATGGGATTGGCATGTAGCTTGGCACTTCACTGAAAAGTTAGGCATCTTCACTTAAGTTTATTTTAGACCCTCCAAAGATGCGGCCACCAAGAGATATTCCAAAAGAAAAATTTACACTAGTTGATGTTATAATGATGGAAGAGATACAGTGGCTACGCAATGAAGTAGTTTTTAGAAACATTGAAAGAAACAGTAACTTATTAAAAGACTTCATACTCAAATTGATGAATTCTCTGAGATGTTAATAAGAAAAAGCATGTCGGGAAATTATGTAAATTTTCGATAAGTAAGATTTATAAGACAGTAAAAATAGACAAAATAACACACAAATTTGATAATAGAGTTTGATCAATTTTGTCTACGTTTCTAGATCCGTTGCATATATTTTTACTAAAAGGAAAAAATTATACAAAATATTTACAACGTTCACAACTTACAACTTAATTATACCTAAAAAAATTACTCTCAATTTTCTCTCACTAAAGCTTTTCTCTCTAAGTTTTTTTCTCAATTAGATTTTTAATAATACAAAGTACCTATTGGGCTCTCTATTTATAGAAGCAGAACCCCTCCCCCCAACTAATTCTTAATTGGCTTTACTTCTTTTTCAACAAAAGAATGCACCGCTCACTCAATTTTATTGGATTGTTGGCTTGACAACCATTATTTTCTTTTTTTTGTTTTATTACACCGTTTGGTGCATGTAAGTTTGACCAACAATCTCCCACTTGAAGATTGATTTAAATCTATCTTCATAGCTCGATCAATGTAGCAGTTTTTTTAGTCTTGTTACTCTAGCAGACCAACTAAAGTTGAACACAACTTCAGTTTGTCAATAGTCACCGCCCTTATTAATATATCTGTTTGATTTTTGCTTCCTTGAATCTTCTCCAATATTAATACATCATCTTCCAATAGGAATCTGATGAAGTGATAATGAATCCCAATATGCTTGGTTCTAGAATGAAATGTTGAATTCTTCGCCAAGTGTATCGCACTTTGATTATCATTGTGCATAACATTCTTCTCTTGTTTAAATCCTAACTCAGTTAACAAATCTCAAAGTCATATCATCTTTACTAGTTTCAGTCACTGCTACATACTCATCCTATGTAATAGATAGAATGACAATCTTCCGTATCTATGACATCCAACTAATAATTGTAATTCTAACGGTAAATGTATAACCGGTGGTGCTTCTTCGGCGATCAAATTTGCCTCCAAAGTCTGCATCTATGTAGCCTTGTACTTATAACACTCATTTACTAAAGTACAAATACTTCTCTGTGGTGCCTCGTAAATACCTCAAAATCCACTTGATTGCTTCTCAATGAGCTTTCTTTGGATTTAACCTAAACCTGCTAACAAATCCCACTGTATGGTCAATGTCCGGTCTCATACAGACCATCGTGTACATCAAACTTCCAATGGTTGAGGCAGAACGAACCTTAGCCATGAATTCTCTCTTCCTTCATCTGGGGGGACTGATCCTTGGAAAGGCAAAAGTGCCTGGCCAAGGGTGTGCTAACTGGCTCGACGTCACCCATGTTGAATCTCTACAAAACACGGTTGATGTACTCTTCCTGAGATAACTACAAGGATCCTCTCTTATTATCTCTTGTGATTTGCATTCCAAGAATCCTTTTTGTTGGACCCAAGTCTTTCGCATCAAACTTTTTTGAAAATTACTGTTTCAACCTTCTAATATCATCCATATCTAAACTTGCTATTAACATATCATCAATATAAAGTTATAAAATGATATAACTAGACCTATATCTCTTAAAGTAGCTTAAAGTAGCAACAGTGGTTGACATTACACTTCTAAAAACCTTCCTTGTGCATGAAGCTGTCAAACTTTCTATACCACTGTCTAGGGGCTTGCTTCAAGCCATACAAACTCTTCTAAAGTCTGTAGACCATGTTCTTCTTCTCTCAATCTGAGAAACCTTCTGGCTGGTATATGTATATCTCCTCATCTAAGTCTCCGTGAAGGAATGCAGTCTTAACATCCAAATGTTCAAGATGAAGATCTTCAATGGTTATAATACTCAACACTGATAGTATTGAGCTTCACAACAGGAGCAAAAATATCGATGTAGTCAACTCCTTCCTTTTACTGAAATCCTTTGACAACTAGTCAGGCTTTTATCTCTTAGAATCAGCATTCTCATCTTTCACTTGGTACACCCATTTGTTATGAAGTACATTCTTCCCTATGGGTAACTCAACTAGTTCCCATGTCTGGTTAGATATGAGAGATTTCATTTCTTCTTTCATGGAAAGCTCCTACTTGTTAGCATCTCGAGTCTAACAAGTTTCATTGTAGCATTCAGGCTCCCCTCCATCAGTCAGCAATAATTAGTTCATGTATCTCCTATTAAGAACATGAGGTCGATAAGACCTTCTCAATACAAGAGTTGGAGTAGGAGGTTGTGGTGTGTCATACTGCTACATACTGCTTTATCCAATGAGTTCCTCTAGTTGAGGACTTGTTATAATTGGTTCCATCACGGTACTATCTGGGACATTATTTGCATCTACAAATACTGACTCATTTTGCTCTGAGTTGTTGGCATCTGTTTTATACCTATCCTTATACATCACCCTTTCGTTGAAAATCACATCTCTACTATGAATCACTTTCTTGTTTTTGTCATCCCAAATGAGGTATCCAAACTCATCCTCACCATAGCTAAAGAAGGTACATTTCTTGGATTTGGGATCAAGCTTATTCCTAGCTTGATCACTGCTATGCACAAATGCTACATAATCAAAAACTTTTAGATGTGATAGTTTTATCTATTTTTTGGTCCATATCTCTTCTAGTATTATGTGCTCCAATGGAACATATGGGCCTCAATTGATCAAGTAAGTTATCGTGTTATTACTTCTACCTAGAACTGCTTCGATAGACCGTACTGTATACAAATGCTTTTGGCTCTTTCTATCAACATTCAGTTCATATGCTCAACTACACCATTGTGTTAAGGCATGTCTGACACAGTTCTCTCCATTCTGATCTCGTGCTCATAGTAGAAATTTTTGATTATGGTGTCTTCATATTCACCACCAATGTCGGTTCTGAGCCTTTTGTTCTCAAACCTGTCTCATTTTCAACCATAGTTTTTCATCTCCTGAAAGCCTCATATACTTCAGACTTATTCTTTAGAAATAAATGCATACCTTCTGAGAGTGATCATCGATGAAAGTCACGAAGTAGTGTTTCCCACCAATGGATGAGACGGTCATTGGTCCCCAAACATTAGAGTGAATGAACTCTAGCCTTTCCTTCTTTGGGGTTCTGCCACTTGTCTAAAAGCTAACTCTATTTTGCTTTCCAAGTATGCAATCTTTGCACATGTCTATATCTGCTAATTGTAGACCTAAAAGTTTTCTTTTTGAGTGCATAATCTTCATCCCTTTCTCACTCATGTGGCTTAGCCTTTGGTACCACAGATTTGGTGTTTCATTGCCTATTGCAACTACAATCGAACAACGTACCCCTGCTACCATGTAAAGAATGCCACTCACTTGCCAACTACCCTATCGAGATTAAGTTCTTTCTTAGGTAAGAAATATGCCTGATATCCTTCAGCTCCCAAACAGACCCATTCAACTTAATCTTTACTACATTTTTTCCAATAATAGCACACGGTTGATCATCACTAAGATATACCTTTCCAAGGTTTCCGAGGATATATTTCTTGAAGAATTTTTTCTATGAAGTAGCATGGAATGATGCTCCAGAGTCTAACACTCAAGATTCTTCCTTACTTTCTAAAGAGCATATCAATGTATCATCTCCTCCTAAGGTGAAGTAACATTTTTGTCTGCCTTAGCTTCCTAGTCCTTCAGTGCACTCTTGCACTGATTTTTGTAATGCCCGGTTCTTCCACAATTCCAACACTTGACAGTCTTCGAACAATGAGAATTCTTAAGATTCCTGGATTTGGACCTTCTATCATTTGATCTACCTCGATAGCCACGTCCATTCCCTCTAGTTGAATTTCTTCCTCTTGACTTTGTATGCAAAACTGAAGAGGTTGACGATTCACCAGACTCTTTACGTTGGATCTTTTTACTAAGGATCATGAACATCGTCAAATTTTAACTTATTGCTTTCTGACGAGCTACTCACAACGATAATAGTTGCAGTCCAGCTTTCTAGTAGAGAAGACAAAAGTATCAATTCTCGTACTTCTTAATCGAATTCAATTCCAACTAAAATCAATTGGGTTGTGATTGTGTTGAGTTCATTGAGATGTTGAGCTACCGATGCGCCTTCCGTCATCCACAAATTGTACAAACGCCTCATCAAGTGCACTTTGTTTGAGACTGATGGCTTCTCATAAATATGGGAGAGAGTTGCCATAAGACCCGTCGTGGTCGTTTACTTTTCTATGTTAAAAGCAACATTGCGGGATAGTGTCAATCAAATAACTATGAGGGCTTATTTGTCTAGAAGATTCCAATCTTCTTCCTTCATAGCCCCTGGCTTCTTCCTTGAGAGAGATTGATACAAACTTCTTTGATACAGATAATCTTCTATTTTCATTTTCCAAAACCTAAAATATGTGGCATCGAATTTCTCGAGTTTCACCTTTCCTTCATCTACGGTCATTGCTCCCATTCAAATTTGACTTCCTCCGAATCGTTTCTGACTATTCCTATGAACCACCGTGTATTAGAACACCTCCGTCGACAAACCAATATCGCCTATAAAATTTTACTATTCACGTAATTCACTATTTATATGAATAGTAACCTTGTAGAAAATTGACATAAATCACCATAAAATGCTCTGATACCAGTTGTTGAAAATTTACGCAAATCCTTGATTAGCCAAATTTATGAGAAAACAAAAATAAATAAAATAACAAAAATTTAATAACGGAGTTCGGCCAATTTTGCCTACGTCTCTGGACCTACTGTAGATCTTTTTACAAAAAAAGAGAAATTATACAAAGTGTTTACAATACTCATAACTCACAACCCAATTACACCAAAGAAAATTGCTCTTAATTTTCTTTCATTAAAACTTTTTTCCTTTAAGCTTTTCTCTCAATTGGATTTTTAATAATACAAAATACCTATTAGGGTGCTCCATTTATAGATGCAAAAACCCTCCCTTTTACCCGTTTTGACAACTAATTCTTAATTAGTTTTCCTTCTTTTTTAACAAAAGGATGCACCGTCTACTCAATTTTCTTGGATTGTTGGCTTGACAACCACTCTTTTCCTTTTTTTTATTGTCATTTATTGTACCGTTTGGTGCATGTAAGTTTGACCAATAAAGAAGACTAATAATACCACATAAATCAATAAACTTTGATGCTGCATGTCAACAAGGTAAGGTTGGAATTGGGTTCATAATGACATACCACTATGGCAAAACAACTTGTAGAAAGGTAGACTTTACCACCGCCACTTCAGCAGAAGAAGTCACTTTCTATGTTACTTCAACATGCACTATATTATGCATCAAAAGCTGTCTACATAGAAGGGGATGCTAAATCTGTGATTGAAGCGACAATGATGGATAAATGGCATCTGGTTTCATCAAGAACAAAGGAAATACTAGAGAAGGTGATTCTAGATTTCGCTAAATTTGAAATGTTATAAATCAGATGGATTCCCGGATATCTCAATCCGCAGGCTCATGATCTAATACAAGTAGCAAGTATAAATAGATGGAATGGAGAGATTGAGATCGATTTATTGCCTTAACATTTTACTGATTTCTCAATATAATGAGATTTCAGAATAAACATATTATCTCTCTATTTAAACTCTTAGAAAAAGAAGAAAAAAAAAAGCAGTTTCCAATTAAAATAATATTGAAAATAGAATTAGTTATCAAACAATATTAAATTCAAAAACTTAAGTTTGAACTTAAAAATTAAAAAACATAATGCATTACAAAACCATACATTAGGTATACACTTTTGCAATATAATTAATATGTAACAACATTGTTTCTTTCCACTCAAATGTGCATTAAGAAAACTTTTATTATCCAAAACATATATATATATAAGCATTAGATAGTTTGTGTATTTCATGGATATGTCATGTTGAATCAAAATGATGACACTTCTGATCGAAAGAAAAACAGGCCAGTAGAGCCATCATTAGGAAGCAATGCTAACTTCACAGGACTTTCAGCTCCTTCTTCAACAGATAAGTTGCCTGTATTATCATTAAGGTCAGTCTTCACAAAGCCAGGGCAAATACAATTGATACGGAAGTTGGGGTGCTTCTTAGCTTGAATCCTTGTGTATGCATTCACGGCTGCTTTTGAGACAATGTAGGCAGACATAGCAGTAGGCCATCCTTTGCTTTCTAATGAATCTTCTTTGAAATCTTTCACAAACTCTCTCAATACTTCATCTATTCTCTCTTCTGTAAGGGTTTCAACATCACTTAAAATCCCTTTAGCCCAATCATTTGATATGTTCTGCAACAAATTTTACAAGCAAATTAATACGATCAACCCTTCTTTTCATTTATATGTACTCTTTATTAATTTATTTTCCCTTAATTACCCATGTCTATAGGTATCAAATAAGTTAAACCCGATCAGTTTGAATAGATTCAACTAAATTTATTTAAATTTTATATAACATAAATTCAACTCAGCTCTCAATGTAAATGAGTTGTTTAAACAGCTGTTTGCCCATTTACATTTTAGAAAAGTAAAAATAAAAATAAAAATTATTTATAATTTTGTCGGGAAACAAAAATATTAAAATAAATGTTATCTTTTTATTATAACTTTATAATAAAAATACTACTTTTCTATAGTAACATTATAGTAATTATTTTTATAAAAGAATTATTTTTATATGAACTAAATGAGATATACTTTTTTCACTAATTGGACCAACTTTAAATAAGTTCAGCTATTCATTTTATCCCCTAAATTACATTACATTAATATGGGTGTGGGCATGCAAATACTAATTTGGTCTAAATTAACATAAAATTTAGAAAAATAAATGTACGTGACACCTAAATACATATATGAAAATAAGGTACCATAAAAGAATTCTTGTACCAAATCTAATGACTATACCCGTAACTTCCCTATGGAAGACGAAACATTAACGATCCTAGGCGAACCAGATGACTGGAGTAGAGGAATAAGTGCTTCGGTTGTTGTTTTAGTACCATAGTAATTGGTTTGCATGCACTCTTCGGCCAACTCATATGTTTGAGTCATTGTTTTAGCCGAATCAACCTCAGCATTTTCCTGCTTCATGACCAACAAGAGGTTAATCCTTTCTGGTTTTAATGTCATAAATAAAAAAATAAGAGAACATAAAAGATACTACTCCATGTATATATCACAAGCTAGTCTTCCTAAAAGATAAGTTACCTTTAGTTACATAAAATAAGAAATTTTATGTCGCACATTTACCTTTCTTGCAGCATCTATTGCAGCTAAGTATGCATTAATATCGACTATGGCTCCAATAATCCCTGCATTGTTCACCTGTGCAGAGATTTAGGATAAATTATTATAAACAGAATATATAGATCTACATGTAGAAAACAGTAGCCAAATTGATTAGGGATAAGGGTGCAGAAAACTCCTATCATTCAATCAATCTGACCGAATATATTCAATTTTTAATGGTTTCAAAATAATGATTTGATTAGATTGAATTGAAAATTATTAAATCTACTAGGTATGAGCAGCATGGTGGATGAATTTGTCTACAATTCGATCTAATATGATATGAGCATGACAAGAACTATATTATTATGTATATGTAATTATGTTATTAGCTATATCAAATCATTTTAGTCTAAAATTTATATAGTTATTGTAATATAAATTTAAATTGATTTTTTTTATTCAAAATGTTAATATATTATTGAAAAATAAAACTATTAAAAACAAAAAATTGATATTATAGATTATTTTAATCGAATTGAACCGAACCAATTTAAATCCATTACAGATTGAAATTTTCAAATAAAGTGGTTAAGCAGGTTGGTTGCATATTGAAATTTTCAAATAGAGTGCATCACTTATCATGTTGAATTGGACTAAGACACGTAGTTCAAACTTATTCACACTTTTAATATAAGATGTGTACTTTATAAGTAGATAGTATAGTTCATAATTATAAGCAAAATATCAACTATTTTTCTTAAAAATAATTGTAATTAATTATAAGGGGTCAAGATGGTTATTTCAAACCTAAAATGGTTATCTAGTATTAAAAGTATAATAATTTGAATTTTTTTTTGCTTTTATATCTATTTTATATATAAATGAAAAATATAAAGAATAAAAAATAATATCAAAGTTATAAGACTAATATTAATTAAGTCAAGTAAATTATAGTATTAGGTGTGGGGAGGTAATAGGAGAAATTATTGGTTTTCATAAATAAAATTAACATGTTCATCAAGGTTATTTAACATAAAAAGAGAGAGAATAGTAAAAGGTCAAAAAGATGCACGTTTTCTCCCTGTATCTCCTACTAGCCTTTTTTCCTTATTTTAATTTACTTGATAATACGCAAAACCAATTCAAAATGATTGGAATCGGTTGAGTTTAACATAATTATTTGGGTAAATATTTTAATTCCTATTAAAAGTTTTTAGTAACTCTCAACTTAGTACATTGAGTTTTTAACCACTATTTATAACTTTATTATGCAATTACATGACAATAAATATGTATTTTGGTTTAAATTAGTGTAAAACTTTTTATGAAATGAGTCACTTCTGATCAATTAATTAATCGGAGGTTATAAACTTTTTTTTAACCAAATTGGAAGAGTAGTCAATCTCATGTCACTTCTAATTGATACGTTTGTCAAAACAATTTAAAAGATGCAACATATTTATGGAAAAAAATCAAAAATACCCTCAAGATTTAAGAAATTTTCGTAAATACTTCCAATGTTTCAAAAAATTCAAAAATATCTCTGAAAACATAACGGAAGTTAAATCTAACAGTTATCAAAAATACTCCTAAGGTTTAATTAAATATATATATATATATATATTCTCAAAATGTAAGAAGAAATAATAGATATAAAAACAGAAGATATTTTAGGATGTTTTTCACAAGAAACGGTAATAAGTAAAAAGAAATTCAAAGAAATTCAAAAAACAAAGTTAAATCTTAAAGAAGAAGATGAATTTAAAGACCCATCATTTTTATTAAGAAAATTATTCCCTAGAAAAAATATAATCTATTATGGTATAAGTAATAAAGAAATGAGTATTAAGATTACAGATACAAAAGAGAGATATAATATACCATTAATTAATAAAAAAACTATATTAAACAAGCTATTAAAAATTCCTCATAAAGATAAAGAAAAAATTGGATATATCCATTTAAGAGGAATTCAAATACTAATAAAAGTTCATTTTAAAGAAGGAATAGATACACCAATAAAAATAACATTATTAGATAACAGATTAATAAATAGACAAAATGCCTTATTAGGAATTATCCATGGTAATTTAGGATACCAAAAACTAAAATTTACAACATATCCTAGGTCTGCTATAAATATACATGATAAAAAATTAAATCAAGTATTAGTTCTAGCTTATGAATTTGAAAGAGGAGATTTAATGAAATAAGGAAATAATTCATTTTCAATACATTATCTAGTAGCATATTTTTTAACAAATAGTCATAATAGTTCAATATATGGACAAAATAAATTTATAGAAATAGACAACTTTTAAGGAACTAGGACAAATAATAAAACCAGAAACATTAACAGATTTTGAAATACGAGAAGAATGTAAAATATTAAGGAAAAACCCTTAATAATAGGAAGAAATATTAATGTTGTTAAAACTAATAACATACAAAGATTTACTTTTATAGACCATGAAAACCAAAAAGAAGTTAAAAAATTAGAAAATGAAGTTAAAATAATGAAGGTATTAATTCATGATTGCATATTAGGAAAAATAATATTTAGTGAAAAAATAAAAAATATGCATTTAGAAGTAAATTGAGACCTAGTAGGTGTAGTAAAAAATCAAGTAACATTATTTAAAATTGTACAATTATTAACAAAGGAAATGGATTTAGTCCAAGAATCAAACACAAAATATTTACATGAAATAATAGATATACAAAAAGAATTACTAAAGGAAATAAAAGAACGTGGTTATAATAAACTACAATAAGATATGCACAAAGAATTTTTAGAACTAAGAAAAGATGTATACAACATACATAGGGATAATGAAATAATAAGTTACAAATATAATCCTTTAGAAGAATTAAAAGAATTCATATTCTTTGATTCCTAAAAATGAGAAAAGGAAAAATGAGAAACAATATAAGAATAAAGAGATAATTTTAATTTAATGGAATATAGAAAAGAATTAAAAAGAAAATTCATGGACCCTAAAAATAGAGATATAGAAACATTGGTCAGGTTATTGACATTAACCAATGAAGAAATAAAATAACATAATGAAAAACTTTGTACTAACAAAGAAAATGATGATATGATAATAATCAATGAAATTGATTCTGAACTAGAAAATATGACCTCAAAAGGTCATATGAAACCAATTTCATTACCAGTCCCTTACCAAGAAGGAACATCTGACTCACATAAAGGAGAAAGAAATAGGCAACGAACAGAACAACCTGATACTACGTATAGAAGAAGACAACCACCTAAAATGGAGGAAGGGTTGCATTGGGGAACTAAAGGTAGTATTCCACCAGAGTTCAAACTCCATGATAATCATAAAACTGAACTTTTAGATTTAGATTGTATAATAGATATGAAAAAAGTCTTAGATGAATGGGCTAGTGGAATGAGTGTGCTCATACAAACTTCTCAAACTACCCAAACAAATCCTTCAACTTGTAGAGTGCTTATAGCACATAAAATGACAGGAAATGTAAAAGTTTGGTTTTCAAACTTAACAGATCAACAACATTTATTAATGCAAAGAAATGCTTCCACGGGAAAAGAATACTTGGATACAGTAATAAATGAAATATACAAAAAATTTATTGGAGAAGATAAAGGAAGGACTATCATTGAATCCAATGAAAATGAAATCAATAAAGCAAAATGGCATCTAATAAATATGAAAATTTGCAACATGTGTTACATAGATTTTTTTTATTTGTGAATATGAAATGTATTACCATAAATTACCACCCTCTATACACACAACCTATAAAGAAATATTTTTCAAAAATTACCTGGAACATTATATAAAACCTTAACAAAAAATCAAGAACAAAGGAATAGAGAAACTATACTAGATACTCTAGGAGGAAGAATAAGAAGGAACCGAGAAGATGAAGATGTGTCATCATCAACGTCATTAAAGGAACCGTCGGTAGAAAATGACAGAAAAATAGGAAAAGAAACTATTGGCAAAAGACTACAAAAGAAATAAAGATGTAGACCTCACATCTTAATCGACAGCATGTGCCAAGGAAAAAAGTAATGGCTATCCCTTAAAATAGAAAAGTGAATGAATTATTATAACAAGGGTAAAATAATAATTTAGTCTTGTAAACAAGAATTCTTTGTTCTATAAAAGGAACCTTTATTATCATTTCAAAAACACACATGAATACACAGAAATCCAGAGCTATCTATTCTGAAACACTCTAGCCTAGAAAACCTCTCTATCTAGAAATCTCAAAACCAATAATGATATACCTAGTAACTATGAGCGGCTAAGCACCCCTTTCAAGGTTCTTACTTGGCCTTAAGTTGTAATAACTATTATACTATGAATAAAATGGAGTTCATCTACTCTTCTTTAGTAAGTCAACTATTGGACACCATTTATGTACGGATGCAGAAGGCTCACCATTGCCAAGAAGGCATTGAGGTTTGAGCAATGCTGAGACATAACAGGTGTAACAAAAGAAGACGAACAGAAGGGAAGGTCGTGATGGACCCATCAAATTCAAGTATGATAATTATAAATTTAAGCTAATTAAGAATCTTGAATGTATAAATATTTGCTTACAACAAGACATAATATTATTAAAATAGAGAAATGAAATTTATTTTTAGAAATAAACAACTAAAAATTCCAATGGAAATCAAAGAGAAATTTAATTCTATTAAAAACATTTGATAAAAGTTATCTCTATCATTTAAATGAATATTTTAAAAATGAAGACTATAAAACTTGTCTTGAAAATTTTAAAAGATTTAACACATTATTAGATATCTTTACAGATTATATTAAAGTTATTACAAGTATCATAGATCATCCTGTTTCAAAGACATTAAAAGACTATTTTAGTCAAAAACATGCATATGAGAATAAAGGAAGAAGAATTCAACAACTTAATGCTTGGATATTATTTCTTTGAAAATTATAAATACATTGTATGTACACAAGAAAAATCTGATTGTATACTACGAATAGGAAAAAATAATATACATTCAACACATATGATTTATCAAGATAATACTCTATGAACATCGAATCATTAGTACATAAATTAGAATTATTAGATTTAACAAATGAAAGAGTAATTTTTAATTTAGAAAGACAATTAATAGATTCATGATTAGAATTAATCAACCAACATAATGAAGAACATAATATATTATGCAATTGTAATTAATATAATAGAAAATTAGACTTATACAGTAAAATATTAAGTTTTTTAGACAAATTATTACCTTCAATAAATAAACAAAGACCATCAACTACGACAATATTAACCCCCGATTAAAAATTGTATCGATCCTCAGAAATTGGTATAAGAGCCTAAGAATAGTAATCTACATAATAATTGATGAAAAATTAACACCATTAAAATATAAGGATGTTTTTAATATTTTATAAACCTCTGGGACATAATTGAAGATATACAAACCTCGTATGCATTTAAGATAATGTTTCATATTTAACTTTTTTAAGGAGTTAACTATACAAATACGTCATATAGTTTCTATTTAAAATAATTATAATTTATTATTTTAAATTAAATATAATCTATATATATTTATTTAAATCTATTTAATATTAAATTTCATTCAATTAAATTGAATATTACTTATGTTATTATAAATTTTATTTATTATTTTATATAATTCTCTAAAATCTTTGCCTCTGGAAAATATAACTGCTGATCATACCAAGATATCAAGTTTGCCAAATTGATTTTTCAGGAAATCTGCCAAAGAAATAATACTTGCTGGGTCAGCCACATCAAGTTGATGAAAAAACACTGAAGCAGTGTGGCCAAAGGAGTCTTTCAACTTTCGAACAGCTTCAAGACCCCTCTTTTCATCTCTAGCAGTCAAAACGACGTCGATCCCATTTGAAGCCAATTGCCTAGCAATTTCAAATCCAATTCCCTTGTTTGCTCCAGTTACAACAGCAATCCTAATGATAAAAATGAACCCAATATCCTTAAAAGAAAATTAGGGAAAGTAATAATAAAAATAAATTAAAATTAAGAAGATAAAAGTGAAAGATTAAGCTAATGCTCTCGTAACCTAACGACATATTCTAATGAGATTAGGTAGGTCACCTCTTCTCTGTGGCTTGTGACATTGGTCAAGAGTTGTGCGACACAATGAAGAATAATAGGGTTGGACTATTTGTGCCTGCCTTCACTTGTTACCACTTACCAGTAGCTTCTGCCTTCACTTATTAATATGTGAGGTTTTATTTTCTTTTGAAAAGAGGTTATCTTTATCCATCTTTAAATATTATGAGGTTAAGTTGGGATGTATCATGAGGTTAGGTAGGGATGTTTAAACACAATTTAGAGATTTTTTATTAATGAATCAAATAAAATTCATTCAAGTTAAATGTCATAAAATGTTAAGAATATTTATTTATTATATAATTAAATCTAATAAATTTAAATTTGAACTAAAAATTATTGTTATAATTAATTTTTTTTATTTTATTAATTTAATAATTTTTATCTCATACAAAAATATTAAATTTTATTATTTTATTATGATTTATCGATAAAAATTCATATAAAAATTATTTTATTCAACTATAAAATTTATTTTAAAAATTATAAGAATATAAAAATAGAAGAATGGATAAGATAAAAATGATATTTTTTATTGCTTCAAAATTAATTTTTTCTTCATAAATTTTAATTCTTATTGACATCTCCATATATTTTTTCACGTTGGACAAGTTTCTGCCTATTAACTTTTCTTGGATTTTTTTTTCAAAAATATTATTGTTAATATTTGTGTTGCAAATTTGTGATGAATAGGTGTTAACAAAAAATATATAGGGTAGATAAAGGAAGAAACCAATAAAAATAATATTGTTAAATAATATCTTTATGAAAAATTCATATATTTTCAATATTAAAAAACAATTTAACACGTTATTTCATATTGAAAGTCGTTCAAACTGAATTACGATTATCTAAATCACATTTCATGTTATTGTTATAAGTTTTAAAAATATTATTTTTTATAATTTCTCAAAAATATTAGGTATCTTAATTTTGTAATATAGAACTTGTCTAAACATTAATTCGACGCTTATTATCAAAGTTCGGTGCGCATACTATAGGAAGCAACCACATAGACAACAATATAAGAATCAAAGGTAGGGATGTATGATGAAGATAAGTAGGAATGTTTAATTAAAGTTCGAATATTTTACATAATTTAGAGATTTTTTATTAATGAATCAAATAAAATTCATTCAAGTTAAATGATCGGACAGAACCGACATCGTCGATCCTACCGTTCATTTGGTTTTATCTATTTATAAAACTCTCGTAAGTGCACGAATCATTTCGTAGAAAATGATATGTATACTCTCAAGGTCGATCTAAGGAAGGAATGTATGTGGTTTTTAATTTATTATTCAAACTTTTAAAAACGAAATTAAATCCTAAACATCCTGTCACGATATTTTGAGGTTTTGTGTTTTTAATCTACTTACATAAAAATAAACATAGATTCAATAAACATTTATGCAAATTTTATCATTTATAATGGTGGAGTATTTATAGATATAATAATTAAGTTAATTATGCTTGTTCATATTATTTAGGTTATTAAAGATATGAATTGATATTTATTGATTCTCTCTTTTTTATATGAATATCACCTTTGGTGGGGTTAGATATTCTTTGTTAACTAAACAAATCAATTAACACCTATGAGTGGGGTTGATAACTAATTTGGTTAATTAAATTAATTCCTTTTTTTAAGAGATTGAAAATGAACCATTTAAATGCCACCTTTGGTGAGTTAGATGCTTAAACTTTATTCAAGATGTCCAAATTAAACCTAAGAATTTAATTATCCGAATACTAACTTTCAAGTTTTAAAACCACTACTGAAAACATGTTGTCAATACATTTTCAGATAATAATTCTTATAAAAACTTTTAAAATAGAGCTTCACTCTAACTACCGGGCGATTGTACCAACAAATAAAAGAGCACTACTCTAAATTAGACCGGATAACTAAACCTTAAAATCTAATTTTCATATTTAAGTTTGTAATGAAAAATAATATATTTCTCTCTAACATTCTTAATATAAAATCTTGAATAAAAATAAAATCAATTCATTTTAGAGATTTTTACCTATTTAATATTTCACAAACATAACAACGTTATTATTATATCATGTTTACAAAAGCCAGCACAGTTAAATTTAATCACAGATAAATTGAATATAACATGTAAGAATAAAACATAAAAAATAACTGTAAAGAAAATAAAATCCTTACAGTATTTTGATGTTATTTCCATTGTTGGAAAACCTCCAAATGGAATTTTCACTCTCATTTATTGAATCAAAAGCAAATAAATTACAAAAACATAACTAGTTCTTCTCAAAAAGAGAAGAACTTAAAAACTAAGAAAAACTAGAAAAACTAAAAAACTAAGAAATGAGAGAAAGAAAGAGGAGAGAAGTGTGTTTTAAGGTGTGTTTGAAGTGAAAAGAAGGGGGTATTTATAGGTGAGGATGGAAAGAAAAAGTGGGTTAAAAAATGTTAAAAAATGATGAAAACGCAGAATGGTAATTGCCGACGTCATTTGATGACATCAGCATGACGTGGGGGCGGTTGTGCACAAAAATGGCGCAAATTTTAGTGTTTTTGAGCACTCATCATTAAATATCATAAAATGTTTAGAATTATTATTTATTATATAATTAAATCTAATAAATTTAAATTTAAACTAAAAATTATTGTTATAATTAATTTTTTTATTTTATTAATTTAATAATTATTGTAATAATTTTTATCTCATACCATAATATTAAATTTTATTATTTAATTATGACTTATTGATAAAAATTAATATAAAATTTATTTTAAAAAATTATAAGAATATAAAAATAGAAGAATGGATAAGATAAGATGATATTTTCTATTGACTTTTTCCTCATAAATTTAAATTCCTATTGACATCTCCACATTGTTTTTCATGTTCGACGAGTTTCCACGTATTAACTTTTTTTCAAAAATATTATTGATAATATTTGAATTGCAAATTTGTGATAAACAGGGTTAACAAAAAATATATTATAACAAGGGTGACAAAGGAAGAAACCAATAAAATTCATATTGTTAAATAATATCTTTATGAAAAATTCATATATTTTCAATATTAAAAAACAATTTAACACGTTATTTTATATTAAAAATCGTTAAAAATAAATTACGATTATTTAGATTCATTTAGTGTTAAACATTGTTCAATTTAGATCACATTCAAATCTATTGTTATAAGTTTTAAAAATATTATTTTTATAATTTCTCAAAAATATTATGTATCTTAATTTTGTAATATAGAACTTGTTTAACTTATTATCAAAGATTAGGTATGCATACTTGACATGGTTTGGTGGGAAGCAGCCACGTAGACAACAATATAAGAGTTAAAGGTGTACTTTTTACTTACATTTAATCCTACCTATAACTAATAACATAATGAAATGTGTAGTGTAATGGTCTAAATTGAACACAGACATTATTGGTCCCACATATGTTGCATCTCTTTGTTATGGTTATTTAAGTAAATAATTGGCGCTTGGTACATAATGTTTTTAGTTTAATAACCTCACTAACTGAACAAAGAGACTTCTTAAGTAAGCATCACTTAAATTTACACCGGATCACAATATGGTAAACAAAAAAGCATCAAGCAATATGGCAAAGCAGTCCAAACCATCGAACCACCCTCATCACCTTCAATATAGTACCTGGGGCAAGAGGATCATGGAAATGTTTTGCACGTAGAAGCAAAGCAACTAGAAGAAATGAGAAACGTGATAGACGAGGTCAGAAAGGATAATGTTGAACTCTGAAATCAATGAAGAAGCAGCTGCCGCTGAACAAGAAAGGGAGGTCCATCAATTGGAGAAGGAGGAAGGGAATGACATATATCATGAGAGCTGAGTTGTGCACAGAGATCAGTTTAGAGGACTTTCCTCCTCTTAACAACCATAATGATGTTAACCGATATGTTGCGCCCGACTTCTTTTTGGAAGAAAAGAGACATTGAGAAGAAAGAATGAAAACTATAAAAGAGCAAATAAGAGGATATAAGGCTCATGGGGATCAAAACAACCACAACAAAGTATGTAATAACTAGTCGGATTCCCATTTTGCGACAATATAGAGCAGATGGAACCACCAACAAAGTTCAACTCTCCCAAGTGTATAACCTACAATGGAACCTCAAACCCTATCGCACATGTACTGTAATTCAAGCAGGCAATGGGACTATTCAATGTCACAAGGTGAAAATGGGGTGCTATGATGTGTAAAACTTTTGTAGTTACTCCTCACGAATTAGTCCAAAGATGGTTTTGTAACCTAGCACCAGAAACTATCTTTTCCATTGAGGATTTTGCAAACTTATTTTTCACCAATTATGCCAGCAACGAATCCCTAAAAACGAAAAAGCCACCACTTGCTCTCCATCTTCTAGGGAATGTGAAAGTCAATGGAAGGCTATATGAAGAGGTTTCGCAGTGAAAAGCTAAAAATCCCAAACTGCCCAAACTCCCTTACAATCAAAGCCTTTTGAAAAGGAGTACTAAGAGAGTTTAGCTTTTTCACTGAGTTGACAAAGATGGTACCAAGGACCTTGTACGAAGCCTATACTAAGGCACATAAATTTGTTAATTCAGAAAAGCAGATGAAGACAAACAAAGGTAAAAGTGTGGAAACACAAGGGGAACAAAGGATTAGACTGGAGGAAAAGAGAGTCAGTTTGTAAATATAGAAGCTTCAAATTAATAAAATTTCATGTTTTTTTATTAAAAAAAAGCTTCAGCCCTATCAACAACAGACAAACAAGTAAGAACCAGAGTGTATGGGTCCACAATAGTAGACCTAGAGGGAGGAGTTTGTCCCAATTTATGGGGACCTACTTAGATTATCCCTAAAGGAAGCTATGATGAGATTGGGATGCAATTCAAATGTTGTATGGCCATAGAAAATGAGGGCACAACAAAGAAACACAAGAAAGTACTACTTCCATCAAGACACATGACATGTCATTAAGGATTACATGCATTTAAAGAGTGATAGAGAAAACCTTCTGGCATGGAGGTATGTAAAGGACCTAGTTTAGGGCAATGACACGCAGCCCCCGACAAGAAGAAGCACAGTCAACAAATAATGCCAAGTGCATGGCTACCATGTTCTAGATAATGAAGCTAAAAAAATGTGCATATGACTCACTGCATTCATGGACTTAACAACAAAACCAACAATGCCAAGAAGAGATACATTCGAAAAGTAGAGAAAGAAGAAGCTAGGTCGGTTTTTGAGTAAAGAAATTGACCAAAAGAGCTTGAGATTTCCTTCTTAAAGGTGGATGAAACTATGTCCCCTCATGAGTCATAATAGTGAGGGTAGGTCCTTGTGATGTTGGGAGAATCTTGGTGGATACTAGGAGCTTGATAGACCTTTTGTTCCTATCTACTATCAAGGAACTCAACTTTGGAACCGAGGATGTCCAAAGAAAGGGAATGTCGTTAGTCATATTTAATAGAAGCACCACCTATCTTTTGGGCACTATCAAGCTCCCAATAATGGTTCTAAGAGCTACCCACATGGCCAACTTTATTGTGAGGGATGTTCTGACCCACTACAACACCATTCTAGAAAGACTCTTGTTGCACAAGATGAGGGTGGTCTTCTTCAACTTTCATCAAGTCTTGAAGTATCCAACCCAAAAGTGGGTCCAAAATATCCAATGTGATCAAGCCAAAAATTATCCACTATAATAGATGTTGAAACCAAGTAAATATGTGGCATCTCCCACAGTTTGGTTAGTTTGAGTAAAGGAGCATCTGAAACATAATACACTAGATGGGAGTGTGATTAATTAAGTCTCCCAATGAAATGGAAAATGTATAGGTATTTGGAAATTGAAAATTATTAATATGTACCATAGTTGATTACCTAATGTCAACAAGTAGGTAGAATGCTTGAAAAAACAACGTTGCCTAAAGAGTGAGGTAGCTTTATCTCAACTTCCCTAGGCAAGATGCAAGCATAACTAACACTTTGGTTTCCCAACCTAAGGATGAAATAGTGAGTCCTTACAATGGGCCATCTCCTTAGATTGACCACCTGATGTTAACAATTAGGTAGAACACCTGAAAGAACATCCTTGCCTAGAAAGTAAGGCAGCTTTATCTCAGCTTCCTCGGTCAAGATGCATGCATAACAAGATAGCACTTTGGTTGTCAAGTCTAAGGAGGAGATAATGAGCCCCTATGATGACTCATCTCCTCGGGTTGATCACCTGATTTAACAATTAGGTAGAACATGCAAAAAAAAGGTAAGTTTTAACTCTACTAGTGTATAGGAAAATTTTCACCATTCAATTTAATAGTTGGAATTGAATTCCAACACTAGGAAGGATTGAAGGAGGCCATACTGCAATTACACACTAACTAGGTTTTTTTGACATGCTACTGTTATCTTCCCTTTTGTTTTTAATTACCTCATAGCTACTAGTCTTCTTCTACCTCATTTCTCCTTCTCAGTTTACTTTTTTATAAACTAATGTTCATACAGATAAGATGATATAGAAATTGTAATAGTAAAAAACTAATTACACATCAAATCCATAACAAAGAGTAATAGTAGTAAAGAGATTGAAGAGAATAACTTATCGAGCATGAAGGAAGACCATTAGATGGTAGCCTATACACCTCTATAGTAGTGGATGGTAGTACGCAGAAAATGAAGAGCGATGAACGGTTGTTTGATTGTTTTGGTGGTGGTTGCAGTAACTTGATGTTTAACTATGGTAGTGGCTGGTATGAGCAAGTATTGGTGAGAACTCAGGTAAGGGTAGTAGAAAAGAATTTTTTTTTTTTAATTGCTTTCACATCATGCAGAATAAATGGGATATCTTTTTTTTTCATTGAAAAAATGACACTATAAGATCTTATATAATAGAGATGTAAAGTGAGTTATCTCTTCACATCTCATGTCACATTTAGTATTTCTAATTGGTTCATGACATAATATTATCTTATTTCATTTAAGCACTAACTTTAAACATATGTTGTATCATTTTTCTTATCAAACTTATATTATAAATAATCACATATCCTATTTCCTATTATTTTTATATTTTTACTTGTCTTATTTAAACCCGTTAGGAATAAATGAGATATCTCAATATTATCTCATTATCATCTCATCTCATTAAAAATTGAGTGAGACAAGATGAGATAAAATTTAAAAAGTAATAAATTGTACTATAAATCTCATTAACATCTTATCTCAATTTACATTTCTATTATATAATAGTATTAAAAGGTAAGATTATTAAAATATCATTACTAAAAAAATATTTAAATTAAATATTTTAACATTTACAGATGTAAAATACTAAGGAAAACTAAGGTCCACAAACTAAGCAAGATTAACGGGAATGTAGGATGCAAGCAAAGATAAAATAAGTCAAGGTAAATCTATGAAACGTTCTAATAAAATGATTAGATACTAAAACCTTTCTCTTTTTTTCAAAAATTAATCATAAATAACTATTATCCTCAAATTAATTACTTTTGTAGTTAATATATTTTTTTGGATTAAATTGAATTATCTTGTACAAATTTAAACCATAATACACAAAGCGACTAGAAAACCTAATTACGGTAATTATAGCCCAAACTTAAGGCAATTTTACTCTTTCATTTTGATGGTAGAGTTAAATTAAAATAATAGGAGGATTTATTGCTTGAAAATTTCAAAAGTCAAAGTTATACCTTTTACTTACATTTAATCATACCTATAATCAAAATATATAATAACATATGTACCGGTCCTATATATAAAATAAAGAGGATATTATTCACAATACAACAATTATTTATCTCATGCATGTTGTATCTCTTTGTCATGGTTATCTAAACAAACACTACTAAAAAATATGCACCCCTAGTTGGATTCGAATCTCAATTTTTTTTAAATATATAAGTTTTATGGTATTGAACCACAATTCAAAGAAAACCGTCTTAGTTTTATTTGTTTTTTACTGGATTAATTCTTTAAAAAAAATAATCCTAAAGGTTCAAAATTAACTATTATGCTAAAAACAAAAGTTATGTATACGTGAACGGTACGTGTTTTTAAATGGATTTTTTTATCATTTCAAAGTTATTTAGTTTCCATCCATTTAGTAATAATAATAATAATAATTAAAAAAACTCCAATATATATTCCATATTTCCCTCTTATTCTCCTAACTTGGGAGAAAATATTAAAATTACCCAAGATAAACAAGGAATTGCAAAACCCAACATGTTGGAAAAAGGGTTCAGGATATTGTTTCCCGTTAGATATGAATAGGAGGTTTCGTTTAGGATTTATAGTATATGGAACATATAGAGAACAAATACTATGCTCTTCCTTACAACATGAATTATATGACAAACTCTTCCCCTAAATGTATGCTCGTCATGGAATCAATTGTTATGCATTATACACTCAAAACTCCCCTTAAACAAATATATCTACTCAAAGTAGATAAAAGCACAAAAGAAAGCAGGAAAACACACCAAGCATGTTAAGTAATAAGCAAGTCAATGACAGAGAAACATGCTGGTGAGAGATTAGTAATGCAATAACCTCTCCTTAATAAATGCATAAAATTCACTCTCGGAAAAATAGAGAACAGAATGTAAACCATTTGATTATGAAAGCATCTGTAAAAGTGTAAATTAACAAAGTAACAATTACAAACATATCTCCTCAATGTCAAAAGCTCCCAAGGGCTGTGAATAGTTTGGACGAGGGTTACAAATTTTAAGAGGGAAACTTTTTCCCTTATATTACATTGATCTTGGGAATTGTTCCACATGACGCAGCATTCCAGCATACTATAAGCTCCCATGAAAAAAAATATATATAAAACCTCTATGAAGATCTAGCACTAAGCCTCATTTTTCATGAACAAGTGGGTTGTAAACAGGGAACCACATATTGCGTTGGACATACTGCACCGTCTCCTCCTGAAGAAAGAAATGACTGGATCAGTTCCAAGACATAGAGACCTATGTTGTGTTAAAGTTCCTTAATGTAACAAGCTTGAATTAAAGTAGATGATGGAAATAAAGATATCAATATTTTAAATTATTAGTATTTATATAGTTAAGAATATAATATTCCTTAGGGATTGCTTTTTATCTTAGTTTGAATTTTAATTGCTATTAGTTAGGTTTATAGATGCTATCCTATCTAGAAAAAACACTTATAAATAAGTGTGAGCATTGTATTCGATTAGACATGAATATGTAATGATTATTAGTTTCCCTCCTATCTCAGTTTCTAATCTCCTCCCCTAATTATGATTTATGAATTGCTATTCCTTATTTCTATTATATTCTTCCCCAATCCTATTATGTTATTTTTTTTTTCCTTCCCAATCCATATCTCAGTAGAAGTTAAGTTTAAATTCTCCCGTCTCTTCGGGGTGATAATTTCAACCATGCTCCAACTAAACTATTCAAGGCAATTGATACAGGTCAAATAGTTGCTCTGTTAGAAAATGTTTTTGGCCTGCCTTCTCACAAGTAAATGCGTTATCTACTTCCCTTATAAATCTGAATATAAATGTTTCATTACTGCAAAAAGAAAAGAAAAAGGCACATGGTAATTGTAGTTAAAGAAAAAGTTTAGCATGATCATACTTTTGACATGTGCATGAGCTCTTTGGGCCCCATATCTCCATGTCCTTCAGCCAGTTCCTCAGCCACCGCTGTCCGTAAGACAGCAGCTCCAACCTCTGCTGTGATGTCCCGGATACTGAACCATGCAAATTAGCATCATCAGCAAGAGGATTACATTTTCAGTCAAAATCATTCATTAACGTGGATCCTAGTTAATTCTTGAAATAATTTCAGAGTTCAGAGTTCAGATCATAGCTTAATAATTCAACATAGATATTTAAAATAGGTATGTGCTGCATGAAATCACTGTTACATTCAAATTTTCATTTTGGTTTACTAGAACTTTTATTATCACCCTAGTACTTGTTGCGCTGATATCTTCCAATTACCTTGATGAACTAGTAAAGTCACCCAAACTTCTTATTCCTTTGGTAAGAATGAAAGCAATAAAACATAATAAACAGCAAATAAAAAAAACGTGACTCTAGGAATCTAAGAACATTACCTATCAATGGATGGATACAAGATTCCCTTATGGATATCTTCATCTGTCATATATGATGCAAGGCTGCACATACAGCACCGTATCAGGAATTAATGGCAAAAGTTCACTTGTCTATAATCATTAGCTAGAGAGGCACTAGTCCAATTGTAAATTCTGTATATCATTTTAAATGTGCATGCATAACTATGACTTCTATAATAATATGTTCGACCACATTTCAAGTTTGCAGACATAATTAGCTATGAAAACCATATGAATTACTAAAATAGAACTTAACCAAATTTTATAAAGGGCTTCATGTAATAAATAAATAAAACATAGTATTTACAAATCAAAATTCGAGGGGATGGGAACAACAATACTAATATTTAAACAAAATATTTTGTTGTTATTATTATTTGAATTTTTAATTATATTTATCTTATTTTTGAATTGATGTAATTTGTTATTAGCATTGTCCTATTTATATATAAGACTTGAATATTGAATTGAATTATCAGTTTCTCCTCCCAATGGTTATATTCTATCTTTTTCAATTTCCATTAGTCAAATCTCTACCCTAAATTTGTCTAAATTCTCCCCTTTGATCTATTTCTCTCTCCTCAATCCACATTGCAAGGACACAATGAATGTCAATGCACAATTACGTAATTAAGTTCATTAGTTCTCTTACAGTTAGTAACTCTGGTGAAACTAATATATATCCAATTATCCATAATTATGATGGCAGAATTGATAATTAGCTCAGACAAAGGAAGCAAGAAGCTGAACTATAATGATACCATTCGGCAGCTGCTTGTAACATGCCATCTGTGATGAGCCTAGCACCGGAGAGAAGTGATCCCAAACCGATTCTGGTACAAAGGTAACCAATACTTTAAGTTCCAATGTTGGGATAAAATGGAATAAAATTACAAAGGAAAATGAAACTGACCCGGGAAACAAATACATGTTATTTGCTTGATTCACATGGCCCATTTTTCCATTACCTGTCAACAGATGCATAATAATGGATATACCAATCAGATACTAGAACAAGAACATCATAACTAAAACCCAAACACTAACTGCAACTAGCTATTCTAAAAGAATGAGACAAAATATTCCAAACAACATAAGCATTGATAAGAAAAAGTACCAAGATCAACATTTGTAAAGGGGCTACCACTAGCGAACACTATATTATCACCAGCGTGCTTAAAAGCATCTGCAGCAGTGCACTCAGCTATTCCATAGAACCAGCAAGCAAAGAAAAGAAATGTCAACGGTGTAAATTTTTTGCTAGCATAGAGAAACTTGAAGCTTGTTTGGGCTTGAAGAAGCAAACCATTCATGGTCGGATTTGACATAGCAAAGATGGCAGGTCTTGGTGAATCTGATTCCCGCATTGCTTTAAGCACCTAATTCAAATATATATATTTATTTTCAGAAAAATCCATGAATGGGAAAGAGGTACAGTTATCCTAGTAACAATACAGAGATAGCAATTATTTCAACAAAAATTTGCTTCAAGTGAGAGAATCACAAGGGATTGCAATTTCTCAGATGTAATTTTCATATCGTAGGACTCCTCACAACAAGTTTCAAGGTTGCATGTATTGCATAGTAGTCACAGTGCTCAAAAATGTCTCTTATTCAAGTACCATTGAATAAATATTCATGTACATGTCATACAGAATTTCGTTAGAATTAATTCTAATTTGGCATGACATAGTTATTTTCCTTTTTAACTCGAGGGATCAATCCCCTCGCAGAGAGCTCAATTAGATCAATCTCCAAACAATTTTACTCAAACCCTTCCTTTCAGCATAAATTTGCACACCCTATTGAAAGATTGATCCCGCACTGATCCCCAACCGATTTCATTAAACTACATAACTTATAAAAAGAAAGTTTGGATGGAGGGATCAATCACCCATCTCATAGACGTAACATTATTTTGAGAAGGATCAATCCCCCATCTCATAGACATAACATTATTTTGAGAGGGGTCAATCCCGCTACCAAGAATTAGCAGATTTTGTCTCTTTTTTAGATTTTTAATCCCAGTCAGCACCCTACTACTAGTAATGTTTTACCACATCAAAAAGTGACGTTTTACACCTAGCTTTCGAACTTTCTAGGGTTGCTTTATTATAAATACATCACTCTTCTCTCTGTATCTCTTTGTTAGACAACAGGGCAGTTTTTGGAGCAACAATTTTCACAATTTATTTTCTCTACTCTACTCTTTTAATTGAGGCTTTCTTTTTATTCTCTCATTTGACATATTAGTGTGATCATGCTAGTTTAGTTCTGAACCTACTTATTAATATTGATTTCATAATTATGCTTAAATGGTTTTGTTCTAGGTTATTTATATGCTTCTTGAGATTACATTGTTTATCTGGATGAAGCATAGGTTAGGCATAATACTTGTATTATTTGTGCTAACCTTTCAGATTATTCCATGGATGGACTTGATAGCTTCGAAAGAGTCGATCGAAACATCAATTCAAATCCGTACATCAACCTTGCAGATAATGTGAAGAGAGCGACATCTCGTAAGTATACAAGGGGCATTACCGCTATGAGAGTAATCTAATACCTCTTGTACTTGAACATTGATTTTTTTCATAGTATAGAGGTTAGGTAGTCTAGTGAACGGGTGGTTTTTCTCTTAGGTTGTGTTGGCCTAGGTTGTTTCACCATAAATATTATGTCATTTATTTATTTTTATATTTACTGTTAATACGTGATTGCATATCAGGTTATTGTGATTAGTTTATTAATTTGTAATTTGTAATTTTTTAAAATAACCTATTCACCCTCTTAGGTTCATTAGGTCCATGTTAGAACTTTCATCAGGGACCAAATAAATCTTTGCCATTTGTCTTAACAACAAACATGCTGATAATCAATCAAGTCAGAAACAAGTAAACACATTGAAGACAAGACTAAATAATAAGTCAGCTGCAGTTATAATGTTAAGCAAACCTTTAAGCATCAAGTATGACTGTTGATGCAGACACTAAGACCAATACGTTCTTAAGAAAAACACCGACTAAAAGCATACATTGTTGGGGAATGCGGTAAAACATTATTAAGAATGTGCTTACCTCCTCATTGAAAATGCCACCAACTCCAGACAAACCAAGAAGTACATGGGGCTTGACCTTTTTAACCTGGGAAACAATATTGCATGTAGCAATTAGGATTTCAATAACTACAAATTAAACCCAGAGGAGGAAGGAGGAAAAAAAGGAAAAAGAAACGGAAAGATGTAGGGGGTAGGTGGAAACAAGCCCAAGTACTAAAGCAAACTGCTTTTTTTTTCTTTTTTTCGCAAGATTTCAACACTCTTTTAAAAGTTAATCTACAATATTTTCCTTGCATGAATTTAGGAACCTAAGTGAGTCGATACAATTACCACATCAACAAGACTAGCTCCTTCCCTAAGCCCACCAACTTCTCCTGGGTTTTTGGCAAATGGTGCAGCTGCTGGATCAAGATTTTTCCTCTCTTTTGTTATAAGACCCTGCACATATACACATTATACTCTTCACGTTAGACAATTAATTTCAAATGATTCAGTGTAATAAGCAAATACATATAGGGGTGATTATAGATCAGTGGAGGTTATATTGGGAAAAAAATATAATTTGTATCATTACATAATTAATTAAATTCAACTTAAAAACAATTTATGGTGACTTAGTTCCTCCTCTTATTATTATTATTATCATCGTTATTATTATTATTTTTAAGGTTAAGGAGAACCCAGTTTCTGGAATGTCATTAAGTATATGACTACTTGATGACTGAAAGTAGGAACACACATCTTTGTCAAGCAGAAAAAATTGATTTTTCAAAGCTGCTTCACCATTTCCAGCCATCCTTGAGACAGCTTGCATGGCCATGTTAAGCACACCAAGACCCGCACTGGAAAAGGAGAAACAAGGGAAAGAAAGAAAAGAAAAATCAACTTAAAAAGAAAACCACATGCAACTAATGAAATAGGAGTACAATGCTTGCTTTGATGAGGAGTACCTCCCAGCTCCAACAACAACTATCTTTTGTGTCACAAAGTCAGACAGTGGTCGACCCTGGGCTCTAATAGTTCCTAATAGCCCCGCTAGTGCAACTCCTGCAGTCCCCTACAAGAAAAGATATGAAGGTGGCCATAGCTATTAGTCACAAATTATAATCCAAAGCATTTTGCTTATCTTTACAGTAAATGATGCATCTAAATCCACATGATTAATGTTTCCTGAATAACCAAATACCTACTTGTATGTCATCATTGAACATGCAAAACCTTTTACGATATCGTTGCAGTGTATCAAAAGCCCATTTCATTTGGAAATCCTCAAACTGAGACAACTATCAATTCATCAGGTCACCAAACAATAGATAACCGCACAAGGAAAAGTCATACTTCCCAATTAACTATACCTGCACAATGGCCTTGGGCCAACGCATGGAAACAGCTTCCATGAACTCATCAACAATTGATAGGTATTCTTCACCTTCCAACCTAGGTTGTCGAAGTCCTAAATCTGTCCAACTAAAATAATGTAAGGATGTATACTTGTGATGTTTGTTAGACATGCCAAACTAAATTAAAGCAGTATATGTGGTACACTCATCTGCTGTAATCTGGGAAATGGAAAAAACAAGCAGGGAGGATTAAAACATGACAAACAATCATGCAAATACTACAAATACAACATCAGAAAGTAACATCTATCTTTAAAGCTAGCCTAGAATGACTCAAACCTCATGAATTCAGCAATAAATCTGAATGCACTGTGCTTTAACTTTTTAAGAAATACGAAGAATATTTAGAATTCAGCCATTTTATAATGCTAAGAAGGGAACTAAAGACAAGGATTACCCTACTAGCAAACTAAACTCTTTCTTAAGCTAGACTTGTGTCAAAATAAAGTACCATCTAAAAAAATCAAGACAGCAAGGAAGTGAAATTATGCAACATTACATTCCAAAGTTAGAATGATCTCCACATCTTAAAGCACACTCACATTTCACCTGAAAAAGAGACAATGACGTTTCTTTTTCTACATTTAGGCAAGATTACTTACAAAGAGGATCTTTGAGGAGCTTCTGATTGTTAGTACCAACATCTAGCATAACTGGGAGAACCTGCCACAGATAAAAATAGGTTAAACAATATTGGAGAAGTCAAAGGTTTACAAAGAATGTGCAGAAGAAATGTTGTTCCGAACACAAGGATAACACACCAAATCAAGAATATAGATCAACTCATTCATGGAATGGTAACAGGCCCCAAATAAGTCCCAAGAGTAATTGACTTTGGGCCATTTCTGCCTTTATCGATTTGCATATGACATGCATAAAGAAGTCATGAACATGTACTCGGACATGGAGAAAAAAGTAAAGAGGTGACATACTCTTTGTGGATTGAGACCAGCGGCAGCAACATACATATCAAGTTTCCCAATTGGTATTCCAATGCCCTGAACCCCAAGGTCACCAAGGCCAAGGATTCGACTGCCATCTGTCAAAACTATCATGTCAACCTGCAAGATACAGGGATAATTGACTGTTCCAATCAAAAAATAGTAGTTTTTTGAAAAATAAAAACTATTTTAATCTTTATGAAGACTGATAAGTCCAAGTAGAAACCATTTGGATAACAATACAGCACACATTTGCTGAAAGAAAATAAGGATATAGAAAGGGAAAAGTGGCTCAGTTTCTGATCTCATCTGTGAGAATAATAAGGTCAAGAAGTTGTAAATTGGGGAGCATCAAAATTGAAGTGATTTTAACTAAGGAGTGTATGAGAACACTTTAGAAATAGTTCTTTATCGTTAGAAAGTTATATATTTTTATTTCCACAAAAGAAAAAAGAGGATTGACAACATCCTTTGATCAAACATGAAGCAGACATTACATGCTGAGCTGGCCAATTATATATCATTGACATCATCTCTCCTCTGTCCTTCGCACTAAAGTACATTCCACGTGGACGTCTGAACAACCCTGAATAATTTTGACATACTAATCCAACTGTGGGGGTGTAAATAATTGGTGCGAAATCATTGATGTTATCAATAAGAACCTGGAGAGAAAGCCCACCAAAAAAAAAGTTTGATAATCAAAATGCAGACATATATTACCAAACAAAATGCAGATCAATTATTTCAGCTTTAAAAGTGGTACATGACACATACCCGATAGTATAAGGTCTCATTTCTATCATGCAACCTATTTAAGATCCTCCATTTAGCCAAAGCAACAACACCAGCTGGTTGGCCCTGAGTATTTTTCTCCAGAGATCGATAAGATTCCACTAAAATGTAACAACACATTATAAGATAAAAGCCTCCATGCAATTGTTAAATCACAAAGAAAACTCATATCATAGAAACCCAATATTCTTGGAAAAAAACTTATCTTCCAATTAGTGATTAACTTTGATGACACCAAATAAAAAAACTAGGAAAAGGTGAGCACATTTACAGATTAATCGATTAGGTAGCTCTAGAATAAGGTTTTTCAAAGGGGTGTCAGATAGAATGCAGCATTGCAAGGATGCTTTAGTCAAAATCGAAAGCACATGTAAAAAATAGCATAACCAATGTTTTAATTGTGCTTGAAATGAACACAAGTTTATTAATTTATTTTAGCAATTACTGTAACGAGTCTCTGAAGATGAATATCTAGTTGCAGATATCTCAAAGTTATCTTATTAATGATTCACTAAGCAATAACAAGTCTGTGAAGGATGTTTGATCAAGCTTAGCAATAACATTTCACCCTTAATTGCAGCAATAAATAATCGGAAATACATTGAACAATTTGAAAGCATTAAGTGTTTACTGAAACGAGCATATTGATGCTCAAATGATATGACACGAGGTGGAAGGAGTCCCCGAAGTCCTAGCCGATCCCTTTCTGTCAAAGGAAAAGCAGTGTCCTGTTTTTGGGAGGAAAATCAAATAATACAAAACAGTTAATAAAGAATTAAGTCAACAAAAAAAGCATATGGCATGCTTGCTTGTGCTTAATGCTTATGTTAAAAGCAATTTCAAGAGGATGTGCTTTCTGAAAGAATCACGTGCTACTGTCAAGAGGCACAAAATGAGCCTCTCAGCCTAAAACATCTTCTGGCCACTTTCTTTTTCTTCTTTTCTTTATTGTTTTTTGCTGTTAAAAGTACTTTTACAAGGTCATAAAAGTAAAAACAAACATACTATACACAATCTATATTTCACGACCTACTATCACTAAAACAACAAAACTCGGCATTCTAGTCTTCAAATTAATTTATCCAAAGCACTTTTCTTAACTAATAAGCTACATCTCTCTTAAATAGCAAGGAAATACAAGAAAACGACTAATATCTGCTAGACAAAAATCCCCTTTAATCGCGCTCAAAATCAACCAAAAACGAAACAAAAACCTCAAACCCACCACTACAACAACAAGCTACGGTTCAACAAACAGAATCACAATTGCAAATAAAGGTTGTTAGCAAAAAAAAATTAAAAGGTTTGAAGGCGAAAAAGAAACTTCATGATATAAAAAATTAAATAAAACAGAACCTTGTTGAACCAAGGATCATGGAGAATATCAGCACCACGCTTGTGAACAATGCAGGGACCAGGAATCGCCGTCGAGAAGCGCCTCGATCGGCTCAAACTCGAAGCTGCAAATCGAGCAAGTTTCCACATTTAGTGCCCTAAAATATGCCAAAATCAAACTGAGAAATCCGTCAAACAATATCAGAACACGTGCTGCAAATGCATATTCCTCAGTTCTAACGCAGCGAAAATCTCAAACTCGGAGATCGAAGCAACAACGACAACAAAGTTGTGGGTATCACTGAGCGAGAGCTGGGTCAATTTATATGGTGAAAAGCACTTTTTAATTTACATTTGTTTTTAATTTCATTTTAAGTTTTATTTACATTTTTTAATTTTGTTTCCTTTTTGGACAGTTGCAGTCTCCGTAGAAAACGGCAGTTGAAGCTGCTGTGGGGAGAAATGATATTTTAAGTAAATAAATTTTAAAATTAATATAATTTTTTTTTTTAAATAAATATTAATTTAATTGATATAAAATATATTTTAAAAATAATAAACAACACATGTGAAACGTCTGAGCTCTACAAAGACTACTGCTTCCCGGGCAGGGAAAAGAATACGCCAAAGAAAGTGACGGATGGTGATGAAAAACTGCCCGTATAAGGAAAACGGTCAGAAAGGTTATATATACGAAGTATGTGATTGGATACATTAGTTGTAGGTGAGCACGTGCACGATTCTTAGCGGAATGATATAAATTATTAATTAAAATAATAAAATTTATTTTTTAATTTATAATTATATATTATAATATAATAACTTGTAATATAAAAATTATTCGAAAAGAATTAAGAGTTTCAATCACATGGTCGAGGGAACTTTGAAAATTTGTGATCTTATAATTTTTGACTATATAAATTTGGAAGAATCAAATTAATGTAAATCTTGAGTAGAATTGGGATCGGGCGAGTTTTCTAAGCCTACATGTATTTTGAACAAGATCGAATTTAGCTTTTAAATATAGTAAAAGCCCAAAGCTCAGTATCGGAAAGAGTTTTAATATTTAATATTTGTAAAAAGAGTTTTAATATTCGTTATATTTATAATTAATATCATTAATATTTTTGAATAGTTACGACTTTATTTTTATGATGTATTTTTTTTTATGACTCTAATAACAAATTATGAATAGTTGTTTACTTCGTTTATGTTACTATTTAAACGTAATACTTTAAATATTGTTTTATTTTTATAATTTCTTTATATAGTTGTAGGTAGTTTATTTATATTGATTATTTTATTTATTTATTTTATAAATATTTAATTATTTAAGATCTTTAATTGATTTAAAATTATAAATATTATACTTAAATTTAATAGGTTCATTATGATATTCTTTTTGTTGTTCGTCTTCTTTTATTATATCTAATATGCTTCAACTTGCTCAAACCTTAATACTCTCTTTGTAATAGTAAAACTATTATATTCATACATAATATTGTGTCCAATTTAAACTTATTAGAAAATAAAAATGGTGTTATTACACTCAATTTTATTCATAAAATTAATAATTATTAATTATAGTTCTAAAAGCCAACTAAAAACCTTAAAAGGATTTTTAGCTACTCATAGTTATTAAATGAATAATTTTTTAGAATTGAGAGGTTGTTATTACAGAAGTTGTGTTTAAATAATCAAAATAATGGTTTCTTTTATAGGGCAAGGAATCCATACTTATAATAGTGAGAAATCATTAATTCACTCGTACTTTAATAATTCACCTAACTTTATGTTTTTGACTTTTAAATTTAAGCCTTTTATTTCCCTAGATGGTGACCGAAGATATGGGTTCTACATCTTTATTCATTTTTGTCATTATCTACCAACAATCATTTTGATGATATAGATGATGAAACATTTTCATCTTCTCGATATCTAATGTAGTAAATGCATTTGTGATCCTTAGTGATTTTCTTATCAGAAAATCAAAATATTTTTCTTGTTTCTTGATAAATTTTCAAGTTATTTCTATTAAAAAATTTCTCAAACTTATTGATTTTCACACCATTTTCTTCAATGAAGGGCTATATTGTTATAAGAAGTGATTATAACTTTACTAGTCGAATAATATTTTTTATTTCAAAAGAATTATTAATTTTTCTGAATCCATGGTAAGTTTGACCTAACATCTGTCCTCTTAGTATACGGAGTTCGTCTGTATTAAATTCCTTTTTCCAAAAGAGCCATTGATTTTGGAACTTCTATATTAGTGTTGAAAATCCCTAATTTGATAAAATGATATGGACTAACACAACCTTCTTCATTTCAGTTAATAAATGAACTAGAAAATCTGAAATAAATAGGTTTGTCACTTACTTTGATCTTTTTTTATAAGTTTTTGATATCCTTCTTGAAATTTTTTGAAAAATAATTTAATTCACTTAAATTAATTCCTAAATATATGTTCTCAATTAAACTAGCATGAAAAGCTTTTAAGAATATTAAATTTACTGTCTATATGAAATTCTTTTTTATCTTCGATATGTTCCTAGTTATATTTTCTAGTTAGTTATAGAGACTCAACCATTGTGGTATTATTAAATTCATAATTTGGTTTTTTCATCTTCAATGACCAATGTATTTCTAGAGATATTTTCCTGAACAGTACTGGTAGTCGTATTATTTTTACTGTATCTATGAGAGGCGTTTTCCTGAATAGTATTGGTGGTCGTACTATCTTTCCTAAGGTCTTCAACCTACTTGGTAGTAATGGTTGTTGTTGTAATACTGTAGAGTAATTTTTAACTATATCTTCTAAAGTTATTAATTTTGGTACTTTATAGCTAACATAACTATATTCAGCTTCTATTCTATTAGTAAAAACTTTGTGAGTTATTCCACTAATTTTGATAATAATTTTGTTTGTTTTAGGCTAGTTGTTGTAAATTCTTGGTTTTTAACCATTATAAAACGCATAAGTCTTTTTCTACTTTCTTAACCCAAATAAGCTTTTAATTTTTCTTTTTAAAGATGTTGCTCTCTTTTGAATTGTCAGGTTCTTCCTTCTCATTTTAAATTCCTTCTTTAGAAGTTTTACCTTTCTTAAAATGAATCTCTAATGAGGATTCTTCTTTAGAGTTTTTGGACTCTACCAATTGTTTTGAACTATTAAGTTCTTCTTATTTAATTTATGTCTCCAAAAAATACTTTTAAATCTTCATATTCTATAAGGGGTGTTTTTCATATCTTCATCTTCTTCACAACAACACAAGTAAGTAACCAAATATTTTAGAATGAGTTTTTAAATTAATTTTTATGATTTAATTGAATTAATTCTAACATTTTTGGATTAAGAGATTACCAAACCTTAATTGGACTAAGTGAGAGTGAGGAAAAATCTTTGCATTATTTATAGATTGTGTTGTTTGAATTTATGGAATTTGTGTAAACCTCATAATTTCTAAGATTAATTTGATTTAAATGGCCCTTAAAAAAACAGGAGTGATAAAATAAATGATGTAAATGCCCTTATATACTACAATAGGGCTAAGTTTACAAGTATAGAGACCAAACTCATGTTTAATAAGGCCGTTGAAATTAATAAGAATTTATTATAGAACGAGGATTAGATTTTGAATAGACATAACTCTCATTTTGAGGGGATAACTGATGTCAAAGTGGCAATATGATGGTGACAATTCGTAAAGGAACCAAATGTCACTATTGAATGAATTGTTTAAGAATTTTATTTTAATGTTCCCGATATTGTCGATAACAGGGTAAAGGTATATAATGTATTAGTCTTATTTGGCTCATCTGATTTAAATTCTTACTATGATTTAATAGACGTGGGCTAGGATGAATATGAAAATTATTTGAATGATGTGGACTATACTAAAGTCATAGAAGCCCTTGTTGTAAAGGGGGCTAAGTAAGACTATTTTAATGGGAAGACAAGGGTTTTGAAACCAAATATTTAACTAAGGTTTTCTACATCTGACAATATTTTATATGTTTTAAACTTATGCTCGCTACACACTATAGCTCTATGGATAGAGAACAAGTCATATTACTTTATGCTATAACATCCAAAATGATCATGTATGTTGGAGCCATAATTCACCAATAAATAAAAATTTCTATTAAAATCACCATTAGAGTTACTTCTTCCCCCCAACTCGTTACAGTTCTATGTGCTAGAGTAAGGGTGAATTTTCCAAAGGGTGAGGTGTTAATACAACCTTGAAAGTTATTGACTCTAGCATACTATAATGAATTCACCTCGAGCACTAATAGAACCCAAAGAGATAAAAGGTAGCTTCTTCATCAAAGATGTCAATGAAAGATGAAATTCATCACTTAAACGAAAAAGTTACCTATATGGAGAAATATGTCCAAGAGTATACTACCCAACATGTTGAATACACAAGTTAACAACATCATGTTCAAAGTGAATATAACCATACTATCCTTGAGATGCAACGATTAATTTTTTCTCATCTTGGAGTTGATTCCAATCATTTGAAAGAACTTAAGAATTAAGGGTTTGATTTCATTTTTCCACCACCTGAGCACTCACATGATGATAACCAAGGATCGAACTACATGGAGGATTAACATCCAACCTTGTTATGAAGTTTTATTAACTTTCTTATTTTTATTACTTTTATATATTTTATTTCATTTTGTTTATATGAGCTTCTAGTTTCATTGTTTTTGTTGTAGTTGTTATTTTTTTATGTTATTTATATTTTATGAAATTTGGTTTATTTTATTTCCTATTATGTAAACCATATTTATTTCATTTAGAATTGTTAAATTTATAATGTCTGTTTGAGATGTGATGTATAAGAAATACACAATGTTATGTCTGTGTTAAATTATTTAAAATGATGGATGTACCTAACTTTTTGCATCATTACTTGATCACATAAAGCAAATGGGTAGTTTTTCTTTTCTTTATCTTTATCTTTAATTTACATTTGTTACATTGAGGATAATGTAGATTCTAAATTTGGGGTAAAGAGAAAATTACAAAAATTTAAGCATTTTTAAAATTATTATTAAACATGTGTTTACATGTGCTTACATTTGTTTACATTTATTTAATTAATTTATTGTTTTAAGGATAGTTAAGTTCATTTTTTTTAATTTTTGTAAAATTATCACGCCTTTAGTTGATTTAAAACAAATGATTGAGTCTTTTGTAATGTTAGATTGATGTCTTAAATATATCGTGGAATATTATGATAATTAGTTTTTTATTATTATCATAATTTGTGTTTTATGATTGAATGATGAAATTGAGATAAACCAAAAATTAATATTTAAGAATCAAATAGTTGAGATTACTTTATGAGAAATTTTTAGTCTAAGTGATAATATTTTTCTACTTATTTAAACACTTTTCTTATTATTTCAAAATGTTGGATGATCTATATAGGTTTTGCTTTGAATGTTAGGATTTTTAACATCTTATAAAGTGTCATTCACTTATTTTTAATGTTTAAATTGAATGACTAAAGTAGAAATTGAAAGTTTATGCCTAAGAGAATAAAGGAATTATATATATATAAATATTATGACTTAAAAGTTCTTCAAAGTTGTGAGAATGACTATTTATATTGTCATTTATATCTAAGGCATATACTTGATATTCTTGCTTGATGATTTCAATTGATGCATGAGAACAGCATGTGATTTCTTTATAAATCCTATTATTTTATTCCTTTCATGGGATCAATGTTACGCACTTTTTGAGTCTTTCGTCTTTAGTCATATGCGAACCCATTAGTTCGTTTCTTTAGACAACTTTTATTCACATATATCTTTGTTGAGTGCCTGAACCCATAGGACTAGTGTAAAATTGAGAGTATGACTTGTGAGATTAGAGTTCAAGCGAATTCGAATTCTTAATATTTAAATTGGGTAAATCAAAGTTGATACATTTTTTTATATAAATATGAATTTGTGATTTACAACCGATGTTAACAATAAACTGTGAATTTTTGGGATATTGATCTAGCTTATGTTTTATATTTTAATTATAAACTTTAAAGCGGCTAAAGCACGAGAACTTTTTTTATTTTTCATTTTAGTTTTTACTTGGTTAATCTTTTTTTTTTTGTTATTTGTTTATTTCTTTTAGTTTTTGCATTTAGTAGGATGTTTATGGATATCATCACTAAAAGCCTTCACGAGACTTAAACTCGTCCACAAGCGCAATCTAAGAGTTTGAAGACTTATTGTATAAGCTAAATGCAACCATATTATTCTACAAAATAATTTAAGTTAGTTCAATTTATTTATTATAATTTTTATTTTTAGTTTTTTATCACTTTCCTTACTAGAGGCTGGCAAGAAGCTGGTTGAGGGTTGTGATGAGTACATGAAAAGTACAATTATTTCATGATTTATTTGCACCTAAATGTTATAAAAAGATTTGAATATGCATTATTTTATCATTATTTAAGTAAATTTGCATTTTCAAAATCACAATTATGTTCCATTATTTTTCAGGTATTTTTTACTTCAAATTGATCAAATTGATAACACTTAAAAATTTATGCAAAGCACTCATTTTCAATTTAGAAAAATAAAATAATAATATATGTAAAGCTTACAAATGATCCAGCTAGTTTATAGGGGTGAAACAAGAAAGTGAAGTAAAGCAACACCGATCGTGGAATGATGTATAATGGGTTGTGATACACTTCACTCCGTTAAACATGAAATTCAAGCAGCTTGAGTTGAATCGCACGAAAAATAGTTGGGACATGACGTGCGGTGATTAATCCTTTATGATCCATTTTTCTTATCAAATTTTAGCTATAAATTTACTCAATTTTCTCTTTATAAATGCATAGATCGTTACAAAAGTTTTATACACTATAGAATACATTGACGTATTAATTTTATTTATACTTGATTTATATATAGATTCAATTTTTACGTAGTTTTTTGAATACTATTTTTAATTTATTCATCATTTATTAAATATGAGATGTTTGGCTGAATATTATTATAAGATATTAGTAATGTTGTCATGTTTGTAAAATATTAAGTTAGTTACATATTTTATAAATAAATTGATTTTATTTCTTCATTCAAGTTTGTACGAAATTTATTACTAAAAAATATATTGATGACATTTTTTGTAGTAGATTTAAAATCTGAAAGTTAGATTCTAGGATCTATTTTTGAAACCTGGAATGAGAGTTTAAATTATATGCTATGTTTAAAGCAGTGATTTATATAGTTTATTATTTCCTTAAAAAACATAATTTAATTTAATTAGTTGGTGATTCCGACCTAATGATATTAATTGGTTTTATTAACAAAAAATCTATTCCCCGCATAAGGATATTATCATATAAAAAAGAAAAAATCAACCTTAATTTATATCTTTAATAATTTAATTAATTTTGAACAAACATGGTTAACTAATTAATAATTTTCATAAATTCTTCATTAAGTATTAATTGCTTATTTGCCTAATGTTTGTTGAATCAATCTTATTTCTATCTTTAATTTTATGTTATTATATTAGATTTATTAAAACCAAACTATTGTGTTAGAATGTTTAGGTTTATTTTTCATGTTAGTTTTTAAGAGATTTGTTTAATTATTTAAAACTATATAGTTCTTCTTTAGACCGACCTTAAAAGTATACCTTGGAGGGGCCCAATGGATACTGATACCCATCTTAACATGATAAAGGATACGTTCAAAGCCATATTAGAATGCATCCCTAAATCAAGGCCAAGGATATATATGTGTATATGTATAAAATTTCTATGCAAGAGATAAAATATGTACCTTTATATAGGAGTACCCTATGAGCGTACTCTAGGGATTTACCCAAGTCCTCTATAAGAACACTTGGGTAGAAAAGATACATCAAGTCTAGAATATATTTCGATTACTCTTAGGCCATCGAGTTTCACAAAATGCTTAAAAGTCCAAAATGTGTTCCAACTCCTCTTGGGCTATAGAGATTCACAAAAAGCCCAGAAGACATACACCCAAGAGATGAACATGGGCCAAAAAGGCCTCATAACAAAAGTTCAAAAATGTCATTTATATATATGGCCAAAGTTGTAACCCCTACATGCTATCTTGCTTAAGGCTCCAAATATAATGGTAGTCCTAGAAGGATAAAAATAGCATATGATGGTACACATAAATAATCTACATGGGCTAAAAACAACACCCTATTATAATAGAAGAATACACAACACTTCACCAATACTTTTATTCTAATAAAATTGTGTTTACAAGCACTTAGGCCACGTATAGCCATACTTAGAAGATTTGACATGATAAAAAGTCCATTATCAAATGAAGAAGGGCCCTGAGCTACTTGGGCTTGAAAAATTCCAAAGCCTTTAATGCCTAACACCTAGCTAGGGAATGCACCCCTGTTAAAGGCAGTGAATCAAAAGAAACTATGTAGGTGAGTATTGCACCTTAGGGCCCAGACCACTAAGCCGACTATAGAAGTTGGGCATGTTAAGTGACCATAAGGACGCACTTTACTAACAAGTTGTTTTGTTTGAGATAAAGCTTATGTGGAGAACAATTTAACTTGGTCTAGTAGCCTTTTAATCTACCTTAGACCTTGAAAGGGGGCCATGGCTTGAGAGCTCCATCACTCTAGTATTGAGCAGCCCTCAGTATCTTGTTGGAAATGTACCTATACGAAAATTAATGAATAAGAAAAAACCCTATGAGTAGGCTTGAGTTGTCTAGACTTAAAAAGTCCAAAGCCCTCAGTTTACCATATATGAGTATTATACCTTAGAATATAGATCTTCAAAAGATCAATATAAGTTGAATGCATTAAGTTATAACTAGGATGCACCCTAATCATAGGTTGTGTAGTTCAAGATAAAGCTAATGCGAAGTAGCATCCTAGCCTAAGAGTCTCGCACCTTAGTGTCTAGATTACCAATAGTGGAATTGAGTGCAATAAAAGCCTTAGTATCTATCCAGGGCATATACCCTTGCCAAGGCATTGAATAAGAGGAATCCCAACAGGTAAGCATTATGCTTTTAAGGTCAGGACACAAAATTACTTTCAAAAGATTAATATGTGAGCCATATGGTCCAGGTCATAACTAACATCAAGAATGCCCTGTCAAGTTTTCTATCGCCCCAAAGTTGGCCATAGACCCTGAAAAAGAGCTATGACTCATAAGTCATACCACATCAGGTTAAAGAACTATATTAAAATTCCTGTACCATACTTAGGCTTACACAGATTGAATAAACAAGAAGCTAAATCTCTAATGAAGTGGTAACTAAAAATTTACCTAAGTTGAGAAATATCTCATGTAGGGGCTGATAGATCGAGGGACTTAACTAAGAAATATTTGGATCAATAAGTCACCCATGACTTAAAAAAAATAAAAAAAACCAACAAAACCCAAATAGAAAAGTAAGGAAATAAGTACAAGTTAAATGTCCCCGATCTTCAAAGCCACTGATCTTCTAATGGAGCCAATGTGTGGTTTAAATATCAAACCAATATCTGACCAAATAGGCCAGAACCAACAGATATGACTAGTATAGAACACGACTAGCCAACCAAGAAGGTGGTTGACCAAGGTAGTGGCAAACCAAGAATGTGGTCAATTGGGACCAGGAAATGACCGACTAGGACTAAGAAGTGACCATCCAGGAATGTAATCAGCCAACCAAGAAGTGACTGGCTAGGAATGTGGTTGGCCATGCAAGAAGTGACTAGTTAGGAATATGGTCGGTCAACCAAGAAGGGATTAGCTAGGAATGTGGTCGGCCAAAAAAGAAGTGGCTGGCTAGGAATGTGGTCGGCCAACCAGGAAGTGGTTGGCGAGGAATATGGTTGACTGGATAGGAAATGGTCAACCAAGAATATATAACAAACTAGTCAGGAAATTACCGGCCAAGAATGTGGCCGACTAGTTAGGAAATTATGGCTAGCGAGATAATTCTAAGCCATAGGATAAATAATCGTGTCACATCCTCTACGTACCTTAGATCCAGGTTCTGCATTCCATTTTACGCCAGTGCATCCTTTTGCACTTATATGTCAACTCAAAGGTCCATGGCTTCCCAAATATATGGGGTGACGGTCGGGTCCAAAGATAATGTTACAAATACAAGTAAGAGATAAATTGTATAAAATAATACAAAGCTATGGTCATCGAACAAGCCACAGAGCCTTGGACATGACCTTTTTAGGCCATGTCATAGTATGTGTCCTCTAGGAGAATAGACGCCTATTGGGATGCATCTCAGTGCATCCTTCTTCGTAAAGTACCTTGTTAAGGGTTCAACAACCTATCTATATTCTGAATAAAGTCCAAGCACCAACCAAGAGTATAATTTATTAAAGTATATAGGATATTGGTCCTACCAAAACTTGAGGAGATTAAGATATGATCCCTACCTCTTGGACTTCCTAAAGGTGTCCAGCCATCTATATCTCCACGTCACTTCATTCCAATGAGTAATGGTAGTGCAGAAGTTAAGAAAATGGTTACAAAGAAAAGACCAAGTATTAGATAATAGAGGAACCAACAAGAATAATATCAAGGCTCTTTACACTTAAGCAAATCTTTTTGGAAAGAATGAAGTCATCTCATCAATAGATCTTGCTAGGATCCTAGATTGTCTTCTAAGACATAGCCAAGGATGGGCTAACTATAATGTCGTCGGCAAGGATGTCACCAACCAGGACATTACCAACCAGAACTTTATAGGCCACACTTTATTGGCCAAAAATGTATTGGCTAAGACTTATTTAGTCAAGACTTTACTGGCTACAACTTCATTTTCCAATCATTTGTTAAGATTTTGTTGGTCACAACTTCATTTTCTAAGACTTTTTTAGATAGAACTTTATTTTCCAAGGCTTCGTCGGTTAGAGAACTGCTAGCTAGAGCACCGTTGGCTGGGCCACGGTCAGCTAGGGTACCACTATTAGGCCTTCGTCAACCATGCCTCCGTATGGACTATACTCGAAGTCCAATGTGCCTTTTCCGTGCCAATCCTCATCTGTATCGATACATATCCACAATTGCCAGACCCGATCCTGTGCATCCATAAATATGGTATCCATCATTTCTTATCCGAGAAAGTGTGGTATGAACATCATGGGTTGCAAAGTATTTGGATGACAAAAAATAATTATCTTACACTTCATGAAAAAAAATTAATGAAGAAAAATCTATTGCCACGATTACTTAGCTAATTCTAAAGGGATTAGGCTTAAGATTTGAATTTTGAGTTTCCCACAAATATAAAAAAATGTTTGACTTCCTTATTAAAGATGTTGATTTCAACGTAACTTTTTAACTTAAATTTCGATTGAAAATCCGAAGAATTATCAACAATAGAAGGCCTTAGGTTTGTTTCGAATAGCCAGAGATGGTGTGAAGTTTTTCACTTGGGTAGATAAAAAATGACTAAAAAAAGGCTCAGTATCATCGGCATAATTGGAAGAAATATTTGACATAAATATGGATAAAAATTACAGTTAGACCTCCTAGCCCAAAGGCTATAAAGTTTGGAGCTGATGTTAGGGTCAAAGAATCTTATAGGCCGAGCCCAATAAGGGCTAATCCTTGTACAAATATGAACTCATATATAATTATGTTTTAATTATCTTAAAGGATAATTGAGCAGATAATTAAAAATAGATGTCTACAAACAATATATGTCTGCAGATGATAACTGTTTAGTGTCTACAAAGCTATAGTAGCTCAATCATAAATATAGTCACATATGCATAACATAATATGATATCTTATATGATATTGGAATTATTATATCTCAAAACAAAGAATCACATCTAATTACTAGAGTGAGAGTGAGATATCTCCTTTATCTTACAGTTACTAACTTAAGGATCGTAGGGCCTAAGACCACCACCTATAAAATGATCCAAGGTCCTAACAATTTGGTCATATCGTAGATTCTACAAAGAACAGTTCTACCTGTTATTAACAAAAAAAGGTATCAATACTATTTATAAATATCACATTGATATCTTTCTTAATCAATATAAAACACTCTTTTTCTTCTCAAATTATATTTTTAAGATATTCTAATTATATTTATATTACTTGTCTTTCTTTCTTTTTACAAGGCATATGTTTATTTTGTTTTTGGAGATCTATTATTTTTTTTCTTTACCAATTAATCAACTAAAATTATGATATCATGTAAATGTTATATATGTATAAACTACATAAGACATTAATACTAAAGTTTAACCTTTTTAAGATTAACCTCTAAAGAAATTAAATTTTCATATATTTTATAAAATTATATTAATATATTTCTTAATTAATATAAAACATTCTCCATATATACTCACTTAATTAGAACAAAACTAACTAGATCTTTTATAATTAAAAGTATAAAAAAAATTCATCGAAAAAAGAGTCAAAAAGAAATATTATTGTTGTGATACGAACCCAATTTCTCTTGAGTTGAAAAATATTGTGATTTTCCTTCGTGTATATGCGTGCGTGCGTACATATATATATATATATATATAAATGTTTATTGAAATGCATTGAACTATAAAAAGGGCTTAGGAATGCATAAAAATAGAAAAAAGAAGATTTGGAATATGTACCAATATGCTTCCTAAAGCAAAACCAGTGTTTCTCCTTGAATATTGATGAGAATATGAATGGTAAATACTCCACACCACAATCCACACAGTCCACATTATCTTTAAGGAGGAATATTTGCGACATTGGACGTTGGGTTATCTCCATCTTTAGAAAGTATAGATTACCATGTGAACCCCACATGATGTAAGTTTATATGAATTCAATTTAGCCCAGAAAAAAAAAAGTTGCACTGTGAAGAAAAACTAAGTCATGTTTGTTACCATATTAATTTTTAATCTTGTATCTTAGATAACAATTTTCTTATTTTGATTTTTTTAGAAATTTCTTAAAAAGATTATTTTTAATCACTTTTTTTTCAGTTATTAGTAAATATTTTTTTATAGAATATAAATTAAGTATTATGACCTTCCTATGAAAAATATGAGAAAAAATTATTAAAACTTATAAATGACAACAAAAATTTCGTTAGTATATTTTTGAAAAAAAATAAAAAATGAAAACGACATCAAATAACTTTTAAGTACTTTTTTATTTATCAATAAAAATCTATAAGTAAAAATTATTATCAAGTAAATAATAATCATAAATTATAAAATATTTAATCAAAAATCAAATGCCTTATTTAATTGTTGATGACTTGGCCTTATTCTAAAGCAAGTCAAGACTCATATTTTTTTTAATCTTCCCATTCAACATTATAAGGCTACTAGAAACACAAATTAGCGATTGATATTTCTGCAGTATAGAGAAAGTTTGAGAAAAAGCTGCATTTTTACTATTTTAAAAAGAAAATATGCAAATTCAAAAGAAAGATTGATTATGATTATGTAAATCTTTTTATTTTATTATAAATGAAAATCACAAAACTTTAGGGCATTCGAACGTCTCATTCGCCTGAAGAACGAACCGTCCATATTTATTAAATTAAAAAATGTATTTTAAAAATAAATTTTATGGATAAGACGCATTTGAAAAATTCGAATAATCAAAAGATAAGGCGGATGCAAAACAAAATGACCCTTCGGCATATGTGATTACATAAAATTGATAAATTAAAGCAATTTAATGAGCGTAATAGTTGCATGTTTGTTTTTAGGATTTTGGTTAAATTTAATTTCAAAAGAATGCATTTAATTCTCCTTACATGTAAACAGATTTTCATGCAGAATTATCCCACAATCAGTACTTACTATCAATAGAAATTTTAACAAATTTAGATAGAAATTAAGACAGGAAAACTTACAACTTTCTAACATCAAAGTCTAAGTGGGAACGAAAAAAGTAGGTAAAATATACTTTTTTTTTGCTATAATTATTAGGTTCCACTTTAATTCTAATGGAATGGAACTTGATTCCAGTTGAAAGTGGTGGACGAGCTCTTCCCCTGATATACCTGGAAAAATGATTTTTAAATATAAAAGCAGCTGTAGCAAATCGAAGTCTCCTCAACTTTCTCAACAATTTATATGAGGCTTTCTTTATTCCTTGTTTTAGATCAAACGGTATTCAAGTTTAATTCAAATTTATGACTTGAAAAGGAAAAGGAAGGTAAGCATTTTTGTTTATTCCCTGATTTCTTTAAAACTGGGGAAGGATATGGATGCTCGGGTCGAGAATCTAAAGGCATAAGAAAGAATACTAACAATAACAATACCAGGTTCGGTTTCTCGCGCAATACCACCGAATAAACACGGCAAACAATTCCTAGTTTTCTACATAATACTTCATGCTATGGTCAATGCTAATCTCTGAAAAAGGACCGCACATATTTTGTGGGTGATAGCATCCCCATACACATATTTTATTGACAAATGCAAGCAAGACAAAAATTATTTTAATAACTAAACAGTAGGGAAAATGAGATAACAATTCAAACCATAAGCTACATGCAATTCTTGAATACACTCTTGTGACTGCAAGTCCTAGAAAGCTGTTATTCACATCACCTTGAATAACGGATACATGGATGCTTCGGTAAAGTGCAAGATTTAGGTCCAGCCTTTACATATTCTTTTCCTGGACAATCAGCATATATTAATAGTCTTTAGTACCAAAATTCTTGCACCAGAGTTGTGAAGGAATTGGGCGAACAGGGTGATGTGGTCGTTGCTACAATAAAGTAATATTGACGTTAGAATTAGTAATCAGCATTAACTCAATTGTAATTTTCAGTCATTTGAAACACAGCGATATCACGAATGAATATTGTCATTCCCACCACTAAATTTACTTCATCGTTTTCTGTGTTTAAGATAAGTGGTTAAAGAACTTGTCCAGCTAAATGTTTATAATTTTATAGGAATATAGCAAATACAAGTTACCAAATAAGCAAGTAAAGGACATACATGAAAGAAAATTACGGTTGCTGTTCAAGGATCATATCTAAATAACTAAAGCAATTCCTAGTATCAAGGAAAATAAAGGTCAAAATGACATAGCTCTAGGGCTATCAAACAGGTGGATTGAGTCATTTCGAGTCAACCAGTTTAGTCTCAACCGAACCCAACACATTACTAAATGGATCGAGGCGGGTCAGCCTGATTATGACCAAACCCGTTTAACATCAATCCAAATCCATTTAAAAGTCACGGGTTCATGTTGGGTTTGTAGGAAATAGCGCAATTTTTGTTAATGTCATATACAGGTTGACCTGTTTATGATCCAATCCATTTAACCTCGAGCCACACCCATTTAAAAGCTTCGGGTTTGGATATTGGGTTGGAAATTGACAGCTCTACATGGCTTGTATTAATTCTGGTATAGCAATGCACAATGATTCAAGAAGAACTAACAAAGATGAAAATAAATAAAAGTACAAGTTTTGTTGAAATATAAAGAGTTAGGATGTGGCTAACCCTTTGAACCCAATCTTCTATTACTAAAAGAATTTCAAACCTATCATAATGGAAGCAAGACAGAAGAAAAACAGATGCATAGTTCTTCCGACAATATTCCTTTAATTATGTATCATAGCATACTTAAACAGGCCTTGGGCATAACAATGCTACCAATCCAGCACTGTGATAGAGGATCTGTGCACACTCTTATCCTAGGGACTTTGTCAACAAGCATTATTAAATTATCGTATGTCTAATTGAAAAGAGAGAGGGTTATAGCAGACAGCTTGTACCTTAGCCACAGCCCTAGGTTTTAAATATCAAATAGACTTAGGTGAACAAGAACAACAACATTTATACTTATGTCATGTTTGGTTCGTAGAACGAATACAACGAAAATGTATTGGGAATGAGAATAATAATAGACATTAAATTCAATAAAACAATATTACTATTACTATAAAGTAAAATTTATAAAAATATAAATAAAGCAAAATTAGAAAATAAATTTTTTTAATTTTAAATGAGATAAAATGATAAAGAATAATAAATGATTATACAAATATGTGAAAAAAATTGAGCCTTCTAATGTATTTCTGAGAGGTGTGAAAGGAATGAACATTCTTGCTATTGTTAAAATTTCAAATTAATAATCAAACCAAATGCAAGAATATTTGAATCATTCTTATTGCCATTTCTATCTATGTCAACCAAACATGACCTTACAACTAACAATGGATAATTGAGCATATAGGTTCAAAATCATACAACCTTTTTTCTCAAGTCTTACATCTTGTTTGAGCTAGCATCATAAAACAAAAGTTGACAATAGATTGCTCCAAATATTACGAAGAATGACACCTATAATTGCTCTAAAAAGCTCTAGACCACCATTTTATTGCATAATATTATGTGAAGGCAAAAAATATCCGAACCAATGTAACTGAATTTTGTCGATTTCAAAGGTGTATTGGTTTTGTTTGGTTTTAAATTTTGGGGAATCTAGCAAGTATGGATTGGATCGGTTTTTAAATGTCAAGAAGCAATTAAAAATGAACCAACCCATGTATATATTTTATTAATTTTATTATATTTAATTCAGATTTTGTCTCTTATTCTTTATTTATTTTTTTCAATATTCATCCGTTACTTTTTTGAAAAATTAAAATTCCTAACATATATCTTAGTTCCTTTACAATTCTACGTCTTTTTTCCCCTTATATTTGTATGTATGAAATATAGTAAGAGAGACTCAAATTAGTATATGTGTATCACATTATAGGCACTTTAAAACTTAAATTTAAATGTTTAAATACTATCAATTATATCGTAATGCTTAAAGTTTGTAGAAGCATATTTATTTTGATGGAACAAAAATTTGTATGACACAATCTAAGGCAAAAAAATAAAAAGTTCAAAAAGCGATCCATACAACCCAAACCAATGCAATTTTTTTGGGTTCATTTTGGATTGATTTTACACCTTTAATTAGTTTGGTTTGGATTGGATTGATTTGGTTTATATCTCTACACAATAGGATGAATTTTACAACCAATTGCTTCACATAGAGGCGTATACCAGTCAGCAAGTTTATAAATCAACCGTGTATCCAGTCCAGCAGATTAAACTAGGAATCTATCAGACTACAATCTAATCATAAGCAAGATGATTCGACAAGATACTAGGGCTAAAATTCCTCTTTTTATTATAACCAAGAAAACCTGTTAGCAAAAGAACACAATTTAAAAGAGAATCGCCATAAGAAAGGTCAACCATGAGATATAAACAATAAAAAGCAACCTTGGTATTAAGCCCTGTGAATAGTTAGCAACGAAAGTGTAAGGACAAAACAAAAACAAAATACTAAACGAATTCTTCAACTAATAACACTAGCTGTCAGTTTACAATCCTCCAATAATACCAATTACCTTTTCGTCCAAAGTTTTGTATACAACACTGCAAGAATCAACTATGGATACATTAGGAATATTAAGCAATTGTGATCAATATACAAAATCCCTGCTTTTCAAGGTAAGTTTGGCAAAGCATGGTGCAGAAGAACTAACTCAAGGCCAAGTAGTAAATTTTCTTAAAGAGATTAATTAGCCAATCTGCTCCACCATCAATGCTTCAATGGTTTAATACTTCAGGTTAAAGCTACATTGTCTACTAAAAGGCAATTAATCACACTATCATAAATATCACAAATTCACAACCACAACCAGCACTTTCCAAAACTACTACGGTGACTATAACAATTCGAGACTCGGTCTGTGACTGACTCAGAAGTCACAATAGAAACAAACTAACACTATAAATGTATAGCTAATGTCAGGAACATAACCACCACACTTACCCAAATCCAACGAACTAAATTATTTGCTCAAAATGTTGGTCATGCTTGATCGGAAAATCTTGTGATACTCCTAAAAAGAAAGAAACCTTCAGTGGTACAATCAAAGAAAATCATGTTCCGAATGCATGACCAACATTTTGAACAAATAACTTAAATCATAGAACACCCTAAACCCCACTTATCTAAGCAGATCAAGAAATAAAAATAAATAAATAAATAACTTTCAATCAATTGGATAATACCAAATAGAAATAAATAAATAACTTTCAATCAATTGGATAATACCAAATAGAAACGGAAAAGAATTCAGATTCCAAAGCTAAAATTAACACTGATCGATTATCAAATAAACAGGTTCTACATATGAACAAAACTTATATTTAGAACACAATTCGATCCTACTTCCTTATTTCCTCACCAGAACAACACAGAAGCTAAGAATAAAAACATAGATGAAAAAAATTAGAAACATAAAAATTGAGATACTAAGGTAAAGAGAAAGACCTCAAGCTCGGCGGATTTCATGGCGATAGGAATGCAGATAAGGAAAATACCAGCCATAGCAATGGCAGTATTACGCTTCCAATGCTTGGGCCTACAGTATGGGCCACCACTCATACTCCAAACCTTGTTCCTGAAGTCCCCTGGAGGTAGACCATGACCTCCCTCACCATGTCCGTGTTCGACTCCTCCCATTCTAGATCAGCTATATGCTCTCTCCTTACCGATCACGAGATATGGATCAGAAAATGAAATTGCAGAAAATCATAACCCTAGCTTAGCAATTTTGTTTACACGTGAGAATAACATTGATAAGCTTCTAATGAATACGCATCTGAAGTTGTGACTTCTGTACATATCAATAATTAAATGTCATATTGAATTCAGAAGAAAGAAGGGATTGGCGGCAATACCTGGGCGATTCTGGTCTGGAGCGGAAGAGACGAGCTACGTTGCTGTTGTTGATTGTTACTCAATGAATGGCGTTGAAATGAAGGACTTCTTTGTCTTTTCGATACTGACAGGTAGGATGGCTTGAGTTCTGAACCCGTTTTATGTGTTATTTGTGAAATATATTTTTGCGTCAATTAAGTTATTTTTTAGCTTCATTTCTTATTAAATATTTATATTTTAAAAAAATTATATTAACTTTAAATTTTATTAATAAAAATATCAATTTTTTAAAATTAATTTTCTAACTTGATACTTATAAAAAAGTGAATTATGCTTTGATTAAAAAATATTTATCATATTTTTATTTTTTTTAAAATAAATTATTTACCAAAATTTTAATTAGTTAGAAATATTAATAATAAATTTTTAAAAGAACTTCCTTACAATATAAAAATTTCAAAATTAATTATTTTCTTAAATAAATAATAACTTTAAATATATATTATATTATAATAATATTGTCACATAAATTAACATTTTTAACTCTATAATTAATTAAATTTTAATACTATTAAAATTATTATTAATAAAAAATAATTATAATAATATCTCAACTTTTAATATATATATATATATATATATCATCAAAGAAATGTTACCTTAAAAAAATTCAAATATAATGTCATATTGTATAGTTCTTTAGATATCATGTATTGTTAACTAATCTATTGTATTTTATTTCTGTTTAGATATTTGGATCGACTTAGTGTTCGATCCATTTAAATCACTCAAATCAAGTCATCAATTCGAGATGAAAGGCGAAGCATCCCAGATATCCTACCCGTAGAACAACCCTGAGCTCAATGATCAATCTAAACTGAGATCAACCTCAATTCTTGATATGTTGTACTTTATGCCAATTATACCTCTCGATTTACTATGATTTAGTATTCTCGGAATTAATTTTAATATACGGTAGATTGATCGAGAGTCAATCATATTCGATCTACCTGATCTTAGGTTTTATTTTTATAACTTGGATCGATTGAGATTTGTTTAGATCGATCGAAATCCCTTTTCGATCGGTTGACCTAATTAGTTCGATCGCTTAAGCCAGGCATCGATCGAGCGAGCGACAAGGTTTAATTACTATATTGTCCTTATTCTTTAAAGCTCTTTCAAGTGATTTTATAGATAGATCAGTAATTAGCCTTTGACTTAGGACTTCAACAATTTCTTTTTAAACAAACCTAATGCACTATAAACCTTCAACCACAATTGTATCAACTTTTGCAACTTAAGTTCTTTCACTAAATTTGTTTTGTAAAATCATATTTTGTTAACCTTTTTTCTTTAGTTTATCTATCAAACATTTTGTAATTGTGTTTGATTGATTAAAAAACCTACATATTTGTGATTTCATCTGTTATTTCATTAAATCATCTTGTTAGAATTTTTCATTGTTTAATCTGTTCTAAAACACAGCTTGTAATTGTGTTTTTGTATTAATTTTTCAAGTGTCAGTTAAACGGGTTCGATAACTTATGTGACTCGAGTTTGTCAGAACGTTGATTGAGATCCGAACGCTTTGCTTGTGGAGACTGTGAAAGAAAACGAAAGTTTGTAAGTAGATTACTTGAGGACATTATTTATGACTAGTAGTTTGAGTCTTAAGCTTGTGATCGAACATATTTTCATAATGAATAGTTAGGTGGTTCCTTGGGTTGGTGACTTTCTTATTAAATCATTATTATGGTCTTGGTTATTTCAACCGAAAAATATCATGTATCAATCTTATTTATTTTTATATTATTTTATTTACATGTAATTACATGTTTAACCGTCTTAAAAATTTTAATTAAACATATTTTTATTAATTATATATTCACTCCTATAATTAATTATTTCATTAACTAAAAAACTCTCATAATTTAACATTATCTTTAGTTAACAAAGTACTGTACATCTATCTAATTCCTACCTGACATAATAATCCTACCCTGTATAGACTTGTCCCAAAATAGAGCCAGTACACCAGACAAACCAACATCAACCACATAGAAAAAACTAAAGGAGGTATAAAGGAAATTGTGTTTGCTTTACAAATATCGGATTCTAGTCTTTAGTTTTTGTTTCAAGTAGACAAACCAAGAGAGGCTGGCACAAATTGTCTTCATAATTCCTGCTCTCTGACAATTTCAACTATATACATCATGGTTCGTCGATGAAGAGCGGGCAGCACACTCAAGGTTAGTGAGTCCATGCATTATCAAGGCTAGAAACCTGGGTTTCTTGTAGGGAAATATTATCAACTAAAATCTTTTTAGTAGCACACGGTTTTTTCCTAGACTAAAAAAAGTTTCTGTGGTAGTTTCAGACAATTTTGCTTTCAGTTTTAACAGTGCAGGGTTGAAAATTGAAGCTCCATGTAAAGGAGTGCCATAAATTATAATGTGTTGGTGTATCATTATTTGAGATTATGAGATGATGGCTATAATAACGATCTCTATTCATGCTACCAAACCAAGTGGTATTTTATTAAGGAAGTGTTTGATTCATATCATACAAAATGAAAAAGGATAAGAATGATAATGGAATTTAATAAAAAAAATATTATTATTATATTTTTTAGTTTGATTATTAGAATAAAAAAATTAATGTTATAGTGTTTTATGATTCAAATAGAATGAGAAATATATTATTATAATTATTATATTTTTTAAAATTATTTTAAAATAAAATATATTATTAAAATTATTATTATTTGAAAATATTATTTAATATTATTTAAATTTCCAAATTATTATTAAAATAAAATATATTATTAAAATTATTATTTTTCTAAATAATTATTAGATAAAAATATTATTTAATATTACTTATTTTTCTAAATTATTATTAAAATAAAATATATTATTAAAATTATTATTTTTCTAAATAATTATTACTTAAAATATTATTTAATATTACTTATTTTTTAAATTATTATTAAAATAAAATATATTATTAAAATTATTATTTTTATAAATAACTATTACTTAAAAATATTATTTATTTTTTTAAATAATTATTAAAATTACTATTAAAATAAAATATATTATTAAAATTATTATTTTTAATAATTATTACTTAAAAATATTATTTAATTTTATTTAAAATTATTTAAAATTATTTACTTTTGTAAATTATTATTAAAATAACGTTAAATTGTTAATTATTTTCCTTCGTATAATTTATATGTCTTCAAAATAAAAAATAAAAAATAAGTATTAAAATATAATAAAGATTAATAAATAGTAATTAAATTATTATTATTTTTTAAATTAAATTACATTTTATTTTTAATGTAAGATACAATCAAACATAAAAATATATAAAATTAATTTCATTACTAGAGAATTAGCTAGAGTTTTCTTTTTATCATTTTGGACGGGATTGCTTTCTCATCCATTGTGGTGACTGAAAGTGGGGTGGTGGAACGAGCAAAAAGTTTTTGGACTTGAGTCACCAATATTTGAAGGGCTAGTAAGCAGTAGATGACCATAGCGGACAGATGCCCAAAGATGGCAAGTAGTTAATAATAATAATAATAAAATCAATATAGTAATAATAATAATAAAAATAATTATAATAATACTAACAAAATTAATTATAATATTGATAGTAGTATAACTATAATAACAATAAAAGTGATAATAGTAATAATATCAACTATGTGTTGACGAATTAGACTTATCTAATTGTATGGATATCTTTCAAACCTCAAAATCCTTTGTTTTGAGACGATACTTGTGATGACCATTCACATAATAATATATGCTACCATCTTTATACGGTAAAGAATATGGTTGAAGTTGGATTTTATTTATATTGTCATTCTTTTTTAGACTCGGCCATTACTAGTGTTGTATGTGAAGATGATATTTTGAAAAAATATTACTAACATAGAGTTTGATTGTTATCATATTAATAGAGAAAGTGATTTTGTAACAGATAATATAACCTTTAAGACCCCTAGTATGTATATTGTAACTTAGTTATGAGATATGTTATAAAAAAGTAAATTTTTATAAAAAAACAAGTGATCTAATTTTTTGCCTTATCCTACATTGTTATTTTACATCACTTAGAAGATGTATAAATAGAAAATAGTTGACTATTGGATTTTGGGTCCAAGGGGTACTCATTTTTGTGGAAGGGGAGAGGACCTAGGCAAATGTGATACCACACATGCGCGTCACTACCATCCGATCGCCGGCCCGAGCCCAAGCCCGAGCCCGAGTGTGTGAGGTGAGGTGGCATTTAATATTTTTGAATTTTTGTTTTATTAAAATACTTTTTCGTAGAAAAATGATCGTTACCTTTTTTACTCAAAAAAATAGCCGTTATTTTCTTTTATTTAGAATATGGCTGTTATTTTATTTTACTCAAAATATGACTGTTATTTTTTTTTTACTCAAAAATATCCATTAAATGGCCATTATTCTTCTTTACTCAGAAAATGACCGTTACTCTTCTTTACTCAGAAAAATAGTTGTTACGCTCTCCACCTAAACATGACTGTTATTATCATAATGACTACACGTTTTTTGAAACCTATAAATAGAGGACATCAGCTCTCAGTTTCTATACAACTATCTGCAAACACATCTCACGAAGAAAAAAATTCTCTCTCAGAAAGAAAAAGAAGAAAATCCTAAATTACTTTTGAGTTTTCTAAGAAACAAAATTTTACAAGTGTAGCATTCCGGTCTTCATTAGTGCAGTGAAGTTCTAAGACAAAAAAAAACAAAAAATTTAGGCTGTTTTATCTTGGGGACGACGAGACTATGTTTGCTTGGACAAATTTAGGCAGAGTTGCAAAACGTCTTAAAGAGAGTGACCTAGTCCACAACTCAACCCAAGTAGTTCATTTCAGGTTATCAGTAATTTGTTCCAACACTATTTTTACGCACTTATTTCAACAATTTTAAGACGTATTTCTATCTGCCATGTCTACTAAAATGTTAACTGCTGATCTTAACAAACCATTCCATTTTAAGGGACTACACTTTAAAAAATGGAGATAAAAAATGTTATTTTTCTTAACCATGAAAAATGTCATTTCTGCTCTTACTATTGAAAAACCAACACTATCTAATCCTCTTACTGAAGCTATAACTAAGGAATTAGACATTTGGAAGGAAAATGATTTTCTATGCAAAAAGTTTATTCTTAATGGATTAGCTGATAACTTGTATGATTATTATAACTCTGATAAGTCTGTTAAGGAAATTTGGGAAATATGTCAAAAGAACTACGACATTAAGAAAGCTGAAACTAAGAAGTATGATGTTAGTAGATACATGAAATATCAAATGAATTATGGCAAATATGTGGAAGCTCAATCACACGAACTATAGAAGATAGCACACGAAATAACTTCTGAAGGTATGACTTTAGATGAACAATTTCAAGTACCTGTTATTATAGATAAATTACCCCCTCCTTGGAAAGATTTTAAGAATACACTTAGACATAAAAATAAGGAATTTTCTTTAGAAAGTCTTATAACCCGTTTAAGAATAGAAGAAGAAGCCCAAAAACAAGACCAAAAAGATGAAGTACTCGTTGTCTCAAACAACAGTACCAATAAGAAACCCTCATCTACAATTCTGAAACCTAAAGGTAGAAATATGAAAACTCAGAATCACAATAATAACAAAAATCGCAACCACCAAAATAGAAACAAAAACTATCCTCCTCAGAATGGACCTCAACCCTCTTTAAGGAATAATAAATTCATGTGTTATAGTTGTAACAAACCTGGCCACTTGCCCAGGAATCTTCCTACCCTATAAGTGAACCTTACTGAAGATCAACTTATTGCTATGATATCTAAAGTCAATTTTATTGGTGGATCCAAGGGGTGATGGGTGGACGCTGGTGCTTTTTGCCATGTTTGCTATGATCGAGACATGTTTAAGTCCTATTCTGAGTCTAAGGATAAGAAAGTGCTACTGGGCGACTCCCACTCCACTAAAGTTGTTGGTACTGTTGAGGTGGTATTCAAGTTTACCTCTGGAAAGACTGTCATCTTGAAGGATGAGATGTCCTGCATACTCTAGAGATGAGAAAAAACTTAATTTAAGGCTATCTTCTTAACGAAGTTGGGGTTACTCAAACTATAGGGGCTGATTTATATACTATAACTAAAAATAATATATTTGTTGGGAAAGGGTACGCCACTAATGGCATGTTTAAATTAAATGTTGAAATCAATAAAGCTTCTTCTTCTACTTATATGTTGAGTTCTTTTAATATTTGGCATGCTAGACTTTGTCATGTTAATAAATGCATAATCAAGAACATAAGTACCTAAGAACTAATTCCTAAACTATCTTTGAATGATTTTTAAAAATGTGATTTTTGTAGTCAAGCTAAAATAACCAAAACTTCACATAAATCAGTAGTTAGAGAATCTGAACCTTTAGAATTAATACACTCTGACATATGTGAACTTGATGAAAATTTAACAAGAAATGGAAAACGTTATTTTATAAATTTTATAGATGACTGTTCAGATTACACTTATGTATATCTAATGAAAAATAAAAATGAAGTGTTTGATATGTTTAGAATATTTATGATTGAGATTTAAAAAACAACTTAACAGAAAAATAAAAAGGTTTCGAAGTGATAGAGGAACCGAATATGATTCCAATATTTTCAATGATTTTTATAAAACTCATGGAATCATTCATGAAAAAACTGCACCTTATTCTCCTAAAATGAATGACAAAGCTGAAAGAAAATAGAACTTTTACTAAATCAGTTGTTTTAATTTTATTAAATTTTGGTGCTACTTCCTATTGGTGGGGAGAAATTTTATTAACTGTTTGATATGTGCTAAATAGAGTGCCTAAATCTACAAGTAAAATTTCACCATATGAAATTTTGAAAAATAAGAAGCCTAATTTAACTTATTTTAAAACTTGGGGTTGTTTAGCCTATGTTAGGATCCTTGATCCTAAAAGAAATAAACTTGCTAGTAAAACATATGAATGTGTATTCATAAGATACGCTGTGAATAGTAAAGCTTATAAATTCTATGACTTAAATGATCATGTAGTTATAGAATCAAATGATGTTGACTTCTATGAATATAGATTTCCCTTTAAATTGAAAAATAGTGGGGGCTCGTCTTCTAGTAGTTTATCCATAACTAGAATTAGTGAACAAAATGAGGAATTAAACATTGAAATTAGGAGAAGTAAACGAGCTCGAACCCTTAAGGATTTTGGGTCTGATTTTTTTGCTTATACCTTAGAGAAAGATCTCCAAACTCTTACAGAAGCATTATCTTCTTTAGATGCCAACTTATGGGAAGAAGCCATAAATGATGAAATGGACTCTCTTGAGTATAATAAGACTTGGCATTTAGTTGACTTACCTCTTGGTTGCAAAACCATTGGATGTAAATGGATACTAAAGAAGAAATTAAAACCCGATGGTACTATTGAAAAGTACAAAGCTCGTCTTGTAGTTAAAGGGTATAGACAAAGGAAAAATATAGATTTCTTTGATACCCTTTCACCAGTCACACGAATAACTTCCATACGTGTTATTTTCTCTCTTGTTGTTATCCATGATTTAGTAGTGCACCAAATGGATGTTAAAACTGCTTTCTTAAATGGTGACTTAGAAGAAGAAATTTATATGGACCAACGTGAAGGTTTTGTTAACCCAGGTCAAGAAAATAAAGTTTGTAAACTAGATAAACCCTTTTATGGTCTAAAACAAGCACCTAAGCAATGATATGAAAAATTTGATAATCTAGTTATCTCACATGAATTCAAAATAAATGAAAGTGACAAATGCATTTATTATAAATTAGAAAATGACATTTTTACTATTATATGCTTATATGTGGATGACATGCTTATTTTTGGATCAAATATTCATGTAGTGAATAATGTAAAAACTTTGTTAAGTGCTAACTTTGATATGAAATATCTCGAAGAAGCGAGTGTAATCCTTCGTATAAATATTACTAGGTCTGAAAAGAAAATTTCTCTAGATCATTACATTGAAAAGATCTTAAAGAAATATAATTACTTTAACTACAAACTTGTATGTACTCCTTATGACCCAAGCGAGCATCATTGGTAGCTTATGTTATGCTACTGATTGCACTAGACCAGACATAGCTTATGTTGTGGGACTACTATGTAGGTTTACCAATAGACCTAATGTAGAGCTTTGGAATGCTATTGAAAGGGTTATGAGATATTGTAAGAGCACTATGAACCTTGGATTGCATTATAAAAAGTTTCCCGCTGTTCTAGAAGGATACAACGATGTAGATTGGAACACTTTATCAGAAAGACTCCAAAGCAACTAACACCTATATATTTAACATAGCTGGTGGAGCTGTTTCTTGGAAGTCTAAGAAACAGATAATATTGGCTCAATCTACAATGGAGTCTGAAATGATAGCACTAGCTACTGCTAGTGAAGAAGTAGACTGGTTAATAAGTTTATTAGTTGAGATCCCCTTATGGGAAAGACCGATACCAACTATCTTGATCCATTGTGATAGTACAGTTGCTATTGCAAAGATTTAGAACCGTTACTACAACGGTAAGAGACGATAGATACGTCGTAAGCATAGTACTGTTAGAGAATTTCTCTCTACAGAAGGTGTAATAGTGGATTATGTATGTTCTGATGAAAATTTGGCAGATCCTTTAACGAAAGGATTATTGAGAGAGAATGTTTTCAAAACCTCAAAAGGAATGAGACTAATCCCCTTAGAATGAAGAGTCACTCGTGATGGTAACCCAACTTATAGACTGGAGATCCCAAGAAATAAGTTCAAAGGGTAATAACAAGTCATGAAGTGATATGAGATGAATCATGCTATTTTGAAATCCCATTCTATATTGTTAGAAGCACGAAGTCCTGAAACGATAGAAAATGATGAGTTAATTATTAAACTCTTAATGAGTTCTATACTCTATGTGGAGTGGAGTACATAACTACAGGAGTGCTCTTGATAGACTCACATATGTGAATGTGGAAGTGTGGCCGCTTCCTATGAAAATTTCTAGGCAAAAGTTTCTAGAGCATTCACTATACTGGGATACACGTGCATGGCCGTAAAGCACGAGCTTTTCAAACTACACCTTGGAAAGGTTATGTGTGTAATGTTGTTATAGATAGAGTTCAAAACTACGAGTTACTTTAATATATTCTAAAGCATCAATACTATGCAAATGTTCAAGTTGATAGACACTTTTTGCTTATGCATAATCTTATACTTTTAATTGATCGGTTGCTCGATGAAAACTATTTTTATATAAAATTTGTGCGTAATGTTGTTAGAGATAGAGTTCAAAACTACGAGTTACTCTAATATATTCTAAAGCATCAACACTATACAAAAGTTTAAGTCGATAAACACCTACAATCTTATACTTTTAATTGATCGGTTGCCCGATGAAAACTATTTTTATATAAAATTTAAGTGGGAGATTGTTGAAAAAAAGTGAATTTTTATAAAAAAACAAGTTATGACAATTTTTTTCCTTGTCCCTTATTGCTATTTTACGTTTCTTAGAAGATGTATAAATAAAAAAACAGTTAGCTATTGAGTTTGGGCCCCAAAAGGTACCCAATTTTGTGGAAGGGAAGAGAACCTAGGTAAATGTGATACCACACGTGCGCGCACATGTTGCCGCAATCTGTTCGACCGATCGATCATGCCAAGCCAAGCTCGAGTGCGAGTGCGTGTGTGTGAGGTGAGGTGACATTTTATTTTTTTGGAATTTTTTTTATTAAAATACATTTTCACTCAAAAAAATGGCCGTTACCTTTTTACTCAAAAAAATAGCTATTATTTTCTTTTACTCAAAATATGACCGTTATTTTTTCTTTATTGAGAAATATCTGTTAAATGGTCTTTACTCTTTTTTACTTAGAAAAATGGTTATTACACTCTCCATCCAGATATGACCATTATTATCATAATGACCACACATTTTCTAAAACCTATAAATAGAGAGCCTCAGTTCTTAGTTTCAATACAACTATTTGCAAACACATCTCACTAAGAAAAAAATTCTCTCAGAAAGAAAAAAAGAAGATCCTAAATTATTTTTAAGTTTTCCGAGCAACAAAATTTTACAGGTGTAGCATTCTGGTCTTCATCAATGCAGTGAAATTTCAAGACAAAAAAACAAAGATTCTGAGTTGTTTTATCCTGAGGACAACGAAGCTGTGTTTGCTTGCACAAATTTAGGTAGAGCCACGAAATGTCTTAAAGAGAGCGACCTAGTCCGCTACTTAATCCAAACAGTTCATTTCAAATTATCGATAATATTGTTCCAATACTGTTTTCACATACTTGTTTCAACAAGATATCTCACCATTTGTGAGTTCTTTTATTTATTTATATGCAAACATCAATCCTAAGTATAAGTTTAATTGATAGTTGTTTTGTATATATATTTTTCTTTATTTAATAATACTTATAATTAAAAGACTAGATAATGAAGGTGTTATAAAGGTGACAATTGGATGTCTTGATTTTCATATTGAGACTTATCATCTACTATCTTTCATTTAAAAATAATAATAAAGGTAATTTAGTTAAGAACGATAATAATTACAATCTTATTAATAGAATAATATTCGTAATAGCATCAATCACAATAATAAAAATAATAAAATGTATAGAGGATAATTTTGTATATCCAATGAGACACTTAAAAAGTGATCAACGTCAAAAATTATCCTTACGTAAGAAAGGATTTGACAAGTTTAAATGCTCACTTATGCGTAACTTTTTGAGGTGAAATGAAAATATTAAATAATTAACATAAATTATTCTTTCAATTTAGTATTAAATAAAACAGTTTTAAAAGGGACATATTTCTCTTACTATTCTTTCAATTTAGTATTAAATAAAACGGTTTTAAGTCCTCTTACTTAACAAGAGTGTTAGAAAAGCAGATAAAGCCTCCAGCTTGACCCACTAGTGAAACTCTTGACCCAAACTCAGGCCCATTAGTCACATTTTCCTACACCCTGGTCCGTTTTCCCAAGGTCCAAAGCTAATTAAAAGAAAATTCGTAATATCTTTATTTAATGCCTCTTTTGAAATTTGAAGACTAATCCCTTGATTTTCTTTATAAGAATCTCCTTTCCTTTTCCACCTCCGTAAGAATCCCCTTGATTTTAAATGGCTACCCGAATCCATCGCCACCACTGACATTATTCCTCCCATGAAGGACACAGCCCCTCAACCACCCACCATAAGGTAGATTACAAGCAAACCCTCCATAGTGAGAAATAAATCGATTAGGACAATCTCACCTCATGCCCAATTATTCCACAACACAAAATTTGGAGATGCTCGTACTTAAAATTTACCAAGAGTTGAGAACCACCTACTTTAATCATAAACCCGTGAAGGATTGATTTGGAAATTTCCAACTTTACTCGGACATGCATAAATCAACCTTGCAATTCTTCTTTTTCAAACGATGCATCTTCATGGCAGATAAAGCAACCAATCTTTTCCCCCATATTAAGCTTTCGTCCTCTAAAGGGAAGATCTCATATTTGCACCAAGAACAAAGCTTTGTTAAATAAAAGATTTTTAGTTCAACTCCCTGTTGGACAGACAACAAGAAAACACTACCAACCAATCATCTAAAACCCTAAGGCTGCTAGCCGTTACAAACATGAGCTCCATTTCATCAGTAAACTTGATATGAAATAAATTAAAGGCAATTTCAATGACTCTACCATCATTACTACAATAACAACATATGACCTCGATTTTTAACCGTGATCGTAGTACTATGATCATGGTTATAAGAATCGAGACCTAAGTAAGATAGACCATAAACATACTATTTAATCTCATTTTTTGATATAAATTAAAATAAATTGATAAATTAAGAAAATTAAAAGTTATTATATTAAAATTAAAAATTAAATTATATTTAAGAGTTTTTATATGCACTTAAACATAATAAATCTTTATTACATTTAGCTAATTACAATGTTCTAAAATATGAAATACATACAAAAAACTAGAACACATTAAGACTATCCAACAGAAAGACAGGTTACATAACTTGATGGTGCTAGTGCACCTCGTGTCTAGTGTGCTGGTGCTAGTGTAGAGGTGCACTGGTGTATTGGTGTGCTGGTGCATTGGTATGCTAGTTTGTTGGTGTACTAGTGTACTGGTGTGCTATTGCACTAGTAAGGTGGTGTGCTAATATGCTGGTGTGTTGGTGCGTTGGTGTGCTAGTGTACTAGGGTGTAAGTGTGCTGGTGCACTAGTGCCTAGTGCCTAGTGCTGGTGTTGGTGCGTTGGTATGTTAGTGTGTTGATGTGTTGGTGTGCTAGTGTTAGTACTACTAGAAAAACACATGATACTAGAGACATCAAGCTACATTAGTTGAGCAATGATAAAGCTAAAATTTCTTTGGGTAGAAAAAACAAATTTAAGAAGACACAACTGATAAAATAAACTATTCAAAAAGGAAACTTAATAAATAAATAAATAAATGCTTAGTATGCCAAGCATTTACCAATAAACAATGTGCCCTTATTTTGCTTATTTAGTTATGTATTTTCATATTAATTGTTTCCTTTAATTTATTTGTTTTCTTATATATATGTGTGTGTTTAGATAAATTAGAGTAGTGTTTAAATTTTTGTCACAAAAATAATAATGTCTTAAAAATTAAGTTTAAACAATGATTATGTCTTTTTGCATTATTAGATTAGTTTCTAAAAAAGCGTATCATAGAGTAATATGATAATTAGTAGGTTTGTGTCATAACTAATATTTTATGATAAAATGTTGAAATAAAATGAACCCAAAATCGGTGTGTAGGAATTAAATAGTGAAGTCTACCCTTGTGAGATATTATTTTAGCCTTAATTTCATTTATTCTAAGTGAAATATTTTCTTTCTACTCAAAACACTTATTCTAGTTCTTCAAAATTTTAGATGATCTCTATAGGTATTAGCATTGAATGTATGAATTTTCTCATGTTAATAGAGTGTCATATATTTATTTTTCAATTGCTTAGATTAAATGATTTAAGTAGAAATTGTGAGTATATGTCTTTATCTCATTCATGCATAACTTCTACCAAAATAGATATATATATATATATATATGAGGTTACCTAAACCAAAATCAAATAGAAAAGCCATAAAATTAACTACTCACCAAAAATCCTACAAAAATATACGATTTATACATGAGTTCACTCTCTAAAAAAAATAGAAAGATAAAGAATATATAGTATAATGTATAGACTATGACCCACATAGCCTACAAAGTTGTGAGAAAATGCTAATTGCAAAAGAAATTTATAGGAAGTAAATCCCTAAAAAGTCATTGCACTTTCTTCATTTCTATAAGGCATATATCTTGAAATTTTTATTTAATGAGTTTGATTAACGCATGGAAATAATATATATGATACCTTTATAATTTATACATTCGATACCTTTCATGAGATCAAAGTTATACACTCTTTTGAGCTTTTCTTCTTTTATAAGTATGCGTACTCATTAGTTCATTTCTACACATAAATTCTATTCGTATACGCCTTAGTATGAGTGCTTGAAGCCATAAGATTCAATGAATTGAGAGTATTGACTTGTGAGGAGTAGAGTCAAAGCGAATTTGAATTTTAAACACTGAAATTGGGTGAAGTGAAAACGAAACATTTTTAATTAAAATATGAAAGTAATTTTCGACTAATTATTGTAAAAAATCATGAATGTTTAAGAAATTAGAATAATATATGCTTAAAGGTTTTAATTATAGAACTTAAATGAAATTTTAAGCATGAAATTTTTTCTATTTTATTTTACTTTCTTATTTTTACTTGTTCTACTTGTTTTTATTTTTTTAAATTTTGTTTTAAAGATTATTTTATCTAGTTTAATGTTTGTAGGTATCATTACTGAAAACCCTCACGAGACTTAAACTCGTCTACTAGGGAAACCTAGGGGTTTAAAGACTTGTTGCATACGCTAAATGCAACTGTGTCAATCTACGAAAGTGATTTAGGATAGTTTAATTTTTAGTTTTTAGTTTAGTTTTACCGCTTCTCTTGTTAGGGATTAGCAAGAAGCTGGTTGAAGGTTGTGATGAGTGCTTAAAGAGTACTAAAATTATCATGATTTAATGTACTTTAATTGATTAAATAGATTTATATTTGTATGATTGTATCATATATTTTATATATATTTATCTTTTTAGAATCACGGGTATTTTTATTATTTTTCAGGTAATTTTGTTCAAAAATAATTTAGAAACTTGAAAAAAAACAATTACTGAATACAATATATTACAAATATGTTAAAAAAATGAGAGAAAGTCAAAAAATAGAGAAAAGGACAAACATACCCAAATCCTATGTCAGAGCCGCCCATGTTATGTTAGTTCCTGCGTGCACCATGCCATGTCAATGCCTACACACGCCCATGTCTTGTCAGCACCTATGCGTACCATACCATTCATGCCCTTGCATGTGCCTATGTTGTTTCAACGCGTGTCCCTATACGATACCCCCATACTCGTGCCATTTTTGTCCAAAGGCATCCAAAACCAATTTTTGAGATTTTGTTTTTCACTTTTTTAGCCTTTTACTCACTTATAAAAGAACCCTCTCCCTTATCATAAAAACACACCTAAAAATCAACTCTTCTATCTTTCTCTAGAAATCTTTCTTAATTTTTCTTAGATTTTTTAATTTTAAAGTTCTTCTCTTTTTGAGAAAAACTAGTTATGTTTTTGTAAATTTTTAGTTCTTGATTCAATAAATGAAAATGTAAATCTATTTGGATTTTTTCCATAAACGAAATTAGTATCAAAATTCTATAAGGATTCTTTTAGTATAATTTTAAAATGAATTCTTTACAATTATTTTTATGTTTTATTCTTATATGTTATATTTAATTTATCTGTGATTAAATTTAACATGGTGGACTGTTTGTAAACATGATATAATAATAACGTTTTTATGCTTGCAAAATATTAAACAAGTAAAATATTTCTTTAAAATAGATTGATTTTGTTTTTATTCAAAATTTTATATTAAGGATGTTAGAGAGAAATATATTATTTTTCATTACAAACTTAAATTTGAAAATTAGATTTTAAGATTTGATTATCTGGTAGTTAGAGTGAAGCTCTATTTCAAAAGATTTTATAAGAATTATTATTCAAAAATATATTGACGACATATTTTCAGTAATGTTTTTAAAATTTGAAAATTAGTACTTGAATAATTAAATTCTTAAGTTTAATTTAGACACCTTGAATAAAGTTTAAAATATCTAACCCTAGCAAAGGTGGCATTTAAATGATTCATTTCAATCTACTAGAAAAAAATGAATTAATTTAATTAACCTAATTAATTATCAACTCCATCCATAGGTATTAATTTATTTGTTTAATTAACAAAGAATATCTAACCTCACCAAAGGTGGTATTCATATAAAAAGATAGAATCAATAAATATCAATTTATATCTTTAATAACCTAAATAATATGAGCAAACATAATTAAATTAATTATTATATCAATAAATACTCTACTGTTATGAATAATAAAAATTTGCATCATTGTTTATTGAATCCATATCTATGTTTATATCTTTTTTTATGTTATTAGATTAGGAAACACAAATCAAAATATCATGACAGGATGTTTAAGATTTAATTTTGTTTTTAATTTTTGAATAATAAATTAAAAACCACATATATTCCTTCCTTAAATCGATCTTAAGAGTATACTTCTCATTTTCTATAAAATGATTCGTGTACTTGTGAGAGTTTTACAAATATAAAACTAAAGTATTTGCAAGATCAGCATTTTTGATTTTGTTTATCAATTTCTCACATAATGTTTGGCTGACCATGGTAGTTTGATAAAAGGGTGTCGTATGATAGGTATAAGAATTGTTATTCTTTTGAAATAAATAATCAAAAATTTGTATTAACCCCTCTCAAACCTTTATAAGCTTATAAGAACCAGATTAGGATAGAAAGAGAGTGTAAGTTGAGGGAAAAATAAAAGTGTGATCAATAGGAAAATCAAAAAGGGGAGAAAAGTGAGTACAAAAGAGAGAAAAGTGAGCATAAAGGAAAGAAAAGTGAGCAAACAGGAAAGAAAAATAAAAAAATGTGTGCATTTGTTGAAAATCATGAAATTAAGAGCGTAATGATAGCAAGGACTTTGAGAATCTATTTCCTAAAGAGATTCCTGATGGATTACCTCATTCGAGAGGAATTAAGCATCAAATATACTTCGTACCCGGATATGCAATACCAAATTGACCTTCTTACAGAGCTAATCCTGAGGAAATTAAGGAGATATAAAGGCAAGTGGATGAGTTGCTAAAAAAGGATTTGTAAAGGAGAGTCTCAGCCTGTGTTTGGTTCCTATCATCTTAGTCCCAAAGAAAGATGGAACACAGTACATGTGTGTGGATTGTTGAGGTATTGGCAAGATAATAATAAAGTATAGACATCCCATTCCTAGATTAGATGATATTCTTGATGAATTTCATAGTTCTCAATTATTTTCTAAAATTGATTTAAAGAATGAGTATTATCAGATTCTCATGAAAGAGGGAGACGAATGGAAAACTGCATTTAAAAGTAAATATGGATTGTATGAGTGGTTAGTAATGCCTTTCTGTTTAACTAATGCACCTAGTACATTCACGAGGTTAATGAACCATGTCTTGCATGCTTTCATGCGAAAATTTGTGGTAGTTTACTTTGATGATATTTTAGTCTATAGCAAAAATTTAGAGGAATATGTGGAACACTTGCATGCTGTTTTTAGTGTGTTGAGAGTGAATAAATTGTATACTAATCTTAAGAAGTGAATGTTTTGCATGTAATCTATCATGTTTCTTGGATTTGTTGTTAGTTCATAGGGTATTAATGTTGATGAAGAAAAGATAAGGGCAATAAGGGATTGGCTTACCCCTAAGAATGCAAATGAGGTAAAAAGTTTGTTAAAGAATTTTGGTCTATTGCTGCACATTTGAATGAACTTGTTAAAAATAATGTTGTTTTTAAGTGGGATGATATGCATGATCGAAATTTTAACACTTTAAAAGATAAGCTAACTAATGCACCTTTGTTGTGTTTGCCTAACTTTGATAAAGCTTTTGAGCTAGAATGTTATGTATCTGGAATTGGCATAGAAGCTATTTTGATGCAGGATTCCAAACCAATTGCATATTTTAGCAAAAAGTTAAGTGGGGCAGTGTTGAATCATCCTACTTACAACAAGTAGCTTTATGCATTAGTGAAAACTCTTTAAACATGGCAGCATTACTTGTGGAAGAGGGAATTCATCATTCATTCTTATCATTAGAGTTTAAAGTTCATGAATACCCAAAATAAGCTTAATAAAAGACATGCTAAGTGGTTGGAGTTTATAGAAATGTTTCCTTATGTAATCAAATACAAGCATGTGAAGGAAAACGTTATGTCTGATGCATTGTCTAGGAGGTACGTATTACTTACTTCGTTGCAAACTAAATTGCTTGGTTTTGAATTGCTTAAGGATTTGCATGCCAATGATTTTGATTTCATCCAAGTATGTAATGTATGTGATAAGTGTGCATTTGGTGATATTTATAGGCACAGAGGATTTTTATTCAAGAAAGATAAATTATGTATGCCTATTTGTTTTGTTCGTGAGTTGCTTGTTAGGGAAAGTCATAGGGGAGGTATGATGGGACACTTTGGCATTCTAAAGACTTTAGATATTTTACGTGAGCATTTTTATTGGCCTAATATGAAGTATGATGTGAAATCTATTTGTGAAAAGTGCATTACATGTAGGTAAGCAAAATCTAAAATTAAACAGCATGGCTTGTATACCCCTTTACCTGTTCCTAATCAACTTTGGATTGGTATTTTAATGGATTTTTTTAGGATTACCACACACTTAAAATGGTAAGGATATCATATTTGTTGTTGATGATAGGTTTAATAAAATGGCTCATTTTATTGCATGTTCTAAAACCAATGATGGAACACATATTGATGATTTATTCTTTAAAGAAATGGTTCACTTGCATGGGTTTCCTAAGACAATTGTTAGTGATAAGGATGTTAAATTCTTAAGTCCATTTTGGCACACTTTATAGAATAAATTAGGAATTAAACTGTTATTTTCTATTGCTGTACATCATTAAACAGATGGTCAAACTGAAGTAGTTAATAGGACACTCACCACCTTAATGTGTGTTCGTCATTCAAAAGAATTTGAAGGCAGTGGGAGAAATGTTTGGCACATATTGAGTTTGCATAAAGTAGGACTATTCATTCTACTTCTTCTTTTTATCCTTTGAAATTGTTTATATCTTTAATCTTTTAACACCTATTGATATTTTGCCTTTGCCTACTAATGAGCATGCTAATCTTGATGGTAAGGAAAAAGAGGATTTTGTGAAGGATTTACATGCCAGAGTTTGGGCCAACATTGAAAGGAAGAATGAGCAATATGCTAAGTAAGCTAATAGAGGGTGTTTGAAGGTTATTTTCTAGCCTGGAGATTGGGTTTAGGTGTATATGCATAAGGAGAGGTTTCCCACACAACCGAAATCAAAATTGTAGCCTCGAGAAGATGGACCTTTTCAAGTCTTGGAATGGATCATTGATAACACCTACAAACTAGATTTTCCAAATGACTATGGTAATGTTAGTGCAACTTTTAATGTCGCTGATTTATCTTTGTTTGATGTAGGTGATTTGAGGATGAATCTTTATGAAGAGGAGGGCAATAATGGAAATCATGGTGCTGACTAAGTTGTTGTTCTCAAATATTCTCAAGATCCTTTGCAAGAAATTGGCAGTCCAATAACTAGGGAAAAGACAAAGAAGATGAAGGAAGCTTTGCAAGGCTTGACTATGGAAGTACAATACAAAGAGGTTATACTAGAAGATTCTAAAACTAAATTTGATGATTCCAAAGCTTCACCAAGGATGGTCTATTACCTTTTTATGCAATGGATAGATTTGGAAGATCAAGTTGGATGCAAGAATTAATTTAGAAATTTTTTTTTGTTTTAATTAATATTGGGCATTTTTATGTTTTTATTTATCATAAGTCTTTTAGTCTTTTATTTTTAAGGATGGATTAGGCCCAATCCACAACTAAATAGGCTTATTAGGGTTGAACTTGTGCCTAGGATTTTCTTTAGGCTTGATATGGAGCCTAGATTTTTTCTTTAGAGTAAATTTCATCTAGGGTTTTTTATGCTTATAAAAGAAAATAGAAGCCAAATAATGGAGGCAAAATTGATATCATTAATAAAAGTTTATTTCAAAAATATTTTACTTTGTCTTCTTGTGTTCTTGATTGAATGCTTGAATTTGACTTATCAAAGGAAGTGATTATCCTTTGTGGCATCTCAAGGTTGAGGTTTTAAAGACTTTGTTTTCCTTAGGGTTCTAATCTGATCATTTTCAATACATTCTTAGCAAATCAATTGTTTCAATTCCTTTGATTTTGTGGGTTTCTAGAGTTGTTCACCTAGAGGGTCCATATAAGATACATTTCACTTATTTCATCGTCATTAAATTAGTAGTATTATAAGGATCCTAAAGGTAGAATTTTTTTTGTCTATCATGCCAATCAATTCCTTTAAAATCACAAATATTCGATTTTATGTTGATTTTGTTTTTAAAAAGCAAAAAATACCTAATATTAGAGGTGGACATATTAACCAATAAATCAATTTATTTGATTGATATCGAGTGAAGCTGAACTAAGTTTTATGTTTTATAGGTCCAAATAGGTTGGTTTCAATTTTTAAAATGCGAAAACCAAGTTGTATTAGGTCAGTTAAGGTTTTAAAATTTGTAAACCGACACGAGTTATATGCAAATATGTACGCAAATATGAATCGTAAACAAGTAATATAATGATAAGAAAATATTGTTCCCACATAAATTATATTATTATAAACTAATTTTTAATACTAAAAAGTAAAAATTATTATTTTTTGTTTTCAAAAGACAAAATTAAAAGAACTAAAAATAAAAAGTGGTAATTAATTAACTCATAATTGGTAGCTAAGAAGATATATGAGAAAATATCTAGAAATACTTAATCCCTCAATTTTTTAAACATGTGAATCATTAAATCTCCTAATATAATTACTAATCAATTACATGATCATTTAAATCTAACCTACCATGTATTTCTCTCTCAAGTAAACTACACATCATATAGTAATTAACATAATCACACTCTCATGTCAATTAAATTACATGCTACTCATTAAGCTTATTAATTATGGATCACATAAATAAGAATCACACATCTATACCTAAAAATTATGCATGTTATTTAATTAGGATAAATAATTAAATAATTCTCTCCAATATATTTAACTGCCTCTATAAATCAATTATTAGCCAAACAATTTATAGCATAAAAATTAGATGAAATAATATAATAAAGTTGAAATCATAATTGAGGTAAAATATTATATCATCACATATAAAAATTTAGGTTCATAAGATCTCTAGATTAATAAATTAACGAAACATGATTTTGTTCATAAATCTTATATTTTTCATAAAGAAAGACATAAAAATTGATAAAGAAATAAGAAGAAGAATAAATACAATCAATTTCTTGAATTATAGCACCAATATCCTCTTGAATCGCCCACAAAATTGTAACTCTTTTTAATTGTTTTGTATTTTCTCTCTTCTTGGCTTCAAAAATTGATAAAAAATTATTAATTTTCAGCTTATTAGGGTTTTATTGAAATTAAGGGATTAAATTAGGCACAGATAGAATCTGGACCGTCAGATCAGTTTCAAATCAAGGGTTAAGATGAAAAAAAAATTAAATAGTGCTAGCCAATAGGATCACGACACGTGGCATCGAAAAAATCACTAGAAGAATCAATGTGTGATGCGTGGTGGGGCGGATGTACTGATGCGGACTAGTCATGGTCAACACGTGCTGAGTCAGCACCATGTGGCACATTGTGATTCACGAATACGGATTGCATGGTGACTCGGTGGAACGAATAGAAAAATATCGTGATGATGCATGGTATGAATGATGACCACTCGACAAAACTCAAAGCAAATGACGTGTGAACATATGGCAGTCCCTACATCACTTGGTACATGTGGTGTGCTCTGCTTGGCTTCCCTTAGTTATGTGGTGTCAACGTGGCAATGATTGGTTAGCATCTTTGCGTACGTGGCATCTACATTAAAAAATTCATAAAAATTCAAAATAATTCTTGAAAAATATTTTTTCACCCTTTTTCACTATACAGTTCATATCTTATTATTTTTAACCCAAAAAGTGTTATTTAATGAATTAAATGAACAAATATTAAGCAAAAAAAGTGTATTAATAGCTCTACTTTCATAGAGTCATCACATCCCTAAACTTAACTCTTTACTTGTCCTTAAGTAAAGTCATATCTAACTAGATAAAATGACATAGACAGTATATTCATAAATATATATCTATTAACACATACATATTTAGCAAAAATCATCCCCCTCAATGGTTGTACAATTTTAATACAAGGAGGTTCACATATCTATCAATCAATACTCCATCAATACAAGGATATGCAAGATTTTTGAGGAATTGATTCATGTGTGTGTTTGATGAGTGCTCAAAAAGCACTAAAATTACCATGATTTTATGCACATTAATTCATTAAAAATATATATATTTATATGTTTTATCATATATTTATATAAATTTGTCTTTTTCGGAATCACGGGTATTTTTATTGTTTTTTAGGTATTTTCACTTAAAAACGTAACTTAAAGACTCAAAGAGGAATATTGGAAGCAATACATCACAAATATATTAATAAATAAATGGGGAAAGGTCAACAAATATGGAAAAATTGGACAAAATGGGTCAAAAATGTCAAAAAGGAGAAAATCGCACCGCCGCGCCGAGCCCAGCGCGTATCAGCGCGCGCCCAGTCCCAGTTCCGCGCGCGTCTCTCCTGCTCCATGCTCGCAACGCCTGCCCTCCCGCGCGCCACTGCCATTTTTCCCCATTTTCGCGCGCAGCCGCCCCATGACATCATCAATGACCTCAGTAATTGCACTCCGCGTTTTCATCATTTTTAAACATTTTTTCACCCACTTTTTCTCTACATCCTCACCTATAAATACCCCCCTTATCTTCACTTCTAAACACACCTCAAAACACATTCTCTTCTCTCTTTCTTTCTCTTTTTTCTTAGATTTTTTAGTTTTTCTTAGCTTTTAGCTTTTCTTAGTTAATTTCTCTTAGTTTTAGAGTTCTTCCCTTTTTGGGAAGAACTAGTTATGTTTTTGTAATTTATTAGCTTTTTGATTCAATAAATGGGAGTGCAAATTCCGCTTGGAGGTTCCTCGGCAATGGCGCCAAAAACTTGATCGGGGCAGAACCGACATCGCCGATCCTGTCCGTTCATTTGGTTTTATATTTATAAAACTCTCGCAAGTGCACGAATCATTTCATAGAAAATGATAAGTATACTCCCAAGGTCGATCTAAGGAAGGAATGTATGTGGTTTTTAATTTATTATTCAAACTTTTAAAAACGAAATTAAATCCTAAACATCCTGTCACGATATTTTGGGTTTTGTGTTTTTAATCTAATTACATAAAAATAAACATAGATTCAATAAACATTTATGCAAATTTTATCATTTATAATGGTGGAGTATTTATGGATATAATAATTAAGTTAATTATGCTTGCTCATATTATTTAGGTTATTAAAGATATGAATTGATATTTATTGATTCTCTCTTTTTTATATGAATACCACCTTTGGTGGGGTTAGATATTCTTTGTTAACTAAACAAATCAATTAACACCTATGGGTGGGGTTGATAATTAATTTGGTTAATTAAAATAATTCCTTTTTCTAAGAGATTGAAAATGAACCATTTAAATGCCACCTTTGGTGGGGTTAGACAGTTTAAACTTTATTCAAGGTGTCCAAATTAAACCTAAGAATTTAGTTATCTGAGTACTAACTTTCAAGCGGAATTTGCACTCCCATTTATTGAAAATGAAACCTCCAAGCGGAATTTGCACTCCCATTTATTGAATCAAAAAGCTAATAAATTACAAAAACATAACTAGTTCTTCCCAAAAAGGGAAGAACTCTAAAACTAAGAGAAATTAACTAAGAAAAGCTAAAAACTAAGAAAAACTAAAAAATCTAAGAAAAGAGAGAAAGAAAGAGAGAAGAGAATGTGTTTTGAGGTGTGTTTAAAAGTGAAGAGAAGGGGGGTATTTATAGGTGAGGATGTAGAGAAAAAGTGGGTGAAAAAATGTTTAAAAATGATGAAATTAAGGAGTGCAATTGCTGAGGTCATTGATGACATCATGGGGGCGGCTGCGCGCGAAAATAGGGTGAAATGGCAGCGGCGCGCACAGGCGCGTGTGGAAGGGAGGCGTTGCGCGCACGGGCACGCGCGGAGCAGGAGAGACGCGCGCGGACGTGGGGCGTGCTGCGCGCGGGGCACGGCGCGGCGTCACGATTTTCTCCTTTTTTACATTTTTAACCCATTTTGTCCAATTTTTTCATATTTGTTGACCTTTCCCCATTTATTTATTAATATATTTGTGATGTATTGCTTCCAATATTCCTCTTTGAGTCTTTAAGTTATGTTTTTAAGTGAAAATACCTGAAAAACAATAAAAACACCCATGATTCCGAAAAAGATAAATTTATATAAATATATGATAAAACATATAAATATATATATTTTTAATCAATTAATGTGCATAAAATCATGGTAATTTTAGTGCTTTTTGAGCACTCATCACAACCCCTAACCAGCTTCTTGCTAGTCCCTTAGCAAGAGAAGCGATAAATACTAAAAATTAAACTATCCTAAATCACTTCCGTAGATTGACAAGGTTGCATTTAGCCTATGCAACAAGCCTTTAAACCCCTAGGTTTCCCTAGTGGACGAGTTTGAGTCTCGTGAGGGTTTTCAGTAATGATACCCACAAACATTAAACTAAATGTAAAAAAATTAAAAGAAATAATAACAACAATCAACTTAAAAACTAAAATTACAACAAAATCATAAATTAACTTTTAAGAACAAAAGAAAACAACATATCACAAAAATGTCTCATACTTTTAATCTCCTTTAAGATCATAATTAAAATCTCAAGCATAAGTTATTTTAATCTTTTTAAACAATCATGATTTATTATAATAATTAGTCAAAAATCATTTTCATATTTCATATAAAAAATGTATCAATTTAATTTCACCCAATTTGAGTGTTATAAATCCAAATTCGCTTCGACTCTATTCCTCACAAGTCAATACTCTCAAAACACTGAATCCTATGGGTTCAAACACTCATACTAATTTATATGCAAAAGAGTTGATGTATAGAAATGAACTAATATGTTCACATATGTTTAAAGAAGAAAGGCTCAAAGTGTTATTTTGACGTTGATTTCAAGGAAGGAATCAAATGTATAAATTATAAAGATATCATATATAAAAATTATTTTCATGCATAAATCAAACTCATTAAGAAAAAATTTCAAGATATATGCCTTTTATAAATGAAGAAAGTGCAATGACTTTTTAGGGAATTACTTCCTATATCTTTCTTTTGTAATTAGTCTTTACTCACAACTTTGTAGCCAATGTGGGTAATAGTATGTAGATTATACTATATATTCTTTCTCTCTATATTTTTCTGAAGATATTTTTCAATATATATCATTTGTTTAGAGAGTCAACCCATGTACAGATTGTACATTTTTTTTTGAATTTTGGGTAATATGGGTCATAGTTTGTAGATTATACTATATATTCTTTATCTCTTTATATTTTTCTGAAGATACTTTTCAATATATATCATTTTTTTTAGAGAGTCAACCCATGTACAAATTGTACATTTTTTTAGGATTTTGGTGAGTGGTTAATTTTGTGGCTTTTTTGTTTAATCTTGGTTTAGGTAATCCTAGATATGTCTCTTTTTTTTTGTAACAGTCATGCATGAATGAGATAAAAGCATATACTATCAATTTCTACTCAAATCATTTAATATAAGCAAAAATAATAATAAAAAATATACGACACTCTATTAAGATGAGAAAAAATTCATACATTCAATGTTAATGCCTATAGAGATCATCTAAGAATTTGAAGAAATAAGAAATGTGTTTGGAGTAGAAAAAATATATATTTCACTTTGAATAAGAGAAATTAGGCTCAAATTATATCTCACAAAGGTAGTCTCCATTAAAACAAATTCATAAACACCGATTTTGGGTTTAATATAATTTCTACATCTTATCAAGAAATACTAGTTATGACAAAAATTAACTAATTATCAAAAATAATTACATAATATTTCATGATATGTTTTCAAAAATTAATCTAACAGTACAAAAGACTTAACTATTTACTTAAATTTGATTTAAAGAAATGATAAATTTTTGTGAGAACTTTTTTTTTAAATTTCAAAAATTACTAAATCACACAGAAAATAAAACCAAACACAATAAAAATGAAAATGTGAACATAAAAAAAGAAAAAAATTATTATTATTATTTTTTTTATTTTTTTTTAAATTGTTAATTTTTTTTTAAATTAAGCATGGTAACTTTTCACCACCCCCAACCTAGAACTTACATTGTGCTCAATGTAATAACTGTAAATTATAGAGAGAAAAGAGAGGAAATATTACCTATTTCTTGAGAATGTTGCAAGTAGTGATGGAGACATGTATGTGCATCCATCATGTTCATTAAAGTGCACACAGACAGATCGCTGTGAACTTCTAACATCTCAACAAAAAATTTTAGTTTTAACAATTTTTAAAATTATTCAAATGTAATTAAACTAAAATAAACAATAAAACAAAGAAGAGGAAATTACCTAAAATGATGGGTTGCCTCCCATCCAGCGCTTAGTTTAACGTCTTACCAAGACGTAACTTGGGGATTTCATTTTAAGTAAACTCAATGTACCCTCATCAATGAGTCAATTTAACCAACAAGTAAGACAAGATTGTCTATTTATACTTTTTTCAGTCATGTCCTATGGATTTTCAAATTTTTCTGTACTTAAAACTAGGGACATGCTTGTGAGTTTTAGATAATCCATGTCTAGGTACAAATCAAATAATTAAAGGCATCAAAACACAATTGTACCTAGATCAAACAAAACAACTAACTCCTTAGATTGTAATTAAAGCTTTAAAATTTTGGAGATAGTTTCAGAATTTTTTGTTTTTTTGTTTTTTTAGGTATAATATCTAAGTTAAAATAACATAATCAGTATTAACCAAGAGTGCTCCCAGGAAAGAATGGTGGGGCAAAGGCTCCTTAAAAACCATCCTCCTAGACAGAGCAACGTTCCTAAGAAAGACTAGTGGCACAAAGGCTTCCAAGAACTAATCTCCTATATAGAACTCCCTAAGATCTTTACTTTTCATGGTATTAAAATTAAGTTAATTAAGTTAAAATTTAAGTTAATTAAGTTAATAAAAAGGTAGGTTAATTAAGTTAATGAAAATCTAAGTTAATTAAGTTAGTAAATTAATAAAAAGGTAGGTTAATTAAGTTAATGAAAATCTAAGTTAATTAAGTTAGTAAATTAAATTAATATAAGTTAGTAAATTAAGTTACTAAAAACCTAAGTTAATTAACTTAAACGAAAATTAAGATAAAAAAATAGTTAAAAAAAATTTTGAAAAAAATAAATTAAACCAAAAATAAAATAAATTAAAAAAGTAAAAAAAATGAAAATAAAAAGAGAAAAATTTAAAAATTAAGCCAAAAAAATAAAATAAAATCAATTGAAAAAAAATAATAATTGAAAAAGATAAAAGAAAAAAAAGAACAAAAGAACAAAAAAAATTGAAAATAAAGTTTTTGATTTTTTTTTTGAAAAAAAAAATTTATTTTTTAAATAAAATAAATTTTTTATTTTTTATTATTTTTATTTTTTTATTGTGTTTATTTTGTTTATTTTATTTATTTATTTTTTATTTTTTATTCTTATTATTTATTAATTTAATTTAAAATTTATTTACTTTTTTTTTTACTTCAAATTTCAAAATTCAAAAATATTTTATTATTCATGCTATAATTTTATTTATTTATTATGAAATTGAAATTTGATTTTTTTTTTCTTTTCACAAAAACAAATTTTTTTATTTTTTTTAAATAAAAAAATCACAATTATTTACAACACAAAAAGTTTTTAAATTGTTGATAAATAATTTAAAAACGCTATTCCTTCCCCGGCAACGGCGCCAAAAACTTGATCGGGGCAGAAACGACATCGCCGATCCTGCCTGTTCATTTGGTTTTATATTTATAAAACTCTCGCAAGTGCACGAATCATTTCGTAGAAAATGATAAGTATACTCCCAAGGTCGATCTAAGGAAGGAATGTATGTGGTTTTTAATTTATTATTCAAACTTTTAAAAACGAAATTAAATCTTAAACATCCTGTCACGATATTTTGGGTTTTGTGTTTTTAATCTAATTACATAAACATAAACATAGATTCAATAAACATTTATGCAAATTTTATCATTTATAATGGTGGAGTATTTATGGATATAATAATTAAGTTAATTATGCTTGCTCATATTATTTAGGTTATTAAAGATATGAATTGATATTTATTGATTCTCTCTTTTTTATATGAATATCACCTTTGGTGGGGTTAGATATTCTTTGTTAACTAAACAAATCAATTAACACCTATGGGTGGGGTTGATAATTAATTTGGTTAATTAAATTAATTCCTTTTTCTAAGAGATTGAAAATGAACCATTTAAATGCCACCTTTGGTGGGGTTAGATAGTTTAAACTTTATTCAAGGTGTCCAAATTAAACCTAAGAATTTAGTTATCTGAGTACTAACTTTCAAGTTTTAAAACCACTATTGAAAACATGTTGTCAATACATTTTCAGATAATAATTCTTATAAAAACTTTTGAAATAGAGCTTCATTCTAACTACCGGGCGATTGTACCAACAAATAAAAGAGCACTACTCTAAATCAGACCGGATAACTAAACCTTAAAATCTAATTTTTAGATTTAAGTTTGTAATGAAAAATAATATATTTCTCTCTAACATTCTTAATATATAATCTTGAATAAAAATAAAAATCAATTCATTTTAGAGATTTTTACCTATTTAATATTTCGCAAGCATAACAACGTTATTATTATATCATGTTTACAAATAGCCAGCACAGTTAAACTTAATCACAGACAAATTAAATATAACATGTAAGAATAAAGCATAAAAAATAACTGTAAAGAAAATAAAATCCTTACAGAACTTCGATGCTATTCCCGTTGCTGGAAAACCTCCAAGCGGAATTTGCACTCCCATTTATTGAATCAAAAAGCTAATAAATTACAAAAACATAACTAGTTCTTCCCAAAAAGGGAAGAACTCTAAAACTAAGAGAAATTAACTAAGAAAAGCTAAAAACTAAGAAAAACTAAAAAATCTAAGAAAAGAGAATGTGTTTTGAGGTGTATTTAGAAGTGAAGAGAAGGGGGGTATTTATAGGTGAGGATGTAGAGAAAATGTGGGTGAAAAAATGTTTAAAAATGATGAAAATGTGGAGTGCAATTGTTGAGGTCATTGATGACGTCAGCATGACGTCATGTGGGCGGCTGCGTGCGAAAATGGGGCGAAATGGCAGCGGCGCGCGCGGCGGCGGCGTTACGCGCAGCGCGGCGCGAAGCGTCTTTGCCTTGGGCGTGGTGGCAGCGCGGTTCTGGGCGGTGGCGCGCGTGGCGGCGCGATTTTCTCCTTTTTGACATTTTTGACCCATTTTGTCCAATTTTTCCATATTTGTTGACCTTTCCCCATTTATTTATTAATATATTTGTGATGTATTGCTTCCAATATTCCTCTTTGAGTCTTTAAGTTACGTTTTTAAGTGAAAATACCTGAAAAACAATAAAAACACCCGTGATTCCGAAAAAGACAAATTTATATAAATATATGATAAAACATATAAATATATATATTTTTAATCAATTAATGTGCATAAAATCATGGTAATTTTAGTGTTTTTTGAGCACTCATCAGTGTTGCAGAGGATATCATCCAATGCACTTATAAAATCAACCTTTATGAGCATGCTAATCATTTCAATTTTAGAACAAGTTTCATGTCTATTTTTCATAACCCTTTCTACTAATATAAATATGTACTTAGCTAAAGATTAATAAGGGTTTTTCATGCTTGTAATGTAAGACATTTAGGCTCTTTCTATACCTTAGCTTTCTTTTTATTCATCATGCACTTTTTAATTACAATTGAGCTTTTATTTGATATTTTAATACACGATATCCATTTTTTATATTCTTTTATTCCACATTTTTTTTGTAACTTCACAATACCCCAAACTTATTTTTAATTTTATTTTTTCTTTAGAGAGATAATTATATTGCGAGTTTTTTTATAGGGTGCATTATATTTCATCGTACTTTATAACATAACACGTGATTGCATTTTTTTTCTTTTCATACAAGCTAAATGTGTAAGGGTAAAGATATTGCTTATTGGTAAGGCATACAATGTGGCTTAAAGATATGAAACGTTCTTAATTAGACTCAAATAGTTGACTAAAGATATTAACAATGGTTAGCTTAAAAGACTCAATCGATCCAAATAAGGCCTAAATCATTTCTTATGCTAAATAATATTTAAATTTTTTTCTCAAATGATGATAAAATAAATTTTAAAACATGGTAGATCTTATCAAATTTCATAAATCACCATAAATTTTCTCTTAATAAGAACACCAAAATCATTCATGAACATGTGCATACAAATTTGAATCAATCCAATCAAAACTAACAAGTATATCACATGATTAATATAAGTATCTTAACGAGTATGTTACATTTCTTATCCTAGTCATGACTACCAATTTTTATCATTGAGTTCATATGTTTCATATCAAGTATGCATGAAGTTCGTTTCCATGTATTTATCAATTTATACCCAAATCATGATTTAAAATATCCTAAAAATAATAAACAAATCCTAAAAGTTAAAAATGCATACAAAATACTAAAATATAGAATGAAGTTTCCTCCCCCAAACTTAAATTGCACATTTTCCCTAACGTGTACATATAAATATGAAAAATTAAAAGAAAAAAACTCTCTTAGTCTTGGCACACCACATCTGTCGTTGAAATTGCTCAATCTTGTTACGATAGTGCTTTCCACATATATTTACCCACAAAACAAAAAAATAAAATGTAAGTAATATAACCTTAGGTTGCCTTCTAACCAGCATCACTTTTAACGTCTTTGACTAGACAGTCATAGTAACTCCTAAGGTATATCTCTCTGTGTCCATTTACTATTGAGTTTGTCCAAAAACATTTTGAGTCTTAAATTGTTAAATAATACTTTATGTTCCAATTTAAAAACATGGTGCTCAATTCTCTCATCATGTTATATTTTTATTTTCTTTTTGTACTTTTTGGCATTTTTATAAGCACTATATTGTAGCTAATCTAATTTATGTATTTGCAGCATCTTTTTCACCTTTCTATTGGACTTTTCTGCTTTCCCATTTTATCGGAGATGATAGCGTAAAAGTGCGAGCTCTAACCTTGGTGACCCTTCAATAGATAGTTTGAGCTTATATCTTATCTCAAAGCTCTCAACAAAAACATTAGGTATACATATGGAAGGTGTAGCCTTTAATTGGTTTACACAATCAATAATATCAATCATAGATTTATACTTTTAAAATTAAAATAGATTGAGTTATTTCTTAGTGAATTTACTTAATTACTCATAGCGTCATATGTAATAAAATTAAGTGTGGGTGACTCAATATTTTTTTTAAGTTATCATCATGATCAGTGACATCTATCCTAAAGCATTCATTAGTATTCTCAATATCAGACGGTTCATATGCTTTAAAAATTTTAAATGTTTACTTATTCATCTTACACTTTAATTGTAAGCTCATATATTTGTACATCAATAAGTGTTCTTCTGGTTGCTAAGAATGGATGACCAAGTATGATAGGAATGTTATGGTCTTTTTCTATGTTATCGTTAGAAAGATGAACTTGTCTACATTTACTAGCACATCTTCTACCATACCTCGAGGTCACTTAATTAATCTATCTATCATTTGTAATGTTACTGAAGTGGGCTTGGCTTTACCAACCCCTAATCTCTTGAAAATTGATAATGGCATGAGGTTAATGTTGGAACTCAAGTGACAACGTGTCTTGCCAAAATAGATGTTCCCAATAGTATAAGAGATATCAAAAATACTTAGATCTTTCAGTTTTTATGGTAGTTTTTTTGTCAAGGATGGCACTATAACCTTCAATCAAGGTTATTGTTTCATGATCTCCAAGCCTCCTTTTCTTTAACAGTATATCCTTTATGAATTTGGCATAAAACGACATTTGTGTAAGTGCATCTATAAATAGTATGTTTATGTATAGCTTCTTAAAGACATGTAGAAATTTTGAATTACGTATCTAACTTTGGCTTTTATAGTTTTAAGGGAAAGAAATAGTGGGTTTGTAGAGGTTGCTTTTCTTTGGCTAAATTGTTTTCTTTTCAATGCTCTCTTTATCCATTAGTTCTTTCTTATCCTTGTTAATTTCATATTTCTCGGTCTCATGTTCCTCCTCTAGAGTTTTACCACTCTTTAAGGCTATAGTGTTGCAATGCTTATTACCTTCTCTTTTTGGGTTTGTAATTGTGTTACTTGGAAGGTTACATTGAGACCTTTAACTTATTGCCTCAACAAATTTCCCCATTTGGGTCTCTAAATTTTGAATTAAAGCCTCTTGAGTGGACACTTTTGTATTTACTAAATGTATGAAGTATTTCATTATACCCATTAAAGCATTTGTATTATCCTAAGTAGGTAGATTTTTCTCGTGTGCTTATGATTATTGTGGTTGTTGAAAACCATGTGGTGAAAATGATTGACGGTTGAATTGATTACCACCTTGATTATTGTTATTACTCTAAGAGAAATTAGGATATTGTCTCCATCTTGGATTATATGTGTTCGAGTATGGATTATTGTTTCGGTTCACATTACCCATATAACATGCCGATTCAGGATTATTTGGATAATAATCAAACAAATGAGCTCCCACATAAAAGACATAGAACACCCCTAAATCTTGGACCTAGTTTATACTCGTTGGTGAGTTTTTAGCCTTCAAAAGGTTCACCAAAGATGACACTTGACCTGTAAGTGTCGTGATATCATTTACCTCATGCATTATAGCTACTCTTCTTGTGGTTGTCATTATTTCCATTGATCATTGAAAATTATTTCTAGCCATTTTCTTAAGTAAAACATAAGCTTGATTGTAAGATTTGGCTAACAGAGCTTCATTAGTGAATGCATCAAAAATGGTTCTTATTTGAACATTGAAACCATTGTAGATATTTGGATCCAATGAAGGATACCATTGTGTGGACATTTCCTTAAAAATTCTTTGAATCTTTTCCATGTTTCATATAAAGATTCCCCTTCATATTGTTGGTAGGAGGTGATGTTATTCCTAAGCTTTGCATTCTTTGTTGATGGAAAATATTTCATCAAGAATTTCTCTGCAAAATCATTCCAAGTTGTAATAGAATCAAGTAGTAAAGAGTTTAACCAAGCTCGAGTACGGTCTCACAAAGGGTAAGGGAATAATTTAGAGTCTAAATGCCTCCTTAATCATATTATTGAATTTGAATGAATTTTCAACTTTAATAAACAATCTAAGATGTAAATGATGATCCTCTATGAGTAATCCACTGAATTGTTCAACTGTTTGTAACATGTTAAACATCACTGCCTTTAATTCAAACTGACCAGCTTGATTGCTTGGCCTTGTAATACTTAGATTCAGTCCTTCTAATATAGTTAATGCATATTCATTCTTATTTCTATCCATATCACCTATTAAAAGGTATTTGGTTGTTCAAATTTTGCTCATTATTATTTATTTCTAATAGATTATTCATTTTTCACTTGGTTGACAACTTGTTGTTTTCTTATTAATTTCAAAATATGCTCAATTTTAGGATTTAAAGGAAAAATTTCTCTCTTATGGACTTTACTCATAAAATAGAACCATATATATTTATAATAGAATAAAGGAGATGACAAAAAAAAATGAATAATTAAATAAATTAAAATTATAAAAAATAAAAAATAAAATAAAGTGAAAAATTAATTTCTAATATTTATAATTACTGACAACGGTACCAAAAATTTGATTGACACGAATTGTGTGTAAATGGGTACGCAAGTATACGTATCTCAAACAAGTAGTATAATGATAAGAAAATATAATTCTAATAGAGATTATGTTATTAGAAACTAAATTTTAAAACTAAAAAGTAAAAATTAATTTTTTTATGTTTTTAGAAAACTAAATTAAAAGAACTAAAATTAAAATGCAGTAATTAATTAACCCAGAATTGACAACTAAGAAGATATATGAGAAAATATATAAGAATACTTAATTACTCAATACAATTACCAATCAATTACATGATCAATTGAATGTAACATGTAATGTATTTCTCTTTCAAGTAAACTACACATCATATAGTAATTACCCTAATCATACTATCATGTCAATTAAATTACATACTACTCATTAAGTTAATTAATTATGGATCATATACATAAGAATCATATATCTCTGCCTAGATATTATTCATGTTTTTTTAATTATGATAAACAATTAAATAATTCTCTCAAATCTATTTAATTGTCTATATAGATCAATTATTGGCCAAACAATTAATAACATAAAAATTAGATTAGATAATATAATAGAGTTGAAATCATAATTGAGGTAAAATATTAGATCATCACATATAAAAAATTGGGTTCACAAGACCCCTAGATTAATAGATTAGCTAGACATAATTTTGTTCATAAATCTCATTTTTTTTCATAAAGAAAAATATAAAAATTGATAAAGAAAAAATAAGAAGAATAAATACAATCAATCTCTTAAATTATATCACCAATCTTCTTTTGAATCTCCACCAAAATTGTATTTTTTTTTATTTTTCTCTCTTCTTGACTTCAAAAATTGATAAAAAAACTGTTAGTTTTTAGCTTATTAGGGTTTTGGGACAATTACGAGGTTAAATTAGGATTAGATGGAATCTAGACCAACAGATTAGTTTCAAATCAACTAGCTAATGAGATCGTGACACGTGGCACAGAAAAATCACTAGAAAAATCAACCCACGATGCATAGCGGGGTGGACTAGTCATAGTCAATGCTTGCTAGGTCTACGCAACATGACGCATTGTGATTCATGAATATGGATTGTATGGCAACCTAGTGGAATGAACGAATCCCATGACGACACATGGAATGACCATTGATTGCTCTACAAAACTCAAAATGAACTCTATGTTGATACATGGCAGAACATGTGTCACCTGGTACACTCAGTGTGCTCCGATTGGCTTTGCCTGCTTGCATGGCATCCACGTGCCGACGACTAGTCAACTCCCTTGCTTGTATGGAGTCCACATGGCTTATTCTGATTGCTCATACATTAAAAATTCATGAAATATCCATAAAAATTCTCAAAAAATATATTTCACCCATTTTCACTAGAAAGTTTATATTTTAATATATTTAATCCTAAAAGTATAAATTGTTGAATAAAATGAACAAATATTAAGTAAAAAAGTGGACTGATAACTCTACTTTCATAGAATCATCAACATTTTACCGAATTGACCTATATATTACTAATACACTTTTTTTTAATTTTATACATTTATAATACATAAATCATATATGCTTATAATTATTTAATTTTAGTTAAACTTTTATGTCAATTGAGAATATGAAACAACTTATATTATTCTTATCTTATATTCATGTTTTTAAAAAATTACTATAACTAATAAAAATCTAAATTATATTTTGTTTACTAATTTTTAATAATTTATTCATTTTTAATAGTTATTCTCTATTTGAAATTGATGCAAAATCTTAATTTAAATATTAATATATAATTTTTAATTAAATAATAAATCTTATTTATTAAGTTAACGTAAAATCAAAAAAATGTAAATTCTTTAAATAATAAGTAGATTTAAACCGCAAACTAAATCTACCAGACTCACGTATATAAATTAATACACGTATATAAATTAATATAATATTATCTAGCTGAATTTTATAAATAGATTTTGATTTTTTATTTAAAAAAGATATATATTTCCTTGATTGGTATTTTATATCGAACTACACCCACCCTTTTATCGGCTGAAATTAATATACTTTAGTTTAAGGGTGGTAAACCAAGTAAAACAAGTCATATTTGGATCAATCCAATAACGACCCGATTCGATAAGGGGTGATCCGAACACGACATGATAAGAATAATGGTAAAAGTTTTGTTACCTAAGCAGTAACCATTAATTATTCATGTTGACAAGACACAACCTATTTAACTTGTTTGATATGCTTAGTTAATAAATAAGATTATTCCTATTCAAATAAAACTTGATAAATATTTCAAGTTGTTTGTGTATTTTTTTAAAAAGGAAAATTAAGCTACTCAAAACTCAAATCAAATTACAAAATAACTATATCCATTGTAACTAAAGAATAAAAACAAAAAAAAATTGACAAATATTTTATTAGGTTGGAGAGACATTAAGGTTATTTGAATTTGATAAACATTACCATTTAATTCTTTTGCTTGTAACAAATGTTTTTAGTCATTTTAATTTTAAAAAAATGATAAATAAGAACAAATAATACTATTAAGATAATATTTTGACGTTTACTATTTTTCTATCAGTAGTATTTACTATCTTTAAGCAAATATTTTAATATTTTAATATTAATTTTATTGGTATTATTTTTTTTCATCTCTTTGTTCCTTCTATTGCAAATGAAGAATAATTCAAATGGGTCCAGTTTTGCTGGTGAGAGTAATAAATCTAAGATACCATCTCTCCCGGCCATCAACTTCACAAAAACAGGTTTGTACTATCTCTTGCTTGCCTTCCGTACCTATTTCTCACTCACTCGTTCTATGCTATGTTTTTCTAAAAAAACTTTTGCCGAGTTAATTCCACCAAATCACCTGATTTTAAAATAATTTTTTTGATTTAATATATTAAAAAACCATAAAAATCCATTAAATTATATCATTTAATCAATTAAATTATAAGTCATATTATTTAATCTTTTAGTTAAAAAAATAAGAGATTAAAAATATTAATAATGATCTAATGATCTAATGATACATCTATTCTTTCACTAATGATCTAATGATCTCACGTAGTTCATAGAACGCACGAGATATTATTCTTTTTATAACTTGCGTTTTTTTTTCACTCTCAAGACAACGATCTCTCTCTTCTATAAAATGATCTTTTTTTTATAAAACTAAAAAATTAAATTACATCACTTATAATTTATAAGGTTAAATGATACAAAGGATCTAATTTAAAAGACATTTATAACCCCTCTTAAATTAAAATAATAATTTATCTTTAATTAACAACTTTTATAAAATTTAATGGATTAAATAATACCAATTACAAACAAAAGGATTAAATGACATTACTAACCTATTCTAAAGAACATGTGTGACACTTCTCTACATATATTATAAAATCAAAACAAATAACAATTTTTTTTTTAAATATTTGTCGTTTCAAATATATTAACCTGTTATCAACCTAACACGATAAGAACATACTCAAACATGACACGATATCTAAACATGTCAACCCGTTAATGATCTAAGCTTTCTGAGTCGTCTTCGTGTTATGGTAAGTGATAACGGGTGTGTCCTAAATTACTACCCTTAATGTAGTGCAATTAATTAAGAGATATTTCTCCTATGCTTTAGACATGAAAACTTCTGAAAAATTGTGGTCCAGTAAACTTGCTAACTATTATAATCTTAAAATTTTTGGGGGTGCAGCATAGTGTTTACTTTGGAAAATTCATCCATGTTCTTAAAATTGCATTTTTATTGGACATTTGAATCTTTGATGGTGTAAAAGGGGTTAAACTCTGGCATCTTAAAAATAGAAAACGCGTTGTTAGCATAATGTAATTTTTAATGAATCCCAAACCTATAAAAAATAGTTGGTTCTAAAGGTGGAGGCTCCAACCACCCTTCAATTTGGGGACTCCAGTATTTGGGTATCTAATACTGTAGCTGAGGATCTTGAGACATCTCAATTGTCTTAAGATGATCCATGACCACTCATTAACAACTTACAAGAGACAGATTTAAAAGAAGTATTACTGCCCCAAAGAAGTAGGTTTATTGCTTATGCTTTGCAGGTTGCCATTGATTATGATGAGTCCATTCCTAAGAATTCTAATGATATATGTTCTCATGTTGATTCAAAGAAAAGGCTTATGCAAGTATGATGAATACAAATATTTGACGAAATATCATATCTGGATCTTAGTAAAGAAAACCCAGAAGGCAAAGATATTGGATCTATACAAAAAAAACAGCTAAACTATGTACTCAAACTTTGACTAGCTACATAGATCATCAAACTTTTAAAACAAATGATTTAATCATCAAATTTATAAAACTTTACGTATTATGTATCCCAAAACATTTCAATCCTATGATTTCATGACAAATTTTTAAAACTTTATATATAGATTCTAAATTTTTTGAATCACAAATATGTATTTTAATAATCAAACTGTGTGAAGTTTTAAAAACTTATATACTTAAATAGTATAATTTAAAAGTTTAAGAATCTTCTTGTGAAGTGTTAAAAGTGAAGACTCAATTATACGTTTTAAAAGTTTGGAGAATTACGTGTAAAATTGTTTAAAGTTTGAGAGTTAATAAAGAAATTTAACCAAAAATAAAGTTAAAATCTGGAGTCATTCATATTGTCTTTGTGTTCTCTTAGAAACAAAAGCACTCTCATTCTAAGAAAACAAAAGGCAGCAAAATGTTCATTAGAAAAAGGCACGGATAAATTGCACTAAAAATTCTACTTTTTGGCTATACCAACTCATGAGGCAAACCTTAAAGGTCTTTTGGCACATCCTTGAGATATATATACTTCACTAGTATTGCTCGATTAATTTGGATTTCAAACCATACAATTTCCTCTGTCTCTTCTTCTGCCCAAACAACTTTGATTTCACATCAGCTATACTTCTTGGGTAGTTTGTGACTTCTCAATAAGCAACTCGATCTTCTGCTCAACAATGATAGGACATATACTGTTATGAGATCTAGAATAACTGAACTGTCGGCTGAACATTTGATTGTGAATAAGAGGCATGCCTTCTATTAATTAGTTAGTCCAATCAAAAAGAATAAAAAATCAAACTGCATAGTAGAGGTTTACCTTTACTGATTTGTTTACTTCTTCAAGTCTATGGAGAAACAATTCCTCAGTTCCTGTGCTTCTTCCGTCTATTGAAGCATACTGATGTGACGCCCTTAACTGCACGAATAGAGGTTCCATTGATATCATAAGGAAGAAAAGAGCTACATTCCAAAAAAAAAAAAATAGCAAAAAGACAAGAAAGAATATGGCATTGTAGGCATTCTCAGGCCAATTCATTTATTCATATACAGAGCAGCATTCTCATTTCTTGCATGGACTTGTACCACTTTGGGACAACAAAGTAATTTCTCACTCACTGCCACACAAACCCAATTGAGCACAGCCAAAAAATAAAATAAAAAATAGATTGCTTTGTACAGGGCTTAGCTAACAAACACTAGATAGAGGGGGAGATTTTCAAAAATAGGAGAAGAGCACATTTATATCTTTAAACCATCTCTTCCGAAGACAGACAGTGATTAGACACTAGAATTAAGCAAACGTAACTTTTCTCACACCACTTATCATGAGACACACGACAAATCATCTTTTGCAGTTAGCTACGACTACATCTTCTATGATGGCAGATAAACTACAGTATGACCTTGTATCAGCAAGTGTATTAAATGTGCAGCTTCTAATTAGAACCTATACATGTAGAACAACTTCTGGTTGCACTTAAGCCTGAATTAGGTCAGTTTTGATTGTGATAAGAGAGCATGCTGTCAAACAAATTAAATTGCATCTTTAGACTAGCTGCACTAATATTATTTCTAGCATTCAGAGCTCCCCATGTATTATTACCAGTAAGATGGATTTGCTTCAGATAAAACATTTGATCCAATTCTTAGTGGCCCCCTCTCTCCCTATCTCAAAATCTTTCTCCTTCCTCTTTTGGTTTCAACAATAGCATGCATTTTGAAAGAACTGAGGATTGCAAGACAGAGAGAAGGAAGGAGAACAAACTTGTGTATTGTAAAATCAATTAAATGAATTACATTGTGATCACTGAACGTATTTATATATTACATTGTAACCGTATTGTAGGCATTACAGAATATTAGTGTAGCTACTAACAGCCTTTCGGAGGCTTTACAAAACATAGTAACTAACTAATTAACTAACTCCAATAACCACCCTCAAATTGGTGGACGTGGTAAGACCATCAATTTGGCCCTTGAACTTTGAAACTGGACAATGCCAAATGGTTTGTTGAGCAAAACAGCTAGTTGATCTTATGAAGTCACATGAGCAACGTGCAGGACCCCTTTCATAACACGATATCTAAGAAAATGATAATCACGCTCAATGTGTTTTATACGAGCATGAAGAGTGGGGTTCTGTGCAAGGTATTTGGCACTTAAATTGTCACACAAAATCAAAGGCTTAGAGGGTAACTGGACAATGCCAAATGGTTTGTTGAGCAAAACAGCTAGTTGATCTTATGAAGTCACATGAGCAACGTGCAGGACCCCTTTCATAACACGATATCTAAGAAAATGATAATCACGCTCAATGTGTTTTATACGAGCATGAAGAGTGGGGTTCTGTGCAAGGTATTTGGCACTTAAATTGTCACACAAAATCAAAGGCTTAGAGGGTAATTGGACATGTAACTCTAAAAGAGCAGATTTTGACAATAATATTTCAATGGTAGCATAAGAGAGAGCACAGTACACAAATTCTGTGGAAGGGCCAGCAACGACTTTCTGTTTAGAATACTTACAAGAAATCAAATTGTCACAAAAAAAAGACATATAGCACTTGTTCTTTTTCTATCATCAGTGCAACTTCACCAGTTAGCATCACTAAATACCACCAAATCCTTAGTAACTGAATGATTCATAAGCAACCCATGCTGAAGAGTACCATTAACATATCTGAGTAACCTCTTAACTGCAATCCAATGATAATTTGTAGGTTGAGCCATAAAGTGGCATAACCTATTGACAGCAAAAGAAATTTCAAATCTTGCAAGTGTGGGGTACTGCAAAGCACCAACAATACTTTTATACTTGAATGATCTTTAAGCACAATACCATCATACTTGCTAACAAAATTTCCAAACATCATAGGAGTATCTCCATGTTTATTATCTTGAAGATTGCACTTAGCAATCAGGCCACGAGCATACTTTTGTTGGCCCAAATGAATCTCTTACTTAGAATAGGAAACCTAAATACCTAAAAAGAGATTTGAGTTTATCCAAGTCCTTAAGAGAAAATGAGGCATTAAGTTAAGTAACCAAATCACTAATGTTTTTGGAAGAGTTGCTTGTAATGATAATACCATCCGTATGTGCCAATACCAACAAAATGTTGGAACCAGTACCTTAATGAACAAACTAACATCAGATTGTGAGTGAACAAAGTCGCAAGACACAATGAAATGCTCAACTAATAATACCTGGCTCATGAAGTTTGTTTGAAACCATAGAGAGTCTTTTTCAACTTACAAACCAATCTATTGACTTTGTCACAGCTTAGTGGTTGTCTCATGTAAATTATCTTCTCCAAATCTCTATTGAGAATAGCATTATTGACATCCCCTTGTCTAAGGTCCCAACCATAGGTCAAAGCTAAACTCAGAACCACTATAATAGTTGTTGGTTTTATAACAAGACTGAAAATTTCATAAAAATCAACCCCAGCTTCCTAAAGATAGCCAAGTGCAACAAGTCTACTTTTGTAAGTGTCCAACAATCCCAAGCTTAGCAGCTTCACACAAAAAACCCACTTGCATCCAATGCCCTTTTGACCAAGAGGTAATGGCACCAGTTCCCATGTACCATTGTTAACTAAAGCGCCATATTTCTTTTGTATAGAAGCTTGCCTTTCAGGAATTTTAAGAGTTGTTTTCCATAATTTAGGAGCTGATAAAGTATCTACATAAGCAGTATATACTTTGGGTTTTTTAATACATGTTGTGGTCCTACTTAACATAGGATGACAATTGATAGGTGTGGAAGCATCGAGTATGAGTGACAATGGTAGAAACAACAGGAGCAACAAAATTAGTAGACACTAGAGGTTGTGAAACAGAAGATAATGGTAAAGGGTTTGAAGGAAAAGATACAAGAATCGATAAAGAAGCAAGCTCGGATGACACAAATAGAGTAGATGAAGAAGAAAGGACAGGGGAGACAGAAGAAGAGAAAGCTGGAGGTACAGAACCCCTCGAATAGTGCTAGGCAAGAGAAAAGTGGAAGTATACTAGCTATGTGATAGAGACAACAAGACTCGAGAAAATTTGTGCAAAATACCTAGGTCTTGGAGGAAAGTTATGAACACAATAAACCCACCACTTGCATCAGTTTGTATGTTTCTAACAAAAGCTTGAAACTGAACCTTTCCCATAGTAACAAAGGATTTAAAAGTAGACAATGTTTGAACCTTTGATTTCAAGACAAACAACCAAGTAAAATGACTAAAGTCATCTACAGTTGACAAGAAATAACGATCACCATTACAAGACACTTCAGGTGACCATCACAAAGACCTCTTTTAGTTTCCTCTGGCATAAGAATCCTCCTTGTTGAAATGTTCCTTACAAAAAACAAATTAGCCTCACACTCCACACACTTTATTATAAACACAATTTGTGCATAGACAACAAGTTAGATGCAACATATGGAGTATGCAAGATATGCTTTAAGGGAAGAAAACATTTACATGAGAAGTGGACATAAAACCATGTCCTATGCAATGAATAGGTAAAATTTTGTCATTATCTAGAGAAACTCCTCCATGACCAATGTATAGGGTGGACTGAGGTACAATAGAAGAATCAGAAGATCAATGGTGATTGGCACCAGTGTCCAGAAGCCAAGCATTAACAAGTGCACTAGCATTTCTTGCATTAGCAATATAAGCAGTTGGAGTAGAAGGGAAATTTTGTCACCTTCGTAGGTTTTGTTGCACAAATCATGAAGAACAAAGCAGCAGATGCTTGATGACCAATTTACCGCAAATCTAACAAACATGTCATTCACTAGTACCTTTCTTGGATTGAGATTGCCAGGAGTAGAATTGCCAAATGAAGGAAAATGTGAAGTAGATGAAGTGTTATTAGGAGAAGATTCAAGATTCAAGCTCTTGATGAAACCGTAAGTTCCAAGACTCACCATGAGATGAATTTTGATTGGGCTTAAATTTCTAAGGAGCACCAAATCGATTAGTTGAAACCGCAGTGGAGCAATCAAAAATCCATTTGAATCCTTTAAGTCCATATGCAATGTTCCATCTATTCTTTCCAAATAAGATAATTGTCGTGATCAAGTATAAGTCCTGTTGTTTTAGTATTGGCATTCCCGTGTGCAAAACACGATGTCCATATTTCATGGGTGGCTCGAGATCACTTAGGATAAAGTCTTGTGTTTACCTATTACACACATTCACATCTTAAATTGATATAGTTTGCATTATTAGGTGTTTGTTTGCTGTTGTTGTCTCGTTAGGAACTTTTTTTGTTGTCGTGTTGTCCAACTGGGAACTCGACGTTTCTCAATGGCTGAAATGCTTTCGCTGACATTCTCGCGTGATACTTGTTGACATGATTGGCGAGGTAGCCAACAAGGTGGTTGGCAAGTTGTAATGGTTGTTACCCTTGTTGTGACGACTGTTACCTTCGCCAAGGGTGGTTGGCAAAGGTCTAAGAAGTTGATTTTTTCTCTCCTTTTCTTGTTTCTTTGGCTAGAATTGGAAGGAAGCTCTGCTTGTTTGGTGCCAGACTTTTCCAATCCTTTATTTGTATATTTTCTTTTTGAGTGTTAGGTCCAGGAAACAATGTGTAAATCTGTAAGACATAGAACATCAAAGATGAGTCTCTCTCATATTTCTCAAACACTAGATTGAATGGAAAAAATGTAAGATTTAGTGAGGTTTCATTAAGAGTTAAAATTCTCGTTGGTTATTAAGAGTCAAACACTAGGTTAAGTGAAAAAAAAGTGAGATTGAGTGTCGTGTTTCCGTGTGTTAGCTGGTAGTTACAATAATGCAATAATTCTCGTAAGTGAAGAGCTTATGTGGTTGTGTGTCGTGTCAACTGGTACTTGTAAAGATGCAACAGTTTCCATAGGTGAGAAGCCTATGCGATGTTGAGCAACATGCTGGCTAAATCGCAACATGGTGCATAGGTAAGGAGCCTATGTGTTTGTGTCTCGTGTGTCGGTTGGATGTATGGTCACAACATGTATACATTTTAGAAGGTTAATCCATCAGTAATCGATCACATCACGTGGTGATGGAGCTTCGGGGACAAGCTTGGCTCTACTTGGGTCAAGTGCATTGTTGACGATGAGCGAAAGCAACCTAGGCGTAGGTAAGACAGGTATCTTGACAGATAGGGGTGTCTGAATTTATATTTTCATTGAGTTGTATACTATTAATTACTATTTGGTAAATTGCTTGCTGTCAAATGGTTGTGCCTAGGATGTTACCACATAGGAGCTAGATCCTATGTAGATAACCTCGTTACATGTTGTGTAAGGTTTGATTGCATATTGTGAGTGTACAATCATCATTTATATTTATCGAATATGTTCACACATAGAAAGCCTTGAAATAATTGAAAATATTTTATAATTTCTCCAATATATTTTTCTGATTCACATTTTGTGTACTGTTCGCCACGTTAATGTATGTTACTAGCCTGGATAGGAGTCTGTGAGGCACCACTACTAATGCATTTACCACAGATTATTCTTTCTTGTCTGTTAGTTGTTTTTGTAGTGTGTTGATTTAAGTATATTTTTATTGCATTTGCACTGTGCTATATACTTAATTCACATTGTGAAGCCTGCTTAGTCAAGTTGGAATAGAACTCGCCACAAGATTCCATGGGTTGGCGTATCCACCCTCTGTAGGTCCCAAATGTCTATTTGAGTTGAAAATACAATTCACATATGTGCAATTGTTCCAACATATGGAATTCTCATCAAGCTTAATTAACACACTCGCATTCATGGGAGGAATATAGGAGAAATTTTAAACTAACATATCACTTATTTGTGAAGCAGAATTAATTGCAAGGAAACCTGATGCTGATGATTCAAAACAAGAGTGTTGATTAAATCACGATATGAAAGATTATTCTTCCCTATCATTGTTGACAAAAAATCACAAGAAAGCAAGTAGCCCTAAGATTTTTGATGCTTTAATACCATACAAGGCAAACAGAGAGAAGGAAGGAGAACAAACTTGTGTATTGTAAAATCATAGAATGATTTACTTATGATCACTAAATGCATTTACAAACTACATTGTAACCATATTGTAGGCATTACAAAATATTAGTGTAGCTACTAACAACCTTATAGAAGCTTTATAAAACATAATAACTAACTAAATCACTCACTCCAATAAGGATAAACAAATTATAAAATTACCTTCAAGCTTTTTGAAGGTGATCTCAAAGTTGTTGGACCCTCAGTCAATGATCCCATATGAGTCATACCTTCCCTACTGATAACTTGCGTAATCTTTGAAGCTTCTGATATGATGACCTAGAAGTCATGAAACAAACCAGTTAGTATTCCAAAGTTCACCTTCTGAATATGAATGTAACCCTGTCATAGTATCCTTAATAATTTACAGAATAATCTCATGAATTTGCAAATAATTGATTACTGGGAAAATTTTGGCCAACCTTTCTCAAAGCACTAGGACCAGAAATCCCTTGAACCTGTAGTTCATCTACAGTTGCGGCTTTTCCATGAGCTATGCTTTCAACTCTGAAAGTATGAAGTCCATACATCGACTGCAAGCAACCTATAAAGAGAACACAAATGCTAAATTAGCTTCCAGGTGAAACAATCATCGCTAGGCAACTACTTTAGCAAGTTAGCAAGAATCTTATTAATTCATTCAGTCATGAAGCTAAAATCTTCGCTAACAAAATATAACCCTGGTAATAATGAAAAGTAAAGTGGCTAATGAGGAGACTAATTGAATAAGGTCGTGACTAGATAATACAAATTTTAATTTACTAACACTAGCAAAAGTATATTTTATTAACAAAAAATACACACAATGTTCAGCTATTGGAATAAGAAAATTATTAAAAGTTGTGTCCTAAGGGCAAGTTAACCAAATGGGTAGGGTTCACCCAAACATTTATAAAGCCCACTCTCTTCTTGTATTTTTCAATGCGGGACATTCCTAGCATTTTCTAACAAAAACTACATAGCAATTTGACTACAAGCCTTAACTGTCTTATCAACATTGTAGCATCAAAGAGAAAAGTTGTCGTTTTTGTTACAGATCTTTAATAAAGCTGTATTAAAATGTTTCAAGTTCTCGATATGCTTTCTAGTACTCAAGAAAAAGTAGTTATTTAAAGCTTCAAATCCATACACAGTCACACATAATGACACAACATTTAACCATGCAAAAATAATTTATTATGCTCTAGCTATGTGTGAGAGATATAAGCACACGTTGATGTTGCGGATATAAGAGAACCAAATAAAAAGTATTGCTTTGACGGATATAAAGGAAAATGCTTGTTGAAGCAAACTTTATTCAAATCTCAACTGACGTGGTATAGAATCATCAGTTGAAAAACTGAGGCCCAAAGTGTAAAAAAGAACTGCAGAATTAACCAATGACAAACTCCCATGTATGTTCAGATTGTTTCAAGCTGAGACACAAAAGCAATGCTCGAAAATAAAATACAGAAAATGTGTATGAAGAATCATTACCTTGTTCAATTATTATATCAATCACCTGAGACAGCGGGACATGCTTGTCAATTCTTGTGATTCCCCAAAATGGTAAGAATGACGGCCTTGAGACCTTTATGGAAACAAAAGAAGAATTACCATTAAAGTGACCTTTCTTTCTAAAGATAACACAGAAAGTTTAAACTATATGTTTACCTTGTAAACTATTTCGCTAGGTGTTACATATAATCTACGAGATGAAATATCCTTCTTAAGGACATGTCTCCTAAAAGGAAGATATAGCATCATGATGACACCAACTCCCCAAGCTAAAACCAGCAACAATGATATAGAAAGCCATATAATAGTATCATAATGAATTATACTATCTGCAAGTTCATCAAAGGAGGCTGAGTATAATATCTCCTCAGAGCAGTCTGTCGTATCCTCGTCATCTAATCCAGATTCAGAACCAGAAAGTAACCGATCCTGGGATGACCTTCGTTCTGACATACCATCTGTATGACCCATCAACATCTCTTCCGGCTGAAAACTGATACAAGAAAAACAAGCTAATCATGAGAAAAGTTATGTGACAACTGTTTTTCTTGTTTCTGTTTTCAGATAGAAGTAACATCCAGAATCAATCTCCTCAATCCAAACAAACTAATTAGAAACAAGGGAAATAAATGTGATTACTGAGAAATAGGAGATTTCTGCACCAAAATGAATAAGGTCAATGTCAAAGGCACTTAAAAAGCATTAAACTTACAAAGTTATTTTGTTGCTCAATCTTCAAGTGCTCTTGAATCTTTCGATGATTTGATTGATTATAAAAAAATTTATTCTCAGTTTAAGCTCCCAAAATATGCACTTTCATCCAAATCATTAATCTCCCATCATTTTTAGTATCAGCATACAATATCAAACACGCATATTTAACCTTACATTCAGATTCCAAAAGGGGGAAGAAAAAAAACTTATGAACTTAGAGTAGTGATGCTCAACGAAAGTGAAAGCGATTCCTAGCCAATTGTCAACTAACCAATAACCGGCTCGACTATTCGTCGCAGATCACATAACCCAATAACTTTATTAACACATTTTCGTTTACTCTGAAAGCAAAAAAGTAAAATATAATAATTATAATAATAATAATAAAATAAATAACGAACCTCTTTATTTCTCTTTCACTTCCGCTCAGTTTTCTCTGCATACAAACAGAACCGAACTCCGATAAATGGCAATAGATACAATGACAAGTCAAAATCCAAAATCAAACAATAAGAAGAGGAATAAATTATCACCTGGTCGAACTCGGTTCATCAGACTCTTCGTTCCAAAGTTAGTGGGTTAGATTAGAGAGACAAGTTTTTTTTTTCTTCCCGATTCTGAAGGAAGTCTGGTACTCAAACTACGAGTCCCGTTCTTTGTATTTTGAGCATTGCTATGGTTAAGATTAATGCTAAGCTCTACCGCTCAAATCAAAATTATTTTGTCATATAAATAAACTTGTTCTAATTTACAATAAATTTGTTGTATTCTTTTAATAACATTTTTGGGACAAAATTGCTACAATTTTTTTTCCAATTTAATTAGATAAATTAGCGATTAGTTTTTTCGTCTCTGACAATATTGTAACTACTATTTGTCTAAAAAAAATATATTATGGGATAAAGTATTAACACAATTACAAAACAACATATCACGTTGAAAACGAATTTAAATTTTACAATCACTTTAAAGACAAGTATTACATTTAGGGATAAACATACTGACGAGTAATGATTAAAATTATAATTATTCATAAAATTTGCTATATTTTTTTTAAATAATCATAATCGAAAAAACTTAAAGTAGGAATAATTATTACAATATCAAAATTGTGATTAATCGAAACCGAATATATATTAATATTATTATTTTATATGTATATAATTATATAAAAAAAATATAATTTTAATAATAAAACACACAATATTTTATATAATTAGATTAAATTTTATTTATTTTTATTTTATATATTTTTTATTTTATTAAAAAACACATGTTAAATAATTAAAAAAAATGAAAATTAATATCAATATTTTTAATAAATAATAAAATAAGAATTAAATTAATATTTAATATTTTTGAATTAAATATTAAAAAATAAAAATATGATTAACTGCTATTAACTTATAACCAATTGATATTAACCAAATATTACTAACGTTAGAATAGTAATGATTATTAGCGTATCAATTCCAATCCATCGACCACACCCCATCCATATAAATACATTTATTTCTACAATGCAGGTTAGAGAATTCTATGTTACATTTATTCTTGTAAGTAAAAAAACAAATATTAATATAAAAATTTTATAAATAAGTTCTAATAAGATAATTAAGATATTATTATAGCTCATCTCAAATGATTTTGTTAACTTTTATGTAATGCATGGTGTAAAAAAATATAATTAATTAAATGAAGAAATATTATTAATAATAGTATGAAAAATATCGAGTAAATAAATATGTCAATGATAACTCATAACTTGTATCTTAAATGCAAGCTATCAAAGTAACTCTGATCCATGCTATCATATAACAACTACGGAAGAGTGATAACACAATTATCATTTAACTAAAGTCTTTTTTTCCAAATAACTAATCAAGAAAAAAAAATGTAATTATATATATATATGCGAGCGTATAACAAAGAACTAAACTAAAGAAAGATGCAAGGGAGGACCGGATAATTTAACTGTACACCCATGGTAATACCTACTACAAAATTTGCAATAAATTTTTATTTCATTAAAGCAATATCATTTTACACGCGTACATATATGTGGAGCTAAAATTGTACATGTGCATTTCATATTCTATCAATATAGATAGAAAGACCAAGTACTAACATAAAAGCATCATATTAGATATATAGTTATATGGTTAGTGCATATAGAAAAATAGAAAAAATAAAAGAAGAAATTTTTTATTGTAATAATAAATAAATAATAATTTCAAAGAAAATATGCTTACAAGAAAAACAATGATATTAACATGCATTAAAAGAAAGATCCAAATAAATTACAAATGTGTACCTCTTTAAAATTGTTTCTCTCTTGGTTAAATTTTTTTCTTAATGTAAAATTAAGAACTCCGTTGTGATTTTGTAAAATGTGTGATAATCTTTTGCTTGGTCCTTCTTGGTTGATCAGAAATAAATACATCGACATTTTAATATGTTTCACCCTATATATTATCTTAATTGAATGACAATATTAGTTAATTACATCTGTTTGTCTACTTTTATGTGCTATTAAATTTTAATGGTTTAATTGTACAATAGATAATCAAAATTTGAATTAAAAGTACTATTTTACATGATTGTGTGGATGTCTTGCTTAAATAAACTCATTGTACTTAGAGGAAGTTCTCGTAGGTAGAAGAAGTGTGTCATTTCGATGTTTATTTATTTGTCTTTAGTTATATTAAAATGGGGGAGATATGATTCACATTACATTCATTAGCATTCTTCATATGGTTATGCATAGGGTAAAATGCTTTGCATTATTTTACCTTATCGGTTATGTTAATACTAAGTTGATTAATATGAATGCATGCACTTTATGAACTTTGCAAGATTTTTTATATTAATTGAATTTATAAACTGAAGATTTTCATATGTAGGAACAATTACATAAAGAAACTCTTTATGTGGCAATATCTTCGTATTGCTTGAAACAATTACTCAACAGCAAACAATCTACTAAACAATAAAATAGTTATACTCTGAGAAAAATAAAATAACCATTACCTCTATTAGCTAAGCCTTTTTTCCTAACTGCATATTATTGCTCTTGCTTATTGCTTTCGTAATGGCTTGGTTCGACATACGAACCCAGCTCTCTTCCACAATGGTATGATCAATAACCAAAGACCAATAAAGTGTAAAGTGAATAAGAAAATGTTGCACGAAGGCAACCACTAATCGACACACTACTCAACACATAGAACCCACTTATAAACACTACCTTGAGTACTCACCACTCACAAATATGATTTGGCTCACACAATCACAAATCATTAATACTGAGTAATGTACAAGGTATTAATGATTCGAAAACAAAAAGATGAGATGTCAATTTGATAGAGCTCTACTACCTCTTTTTTGGATACCAAAATAAAGAAGTGATGGAGCATTTATAGAACTCAAATTTTACACTCGCCAACCATCTTGCCACCACCTGTAGCAAGCTTGTTGGCAAACATGTGGAAAGCTTAGTAGTAAGGTGGTAAAAAGTTACATTGTTTCATTCCAAAAATTGTCGAGTACTCTTCATAAATATCTGCACCCGAAACGAACCAAAAACACAAGCGACAACAAAAGAACTAACACTCCACTTAGCATGCACACTATGAAAACCAATCATATTATGTGTGTAAACATGCTTGCATACAAAATGTTCCTAACTCTTTGCATATGTGTGTTATTAATCTACAATAACCAACCGTACATAGAATATGATAGAACACTAGGTAAAGTAAAACAAACACTGTGTTTTGCACAAGGAAAACCAAGACAAACATTGTTACAATGGGACTTACAATCTCCCTCTTTGGATTTTCATGTCAAAATGTTGTACAACTAAATAAATACTCCCATCTGTCATGAAATAATCATGATGATGACTAAAGATGTTTATTCCTATGAATAAAACATTGAGACATACCTAAACTAGAAAAAACACACCTAAAACAAGTGTATCCAAATTATACGTTTTATCTATCTTCATGTAATATCGCATACACTATGTCAATGCAGAAATAGTGTGTCGTCTATCCAAATACTATCATGTTATACATATACAAGTGCATAACGATAGTCCGTCCAAAACTTGTGTTTGTATAATGTGTTTTCTTGTTAATATGCTATCTGTTGCATGAGATGGTGATGAATGAATGAGGTCGCAAGATCGGCATTACAAATACCAATCTTGCGAAATACCTTTTTATGGTTTTATTATTTGTAAAACTCTCGCAAGTGCACGAATCATTTTATAAAAAATGATAAGTATACTCTCAAGGTCGATATAAGGAAGGAATATATGTGATTTTTAATTTATTATTCAAAATCCTAAAAACAAAATTAAATCATAAACATCATGTCATGATGTTTTGGTTTGTTTTTTTCCTAATCTAATAACATAAAAATAAATATAAACATAGATATAGATTCAATATACAATCATGCAAATTTTATCATTCATAACAGTGGAGTATTTAAGGATATAATAATTAAATTAATTATATTTGCTCGTATTATTTAGGTTATTTAAGATATAAATTAATATTTGTTGATTTTCTATTTTTGGTATGAAAGTGTCCTTAGGCGAAGCCCAAATTCTTTTGTTTAATATTAACTAACTAATATCCTTAGGTAGAGCCTATTAATTAATTAAATATTAAATTTCAATTTTATTTTTAAGAAAATAGCAAACCATTTAATCACAGCTTTAGGCGGAATCAAATAATTAGACTTTATTCAAAGTGTCCAAATTAAACCTAAGAATTTAATTTTTCAAGTACTAACTTTCAATTTTTAAAACCAATACTGAAAATATGTCGTCAATACATTTTCGAATAATAGTTCTTATAAAAAAACATTTGAAATAGAGTTTCACTCTAACTATCGGGCGATTATACCAACAAATAAAAGAGTACTACTCTAAATTAGACAAAATAATTAAACCTTAAAATTAATTTTCAGATTTAAGTTTGTAATGAAAAATAATATATTTCTCTCTCACATCCTTAATATAAAATTTTGAATAAAAACAAAATCAATTTATTTTATAAAAGTGTTTTACCTATTTAATATTTTGCAAGCATAACAACGTTATGATTATATCATATTTACATACAACCAACCATGTCAAATTTAATCACAAACAAATTAAATATAACATATAAGAATAAAACATAAAATGATAACTGTAACGAATTCATTAAAATAATACTTTAAAAGAATCCTTACAATAGTTTGATGTTAATTCCGTTATTGGAAAACCTCTAAATGGATTTGCATATCTATTTATTGAATCAAAAACTAAAAATTTATAAAAACATAACTAGTTCCTCTCAAAAAGAGAAGAACCTTAAAAATAAAAAATAAAAAAATAAAACTTTCTAGAGAGAGAAAGAGCTCCAAAAATTGTGTGTTTTGGAATGGGGGAAGAGGGTCCTTTTATAGTTGAGAAAAAGGCCAAAAAAGGGAAAAATATTTCAAATTTTGAATTTGGACGTGTTTGGACAAGTTGGCACGAGCGGGCGCGCACGGGACTGGGCAAGGAGTGTACTGGCATGCGTGCGGCACAACGTGGGTGGGATTCTACGCGTGAGACATGGTGTAGAAGAACTAGTGTGTACGCGGAACTCGACGCGATGGGTGGCTGCGCATACGGGACTAGGCGTGTTTCTCGGCGTGGCTAGGTGTAGCGCGCCTGTTTCTCGGCGCGGTTGGGCGGTTGTGTGGTTGCGATTTTGGTCTTTTTAACCTTTTTGACCCATTTTGTCCAATTTTTCCATCTTTTTGACTTTTTTTCATTTATTTTCTCAATATATTTGTGATGTATTACCTCCAGTATTTTTTCTTCTTCAAGTCTTTAAGTTATTTTTGAACTAAAATACTTGAAAAAAAATAAAAAATACCTGTGATTTCGAAAAGACAAATTTATATAAAAATATGATAAAATCATACAAATATAAATGTATTTAATCAATTAAAGTACATTAAATCATGGTGATTTTTACCTTTTTTGGCCTTTTTCTTACCTATAAAACACCTACAAACTTAAGTTTTTGCTAGTCCTCGAGCAAAAGGAAAGAAATAAAACAAAGATAACTGTATATAAAATAGTGATTTTCAAAATATTTCTTTTTAGTCTTTCAAAATTACATAACTCAAAGAAATAAAAGAATTTTATCTAAGTATCAAAATCAATTTAAAAATATATTACATTTTCACAATGAATTTTAGTGTGTGTGTGATGTCTTTTCATATTTCATCACATGCAATTCGGATCAATTTATGCAAATATAAAATCAAACAAATTTTAATGAAATCACAAATCTCATAGTTTATTTTTCTTTTCTCTCTTCACTAATGTAGACAAACACAAAACATTAAATCAATAGGACTTTATTAAGCTTGTAATGTATGGCTTAGGTAAAGGTAGGATAAATGATACTTTTTAGCTCAACTTTTCCCAAACATAACATTTTAGGATTGAAAAAGATAACTTCTATCATCACAACAATTACTTCCCAATTTGGGATTTATCATCACATACCATCCTCTCTTTTTTTCTTTTTTCTTTTCCTTTTTCCTTTTTTTTTAGTATCCTCTTTTTCTGAATATCTTTAAATATTTACTAACAATTGTCACATGTTAGTGAGATAAGAAAAATAGATGTATCTACACACATATATCTACATACATATATATATTTTTTTAGAGTAGGCTTTTGAAATGAGAAAAATATATATATAAACTTTGAAGCTCAAAAGGGGTATACTATGGATAATGCATGTGAAGGTAGATAGAAAGGCCCAAACGATCCAAAGATGGCCTAAATCATTTTCTTAGTTAAATGTTATCTATAATTTCGCCTCGAGAGAAAATCAAAAAAATTCTAAGAACTATGACACCACAAAAATCAATCGAATTCCATACTCACATAAACCTTCTCTAAATTATCATAGCAACACAAAAATCAAGACTAGTGCTCATGAATATTTATTCTTGTAAAAATGAAACATACGTAAAAATTATTCATCGCTTAGACAATATTCAAATTTTTCAAAGCGCTATGCATCATTTAAACTAAAGAAACAAAAATATATCACTATTCATAGCAAAATATCTTCAATCAACCAATCAAAAAAAAATTTCACAAGCAAGAACATCCAGAAAGTATTTCAATGAGGTTGAATATATCTACCACCCCCAAACTTAATATACACATTATCCTCAATGTGTGAAAGTTAAAGAACATATGAGATGGGTTTAAAGAAACTTCCTGGTTTGGTTTGTTTGGTTCAATTCCAAAATAGCTTCATTTCTTCCAATTTGCACCTATGAAAAAAAAATGAAATAACAACAACATAACAAAATATAAAAACTAATACATGCGAAGAAAAAAAAACACATGGGTTGCCTCCCAAGAAGCGCTTGATTTATAGTCGTCAGCTTAACTTCTCAAATTTTTTTTTCTTTATGTAAGTTAAGATTTGTGTCAAACAAAATCTCAACTTACGAGAAAATTGAAAAATAAATTAAGTAAGAAACAATAACCATAATTTTTTTTTTCTTTTTGTGAGTTAAGATTTGTGTATCAAACAAAATCTCAACGCACGAGAAAATTACAAAATAAATTAAACAACAAAAAATAAGCAAAGAATTTTTTTTTTGTAAGTTAAGATTTGTGTGTCAAACAAAATCTCAACTTACGAGAAAATTAAAAAATAAATAAACAAGCAAAATTAACCATAAAAAAAATTTCTTTTTTTTTTCTTTTTGTGAGTTAAGATTTGTGTGTCAAATAAAATCTCAAGCCACGAGAAAATTGAAAAATAAAATAAACCAACAATAAGCAAATAAATTTTCTTTTTGTGAGTTAAGATTTGTGTGTCAAACAAAATCTCAATCCACGAGAAAATTGAAAAATAAATTAAACACGCAACAATAAAAAACAAGAAATTTTTTTTCTTTTTTTTTGAATTAAAATCAGATTGATTGGTATTAATATCAACAATGAAAATAGTAAACAAATCCCCGGCAACGGCGCCAAAAACTTGTTGTCTCTTTTAGAGAACATAAAACGTGCAAGCATACACGGTCACAAGTAATAAGATTTGTAAGTAAAGTATCGTTCCCACGGAGATTTGTTACTATAGTTTGTTAAGTACTAAAATTATTTCTCTCTAATTTTATTCAAAATGATCGTTGATTGGAACAAATTTAAGAAAAGAGTTTTAATAACAAAATAAAAGAAATCTAGGATTGTAGTTTTTCACCAAATTAATCCACTCAAATCATATTATTTTCTCTTGATTTATATTTTTTAGTACATTTAATTTGTCAACCGAAAACTTCTAATTTTATCCATACATCTCTTCCGAGCTCCATATAGACACACCTCGTTAAATTAATTCACTATATTCCTATGAGAATTAAATTTACCAAGATTCATTAAGTTCTAAGTTCTCAAATGACCACACATACAATTAGGGTATATTCCTATCCTTTATTATACATGTCATTCTATCCATGAGCAATATACACAAAATTGCCTCTTCCAAGTTTATTTATGTGTCACGGATCAATTTGATAAAATTCGTAAATAATCAAAAAGCATTAAGCACAGATAGAATAAACAAATTGAACGTCTTATAAATCTTTCAAAAATAATTAAAATAAAAGCTTCATAAATTTAGATAAAATGCAACCCTAAAAAAATTAAATTACTTCATAAATTTAAAATAAAATTACAACAGATACAAAAAAATTAGATGAAGAAGAAAGGAAATTAAAACATCTCGTAGCGTAAATATTTGGCACACATAGAACACAACAGAAGCCAAAAATGGCCTCTGCATGTTCCACAGTCCAGCCCCTACACCACAAAAATTCTAAACTCTAAACTCTTCAAAACTTCTACATACTATCCCCTATTTATAACATCAAATTTCTAAAAAAAATACATTTAAAAATATATTTTTTTAATACACGCGGGGGACAACAATGGATGGGGAAATTAATTTAAAAATACGCGTGGCGACAAAATGGTATCGAAACGTAAAAATTGATATCAAAAACGTAAACTGGGAACATGCGCGTCGCTACTTCTATTTTTCAATTTCCGCTACCACGTGTCGCCATGTGATTCGCTGAAAGCTAAAGTGGGACACGTGGCAGCATATCATTGGTCTCAAGGACGGGCACACACAGAAATGCCACACGGGAGTAGAGGCGCCAAGAAAGTGGGGGACAGTGGCTGGAACGTGTGCGTGATTTTGTGTTTTTGTGCTTGCCAAAACCTTGCCACGTGTCAGAATATTATTGGTTGAAATATAAAGTGGGACACGCGGTAGCTTTCTGTTCGATGTATAACCGGACGCATGTGAAAATGGCCGCACGAGATCATTCCTTGAAAACACGTCAGACACGTGGGTCTCACCCTACACGCCGGCCTACGCAGCATGTGGGCCCCACTCGGGCACCGAGCCGCATGATAGAGGAAACCCTGCACCCACTCTCCTTGGTCGGGTTTGAAAGACACGCGTGCATCTTAACCGTTTATGCTTTGATCTGACGGTCCAAATTGTACGCGTGCATGATGACGCGTGGATTCTTCTCTCCTGCGCAGAAAAATAAGTTTTCTTAATTGCATTTTAACCTACAAATATATTTCAAATTACATTTTAAACTTTTTTTAATTACAATAAAGCCCTTTTTCTAATTTAAATTAAATTTTAAACTTTTAATAATTAAAATTAAGCCTAACTTTAATTTAAATTATATTTTTAGACTTTTTATAAATTACAATTAAGCACTCTTTTATTAGAAATTATATTTTTATACATAAATTTGCAATTAAGTACGTTTTCGATTCAAATTATTTAATTTTCTTAAAAATTATTTTTTAACCAATAAATAGTAAATACTAATTAATTTAACTAAAATTAACTACAAATGTAAAGAACATAGCAATTATAATTAATAAAATAGATGAAAATAACTATATAAAATACAGTTATCAATATGATAAAATCATACAAATATAAATGTATTTAATCAATTAAAGTACATTAAATCATGGTAATTTTAGTGTTTTTAAGCACTCATCAGATGGTGAGTGTAATCTACACTACATTATGTTTATCTAATATGTATACACTTAGGGGCATGTTGCATGTCTTCTAGGGGAGTTTGGATATTTATGTTGCATGAAGATTGTATAGTTTACATATTTATATTGCATATAGATTAGTGTTTGTTTATGCTACATGTTAACCATGTTTAAAGTATTAGTGTGTACTTTTGTATGGTTAACGTAATATTATTTAGATAGACTATCATTATGTACCTATGTAGGCATAACATGACAGTTTTTAGATAGACTACACATTTTTTCTATATGATATGTTCATGTGGTATATATTTGTTTCGTGTGTGCAGGCTACAAGCATATATTGAAGTATTTGTTCTTCGGGTGTGCTATGTGCAATGGTGTTCAGTGATGAGTGCTTAAAAAACATTAAAATTACCATGATTTAATGTACTTTAATTGATTAAATAGATTTATATTTGTATGATTTTATCATATTTTTATATAAATTTATCTTTTCGGAATCACGAGTATTTTTATTCAAAAATAACTTAAAGACTCAAAGAAAAAAAATACATGAGGAAATAATACATCACAAATATGTTGACAAAAAAATGAGTAAAAGTCAAAAAGATGGAAAAATTGGACAAAATGGTTCAAAATGGTCAAAAATGTCAAAAACGCCAAAATTCCACGTGTAGCCGCTTATTCACACCGAAGTCCTATGTGCGCCAACACATGCTCCCATGCGTGCAGCCAGCACACGCCCAGCCAATTTCCGCGCGTTCCACCACATGCTTACGCCATATCCCGCTGCACCAAATGCCCTTCTACCGTAAATCTCGCACCCCACATGTGTACCAAGCTGTCCAAACACATTCAAAATCAATTTTTGAAATATTTTTCCACTTTTTTTGGCCTTTTCCTCACTTATAAAAGGACCTTATCCCCCAATTATAAAAAATACACAATTTTCAACTTTTTCTCTCTCTAGAAAGTTTTCTTTTTTAGTTTTTAGTTTTAAAATTCTTATCTTTTTGAGAAGAACTAGCTATGTTTTTATAGATTTTTAATTTTTGATTCAATAAACAGAAATGAAAATCCGTTTGGAGGTTTTCTAGCAACAAAATTATCATCAAAAGTCTTTAAGGTTTCTTTTGAGGTATAATTTTAAAATGAATTTTTTACAATTATTTTTTATGTTTTATTCTTATATGTTATGTTTAATTTGTCTATGATTAAATTTAACATGGCTGACTGTTTGCAAATATGATATAATAATAATATTGTTATGCTTGCAAAATATTAAATTATATAACATATCTCTATAAAATAAATTGATTTTACTTTTATTCAATATTTTATATTAAGGATGTTATAGAGAAATATATTATTTTTTATTACAAACTTAAATCTAAAAATTAGATTCTAAGGTTTAATTATCCGATTTGATTTAGAGTAGTACTCTTTTATTTGTTGGTACAATCAGCCAGTAGTTAGAGTGAAGCTCTATTTCAAATTTTTTTATAAAAACTATTATTCAAAAATGTATTAACAACATATTTTTAATAATGGTTTTAAAACTTGAAAGTTAGTACTCGAATAATTAAATTCTTAGACACCTTGAATAAAGTTTAAAATATCTAACCCCACCAAATGTGGCATTTAAATGGTTCATTTTCAATCTCTTAGAAAAAAAATTAATTGAATTAAACAAATTAATTATCGACCCCACCCATAGGTGTTAATTTATTTGTTTAATTAACAAAGAATATATAACCCCACCAAAAGTGATATTCATATAAAAAAAGAATCAATAAATATCAATTTATATCTTTAATAACCTAAATAATATGAGCAAGTATAATTAACTTAATTATTATATTCATAAATACTCCATTGTTATGAATGATAAAAATTTGCATAATTGTTTATTAAATCCATATCTATGTTTATTTTTTTATGTTATTGGATTAGAAAACACAAAACCAAAATATCGTGACAAGATGTTTAGGATTTAATTTCATTTTTAAAAATTTGAATAATAAATTAAAAACTACATATATTTCTTCCTTAGATCGACCTTGGGAGTATACTTGTCATTTTCTATAAAATGATTTATGCTCTTGTGAGATTTTACAAATATAAAAGCAAAGTATTTGCAAGATCGGCATTGTCAATTTTGTTTCATCAAGTTTTTGGCATCGTTGTCGAGGACTTGATGTTGTGCTCATAATTGAGATCTTATATCTCATAGTGAAAGAGTGGATAAGATGTTACATGAAGATGGATGGAGCGCACAAGTTGGATGCATTTGGTTTATGTTGGTTTATTCTAGTTTAGGTGTGCGTTGGTGTTTTGTTCATAGAAACAAACATATTTCGGTCATCATCATGATCATCTCATGATATATGTGAGTATGTATTTAGTTGTGCAGTGTTTTGACATGGGAGTCAAAGAAAAGATTGTAAGTTTTGTTGTACTCATGTCTATATGTTGGCTTCCCATGTGCAAAACATAGTGTGTTTTATTTTACTTAATGTCATGTCATCCTCTATGTAAAGTTGGTTCCTATAGATCAGAATATACATACACACATAGTTAGGAACACTTTGTATATAAGCATGTTTACACACACCATGGGGTTGGTTTTTGTAGTATGCATGTTAAGTGGAGTGTTGATTTTTGACGAGCAAGTGTGCGAACGATCCGGCATTGTCACTTTTGTTTTTGATTCATTTTGGGTATGATTATTTATTGAAAGTACATAGTAATTTTTGGAACAAAAAAATGTGACTTTTTACCACCTTACCACCAACCTCGCCACAAGTGGTGGCGAGGTGGCTAGCAAGTTGGCAAATCTGAGTTCTATAAATGCTCCCTCAATTCTTCATTTTTGTATCCAGCAAAGAGGTAGCATAGCTTTATCAAATTGACATCTCATCTTTCTATTTTCATATCACTAATACCTTATGTGTTGCTCGGCATTAGTGATTTGTGACTGTATGAGCAAAACCGTGCTTGTGAGTGGTGAGTACTTAAGGCATTGTTTACAAGTGAGTTCTATGTATTGAGCAGTTTGTCGAGCTAGGCCATTACGAAAGCAACAAACAAGAGAAATTAGGACTAAGGTCACGATTTAATAGAGATAATAGTTGTTTTATTTCTCTCAGAATGTAAATGTTTTATTATTTATTGGATTGTTTGCTACTGAGTGATTTCTTTAAACAACCCAAGGATGTTACCACATATATAGGATTTCTGTGTGGGTTTACCTCGTTATACCTAAAGTTATGCATGCTCGACTATGTGGCTAGTCTAATTAGCGTTTAAATGGTGCATGTTCCTACATACTCAAGTACAAACTATGATTGGAAGGCTTTATTTTTTATCACCTACTTTCCATTTATTGAAATATATATATGCTATTTTTTATACTACCTATCTTTGATCATATGCACTATAGTTGTGCTTATTTATTTTATGTTTATCTCCCTATGATTTGCATATTTAAGTTGAGTTCTTAAGGAGTCAGTATCTCCTTAACTTGATTGTGTATCGAGTCTAGGACTCCTTCATTATTGTTATGCATGATCTGTAGGTATGTTAGTATCTTTTGTGTTTCCAACATATATGTTCTAACATACTAGATGCATACCTTGATTAGAAAGCATGTTTATTATAGAATGTTACATGCTTTATTTCCTTTTTATGTAGTATGCATATAAGCTTTCTAATCATTATTTGTTATGATAAATTAATCCATCTACTCCTTGATTAATTTTTATTATTTAGGTTTATTATGTGCATGTGAGTTTGTTATGATTCTTTAGGAAATCAATATCTCCTTATCTTGGTAGTGTATTAGACGTTGGACTTTTTAATTGGTTTGCTACGATGTATATGATAACATGTTTTAAGAGTACAATTATTAGTTATCGGTTCACACATATAAGATCTTAAAGTGATGGAAAATTGTTTATGAGCTTTTAGTATGTTTGATTGTTTCACTTGTTGAGTGTTGATTGCCATCTATGCATATTGCTAGCCTAGATAGAAGCCTGTGAGGCACACCATCTCTTGTGTGTTTATTGTAGTTTCTTATTTCTTACTACAGGTACTTTTTGTCGTATGTTGAATTCAGAATGTTGTTTATGTTCTTTTGTTTTGATAATTGCTCAATTCATGTTGTGAAGTCTACTTGACCGAATTGATATGGAGCTCACAAAAAGATTGCATGGTTTGGCATCTATACCCCTCATCTAGGTCCCAGTTACCTATTTGAGTCAAAAGAATAATTGACCTTCTTGTAATTTTTCCTACATATGGGAATCTTTATTTGGTATTAGAATGGATTTACCTTATTTAGGCTTAACTACCTATGTACTCGATCTTAGAACTCTATCAACATCTACACACATATTGTATGTTTGTGTTCTTTATGCCCTTATGTGTGGACTATTGTTATTCTATAGGGTCATTTTCCTCCATGAGCCTTTGTTGAAATTTTTCTTGTTTTCATGTTTTCCTATTCATGCATATCTCTTTCTCTCTATCTACTACTTTGTCTTGCATAGTATGTTATATGTCTTACTTGTTACTATGCTTGATTGTTTGATCTGTTACAAGTTTTCTCCCATGCTAGTTGCTTTGACATTTTTTTATATATATACGCCTTGCATACTGCTTACTTCTTCTCCTATAGCTATTTGTATGTGCATCATGTCACATGTTCTTATCATGTAGTGTCAAAATTTTAGGATCATCTTTAGGTAGTCATGTCATTCATATGCCATGTATTATAGAATGCATCTTGCCTGTTCTTTTAGGTTCTTCTTTCTTGTACCTAGTATGTTGTGTATTGGTTCTCTGTTAGTCTCCTATTGATTTGTTGATATATTTTTCTTGCTCTTCCTTATCTTTTTCTTTAGTTGTATCTTTGGAGAAAAATATGGTGTTGTTACAAGCTTGTTTACATGAGTGTTTCTCTATACTATGCATGTATGGGTTTGCCTTGTGCATCTATATATCATATTGATTATTTACCTATCTTTAGAACTCTTGACCCATATGCATTGATGTGATTAGACTTGTGCTTTTAATTGGTATTCCTGGTGTCTAGGGTGTTGAGCCTATCTAAGTCTGTCTCTTGTTTCTATATTGGAACCTAGGCCCTTCTCACATGCTTAGATGTATTTGTAGCATCTCTTGTTTCTTCTCTCTTGGGGGTATTACCTGTGTATTTAGTCATTTCTTTTCTTCTTATGACTAGCGATGATGTGAGGGTTATCGATGATCTCTTTTGAGGCAACTATGTGTAGTTTATTGCCTTTTTTCTCTCTGGAGGCAGCATTGTGTTGCTTGTGTTGATAATCTCTCGTAAAGCATAATTTTCTTTTTGGCCTATATTATCCTTGAGGCCATCTCTATAATTTCACTTCTTTGTTATTGTGTTTCTTGTCTATGTCTATAATATGTACTTATTTTTCTTACTGCTTTAAAAAAATAATAAAAAGGAGGGATATTTGTCTTAGATCATTTGACATTTTATTTTTTCTCATTTCTCTCTCATCTTGGGATTGTTTTTTATTTTTTTCTATCCTCCTAACTTTTGCATGAGAAATAAACCTTTTTTGATGGATAAATGATGTTGTATGAGTGGAATGCATTTGACTTGATTTGAAATGTGGCTTTTCAGGACATGTGTTTTCATTGAACGTTTATATGGTTGAATTCTCGTGTTGAATTTGAAAATAGCTTTTTCTTATACACATGCCATAATTATGTGAATTTATATAGATATTTTGATAGGTTTGTGTGGATTTTTGATTTAATGATTTGTATGACTCTAACAAACTCTATAATTCACTTTGAGTATCTCTTAGGATGAAATCCTAGGTGGTACAGTGATTGAAAGAGGATTTATGCCATTATTGAATCGTTTGATCCTTTCTTGCCACCACTAATATTTTCTTATCATAAGTATCCCTTCTTTGAGTCATCGTGTTATGCCTTCTTTTATTTACGCCTAAATACTAGCTTAGCTAAAATGATTATTCCCTCTTACCTTTTACTCCCTTCTTTGAGCTTGTACATTTTATCCTCTTAATTTCAATTTTTTAGAAAAAAGAGAGCAAAAGGAAGGTTGAAAATAATAGCTTACCAAAAGGGGGGAATGATGGAGAAAAAAAAAAGAAGTGTTGAGATTCATTTGTTTTAAAAAAAGGAGGAAGAAAGAAAAGAAAAGAAAAATAAAAAGATGATAAGCATGTTAAGGATGTGTTGCTTACTCTTTTGAATTTTGTGTACTGTTTTCACAATTTTATTAGTTGAAGTTTGAGAAGTAAAAAGAAAAGAACCCATGTTTGAGGGTATTGGTGTTTTGGACATGAACTTATCTGTCTGATTGGATCAACAAAGGTGTATTTAAGTCTAAATGTCTTCTCTTCTACCCAAACTTCTACTTATTGTTACAAGCTTTGAAAGACCTTTTTGATTTCTCCTAAGTTTGCACTTACATTATTGAAGAGAGAGGCTAATTATGGACATATGAAGTTTGGTCCTACTTGATTCTATATTTCTATTTGCTTGGTCAGCATATAAAAATCACGATGGTATATAAAGTAAACAAGTTTAGCATATCACACACTAAGCATGTCTTCAAAAAGTTAGTTATAGCCTTACATGAATGCATCTTGAATTGATGTACTTGTGCATATTTATGTTGAATGCATTGTTTATTATCTAAGGACCCTATAGTTCTTTAAACATGCTTAGTTTGCTTATCTTCTTTTTGTATTACTTGTTTTTTTACTTTGTGTATATACTTCTATTTTAGGGGAGTTTTGAGAGAATGATGCATAACATGTTTATTTCCCATAATGTATACTTTTAAGGGGAGAAATGTGTGTCATTTTCATGGTGTTAGGGGGAGTCCTTTGTTTGTTTGGCATCCTTTTTTGTTTGTTCTATTTATAAGGTTATATTATGCTATTATGTTCTTGTGATGCTCTCTTCTTCTTTACATCACTTTATATAAACCATGCATAAATATGTCTGTTAGCATGACCTGTTGCATACATTATTTACAATCTCTTGTTTCACGTATCTTTCTATGTGTTTACTTGCATCCATATTGTAGTGATCCATCGCATGTTTATCGCTCGTAGCTGATAGCCTGGTATTTTTCATTGGAATGCATGACATATGTTTTCTTTGGTAGACTGAGATGTCTTTTCATATGTGTATACATAGTATGGGGTAAGGTTACAAGATTAAATACACTCAAGTTTTGTTAGGGGAAGATAATTGAATCACTAGGAATATGCTAACTTGGAAGATAGTTAGACTCTTAGTCAACTCATTCTTAAGGATTCGCTGACACATTTAAGTGACATTGATGTTTAGAGGAAGGATTTTGAGTCATTAGGAGTGTGCCAACTTGGAAGACAATTGGACTCCTAGTCAACATCGTTTTACATTTATGTGCCATTGGTGTTTGACTACCCATCCTATTGATGTGTTGTCTGCAAACTATGAAGCCCCTTATGCCCTCCCACAACACGTATAGATATGGGGCTCTATGCCATATATCACATTAGGGAGATCTTTTCTATCTATCTTACTCTTGATTTGTCTATGCATTCAGGTTGTTGTTAATTACATGTTTTTACCTTGCCATTGTCTTCGTGTTATTCTTTGTATTTCTTGCTTGACTACATGTGCTTTTGTGTTTGCTTTAGTCTTCTTTGTTGTGTTACACGAGTGTTAAGATTATTGCATTTATGTTTGATTTCTCTCCTTCATATAAAGGTGTAATATGTTGCATACCTTTGTGTGCTTGCTTTTACTTTCCATGTCAAAAAAGGGGGAGAAGTGTGCATATTAACAATTAGGCTTTTAAGCCAAGTTGTCGTGTTTTTTCTATGTGATTTTAGTTGCTTACAAGCTTGTCAAGATCAAACGAAGGTGGTTTCATCATATCATAATATAGTTCCACTATAAAATTTAAGCTTACAATGTAAATTTTTTATTCCTAAGAATGTCATGTATTAAGAGAGAGGTTTCACGACACGAAAATACCAAAGGAAAAGTTTGTAAGGTATTATTAATGTTAGAAATTTTTGTGGACAAACACTTATTTATAAACTAGTTTCTATTCTCGTCATCCTGTTCTTCAAGCAAGACTGAAGAAACAACCAAGTTTTAAACAATCACACTTTAGATATAATCTTTATAACTATTACATTTAGAATTACATTTATGCATTTACAAACACATATGACAACACATAGAATTATTTGTTTTGCTAAATTATCTTTTCTTGATCGATTGACAAAGGGTCTCGAACGATCAAGCATTAGATAGATTAAGGATTGATCAACTTCAATCTAGGTGCTCTCGGGTTCCAAAAGTTAAGGACTCGATCGATCGAGTATTGGGTCGATCAATGAAACTATGGTATATCGATCAATGTCCCTTAGGTTGAAATTTCCTATTTGTTGTTAGATCGATCGAGTATGATCTCGATCAATTGAGCTCATTTTTTATTTTTAAAATCATTTTAACTTGAGTTTATTAGTGAAATTACCACATATTCCTTTCTTAATTGAATATTTTTAATTCTTTTAGGAATATGATTTTCATTTTACAATAATGTAGGTTTAGGGTTTAAATGTTTCTTATAAATACAAACATATGACTCATTGTTTCACACACCAAAAAACTCATAAGTACACAAAACTACATGCTTTCAAAGCCCATGAATTTGACAATTTTTATTCATTATTTTCTATTATCATATAGCTTCTTCTTACTAAGATTCTTTCATACTTGCGTCAATTTATTATATGTGTGGTTATGATTTATTGAATTAATTATCAAGAATTGAAAAAGCTATTGTTATTGATCTTGAGCTAAATCTTTTGTTATAGAATTCTCAATTTCATGTTTATTGATGTCTTTAGAACTAGGATTAGAATACATCTAGAATACACACGAATACTTATGTTTCTGTGCTAACCATTTTGTAGGTTATTCTATGAACGTGTCTAATTAGTAAGAAGTTAATTAGAATGTTGGTTATGATTCATACATGCAAACCATAGAGACTGTGAAAATAGAGTAATGGCTCATAAGTAAGGTATATTGAGGCTTTATCTGTGTTAGGATAGTATAAGACTGATTTTGTATTTGAACATTAAATTTTCATAGTGGATAAATTATGTGGTCTAGTAGATTGATGGTTTTTCTCTTAAGTCATTATTGTGGTCTAGGTTGTTTCCACCTAAAACCTTCCTGTATCCTTTTTTATTTATGCACTTTATTTCTTATTCACGATTGCATGTCTGACCAATGTGATGATAAGGTTTGGAGTTTGGAATTTATAAATTTTAAATTAATCTATTCACCCCCTCTAGACTTATTCAGGATCTTCAAATTTAGTCACTAATACGACCCATATCCTATGAAATGGAATAACTCTGATCATGGATCATTGGGGTGGGAATATCTAATTGAGTGTACTTTATAGTTTGTACTATAGTATATCATACACAATTGGACCAAATGTGTTACAATTGCTATAAAAAGAGTTATTTATAATATAGTACTTTCAACAAATCAAACGATAGCAATTTACATAATGATCTTAATCTTGAGTTTTATAGTTAGCATCATTTTGTATTGGTATGTCATTGGACTTACTTAGTATTACCCATATTGGTGGCCTAAGATGTCTTGTATCTTAGTGTCATGTTGTTACAATTGATTGTGAGGTTATTATAAGAGATAATGAATCCATTTTATCTGTTTTAGATGTTAGAGAATAATCCTCTTGTGCAATGGTTTAAGTGTTTAGACAGTTATGCACAATTTGGTAATATGATCACAAATAGTTATTTAACATGAATCGTGATTACTTAAGAAGAAGAAGTAATTATAAGGGTAGAATGGTAACACACACCTAACTCTAATTATGAACTAGCTATGGAATATCAATTTACAAGTGATGGTTGTATTAATAGATTACTTAAGTTTGAAAATTGAATAAATAACAATTGTAAGTTCGAGAGATCAATTCCAAATTTTGAGTATAATAACTATGAGATTAATAAGATTAATATTTAATTAAAAAAATAATTGAGTTTAACTCATGGTTCCATCGGTCTCCTACTTCACAACAAGCTAACGATATTATACGTCAAGTACTAAATAATTAATTATTTAACCAAAATGTATATATTTATATATAGATATTTTTATGATTGTTATAAATGTATGCAAGAGTAAAATTATAATTTTGTTAGGCACATATGTATTCATATGAATTAAATAAATGTTGCATTATTTAGTTTGGTTAAATAATTTTGTAACTAATTTGTAGAAATAAAAATACCACTTAATACATATGGTAGGTATGTACGGTAGTTTATTCAATAAGTGAGGATATTTTTATAATTTATCAAATTGTAATAAATTATGTGATAAATATGAAATTTAGTTTAATTTAAAATTAAAATAAATTGGACAATAGTAAAGAAATTAGAGACCCTAAGGCGAGTAGCATGGTTAAGGTGGGAATGTGATTCCTAGTTGGTCACCAATTGATCGTACCAAGTGACCTAAGTTGAGATACATTACAAGTTTGATTTCTACTTAACATGTACTTACCATATATATGCTTCTAAAGTGTCATTTATAAGTGAAATTTTATAAAATAAGGACCTAATTAACCTAGAGATTTTAAATTTTTAACAATTTATAATTTATTAACCTAAACAAAGCGGCTAGGCATGCAATCGTGTGTAAAAATAAGTGCAGAAATAAAAGAGTAACACACGATATTTTTAGGTGAAAACAACCTAGGCCACAACCATGACCTAAGAGGAAAACCACCAGTCCACCGGACCACCTAACTTTCCACTATGAAAATCAAATGTTCAAGTACAAATTCAGTCTTATACTACCCTACCTAGGATACTGCCCCAATGTACTTTACTTACGAGTTCTTGATCTGTTTTCACAGTTTCTAAAATTAACGTAAGCGGTTTCCAGACCAACATTCCAATAAGCTCCCCGCCAATCAGATCGTTCACAAATCAACTACAAAAAGATTAGCAAAAAAACACAAGTGCCTATGTGTGTTCTAAAATGGATTTAATAATGAATAATTCGAACTACATGATTCAAAATATATATTATTTAAATCAAATCAACTAGTAAATCCTAGAGCAAAACGATCAAGTATAAATTCAAAAAATTACTTTTTTAAAATTTAATAATCAAATCAAATAATTATAATCACACATAAAATTATCTAATCTGAATATGTAAAAATCTAATAAAAAGAAATCATATAAAGATAAAACATATCAAATAAATTTATTAATAAATACCTCTAATATGATATCAATTTCATATTCATCAATTTATTTAATTGTTTGTGTTTCAATTGATAAAGATTAATTTACCTTCTTTTGTTTTACTTCCCTTTCAATATATATTAAACCTAGGCATCATATTCACCCTTTTTTTCACAGTAGGTTTTTTTGTTTATATATTTTTTTCGTTTCAACAGCGTAGCACCTTTTACTCTATATATAAACTTAATTACCTTTTATTGTTTTCGGCTTTTTCTTCAGCAACTTCGACTGTTTTTGGCTTTTTCTTCAGCAGCTTCGGTTGTTTCTGTAAATTCAATTAAGAAGTTTTCTACTCCTCTTTTTTTTATTTCGGCAGGTTTTTTTTCTTTCTGTTTTTCCACACAACTCTAATCAAAATGTATCTATATATATAAATAATAATTATACTTAATGATATTAGGGTTAAATGTGTTTTGGTCTTAATTTTTCAAAGCCCATTAAAAACAAAAACTTAATATTATAAAAAAAATTATTTCTTAAGACACATTATAAAAATATTAATTAATAATTTCATAAATTAATTAAAGTTTAAATAAATATTTTAACACAAAATATAATTTTAGATTTATGAAAATATGTTATTAAATTCATGAATACAATCCTATGTGTTGTAGTTATAAAAGACATACCTGAAGTACGAATATCTAGAACTTGAATATTTGTTCAACTTTTCTTGATAAACTTGATAGTAGGCCTAAAAACAAATTTACAAGTAAATATTTTATCCATGAAAATAGTCAACACTCATAATCCTTACAAACTCCTCCTTTGGCATTTTCACGTGGCAAAACCTCTCACTTACTACATGACACTCATAAAAATAAGATAAAAATACAATAATGTCCCAGACTCCATAGTGGAACTATCCTATGATCCAGAAGATCCATCTTTGCTGCAACTTGACAAGCTTAGAAGTAACTGAAATGACATTAACAAAGTATAGGACAACTTGGCATGAAAGCCTCATTGTATATTAGTTCAATTTACATAGAAATAAACGAATTGTAAAGAATAGTCATATAGTATGCATTCATATCAATTAAGCTTAATTAAATATGCTCTCCCCCTATATGCATAACAAAATAAAAACATGGAAGTAAAACACATTATTCTCTCCCCCTTTTTGACATACGAGAAGGACAAAATATTAGACAAAACAATGAAGCTAAATTCCTCCTAAAGATATAGCAATGTAAAAGTAGAGTAATACATAAATGCAATATGCTTTAAACTCCCCCTAAGTTCTTTGACTCTATAACTTAGAAACGAATTAAAAAGGTAATAAATAAAAATCTAATTTTTTTTTGTTTTTTGTAATTTTCATAACTTGGCACATAAGGTATTAAACTCATTTAATTACAAGCAAATACACAACCAATTAAGAACTTATCATTTTTTTTAACTCCAATTTTGATTATTTATCATATAAATAAATAAGTAGAATAGAAGAGGTGCACACGCACACTTTGCACATATAATGACATATTGATATTTACTTAAAGTGGTATATATGTTTAAACTCCACAAATATGTCAATTAATTCATTTATGACCTATCAAAAAAGACTCAAAAGAAAAAAATATCACCTATCATGTAAAATTATAATTGAGTCTTCAATCTCACAAAATAAAATATATCTACGAAAGAAATACTTATTTATTTATTTTTTATATATATATGAGGTAAATGATTTTTTATAACCTCTATTGGCTTTTTATTTTTGTGCATTCAATGTACAAGATTTATAAGTATTCATTCCTTTTTTTTGCATAATCTTTCCCTTTTTTTTACACGAACCATAAACCTAGCATGATGACTTTCACACTAGTTGTGAGGTAACCCTTTCTGCTCATTGCAGTAACTTCACATGTCAAAGTAGGTAGCCCTCTCAATACTAGGTGCCTCCATACGTTAAAGTTTTAGCAAGTAAGAAATATAACTCAACACAATTTTACAGTCAAGATTAGTTAAAGTCCTAGAGTATTTCAAGAAAATTCATAAACTTCAAGCATAACATATATGTGTGTTCGTGAGTGTGTGAAGAGGTTTATGTCAACATCAATCATCACATGTATAAGAAAATGTGTGTATGCATAAGCCAAAACTGTAGAATAATTTATACAATAAATATCAAAATGAGTTAAGTCACTAAAAATGAGATTATGTGTATGAAAGTATTAAATAAGTCGAATACCGTGTTGGCCAAACAAGGATGCTATTTTTTTTAAATTCAATTTGAGGAAGAAATTCCCAAGGCACTTCTGAGATACTCAAATCTTTGAGTGTCTATGGCTTTAGTGAATATATCATCTAATTGTCTCTCAATAGGTACAAACTCAAGTGTCACTATTTTCTCTTCAACTAATTCTCGAATAAAGTTATGCCTAATGTCAATGTGCTTAGTTCTAGAATTTTGAACTGGGTTCTTAGAAATACATATAGCACTATAGTTATCACAATATAAGTCCATCATACCTTGTGGTTGACCGTAATCCTTGAGCATGTTTTTCATCCAAAGCATTTATGTGCAAGAGCTTCCTACAATAATGTATTCCGCTTCAGTTGTAGAGTGTGAGATAGAGTTCTACTTTTTATTTTGCCATGATACTAAGTTGTTTCCAACGTAGAAACAACCATCTGATGTGCTCTTCCTATCATCCTGGTTGCCTGCCCAGTCGACATCTGTAAAACCACTTACTTCATAAGTAGTGTCAGTAGTAAAATATAAACCATAATTACTTGTTCCTGAGATATACCTGATGATTCTCTTTACATTCTCTAAGTGTGATTCCTTAGGGTCAGCTTGATAATGAGCACACACACCAACACTAAAACATATGTCAGGTCTACTTGCAGTGAGGTAAAGTAAACTACCTATCATAATCCTATAAAGGGTTTGATCAACGCTTTTTCCTTGAGTGTCCTTTGTAATTTTTATGCTGGTACCTAAAGGAGTCCGTAATGGCTTGCTAGTTTCAAGACCAAACCTTTTAACAAGGTTATAGGCATACTTGGTTTGAGAAATAAATATATTATCATGAGATTGTTTAATTTGCAAACCAAGGAAGAAAGTCATTTCACCTACCATGGACATTTCAAATTCATTTGTCATAACATGCACAAAATCATCCACTAGTGTACTAGATGTGGATCCAAAAACAATGTCATCCACATAAATTTGAGCAATAAAGATCTCATCACTACTCCTTTTAATGAATAAAGTCTTATCAACTCCCCTTCGAATAAATCCCTTGTTCAAAAGATAGTTGGTAAGTCTCTCATACCATGCTCGTGGAGCTTGTTTCAAACCATAAAGAGCCTTTTTTGAGTTTGTAAACATCATTTGGAAATTTCGGATCAACAAATCCTTTTGGTTGTTCTACGTATACCTCCTCATTTAGAAATCCATTCAAAAAGGTAGACTTAACATCCATTTGATATAATTTGAACTTCATGTGATAGGAAATGGCAAGTAAAATCCTAATTGACTCTAGTCTAGCTACAGGTGCAAATGTTTCATCAAAGTCAACTCCTTCTACTTGCGTGTAGCCTTAAGCTACCAACCTAGCCTTATTTCTAACAACAATGTCATGTTCATCAGATTTATTTTTGAACACCCATTTTATTCCAATAACATTTTTGTTTTTAGGCTTAGGTACTAATATCCACACATGATTTCTTTTAAATTGAGCTAACTCATACTGCATGGCATTTATCCAAAATTCATCCCTAAGGGCTTCATTCACATTTTTTGGTTCAAATTGAGAAATATAGCATAAATGGGTTACCTCATTTATTTGTCTTCTTCTTGTTACCATGCTTGCATTAGGATTTCCAATTATATTCTTAATAGGATGATTTTTTGAAGTTCGAGTTGGATTTATCATTGATGAGGTTGATGCTTCCTCTTTTTCTTCTCTTTCCTCTAACTCTTCTTCTTTTATTCCAATTGTGTCACTAGTCATTGTTAATTAAGGTGTTGTGAAATTTCCTTCATTTCCAACTTCTTCACTTGTAATCTGCTTACTTCCATCATCTATAACGACATTTATGGATTCCATAACTACATTAGTTTTACAGTTGAAGACTCTATAGGCTCTACTATTTAGGAAATAACCAAGAAATATACCTTCATTACTTCTTGAATTAAACTTACTCAATTGTTCTCGATCTTTAAGTATATAGCATTTACTTCCAAAAATATGCATGAATTTTAGATTGGGTTTTTTACCTCTCCATATCTCATAGGGAGTTTGGTTTGTACTTGGGCAAAGATAGACACGATTTATAATGTGACATACAGTGTTTATAGCTACACCCCAAAACCTTTTGGAGACTCGCTTGGCATGCAGCATTACTCTTGCCATCTCTTGAAGTATCCTATTTTTCCTTTCAACTACTCCATTTTTTTAGGTGTGATAGGAGCAGAGAATTCATGAAAGATACCATGTTCTTTGCAAAAGTCAGCATATTTGGTATTTTCAAACTCTTTTCCATGGTCTGTTCTCAATCTCTTGATGGTTACTATTTTATCACCTGCTTCAACCTGCACTCTTGTACAATATGAGATGAAGAACTCAAAAGCATCTGACTTGTCTCTAAGAAAGTCTACCCACGTGTAGCGAGAAAAGTCATATACTACAACTATGATATATTTCTTACCTCCAATACTTTTTGTTCTCATAGGACCTATTAGGTCAATATGTATCAATTCTAATACTCTATTTGTATTTATACTCTTGATCTTCTTATGAGCAATCCTAGTTTGTTTACCCAATTGACATAGTCCACATACTGATGTTTTAATTTTTGAGAGAATAGGTAAACCACGCACAGTCTCAGTTTTACTTAATCTAACCAAATCTTTAAAATTCATATGACCTAGCTTTTCGTGTCACAAGGTAGTTGAGTTATTGCTAGCTAGGTTACATGTTACTATAGGTGATGTATCAATACAATAACAATTGTCATGTGATCTGATTCCTTTAATCATACATTCACCCTTTTGATCTGTTACAATACAGTGATTGTTTGTAAATTGCACATTAAAATCACTATCACATATTTGATTTATGCTAATCAAGTTTTCCTTAAGTCCTTCCACATATAAAACTTTATCAAGTTTAGGGATACCCTCTATTTGAACAGAGCCTTTTCCCAAAAAAATTAGATGTTTTACCATCACCAAAGGTTACTGTCCCTTCATTGTATTCCTTAAAGGTTTTAAACAAAGAACGATTCCCCATCATGTGTCTAGAGCATCCACTATCAAAATACCAAGCGGTATTTGATTTAGCTTTAAACACTATATGGGCCACAAAGTAGTGCAACTTAGATTTCTTAACCTATCCTCTTTTAATTTTGAACATTTGAGTTACCGGCTTCTTATGTTCCTCTTTTCGTGTAGTTCTTGTAGTAAAAATTTTATGTTTTGAAATTTTTTAAGGTGTCTTAGAAATATTTGTACTTGTGATAGAATCATAAGCATAAAGAAATCTACACTTAGGTCTAATATGTCCTTTCCTACCACAATGATGACAGATGGGAAAAAACTGAATTTTCTTAGAATGATAAGATGTAGAAACTACCTTCCCTACCTAAGCAATAGTGGATTTTACAAATTGAGTTTTGGATGATGAAGGTGTTGAATATTCATCTATGTATCCAAGACCTCTCTTATCTCCATGTGGCTTTGCATAGTCTAGGACTTTGGTTAATTTTTCGGCACCAATGGTCAAATTCTTCATCGTTTCTTTAGCAATACTAAGTTCTTGCTTAAGATTTTTGTTTTCCTCAGTGGTTTCTGCAAGCCTCATATTCAAGGTATTCATATGATCAGACAATTCCTTTTTATCTTTCTCTAGGCTAGAGGAATTTGTTTTGTGAACATTGATGATATCATTAAGTTTAGTTACTTCCTCATAATTCGATTCATTAAACTTAGACAATAAGAGAGAAGAGTTTACTTCCTCATTTTCTTCATCCGAGCTAAGGTCGAAGTCATTGTGGTATGCTTTGGCAGTTGCGATGAAGGCACAATAATTAGTGTCATCATCCTCTGAGTTACTAGCATTGTCTTGCTCACTTTCTGTGTCACTAAGTGTAGCATTAAAGGCTTTTCCAAATTTCTTTTTATTGTTAGCACAAACTGTAGCAATATGACCAAATCCCCCACAAGTAAAACATTGAGGACTAGTGGGCTTACTTTTCTTACCATTAAGGCTAGAAGACTTGATTTCCCTTGACTTTTGGTCATTCGAATGACTGGATTGTTCCTTGTTGGAATGATTATTCTGTTAACCCTTCTTCTTCATGAACTTCTTAAATTTTTGTGCTAATAAGACTAATGACTCATCATTCATATCATCATCACTATCGGAGATGTTCTTTTTGGAGCTTTTGAATGCCACATCCTTATTTTTCTTGGGTGGATCAAGAGAAAGTTCATAGGTTTAGATTGACCTGACAAGTTCATCAATTTTTAGTGTGTCTACATTCTTGCTTTCCTCTATCGCTGTAACTTTCATCTTGTAATTTGCTGTTAAAGAGCTTAGGAGTTTGCGTACTTGTATAGGTTGTGGAATTTTTTCACCAAGGTTAGAACAAGCATTAGTGATATCACAGAAGCGAGCATGAATCATCAAAGTTTCTATGTTGCTCATTTTAATGGAATCAAACTGAGATGTTAGCAATCTCAATTTTGTTTGTTTCACTTGGGAGGTTCCCTCATGAGCAAGAGCAAGTACATTCCATGCATCTTTAGCAGTCTCACAGTCGGAGATGCGATGGAACTCATCCATTGATACTGCATCAAATATTAAGCTTAGACCTTTTTGGTTTGCCCCACTAAGGGTATATTCTTCAGTGGTCCAATCTCTTCTTGGCTTTATGATTGTTACACCATCTTTCATTACCGAAGGTGATTCCCAACCATCAAGAATAGCATCCCAGACTTTTTCATCTTGTCTAAGAAAGGCTTGCATGCAAGCCTTCCAGTAAGGGTAATTAAACCCATCAAAGAATGGGGGTCTAATAGATGACCCACCTTCTTTCATTTGGTTCATAAATAAGTGTGTGTGTTCCTAAGGATCAATCTCACTAAGTGTGTCTAGTGTCGGCTCTAATACCAATTGAAAGTTTATAAAATACGGACCTAATTAACCTAGAGGGGGGTGAATAGGTTATTTTAAATTCTTACCAATTTATAATTTATTAACCTAAACAAAGCGGCTATGCATGTAATCGTGTGTAAAAATAAGTGCAGAAATAAAAGAGTAACACACGATATTTTTAGGTGGAAACAACCTAGGCCACAACCATGACCTAAGAGGAAAACCATTGGTCCACTTGACCACCTAACTTTCCACTATGAAAATCAAATATTTAAGTACAAACTCATTCTTATGCTACCCTACTTAGGATACTGCCTCAATGTACTTTACTTACGAGCCCCTACTCTGTTTTCACAGTTTCTAAAATTAGCGTAAGTAGTTTCCAGACCAACGTTCCAATAAACTCCCCGCCAATCAAATCATTCACAAATCAACTGGAAAAAGATTAGCACAAAAAAAAACACAAGTATCCATGTGTGTTCTAGAATGGATTTAGCAATGAATAATACTAACTAGATTATTCAAAATATATATCATTTAAATCAAATTAACTAGTAAATCCTAGAGCAAAACGATCAAGCATAAATTCAAAAAATAACTTTTTTAAAATTTAATAATCAAATTAAATAATTATAATCACACATAAAATTATCTAATATGAATACGTAAAAATCTAATAAAAAGAAATCATATAAAGATAAAACATATCAAATAAATTTATTAATAAATACCTCTAATATGATATTAATTTGATATTCATCGATTTATTTAATTGTCTGTGTTTCAATTGATAAAGATTAATTTACCTTATTTTGTTTTACTTCCTTTTCAATATATATTAAGCCGAGGCATCATATTCACCCTTTTTTTTTTCACAGTAATTTTTTTTTGTTTATATATTTTTTTTTCAGCAGCGCAACACCTTTTACTCTATATATAAACTTAATTACCTTTTATTGTTTTCGACTTTTTTTTCAACAGCTTCGATTGTTTCTGGCTTTTTCTTCAACAACTTTGACTGTTTCTGTAAATTCAATTAAGAGGTTTTCTACTCTCTTTTTTTCGGTAGGTTTTTTTTCTTTCTGTTTTTTCACACAACTTTAACTCTAATGTATCTATATATATATATATATAGATAATAATAATACTTAATGGTATTAAGGTTAAATGTGTTTTGGTCTTAAATTTTCAAAACCCATTAGAAACAAAAACTTAATATTATAAAAAAAATCATTTCTTAATACAAATTATAAAAATATTTAATTAATAATTTCATAAATTAATTAAAATTTAAATAAATATTTTAACACAAAATATAATTTTAGATTTATAAAAATATGATATTAAATTCATGAATGCAATCTTATGTGTTGTAGTTATAAAAAACTGAAGTACGAATATTTAGAACTTGAATATTTGTTCGGTTTTTTTTGATAAACTTGATAGCAGGTTTAAAAAAAAATTTACGTTAGAATTTGGAATAAATTTTGCACTCAATAGAGAGCCAAACATTTGAGAGATTTGCAAGAAATTATTTCATAGGTTTTGTTCATGTGGCGCATATAGAGACTTTGAGGGAAAGCTTATTTTCGTTTGTCAATATGATTTGCAAGAATGCATAGTTCATCCTTCGCTGGGAGAAAGTATGGTGGTTTCAATTCCACTTTCTCCTTGAATGTATTAAATTACTTATCTTCTGTTAATTAAATTATTAATCTCACAAGCATCCAATAGGTAGAGTTTTTGTAATTTAACTAGACCATTTTCTTTTGTCGCAATAATAAAGGTTTGATTTTCATTGTAAAAATCAAATTTTTATTATGAAAACATTTTTAAACACCAACAATTAGGTGGGTTGCAGTCTTGGGCAACTTTATCTTGAAAAATAGTGTGTTAGGAATCGTCTCCCAAACTCATATTAGTTTTCTATGGTTCTAGGTTTCAAGGTCTTGTACCACACAGATGCGTTGTCTTCCAAGGTCATTGGCAAGGCTCTGGTTCTGATGGCATCACCATAGGAATAGAGGTTCATCTAGTCTTTTAATGTTTCAAGTGCTCCAAGAGGTCTCCATTTCCACCGTATTTAACTATGGTGGGAATCATGAACTTCTCGCCTAGAGGCATTGAGATCACTTCTGAAGTGAAGGCCGTCTCAATGGATGGTACCTGAGCAGATGGCGGTGACTCCTGGAGCCGGCTAGTTGGGAAAATGACTGGACCAAGTTGGCTCATGATTAGGAGGGTTGAGGTTTTTTGACCGGTGCGATGGCCCTAGCTTGCGTCGACAGGCAGGTTCTCGTGACGTCTCACATCCACATCGATATGGGTGTGTCAGCTTGAGCTTTAACTATTAGAAGATGTCGCATGAAGAAGTTCTCTTATCATAAAATAATATAAAAATATCATATTTGCCACTACTTCCCTAACAAGCTTCCCCCAACCCCTTGCTAATCAAAATGCATTAACCACCATTGTTTTCTTTTAATTCTCTAAAACATATTTTTGATCCTCGAAATAGAATCAAATCATTATTTTAAGATTCAATTTTAAATATTTCATTTTGATATTTGGTAAAACAAGTTAAGAAAATCTATCTCCATGACGTGTGAAAAACATTACTAAGATTTTATACTAAAGAGGAAAGGAAAAGCAACCTTCTTATAGTAAGATTTTTAAACATTTTTTTTTCTTTTTCAATAGAGAGTGATTTTTTGCTTTGTGGTTGCTTTTGTTTTGAGTTAAAGATATATGGTCGGATTATTACTTTAACTAATTAAGTTTCAGTTATCTGTGAGCACGTCGATACTAGTGCCTATCTTCTTTCTTGGTATTTTGACAGTATTGTATTTTAGTTCTACCTTTCTTCTCTAGATTTTCAAATATGCTAATTTTTTGCTTTTTGTACCAATTAATATTGCTTTTGTTGGTCTTTATTATGGTTTCAATTTCTGAGTTTATAAATGTATGGTGGGTATATCTTTTAATTTTGGGTACAACTTATTTATTTTTACAAACTGATATGTTATATCATGCTTTTGTTTTTGTTATTACATTGATATTGTCTTTTGTCATTACTTCTCAGCTAGCAAGTTGACAGGATATTATAAAAAATGCTAGTTACTAAAAGGTAAATCCCAACCAACTTTGATAATAGAAGTAGATTTGAATGTACAGAATTGGGTAAGAATCAGATCGAGAAATTTACTATTACAAACATATTTCTTTTTTCTTTTCGGTATGACATGTGTGACTACTCTAGAATTGTGCAGAAAAGATTTTATTTTGATAGATCTAAATGTCTTATACATACAATAGGACATGAGATAAAGGAGGGGAAAGCTTAAAAAGAACTCTGAAAATTGTGCATGATCTACCTACACTTTTTGAGACTAAAAAAACCTTTCATAGACTATACCAACTTGAAAAACAAACTCACTAAAATGCATATTGAAACAGATAATAAAATAATAAATGTAATGAGACTATAAAGATTAATTATGATAAAGAATTTAAAAACTCAAGATACGTTAAATTTTACAAATAATATGGTATAACTTATGAGTTCTCATCACCAATTATCTTATAAAAAATAGAATAATTGAAATGAAGAATCAGTGTTGCAAGAGATAGAAAGAGTCCTACTACATGTAAAAGACATTCCCAAAAAGTTTTGATCTTAAGCAATAAGTATTTTATGCTACATAGTGAACCATGTTTACTACATCTATACACAAATCAAACTCCCTATGATTTATGGAGAGGTAAGAAACCTAATCTTAAACATCTGCATGTGTTTGGCAATAAATGATATATTCTTAAAAATCGTGAAAATTTAGGCAAATTTGATTCTAGAAGTGAGGAAAGTGGCATCCTAAGTTACTCATTAACAAGTCATATCTTTAGAGTATTCAACTTTAGAACTAATATTGTGATAGAGTCCATCAATATTATTATAGATGATGTAGGTACTAACACTCCAATGACTAATGATAAAGTTGAACCTTTAGGTACAAACCTGCCAATTGAGGAAAACACCTGATACTAAAAAGGTAAAAAATTATCTAGTTGAAGAATCAACCTTGGATGACGAGGTCATTATATCCAACACTCAAACTCACAGGCCAAGACATACTGTCAAAAAACACCTAACTAAAAACAGCATTGGTAATCCACATACAAGTGTGGTAACTAGAAGGAGATAAGTAAGTGAGATAACTCATCTTTGTTATGTTTCTCAAATAAAACAAAAAAATGTTAATAAAGTATTAAAAGATGAATTCTTGATAAATGCGAAACAAGATGAGTTATCTCAATTCACTAAGAAAGATGTTAATTTGGACTTCAATACCTAGACCTAAAGATAAAAATATCATAGGAACTAAATGATGCTTAAAAATAAATCTGATGAATATCATGTTGTGATTAGAAACAAGGCTAGGCTAGTTACATAAGGATATAAACAAGTCAAAAGAATTGATTTTGAAGAAACTTTTGCTCATGTAGTTAGGTTATAATCAATTAAGATTTTGTTTGTCATTATATGTTTTATAAAATTTAAGCTCATTTAAATAGATATAAAATCTCCTTTCCTAAATGGGTTACTTAATGAAGAAATCTATATTGAATAACAAAAATATTTTGTCGACCCACACTTTCCTAAACATGTTTATAAAATCAGTAAGGCCCTTTATGGTTTGAAACAAGCTCATAGAGCTTGATATGAGAGACTTACTAAACGAGGGATTTGTTTGATAAGGAGTTTATAAGAAATTTTTTATTAAATGGACCAATGAGGATATATGCATAGCTCAAATATATATCGATGACATAGTTTTCAGGTCAACATTCAATTCTCTTGCTAATGATTTAGTGAATATAATGACTAGTAAATTTGAAATGTCTATAATGGGTGAGTACACATATTTTCTTAATTTTTAAATTAAATAATTAAATAATGGCATCTTTATTTCTCAAGCTAAGAATACATATAATTTAATTAAGAAATTTGGATTTGAAACGAGTAAACATTTGAGAAATCCTATAATCACAAGTGCTAAGATTACAATGCATGAGTTAGGTAAGAATGTTTCTTAAATGCTATATAGAAGCATGATAGGAAGCTTGCTATACCTCACTGCAAGAAACTTGATATTTTTTTTAGTATTGGAATCTGTGTCTATTATCAATTAGATCTTAAGGAATCACATATTGAGCATGTCAAAAGGATTATTAGGTATGTATCTGAAGCAAAAAAATTTGGTTTTTGGTTTACTAATGATATTATATGTGAAATTAGTGGATTATTAGTGAATACACATAGGCAGATTGGATAGGAAATCAAGATATAAAAAAGGCACTTCAAATTGTTTCTTTATTAGGAACAATATAGTATCCTAGCATAACAAGAAACAAAACACCATCATCATCTACTACAAAAGTAGAATAAATTGCTATTCGAAGCTCATGCTCATAACTTCTATAGGTGAAAAACATGCTTAAATAATATGTCTTTGAATAAAGTACAATTCCCCTTTATTGTGATAATACTAGTGCTATATGTATCTTTAAAATTCTTGTTCTTCATTCTCGAACAAAACATATAAACATTAGACATCTTTTTATTAGGGAACTAGTAGAAGATAAAGTTGTATCCCTTAAGTTTGTGCCTATTAAAAGGCAATTAGTTAATTTATTCACTAAGACACTTGATACCAAAAGATTTGAATATCGTAGAAGTACCTTAGGAATTTGCATTATCGATTATATTTTGCTAGTATTTTTTTTCTTTGCTCATTATTATAGAATTATATATATATATATAAGGATTGAAGTAGACTTTCTTTAATTTAACATGAATATTACATATTACTTTCATATTCTTTGATTATGCATTCTACAAATGGATATTGTGACCTGTGAATTTACATATTTTTCACATCTGCTTATTGATGTCGACATGAACCTACCCACACACTCACTGGACATATATTTATGTTATGCTTGAAGTTTATAATTATTTATATGAGATTTTAGGGATTGAGATAACTTTGACAACAAAATTATAACTAAACTTTGTCTTTCATTGTATAAAATGCTACTATAGAAAGACATATAGTTTTAAGATGACTACCTACTGTGATGTGTGAAAGCTACTACATCGAATAGAGAGAGATACCAGTGTGAAAGTCATCATATTAAGTAAATTGACTCGTGCATATTTTCTTCGAAAAAGAAAATAATATGATAAAGGAAATAACAATATACAAAAATTAACTGAATACACAGGAGGAAAGAGTTACAAATGGTTATATAAAAAGAAAAATAAATAATCATTCTCTCATACAAAAAATATAATGTAAACTAATTATAATAAATAATAAAAGGGAATAAAAAAATTATTAAAGTTCTCTCTTAGTAAGAAAATTTTTAGTATATACAAGTATGAATTTAACTGAAATTTTTGTATAATAGGGATGCTCTTTTCTTAAATATTTTATAATTAATCATAAATATATTAATTGACATACTATTGGAGTTTCAATAATTATCTCACTTTAAGTGATTATCATTATGTTACTATATGTGTTAGTATGTTTGTGTGTCTTGTCTATGCCTATGTTATTAATGAATAGTCACACTTTTAAGACAAATTAAGTTTCGTATTTGTGTGTAATGTTGCAGTCATGTTTACCTCAATTTACTACATTCTACTAAAAAGAATTTTTTTTATATCTATGTTTTACAGTTGTTTATTCATATGACAAAAATGGAGAGAAAAATCAAAAATTCAAGAATATTATAATTTAAAAATTTAAAATCTATAAAAAGAAGGATACTTAGTTTAGGAGAAGAATTATTTTAAGAATTTAACTTTGAATTTTTTTTGAAATATTACTCATAAGGGGAGTTATATTTTTTATTTCTATCTAATGATTACTCACTTTTATAAATATTCTTCGTTTTTCTATTGTTTTAAGTATTGAACTAATGAACAATGATTCTTTTAAGATGAGTTGTTTGGTTTTTTATGTTTTTATTTTTTAGTGTATACATGAGCTTTCGAGATTAAAATGAAGATGATTTCACCAGATCATAGAATAGATTCACCACGTAAGGTGTGTAGATCAATCGATAATTGATCAACTCAGTTTAAAAAGTCCATAATTAATTTTTCAATTGACTAGATCGATCGAGTAATTATTGGTCGATCTATTAATGACCTATGTAATATTTATATAAGTATTGGCGATATTCGTGAACAAAACATATAAATATAATTTTAGTTTCTGGGTGTCTTTCAAGGATATTTTTAAGTCGAAGAAACTATCAAGTTTCAATGATCATATATCAGATATATATTTGCTCTTATACATGTTAGATTTCAAATTTGACACATAGGAACATTTTGTATATCGGTTGCTTTATCAATCAAGCAGTATCTGGATAGATCAAAGAGGTAGATTGATCGAGCATCAATCGTGTTCGATACACCTAGTTTCAGGCTTATTTTAATCATTAATGGATCGATCAAAAAAGGGTTTGATCTATTAACCTTATTGGTTTGATCGATTGATCCTGGACTGGATCGATCGAGTGTCTAATGATTTCAATTTAAAATATATATTTAAACTTGTGCCAATTTATGAAATTAACACTTAGTCTATTCTTCAATATGCTTCATTGTTTTTAAAATGTGTTCTAAATTTTAGGCTAAGATAAAAGATAAGATATATGTTAAAATATTGGATAAGATATAGCCTAAAATCTTATTTAAAAATAACTCTTCTTTAAATAGAACTCTTTTTTATTAATAAGTCTACTTTAAAAAAAACTCTTCTTTAAATAAGTATCTTCTTGATTAATAAGTATACTTTAAAAACATATTTTCTTTAAATATGACTCTTCTTGATTAATGAGTATTACTAATCCTATTTGTAATAAAAAAACATATTTATCAATTAGATAGGATTAGGGGTTTAAATTTTTCTTATAAATAAAACTCATTACTTATTGTTTTAATAAACTATACAAGAGTATTATTCTCTTCATCTTAATCTCTCTATTATTTTATAAATATAATATCATAATTTTTAAGCTTCTTTATTTAGTTAATCTATTAAACATTAATGGTTGTATTTAACTGATTAATAAGCCTAATTAGTTTATCATATTTTGATCATATGTCTTCTTCTTTATTTTTGTTTTGAATTGTTGGATCAAATAATTGTGTGTGTCATATAATAATTATTTGGTTTTATTATTAATCTTTAAAGAAGTTATCTTTATTGAACTTATGCTTAAACTGATTTTTCTCAGGTTACTAGTTGATTTCGATTTATCTGAAATTTTTATTCAATAATCTATTTAGGGTTATTCATTTTGAATCTGCTCTATAACACACATTTATACTATTATTATTGAACTAATATTTCAAGTACTAGTTCAATTGTTTATGTGACTCAATTTTTTGAAACGTTGGTATAGATCTAAACACCTTTCTTATGGAGGTTATGATAAAAGCAGTGGCTTGTAAGTAGATTACTAGGGGGTTTTATCTTGGTGGGTATTATAAAACCTGGTCTTATAATTAGATCTTATTTTTCATACTAGGTAGTTAGGTAATCCTATAGAACGATGGTTTCCCTCATAGGTAGTTGGTGTGGCATAGATTATTTTCACCTAAAAATCTCGTGCCTTAATATTTATATTTTTGTATTATTTTATTTACACGTGATTTCATGCTTGGCCATCTATTAAAATTTTAATTGATCATAATTATGCTGATTATCTATCAATCCCTCTAGCTAATAAGGTTCGTAAGTAAAATAAAAAAACTTTCCACCTAGGCTGTTCTAACTTGGTCAGATTTAATTATTTTCTACATTTTTTGATCGAGAATTGACTAGATTGATTGACATGTTTTGATCGTAGTATTGGATTGATCAAGCATATGTTAGATCAATCGAGCAGTCAGAGATTTGACTTTAAAACTTATTTCTAACTCAAATCGAATTAGTTTAGTACTATATTATCCTTATTCTTTAAAACTTTTTTAATTGATTTTATGGACATAATTGTAATATTGTTTTATCTTAGTGCTTCAAAATATTCTATTTAAACAAACCAAAACACATAAAGTTATGAACCACACAAAAGCATTATTCTCTTCATCTTAATCTCTCTATTGTTTTGCAAAAACTATTCAAGTTGGCTTTTTCATTTAGTTAATTTATCGAACATTTTGTAGGTATGTTTGATTGATTAATAAACCTACAATATTTGTGATATTGTGCTTAAAGTGATTGTTCTAAGTTACAAGTTGATTTTGATTTATCTGATATATTATTAAAGCACCTAGTTATGGTTATTTCTATTGAATCTACTATAGGACACATATTTATACTTATATTATTGTACTAACGTTTTAGGTACTGGTTGAACGAGATCAATTTCTTGTGTGACTCAAGTTATTAGAATGTTGGTATGGATCCGAACCTCATGCTTATAAATATTATGAAAAAAATGGAGGCTTGTAAGTAGATTATTTAGGGCAATACCTTGGTAGATAGTTTGAGTCCTATAAGTGATTATTATTTTCTTTGAAACCCTTGACCAAAAAAGGTCTAAATACATCAATCTTAGCTACCTTTATAGGATTCATTGTTAGGAACAGTTGAATCGAGTCTCTGTAAAGGACCGATCTCTTTTAACTATTACCCTAACTTCACAGTATCCTTAAAAGATAAAAACATTTTAAAATCACTTATAGTACAAATCCAAACCCATAACTATGATATGTTCGAATGATCCATCCCAGTTGCATTAATATTCATAGTGTATTATAAAGCCATATTATCTACATTCAACGCTGGATGCAAGTACCATAGTAAAAAGAGAGAAACACTCCTTCTATAAGCAAATCTTTCAATATTTAACAAAATCTTTCCAAAACCTATTTCTGGGAACCAAATAACCCTGCCAGATGAGTGGCTCTTTGAATGAGTGACTCAACCTAAGTTAGAAAATTTAAGACTTGAGCAAAATACCGAGCTTAGGAATATAACACAATATAATGGTAGTAGTGTAAAACTATGTTTTGATAGACCTTTTAGCTCTAGGTATTCCAGTGCTTCATCAGCCAAAACCATACATGTAGGAAGAGTTTCAACCTCATCTTATATCATAAACCTACCATACAAAACCTAACATAAGTATTCTACCTTAGACATACCGACCTCAAACCTCAAAGGTGTAGACTAAAGTACTTTAGTACCTCACCCAATCTACACCAAAGATCAAAACCATGATCAAAATGGATCACCTCCTCAATTTCTAATGGCCTCAACTATAACAGAACACATAGTCAATGAGTTAAACATCCTAGCGAAGGATGATTTTGAACCTGATAGACAATACCTAGATGATGACTTTTTTGCAGAACATAACAAAAAAGAAACGTTATTGGTTTCTAACAAAATACATGGATACTCGTAAAGAGTTTCAAGAAGAATTTTATAAATTCGTTTATAAACATAAAATTAATATTCTCTTCTTTGATTGGTTTGAAATCTATGCCAAAAAGAAGTATATCAAATATCCTTTTAAAATAATAAAACCAGTTAACACTAGAAATAAATATCCTATTTGGAAAACCTCAGATGGTATAATAGAGGCAGAATATCCTCCATTGAGACCAATCAACTTCCCATACAAAAAAAGGTAGAAGTCTATTGTCTTAAGAACCCTAAAGAATATGAAACCACCAACCTAAAAAATATTGTTCTTCAAATCAATTTTACCAATATTAGCCTAAACACCCTAGGTAAACAACTTACTAGGATGGAGAAAGAAAACCAAAAATCTGAAGTCTCCTCTAACTCCAGTAAAGCTATTGATGGTAAAGTAAAAAAACCTTATTTTCAAACTCTTCTAGGTGTCAAAGTCAGACTAGGAAGAAGTCTATTAAAATAAAACATAGTTTCTTGAAGCCATTAGAGACCTTCAAAACAAGCTCGAGCTTACTAGCACTGGCTCAAATATAGGTCTTATTATCCCATAAACTCCTCAAACACCTAAAACTTCTCAGACTATTAGTGTTTTACACCAAGACATTGATACTTCTAATGAAGAAGAATTTTAGGAATCGTCTCCAAAAATTGCAAAGTTAAATTGGAAAAATCATATACCTATGACCATAATACTTGCTAGGTCCTTAGAACTAGAAATGAGTACCTAGTCATTTCAGGTCATACAACCAAAATATAATGCCTCTTCCATTTACAAATGGAATATAGATGGCATAATAGAATATCAAATCCTAAACCTATTACAACAAATGACTATGGCATCAAATGCCTACAAAACCCAATCAAGAACCTCACACAAAACTATTGTTGAACTTCTTATTGTAGGATTTTCTGGACAACTAAAAGAATGGTAGGATTTTCATCTCACTAAGAAACAACAGTTAGATATCTTAAGTTCTATCTTAACTGGAGAGAGTGGCAAACCCATTCTTGATCAACACAGAGAACTTATCCAAGATGCAGTATCCACTTTGATATTTACAATATCAATGCATTTTATGGGTTAATCCTCCCATATAAGAGATAAAAATGCTAATCTTATTTCAAACCATCGATGCAAAAAGATGAGAGATTTTCAAAGCTATAAACATTTTCCTAAACAGTCATGCTTAGGGAAGACTCAAACCAACCTTTCTAAAAAGAGAACTTCCTTGTAGGACTTCACACTTTCCTGGGAGAAAAGGTTAGGAATAAAATTTGTGAAACTTATGGGAACCATATAATTCCTTATAACCAACTCACCTACGGTGAATTGATTAGTTTCATCCAAAAATAGGGACTTTAATTCTGTCAAGATTTGAAGTTACAAAACAGATGAAATGGGAACTTTAAACTAATAGAAAAGAGTTAGGCTCTTTCTGTAGATAATTTGATAGTTTCCTTCCTAAAACTAGACACTGTGATGGTAGTTGCAGTAGGAAACATTTAACAAAAACATATATTAAACCATATAAGAAATACAGAAAACCTCATTTTGATAAATTCCAAAAGGAACCTTATTATAAAAAATGTTCCAGAAAACCTTATAGAAAACCCTATAAAAAATTTGAAAATCCTTTCAAACCTAACTTAAAAGACGTTACTTGTTTAAATGTAATAGGAAAAGTCATATTGAAAAATACTGTCGAGGTTCTAGAAAACTCCAGGAATTAAAACTCGAGGAAGAGACTCTTTAGAGAATCTCTTCCCTATTATTTGAAACCTCTGAATCTGAAGCCTAGTCGAACGACTCATTAAATGATCAAAACTTTGAAATTGATGAATTAGGTGTAAGCTCATCTAACTCTGAGAAATCAAAATAGATTAATGTAATTATTAGAGAACGTCTTCTTCTTAACAGTATTAAACATATTAATAATCCAGAACTTACAAAACAATACTTAAATCCTCTAGTCAATACCTTAGACGAACAAGAAAAACTTTCAAAACTTCCTTCTTTAAGCACATACAATTACAATCTAACTACCATACTTGATCAAAAGAAACAAAATAAAAAGGCCTCAGGCTTCTATATAGGACCTTCAGGCTGAGATCAAAACTATTAAAATAGAATTCCAACAACTTAAAATAAGACAAAAAGAGGATTTCAAAGTCATTCAACTCCTACTTTCTAACCAAAAGTGAAAAGGATTCATCTTTGATACAAATGAAGACTTTTGATTCATAATACCTAGAAAACGCACAAAAAGTTTCAGAAGATAACCACCAGAAAATATATGATAGTTATAACCCTTGCATTTCCTAATAATTTCAAAATAAACATGATCGCACTCTTTGATATAGGTGCTGACCTAAACTGTATTAAAATAAGACTTGTTCCAAAACGTTTCCATAATAAAACAAATGAAAAACTAACTTTAACCAATTGTTCAAAAATGCAAATTGATGGCAAGATTGAAGCTAGCATATTAAACCAAAACTTCCTTTTAAAAACCTCTTTCATCCTAGTTATTGATATCCATCACTTGGTAATATTCGTACACCTTTTATAAATATTATCACTCCATTCTCTGTCAAATATGACAAAATTTCCTTTAAAACTCAGAATGGACGACTTGAATTTCTTTGTTTGTTAGAAAAACCTAAAACAAGAAATCTTAACACTATAAAAACAAACTCCATTTATAATTATAAGATTTATACTCTTATTAAAGGAAAAGAAAATGATGTTTTACATCTAAAATAAGAAATTCAATTTCATACAATTGAAAGAGAATTACAAAAAGATGTTGTAAAACAACATATTTCTAAATTACAAAAATGATTTGAAATAGAAATCTACTCAGATTTTCCAAATGCTTTTTGGGACAAAAAAGAGCATATGGTATATTTTCCATAAGAACCAAACTTCGATGAAAAGGAAATCCCTACAAAAGCTCGACCAATTTAGATGAATGTTAAATTAGAACAATTATGTTGATCAAAGGTCCATGATCTCTAGTCTAAAGGATTAATTTCAAACTCTAGATCACCATGGAGTTGCACTGCTTTTTATGTCAATAAGACTTATAAAATAGAAAGAGGAACGCCTCGCCTGGTTATCAATTATAAACCACTAAACAAAGCCTTAAAATGGATTTGATATCCAATTCTAAATAAAAAAGATCTTTTACAAAAATTATATGCTTCATTTCTATCAAAATTTGATATGAAGTCTGGCTTCTGGAAAATCTAGATTAAGCCATCACATCAATATAAAATAGCATTCAATGTTCCATTTGAACAGTATGAGTAGAATGTCATGTCCATTAGGCTCAAAAATGCACCTTTTGAGTTTTAGAGGATTATGATGCTATCTTTAATCCATACTCAAAATTCTGCCTTGTGTACATCAATAATGTACTTATATACTCAAAATCTATAGAAGATCACATAAAAAATCTTAAGACTTTCTTCTATGTTATCAAAAAGATTAGTCTTATTGTATCCACCAAGAAGATCTCTTTATTCCAAACCAAAATAAGGTTTCTAGGACACCTTATGTCTTGTGGAATCATTACCCTTATTGAACGATCCCTTCAGTTTGCTAATAAATTTCCTGACCAGATCACTCATAGAACTCAGCTTCAAAGATTTCTTGGAAGCCTAAATTATGTTTTGGAATTCCATCCTAATATTAACCACTCCATAACAGACTAAAAACAACCCCGAACCTTGTAGGGATGCACATACAAAAATCATTCAACAAATAAAACAACAAGTCCTCGATATCCCTTGCTTACATTTAGCATATCTAAATCTGCCTAAAATAGTTGAAACTGATGCCAATGATATTGGCTATGAGGGTATCTTAAAACAAACACAGGGGCAAAGGAGTTGATTATTCAACTCATCTCTAGTCACTAGAATGATTGTCAAAATAATTATTCTACTATTAAAAAAGAAATATTATCAATTGTTCTTTTTATTACATAATTTCAATATTATTTATTAAATAATTTTTTTATTAAGTAGTGATTGTAAATCTGCAAAACGATGTTCAAAATAATGTCTCCAAACAAATATTTTCTAGGTGATAAGCATTATTAAGTATCTTTGATTTTGACATTGAGTTCATTAAAAGAGATGCAAAATTCATTACCAAATTTCCTAACTAGGGAATTTTAAGGAAGTTGATAACCTAATACCACCCAAAAAGGAAGGGCCACCATTAAAGCCTTCTTCAAAACTACTTTCTTTAGTAAAACCCATTATTACCTGGTCTGAAGCAGCCCAACCAAAACCCTAACAGGACTTACAGTCCAATGATGAAACAAAAAGAATTCAAAAATGGGTTATGTCCCTCACAAAATCTCCGGAGATTCTTAAAGTTCTTCAAAACACCCTTTAAGATATCGGAAGACCAAAACAGCTAGAGGCCCCAACTTTTACAGGTTAAATCTCTAAATCCATAAAAAAGGAATAATCTTTTTCCAAAATTATTACTGCAAAAACAAAACATGAAGAGTATTCTCTTTTGATAAAATCTATGAAAAAGGAGAATAATCCACTATAACCCTTAGACTAGGGAAAAAAGAGATAATTTCTCAAAAAATAAAATTCAAAACCTTCTCAGTATTTTTTCAAACAAGAAGCTCAAACTATTATAACGATTGAACAAGGGTTCTATGATAAGAATCTTTATTCTTCTCTTCAAAAAATGTTTAAAAACAATGGTTTTACAAACCATGGGATATTACCAAAACTTCAAAGTATTTTGGAATTCACCGGATGTATAGAATTCAAACATTTCTTCCATCCAAACAACAAAATAGTTCCCTCTAATCCCATATGCAAAATCCTAAAAATATTGTCTCCATTAGAATAGGACAATGATTTATCCAAACTAAAATCCTTCTCGATTGGTCTCAAACCCACCCAATGTTATTGTAAAACTTTCCATTATTAGGACTATCAACATGCTTGGTATAATGCCTTCTTAATCCAAAAATAAAAATATTCCCACTCGTGGTTATTCTTCTTCATTCTCTAAAATATCAACCCTACAAAATTCCCTTCTTAGTTCACCCATTAGTATAAACTCTTTGGATCTTCCCTAGAGATCTTAACACCACAAGTCCAAGAAAGCTTTAACCTCTTCAAAACCCATTATAAACATTCCAACCTAGAGAAAAGTTTACAGACTTATGTATATTTTTTAAAAAGTTCTACCTTCTATGGGTATGTCAATGGTTCCTAAAACCTGTACTTTCAAAAGTTATAGTAATAAAAAGAAGGTAAAAAGTAAAATGGTGTACAGTATTCAATGTCCCCAAAACTGTCCTAAAACCAGCCAAGGAAAAATGACTAACAAAATAAGGCTATGGAGTAGGAAAGATCGAAAAGAGTCAAGGCCATTAGTTGTTATTAACACAAAAGGCACATGCCAATACTCTACCTGCTACAACCAAAATCAAGGAAGAATATCCAGATATTATGAAATAGATATTACAAAAGGAGGACTCCGGCAAAATAGAAGACTCCAACAAAACATCATTAAACATCTTTGCCTCAAATGAGTCAAAATCTATGGTAAATCTCGATGATGACAATGAAGATGTCTATTTTGGGTCCAGTCATATAAATCCAAAAACTATAAAGAAGTGTCCATGGACCTCATAACTTTTATATCAAGGTTAAAAGCCCATTCGTTGTAAAAGGCCCATATAAGTAAAAGCCCATGTATTAGTACTAGGTATTATAGCATTGGTAGGTAAAACAATACAACATAGGAGAATGGTCGACTAAACACTATTTACCTAATAGTAACAGCATCATTAACAATAAAAAGTGACATATAAGGTACTATTCATAAATAGTACATAACATCTACATATAGTTTAACTCTGGCTATATAATGAAAGTTGATTTCAGTTTAAAGGCATCCTTTATCAATCGCTTATCAACCGTTCAAACTCTCATCTCTAATTGCCTTATATGCTTGTTCTTTATTACTATATTTATTTGATTAACTCTCCGGATCATTGGTGCATGTATATATATATGTATCTTTTTACTAGAAGTCAAACATGAATGAAGATATGCACATACTTTAATTTCTACTCAAATAATTTAATGTAAATAAGGAAATTAAGTTCATTATTGTTTATCAGATATTAAAAATCTTGATATTCAATGCAAAACCTATAAAAATGATCTAATAATTTGAATAATAAGAAAAGTGTTTAAAGGAGTAGAAAAATATTATCACTCAAAATTGACAGATTACATGTTTAAAATATTATCACAAGTTAATCTCCACAATTCGATTCTTAAATACCAATTTTGTGATTATCTAGCTCAACATGAAATTATGAAACATAAATTATGCAAAAAACTATTATCACATTATTTCATGATATATTTAAGATATTAATCTAATAGTGTAAAATACTCAATCAGTTATTTTATATCAACTAAAAGCATAATATTTTTGCAAAAAAATATTATGAACCTAAATGTCCATAAAGAACTAAATAAACTAAAAAACAGAAAAGTAAACAAAATAAACTAAACAATAGTAAGCACATATTTAACAAAAAATTTAAAATATTTAGTTAATGTAAAACTTTCTTTTATCTCCAACCTAGAATTTATATTTTCATGAGTGAATCAAATGTAAATTAAAGATAGAAAAAAAGAGAGAAAAATTACTCATTTACTTTAACTCAATGTGATTACACAATTGATTTGATGCATCCATTATCTAGTTCTATTGTAACACACAAATATAACACTATGTATTTCTCATAATTTACATTTTAACAAACATTTTTGGAATTAATATTTCTAAGTAAAATAAATATGGTTTATATTAACATAAAATAAAACAAAATTTAATATTTGAAAGCAAAAGGAAACATAAAAATAAATGTGAAACTAAACAAAATAAGGATAAGCTATAAATTTAAAATATACTTGACAAAAATAAATAAGATAAAATAAAATAAAATAAACAAATGAAAAATAATAATAAAATAAATAAAAATAAACAAATAACAAAAATAAATAAAAATAGAAATTAAATAGTTAAAATAAAATAATAAAAGAAAAAAAATAAAAATACAAAACCTAAATAATTAACAAAAATAAATAAAAAAATCTAAAAAAATAAAAGCAAATAATAAAAATAAAAAGAGTTAGTAAATAAAAATAAAACAAAGTTAAAATACAAATTAAAAATTAGTACAAAAATACTAAAATAAAAATAAATTTAGCTAATTATTAAATAAACAATTAAAAACAAATTAAAAGAAGAAAATAGAATAAAAATTAAAATTAGTACAAAAATATAAAAAAATATTAAAAATATAAATTTTTAAATAATTAAATATCTAAAGTAAACTAAGATACTTTTTTAAAAATATTTACTTACTATTTAAGATCTATCTAGATTTTTTTAATTTTTTTATATACAAAGACAACTAATAACTATGGTATATATTTTTTAGATTTTTTATTTTTAATTTTTTTTTAATATCTAAATTTAATTAATAATTAAGATATCTTAAATTTTGTATTTTCAAAATTTTTAAATTTTTTTATTAATATTTTATATTAATTAATAATTACTATAGTTTAGATTCTTTTTATTTTCAAAATTTCTTTTATTTTATTATTATTATTATTATTATTATTATTATTATATATATATATTATAATTTAGACATAAATTTAGATTTTTTTTAAAATTGTTTTTTAAAATTAAACAACTTACAAATAACAAAAAGAAAAATCACAAATATTTACAAAAACACATAAATAAAAAGAAAATCACAAAACAACAAAAATCACAAAAAATAACTTATTAGAAAACAAAGAAACAATTTACAACATCAATTTTTTTTATAAATGCCTAAAAAATTTGATCCATAAAAAATTAACAATTTAATTTTGTATTTATAAAAAACTTATAACCGTATAAATCACTTATTGTAAGTTACAAATATACTTTTGAGTTTACCTTTCAAGGAATTGAGTTAGTTTTAAAAAATTAATCTATTTTCTAATATAATTAAGAAGAAAAAAATACTAAACATTCTAATAAATTTTATGTTTGAAAGAATATAATCATACAATCTAAAATAAATTGATATCTAAAAACACAATTAAATAAAAGTAGAGGAATTAAAGAAATAAACTGAAGAGATAAATAAAAGCAATAAAATTATGCTAAACCTAAGATGATAGATGTATAGTAGATTTTAGTGAACATGTATTTTCATGTACAGAACAAATTAAATGATTTATATATATATATATATATATATATATATATCAGATATACTATTTGATTTCTTTTTTAATAAAACTTCCTAAGTGAATCAATTAATCAATTACTTATCTAAATTTGAAATTGATTAATTATAAACTAAAAAAATAAATATATACAAAAATATTCAATTAATTGATAACTTTATTTAATTATTTGTAAGATTAAAAATTAATAAACTTAAGATATATATATTCTTTAATTATAAATTAAGATTTGGTCTATATTTAATTTATAATTAAATTTATTTTTTAATCATCTAAATTAATATAAATCAATGAAATTAAAATATGCTCTTATTTATTGTGTACAACTAAGCATAAATCATGTATCTAATGTTTAATTTTAAAATATTTACTTTAATCATAAATCAAGATTTATTCATCATTAATTTATTATTAAAGATATTAAATAATAAAACCGTTTTTTCAATCATCGAAAACAAAGACTAAAATCTCAATATATAGTACGAAAAGAAATAAAATATATAACAATAAAATTACCCTTTTTTAATACAAAAGATTTCATATCTTTAAATGGATGTCACCACCTTTTTTAAATCCTCATATCATCTTTACAATTGAAAGGCATTCTCTTTTTATCTTTACATGTGATAGAACAACTACCTAAATTCTACACTAAGCCTAATCTTACAAATTAATGCAAAAACAAAATTGAAATATGAAAAACTTATTTTTAGTGTTTTTTGTAAGAGAAAAAAACTCATATTTATAGTTGGAAAAATGAGAGAAAAATTATCGCGCATTGTGACATACTTTTTCTACCATCGCAACCTGCGTTTATTCTCTTCATCAATTTATTATTTCATTCTTTACAAACCTTCTACAATACACGTAACATAAAGTTTACATATATTATTTTTTTAATCTTCTAAATTGAAAAATAAGTGCTTCAAATAAATTTTTAAATATTTATTATTTTAATCAATTTCAATCTAAAAATACTTAAAAAATAACAAAACATATCTATTTATAATATTTAATTACAATTAAATTACATAATATTAATGTTTTATAGCACTAACCACAATACAAATTAACATTGAGGTAATTTGTTTTTAATGTACAAAGTATTATGCATGCTTATGGCATTATATTGTTGCTAATTGTTGTGTTTTTGATAGGATCAAAACTATTGAGGACAAATACGAACTCATGGGACTAAAAATCAATTAGGAACTCAATCAAACGTGATTAGATAAGAATAATCACATGAAACTAGCAGAAGACCCAACAACAGGAAAAAAACTTGAAGACTTGAAGAATCAAAGTGTTGAACACTTTAGTTTTTTTTTTAAATGAAATTTTATACATGTATAAACTATTTCATATTTTGTGAAGGAAATATATAAATGGAACATATACCTCTTGTAAAGTTGAATGATAAATTTCAGGTTTATATGTTACACTTTGATGTGATAGCTGTACAAATTTTTTATATATTTTAAATAGGATAAATGTCTTTAAGAAAAATTAATAAATAGGATAAAAATTTACATGTATGCTTTAACAATGCATCAAAGCTTTGTTCATATTAATCAATTTCTTTGAAAATGAAAATTCATTAATTTCATTAAGACATGTTACAATAAATTTAAGTTATACCATTAATAAAAAAAATTAAAATATGTATTATGAACTCAATTGACACATTTATATATGTAAGGGATTAAAAAACCCCATTTAAAATATGAATAACTAAAAAATATTCTTCCAAATATGAGTGACTTACCTTACTCATTTTCCCAACAAACAATTATCACCATTGTCCTTTAATTAAAAAACTATTAAAATATGCACTGTCTTTAATTGGTACTATACGAGAGACTAAAAAACATATTTTCTAACATGAGAACTAAACAATATAACTTCTAAATGTGAGTAACTTATACATGACCCTTTTGCTTAATTAATAATAATATAATCTTAATTATTTTTTTGACAAAATAAAACTATATCAATTATATATTATATTTTTTAAAATTTTCAATGAAAACTTACTGTGATGATAATAATTTATGTTATACCAATAACAATTTTAGTATTAATAATATAAAAAAACACAAAATATGCGTGATAATACATCATAAGATTATATTATCATTTGACTAGTAAATTGAAGTAGTCAACATCTCACATGCTTTGAGCAAAAGTCTACAAAGGGCATATATGAGAAATATTATCACTTATGAAGGCTAAATGATTTTTGTGTAAATCTTTGATACTAAGATCTACAAAAGTCTACAAAATGCATAGCAAATAAATATTATCAATTATGAAGGTAAAATGAAATTTGTGTATTTTTTTTACTCTCATATCTATAAGATTTCGTTAAGATGTAAATATTTTATTTTATATATATATTTCATATATCTCTTAAAGTAATCATGGATCATAAAAAACATTTTTGTTAAGAATTTTAAGTTTTCTAAAGAAACAACATCAAATAGGATTATGACTTCATATTTTTTAGAAATACTAATATGTCAATTGATTTGACTAAGCATTAAAATAAAAAGTAATATATAACGAATAATGAAGACTCAAAAATATTATTACATAAATTTATTAGATGTTTTACTCGTAGTTAGTTTTAATTTTTAATATGATGTTTTAATGTATCTAAAAAAATAAGAATTATTATTTTTTCATATGTTGTTTTATCATTAATGAAATTCTCCACTATTTTTATTAAAAAAAGAAATATTTTAAGTTTAGTTAAGATTTTAGACAAAAATAAAAACGTAACCGAATAGTACCTTCACCTATCCATAAATGGTGAGATACATAATATATCCAACTATTTTAACTATCAAAACCTCTAGCAACTATAAATATTCTTTAGTATTTCACATCTCAAGTACATAAGCACAAATTCTTATAAAAAAATGGCAATTGACTCTCCAAAGTTGATTTAACTTAAATATCGAAATGTGTTTGTAAGATACCATAATGATGTTATTATCATAATTTTTACATATCGTATCAATTCTGCACTATCTATAAAAATAAATGTATTATATCGATTTAATTATTGAAAACTTAAAAATTATTAATAATTGTTCTTTGTCTTCTTTATGTTTTTCATAACTTTCTTATCAAATACCCTACTTCAATCCTAAAAGGTTTCAACCATGCGTAAGAACATCGTCAATGAGTTTTTAAAAAATGAGAACCAATCCAAACCAATAAATTTAAAAAATCATTTAACCTCAATTAAATTTTTTAATTTGGTTTGGATTGGGTGAAAAAAATTTCCTCCATTTTTACTAAAGGATTTTTTTATTAATTTTTTTTTAACTTTTGTGTTATAGTTTATAATATTTTAATCGTAATTTTATTATAATCCTTAAATTTAAAGATTTAGATTTCATTCACTTATATAATATCATTATTAATATCAATCATAAAATACAATAAATATATAAAAAAATAAAATAATAATGATTTATATTTCAAAATTTGCTAATTCTCGTATCTAAACTAGTCATAATGTTACTTATATGATCCAAACTCTAACGAAAAAAATATAAAAAATGATATAATTAAAAGTAATAAATAATTAAATAAGATAAAATTAATTAATGTCTCCGATGAAACTTCTTGCTCATTGTTCATTTGCTCGTTCGTCGTTCATCCGGGTAAGGGGCAAACAAAAGCAGAGTTGAGAGGCAAGCAAAGATATAGAGATACTACTGTTGGATGAATAATAATAATTGGGAAAAAAGAAATAAAAGAGGTTATGAAAAAACGTAAAGAATTTTTTTTAAATATAATCGTATAAAATAATAATATGAATATAAAAATATAAATAATAAATGGATTCAATTGATTCAATTTTTATAAAATTTAAAGAATTTAGAACCAAATTAATTTAATAAATATATATTTTTTAAATTAAGAACTAAATTAATAAAATCTCAAAACTAAAAATTTTAAATTATATTAGTTTGGATAATCTGGGTTGGATTAACTCCTTTCAATGCACACCCCTACTAGCTAAAATAGGAAAGAAGAATTCGAATACGCAGATAATTACTCTTGGCTTGTTGTATCATTCTAAATAATACAAGAGAGGATTTTAAAGTTTACTGTATCGTTGGAAAAAAATGTTCTTCCAAATATGAGGGAGACTTACATGACTCATTTTCCCTAACATACACTTATCACCATTATGCCTTAATTAATAAAAAATATTAAAATATGCATTATGTCGTTAATTGGCTCCTTTGCATGTACATGTGACTAAAAAAGATATTTTCTAACATAATTAGAACTAAACAATACAAACTTTTAAACGTGAGTAACTTACATGACCCCACTCCTTAATTAATAATAATATAATCTTAATTACTTTTTTTTTTTGACAAAATATATCTTTTAAAATTGTAATTGATAAAAACTTATTGTGATAATAATAATTTATGTAATGCTATTAATAATATCACCTAAAAAAACTTAATGAATAGATTCTGTTGGGTTATTTTCCACAAAATATGCGTGATGAGACATTATTAGGTTACATTATCATTTGAGCAAAAGTCTACAAAAGCCATATCTAAGAAATATTATCTGTTATAAAGGTTAAATGAATTTTATATAATTCTTTGATTCTAATAGGTATAAAAGTCTATAAAATGCATACCCAAGAAATATTATCAATTATGAAAATCAATTGAAATTTATTTATTTCTTTAACTCTGGTGTTTATAAAATTTCATTCAAATACATATATTTTATTCGATAGGTAAATTCGATATATCTCTTAAAACAATCATAAATTTATAGAAACGATATCAAATAGGATCATGATTTTATATTTTTAAAAAATATTAGTATGTCAATTGATAAGACTAAAAACTAATATATAGCGAACAATAAAAGCTCAAAAATATTATTCCTTGATTTATTAGGTGTTTTATTGATAGTTAGTTTTAATTTTTAATATGATGTTTGAAAAATTAAAAATTTATGTTTTTTTTTATATATTTTTTTATCATTAATGAAATTCTCAATTATTTAATTTTAATTTTTAATACGACGTTTTAATGTATTTAAAAAAGTAAGGATTGATTTTATTTATATGTTTTTTTATCATTAATGAAATTTGTCACTACTTTTATTAAAAAAAGAAAGAAATATTTTAAGTTTAATTAAGATTTTAGACAAAAACAAAAACATAACCAAATCACACCTACAACTATCCGTAAATGCAAAGATACTTACATAATATATCCAACAATTTTACCTATTAAAACCTCTAGTACTTATAAATATTCTTCGTTATTTCACATCTTAAGCACACCGGTACAAATTCTTATAAAAAGTTGTCAATTGTATCTTTCAATCATTCATTTAATTTACATGTTGAAATGTGTTTGAAAGATATTATAATGATATGTTTTTTACAATTTTTACATATCGTAATCAATTCTTGTATTATTTATGAAAAATAAGTGTGTGCTATACCAATTTAACTATTAAAAACTTAAAAATTATTAATAACCGTTCTTTGTTTTTTTTATGTTCTTCAAAACTTTTTTATCAAATACCCTACTTCAATCTTAAAAGGTTTCAACCATGAGTCAGAATATCCTTAATAGGAATTAGTTACACCAAATTATATAAGGGTGCAACTATTAAACATATAACTTTTAAGGTCCCACGTGCTCGACCAAATAAGATGAAAAAAAACCCAAAGAAACCCAATATAGGCACTAAGGTTGCTCATTAAGAAGAAGTGCCCCACCAAATGTTGTAAAGGTTTCATACTAATAGGAGAAGCTATAGGGGTGTTTATATATATAAGTTGGTTGGTATTTAGATTAAAATCGAAACTAATTTAATATGATTAGTTTTTAAAAAATAAGAATGAACTTAAATCAATAAATTTAAAATATCATCCGATCTCAATTAAATTTTTTTAGTTTAGTTTAAATTGAGTCAAGAAATTTTTCCCCGGATTTTATTTATTAATCTTTTTTTAATTTTACATTATAATTTATAATATTTTTAATAATAATTTTATTATAATTCTTAAATTTAAAAATTTAGATTTCATTATCTTACATAATATCATTATTAATATCAATAAGAAATATTTAAAAATAAAACAAATAATAATAATGATTTATATGTCAAAATTTGCTAATTTTTATGTTTAAATTATTCGTAATGTTATTTATATGACAAAAAAAATATGAAAGATGATATAATTATAAATAATAAATAATTAAATAATATAAAATTAGTGTAATCATTGAAATTTCTTATTTGATCGTTCATCCTCCGTGTTCATCTGGGTAAGAGTCAAATAGAAGTAGAGTTGAGAGGCAATACACCATTGTTTGATGATTAATAATAATTGAGAAAAAAAGAAACAAGAGAGGTTATGAAAAGACCGAAAGAATTTTTAAAATATAATTATATAAAATAATAATACGAATATAAATAATAAATAGATTCAATTGATTCAATTTTTATAAAATTTAAAGAAATTAAAATTTAATATATATCTGTTTTTTAAAGTTAATAACTAAATTAATAAAATCCCAAAACTAAAATTTTTAAATTAAATTAGTTTGGATAATCTGAGTTGGATTAACTCCTATCAATGCACACCCCCTACTAGCTAAAATATGAAAGAAGCATTCGAATACGCAGATAATTACTTTTTGCTTGTTCTATCATTCTAAATAATACATTTTAATTAAAAAAAAAATCTTCCATGATTTAAAGTTTAATGCATCGTTGGAAAAAATCTCTTAAAAAAGAAAGAAAAAGTCTAAAATATATAATAATAAAAATAATATTTTAATAATTAAAAAAAAATTAAAAAATAAATTATGGTTATTTAAATCTTGTTTAATTAAATATTATTTAATATTTTTATTATTATAAATTTTAAAAATGTTTTTTTTTTCTAGTTTTGTTTACTTAAAACGGATATACCTACAGTATATCCTTCCTACAAATATTAATTTCTAACTTAATAAAAGAAAAAAAAGGATCAATCTTGCTGTTTGTGTTAGTCAGTTCAACGTTGTCAAATTCGTCTCACCTAATATTGCTCATCTACTAAAATCATTCACTGTTCACATGATAGATCAACGGCCATAATTTCCAATTTAATCGCAGTACGAAAAGGAGATTCATTAGGCTGAAATGATTGGTCTTGATCTAGGTTTGACCGAAGAAATTCAAAAATTAATTGCCTGAAAATATTAAAAAAAGAAACGAAATAATTAAAAGAAAAATAAACTTAAAAGCTACCTGATGAACTTTAAAAGAAAATCAGAGAGAAAGGGGGGATTGATGTTCGTTCATTTATTTTCCATCCCTTTTTTCCCCCTCTCTCTCTCTCTCTCTCTCTTTCTCTCTTCAATTTAATTTTTTACGGATTATTTTCTTTCATTTATTCTGTTAATTTTTTCGTCTTGTTGGGGCTGAGGAAAGAGCGAAAGATAGTAGAAAGAAGAGAGAGAAATTCACATCTTGAATTTCTCTCTCTCCTTTTTTTTTTTTAAAGAATGTTTTTCTTCGTATTATTGAATTTAGAGGAGTTAGGGTTTGATCTCTGCTGAGAATTGGGCAGGAGACGAAGACAAAAATGAATATGATGCGTCGCCTTAAGACCATTGCTTCAGGTCGATCTTCTATTTCATCAGACCTTGTAAGTTTTTTTTTTCCTTTCTTCTTCTTTGATCCCAGCTTATGTTTTTGTTCAGCAGCTGGAAAATTAGAGCAATTTATTGAAATATATATATATATTCTTATTTTCTAGTTTTATTGGCATTACTATACTGGGATTTCAAAGAAATGGGCTTCATGTTTTAAGCTTCTTATTACCTGTATTCCTAAGCTTAATGCGCGAAAACAATAAGAAATTAGCTCAAGGAGTACTAAAAAAGGTGCTAACGGCAGTGGGAATCCTGCGGGTAATAATATATATATATATATATATAATTTCAATAATTTTGCTCTATAGTTGGAATATATTGGATATTTTATTTGGTTTATGTTCAAGTCCCCCCCTTCATATTTAGTTCCTGTAATACGGATTTAAGTGGCAGTCATATTGTTTTCATTTTGTTTAGAGAGGACATTTCTGATTTGAGTTTGGAGTATTTGTTGCAACCTTTTTGGTAATCTGATCGAGATTTGATCATTGATGAGATTTTCTGATGCTCTGAAAATGACTTTCCATGTTGTTTGTGTTTTTCGTCTTACTACTTACAAGTGAGCAGACATTTAAAAATAGGTAGCATGACATTTTGGTCATTTTACTTCCATAAATTGGACATGTTAGTCACAAATTTTGAAATTGGTTCTCTTTAATCACTTTCCATGTTGTTTGTGAAAGTAAAGTGATCTTAAGTGCACTTTTTTTTACCATAAATAATTGCCAAACTTTTGTTCTCTCTAGAAAGTCTCTAGCCCCAATCTTCACATATGCTCTTCAAATGCTCCAATCTCCATTGGATCTCCTTCCATCTCCATAGCTTTCAACTTTTCTGTTTTCTTTCTATTTTGCTTATCAAATTACGTCAAACGGGAACAATACGTCTTAAGAGGTTGTCTTACTTCAAATTTTTTTTTGGAAGGAAAATCTACTAAAAAAAGCTAGGAATTGGATTTGGAATAAGAAATTTATAGTCGTCCAAGGAATTTAGATAGAGTAACAGAGAAAAGTTGTTGCCAAGAAAAGAAAAAGAAGAAGTAAAATCAAATGGTCAAAGAAAAGGGAGTTTGTAATCAATAATCTTGCGTTCGTGAAGCTTCTCAATAAATCGTGTGGATTTGGCTTGTTTTGGACCTCATTCTCTGAGTTTGGTGAAGCTAGAGTTGGCTTCTTTGTTCAAGTCCAATCTTCATGTCGAATTATTTGATTTTCTTAATTTAGGAATTCAGTGCTTCTCATACTAAAACTTCAATCTTAGGTGAGATATCACTCTTCCGCAACTCGTCGTCCACTTCGGTCCACCACATTGGTTTTTTCTTGATCTTTGGTTAGCTCAGTTTTTTGGATTTGCGAATCGGAAATCTCGAGAGGCTTTTCAACTTTCATCCTCTCAAACAACACCTGCACATAATCAAATATTAGATAACAGATTAGAGAAATGCGAAATCTCATATCAAGGAGGTGGTGTTTTGCTTGTTGGCTTATAGAGAACAGGATCCGACTTTTTCACGATCTTATTTCAATAGGTGGTCTTGTTGTTGCTCCTATTTTTTTCAATTGCATGCTAGATTACAATCTGTGTTCATTCTATTCATGAATTGTTGGTGCTCTCTAGACTCGTTCTCAATCCATTTTTGTGTGTGGTTTTCTTTCCTTTAGATTGGTTGTTTGCTCATTGATTTTTCTGGTTTAGATTTGTTATGATCTATTTCAGTATGTATGATGTGTTTTGTAGCATGGACAACTTAGATCTTATGCTTGAATTTGTTGTTCATGGTGTTACCGTTCAACTTGTTAACCTTGATACTTTGGTGTTGAGCTCTGGCGAGTTTGTGTTAGTGCTAAGAAATTTCAATAATGTTTTGTTGTTTGTGTGGAGAGTTGGATTAGATATGACCATGGTGCTCATGGTGTTTCAAGTCCAAAGGCCTTCATTGGTAGATAGGTGTTAGATCCAGGCAAGTTGTCATGGATGGTGGTTTGGACTATTGGTGACGATTTCTTTGATTTTGAAGCGAGTATATTTTTAGAGATCAATGTTGTTTCTTTATTGTGTTTTTTGGTATTGTTCTAGTGTGTATGAATTTGAAAATTGTTGGAGTGTTGGTACTCAGTTTATTTTTTTTTGTTGTGGTTTGGTCTCACGTTTCTTTTAGCTTGCTCATTTTGCTTCTTTTCTTCTAGCTGGATAGTTAGGGAGATGTCTGACTCTATTTTTGAACACTCTGATTTGATGAGTGTGTTATGGGCTGTTTTTTGTTGTTTGTGTCGATTTCTCAAACTTGATTTTTTTCTCTGATTGCCTAGCTAGATTATGAAGGAGAGAAATTGCTGTGTCTTATTAAATTGTATTGTTTTTCTTTTAAGCTAGTTGATAATGGTGGTTTGCTTTGCATTTGCTACAAATAATGAGATTGGGATGGTTTATGCAATCAAATCAGCTTTATTGGTTTTGTTTTAAGGTTGTTTCACTTAATGTTTTAGGTCTTAGGTATTGTTTGCGTTCGAGAACATATATGTTTGGGTCTGAAAGGAGATATCAAGGTGTGACATACACATTAACAAATGTGCCATTATTTCAATCATGTGATGAAACATCTAAACTGGTTTTGCCTCTTTGAGTATTTAGCTTCAGGTGCTACTCCTGTCATAGTTTTAAAAATGCTGCTTTTTATCCTAACTAGTTAAGGATATGTGCTTATTATGTTTCTTATGATTTTTTTATTAAGTTATACAACATATTTGAAAAAAAAAGGAAAATTTAATTTCTTAAACTTCCAAAGTAATTGTGAAAGTAAAGTCATTATGAAACACATGTTTTTAAGTCGATTAGAGATTCATTATTGTAAAAATTCTATAACAAAAAATATACATGAATATATAAAATGAATATGATATGTATTGTTAATTAATCTCTTTAAGCTTTGAAATAGAATGAAAACACTTTAAAACATATTAAACTCATAAATAATATATTAAACATGATTTGCGGTATAATTTTTTTAAAGAAATATTACTGATTAATATAGTGTATCTATTACGAAAGGACACTCCCTACTATTTAAAAGTCTTTTTATTTAATGTTCGCAGCTTAAATTTTTTCCAAATTTAAAATAATATATAATGGGTAAGGGATGTTATTACTTTAACATATAAGGGCATTATGTGTGATTTAGAATTTAACATATAGTATAGATTTAGAGTAAAGTCCAAGATCGATGCAATTATTTTCTCTTTTAAGCTTATGATGGTGAGGGAAAGTAGCAGTTTTAACTTTTATGTACTGGCTGTGTTGCTTACTTTCTTAGGCAAACACTAAGGTAACTGTATGTGGCTGTTTTACTGGAGTTTGATACTCCCATAATTGTTTCTTCCTTGGTGAATGAACCTTATGGTTGGATTTCATTTTCGTTTAGGTTTTGGATTCTAGCTCAAAGAGAGCAAAGGTCGATGAAGACACTAATTATAAAGAAGAGAGCTATGAGAGAAAGGCCATTGGTGAGGGGGTGCATCATATGGCTTCTACATCATTAAAAACTGTTGGAAACACTTCCATTGCCACTTCAGTGGCCAAAGCAGAGAATAAAGAAGAAAGTCAACCTCAAATGTCTGGTTATGATCAACTTCCAAATGAAATGCATGGAATGAGAATTAGAGATGAGAAACCCACCATCTGTGATGAGAAGGTAGATCTGGTTATGTGGGCTATTCCTTTGTTACATATTTGCATGGATATTTTGCTTCTCTATGATGAAAAGGCCAAATTTGTTGTCCTCATCCCTATACTACTTAATTTCCCTTTGTGAACATTTCAGCTGAATATTTGAAATCGTTTTGAAAGATTCTAAGGAATAAAAAATAAACAATTACTGAATAAAGTTTCTTCCATTGCCCATGCAGGATATGGAAACCACCGTTACAAATAGTAATGGAACTGAAACGGATCAAATAATTTCAACAACAGTAGGTGATCAGAACGAACAACAGGTTATTTCAAGATCTTATTAGATGTGCAGAGATGCATTAGTTTTTGTTGTGATTTGAGTCTGATTCCCCACTGGCTTATCTTTTTTCAAACTTTCCTATCTTTGGTTGCAAAAAAATGTTCTTTCTACTGGATTTCAGAAAGTCTCATATATGAAAGAGCGTGTGGTCGGCACTGGTTCTTTTGGTATTGTCTTTCAGGTAATTTGGATCAACTAATGTGTATTACTTATTTTTTGTTGCTGCTCCCCGTGGGGTTTTTACTCCCTCAAATCATATAGATATTATATTAATGATTTGTTTTTTTTCATGATTATTCATTTATTTTGGTGCAGGCGAAGTGCCTAGAAACTGATGAAGCAGTTGCTATAAAGAAGGTACTACAAGATAAGAGATACAAGAATAGGGAGCTCCAGATTATGTGCATGCTTGACCATCCTAACATTGTCCTACTAAAGCATAGTTTTTTCTCGACAACTGACAAAGATGAGGTGTACCTTAACCTTGTTCTTGAATATGTATCTGAAACTGTCTATCGAATTTTAAAGCGTTATACCAGGCTTGATCAACATATGCCCATTATATATGTACGACTTTATACATACCAGGTAACTTTGAATTTTTGCATTAGTATCCTTTTTCCTTGTGCATTTTGAGATTATTATAACTTTTAACTGAGACATCGTGTCTTAATTTCTCTCTATTGTAGATTTTCCGTGCATTAAATTACTTGCATCATGTTATTGGTATTTGTCATCGTGACATCAAGCCGCAAAATCTGCTGGTAAGCTTTTTGCATGTCTGATGAAGACTCATTTGTTCTACATATTATGTTTTGAGGACTAGAGATTTTTTAAATCAGTATATCCTGGACTGGTGATTTATTAGATTGCATACCTAATAACTGACTACCTTTCATGGTGCTTCTGGTTTAACAAATTCTCAATGTCATTGCAGGTCAATCCTCATACTCATCAGCTGAAGATATGTGATTTTGGAAGTGCAAAGATGTTGGTACGAGTTTTATTTGATTAAACTTGGAGATTCTTTTATGGCATTGGTGAACTTATGAAGTTCATTTTTCACTTTTAGGTTCCAGGTGAACCCAACATATCATACATCTGCTCGCGGTACTATAGGGCACCAGAACTTATATTTGGGGCCACAGAATATACTACTGCCATTGATATGTGGTCTGTTGGTTGTGTTATGTCAGAGCTTCTTTTGGGACAGGTTGGTAGATATTCATAGTTGTCTGAGTTTGTATTATTTTTAATGGTAATGTCAAAAGTGGCCAAAGGTGTTACTTCTCCTTACAAATTTTTGTTAGCATGAGCTTGTAGAAAAAAAAAGTACATATTTATGATGCTCATTGGCGATAATTTGATATTTAGCTTATTCTTTTGTCGGTGAAGGGTGTGGAGGTTTTCTTGTTGGGTGAAGGCGATCACTATGCCTTTGCTTTTCAAAAGATCCACTTTAGTCAATTCTCTTTCATAGACATTAGTCCCTTTGCTTTAGACAAAGTTCCACATAAGTACAACTAATAGTTCAATTTAAATCAGGCATTAAAATTGGTTGCATGTGACCAATGTAAATGTTAAGCAATAAACAAACTGATTTCAAATCATTAGCTCACTGTGCAAGGTACATACCAAAGGTGTGAGTTTAAAGTTCAATTTTTTAACATTTTATATTGTACTTGTATGGACCTATGTTTAAAGCAAAAAGACTAAGATGTTCATGTTGAAAGGAAAGGAAATAAAGTGTAAGCAAACGTACCTATGGGAGACATTTCCCTTTCTAGATCTTCACATAAATGTTCTACACAATGTGTCTATGTATATGATATGGTGCTACCAAGGTCTCTTGGGTCTTATCCATAGTTGAGATCTATTTTAGTTGCATTGTGAGTTGTGTATAAGATTGATGTGTTTGTCACTATATGTTACATGGACTTTCAAGTATATGTGTCCAAGCAACACAACATGGACATGGGTGTGAGTACAGAAAATTGAGAAAAAATAGGTTCGTTTGACACCCGGATATATATCCAAAAATTTAAGACACTTGGTGTCCTAAAAAGTCAGTGTAACATAGGTTTCTCACCATCTGTCTCCTTCACAGCTTCCTTTGTTAAAAGTATTAGTTTATGGAGAACATGAAATTCATTTTCTATACTGAATTTTTTTCAGTGGTCATTTAATATAATAATCTGGGCTGATTTTGATACCTGATGGCTGATATATAATTGCAGCCCTTGTTTCCTGGAGATAGTGGGGTTGATCAGCTTGTGGAAATCATCAAGGTATGGTCTAGTTTTCATTTTTTCCGGATTTAGTGCTATTTTTTCTTTGTTATTCTTTAATTGGTTCCCTTTCTCATTATTTGCACTGTTAGATTCTTGGAACACCAACTAGAGAAGAAATCAGGTGCATGAATCCAAATTATAATGAGTTTAAGTTTCCTCAAATCAAAGCTCACCCCTGGCACAAGGTACGAAATATCTACAAGTTTGCTCTAAACATATTTTTGGATCAATAAAACCTTTGTTTGTTCGATGCAACAAGTGTATGATTTTGGTGTAAGAAACTTCTTCAAATGTGATGCCAGATATTTCACAAACGAATGCCTGCTGAAGCTGTCGATCTTGTGTCAAGGCTGCTCCAGTACTCACCAAATCTACGTTGTACTGCTGTAAGATGCTTAAATTTCTTCAATCAGTATTTACTAGAATGCTGTAATAAGAATTATGATGCTTGTGCAATATATATTGCTTCTATATTGTTGATTGTTGTATGTTTTACTGTATGGATTGTGCTTACTAGTTTCTTTCAAATTTTAGTTGGAAGCATGTGCACACCCCTTCTTTGATGAATTGAGAGATCCTAATGCACGTTTGCCTGATGGGCGAGCCTTACCTCCTTTGTTCGATTTCACAGCCCAAGGTAGTGTTTTATAACCGTGGTAATTTCTGTTGATATTTTAATCATTGTTCTTCATTATCACCCACCCTGCAGAATTGGCTGGTGCATCTAATGAGTTACGACAACGTCTGATTCCTGAGCATGCTAGGGAATGTTGAACATTGAGTGGATGGCTGTTCTACCATCCACCTTTGAAGAAGGAATTGTACGAGGAATAAATTTACGTACCAAAGTATAGATGAATGCAAAGGTTAGAGACTCAACAGGTGAAAGAAAAAAAAATTATGAACCAAAGTATAAACGAATGCCAAAATTGGGGATTAAAATTTACCCCATGATTCCCTTATGAATATTACATGATATTTTAGTAGGGTTTCTTTTAAGGGTTACTAAGCGTGTATTTTGCTCTTTTTTATTTTTTATTTTTTTTATATAAGAAATAGTGGAAGATTTCGTAGGTATAAAGAGAATCGTCATCCAAATTTCTAGTTACATCAAAATAAAACTAGCAATTTGCTTTGGCACAAATGAGTGGAAGAATATCTTTGCGCCTCTTTTATACGCTTTATATTACCCTTTACATAGGTGTTAAAACGTGTAAGATAAACCATGACGTATTTGCACCCGAGTCTTCTCCAAAAGTCCTAAACACTAAAGTGTAAAAACACCTAAACCCTAAAGCCATCTTCAACAGATTCATCTTTTCAGCGCCAACCATAGCAGTAATCAATAATTAAACATCAATCACAAGAAATTAAGTGCAGTAGAATACTCTTTGAGGGAACAGGAATGAACTACTCGGAGGAAGGTCGAGGATGAACAGAGATAGAGTTGGTATGAAATCTAACAAAGTAGGGATGAGCTGTTTCAAGAAAAAGGAAATAGAGGAGGTGATGTGCAGTATTAATAGAGCAGAGGCTATGGATAATGGAGTGTAAGGCATCATTGAGGGAAATGACTTGTCTGTGAGCTGCAGATAAAAACCTTTGCTGAGCTTAATTTGGGGTTTTTCCTTAACTGGCCGGTGCACAAAAACCAAGATGAATGGTATTATTCAAAGTGAAATTCAGCACAACAAAAAGTGGAAATGCAAATATATGAAGAGCAACAAAATTTTTTTATTTTTTTTCTATAGCTTGTTGGAGTCTTATATTTGAAATATCCATAGATCAAAATATTAAAATTAAAATTTTATAATTATATCAAAAATATTATCATTATCAATTAAAACAATGATTACAAAATTATAGACTACTAAGATTATAAAAACTTTAATAAATCTTCAAAATATCAGAACAACTAATTATTTATTTTTTAAATTAATTATCTTAAATTCAATGCATAAATATAAAAGAATTTCATATTTATTTTGACCAAAAAAATTAAAAAAATTATAGAATAAGCACTTAAAATATTTAAACTAATAAATTTTATGATTAAAAAGTAAGATAAAGATATTTAATAATAAATTATTTCAAAAAATAAATAAAATTAATTATAAATGATATTATATTGATATTATTTATAATATTTTTTTATATTATCATAAATAATATGTATTGGAATAAAAATTTTAAAATATAAATATTATCGGAATATTATCGATAATTTTAAAAATATTTTCATCTTTGGCTACATCTGCATGCTACAACGTAACCCCAAATACATTTGTTTTCTCCCTTTGATAAACTAAGTGGGCGATAGTTCATTAATCTCAAAAGAAGAAGAAGAAGAAGTTAAATTAATAAATGTATTATTGAATTATTATAAAAAATTATTAATATTCTATTAAAATATATTTCCTAACAAATATATTATCATACGTAAAATCATCTGTCAAATTTTAACAGAAATAATCATGCAAATTGTCAACTTTAGAAGTTTATTTTTTAAACAAATATTATTAAAATATTTAAAAAAGAAAAGGAAAAAAAAACTGAAAATTCCTACCCCATTGGCCAAACCCATGACCCGTATCCCACCACTCACCCTACCATTACCGCCACCCACAACCATCACAATATGCCTCTGTCACCCTCACCAGCTGAAGACTCCACGGGCATGACAAAACCCATCAACCGAAATCAATTGTTGTCCAAGATACCACATTTCTAATAGGCATTTAATTGAGTACCCTCTGTGCATCACCCAAACAATCACATTTGGTGTAAGTCCCTCGAATAAAGGTGGATCTGTAAGAAAACCCATTCGTTCTTTCAAAAGGCAAATGTTTAGTGCGTGCATGTGTAATACCATCTATTTAAAATGAAAAAAGTTCAATCAAATATCAAGATTCCGTCTTTATCTCATAAATTACGTATTATTGATTAAAAATAATATTAAATTTATTACTTAAAATAAAAATTATTTAATTTTAAAAAAATCATAAAAGATGATTTCTTATATTATCAAAGATTACGATACCTAATCTTATTTGAATGAAAAATGTAAAAAATAGGTAGCCTAATTTTAATGAATAAATAAATGTTTGACATATGAAATAAGAACTTTAAAGTTATATATATGTCTTCATTTCTTCATTGTTAATCATTCAAAAATTAGAGAAAACTTGTATGAGACGTTTTTGAGTGAGAGAAAATTAAAATTCTCTTGGGCTTGTAATTGTTTGTCTTTTGGGTGTGTAAGAAAATTATCGAGATTATGGGTGTAACAATTTTTCATATAGTAAATTTTTCTCTGCTTGTCTTTTGACAATGAAAGTGAGTTTTCTTCGATTTTGAGTTTTCACTATAATTCTTGTGTTATGTATTTTATATTTATCTATATTTTGATATTCTATTAAGGAGGATCTTGGAAGTAAAAATTTATGATTATACCATTTGATCTAAATTTTCTAACACGTACTGTGATGGTTGTGGATGACGACGAGTGACAGGAATAGTGGCTCTAGGTTTGGCCTATAGGGTGAGGACTTTCAAATTTTTTTTCCTTTTTTTCTAATATTTTATTTAAAATTGAATTTTTAAAGGTCACGTCATTTGCACGTGATTATTTTAATTAAAATTTATTTGATAATTTTATATATATAGCCTAAGTTTTAAGGTATTTTTTGTCACTAAATATAATTTGACAATATGTTTATAGTTTTTATAATATTTTAATGATATATTTATTAATTTATCTTAATAAAAATAAGAATTAAGAAACACTTATTAATAATAACTTTGTGTTTATTATTATTTTTATTTATTGTATTGAATATATGATATTTTAATAACTTGATAAAAAAATATTTTATTTACCTTTAGGATCGATTAAATGGAATATTTTAAAAAAACAAGGAATTAAATGGGAGTCACAAAAGAAGGTAAAAAATGTCTATGTTGCTTGAGCTATGTATCAGTCTTCATGGACTTCTCTCCATGCTTCTATTCAATAAGAAAACTTCATCTTGGTTTTTCTGCATACACTCCAAGTCCTGCATAACACAATTCAACCGAATTTTGATTCACTCCTCATTATTAAAGGGTGAAGGGCAATCAGCATATTGTACTTTTTATTAAAAAAGTATACAAGTATAAAAGTTATGTTACTTAAAAAAGTCATACATTCATAAATGAAGTCACTTACTGAAAACATGACCGACATTTTTTATTTAAACATTTTATTTTTATAAGGATATTTTTAAAATTTTATTCAAAACATTTTTATTAAAAAAAAACAACACTTCAGCATTACTAGTTAGCCACGTAAACAAACCACCCCTTTCCCCGTTAACAAAGCATACCCAAAACCCTAACCCTAGTCAAGGAAACCACCCCTAATCCCATCATCACCTACAATCATCGTTGTAAGCATAAATTAATGAACTCAAATGCAAAATAAACAAACTAAAGAGATCGAAAACAAGTAAAATAAGGATCTTACTTCTAGTCATTGAAATTGTTCTTAAAGCTCCAAACTGATCAAAACTGATTTTCTCTTTGTGTTAGGAACTTCTAAGCTCTTAACATTACTCAAATAGATGGTGTATTATACTAGAATTGTGTGTTGAGCTTAGGGATCATAATACCCCTTTTATAGCCATGTTTTTCATCAAAGCATCGACGCCGTTACTAGCTTTAGCCATAACCGACGAGCTCTTCAATGACAGAAATGTTTGGACCACTAAATGATCTATTAAAGAAAAACAAATATGAAAATTGGAGAGTTTAAATGGATGATCGATTACATTCTCCCACTTGGTCCAAACCTTTAACTTAATCCCATCGATTATCTTTCTTGAGAAATAAACACATGAATCATGATGATAGGTCCTCTAAGAGCGAGTATTATCTTTCATGTATTACAATGTATTTAGTTTCTCAAGTATTACAATTTATGTGATAACAAAACTTAATGAATAAATCTTATATTTATTCTTGGTCCTATATAAAATATATTTTTTCAAATAAATTAAGGTGCACATTAATATGAGAAAATATCACCATATAAGAGTTTCAGTAATAAACTACATATTTATCTTTACAAAATGTAACCAATTCCCATTTTCTCTACATGATCCTTAAATTTCAGTGGTGGTATGCCCTTAGTCAAAGGATCAGTAATCATCAACTCAGTGCTAACGTGCTCAATGACTACTTTCTTTTCCTTAACACGTTCTCTTATGACCAAGTATTTGATGTCGATGTGCTTACTACGACTACCACTCTTATTGTTCTTATCCATAAATGTATCAGCTAAGTTGTCACAGTACAATCTCAATGGACTAGAAATAGTGTCAACTACTCTAAGCTTGGAAATGAAACTTTTCAACCATACACCATATGATGTGGAAGTAATAGTCAAGGACTACTTCGCACTCCTCCAAGACACATCTCCACTAGTAAGCATGAAAATGTAATCAAATTTTGATTTGCGTGAATCAACATAACCAGTTTAGTCCACATCGGAGTAGCCAATTACTTTTAGATCATCGGTTCATCTATACATTAGCATATAGTCCTTGGTTCCTTGAAGGTACCTCATCACTTTCTTAGCAACTTTCAAGTGGTCCAAACCTAGATTACTCTAATATCTTCCCAATATTTCAACAACAAATGCAATGTCAGGCCTTGTGCAAACCTGAGTATACATCAGGCTTTCAATAGTAGAAGCATATGGAATGTTCTTCATTTGTTCTCTTTCAAAATCATTCCTTGGGCATTGGTCCAAATTGAAATTATCGCCCTTCACAATGGGAGAAACACTTGGTGAACAATCTTTCATTCGATATCTCTCTAAAAATTTATTAATATAGGTTTCCTGAGATAAACTCAAGATGTCTCAAAGTCTATCTCTATGGATCTTAATTCCAATGACATAAGATGCCTTACCCATATCTTTCATATCAAAATTTTTAGAGAGGAATTGTTTTACCTCATGTAGCAGACCCTTATCATTGGTTGCAAGCAAAATATCATCCACATATAGCACTAAAAAGCAAATCTTACTCCCACTAACCTTCTGGTATATACATTGATCCATAGCGTTCTCTTCAAAACCAAATGAAGTGATGACATTATGGAATTTTAAATACCATTGATGGGAAACTTGTTTTAATCCATATATAGATTTATTAAGCTTACAAACCAAATGCATCACTAGAGAAGAATCCTTCAAGTTGTTTCATATAGACCTCTTCCTCTAGGTTACCATTAAGGAAAGCCATTTTCATATCCATTTGATGCAAATCCAAATCCAAATGGGAAACCAATTCCATGATCACACGAAGTGAATCTCTCTTTGATACAAGAGAGAATGTCTCAGTGTAGTCGATTCCCTCCCTTTGAGTGAATCCTTTGGAAAAGAGTCTTGCCTTATGTCTCTCATTGTTGCCTTATGAGTCTTTCTTTATCTTGAAGACCCATTTACATCCAATGGATTTTACACCACCAAGCAACTTGGTGAGATCTCAAACTCAGTTAGACGCCACAAAATCCATCTCTTCTTTCATGGCATTATAACATAAGTTTGAAACCTTAGATCTCATAGCATGTGAAAACGTCTCAAGATCATTTTTGACTCCAAAATTATAGTCACACTCTTGTAGATACATAATATAATCACTAGGATTTTCCAATTTTCTTACTTTAGTAGATATTTTAAATGTTGCATCGAAATTCTCTTAAGGAGAAGGATCATGTTATTCAGCTGGTTGTTCAACAACTTCAAGCATCTACTGGATTAGGATTAACAACTTGTGGTACTTTAAGGACTATTTCTTCAACACACGTTTGTACTCGAGGCACGTTATTAACAATAATGATCAATCCATTACTTGAAGTTGCATATTGAGCATCTAAATGATATTTCTCAAGACCAATGCCCTGGGATCGATTGCATCCACTAATCAAGTCATTCTCAAGAAATTTTGCATTTCTTGATTCCACAAACCTAGTGTTATGAGATGGATAATAAAAACTATATCCCTTAGAACTTTCAGCATATTCAACAAAATACTGACCAATGCTCCTTGGGTCTAGCTTCTTCATTTGTGGATTATAAATCCTCACTTCAGATGGGCATCCCCAAATGCGTATATGTCATAAACTCGAGTTCCAACCTTTATATAATTCAAATGGAATCTTTGAGACAACCTTGGTTGGAAATCGGAATAATATATACACAGTTGTTTTTAAAGCTTCACTCCACAAAAAATTAGGAAAATTGGAGTAGCTAAGCATACTTCGTACCATGTCCAATAATGTTCGATTTTTCCTTTCTGCTACACCATTCTAGTCTGGTGAACCTAACATAGTGTATTATGCAATTATCCCATGCTCTTGAAGAAACTTAGCAAACGGACCAGGTGCTTATCCATTCTCAGTATATCTACCATAATATTCACCATCTCTATCTAATATAACAAGCTTTATTTTCTTTTTGCATTGAAAGGAATAACCAGAAGGTATAAGTCTTGAAATCAAAATCAAGTTTCTAGAGAAACTTGGAACATAAAATGTCTTTTCTAATTCTAAAATAAAACCACTACTTAAAATCAAACTGCATATTTCTACAGCTTCCACATATGAGCCCATCTTGTTACCGGATAAGATGTATTGCTCACTTCCCACTAGCTTCCTTAGGTTTTGCATACCCTGTAAGTAGTTTGCAACATGGATTATTGATCCAGAATCAATCGACCAGGTGTTAATATTAATATTAACCATATTAGATTCATAACAAACAAACGAGGTTGGATTACCTTTACCCTCAAACCATTAATGAAATTTGATACATTCCTTCTTCATGCGTCCCTTCTTTTTACAAAAGAAAAACTTGGCTTATTTTTTAATATCAACCTGAGGTGGAACTATCCCTTTCCCTTTCTATTTGTATTGAGATTTTCCTTTCCCGTACATCGTACCCAACATTTCACTTTCATCAAATTTCATAACAAGCCTCCCTTTCTCTTGAACACATATGGTCATTAGTTTATTGATTGACCATTTATCCTTATGTGTGTTGTGCGAGATTTTGAATGACCCTTGCTGATGTGGGAGAGTTTTAAGGATATAGTGTAGCAGGAAGGATTTTGACATTTCAACCTTGATATTATTAAGTTGATCCGCAATGACCCTCATTTTCATAATGTGCTTATGCACACCTTTCACATTGGTGAGTGATAGGGGCAGAACCGACATCGCCGATCCTGCCCGTTCATTTGGTTTTATCTATTTATAAAACTCTCGCAAGTGCACGAATCATTTCGTAGAAAATGATAAGTATACTCCCAAGGTCGATCTAAGGAAGGAATGTATGTGGTTTTTAATTTATTATTCAAACTTTTAAAAACGAAATTAAATCCTAAACATCCTGTCACGATAGTTTGGTTTTTGTGTTCCTAATCTAATAACATAAAATAAATAAACATATATACAAATTTAATAATTAATAAACATATATACAAATTCAATAAATAATAAACATATATACAGATTCAATAAATATTCATGCAAATTTTTATCATTTATATTAGAGGAGTATTTATGGATATAATAACTAAGTTAATTATGCTTGCTCATATTATTTAGGTTATTAAAGATATGAATTGATATTTATTGATTCTCTCTTTTTTATATCAATACCACCTTTGGTGGGTTAGATATTCTTTGTTAACTAAACAAATCAATTAACACCTACGGTGGGGTTGATAACTAATTTGATTAATTAAATTAATTCCTTTTTCTAAGAGATTGAAAATGAACCATTTAAATGCCACCTTTGGTGAGGTTAGACAACTGATTAAACTTTATTCAAGGTGTCCAAATTAAACCTAAGAATTTAGTTATCCGAGTACTAACTTTCAAGTTTTAAAACCACTAACAAAACATGTTGTCAATACATTTTTCGGATAATAATTCTTATAAAAACTTTTGAAATAGAGCTTCACTCTAACTACAACTGCGATTGTACCAACAAATAAAAGAGCACTACTCTAAATTAGACCCAGGATAACTAAACCTTAAAATCTAATTTTCGATTTAAGTTTGTAATGAAAAATAATATATTTTCTCTAACATTCTTAATATAAAATCTTGAATAAAAATAAAATCAATTTATTTTAGAGATTTTTACCTATTTAATATTTCATAGCATAACAACGTCATTATTACATCATATTTACTAAACAAACAAGATAGTTAAATTTAACCACGACAAGTTGAATATAACATGTAAGAATAAAGCATAAACATAACTCAGAAGAAAATAAAATCCTTATTGAACTTCGACGCTATTCCAAGTAAATTTGGAACACCTCCAAGCGGAATTTGCACTCCCATTTATTGAATCAAAAATCTAAATTATTACAAAAACATTACAAGTTCCTCTCAAAAAGAGAAGAACTCTAAACCTAAGAGAATTGAACTAAAAACTAAGAGAAAAACTAAGAAAAGCTTAGAAACTAAGAGAGAAACTAAGAAAAACTCAAAAACTAAGAAATGAGAGAAAGAAAGAAGAGAGAAGTGTGTTTTGAAGGTGTGTTTTGAAGTGAAGGGAAGGGGGGTATTTATAGGTGAGGATGGAGAGAAAAAATGAGTAAAAAAATGTTAAAAAAATATTTAAAAATGTAAAAACGCGTATTGAATTGGTTGATGTCATTAATGACGTCAGCGATGACGTCAGGCGGCTGCACGTGAAAAATGGGGCGAAAAGGCTGGGCGCGCTGGAGAGAGCAGCTACAGCTGCGGGCGCTGCGAGGTAGAGTATGCGCAGAGGCGCCGCGCGAAAAGAGGCAAGTGCACGCGCTACGCGCTGACCGGGAGAAAATGCGCGCGGGCGATCTTCCTTACGCCGCGATCTGGCGTCTTCTTGCGGCCGGCGTGATCGCGCGTCTTCGGCCATGGCTTGGTTATGCTGTGGCCTTGATTTCTCCTTTTGACATTTTTTGACCCTTTTGACCCATTTTGTCCAATTTTTCCATATTTTTTTGACCTTTTCCCATTTATTTATTAATATATTTGTGATGTATTGCTTCCAGTATTCCTCTTTGTGTTTTTAAGTTGCGTTTTTAAGCCAAAATACCTGAAAAACAATAAAAATACCCGTGATTCCGAAAAAGACAAATATATATAAATATATGATAAAACATATAAATATATATATATATTAATCAATTAATGTGCATAAAATCATGGTTATTTTAGTGCTTTTTGAGCACTCATCAGTGAGTCTTAAGGAAGAGAATTTCATAATAAAGGTGCTTGCCAAAGCCTTATGTGAAGTGATGAACTGATCATCAATGGCCTTTAGCAAGTCCCAAACATTGTTATACTGATCACCAGAACCACGAATACCAACATAGATCTTAGTCTTAATGAACATCACGCTAAGGCGATTAGATCGCTCCCATTGTTCATAAAATGTGTTATTCACTAGAGTGCTAGTTTCAGTAATTTTAGGTGGTTTGTTTTTCCTAATAGCATAGTCAATATCCATCCACCTTTATTCACTAGAGTGCTAGTTTCAGTAATTTTAGGTGGTTTGTTTTTCCTAATAGCATAGTCAATATCCATCCACCATAGATAAAAGAGAATTCTTTCCTTCCAAACTTTATAATTATCCCATTTCAATCCAAGAATGTCAAAACGAATATGAGAGAAATTCACAGGTTGTGAAGCTACGATTAAAGATTATATGCTTATTAAAATTTGAGACCTAAAGTAAAGTTATTCTTTACCAATGTAAATCATGAAAAATATGAATCTAGTGACATAAAAATTACTTGTGGGCTAAAGTTCTAATTCAATTAGATTCATCTTAACTTTACAATAAAACTATCAAATTATGTTCTTTTTCCTAATCTCTGTGGGTAAATTAGAAAATATAATTTCATATTCTATTCTCATTAATCACAGTAAATATAATAAAAATTCTTATGGGATAAGATTTATTATATCACATATTATTAATAATAATTAATATTTATTTTTCTAAATTAAATGTGATCTTAAATAAACTTTATTATAGTTTTAATTAATTAAAGATGTTGTAGTTACTCCCTAATTAATTAAACTATATGAATCACTTAAACATTAACTAAATCCTTAGGCTCAATTATTGCATAAAATTATAAACAATATTAATTTAATTTCAAATATACAAATATTATCTATCTTAAGATTACATGTATAAATAAATGACAATAAATTATACAAGCAAAATAAATAATATAAGCACTAATTAAATTCATAAAGAGCTATTAACAACTAATTCCATTATGCATAAATTATTTAACCAAATTTCATATGTATAATAAATTACAAAATTTATACATACAAATATCAAAACAAATAATTTAAGCATAATGAATTTAAATATAAATTTTAATGTGCTAAAAATTATTTAAACAAATGTCACATATATAATAAATATTCTACATGTTACAAACCTAAGTTAAATAATTAATCACATTAAGATTATATTTAGAATTTTTTTAATAAAAATTAAATTCGGAATACATATAATAATAATCCCTATACATATAATAACACAATATGCACTATGGTCCAGTGGCAAGTTATCTTCAACCTCTAGTCGGGTCAATGCAACCCGGTTGGAGCCCTAGACGTTTCTCTCAATTCTGGTGACAAAAATCAATTTTTTTATGAAAATTCTTATAATTGAATTTCTAAGTGATTCATGGTCTCAATTTGAATCAAAAACGTCATTTTAAATAAAAATTTAATTAATACATTCCAATGAATACAAATGGAGAATTAAAATGATGTTTTTCATGATTTTTCACGTTTTAATTCACAAAATCATTGGAAAATCAATGTTGAAATCATTTATAATTTCCATATGCATCAAAATCGAATCTTTCAAAAAACCCAATTTCAAGGTGCTCGATAAAATAGAGCAAAACATAGATAATTTAAAACTGATCAAAATAGAGGTAATATATGCTATGATACCAAATGTAAGCATAAATTAATCGACCCAAATGAAGAATAAACAAACTAAAGGGATCGAAAACAAGTAAAGCAAGGATCTTACCTCCAACCATTGAAATTGTTCTTAAAGTTTCAAACTGATCAAAACTGATTTTTTCTATGTTAGGAACTTCTAAGCTCTTAACAACACCCAAATATATAGTGTATTGCATTGGAATTATGTGTTGAGCTTAGGAAGCATAACACCCATTTTATAGTCAGGCTTCCCATCAAAGCATCGACACTGTTATCAGCTTCAGCCATAACTGATAAGATTTTCAATGACAAAAACGTTTGGATCACTAAATGATCCGTTAAAGAAAAACCGAAATGAAAATTGGAGAGTTTAAATAGATGATCAGTTACAATCCCACCTCCTAAGAACTGATACCACCCTCTATTTTCATTCAAAACAAACCATTTCTAACTCCATTTTCGTTCAAGAAATGCAATGGTATCCACCTATAATGCTAAGATGCTATTGTGGAAGAAATGCTAAACAAAAAAAATCTTAAACATTCCCTAATCCAGGAACAAGGTTTTATGGTTGTTATCATGAAGAAAATAAAAGAAAATACAATTGTAGGCGATGTCAACATGACCTCATAGAGAACTACAATCGCTCACTAAGCCATTATTTGAATTTAGATTTCATCACTAATAACTTACTCTTTTTACATCGAAGATAGCAAACAAATCAATCAAAATTCTGCAATTTGTCAAGCAAGAGTTAAGCATTTACTTCAACATAAAGCTAGGTCCTTGAGTGTGTGTGTAAAGTAGTCAATTCAACTCCAAACCACCAGCAAATTTAGATAAAAGTAGAATAACTGAAATAAGAAAAATTCTCTCAAAACTTAACTCCATAATTTCAATTTTCAGAAATCCTCTCCACTAATATAATCAAATACCAAAATCAGAGATCAAAAGGTCTTTAATTAAGGTTGTAATGATAGGCCATATGATGAGGGCTAAGAAAGAAATGGATATAGAAAATCAAAACAAATTGGGAAAATACTTGGTAGAAAGAAACAATAAAAACAATATAGATAGAATTCACACTAAAGCTCTTTCTCGACAATATGCTTATACTGATGATAATATTGTTTCCATACTCAATAAATGAAGTACTATTTTTTTCCTTTTTCTTTTATTTCTTTAATTTTTTTTTCAACTTGATCCTCAATAAGTGAGGTGTTTTTTTTACTTTTTTTTGTGTGGTTGCCTTGACACTCATAGTCTTTACTAATTTCAACCACCTTTATCCTTTTTCAATTCTTGTCTTCCACTTTCTTTTTTTTTTTATCTTTTATTTTTGAAATAAAGAAAACATAATGTGAAATATTTAATTTGAACTAAATTTTTCTTTAAATGAAAATTTCCACCAAAGTATTTACTCAAAATTTAAGGTAAGTTCATGGTTTTTCAGGCTTAGAGTGGGAATTGTTTATGTAGTTAAAAGAACAAATAAGGCTTACGTAAAATAAGGATCAATGGGGTTAACTATGGGAATACAACATGCAATGATGGTATGATAATTAGGACGGTTGAGAAAGCTTTTTGGTTTTGAAAAAAAATTTCTTAGATCATTTCTCTAATATTTGGTATTAATTAGGATTTTGTCTCAAGGATCTATCAACGGATTCTAGAGTAAAGCAATATTGAACTTTTCTAACCCAGTTAATTCAACTCCTTATCTTCATTGGCAAAATGGAGTAGAGAAAAATTTACTATGTGCTCAATTATTTTCAAGGATAAAGATTTAAATCAAAGTACCCAAAAAACTTTGACTAGAAAAATAACACATTTTGAAAAATATTTCTCAAGACCATCCTCAGTCACAAATTTCAGAATCATAGCAAATTCAATCATACTCAAATACATGCTTGATAAGAGAATTTAACAACTCAAGACTATATGAGTTGACACCCTCAAACTTAAACTAAACAATATCCTCATTGTAAATTTAAAAGTGAGACAGATTGAAAAAAATGAAAGGACCTTCCTTGATTTTATGGTGGATCTACATTACTTTGCAATTTTCAGTGTTTTATTCCTACAAAATAAATCAGCATCAAAATCCAAATTATTAAAATAGTAATAAAAAATAAAATAAAAGAACAAAAGAAAGTTTTATGGGCTGCCTCCCATAAGTGCTTGTTTTATAGTCTACAACCAGACTTTTCAATCTTCATCAATTAGGATTTCAAAGAGGAATAAATGCACAATTCCTCTCCACTTGTTCCCCATAATAGTGCTTCAATCTTTGACCGTTAACTCTGAATATATTCTCTACCTTGTCCTTCAAGTCTATTGTTCCAAAAGTGGAAACGTTGTCAATTGTATAAGGACCTATCCATCTTGATCTTAACTTGCCTGGGAAGAGTTTTAGTTATGAATTGAAAAGAAAAACCTGTTGTCCTAGAGCAAACTCATACCTAAGAATCTATTTGTCATGCCACTTCTTTGTCTGTTCTTTGTAGATCTTTGAATTTTCATAAGCATCATTCCGAAACTCATCCATCTCATTCAATTGAAGAAGTCACTTTTCTCCTACTACCTTCAAATCAAAATTAAACTTATTTACAACCCAATAAGCTTTATGCTCCAACTTAACAGGGAGATGACATGCTTTCCCAAACATTAATCGATTAGGAGACATCCTGATAGGTGTTTTAAAAGTTGTACGGTATGCCCAAAAAGCATCATCAAGCTTCTTTGCCCAATCTTTTTTATTGGTGTTGATCATCTTTTCAAGGATATTCTTGATTTTTCGATTTGAAATCTCAACTTGACCATTAGTTTGAGGATGATAGGCAAGTACTATCTTGTGTTTCACACCATATTTAGAGAGAAGGTTGTCGAATAACTTTATGCAAAAATGGGTCCCTTCATCACTAATAATAGCTCGTGGAGTGCCGAATCTTGTGAATATGTTCTTATGTAGAAATTTGAGCACTACCTTTGCATCATTTGTTGTTGTAGCAATTTCCTCCACCCACTTTGACATGTACATAATCTCAATTGCTAACAAGATATAAAAGAAATCCAAAAGATGGAGGAAAAGGACCCATGACATCAATTCCCTAAACATTAAATAACTCAACTTCTAAGATATTTTTCAATGGTAGATCTTGACACCTTGAAATATTTCCCATATGTTGGCACCAATCACAAGTCTTCACCAAAGTATAAAAATCATGAAAAATAGAGGGCCAAAAGAAACCACATTGAAGTACCTTAGCTGCTGTTCATGTTACTCCAAAATGTCCTCCATATGATGAGGAATGACAATGATGGAGAATGGCTTGCATCTCCTCTTCAGGCACACATCTCTGGATGATTTGATATGGGCATCTTTTGAAAAGAAAAGGTTCATCCCAAAAATAATATTTCACATCATGCAAAAACTTCTTACATTGGTGGTAAGTAAGATCTAGTGGCAATACCCTACAACCTAAGTAGTTTACAATATCATCATACCAAGGAAGCTTGATCTCATATGCAAACAACTACTCATCAGGGAATGCTTCTTCAATCTAAAAATTTGGTTTCACTTCCTCTTGCTCCAATCGAGAGAGATGGTTAACGACTAAATTTTCACTTCCTTTCTTATCTCGAACTTCCAAATCAAATTCTTGAAGAAGAAGAATACAATGAATCAATCTAGGCTTATCATCCTTCTTTCTAAACAAATAACAAAGTGCTTCATAATCAGTGAACACTATCACCTTTGTACCAATGAGGTAAGACCAAAATTTGTCGCAAGAAAACACCACAACGAGCATCTCCTTCTTAGTTGTTGTATAATTCAATTGGGCTTTAGTCATTGTCCGACTTGCATAATATATGGCCCTAAACAGTTTGTCTCACTTTTGTCCTAACATTGCTCCAATTGCAAAGTCACTTGCATCACACATGATTTCAAAAGGTTGACTCCAATAAGGTACAATCATTATTGGTGCTGAAATCAATTTCTCCTTGATTGCATTAAAGGCTTGCAAACAAACATCATCAAAGTCAAATGCAGAATTTTTTTCAAGAAGATTACATAAAGGTTTAGAGAGTTTAGAAAAATCATTTATAAATTTTCTATAAAATCCCGCATGTCGCAAAAAACTTCTGATTCCCTTCACATTCTTTGGAGGTGGTAGTTTTTCTATGGTTGCAATTTTAGCTCGATCAACCTCAATTCCTTTAGATGACACTCTATGTCCAAGCACAATCCCTTCTTAAACTATGAAATTACAGTTCTCCCAGTTTATGACAAGGTTTTTATCTTCACATCTCTGCAAAACAAGAGCTAAATTATGCAAACAATGATCAAAAGATGTACCAAAAACTGAAAAGTCGTCCATGAAAATTTCCATTATATCTTCCACCATATTAGAAAAAATAGCCATCATGCAACGTTGAAATGTTACTGGGGCATTGCACAATCCAAAGGGAATCCTTCTAAAATAAAATGTTCCATAGAGGCATGTGAATGTAGTTTTCTCTTGATCTTTGGGGGCTATGAAAATTTGATTATACCCCGAATAACTATCTAAGAAGCAATAATAGGGATATCTAGCAAATTGATCAATGAGTGGAAGAGGAAAATGATCCTTCCTTATTACTTTGTTCAACTTGCGGTAATCTATACATACACGTCAACCCGTGACTGTTCTTGTAGGAATAAGCTCATTGTTGTCATTTTTTACTACCTTTAGTCCACCATTTTTTGGTACAACATGCACATGACTTACCTATGAGCTGTCTGAAATAACATAAATAATTCCAGCATTAAAGAGCTTTAAAATTTCAGCTCTCACAACTTCCTTCATTGCTGGATTTAATCTTCTTTGGGCCTCAATTGATGGTTTGTAAGGTTCCTCCATTAGAATATTGTGCATGCAAATGGATGGACTTATACCTTTTATGTCAGAGATCGTCCATCCCAAGGCCGTTCTATGCTCCCTTAAAACACGTAGTAACCTTTCCTCTTTTTCAGGTGTAAGTGATTCTGCAATAATCATTGGAAAGGTGTAATTATCACCCAAGAACACATAGCAAAGATGCCTAGGAAATTGCTTCAACTCTGGAGTTGTAATTTTTTGCACTTTTTCTGTAGAGATTACATAATCCGTCTTTGTTACCATTGGCTCTAACCTATCCATTTCTATGCTACATGATTTAACCTGCTGCAATGCTTCCAAGGAAAATACATAGTGGAAAAAATTCTTCACTAATTAAAGGTAAATTAGGTTCACAAACAACATAGTTGTTGAATTTACAAGCATGAGATGAAGTGGTGATACATCGTTCTAGGTGATGAGTCGACTAACTTCTTGAAAGGCTTTTACTACACATTGCTCAATGACATCTACTCGAAAGCAAGTGCTTGGATCTTCTGAAAATCTCATAGTTTCATAGATGTTGAATGTAACCTCTTCCTTGTTCACTTTCAATGTTAACTCACCCTTTTGAACATCCATTAAAGTCCTTCCCGTAGCCAAGAATGGTCGGCCAAGAATTAGTGGGATATCTTGGTCTTTATCCATATCTAAGACCACAAAATCAGCAAGAAAAATAAATTTATCCACCTTTAGCAATACATCTTCTATGATTCCACGTGGATACTTGATAGATCTGTCTACTAATTGCAAATAAATTGTTGTTTGTTTCATCTCTCTAAGTCCCAATTTCCTATAAATAGAAGGTGGCATAGGATTAATGCTAGCACCATGATCATATAAAACTTTCTCAAAAAAATGAATTTCTAATTCCCAGTTGTGTAAAGATTGTAGCCAACCTTTGGCCTTGTCCCTCAATGAAAAAGGAAACAATCTTAGTCTTATTGTGTCTTCAGTAACACCATTCATCTTTATAGTGTCACAAATCTCCAAGAACATTGCCAAATGAATATTGGGGTCATCAAGTGGCGATCTGCTAAATTGGGCTTGTTGCACCATGCTGATCAACGTTGGTTTGAGCTCAAAATTATTGGCATTAATGGTTTGGCGTCTTACACCTGAGTAGTTGTCATTCACAATTGACCTTACATAATCCATCAAGGTGCGAGGTTGTGCTTTCTGTTCTCCTTCAACCATGGCTAGTACTTTCTTCTTTCTTCATGATCTAAAGGTTCTTTCAATCTTTGGATCAAAAGGAATAATGTTTCGAGTTCTAGCACGACGTATCCAACGTCAAAAACACACCTAGAGAAAAATAAAAAATAAAAAAATATATAATTCTAAATTAAAACTAAGATTACTTTGTATCGATATTGACAAAAATAAGAAACTTGATCGGTGCAAAACTATAAGTACATACTATCATAGTTTTATAATAAAATGATAAATAGAGTATCGTCTTCAGGGATTTGTAACTACTTTTGACAAATAACAAAATTATGTTAATCTCAATTTTATCTAGAAAATTCACTAAGGTTATTGTAATTGAAATTTAATATAAAAATAATTTAAAGAAAGATGTACAAAAGAAAATAATGATATTATTCAAAAGTTAAATTAATTGGAAGAAAACTTTTAGGAAATCGATTTCACCTAATACCTACCTATGCTTTACTCATCTAGTTAATTGAATTTAATTCTCTCTATTTGTTAACAATCTCCAAAAATATCCAAAAGCCTCTTTCGATAGGAAATTAGAAATAATATTGTTCATTAATTTACACAAGAATATATAATTTAATAAAACAAGAAATCATTAAGTTCAATGATTTTTAAACTATACAGGTTCATATAAGTATTTTGATCTCTATATTTACCTATGTCGAAATATTCTAGATCTATCATATAATTCCATCTTTCGATAGTAAATCACAAGACTAAAATTATTTAATTAATGACTAGTTAATTAAAAGCATTAAATTCAGAATAAATCAGACAAATATGAAGAAAAATAATTCAAATTAACATAGAAAATCAAATATAATTTGAAATTAAATTATATATTTTTCTTAAAATGAAAATAAATAAATTTATATTAAAAATTAAATTAAATATAAACGAATTAACCATAATTTTGTTTGAAAAATTGAAAGAATCTTCTTTAGCCTTAATTTTGCATGAATCTCTTTCTGCGTTTCTTTTTTTTTTCGTCTCAGCTGGTGACTGTTCTACTTTTTTTTTCCTCTGGTGATCTGCGCCTTCCTTTTATATATATATATATAAAAGGAAGGCGCAGATCACCAGAGGAAAAAAAAAGAAGCAGAACAGCCGCCAGCTGAGACGAAAAAAAAAAGAAACGCAAAAAGAGATATATATATATATTCTGGGCCGGCTCCTCTCTGTTTATATATATGTCCAAAACCATCACATTTATTATTATTTTTTTCTCTCGGCCGCACCTTATTTCCTTATATCTATATATCCATTTTCTAGAAAAAAAATCAAAAATACCCCTAAGATTTAAAGAATCTTCATAAATACCCTTCAAATTTTAAAAAATTCAAAAATATCCTTGAAAACATAATGAAAGTTAAAATTAACACTCATCAAAAATACCCCTAAGGTTATATAAAAAAAAGAGTATGGAAGAGGAAAAAATAAACCAAGAAATATTATATATAAAAACAGAAGACATTTCAGAATGTTTTTCACAGAAAATGATAATAAGTAAAAAACAATTTGAAGAAATTCAAAAAGCAAAATTAAATCTTAAAGAAGAAGATGAATTTAAAAATCCATTATTTTTATTAAGAAAAATATTTCCTAGAAAAAATATAATCTATTATGGTATAAGTAACAAGGAAATGAGTATTAAAATTACAGATGCAAAAAGAAGATATAATATACCATTAATTGATAAAAAAACCATATTAAACAAATTATCAAAAATTCCTCGAAAGGATAAAGAAAAAATTGGATACATCCATTTAGGAGGAATCCAAATATTAATAAAAGCTCATTTTAGAGAAAGAATAGATACACCAATAAAAATAGCTTTATTAGACAATAGTATAGTAAATAGACAAGATGATTTATTAGGAATGATCCATGGAAATTTAGGATACCAAAAACTAAAGTTTACAGCATATCCTAGATTTGCTATAAATATACAAGATAAAAATCTAAACCAAGTATTAAGTCTAGCTTATGAATTTGAAAGAGGAGATTTAATGAAAGAATGAAATCATCTATTTTCAATACATTATTTAGTGGCATATTCTTTAACCAATAGTCATAATAGTTCAATATATGGACAAAATGAATTTATAGAAATAGATAAAACTTTTAAAGAATTTGGACAAATAATAAAACCAGAAATACTAATAGACTTTGAAATACCAGAAGAATGAAAATTAGATATTAAAGAAAAACCCTTAATAACAGGAAGAAATAGTAATAGCATACCAAGATTTACTTTTATAGATCATGAAGAAGAAACTTCAGATCAACAAGAAGTTAAAAACCTAGAAAATGAAGTTAAAATAATGAAAGCATTAGTTCATGATTGCATATTAGGGAAAAATCATGTTTAAAGATAAAATAAAAAATATGCATTTAGAAATAAATGGAAGCCTAGTAGGTATGGCAAAAATTCAAGCAATACTATTTGAAACTATACAATTATTAACAGAAGAAATGGATCTAGTCCAGGAATCAAACACAAAATATTTACAAGAAATAATAGATATACAAAGAGAACTATTAAAGGAAATAAAGGAGTATGGTTATAATAAACTACAAGAAAATATGCATAAAGAATTTTCAGAATTAAGGAAAGATGTATACAATCTAAAAATAAATTATAAATATGATCCTTTAGAAGGATTAAAAGAAGAACCACCAAGGAAATCAGATTCTTTGATTCCTAAAAATGAGAAAAGAAAAAATGAGGAACAATCTAAGAATAAAGAAATAATTCCAAATTAATGGAATATAGAAAGAAATTAGAAAAAGAATTTATGAACCCTGAGAATAGGGATATATAAACATTGGTCAAATTATTGACATTAACCAATGAAGAAATAGAAGAACATTATATTGGAAAACTTTGTACTAACAAAGAAGAAGATGATATGACAATAATCAGTGAAACTAATTCAGAACTAGAAAACATGACCCCAAAAGGTCATATGAAACCAATTTCATTACCAGTCCCTTACTAAGAAAAAACATATAACCCACATAGGGAGGAAAGAAGTAGACAAAGAACTACATATAGAAAAAGACAACCACCTAAAATGGAGGAAGGGTTGCATTGGGGAACTAGAGGTAGTATTCCACCAGAGTTCAAACTCCATGATAATTATAAATCTGAACTTCTAAATTTAGATTGCATAAGAGATAGAAAAAAAGCTTTAGATGAATGGTCTAGTGGGATGAACGTTCTCATACAAACTTCTCCAACTACCCAAACAAATCCTTCAACTTGTAGAGTGCTTATAGCACATAAAATGACAGGAAATGTAAAAGTTTGGTTTTCAAACTTAACAGATCAACAATATTTATTAATGCAAGGAAATGCTTCCACGGGAAGAGAATACTTAGATACAGTAATAAATGAAATATACAAAGAATTTATTGGGGAAGATAAAGGAAGGACTATCACTGAATCCAGTGAAAATGAAATCAATGAAGCTAAATGGCATCTAACAAATATGGAAATTTGTAACATGTGTTATATAGATTCTTTTATTTGTGAATATGAAATATATTACCATAAATTACCACCCTCTATACAAACAATTTATAAAGAAATGTTTTTTCAAAAATTACCTGGAACATTATATAAAATTTTAACAAAAAATTGGGAACAAAGAAATAGAAAAACTATACCAGATACTCTAGGAGGAAGAATAAGAAGTCTTAGAGATTGGATCATTATAAAATGCCAAGAAAGAAAAGAATATAAACAAATTAGAGGAAATGATAAAATTTGTTATGATACAAGAGATTTTAGAATGCCAGGAAAATATGGATGCAATATAAAATCTTATAAACAAAAATATAAAAGATTTAAAAAATATAAATTTAGAAAACAAAATTTCCAAAAATATAAAAAGAGATTCAATAAATAAAACTATAGGAAAAGATATTTTAGAGGAAAGGTTTATAAACCTTCTAAAAAAAGGAATTATTGCCCTTCAGGAAAGAAAAAATGCAGATATTAGATTTGTAATAAGGAAGGGCATTATGCAAATGAATGTCCAAGCAGACTTCAACATAAAAAAGAATTTAAAAAGGAATTTCCACAGAAAGAAAAAATCTTAGAAGAAGCCTTCAAAATGGAATTAGAACCAATTGAGGAATCTGATATAGATGATACTTACAGTATTTATCTATTAGAAGAAACTGAAAAAGAAATAACTGACTCAGAATATGAACATTCAGATAATGAATATTCTTCGTTAGAAAATGAATGATTTGTATAGTATTACAAATCCAAATAGTACTTACATTAAAATAGGACTAAAATTTAAGGGTTATAACACTTATCATTTACATGCATATATAGATACAGGAGCTAGTATGTGTGTAGCCAGTAGATATGTATTTTCAGAAGATAACTGGAAACAAGCACCTAAAGATTAGATTGTAAGAATTGCTAATAATACCACAATAAAACTCAATCAAGTATTAAAAGATAATGATATAATTATAGGAGGAGAAAACTTTCATATTCCTACTATATATCAACAAGAAACAAATGTAGACTTGTTAATAGGAAATAATTTCTTAAATTTATATCAACCTTTCACACAACATTCTGACAAAATAAGTCTTACAACTTTAGAAGGAGATACAATATATGTCTCTAAAGTAAGAAAAGCTCTAACTGTCTCAAACCCAACTTTTATGCAACAACATAAAAAGCGAAAACGTGGTGAGATAGAAGACCAACAAAAACAAAAACCTTGTCTAGAAAATATTTCATTAGACATAGAAGAAAAACAAAACTCTTTTCTCAATGAAATACACGAAGATAAAGCCTTAACAGGTATTAGAAGACTATTAAAAACAATCAGTTCAGAAAATCCTTTGGATCCAAAAATAAATAAATCTAAAACAATAGTCAATATAAAATTAAGAGATCCTAACAAAGTCGTAAGAGTAAAACCAATGATTTATACTCCAGAAGACAGGATTGAATTTGGAAAACAAATTGAAGAACTTTTGGAATTAAAAGTCATAATACCGAGTAATTCACCTCACTCTAGTCCAACATTTTTAGTTGAAAAAGAAGCTGAGAAAAGAAGAGGGAAAAATAGAATAGTAATAAACTTCAAAGCATTAAATAAAGAGACCATTGATGATGGATACTTCATTCCAAAAAAGGAAGAACTACTATCATTAATAAAAGGAAAGAAATACTTCTCAAGTTTCGATTGCAAAAGTGGATTTTGCCAAATAAGATTGGATGAAGAATCCCAAAAATTAACAGCATTCAGTTGCCCTCAAGGACAATTCCAATGGACGATAATACCATTTGGATTAAAACAAGCTCCAGGTATTTTTCAAAGATATATAGATAATATTTTTAAGAAATTACAAGATATTTGTTGTGTTTACATAGATGATATTTTGGTTTTTAGTAATGAATTAAATAAACATTATTCGGATATTATCAATATATTACAAGAATGTAGAAAAGAAGGCATTGTACTCTCTGAAAAGAAAGCAGTACTTGCTCAACAAAAAATCAAATACTTAGGATTGAAGATTGAAGACTGAAAACATAATCTACCACCCCATATACAAAATAATATTCAAGGTTTTCCTAGTAAATTAAAAGATAAAAACCAATTACAAAGATTTTTAGGATGTCTAACATATGCAGAAACCTATATCAAGAAACTTGCAGAAATGAGAAAACCATTACAAGAAAAATTGAAAAAAGATCATGTTTGGAAATGGACAGAAGAAGATACTCTATATATGGATAAAGTAAAAGCAAAAGTAAATTTACCAACTTTATACCATCCAGGACCAGATGATAAAATGATAATTGAAATAGATGCTTCACAAGAATATTGGGAAGCAATCCTTAAAGCAAGAGTAGATGACAAAGATGAATATCTTTGCAGATACACATCAGGGTCTTTTCAAGGGCCATAATTAAATTATCATAGTAATGAAAAAGAATACTTAGCTGTTAAAAAAGCTATCAAGAAATTTGCAATATATGTCATAAGTTCTAGATTCATTATTAGAACATATAACAATAATTTTGGTTATTTTTTAAGAACTAATATTGCAGGAGGTTATAAACAAGGAAGACTAATTAGATGGCAACAACGGTTCAACCATTACAATTTTGATGTTGAACATCTTCTAGGACATAAAAATAGCTTGGCTGATGCTCTTACTAGAGAATTAGCACCTCTAACTATTTTTATGATTGTAGGAATGGAACATCTTGATATTAAGATAGAGATAAAATAAAAGGAGATAAAAATCCTACAGGAACAACTCGAGTTGCTATATCTCAAGAAATCTCTTACGGAGATAGGAATAAAACATGAAGAACTTAATTGTTTAAAACAACCTCTAGAGAGCAGAACCTCAAATGAGGAATCTCTGTTAAAAAAGGAAGAACCTAACCGTTCACAAAAAACTTCTAAACCCAATTGGGCAGATGAAGTAGAAAAAGAAGAACATAAAAAAGTTTATGTGGTCTATAATGGCCCAAAATTAGGAATTTATAACAATTGTGCAGAAGCTAGAAAATCTATTCTAGGATTTAGTGGAGTAACTCATAGAGCCTTCACCAACAGAATAGAAGCTGAAGGTAGTTATGCCAACTACAAAACACCAAAACTAATAATTCCAGAGGAGATAGTAAGAAATTATTCTGTAGTACTACAACAACAATCAACAAATTTCCAAGCGTATTGAAAAATCTTGGAAAAATAGCAAGGCCTCCAATGCTATTTAGAGAAACATCTCCACCAGAGACATCAAAAATAACAAAACATTCAGTACTATTCAGGGAGACATCTCCTAAAACTACTCCAGTCATTGAAGATGAAAAAGACCAATACAAAAACCTCAACAAACTACAATGGTTAAGTCTCTATAATTTAGCCAGAAAATCTACCCAAGAACATATTGAAGATATGAAATTCTATACTACAGACAAGGAATTTTCTACAGGTAGTAAATTCAATATATTGGAAGGAGCAAATCCAATTTTTGTGTATAAAGCATTTCATGCAGGATTAATAGAAAATATATATCCAGGAATTAATTTAAGTGAATTAAATTATTTCCCAGAAAATTTTAATAGAGTAATTAAGAATTTCAGAAGAAAAATTAAAGTAGGTGATAAACCTGTTTATCTTAGATTTTTTAGTTCATTAATGGACTGGAATGAAGAAGGAAGTATTAGTCCCTACCATTTCATCAAGATAGGGATTTCCAACACAAACAGAGAGGTTCCCAAACCAAGGGCTCTTCCAAAAAAGGAATTCAACACAGAAGAACTCTGTGTATTAAGAGGACAAATGCTAAGCCAAATTTACTATAAACTTAGAAAGATCGAAAATTCTACTGAGATTAAAGTAAATTATTCAACTAGTAAAGTTATCATTATTTCTCACAGCAGCATGGCTCTATCAGAAGAAGATGGTGAAAAAATCACCAAATATGAAACCAATTTTAATTGCAACAACTTAGAGATTGGTCAAGAAACCAGAAAGGTATTTTGCTTCTATGCCAGAAAAGCTACCAAAGACCATAGGTGCATTCTCTGCATCAAAGATTGAGAAGATGAAGATGTGTCATCATCAACATCATCAAAGGAACAGTCGGTAGAAAATGACAAAGAAAAATAAGAAAAGCAGTTGTAGTCAGAAGACTACAAAAGAAATAAAGATGTAGACCCCACATCTTAGTCGGCAGCATATGCCAAGGAAAAAAGTAATGGTTATCCTTTAAAAAAGAAAAAGCAGATGAATTATTAAAGCAAAGGTAAAATAATAAATTTATTCTTGTAAACAGGGATTCCTTATTCTATAAAAGGAACCCTTATTATCATTTCAAGAAAAAGGGACGAACAGATAGAAATCCATAACTCTCTACTCTAAAACACTCAAGTATAGAAAAACCTTTCTATCTAGAAATCTAGAATCCAATAATGAAATAACCAGTAACTATGAGCGGCTAAGCACCCCTTTCAAGGTTCTTAGTTGGCCTTAAGTTGTAATAATTATTATATTTTGAATAAAATGGAGTTCTATTACTCTTCTCTAGTAAGTCAACTATTGGACACCATTCATGTACGGATGCAGAAAACTCACCATTACCAGGAAGGTGTTGAGGTGTGAGCGAAGCTGAGGCATAACAGGTGTAACAAAAGAAGACGAACAGAAGGGAAGACCGTGGTGGACCCATTAAATTCAGGTATGATAATTATAGATTTAAGCTAATTAAGGATCTTGAATGTTGAAATATTCGCTTACAACAAGGTATAATATCTTTAAAACAGGAAAATAAAATTTATCTTTATAAATAAACAATTAAAATAATACTCTATGAATATCGAATTATTAGTACATAAATTAGAATTATTAGATTTAACAAATGAAAGAGTAATTTTTAATTTTAAAAGACAATTAATAGAATCAGGATTAGAGTTAAGTAACCAACATAATGAAGAACATAACATACTATGCAATTGTAATGAATACAGAAGAAAATTAGATTTATATAGTAAAATAATAAGTTTTTAAAATAATTTATTACCATCAATAAATACACAAAGACCTTCAACTAGGACAATTTTAACTCCAGATTAAGATTGTATCGATCCGTAGAAAAATTGATATCAGAATCAAAGAATAGTAACTTGAATAGTAATGGATGGAGGATTAACACCATTAAAACACAAGGGTATTTGTGACATTTTATAAACCCCAGGGGCATAACTGAAGATATAACAAACCTCAAGGGCAATTTAGAAAATGATCCCATTTTCTATATTATATTATATTATATTATATTATATTATATATATATATATATAATTAATTTATATATTAATTTAAATAAATCTTAATTTAAATTTGAGAGTACTTAAACGTTATCCGTCTAATAATTTTGGATTTTCAATATCTTCAAATCTAAAATAAAATTTAAATAATAATACTAAAATCTAAATTAAATTAAATAAATAAATAAAATCAGACTAAAATTAAAGTTAATAACTGATAAATTATATCAAGTTATGTAAATGTATTAAGTTTTTTTTTTAAATTTCAATTTTTATTTCATTTTATTTTTTAGGATAAATGTATGAATTTGTTTTACTATTAGTTTTTATTTCAGTTCTTTTTTTTATGTAAATGTATGAACTTTTTTTTTTAATTTTAGTTTTTTTATTTCTTTTCATTTTTTTATTATAAATCTATGAACTTTTTTAATTTCAATTTTACAATTTTTTTAATGAGTGTATTGTTTTTTTTCTATATAGAGATATAGAAGAAATGGTTGCAATTATTTTGGTTGGATTAATGCCCTAATGGATAAAAGAAGCATTAGAGTGATTAATGTGTTGCTGAATAGGATTAAGAAAAATGATGGCATATTAGTAAGCTAAAATTTGTTATTTATGTTTGTATTTTCTTACTTGCATATGTGTTTTGCAATTGTTGTTGAACACTGAACACACTCGGAGTTGATTTTAAGTCATGTTGGAGTTGTTCTACTAGATTTTTCATTTGTCAACCCATTAAATCTGTTTTGGTTGATTTCTTCGTTATTTTAATAGTAATTGTTTGGATATCCAGCCTAGCCTAGTGCATGACCCACGTAAATCGTTCAAGTCAAGTCACCAACCTGAGATGGAAGGAAAAGCACCCTAGATGTCCTACCCGTAGGATAACCTTGAGCTTAATGAAAACCCGAGCTAAATGATCAGCCCGGGCTCAACGATCAACCCAAGCTGAGGTCGACCTCGACTACTAATATGTTGTACTTTATGCCAATTATGCCCATCTGACATGTAAATATGTGTACTCATTATGTAATCGACACTTGTTTAGGCAATGTTTTATAAATATATGAACCTCTTATGAGATCCACACCTTCAGCCAATCAACTTAACTTCTCTCTATGTTTTTTCTCTATAATCCATATCAATCCCAAACATTTTGGCACCCACCGAGGGGCTCAAACCTTTAGGTTAAACTTAAGTTTCTAACCCCCTACTTCTTAAGATTTTACTCTAAGTCTTGAGAAGGGCTTAAGAAATCTATTATGCTCTTTTCAAAAAATTACACCTAAGACGCAAGCCATTCTACACACATCAATATGGTAGGAACTCATGGTGGTAAACATTTAAAATTGGCTAACAAAGGAACAAGAGTAGCTCAAGTTGACGTAGCACCACCCCTCGATGAGGTTAGGATAGAAGAGAACCTGCCATACCAGGAGATGGATCGCTAGCTCTTGGAATTGAGAAAGGAGCTCGAGGAAACTAAAAAGGAAAATGTGGCATACAGACCCAGTCAGGGGGAAGGGTTCTTGATGACCAAGTAGCAGACTCAATTGATAGAAACATAGCGGGGTAGGGCCAGCCTGAGCCATACCATACATAATTAGAGGATGAAAGGAACCACCTTTATAGCTTGATGACACCTAGCTAGTAAGGAATAGTGGGTTTAGGAAAGAAAGAACTAGGAGGCATGATTTCAAGCATTGGATAAATCCAATAAGAAGCAAGACATAGCCTTGATAGTAGCTTAGGAGAAAAATGAGAAGGGTAAAGACCCTTATAATGTGTACAAAGCTTGTGAACAATTGTGTATCTCCCTATTTTATGATAATATAGAAAATGGTGAACCACTAGCCAAGTTCAATGCTCCTAAATTCCCTGATTATTTTGGGACGAAAGACCTAGTGATGCACATACAACACTTTAAAACAGCCATGGCTCCCATGAGCTTGACTCAGGGAAAAAAATATTTTATGATGTGCAAGCTATTCATAGATACTCTCTCTAAGAGCACCCAAATATGGTTCAATAACTTGGCACCCTGATTGATAACCTCTTTTTCACACCATCTTTTCTCCATCATCCAAGAGAAGGGAGAAAAGGTTTTGGGAGTATATGAAAAGGTTCAGGGAGAAAAAATTGGAAATATCTGATTGTCCTAACTCTATAGCTATAGAAGTGTTCTGAAGAGGCCTCTTAAAGAATTTTGACCTATTTATAGAATTAACCAAGATAGTGCCTCAAACTTTGGAAAAAGCTTATGATGAGGCCATAAAGTTCTTCAACTTGGAGAGAGAGTTAGACCCAGTCGAAGATCAGTGAACTAATATGGAGGCAGTCCCTAACAAAGAGAAGAGGAGGATAATCCCAAACAGGGCATATCAAAACAACAAGAATAATCGTTTCACACCAAATAACAGATCGGTCGGACAATGGTCAAGAAATAGATAACTTTGGGGGAGGTCACTTTTTCCCTTTAGGGGTCCTCCCTTAAGAGTAAATCTAACCTAAGCATTGATGAGAATGAAGGAGGAACCCATTGTTAGGTGCCCACCCAAGATGAAATCCCCACTTAGAAACAAGTCTAAGTGGTATGCCTTCCATAAAGATGTGGGCCACGATATAAAATATTGCAGACACCTCAAGAAAGAGATAGAGGAATTATTTACAAGGGGATATCTGAAGGACCTCGTTACAGAAAATGGAGATAAGAAAAATTGCCAAAATAGGCAAGAGGTACCAAAAACAACAAATCTGACTAGCAGCGATAGATAGCCCCCCTTAAAGAAACCAATATCAAAACTATACACACCATACATGAAGGACAAAGGGTTAGCGGAAACTCTAACAAATCATGCATAATATTTGCTAGAGAGTTATGTAGTGCCCCCATGTATATGCCTTAGACAACGGGAGATCTGCCACTAAAATGTTTTCAGTGAGAAGGACGGGACCATGTCTCATCACGAGGACCCTCTGGTGATCACCTTGAGGATTGGATCTTGTGATGTTTGTAGAAAAATAATTTATACAAGGAGTTCAGTAGACCTCCTTTTTATGACCAATACTAGAGCTCTTCGTATAAAGGACCCTAACATTGTAAAAACGGAACGGTAGTGCCTATGCCAAAGGAACGATAGTGCTGCCTGTTATGGCAAAAAGAATGATAATAATGACCACTTTCATAATCATCGATGTCTTAGCTCACTACAACTCCATCCTAAGAAGGCCTTGGATACATAAGATGAAGGTAATCTCATCGACTCTCTACCAAGTAATCAAATTTCATACTAATGAAGGACAAGAAGAGATTAGGTGAGACTAGAAGAAGGCCAGAAGTGCTATAATGCCATTGTGAAGGATGTGGTCCCCAAATAGAAATTACCAAGAGATCTCCCTCAAAGAAAGCTAGGGATCCAAGGCCTTACAAAATTAATCAACCTAAATGAAGTAAAGAACCTCCCTGTGGAGGTAAAAGAAGAGAGTCAACCCCTAAAATTGGGTGAAGATTTGAAAATGGAGCTAGAGGCATAACTCTCATAATTCCTCAGGGATAACTCAAGTATATTTGCATGGACTCCAACTGACATGCTCGAAATTGATCTAAAAGTCATATCACACTGACTAGAAATTGATCCAAAAGTTAAACCCGTATAGCAACAAAAAAAATTTTTTCCATGAGAAAAGAATGAGGTCATCAAACACTAGGTGGTTTCCCTTAAAGAAGCATGGGTCATAAGGGAGGTCAAATATTCCTCATGGCTATCAAATGTGGTCCTCGTCAAGAAATCATGTGGGTCATCTCGTATGTGTGTCACTTTCATATATTTAAATGAGGCATTTCCCAAGAATTGCTTTCCCATCCTAAGTATTAATCAATTAGTAGATGCCTCCGTTGGCTTTGGGATGATGAGTTTCTTGTATTCATACTTAGGGTGCCACCAGATTAGGATGCACCCAGAAGACAAGGACAAAACATCTTTTATCACAGAAGAGGGAACATTCTGTTATAAAAGGATTCCATTTGGATTGAAAAATATAGGTGCCACATATCAACACCTAGTAAACAAAGTATTTGAAAAAGAATTGGGGAGGAACCTGGAGGCCTATGTGGATGATATGGTGGTTAAGTCAGCTCAACCCATGGACCACATTACAGACCTAGAATAAGTATTCTCAGTAATCTAAAAATATGGTATGAGGCTCAACCCTAATAAATGCATATTTGGTGTTACTATAGGAAATATTTTAGGGTATCTTGTGTCAACCAGAAGGATTGAGGCCAATCTTGAAAAAATATAGGCCTTGACAAAGGAATTTAGCAATTAAACAGAAGAATAGTAGCATTGGATATGTTCATTTCTAAATGCACTGATAAATGTCTACCCTTCTTCAAAATATTGAAAAAGGCACATCAGTCTTTTTAGGATGAGAGCTATGATGAAGCCTTTGAAAAAATTAGGAAGTACTTAAGTAATCCCTATCTTAGCTAGTCCTCATTCTAGTGAGGTTCTTTATTTGTATTTGGCTATGACCTCCCATACATGTAGCGATGTACTCTTAGTTGAGAGAATAAAGTTCAAAATCGTGTCTACTATGTCATCCATGTTTTGACGGATACCCAGAGTAGGTATCCAATCATTAAGAAATTAGCATTTTCTCTCAAAGTTAATGCACGAAAGCTCAAGAATTACTTCGGCTCATACACTGTTGTGGTACTCAACTCTTACCCACTCAAGAATGTCTTAACAAGACTAGATGTAATAGGGAGGCTAGCATAAATAGCCATAGAATTGGGGGAGTATGATATTAAATACATGGCTACATCGTCCATGAAAGGGCAAGAGGTCATCAAGTTTGTGGTTGAGTTTAGTGAGAAGCCAAAGGTTGTTGTCAAAAATATGGGGAAATTTGGCAGGTGTTTGTTGATGGAGCACAAAACTTCAATGGTGTAGGGTTGAAGGTAGTCTTAGTAGACCCCAATAATAACTATTTTGAGTATGCAATAAGACTTGATTTCCAAGTGACCAACAATGTTGTAAAATATGAGGCGACTATATTTGGGGCCATAACCACTAATAACTTGGTGGCAGATAAGGTCACCCTAAATAGCGATTCATGGCTAGTGGTTAACCAATTCTCGGGTTCATTTGAAGCTAGAGACAAAAAAATGAAAGGTTACCTAGAAAGGTTAAAGAAGGAGTGCTCTAAATTATCTAAGTTTGAGATAAAATAGATAGCTTGAAAGGATAATGGTCATATCGATGCCTTTGAAACTTTGGCATCAGTATGAGAGGCTAACCATAATCAAGTAGTATCGATAACAATCTTTACATAAGTATCCTTGGAGAAGGTTGAATGAATAGTCGGATGTGTAGACACTCCCACCATCCCATGGTACACCCCTATTTATAAATTCTTGGAAAGGGAGAAGCTACCAAAGGATAACAGGTCTACGAAAGAAATCAAATCTAAGCCGAGTCAGTATATGATACAAATAGGTAAATTATATCGAACAGCTTCACTTGGTCTAGGGCTCTTATGTGTAACCAAATAGGGATTTGAAAGATTAATGTATGAAGGATATGAAGAGGATTGTGGTTCATATTCAAGGGGGAGGAAGTTATCACAACGAATCATGGGATAGGGCTCTTATTGGCCCATTATGTTGGAAAATTGCACAAAGTACACCCATATATGCAACAAATGTCGAATGTTTTCCCCGTTGTCACACACCTCCCCAAATACCATAAAGGGTGTGGTAAGTTCTTCACCCTTTTATAAGTGAGGGCTTGACATAGTAGGACCCTTACCTATAAGACAAGGTCAAAAGTATTTTCTACTTGTGGCTACAAATTACTTTTCAAAAATGGATTGAAGCAAAGCCCTTGGGTAGAATACAAGATGAATAGGTGATTCAATTTATATGGAAATCCACAATTTTCCACTTCAACCTAGCTAGAGAACTCGTCATCGATAATGGGAAACAATTCATAGGATGAAATATCATAGAGTTCGCCCTCCAGTACAACATTAAGATATGCCACTTTATGCCATATTATCCTTAGGTCAATGATCAAGCGAAATCCTCCAACAAGCTCATCATCAGCTTATTAAAGAAAAGACTAGAAATGAAAAAGGAAGGTGGATGGAAGAGCTACGTGGAACATTGTGGACCATCAAGAGTAGTCCTTGAGGAAGCACTAATGAGACCCATTTTTCCATGGTATACAAGATAAAAGCAGTAATACCTAACAAAGTCACAATCCCCACTACCAGATCAATTTTAATAGAGGAAAAAATGATGTAATCAGAGCATATGAACTGATCCTCATGGAAGAGAAAAGAAAGGAGGCCTTAAGAAGGATGATTGAGTAAAAAAAAGGAGAATATCAGATTATTACAACAAGACCATGCGCTTCAAAGAATTTTATAGCAGTTATTAGGTCCTTATTAGGATCTTCCTCAACAAGAAAAAATGGATGGTCAAAAAATTGGGTGCTAATAGGGAAGGACCTTATCAAATAATTGAAATGACCCCAAAAGGGGCCTACATGCTAAAAAACATAGAAGGAACTAAAAAGGGCACGAGTTGGAATGCCAGGAATTTGAAGAAATATCACTTATAATGTATATAAACTCACCATTTTTATGTAATATTGGCACAAACATATCAATGAAACTGTACCACCCCATACAAATGGGTCTTTCTTTTAGAAGTCTCCCATTGTTTTATGTCACAACCTGATCACTTCAGTTAAGAACTAGGTAGAGAGCCCTGGCACTTGCATAAGGTCACAAGTTGTCCACCTTGGTCAGGAGGTAGGTTGACTCTCTAACGTTGAAGGGAGATAAGAACCTCGGTTAGGAACCAGGTAAGGCTATCTATCCCACCATATTTGAGCCATGGGTTGATCAAATCGATTAAGTACCAGGTAAAGAACCTTGGCACTTGCATAGGGTCACGAATTGTCTACCTCGATCAAGAACCAGGTCCACACTCTGATATTGAAGGGAGATGAGTGATGACTCTATAAAAGTAGAGTCATTAGTGCACTTTGTACTTAATATTTACTTGTTTTATTTAATAAATAGTATTTTTAGTGCTAAAAGTATTAAAATATAAACTTTTTAGTGAAAAAGGATGAAAATATAATTTTTGGATTTTTATAGATTTTTTATGAATTTTTAACGTAGGACCAATCGGAAGCTGCCACATGGATACCACGTAAGTAGGGACAATGAATTTTAGATCTCCATGTGTGAGGAGAGAAGTACCGCATGCCACATGTCAACACGACGTTCAATTCGAGTTCAGAAAGCGATCAAACCTTCACCACACGTGTCATCATGCGATTGCTCCTCGCGTTCCACCCATGCACCATGCCATCCATTTTTGTGAATCATGTTGTGCGGAATAGCACTAACTTGGACTGATCTCCCTTGCCATGTGTCATGCTGTGATTAGTTAGCACTGTTGATTTTGTTTGTTTTGATTTCAGCCTTTGATCTGAAGTTGATTCGATGGTCTAAATTGCACCTAAGCTATATTAAGCCCCTAATCACTTCATAAAGTCTAAAGAGTTGCCATTAGCATAATTTTGGTCTGTTTTTGAAGCTAAAAAAAGAGAAATATACAGAAAAGTTCAAAAGGATATACAATTTTGATGGAGATTCAAAAGGAGATTAACGCTACAATTCAAGATATTGATTGTATTTCATCTTGTACTATTTTCTTTATAAATTTGTCTTTCTTTATGAAAAATATGAGCTTTATGGACACAAGTATGCGTAGTTAAATTTTTAATATAAGAATCTTATGAACCTAATTTTTATCATGTGATGATATAATATTTTACCCCAATTATAATTATAATTTAATTATATTATTTAATCTAATTTTTATGTTATTAATTTTTTGGTCAACAATTTATCTATAGAGGAAATTAAATAGATTTGAGAGAATTATTTAATTTTTTTTGTCTTAATTAAATAACATGCATAGTTTCTAGGTAGAGATGTAGGATTCTTATGTATGTGATCCATAATTGATGAACTTAATGAATAATATGTAATTTAATTGGCATGAGAGTGTGATTAAATTAATTACTATATGGTGTGTAATGTATTTGAGAGAGGAATACATGCTAGGTTAGATTCATTATTTTACCCCAATCATAATTATAATTATAATTTAATTATATTATTTAATATGATTTTTATTCTATTATTTGTTTGGCCAATAATTTATTAATAGAGGTAATTAAATAGATTTGAGATAATTATTTAATTTTTTCTCTTGATTAAATAACATGCATAGTTTCTAGGCAAAAATGTATGATTCTTATGTATGTGATCTATACTTGATGAACGTAATGAGTAGTATGTAATTTAATTTGTATGAATGTGTGACTAAATTAATTATAATATGGTGTGTAGTTTACTTGAGAGAGAAATACATGCTAGGTTAGATTCAATTTATCATTTAATTAATTGATAATTATATTGTGAGGATTTTAACGATTCACATGTTTAGAAAATTGGGGGATTAAGTATTTATAGATATTTTCTCATATATCTTCTTAGTTACCAAATCTAATTTAATTAATTATTTATACTTACTTTTAGTTATTTTAATTTTGCTTCCTTAAAATATAAAAACACAAAAATAATTGATTTTTATTTTTTTAGGTTTAAAAATTAGTTTCTAATAAAATAATCTCCTTGGGAACATTATTTTCTTATCATTATATTACTTGTTATGATAAGTATACTTGCGTATTCATTGCACATATAATTCGTGTGTGACGATAATGTTTTTGGAGCTATGCTTGGGATTATAAATATTAGAAATTAATTTTTATTTTAATTGTTCTTTACTTTATTTTACTTATTTTTTTACTGACTTATTTTTTTATTTATTTTAGTTAATTTCTCTTTCTATTTTTTTAAATTATAATTTATTTATTTAGTTTTTATTTAGACATCTCCTTTAGTATTGTAGAAACATAGTTGAGTCTATTGCATGAGTAGAGTTTATGAGGGAGAAATCTTACCTTTAGTTCTTAAAATTGAGCCTATTTTGAGATCAATTAGAAAACAAGTTGTCACCTAAGAGGAAAAAATGGCTAATTCATTACAAATAAACAATAATGAGCTAAACTTGAACAATCAGATACTTTTGATGAATGATAGGGTTAGAGCTATATATGAATATGCAACACCTACGTTGAAAAGTTGAATTCAAGTATTACAAGGCCAAACAATCAGATACTTTTGGGGGTGTTGTGAAGTTACAAAAAAAAAGAGAAAAGAGATATAGAATAAAAGAATATGAAAAGAATGACAAAAGAGGGTGAACTGAAATATCAAGTTAAAAAGTACATGATGAACAAAAAGAAAGCTAAGGTGTGGAAAGATCTTAAATGTCTTAATTTATCAACCCCCACCTAAGCCTTACATTAAAACCATGTAAAGTCTTTATTGATCTTGATCTAAGTGCATATTTATATTAGTTGATATGGATGTGAAAATTTGACTTATGAGACTTGTTCTAAGATTGAATTGATTAGCATACTTATATAGGTTGATTTCATGAGTACATTGAATGATATCATGTGTAGCTTATAAATACGTGAATCAATTTGTCAAATACCTTGCATATCCTTGTATTGATGGAATATTGATTGATGAATATGTGAACCTCATTATCATAAAATTGTATGACTTTTAAGAGGGATAGTGTTTGTGAAATATGCATGTATTAAATGAAGTATATTTATGAATATACTACCCATATTACTTTATTTAGTTATATTTGGTTTTTCTTGAGAAAAAGTAAAGAGTTAAGTTTGGGGGTATGATGGCTCTATAAAAGTAGAGTCATTAGCATACTTTTTTACTTAATATTTACTTGTTTTATTCAATAAATAGTATTTTTGGGGCTAAAAATATTAAAATATACTTTTTAGTGAAAAGGGATGAAAATATAATTTTTTAGAATTTTTATGAATTTTTAATGTAGGACCAATCAGAAGGTGCCATGTGGCCTATCACGTAAAAAGAAGAGTTAACTAGGCCAGCCATGTGGATGCCATGTAAGTAGAGACAACGAATCAAAGATCTCTACGTGTGAGGAGCAAAGTAGCATGTTCTATGTGTCATCATGGTGTTTAATCCGAGTTCAAAAAGTGCTTAAACCTTCACGCCATATGTCATTATGTGATTGCTCCTAGCATTCCACCCATGCACCACACCATTTGTTTCCGTGAATCATATTTCACTACGCGGTGCTGATGCAACGAGCCTTGACTCGGACTGGTCTCCCCTACCACACATCGTGCTTTGATTTGCCAAGTGAATTCTATGTGCCACCTGTCGTGCTGTGATTGGTTACCGTTGTTGATTTTGCTTGTTTTGATCTCAGCCCTTGATATGAAGTTGATTTGACAGTCCAGATCATACCTGAGCTATATTTAAGCCCCTAAAAATCCCATAGAGTCTAAAGAGCCACTATTAGCAAAATTTTGGTCAGTTTTTAGAGCTAAAAATATAGAAAAATACAGAAAAATTCAAAAGGAGATACAATTTTGGTGGAGATTCAAGAGAAGATTAACACTACCATTCAAGAGATTGATTGTATTTCATCTTGTACTCTTTTCTTTATTAATTTTTATGTCTTTCTTTATGAAAAATATGTGTTTTATGGACACAAGTATGTGTAGTTAAATTTTTACTATAAGAATCTTATGAACCTAATTTTCACCATGTGATTATCTAATATTTTACCCTAATTTTAATTATATTATTTAATCTTATTTTTATGCTATTAATTATTTGATCAACAATTTATCTATAGAGACAATTCAATAGATTTGAGAGAATTACTTAATTGTTTGTCTTCATTAAATAACATGGATAGTTTCTAGGCAAAAATGTATGATTCTTATGTATGTGATCCATAATTGATGAACTTAATGAGTATTATGTAATTTAATTGCCATGAGAGTGTGATTAAATTAATTACTAAATGATGTGTAGTTTACTTGAGAGAGGAATACATGTTAGGTTAGATTCAATTGATAATTTTATTAATTGATAATTATATTGGGAGATTTTAGCGATTCACATGTTTAGAAAATTGGGGGATTAAGTATTCTTAGATATTTTCTCATGTATCTTCTTAGTTATTTTAATTTTGCTTCCTTAAAATATAAAAACACAAAAAAATTGATTTTTATTTTTTAGCTTTAAAAATTAGTTTCTTATAAAATAATCTCTATGGGAACGATTTTTTCTTATCATTATATTACTTGTTGCAATACGTATACTTGTGTATTCATTGCACACACAATTTGTGTGTGGCGATCAATGAGTACCTTGGTAAGAAACCAGGTAAGCCTCTCTCTCCCACCAAATTTGAGCCACAGATTGATCACATCGGTTAAGAACTAGGTAGAATGCCTTGGCACTTGCATGGTCATGAGTTTTCCACCTCGATCAGGAACTAGGTCAACGCTCTAAAATTGAAGAGAGATGAGCACCTCGGTTAAGAACCAGGTAAGGCTCTCTCTCTCCCCCACCAAATTTGAGCCACAGGTTGATCACCTTCGTCACAAGTTATCCACCTTGGTTAGGAACCAAGTAAGGCTCTCCTTTTCACCAATTTATGCTATGAGACTGATCACTTCGCTTAAAAGCCAAGTACAACACCCTAATAATAGCAAAGGTCGAGTTGACCACTTCGGTCAACAAGCAGGTCGCATTATATAATATAAAAAAAATCTTTGGATATTTATAAATACAAATACATGCACAATGTCAAGGCATCACAAGTTCATGCCATCCAAAATGTTTTCATTATTTAAAAATTACAAATATGTGGATAGTTATTAATAAAAAGCTTGGCCTTCTCAGAAGGCTAAAAATTCTTTCAACACTTGGACACACAACCGGTATCTAGATCATCAGTTTCTTCGACTAAGGCAATAGCTCGACCTTTATCTCTATAATTTTCTTCTGTGCATGGGTAATGGGCTCGGGGTGAGTTGACATCATCGTGAGCAATCCTCACTCCAACTCTTTAGTAACCTTCATCACCTTAAGGAAGAATTTTTCATATCGCTTCATATAGAAGCTCACCCAATATGATTCCCTGTCTACAAGCGTGGCCATACTAGCCACGGTCCTCTTCTCTCGAGATTGAGTTTGGATTAATTGCTCCTTACAAGAAGCAAGCACACACTTTGTCTCTTTTACATTACACTTAAGTGTAACCACCTCGGCTTTGAGCACCCTAACCTCGTCCTTAAGCCTACCATTTTCAACAAGTAAAGCTTGAATTGAGCGTCTATTAATTTGATTAGAATCCATAAAATATGACCAAAAAAGTTAGATGAATTGATAGAAATCCCTAAATGTATGGATTAAACAAGTGTTCTCAATCCCTTTTTATAAGAGATGAAGGTTGATAAAAAGAAAAACAAAGGGAAAATTAACGACTCAAGTTCCCAAAAAACCAATGGGTAGGTCAACATCATAAATACATAATGAAAGAGGCAAACTAATTTTCCATGAATAAATAAACTTGATCTTTTCATTTTATTTTTTTCATTTAACATTCTTACAAGTTTGAGCTCACGCCACACAAACAGGATTGGTATCGAGCTCATAAAAACAAAATGGGATTGAGTCATTAAAATTTAATGATCCTCTGCCCTTGCCCTTGCGACCTCAGGGCCTTACTCACCATTAGAAGAGCTCGAGCTTTCTCCTTTTTCCTCCTCCTCCATAGAAGGAACTTGCATATATGGCGGAGTAACCAAGATATCCAAAATGTGATAATAAGACTCCCCTAGATCCTTCTGCTTATCCTCGATCTTAAAGGTTTCCATGACCAACTCGTACGCCCTTTCTACGCTTGACTAGAGCTTCTGTTTCATGGCATCAACATCAACCTTCGACTTACAATAGACCTCTTCGGTTGAAGCCTTGACTCTTCTTTGGGCTTTCCTAGCCCCCTCTTTCCTACACCTAAGAGCCTCCTCGACCTTAGTAAGGTGTTGGGCATACTCATTCAACTCAGCGGCAGCCCTTTTTAGCTTCTTCTCCTTATCAATTGCCTTGCCTTCCTACTTAGCTATTCTTGCCAGAAACACGGTGTATTTTGAGTGAGTAGACGCATGGCTCTACTTCTCCTATACTAGCTCATTTTTCAAAAAATTCTACGTTGTGAGCCTTATTAAAGTCATAGAACAACATTAACTGAAACAAACAAAAGGTCAAGCCAATAAGTCTCGAGCTCACACTTTATATACGCTAATTAAAGAATAAAAATAAAATGTGTGATAACTCACCCGACACATTTGGGGATGGATGACCTTGCCAGAGTCCATATCCTCACAAATAGCCTCGATTTGCTTCTTGTATTAGGCAGTAGAAAGGTGGCTCATACAATGATCGAGGTGCTCTGGCACCAAACCTCAATTCAAGACTATGCCCTCTGTATTAGTAGTAAGATAATTAAAGACAAACTTCCCCTTCCTTGAATCCTTTATAGGATCCTTAGATTTTGTAGAACCCGAGCAAGGAGTTAGAGCAACTTGCTATTCTCGCAAGGGTGATATGGGTGGGTAAACATTTAAAGTCTCGTCGACCACCACCTTTTTCTTCTTGTTTAGTGAAGAAGAGAAATCTTCATGAGAAGACCTACCCTTTTTATTTCCCATAGAAGAACACTATCTAGAAGGAAAAGGTGTACCCATTGAAGAGCTCCCCCTATGGGTGCGACCTTACTCTTCATACAGGAAAAAAGTTGAGCAATGGTAAAATTCATAGGATCTACAAAATAAGAGCGAGAGGACGTCACGTTGCCCCAATAAAAAAAGGGGAAATGCAAGTCATAGGATTAGTTCACCATCATCGGTTGTTACCTCGAACCGACCCCCGATGTTTGTAGGAGGAGTTTTACGTTTAGGAGGAGCCAGAGGTTTATAATTGATCCTTAGGGGAGGCTCTACCGCATCATGCCTTATCAACCCACATGTGACAAAGCGTGGGGTGTTCAACAAGGTCCTCTAGTTGGTCTTTTTAGGAAGATAGTTTTGGATATCAACCAACCTTTGCTTCTTGTCAAGACTTAGGTCGTGATTAAGGAAGCCATTTCCTTATTATGACCTTAGTGTCATTCCAGATGATCCTTATCAACCCAGTGTCACTGGTAGGAGACTCTCATTGACTTGAAACATAGAAAAAGTACTCTTTCTAGTTTTTTTCGTTTTCAAGAAGTGACACGTTCATCCCTCGATCCTATTTCACTGACATATATACCCTTTTAGGATCTGTGGGGTTCTACTTCAGGACATAGGCCTTGTTAAACTCGACCATCTCTAAATCCACTCCGAGTTCTTGGTAGATCAATGTCAGGAAGAGTAGATACCTCCACCCGTTAGGCATTAACTGTCTTAGCGCGAGCTACGTCTTAATCAAGAATCTTCAAATGAGAGGGTATATAGAGAACCTTACCCCCAACCTAGAGGAATCATTATATGAACCGAGGATGAGATGTTGTAGGTTTTTCTTAATCTATTTTCATCCTGGGATATCAACTCACAAGGCTTAGACACATCCGACCAACCTCTGGTACGACCTGTGGGTTTCACAGATCCTATGTTCCTCATTTTCTTCCTTCATGTTCTGGCCACTGAGATTTGAGTTTGAGGTATGCTCAATCTAATGGTAGGAGCGGTTTGAGGATGAGGGGTAAATATAGAAGGCTGAGACATAAATCGACTCTCTTTATTGGAAGAGCCGAGCTAAAAGACCCGAAAGTCGCCACTAGCACTAGAATATTGGGGGCTCTCCTAGAAGCGAGAGCTGGAGGCCAAGGTCTCTTCTCCGTGCATTATGTAAAAGCTATAAAAACATAAAAACAAAAGGAAACCCCACGAGTAAGATATAAGAAGAATAGGTTACCTAGGGTCGAGTTTGAAAATAAAAGAAAATGATCCTTTAAAAACTGACCTGAAAAGAAAGTGAAAATCGTTAGGTTCTCGATGCTTGAGCTCTAAAAACTCGAACAAACAAAACTATAGTATAAGCTGAATCCTTACCACCAAATTGAAAAATCTTTTACAAACTCGAGGTAATGTGACAAAGCATTTTTATTCACTATTTCTCAATTGCGCAGGTAATGATGATAAGTCCTAGTCCTAGTCCAAGCATCCCTTTATATAGAAACACTTGGTTTCTCTCTCCAATCAACTGAGACACATTTATTAGGGGAGTTGAACGGTTCGTATTCTAGGCCCGATTATTACTCTTTCACCTCAGAAAAAGCCCGAGCTAAAAGAATAGAAGGACTAGATGTTTGGATATCGAGATCGATTTGGTGCCCGACCCACGTAAACTGCTCAAGCCAAGTCACCAACCCGAGATGGAAGGTGAAGCACCCCAGATGTCCTAACCGTAGGATAGCCTCGAGCAAAATGACAACTGAGCTCAATGATCAGCCCAAGCTCAACAATCAACCTGAGCTGAGGTCGACCACAACCCCTGATATGTTATACTTTATGCCAATTATACCCCTATGACATGTAAACATGTATACTCATTATGTAATTAACACATATATAGATAATGTTCTATAAATATATGGACTTCCTATGAGATCCATGCATTCAACCAATCAACTTAACTTTTATTTAAGTTTTCTCTCCATAAACCATATCAATACTAAACATTAATTGCTAGCTCTTGTAAAGGACAAAAGCCTTTTATCCTTCCCATAAAAAAAGACAAAACACTAGTTTTGAAATTGGTTCCCCCAAAATCCCAATTAATGCACTCTTCAATATTGGAGGACACTACTTTGGGTAGCAAAACTAACATCAAATCCTACACTTGATCATGCCCAACAAAATAATATTATATCTTACTCTCACCATGCCAATATCAATCAATCTCAGCAGGGGTCTAGCTTACATAACAAATAAAACACACAAAATACAATCATAACAAAAGAGCAACAACCTTCAAGTCACCCAAGGCAAGTAGCAAACAGGTGAACAAGCTACAAAAAGTTACACAACTTTATTCGTTTTCATTTTGCTAATATCGTGCTTTGGTTCATTCCCTGAAGTCAATTGTCTTAATTTTTCAACATTCAAATTTTAACATTCAAAAATGCAATTGAATTTTCCAGCTCCAAATATTGAACAGTTATTGATCTTGAAATTTAAATTGAATAAAATTACAAATTACATTGCATAATAGCAATTTTGTCCTAATAGCAAATTACAAAGCCACAATTATAAAGTAGCCAAATTACATTGTCCCAAAATACTAAATTACAAGTAGGCCATAAGCATCATTGTCCCAACTTAAATGTTCGGTTTGTCATTTGCTAGTTCCTCTTCCTGGAGGATAGGCCATTAGAATCATGCCCTGGTCTTTCTTTGTGAGTAGCATGAACCTATTAATACAAATTTAAAGTTTGTAACAAATTTCAGAAAGAAAAACAAAGGTAAAGTGTCGTGTATTAACCTGTGAAATAGTGCTCTGTTGAGTGCATTGAGTGCTTATTTCATCGACTCTTTCCATTAAATGAAGCACTACCATACCTTCCATTTTAGTCTATCACAAGACATAATGAAAAATAACACAGAATGAGAAACAGGCACTGAACCATGGCATACTATAAAAAATTGAAGATAACAAAAAAAGTACTTGTGGTGCACTGCTTGAGGGTTGCGATGTTGCTTCTTCTACTTTCCTTTTATTGCATCCTTTTCTATTTTAACTTTGTATTCCATAATATCCACACTTGGTATTCATTCCAGTTTTGGTCATAACATCTTGAGTTCCATTTGTCCCTTTGACAATTTTGTTATTTGCTTTCTTCTTCTTTTTACCTGATTGTACTTCATATGCATTTTTCATCCCTGATCCTCTAGGTCTACTACAGGGTGGTTTTGTCCAATGTGGAGGATATTGCTTTGGTTCAGTAACTCTTGGCCAATATTATTCACTTGCAACTGGTGCCATTATAGGTCTATATTGCAACTCAAACTTGCTTCTATTGTAAGATTCATTCACAAACTTAATGGGATCTTCCTTTTGCATCAAAATACACCTCATAGCATGATCATAAGAAATGCCCGACAGTTGTCAATTCCTATATGTACAGGTTTGGTTTGATAAGCTCACACAAACTGTTACCTGCTTTGTGTACTTCTTAAATGACACTTCAAATACCCCACCACCACTGTGGACTGCAATACAGAATCACGAAATATCTTTTCTCTCATCAAAAATTTGTTTAACTAGATGTTTTATATCATTTTTCCAAAGCCTCAATTCTTCGTTCTTCGTAGGCCATGTATTGAATATTTACCTCCTGACAGCTTCTAACATATGAAGGACATGCTTCTTTCTGGTTTTAAAAAGCTCATTATTGAAACACCCACGTCATTTTCGTTGAGCAGGGTGTCGCACAATGAGCGTGTTCTATCAAACAAAACAGAATATAACACAATATACAACATAATGGCATATAATTAACAAAACAGAATAACAAAGAACTTTAAACAGTCCACATATGAAACAATTCAGTAATTTATTCCAGTACAAATAAAGCAGAATTGATAACTAAATTAGAACAAAGTTACAAAGTAAAGTGATTATAACTATAAAATGTCCTGCTCCCTAGCCCCTTATTTTTATTTATCAGCCAATCACATGCGTTCTTGTTGTCGTTAAGCAACGCTTTCATAGCATTCTCATATTCATTTTATGTAGTTGATCTAACACCTTTCCAATAATACTCATGTTTAAATCCTTTTACCTTTCTCTTCAAGTTAATTCCATGTGTCTTACACAAATCATGTGTTCTGCCTTAGGTTTTAAATCTTTGACTACATCCAATATCCCCTTCATTTTGTCAGACATTATGGTTCATCCTTCACCATCACCATCAATACCCATATCAGTAAATAACAATTTAGCAAACCAATACCAAAAATCTATGGATTCCCTTTCAACTAATGCACAACCTAAAGGGTAGAGACCATTATTTGCATCTACCCCTTTAGAACACAAAATTTGACCCCTATGAGGACCTTTCAAAAAACAACCATGGAGGCCTATGAATTTTCTAAAATGCTGAAATCATTCTTTCATTGCACTAAAACATATGTACATTCTTTAAAATCTAAGCATATAAACAGTTATATATGTTAGGAAGGTAACAGATAGAATTTTAAAACAATGAAATGAAAGCTAATAGTAAATTGAAAGGAATAGATGACACCTCTCAATAGAGAATGGGATGTCTCCTTTCCTCTCATGTTTCATTTAATGTTTTTAATAAACTTATGGTGTAATATTGTATTATTTTATTTAAATACCATCTCATCTTATTTTATCTCATTTAGATTGTAGTCCTATTGGACTTAACTTTAAATATATATTGTATTATTTTTTCTTATTAAACTTATATTATAAATTATTATTTATCATATTATTTATTATTTTTGTATTTTATTTGTCTCATTTAGATCCATTAGGAATATCTTAATTAATATTGTTTCATTATCATTTCATCTCATTAAAAATTAAATGAAAAAAGATGTGATTGATTTTGAAAATTAATAGATTGTCTCATAAATCTCAATAATATCTCTTTTTAATTTACACCTCTACTTCTCCACACCATCTTCACATGTCTCTGTCATTAGCTCAATTGTTGCATTGGATATGAAATCTTCAATTGTGCAGCAGAGGATTTTAACTATTCATATTGAATCATCATAAGTTTCATGCAGTATTTCCCTTACTTTCTTGTTGGCTCTCTTAGCTTGATACTCTGAAATATCCACGCGTATTTTTTCTCTCACCTTCTCTATCAGTTTTTTTTCTCCCAAATTCTAGGTTGTTCAGCAAATAATTTCATATACTTGGCAACAAATGTGGTATCAATGTCCTTAATGTCATATTCCCTTTCACATGTATAACTTTCCTTTGGATGAGACTTTTTAATCATGAACATTAGAGATCCTACTAAATTTCTAGTTGTTAACTCCGAACTGCAATTTACATTTTTACATGCCACTTGAGTTCTTTCTTTGTCCTTTTTTTGAAATACATATGTTTATCATGCCTTACCCCATACTTGATAGCACACCTAAGAATACCAGCATCAACAAACAACATACTTATATCAAGTTCAACACTCTCTCTACATTTAAGTCATTCAACTGACAAACTGTAACATCATCAATCCCATGCTCATAATCATCTGACTGATATTTCTCATGATCTAATTCAACATGTTCATCAAAATCATGTTCTTTATCAAACTTAAGAACCTCATCATGGGTAACCTCAAATCCTAATTTAATTGAATTTTCTTTTTCATTTATAACTTCATCAACACTCTCAATATCTTGTTCCTCTTTAACAATGTATATCTCAACTTCTCTTTGACGATTCACAGGTAAAAATTGGTCAAATATTGAGCAATATCATTATTCAATATCTTACAATGATCAATATGCCCTTTTGAATCAGATATCTTATACCAGAACCTATTATGCTCATAATTAATCCCTAAATCCACTGATAATTCTTTAAAAGTCTATAGATTTATCTTATTATAATAATCCCAATAAACTATCCTATCACCTTCATTACCATTTTTCCACCATTATGCACTTTCATGGTGAAATAATCATCAAAACATGCTGAGTAACGTGAAATATAATAAAAATATATTAATAGCTAGGATTGTAATTTTAAAAACATATTATAAGTCTGAGAAGATGCAAATTATTATAATGGATAATCTTCATTAATATTGTATTAAAATAAATGATTTTGTTTTGTTGAATATTATTGCATCCTTCTTGTACAGCAAACTAACACCCATCCTTGTTGTCCTCAAACGACCATGTTTTAACATGTTTTAATTTCATAGGCATGAATGACATACAATTCACAAGAACATAGCAAACAAAAAATCACCACAATCATAACCTATATCCGTCATTTTTCTATTCAAACCATCAATTCCCTAAAAGATCTCAACAAAATATTAAAAAAATAGCCACTTGCACCCAACACAATAGTACCAGAAACGACAAATGAAATGCTCGTGCTTTCTAGAAACGACAAAAACACTATTTTTGTGTTTCCCTTCAACCAATCTGCTCACCCATTAACACTAACAAGAAGAATATTTCAGGTGACCATGACTTTTTTTGTGTTTCCCTAGTACCAACCAGCCCACTCATTAACACTATATGAATAAAATCACAAATGACAAAGAAAATAAAAATACATTACCATATTCAGGTGCGCTAACTCCATCTAGTTGAATGGAAAACTCAATCTCATCAAGCTCCATATTTTCTTCCTCGATCACTGCTGCTGAATAAAAATGGAGCTAGAGTTGGTTTTTTCGAACGAAAATGAAGTTATACTTTGTTTTGAACAAAAATGGAGAGTGGTATCAATTCCGGTGAGGTCGGTATGGATGGCGATGGGGTTTTGGGTATGTTTGATGAAGGTTTATGAAAAGAAATTTCATTTATATTTTTAATATTTTGTTGATTTCTGTTATCATTTTAACAACATTTTAATAATAATATCTAAGATATTTTAACAAAAAAATATTTAAATGATAATTTAGCAAAGATGATATTTAAACCATAATTCATAGACATGCTTCACAATTTGGAGATAATTTATTCAAAATATATGGATATTATATTTTAATATTAAAGGTGTACAAAATAATGACCCTGTTGTGTCAATGTTGTCACGTTTTCATCATAGGTTGTGAAAACTTAGAGAAATATTCGTAGCATCGAGTAACAATACAGCAGAAAAAGGTAATCATCGCTTAATTGCATTGTAGTATAAAATTTTAAAAAATATTACTCATCATTACACATGTTTTTCTTGGTCAAGTTGTACAAACATGTCATATAATAACAGCAAAGGTGTGAATTTTTAGTCACCAAGACACCAGATTGAAATGCACCGAATCAACAAATAGTTCATAACTTGGAAGAGGGCATGTTGTAGAAGGTAGCTCTAGCAGTGTAGATCAACTGATTGGTCTTTTTGAGTTTGAAATCAACAGCTACCACCGTCAAATTTCTTCCACTCCTCACTACTCGTCCATCTGCTATCACTTCGGCCTATTAGTAGAACCAAACCGAAAGTGAAATATTTGTCTTCTATGTTTGATGGAAAAGGAAACAGAAAAGAAAATAAATACATAGACAATAATCATGTAGGAACAATGTACTTCTAGAAGCAAATTCCAGTCTTGAAATCGTTCATTAACCCAAAAATATTGAAACGACCTTTAAGAAGCTTGCCTTTCTTGAAGATAGCGGCCGTATACTAGTATGAATTAACATAAGCACCACATAAAATTTATATCAATCAGAATAATATAATTTTTAAACTATGATTCCAATGGATGAAATATCGAAACTTCAATTTTATGAAAATATTAAGGATGTTATCAAAATGATGAATAATTGAAATCTTTTTTTACAAAAAATGTGAAAATTATAACTATTTTTAAATTTTTGCACAAAATTTTAAAAACTACTAAATAAAATAAATAATAATGACTACCAAGAAGCTTGTGCCTAAATGACATATAATGTATTTGGACATGTAGAAGATTTGGGATTCAAGTCTCAATTATGGGTGTATGAGTAGTTTGTTATTTAAAATAATAATAATAATAATAGTAATAAGGATGTTTTGATTTAAATATCATATTTGTGACAAAAATAAAACATATAACATAAATATATTACCAGTATTATGATTTAATTTTTTTTGCATGAAGACAAAATTAATTTTTCTAATTTCATGATATCTATATAAATTATATTAAAATTAAAGAAAAAGGTGATTAATATTAATGGAAAATAGCATGAGAGGATGGAAAGATAATTGAGAAAAATTCATTTAACAAAGTATGTACAAATTTATCAAAATTTAATAAGTTACAAATAAATATTAACTGTTAAGTAAATGTGAATTTTTTTTTTTTTTTGGGGGGGGGGGGGGGGGACTTAAACTGATTATTGTTAAACAAATATTAACTTATATATAATATAAAGATATATCAAGATATTTTCATCCATGGATTCCAGTTCCATTTCTTTCATACGAAAGAAAACTGCTACTTTGAGAGGATAGTACCATTAAAATCACTTGAACCATTAAACGTTTTAAATATATCAAACAATACTTTGTATGGTTTATGGTTAGACGGTCAAGAGTCTTACAACTTAACATTCTCCCACTTCAAGTAATAAGTTGATGGGAGCTAATTTCACCTCTAACACATAACAACTCTAGAAAACTAAGTTGAAATCTGAGAGACTCACCTCTTTTGGAGCAGCAGAGAGATAAGACACGCTCAGTTCCCCTAGAAAAAGTTCCTTTTCATTGGCCACCACTGTTTTGGCACAAGCTATGGCCATGACCTCTGCGATAGCTGCACAAGCTCCTCCATGAAGTCCTCCATAGAAGTTCTGTGTGATTATGATAAAAAAGCTTTGCATAATTTCCAAGAAAATGAAGGATAAACAAAGAAAAATTAACTTTCAAATGCTTTCATCTATCTGAATTTATGAGATTTCCGGTTTAGAATGTTACAAAATTAAAAGGCTTAAACTAACTTCAACTCAACTTACTTTTAAATTATTATTTGAGTTGATCAGCTTATGAACTTACTCATTTATCTTTTTGAAAAAAATAAAACAAAAAAATTAAAAATTAAAAACATTTGTAATTTTATTTATAAACAAAAAAATACAAGTATAAATATTACATTTTTATTACTTTTTGTAAAACAAGAAAAAAAAATCTTTTAATTGCTATATTCTATAAGAGTATTATTGTAATTATAAAAATATTATCATTAAATCATGAACCAGATGCACAAGCTCATTATAAACTGAGTTCATGAGCTAGGTAAACTGGCTTATTTGAGCTCATCAACCTATTGTATCAATCCAAAAATAAATTAGTTGAATTGGACTAACTTGTTCGTTTGAAACTAGTATTTATACATTACATTTCAAATCGAAAGTCAAATTTCTCAGACCAAACCAAACAAAGTTCATGAGCTTATTGTATCATCATAAAATAAATTAGTTGAGTTGGACACACTAATTTTCTCAGACCAAACAGAACAAAGTTCCTTTCCAGTTTCCACAGACCCAGATAGCAAAACATCAAAATTCAATTAATCTACGGGTGAAACATAACCATTCACCGAAAACCCCAAAAAATATCATCTGTTAACAAGTACCTCAGCAAGACTATCGAAAAACCTAACAGCATTAAGTGAAAGAACCAAGATAACGTTTCAGTTACAACAGGCTTGACATAGATAAAGCTGAAGAACAATCAGATTTTAATTATATCGATGATAAAACACAATAGTTCACAAGATTTACCCATAGATTACATCTGGCTATGAACAAATTCTCAAAAAAAAAAAATCTCAGACACCACGACATCAATTAAAAGAAAAAGAAAAATTAAGGGGAAATAAAGAAAAGAGACATGGGATAGAGAAATTTACAGCGACGACAGGCTTAACAGAGAAAAGACATGTGACTTGGCCACGTAGAACAGTAAGAGGCTTGAGGACACCGTGAACCACGTCTGAGTAGAAGTCCTTGGAGTTGCAATGATCGGGTATGATTGCGGAGA